>CM071859.1:20929162-23429162 GCA_036507275.1 Sicyos edulis
GTAGAAATAGGCTTAAATTTCATAAACAAAAAATAGAAAAGCAAAATAGTTATCAAACAGAGCCTTAATTGTTGGTTTCACTATTTTTTTTTTGAGTATTTACGTATGTCTGTCTCACGTTTAATATGAAATACCACAAAAAAATTTACAATTAAATTTATTTATACATTTTGAATCTGAGACATAAAAAGAAACATAATTTGGAGACTTAAATATATGCCAAATGAGCCAAAAAAAAAAAAGAAGGAAAGAAAAGAAGAAGAAGAAAAAACTTTATGGAGAAAGCAATTTTGCTCTTTAACCCTTAATCAAATATTCAATTTTGATTACTGGGTCCTTGAGATTTACAAGCACATTTTTTCTCTTTTATGTTTTTTTTTTCTTTTTTTATTGCTACCATTGTGTCAAATTATTATTGGTTCACAGTTGAAGCATGCCTGTATATCTCTTTCCCTGAAGAACATAATCACTGGATTAGATGTTGGGTTATCAAATAATAATAGATTTTTTAGGGTTTTTTTAGTTTAGTTTTTTTTTCAACTTTTGATATATGGTAAGGGAAAAAAAGAAGTGTCAAGTAACCAATGATTTTAATCTTCCCTTTTTTTTTGACAACCGATTTTAATCTTCCCTTAATCACGTAACAGTGTGCAACTTTTGCTTTTCCTCTTTTTGTGTGCTTTCTTTTCCATAATACATATGACTAATTAAAGTTTTAACTCACCTAATCTCTATTTATTTCGTCCAATTAAGTTTTTGAAGTGAAAACAAAAAATAATTTAGAGGTATATGATTAAGTGTTCGATTAATTATCAATCTTTTTCAAAATTTCGTTCATTTAAAGATATCTCTCAATGAATAGGAAGTCATTTACATTTTTCTAAATTTATAGGTTTAAAATACATTAAAACTCTAAGTTAGATTTCTTGCACCAAAACCTCATATTGGCGATAATATCTTTTCAACTTTAAAAAGCATGTAGGTAAGAAATATACAATAAAAAACAAATTTTAAATTAGAATCAAATATATGTTCAGTGAAAACGATTTTTTAAAAAAATTTCCTACAGAATTCTTTTGTTTTTTGAAAATAAATGTTTGTGACAGTGGCCTTACGGATCTTATCCCAGTTAGCAATATTGAAGAGTTACATTACTAGAGGCATCATGTTAAATTCTATACGCTCAAAATCCATTCTGACACGTCAAACATTTTTTTGAGCTATTAATTTGTGTTAGGATCCCACATCGAAAAGAGTGAAAACCTAATAATAATATATAAAAGTATGAATTATTTTCGTCATTGTCAATTAATTTTGAGGTGAAACTACACGTTATCTAATAATTTGTGTGTTGTGTGGTATCAAAATTATTCTCATTTTAGAAGTTATGATATACATACTATTGCTTTAAATCGACATTCTTTCGATAATTGTCTTCGAATGTAGACGTATGTATCTCACATATCTCACAAATACATCTCACAAATTTATTCTCATACACTATAGGTTCTTAATGTAAGGCTAAAGCTATATATATATATATACTTTTTTTTTTTTTTTTTTTTTTTTTGAACAAGAAACAAAGGAATTTTGTTGGCCATGCTTAGCAAGTAAAAAGGAATTACAAGAAAACATGTCAATTTTTTGCTATTGTATCAATATTGCAATAAACAAAGAATTTGGAAGGCTAAATCTATGATTTCATTCATCCTTAACAACAATATAAACAAAATTTGAGTAGAATTAAATGTAGGGTTAAGTTTGTGGGGGGGTTGTTTGTGAGTGGAATGCAAATGATTTTACATATATTCTGACTCCCAAAAAAAGTGTTAACACATGAGATTGAAGCTTTGAAAGATGGGCAAGTTTTGTCCTCAGTTGCAGAAACCACTCCTTATGCCTCCCTCTCCATCACTTTCCTTCATTTCTCTATCTCACCCAAAATTTCCCAATTTTTTATATAATTTTTTTTTTTTGTGAGGTTGTGTGTCAACTTACGTAAATTTTGACTTATTTCACTAAATAACCATTTGACTCTATAATATTTAGTTATCTAAAAGGTTATTAAAAAATAATCTATAAATAAGGTAAACATGAATTATATATTGAAGTTATAACTTTTTAATTCTTTTAATTTTTTTTTATCCTATGCAAACTTATGATAGTTACTTTAGGATTATTTATTGTTTATTACGTCAACATCATTTTGTGAGTTCATTGACTTTTTTTTTTTTAATACTCATGATTGTGCAAGTGAGTTTGCACACAACTCAACTAATATCACGAGGCATAATGTTTGACCCTAATAACATTTGGATGTCAAAAAAATTCCTAGGAAATTAACTTCTAGATAGGTGAAAAAAATGTGTGAACATACCCCCATTAAAATGAAAGATTAATCTTATTAATCACCACAAGATTTCTTACCAGACTATATATCTTTGTTATGATTTAGTTAAATTGATATATAAGTGAATACAATTATTTTCATTAGTAATTGTGAAAAAATATATTTAAAAGTATGATAATATGTAGAACTTTATCTAAAATGGTCGTTTATCTCCTTTCCTTGGTACTTCTCAAAAAAAAAAAAAAAAATCTCCTTTCCTTAGTAAACTATATCATAAAACTCTAACTTGTATTTTTTTTTTTTTTTGGGAAATTGTAGAAAATGTCTACATTCCATATACTTATTAAAAGAATATTTTTTTTTTGTTTTTCACTTTAAATTAGTGTCTAATTTAAAATTTTGGGAGGAGAGATAATTATTCTACCTCCAAAATGCCCTTAATTTAATTTAATTATTTAACCTATTAAATAATTTTTTAAAAAATAATTAAATCTTCATTAAAATAAGTCAAATTCAACACCCATAAAATAAGGATGAAATAACTTTTTTCAATTAAAAATATATTTGATCAAATAAGATTTCATTTGTGTATAAAATATCTAACATTTATTATAAAATATTTTATCTTTCACAAATCACCATCGTTGCAGACAACATTTTCAAGATCTTCAAATCTCATTCTTACTGACTTCTGTGCTTCTTTTCTAATCTCAATTACCTTATTTATTTTCCTCATTTCCAATCTCTTGATCCTCATTATTTTCAATCACAATTGCATTCAATGGAGAATGAAATGAGTGAACTTTGTATTCAAGTTAGAAGATTGGTCATCCCTTTTTAGAGTTCTTCACTCTTCCAATCTAAGAAAAGGTAAGTTATTTTCGTTTTTCTTGGAGCTTCTTTCTTTCTCCAACCTTTTCTCTTCCAAATAGGGGGTGTAGGTCTTTTTTGTTTCTTTGTATTTTTATTTTCAATTTCTTCATATTCCAACTTACACGTCATCTCTCACATACAACCATTTTTTTTGTTCAACTTATATGCAATTAGATCTTTACCACACTACACTACCAGATAAGTATTAGTGTTTTTTTTCTTCAGATTGGTCTACATCAATGTTCCATTGGTAACACACAATTTGATGTAAGAATGAGAGTATCCCCACTATTGTGTACTCCTCCGGCCTAAAATATTTCTAATTTTATATAGTTTCAGGTGGAACAAATGTTATCCACAAGTACGCACGCAAATCTAAGCACGTTTAACATGCATTATTTGGTGTACATATGAGTACACAATGAATTTCAGTAAAATTTAATTTTTGTTTTGCAGATTGGTTGTCATCAACGTGTTAGTGGTCACACATGATTTGATGTATCAAGGAGGCTATCTCCACTTTCGTGTACTACTACAGTCTAGTTTCAGGTGGAACAACCGTTATCCAAAAGTATACACACAAGTGTAAGCACGTTTAACATGCATACTTTGGTGTACACAGTTATTCTTCAAATTTGATTTGATTTTTTTTTTTTTTTTTGCAGATTGGTCATCATCAACGTCCTAGTGGTCTCACATGATTTGGTGTAACAAGGAGAATATCTCCACCGTCGTGTACTCCTTCAACCTACAATCTTTCTGATTTCATATAATTTTAGGTGGAGAGAGTATACATTATTGTAAGTACGTTTAACATGCATCATTTGGTATACATATGAATACATAGTGAATTCTAGCAAAATTTACAATTCTAGCTATTGTATTGTTGGATCTTACTAAATTTTTGTTTTAGAATTTAGTATTCATTAATTTATTACAATGTGTGTAAATATGTGTACCATATGTACCGTCAAATTTTATGTTGTTGTTTTGTTTTCCATATTTCATAATAAACTAATTTTAACAACTTTTTTATTTTAAAAACAAAACGGAATGAAGGGTTCAAATATTTTTTTTAATTATCAAATTTATTTTTGGGTGGTAAGAAGTTTAGATTTGATATTATTTAAATGTTTAATTTTTTGTTGGTGGTTAGGAATGAATCTAAAATCTATTTTAATAATTCACATTAATTAAAATTATTAATAAGAGTATAATAGCCAAATGCAATTTAATTAATTATTTAATTATTTATAGAAAATCAGAGTTAGACAATCATCTAAAGTCTTTTAAGTGGTAGACATATACTAAATAATTATGTAAAAAGTACACATTTTCCTAATTGTCCCCTTTTTTTTTTAAGGAAAAACTCTATCTTGTATTTGCCCTCCTTTAAAGTCATCCAAAAATATAATGTGATCAAACAAATATAATATGACACTTCATTAAAACTAGAAGGGGTTGTTTGTTTGACATATTTATGTAGTTTTTAGGTTAAAGAGTTATATTGAAGAGTTCTATTGAGTAGTTCAAAATTGAGAGTTGTGTTAAAAACTCGTTTTGATGTAATTTTTGTGTAGAGGAGTTAAAGTCAAAATCTTGTTTGGACGTAGATTTAAAAATGAGTAGTTATTTTTAGTAGTTAAAAAAGAAATGATTAAAAACAAATTGTTAAAAATGAGTTATTTTGATTTATTTGAAAGGACTGAGTAAAAATAAGTGGTTAGAAATGATTGAGTAATTATAAATAAATGATTAAAAATGAATGGTTAGAAATGAGAGTTATTTTTAAAAGTATAAATGAGAAGAAGTTAATAAAAACTCGTTTGAATATAGGTTTTGAAGAGAAATTGATAACTCCTAATATCAACTCCTACCTAAATATGTAAAAGAAACAGCCCAAGGTTTTTCCCATCAACAACCCTCCCAACCTTTTTTTTTTTTTTTTTGAAAACTCCCAACTTTTTATTTATTTATTTCCTATATCCTTTCCTTTTCAAATTATTAGAAAGTCAACCCTAAATATTAAATGTGGGCAAGAGAGCCAAATGGGCTCACATCCCACTATTATTCACTTTACTATTCTTTAAACCATAAAAAAAAAAGGATGAGTTAATAATAAAAGGTACATAATGCGCCCTTCAAAAAAAGTGTACAATAATTGCAAGAGCAACAACATTGGGATTCCAAGATGCTTTTTGTAAATTCTATGTCCTTTTTTTTTTTTTTTTGGTAAATTTTATATCCTCTTCTTTTAATTTCTTCTCTTCTCTTCTCTAATTAATAAGTATTTTTTTAAAAAAAGAAAGTGTTTTTGTAGAAAGACAAAATGACTACCCTACTCCTCAAAAACCCAATTGGAATCCACGTTTGCCCACTTTTTCTTCGGATTTGGGAAATGGGATGTCTCTCTTGCTTGTTGTTATTTCTAAGATCTTGGCTGGCGCTCATGATTAGGGTTCCAATTTTCTAAGGCAAAATCGAAAAATCGTCAACTCGATTAGTATAGTTCGTTTATCTTATAAAAATGGTAAGATCTCTTTAACATTTTATTATCAAGGAAAGGAATATCTACATTGATATGAATTGTCCACTATAAAAATTTCATATTTATTGAGGTATTGTCCTTTTTTTATATGCTCAAAATTTTCTTCCTAATTTAACAGTGTGATATTTTATCTGCATGTATATGAGGACGGGTATCAAATACCCTAATTTAAGATAGTGAGTTTTTGAACTCATCAAACCTAAATTGAATCTCAAATTTATTTTTATCAAGCACTATATTCATTTAAGTTTAATTGGTTAAGATATCATATTAAGTTATATATGAAGTTTTATTTCAAAATTAATTGATAATATAAGAGTAACTAACCTACATCTATAAATGTTGTAAAATTTGGTCGCCTTTCTTTGTGACATCCTCAACATAAACTATATAATTGAATCGATCATTAATATTTTTATATTAAAATTTTAATATGAATTTAAGAGTGAGTGTCATGACACAACTATTAGATTAGTATTATTTAAAAAAGAAAAAAAATTGTTGGATAATTAATTGGTCTTTTTTTTAATTAAACTTTTTTTTCACTCAAATTCTTTATAAATAATTTCATCTTCATTTTAATTTCAACTAATTTTTTAAAAAAAAGAAAAAGTGCAACATTTTAATTCCAACTAAATTTTAAAAATTAAAATAAGTTTTTAGAAGCATACATTTTTAAAATATATTTAATTTTAAAAAACATATTTCACATACAAGGTAGATAATTAAACATGGAAAATCACTGATAAGTAAAAGTAATGGTTATAAATATAATTTTCTCCTGTAAAAAACTTTAATTGTCAAAAATGAAAAATGAAAAATAAAATAATTATCGAATCCAACCCCCAATTATTGTAATCTAAAAAAAACCTTATTATTTGAGTTTAATCTTTGGGGCATTTCCAACCAGCTAACAAAATATACTCATAACCCATCCCGACTCACGTGCATAACTAGTTCATTCTCTCCATTGATAAACTGCTCGTATACTGTTCAAACCGTTTATTTAGTCCTCGTTTGATAACTATTTTATTTTTAGTTTTTGGTTTTTGAAATTTTAGCCTACAACAACTATCATACCATATGTTTTCTTTACATGGATGTATACATCTTACCAATATTTGTAGAAACCAAATCAAAATTTGAAAACAAAAAAAAGTAGCTTCCAAAAGTTTGTTTAAAAAAAAAAAAATAGTTAGGATTTACATACTTTCTTAAAGAAATTTAGATACATCATAGGACAGATGGAACACATCGTAGGAAATATGAGTAAAAATGAGCGTAAATTTCAAAAACCAAAAATAAAAAACCAAATGATTATCAAACGGGTTTTAGGGATCGAAAGAGATTCAATTATACTTATGAGACCAGTTCAGTTTTAATATATTTTATTTATAATATATTTGAGCTGTTCGGTTCCAATTTGACACTTAAACTGAGTTAAACCAAACTGTTTACATCCTATACATCCTAAGAGCTCATCACTGAAACTGAGAAGAATTGGGTAAAGTAAAGACAAATTATTGAAGGAAAAAGAAAGAACATGAGAATTATACATTTCCTTTGATGTTGAAAGTGGTTTTTGTATAGACCCAAAAGTGGTGAATTTTGTGGTTTTGCAGACCCCAACACCCTGAAAAAAAGGACTTAGTTCTTAAAAGGAGCAGCCTTTAAAACTTAGTTTTGAAAGTCTAACAAAACAAAAGGCCAAAAAAGTAGCCGCATTTTCATGCCTCTTTGTCTCTAGGCTGTTTGAATGAAGATTTATAGAAGTGATTAAAATGATAAGTTATTTTGAGTGATTAAAAATTATAATTTGTACATTAACTTGTTTTGATAAAGTTTTTTTTATAGAAGAGTCGCATACAATAGGTCGTTTGGATGAAGATTTTGGTGGAGGAATTGAATAGATAAACGTGAGTGTTTGGATGAAAATTTTAGAGGAAGGGGTGCTTTAAAAATGAAGGATTGTTTTGATTGATTTAAAACGAATGATTACTTAGAGTAATTAAAAATGAGTAATTATATTAAATGATTAAAATAGCTCGTTTGGATGAATTTTTTTGAAAAATAGTTGTCTCATTTGTAATAACTCTCGGAAAATTGCATAACAAACATTACTTCTATTTTTTAATTGTATATATTAAAATGCAAATATTTAGCACCAAAGTGGCTGTAGTTTAGTGGTAAGAATTCCACGTTGTGGCCGTGGAGACCTGGGCTCGAATCCCAGCAGCCACAATTTTTGTTACATTTTTTTCCCGATTTTCAGTAATGGGCTTTCATATTTATTTTTGTGCATTTATAAGCCCAGCATCCACACTTTATCTTTTCATTTTTTTTCCCGATTTTCAGTTAATGGGCTATGATATTTATTTCTGTGCATTTATATATTATCCAATGTTTTTTCAATAAAACCTCTGGATATTTATTTGTTTCAATTCTCTCTTTAAAATCTAGTTTATTATATGTTTAGACAATAATGTTATAAGAGTGTTGAAAATTTAAAATTGGTTAAAATATAATTTTTGTCTATATACTAGGGTATTTTTCGACAATAATATTGCGTTGCTAAATTTTCTTTGAGAAAATAAAGCTTTTTTTTTTCTTTTTATTTATAGTATAATATTTTTCATTCTTATGAAGTATTTGATAGCCTTCGAAAAAATTAATCGGCAATGAAAGAAATAAAAAGATTTTTAATTTGACAAAGATAGAAAACAAAATCTATCCTTTCAAAAGACATTTGATGCTTAAACAATTAAGTAGCCATTGTTATTATTTATTTATTTAAAAATAATTACATAAAAACATATATTTGTTAATGTAGGTTTTATTTGTTATAAACTGGAGACGAGCGGTTTAATTTTTTATTTATAAAACTTTTCTAAATGAACATTTATATATTATTACAATTTTAGTGAGAGATTATAACCTATGCCACATAGACACTATTTGAGACTGTCCCTTGTTCTATAAGTCCTAATACTATCCCTTGCCCTCCATCTAAGCTGCACACCAAAGGCCCAAAGCCAATCCCAAAGAATACGAAAGCTTCGGAGGGTTTTTCTGTCCAGGTGCAGGTAGTAGTCCTCATCTTCATAGACAGTAATTAAAATTAATTAATATTTTTTACCGTGTCATATCTTTAATTATCAAACTTATTCATTTCCCTTTTATTGGAAACTTAAACAAAACTTAAGTAATTTAATTTAAAATTTTCTCATTAATTTATTTTGATTTAAAATATTTAAAATAATTATTTTTTTATCATCAAACTTTTTTCTTTTATTTGATCAATTAATTATCACCATATATTTACTTTCAGTTTTTTAAGAATTAATTTTTTTTTTACTAACTTTCAAAAATGATTTAAAATAATAAATAAAATTAAAATCAAAATTATATTTCATTATAGAAAATTATATTTAAAAACTCAAATATACATTAATACATAAAAAGAATGGCATATATAAGATATCATATTTCTTTTCTCTCCCATTATGCTTTTCAAATACTAATTTTTCTCTCTTATAAAGGACATGGATTTTTTTTTACCAAGAGCCCTAACTCTCCCCCCATGATTACTGATTTGAATCCTCTCACATTGTTGTACAACTAAAATATATATTTTCTCTGTACTAAATATATATATATATATATATATATATATATATATATATATATATATATCACACCTTTTTTTTTATTTCCTTTCCTTTACTCCCTTTCTCTCCCTCTTTTATATATAGATATAGATTTAGGATTGGAGAATGTTTAATTTCAATTTCCAAGCTTTTTTTTTTTTTGGTATAGCATAATTATCTTTTCACCACAAAAATTCTTACCACAAAAATTCCTCATTTATATCAATAGTATATGCAATAGTATTTCCACTGTGCAGTGCGTTCAATAGGAAGATAAAACCAAACAAACAAAGCTTTCTTTTCTTTCTGTTAAACACATAAATGAAAAAAAAAGAAGAAAAAAAGGCATGAATTATCCTTGAGGAAGATAATTAGATAATGTTTTCTTTAATCTGGTTTGGTGAATTATTGAATACTTGTTTAATATACCTTTCAGCGAGATGTTTGCATTTGAATATGGTGCAAAAGTTTGCTAATTTTAACTTAAAGTTTTTTTAATTAAATAAATAATAAAAGAAATGAGATTTGGCAACGCATGGAGATATGACGAATGAAATATTTTTTTAAATAAATGGGGTTAATATGAGCGTTTGACAGGCAGTTAATTAAGATGGATAATTAAAGAAATTACCTTATAGATGTTAAAAAAAAATAGCAATCCAACTATAAAATTGCTACACTAAAATTCAAAACTCTACTTAACTGTGGCTCATCGGCAATAGTGTCTTCATATAAACTGAAATTTAATTAATAGAATGATATAAATATTTTTATTGCTATATCTAGACTTTTTTCGTTTTAAACCAAACTGAGAATTAATCTGATTTAATCGGTTCGACAAGAATGAGGTTCAAATGGAGTGGCGCGATTGGTTATCTACTTTGATGTTTTTTTTTTTGAAACAATCTACTTTGATGTTAATCCATTTCCATTCCACAGTCATCATTATGCTTGATAAAAAAAACAAAAATTATAAATTCAGCTCCTGTTTGATAACTATTTTATTTTTTGTTTTTTTGTTTATGAAATTTAATTTAAGTCTACAACAACTGCCTCACTATAGTTTTTTCCTTATTTGAATATCTACATCTTACCTATATTTTAATAAACAAAACCAAAATTTGGAAACAAAAAAAGTAGCTTTTAAAAGCTTGTTTTTGTTTTTGAAATTTGGTTAGTATTCACCTACTTTCTTAAGGATATATAGATACATCGTAAGAAAGATGAAGCACTTGGTAAGAAATTTGAATAGAAATAAATTTAAATGTCATAAACCATAAATAAAAAAATCAAATAGTTATGAAATGTGGCCCTCAATTTTTTTATTTATTGTTTTGATTTTCAGTTTTACATCCACCCTATTTTAGTGTTTTTATATTCAAAATTTCTCAAAATTCTACTTAAAAAGAAAAATCAACATCGATGTGGTTGAATATTTATACTAGTATTTTAGATCAAAATCGAGTCAACAAATTTTGTTTTTCTTAAATAAAAATTGACGTGTTCAATATACGTAAAAGAAATGAACGAAACTAATGAACCAATTTGGTGTGCTCAGGTGTAATTGATTTTTTTTTTTCTCTTTTTTTAAAAAAAGCTATAACTGATTTTTGTTTTTATGAAAGCAACTTTATTAGAAGAAAAAAAAAAGTGCTTATTTGAAATAATTTGTCTAAAATAAGATCTCAAATGAAAGAGAAAATCAAAATGGCAAAGTGGATAAGAAAGAAGATGTTTTTAGAAAGGATAGTTGAGGAGTGGAATGAAATGAGAATACCACCTTCCTCCCAAAGCTATTTTGCTTTTTATTTTTATTTTTTTGTTTTTACTTTTTCAAAAGAAGTTTGTTTGATGACTATTTTTTGTTTTTATTTGTAAAATTTTAAAAATTTTAAAAAAATTCTAAAAACTAAAAAAAGTAACTTTTAAAAATAAATTTTTGTTTTTATTTTTAAAAAAGTACGAAAAGAACAAGAATAAATATTAAAAAGTTAAAAAAATCAAACAAAATGTGATAATTGAAAACAAAAAACAGTTATCACATGTTTTTTTGATTTTTCATTTAAAAAAAATAAAACTAAAATAAGTTATCATATATACACGGTTTTTATTTTTTAAAATCAAAAATAAAAAATAAAAAATGAAAAATGAAAAACTATAAAAAAAAACAAAAAACAAAAAACGAATTGATTATCAAACAGAGCATAATTAATTAATTTCCAAGCAAAATTAGATCAGGAAAGCGGGAAATGGATTAAGATCAATAAAATAATTTTTATAGGTAAGTTTTATAGTATGCCACTTAATAACAAAGATAAGAGAATTTAATTAACAAATATTTATGGTGAGTTTAACAACACAAATGTGTTCATAATTGTTGTTAAATTAAAAAAGTTAAATATAATTTGAAATTAAAAAAATGGCCTAATAATTTAAAAAGCTATGTCAATCTTTCATCTTTTTCAATTTAATTTGAATTAAATCTATCGCATTAATGTACTTTAGGCTATTCTATATCATTGATAAATTTTGAAAAAGAATATATACACTACTATAAAAAAGACATTACTTGACACTCCTTATTTTGAAATATTTGATATTTTTGGTTAAAAACGTCAAATAATGAATTAATTTATGATAAAAACGTAAAGTATAGTTTAAATTGGCTCAAATTCCTTTAAGAATCCCGTGTTTTTAATTGATAACAAGATTTGATGTTTATAAAACGTCAAGCGTCCCACAACATTGGTTGACATTTAGTGAAGGACAAATTAATGAAAAAAATAATGTGATTGAATGACGGTGAATTCATTTTTTTAATAAAAAAGCTTTAAATTAAAAAATATAATGAAGGTGAATTCATTTTTTTAATAAAAGATGAAGCTTCACCTTCATTTTGCAAAAGTCGAGGTACTTTTTGTTTCTAAGATTTCAACTTTTGGTTTAATCAAATCGTGCTTCCAAGTTGAAACCATAAATCACATCTGCTATCAAATGTGAAGTTATTTCTGCTTGTTTAAGGGCTGGATTGTTCGGTTTGTTTTGATTTTTTGTTTATGAAATCTTTATTTAGTTGAGAATACGCAAATTGTTGGTTTAATTAAATTGGTCCTGAGCTTACTCATACCTACTTTTTCCTTTTAAACGTGATATTTTTCTTTTAAAAAATATTTTGGAACGCTCTGTCTTAGCCAATGTTGATTGTATCATGAACTCTGTATGTGTTGAAACTATGTTGGATGATTCTGGAACCAAGATGAAGTAAAGACTTGTTACATCAGAAAATCTGATTGATCTGGATTTTTTCCTTTCCAATTAGCTGCCTTGTAGCCTTTGTTTTTTTTTTGAGGATACAATATTTGGGGGTGGGGGATTCAAACCTATAACCTCAACGTCACTAGGTGTACATTGATGTCACTTGAGTTATTGCTCGTGTTGGTAAAATTATTAACCATGATTATGAGAACTGAAAATTAAGGGAGCAAATGAAACACCTTGTTTACAACATATAGAGGTAATGCCTACACATAGAGACACCACCACACTGTGGTGATGGTTCTTGTTCTTTGATCACTCATATACTAGTTTGTTACCAAATGCTAGTTAGTTTGAGACTTTGATATCAATATTTAAGAGTTAAAAAATATCCCCAATATATTTTTTTTTTATGTGCTCATAAATGTAAATTATATATTTATAATAGTTGAAGGTATTTATCATGTGTTTTTGTCTCTTATTGAAAATGTGAGAAATTTTCAACACATCTATAAGATATGAGACTTTTCTTACCATCTATTAGCTTTGAAGAGAAACTTTGTTATTTAAGATAGTATCAAATTTCCATGTAAGTATTTAGACCAGCAAAAACTTTTATGATGCTTATAAGAGATATGAAGTGAACTATCCTCTTTACTACCACTCTCATTCTCGATAGATTTGGCATGCATTTTAGAATTTTTTTCGAATTGTTCAGTCACATGATTGTAAATGGTTTTTTAGAATTATAAAAAATATTAAGTTCTTTTAGAGTCAACTTTGATTCCAATGAAAAAGATCGACATTGAAAAAGATCAAATTATAGCCACAAATCTTAAAGTGGCAGTGTTCTACTTATTAGCATAAGCTTAAGAATAGTTTCCAACTCTTTCAAAATGCCTGCAAATTTTCTTTTTCTTTTTTGAGCTGATGTGAGTATCATTCGTATCTTTGGTTATTAGTTATTTGATTATAAATTTGATTGATATTGATCTTTGTTGTAGCTAGAGATTCTTCAGTCGTTTGAGTGTCGGGGTTTGTGAGTATCATTCGTATCTTTGGTTAGTATGAATTTGTGTCAGCTATCTTATTTTGGCTAATTATTGAAATTCTAGTTAGTTGCATCTTATAGAACCTCTTTTGTATTTTTTCAGCACGTAAATCTTTGTTCGAGACTGATGATTGCAACAAAAGATCAATTGGTTATTGCTTCATATAATCCTGGGTGAGTAAAAGTTTATTCATTTCAAACATAGTTTTCACTTAATTACTTTTAGTTTGATAATCTAACACTTGTGTATTTTTGTTTAGTGGTCGTTGGTCACTACTGATGGTGAATCTGTTCGAAGATATTGTTTATTACTTAGATTCATTACGTACAAGTTCAAAAGTAGATATCAAATCCATAACAAGCACGTAAGTTATGTTTTCACTTTGAATATATCGTCTATTCATTTTGGATGTTTTTTTTTTTTTTCTTTTTTCATATGTTAAGTATTTATGTAGGGCATTTGCAATATTTCGATCTCAGAATAAAATAAAAGTGAATCGAAAAAATATATTATGGAAATCTGTTAAGGCAAGTATAATACTTTTTTCTTTTTCTTATTTTCATTTTGTGGAGATTTTTCTCAATTCACCTTTACTTTCATGTTCAACTTGTGGATTCTGATGTTTTTGTTTTCTTTTAATTTGTTTGTGAAAATAAAAGTGTTTTCTTTGTTCTTGTAGTGCCCATTACAATCAGGTACACTGGAATGTGGATATTATGCTATGAAATATCTAAGAGACATTATAACCAAAGATAGCATCATCATCATGGATGTCGATATGCGTTACATATAAATTTATAGCATACAATAATTTTTTATTTAACATACACAAGACTAAATTTTGTTTCTTATTCTTAGGTTGATACGAGGAGCTCAAACACAAAAATCGAGTTAGATGAAGTGCGAGTGGAATGGGTGATCTTTGTTGGACGATATTATTGATTTTTTCGTAGTTAAAGAAACTTTTTGGATCACTTTATTATTCTATGCATCAAACTTATAGATATCCAGTTTTTTTTTGGAAGGATGAGTGTAGGTTTTGGTTAGTTATATGCAACAATAGATTCTTTTTTGTACATGGAACAAAAGATTCACTATATCCTCATATTCTTTTTCTGTACATGGTGGAACAATTGATTAATGAAATATATATTATTATTTTGGTTCCTGAAAATCGGTAAATATTTGAGTTTGAAAAATGTTTCCAAGTTTGCAAGAATACTTTCAGGTTAAAGGAAAATTGTGGAATAAATATTTTAAATTAAAAAAAAATACATTACTTGACATTTGTTAAGTGTCTTTAGGTTTCTACTACTTGACAATTAAAAACTGTCAAATGTAAAAATCATTGTTTGCAAACTTGACATTTACTATGTGTCAACCAATACCTACATTTGACGCTTCTTCAATGTCAACCAATATCTTATAATTGACGGTCCACAAGTGTCAAACCACCCACTGTACTTGACGTTTTACAACCGTCAATCTACTTATGTATTTGATACATATTAGATGTCAAATATATATATATAGTTGATGGTTAACCGGTCGTCAAGTAAAGATACATTACTTGACACCAGTATAGTTCGTTTTTAAAACCGTCAAGTAACGTTCTAGTTGATATTCACCAAACGTCAAGTGTTGTCTTTTTTGTAGTAGTGATACTTTACGTTTTTTGTTATATTTAATATTACTTATTAGTAATATCGATAATAAGATCAAAGCACCATGTATTATTTCTTACCATGAGTTTGCTTGTGTATATGTGGCTTTCAAATTCGACCGATTTGATGATTCAAAATTATTATAAAGTATATTAAATCTAGTAGAGCCAATAAGTTTTCTTAGACATACAAATTTTACATTCTAAATTTGTATATATCATATGCATGTATGTGTGCGTACAACAATAAAAGTGGTTGCCAAATAAATTACTAACATTGATTTAAGAGAAATGAAAGTGTAATTAGCCAAGCAAAACAAAAGTAAAGAAATCGAATAAGTCAGTAACATAATGGTTTAATTGTTTGGTTGTAAACCAACTCAACATCAACATCACAAGTTAATTTGATACTTTTTGGATGGAACCAAAAACAAAGTTATGAGAGTGTAAGCTTAAAGTGGATAATATCATATCCATGTGGATATTCGAGTAGGATTGTCATCTTTATCATCACTTTTTTCACAATTTTTTCCTTTTCTTCAGTTTAGATTTCTCTTCCATTTATCTTCGGATCTAAGTCTGTAATGGTTCTTTCACTTTCATTAAAGTTGTTATATGTTAAATTTTTCTTCATTTGAGAGTGATGTAAAAGTGAATGTATTTATTGTTGTTGATGGAGGTGACACTACAAATTGAATTTATTCGTAAGTGATGCATTACTTTGCCTAGACAAGATCTATGTGAGTGGTTATTTTCAAAAAATAAAAAATAAAAAATAATTTATGTGAGTGGATGAAGTGGATAAATAGATCAACTAAGTATTAACACCTACGAGTTACCGAATGGATCAATAAGTCAATTGGTTATGTAGTTTGGTGTTAATCTATTTTCACTTCACAGTCACAGATTCAATTCTTAAAATCGATATTTGTAATCTCTTCGTTCCCCCAACTTGTACTAAAAAAACACCTACTAGATAGAATTTACTTCAATTTAGAATTGAGATGCAATTACATACAAAATAATAAAGATAAAAAACGATGTGGATTCACAACATCACAAAAGAATTTATAAAGACAAAATTATAACTAATGCATATTTTTAAATATTTGGATCTCAAAGATTATTGTATTAGAAAAAAAACATTTAATTTTAGATTGAAAAGCAAAAAAAGACATAAATTGTATTAATTATTCTCACATTCAATTAACTCAATCTCGATTGGTTTAATCCACCCAATTTGTGCACATCATCTTATTTTCTCTTATTTTTTTAATAAAAAGCATCCAAAAGTGACTGTGGTTGAGTTCCTTTATGAATGGTTTTTTTTCATTTGCTTCTATGCGGCATCATGATTTAAATAATCACACTGTTTTTTTTTTCTTTTTTTGACGTATAAATAATCACAATTGTGAATGATGACTTCATTGATAACTTGCATATCCAAATGTTTAGGATATGCATTAGCTACAATTTTATCTGTTTTCTCACTTAAATCAACACAATCCATTTATTGTAAAGACAGAACAAATAATTTGAGATAAAGTATCCATCAATTAAATATTGTTTTAGGGAAAACTAGGTAAATATTTAAAATTAGAAATACTTCAAGGGAATGTCTACACTTGTTTAGACTTTAAATAAATGTCTACTCTTTAATTTAAAAAATAAAATTTAAATAACTAAATGTAAAATTGACAGTTATACCCCGCAATTTAAATGGATTTATTTTTTTTAGGTATTATTCCAAATGACTTTTTGTAACAGCCATTCAAACAAAATTTCATCAAATCTAAACAAAAATCTACTCATATTTGAATATGAAATATTTCTTAGCAAAATTTTAAAAGGAGAAAAACTCACCTAAGACAACTGCATCCTTTGGGGGTGTGTAACTTTCTTTACGACTACACAAAATAATATATGCAACAAATTGGGATCAGAGACTGCACCTGAATTTATATACGATTGTTCGTACCCGTACTCAATCACATCAGCCAATGTGCATTTACCTTGTTGTTAGCCCGAAATGCAGATTTTGCGTGGATATACACTATTATGGGAGTGACCTGCTTGTGGTCATCCTGAACAACATCAATGGGGGCATGCATGAGAGTCTGTGAACTTCCTGACCACCAAAAAGTTGCTACCCCTATAAACAGACGCATGAACGTACCAGTTACAATTCTCGTGGTCATTTACTGTCATTGCATGTGTACTTTAAGAACCTTTTTGTTTCTGATTACGTACCAATACGTACCATTGACAGAATGAGCAACTTTACCCTAGAAGTTTCTGATTATGTACCAATATGTACCATTGACAAAATGAGCCACTTTACCCTAGAAGTTTTTTATTATGTACCAATACGTACCATTGACAGAATGAGCCATTTTACCTTAGAAGAACTCCAAAATATAAATCAATGGCGCAGACAAAAAATCGACTAAGGGAGTACACGGCTTGGGGATAAAAAACACAACTTCGTCAAATCCTTTGGATTTCTGGCAATGATCACTAGAACGAAAATGCATCTAGAATGAAAAAAGATATCGCACATCGTGTTCTAGATTACGTAACTTGGCAGCAAATAATGGAAAAAGAAATTGTATTTGGGAAGGAGATGAAATAAATAGTAAAATTGTTGTCAGGAGGGAGATGAAAGAAATCGTAAATATGTATTTGAGAGAGATGAAATAAATCCTAAAATTGTATTTATGAGGGATGAAAGAAATCATTTTTATAAAGAAGATGACGTGGGAGTATGCAAAAATAAACGTCTGAGATTAATTGTTGTGTGATCTGGATATAATAATAAGATTTAAATATTTAGATATTTATTAAAATATTTGAGTAGAAGATATTTTGAAATATACATTAATAAAAATAAAAAATTTAAATGGCTGGGATTAGTTGGTGATTGTTTATTTCTTAAATCAAGGATGAAGAATTTGTAAAGTATGTTTTTTTTAAAAAACATTGGAAAGCTAAAATAGGGCAGATTGGAAATGAAAATATTATCTTTATTCTCAGGATTTTTGTTTAGACAAAAATTTAAAGTTAAAAATATGGTAGACATGCTCTTAATTAGTTTAGAAAATCTAGACATTTACTAGCATTTCCAAATTGTTTTAAGTAATTGGGCTTATAATCTCAACACTTAAACTTTACTTGTTCTGATTGGATTAAAACGTGTGGGATTTCTATTAGTAATATCTCACAATCTTGATAGCTGCAAATCTAGCATAAACAAAAAGAAATACATCATCCACAGTACTACTCACAAAAAAATTCTCTTATTGGCTGATGTTTACATTTAGATAATTTTTAGAAGGTAAAATAAAGAGAAACCATAAACTATCTTGAAGTAGTTTACGGGTTAAGAGAGATTTGAAAAACCAAGTCACCGTTTGCTTTGACATAATCAAAATAACTAAAATCTTCTAATGCCAATCTCATATCTTTATATCGTCTTGTTTTGTAAGAAGGTTTTGTTTATGAATAGTTGATAATATTTAGATAATTGTATTTGTTTAACCGGAATTGAACTTAAAATAACATAAATTTACCTAAAATTCAAAAAATATCTTACAATATTCATATAATTTTTAACATTAATTCAATATCATTTTAATTTATATAACATAACTATCTATTTAAATTTAATTATTATGTATTTAAATAAATTTTTTTTTTTAAAAAAAATAAAAATTTATTTTATTTTTACCTATGTTATTTTTTCCAATCAATTCATTTATATTTATTTAAGATTTTGAACTTCACTTAAATATGAATATCTTTTTTTAATTATATATTTAATTCTGAACATGTTTATATGTTTTATAAGTTTTAATTATATATATGTATGTATAATATTTAAGGAGTTTTAACCAAGTATTAAGAATCTAGAAATTCATGTTTTAAAAAGGTACCGAAAAGAGATTAAAATACTCTTTATATGCCCATTAAGATGTTGAGGTATCTCATATTTTTGCAAAACGAATCGGGTAATCTTTCTTTTTGAAACAACAAATCAGGTAATCTAGATGCCTATTTATGGAAATTTCAAATTATTTCAAAATGAACTATCCCTAAGAGTGATGAGTTCAATATATAATAATCACTTACATAAAAATTTATGTTTTACGAGCTTTCTTAATATATAAATATTTTAGAATTAGAAAATACGTCTCTGTCACAAATAAAGGAACGAAAATCTAAAATTGCATGCCAATTAACGCAATAAACCATTTTTTTTTCCTTGAATGATAAACAATTTTTGTTTTTTTAGTATATATTGGGAGAGGGGATAAATACCGAGGCTCGAACCTGCGACGTTAGTGTTGAACTGCTTTACAACCAAACAATGAAATTATTGCGCTACTAACCTATTCGGTATAAACAATTTTTGTTAAAGAGGCCAAAAACTTGTATTTAAGTTTTAAAAGTAAGTTGGAGCCACATTGAATTGATGTAAATTTAAACCCACACTAAGAACAAAATTGCCCATAAACCACAAGTATAATTTTATGTGGCCAAACCGCTCCCCCACTTACTTTTTTCTTTTCCATAGCTTTGTTATGCTTCTTCAACTATCATTCTTGGCTTTTTCTCTACTTTTCATTTTATCAGCAAATAATATTGACCTCTAAACCACACAAAGTTAGAAATATATATATGATTTTCAAAAGTTAAAACCTAATCTATATAATTGGACAAAATCTAATAAATAGTCATCATCATACTGCTGTGAATTAAATACGCTTCAGCTATTTTTTATTTTTTATTTTTTTTACGAGTATGTTAAATAGTTGATTGTATTAAAATTGAACTGTTAATTTCGAGTAACTTATTTAGGAAATAATTTCTTATGAGTTTTTTTGATATTCAAACATTATAAGGTCAAGTACTAAAAAAAATATTATAAGGTCAAATATTATATTCCATGAAAATAATTGAAATGCAAGTAACCTCATATAGACCATCAAATATTAAAAAAAAAAAAAAGTAATTTTCAACTCGTTTTTAATAGGGAATTTTGCATGTATAACAAAAAATGTCAAAACCGAATGAGTCAGTGACACAATGGTTTCATTGTTTGGTTGTTAACCAGTTCAACACCAACGTCACAGGTTCGAGCTCGAGAATCAGTATTTGTTTGTCCCTCCTCCCCCACTATGTACTCAGAAAAAAAAAAGGTTTAAAAAACCAAAAAAGGTCGAAATATTTTCATTTTCTTTTTAATATGTTAAAAATATCATTTTGGTCCATGATCTTTTTTAAAAATTTATTTCATTGAAATTTGAAATTTGTAACTTTCAAAAGTCTAATTTTAATACTTGAATATTAAGATATATTCCATTTATGTCTTTTAAAAAGTGATCCTTGTGTAAATTTTGTTTATTTTTCTTTAAAAATTTATCATTTTCTTTTATAAATTTTAGAAATATATTCAAAATTTGATTTTTAATTGTATTAAAATTATTAACATTATTAAATCAACTTCCAATAAAAAATAAAAAGACTAAAATTCAAAAACAAAAATGAAAGAAAGTTCAAAAACTAAAAACAAACTCCAAAATTTATGGACTATAATATTATTTTAACCCTTTTCATACAATAAGCTACTTAACCCATACAATAGTTAAATGAAAGCTCTCTGTTCTTGTGGTGTATAAAAATGACCATTAGCAGCCTATTTCCACCCCCTCCCTCTCTTTTAGTCATTTCTACCAACATTTTCTATTTTTCTCTAATATATCTTCATAGATCTAAATTCTCTTAACTTTCTACATTTTGTGTGTGTTTTATTTTTTGATCTTGTTCTTGATGTTCCACAGTTTTCATGTCTCCAGTTTTCAGTGTAGTTCAATCTTTCTCCGTTGTTTTTCTCTACTGGTTCTATAACTTCTCGTAGAAACACAAATTAATATTTCCATAGATATCTTCAACAATCTTAAAGGCTCCCCTTTTTTGTCTTTTGATTACTAGTTTTCACCATTTCTTGTTAAATTATTCATGGGCTCTTGGAGTGGAGGCAATTCATCTGGATCGGCCAACCGCGGCCTCCAAACTTCGGGGTTGGAAGAAGATCTGCAGGTCGAGAAGAAGCGTCGGAGAATGCAGTCTAATCGAGAATCGGCTCGCCGATCTCGACTGCGCAAGCAAAAACATTTGGATGATCTTACTGATCAGGTAATTTACACAAGGAAGATTGAGAATAATTTTTCCTCATTCATGGTACATGCCGTTTCCGTTCGATCCTACGAAAACTAGTTTTAAGTCATGTGGTCATCAAAGATTGAACCATAAACGTTCTTAGCTTCTTAGAACTCTTTTGACCACTAAATTATCTATGGTAATTGACCCAATAATATTGGTCAACAGAAAAACACTTTAATTCATAAGTACACATTGATTTTTTTTTTTTTTAATTTATTTTATCACTAAACTAACCTATAATGATTACCCTGATTCATATTCAATGGTAGATATACTAGATTTTTTTAGTTAATAAAAAACTATTAAAGGTTTACGAAGTTAGTTTTTTATCACTGGTGAAATGGTTTCATGTTTGGTACTCAACCAATTCAACACTTGCATCAAAGGTTTACGAAGTTAGTTTTTTATGGAAGAAATCCAATTTGAATCTCTACAATGGTTTAAAAGAAAGAAAGAAAGAAAAGAAAAAAAAAAAAAAAAAAAAAAAAAAAAAAACTCTAACATGTGTGTATTCTAAATCCCTTTGTACTAAAAGTTTGTTATATGGTTGAAGTGAAAGTTGAATATTTAAATATGAGTCAATAACATGATGAAACTTAATAACCAAATATTATTGAATTAAAAAAAGTATATATAGGTTTGATCTAAGTTGCATCCAATTTACTATTCAATTTTTTTTACTTCAACTATACTTTGAGATTAAAGAATTCGAACTTATTATCTCTTAAATACTAAGTTGTACATGATATCATCAAAATCGATCTATTATATTCTATGTTTAAAATTTCTCAGTGCTTCTTGTAGATGAGTCGACTTAGGAACGATAACACTCGTATCGTGGCCGAATTGAACGCAGCAACCAATCTCTTCATCCGCATGGAGTCTGAAAACTCGATCCTTCGAACTCAAATGGTAGAGCTGACTCACAGATTACAGTGTCTAAATGACATTGAAATCTTCATAAGCTCTATGAAACTTTTTGAAATATCATCTGAAGTTGGAAATTTGAATGAGTTTGATTTTGAAGATGAAGATTATTGTAACTATTAGAAGTTTCAATAATAGTGGTTATTGCATATGTGTTTGTGAACTTTGGTTCCAAAAAGTAATAATGATGTTTATGCATATGGATGAACTGAAATAGATAAATAATTGATGAGATAAAGATTGGTGTGAGTTTGGGTGACGTTATTTTTATGACTTTTTGTATAATTGGTTGAATCCATCTTGCTGTTTAATACAATTTTATATTAATTAAGCTAAAAATAATGTTGAAATTATGTATTAATACTAAATTAAATAAATATGTAAACTACTCAATAATTTGTATATAGATTTTGAGTATTTTAATATGTTTTTTTAAGACAAATTATGTCACATATTTTGATTAGCTACAAATGAATTTTTTTTTTTTTTGTTATAAAAATCATTAAAAGAAAGGCCCCAACAAAATGTTGAGTTAAATCAAGAACATAAAAAATTAATTAATTTCGTCCATGAAGATTCCGTTGGAAAAAAATAAATACAAATGCATCACGTGCCATGCCTAGCACAAGCACTACTTTATATTATTTCCAGAAATACATTATATATAAATAAAATAAAATAAACAAAAAAAAACTTTTCTTTTATGCTACAGATGAGAATTGGAACCCAAGACCTCTCGGTTATTGAATGTACACTAACATCACTGCAACTGCTCTTGTTGGCAATATTTACCCATTAGCTTTTTTTTTCGATTAGAGTAATTGGAGTCAGGATTGAAACCCAAAATCTCTTGGCTATTGAGTGTACACTAATGATGTTGCAATCGCTCTTGCTAGCAATACTTACCAATTAGCTCGTATGTTCCTTTACATACTTCCCAATATATGAATATAATTATGTATCACATAAGTATACCAAAAAATCAATTAAAAAATAATGATTCATATTATGTGGCACAGTATTATCGTCATGTGTGGGAAAATATATTGATGGAACACACCAACAAATTGATAAGTATTATTCTAAGAAAAATCAGAATAAAAACTCTGCACGTTGCGTTGGCTCTCTCACGAAACTCCTATATAATTAATCCCATAATTCCTAATTAGACAGACCCTAATTCATATTGTTTGTATTTATTTATTTCATAAATCGAACTTATAGACCAAATTTAAACACAATTGAGGACAATGAGCTGCCACTTTGACCCGAAATATTCACAATTTAAGTAAGCTATGACACTTCTTGAACTAATAAAATATACATATAATAATGAGTTGTAACGCCTTAAATTAAAATATTTTTAATATGAAGAAGATGTTGCTTCTCGAGTAAGATCTATTTACTTTTTAGGATATAACTATGCATATACATCAGCATTAATCCATATAAGTTTTAACATTGGATTTAATATTACTTAGTGTAAAATAATCATTGGAGACACTTTTTTATTGTATGGGTTGAAGATGGGTCATTGCAAAAGAAAGTACTATAATAATAGGATCACTAAGACCAATATAATATTTATCGATTTTACAGGTTTGTGTTTGAAGTTCTTTTTTGATAATTTCAATATGTGTTCATCTCAAAATAAATAAATAATAATAATAATAACAATAATTTGGATATATGAACTCTTAATAGGAAAATTTTACTCAATAGACCACTTTCAAAAAATATTTATAAAAATAGGTGACAAACTTTTGTTTTACCTATATTTTTTTTTTAATTTCGAATTAAATTTTTTTCATAAATATCATTTTTTCCTTTTTTGTCATTTATTACTCTCATTTCAAATTCTAAATGCCTTTTTCATCATTTCCATAAGTAAGAAATACATATGATCTTAAATGAAAAATCAATTTTATAAATTTAATGGATTTGTGCAATTTTCTCCCATCTTTATTCCTATTCCATTGTGTGATTTACATTCATTCTTTAGTCCTCCAAGCTCTTTCCTCAATTCATTTTAATCTCTTCGTCCTCCATACATTCCGGCAACCTAAAAGTTGTTCGGCGACCACTATTTTCCAACCAAACGGTAGTTTCCTTCAATCACAATCATTCAATACTCCATCTAAATAGTAGCTACCATATATGGCAATCATTCAAAGCTTCCTCTTTTTGTTCCTGAAATCCTACATTTCATCAATATTTTACTGTTCATTCTCTCCTAATCTCTATCTGATATGTCTTAGATGGTATCGTACAATATGTCTTTATTCCTTTTCATCTTTCCAATACCCTAAAACCAACACCATTATTGTGCATTATATTCATATCAAATCCATCTTCCATACTCATATGTTTTACAATATTATTTACGACTCAGATTCCATAATGACTATAGTTTTCCATGTACTGTTACACTTGATTTTACACACATATATAAGATTGTATAATGTACACAGTACTTTATATGTTCACATATTGTATGACTTATGTAGTACCTTTGATGGCTATTATTCATTCTATTCATATCCAATACATCTTCCATACTTATTGTATACATTACATTTTCATTACGCAATATCGTATTGTTTATACATGTAGATTATACGAATTATAATATATTACAGTAGTGTTTGGACATATTAGCAATATCGTACAACTTTGTCTCATAGGTTCTACAAGCATCCAAATCCATAGTTATTCCTTCTACTGCTCCTATCGTATTTTCAAACAGTACGACTTCCTTTCCACCAACTTCTTCATGACTGTTTTTGGCTTCATACCTAATTCAACTTCAACTTTCGTTGGTAGTTCGTCTTCTCAACCAGAATCACTAGATGAGTTCGTAGTCTAAACAGAACTTTGGACTTACCGTATAAGTGATTTTAGTTCATCTCTGACCAAGTTTTCGCTTTCGATCGTCAGTAATCGAAAAAAAATTAAATGTCTTCGCCAGTTTGGAACAACTTTCTTCTGATCTAAGAACCTTCAATGGACCGTATCAGTGTATTAAAACGCACACTATTCTGATCGTCTTCCACAGTATTTGTAGGAGTAATAAGCAAGAAGTTGAGAGGTCCAAAAAAAGGAAAATGGGGAGAAGATATTTGAGAAATAAGAAAATGAAATGATGACTTTTTTTAGTCACTTCTTTTCTGCAGTTAATTATTCAAGAGTCTTAGCTCTGATATCACTTAGAAGAGACAACAAACAACCACAAACTTCCACATTGATATGATATTGTCCACTTTGGGAATCACCCGGCCTCCTGGCTTTATTTTTGGGCATCTCCCAAAAGGTCTCATATCAATGAAAGTGTTGTCCCCTCTTTATATACACAAGATTTTTACCTTATCTTAACGATGTGGGACGACCTTGTTTGTCCAACAGAAACAATACACTGATTAGAGTGGTTCAGGGACTACCACTTTCACAATGCAAAGATTCAATCTCATTCGAAATACCAAGGTGTTTCAAAAGGGGTCGTTGAGATGCAAAGTATCTTCATTAGTTAGATAAGGGAAAGATCATGGGTATATAACTGATGACAATAATCTCCATTGGTATGAGATATTTTGAGTGAAATCAAAAGCAAAGTCATAAGAGTGTATGCCAAAATAGACAATATTATATGAATGATGAAAATGGTGATTTTCTCAAATATTTCTCAAAGGGGAAGAAACCCTCAAATTTAAGCTGTAAATCATTTTTTTTAATCTTGTGTGATGGCAGTAGGATTTAGTATCCTTATTTACGATGGAAGATCGTATAGGCGTTTTTCTAAGATATAATATGATAAAGCTGAGTAGCAACATTGAAGAATTCAAGCTTGTGTACTTTAAGGAGCCAGCTACCAAGTTTGTAAAAGACTTATTTTATCAACAGTAATTGTATAAGTTGAATGTCCAACTTCTAGATATATTTGAAGCCTACAGAGTTGTTTTGTTGATATTTTATAGTTAACTACATGTCTCGATCCCTTCTCAGTTATTGCATTAGTCATCGAGGAGCTCGAATGTAAGATACTTGGTATTTTACGTCAACATTTCAGTCGATTTTGTTAGTCAACTTGTTGTTGAGGATCTCACATTGAAAAGATGAACGTACGTCTTTATATTTATAAGATAAGTAGACTACTCTTTTCACCATAAATTAGTTTTGAGATGGAATCTCACACTATTTAATATGGTATCAAAAGTCATTAAACTCAAATGAGTATTCAATTCCTTTAAGAATGAAATTGAAATACTAACACCATCTAGGGGAGATTGGATTTTGATGAATATTTGTTAGATTTTATTTTATTTTATTTTGGATTTGTGATCTCAAAAGAGATGTCGGAGATTTTATTCTTTATTTTATATTAATTTTTATGGTAATAAAGTTTGAATTTGAAGTTTAATAGGATTAAATATATTTGATGAGATATAAGGAGGAGTTGAAACAAGTTGTTATGTACAAAAAAAACAAACATAGGGTTGAGATAATTTCCTCTCCTCTCCCAGCCCTTAAATTCAATTACCTCCGAAGGGATATTATTGAAGATCCCACATTGGAAAGGTGAGAATACGTCCTTATATTTATAAGATAGGCGAACTACTATTCTCACCATAAATTGGTTTTGAGATGCAATCCTACACTATTTAATATAGTATCAAAACCTATTATGAAATTGAGATATTGACACCATCTTAAGGGAATATTATTAAGGATTTTACATTAGAAAAAGTAAGAAAACTTCTTAGTATTTATAAGATATGTGGATTACTATTCTCATCACGGAAGAAAAATTCTCATCACGGAAGAAAAGCTTCTCTGCACATCAATTAGGGAATATCTCAACTAATTGTGCATGGATTATTTTGCTGTTGTAGGCCTTGAGGCACCTCAATTAGAGAAAAAATAATTTTAAATCTGTCATTTTATATCTCTGTCCTGGCCGCCCATAATTAGTTTTGAAGCTTAGGATGTTACAAAAATCTTTCTTTGATTTCTCTGTTTCCTCCGTGGATTTCACCTGATCTCGCTTATGATATCTTTTTGTACTAAAAAGTTTGCTGATCTGTACTCCCAACCCGAACTCAAACAAAAAAATTAATATGAAACTTTTATATTTATTTAAATGTATGCCGTTGAATCAAGGACTATAGAAAAAATGGGATTTAGGTAAGAGTTTAGGCTCTTTTTATAATTATTAGTTGATTTTTTATTATTGAAATTTAAGCTTATTTTTACTTAAATTTGTTTTAAGAGAAGAAATAACTTAATTCTAATTAAATTTTAAAAATCGAAGTTTTTTTAAGCAATTTTTTTAGTTTTTATTAAAGAATACAAAGTTACACCTCAAAACCAATTGACAATGAAGAGAGTAACTTATATTTCTTATAAATGTTTATATGACTCTTCCACTTTTCAATATGAAATATTTGTAAGATACTAACTGTTTTTAAAAATATAGATAAAACGTAGAATATCAAACAAAAAAATAATAATTATAACAAAGTTGAAGTAATAGTAATGAACTTTCTTCAAGAAAAAAAAGTAGATACATACTTAATTTTCAAGAACATAAAATATAAAACTAATTAGTATTTACATTTTTTTTTTTGAAGCTTTCATCGTATCAAGGGGGTGTTTGGCTGCATGTAAGATAAGGTGAGATGAGATGTTGATAGCAGAAAACCTTGTTTGGGGTGGAGGGGAGGAGATGAGATGTTAAAGATATGTTTTTTTAAAAACAAAAAAAAATATGTTCTTATATTTTTTAAACAATAAAAAAAAATTCTTTTTTTTTAAAATAATTATTCTCAAATATTTAACTATTAATATAATAAGTATGTAAATATAACTACTATTATAAATAAAACGTAAGTAATATAAATTCAATATTAAGCACCATTAATCATATTAATGTTTTTATTAAAAAAACATAGTTTCAATGATATTATGTACGGCATAATAACCATGAGGTTAAAAGTTTCTAATCTTTCATACTTAAATATTGTTTAATTAAAAAAAATTTCACACCACTAAAATAAAGTTTGACTAATCTAAAATATTTTTACATCGTTAATAACTTTTTTTTAAAAGATTTGTTAGACATAAATAATAAAAAAATTAAAAAATACCAAGATTCTATTTATTAAAAAATAAAAATAAAACCATTTGGTTAAACTATTCATTATAAAATCTTGATAGCAATTTTTATTTTATTTAAAAAAATTATTTTCTTATACCTTTTATACATTCATATTCATATTCATAGTTACCGAAGTCAAAGAATTGTTAATAAAATACACTAACTAATAGGTAATAATAAATTAAATATATTTATCTTATTAGTCATTGATACTTTTAGAGAATCATAGACACCCCTAAAATTTTTTATTTATTGTTTTTTTGTAGTTGAAAGAGAACTCGGTCACATTTTGATAATAATTATTACATGGAAGTAATAAAATATCCCTCAAATTTTGGAATTTATTGTTTTTTTTATTAGGTAGAATAGATCTCAATCCCTATGATTCATACAAGTCTTGAAATTTATAGCTGTTTTTTTGTATATACAATCAAGACTCTCAAATTCAAAAAAAAAATATTTACTCTTACTATTATTTCAAAGTGCAATGCTGAATACAAGAGTATAAAATTTAAATCTCATTTTTTTAACAAACAAAATAAGTTTAATACTTTTAAGTTTATTGAAAATAAGTGCATACTTTTAAATCTATTGTAAACTACGAATAAAAATTCAATGGGAATAAATTATTTAAATTTAATTTTAATAATAAATTGATATATTTATTGTTAATATTAAAAATAAACACATAACTTTTAATTATTAATTTTTAAATATGATATTTATAGTCTATCTCTAAACAATTGAAATTCTATCATTTTTTTGTTATTAAAGATGATTAAAAAATGAATAAAAATATGAAAATTTAACGACATATATTAAGATATAATATATATCTATTTATTTTAATTTTTAAAATTCAAATATATTTAAATAAACATTTGATATAATAATAGTATAATTATTATAATTATATATTGATATATTAAAATAATATTATTATTATAAAAAAATATATCAAACATAAAATAAGTAAATAAGTAAATATATATATAAATAAAAAGATGAAAATTTTTTAAATTAAAAAAAAAGAGAGAGAAATAAGATGGGATGAGATGAAGAACACTTTGAGCCAAAGAAGGTGTTGAGCTTCAACATCTCACCTCATCTCACCTCATCTCACCTTCTCTTAAAACAAACATCCTTATGTTAATGGTTTCTGTCAACAAAAAAATCATTTTTTTTCCAGTCAGCATTTAAAATATTTATAAATTCAATATTATTTTTTTTTTCCTTTTTTGGCCAAAAGTTGTCTTAATTTTAATTTTTTCCTTTTTTAATTTAGAAATACTATCCTTCTCTTAAAACAAACACCCTTATGTTAATGGTTTCTGTCAACAAAAAAATCATTTTTTTTTCAGTCAGCATTTAAAATATTTATAAATCCAATATTTGATTTTTTTTTTCCTTTTTTGGCCAAAAGTTGTCTTAATTTTAATTTTGTCCTTTTTTAATTTAGGAATACTATTTATACGATGAATACACTTTTGTTTCATTAATTTTAATTTTGTTTGAGAATTTTTTTTTTTTTTTTTTACATGGATGATACATACTAATTACCATAAGCTTTAACTAGTTTTATTAAAAAAATTTAAAAAAATGTTGAACTTTTAAAATTGATTTTGTTACGCATGAGATGAGATGAGGTGAAGAACACCTTGAACCAAACAAGGTGTTAGGCTTCAACACCTCAACTCATCTCACCTCCTCTTAAAACAAACACCCCCCAAAGGTTTAATGGCCTACTTTTTCAGAAGTTACATGTTTTTCGTTTTTGAGATTACAATAATTAAGGGTGGAAGGAGTTACATCCAAGAACTCTTAGTTATTGAATGTATACTAATACTACTGAGCAATTGCACTTATTAGCAAGACTTCATTTTTTAGCTTCATGAATACATGTATATATATATAGTGAAAGAACAAACAAGTTTAATTGTAAAATCTTTGTTATTTTGTAAGTCCGAATTTTAAGATGGGTGTAGATGTTCTCAAAACGAAGTTCCTGTTTTTAAATTTTAAATATATATATATATATATGTCAATATGGTGGGGAGACCTTCTTTCTTTTTTTTCTTTTTTTTCTTTTCTTTTTTTTTTTTTTGAAAATGCTATTGTGACATGTTAACAAAATCTTGAAAATTTCTAGAAGTATTAGAAATGTTGGTATTATCTACAAAACCATTAATCATGATAAGATGAAAATTTTCCTATTACCAATCTGGCTTGGAAGAGTTGGTTTCAACTTTCAATATTTTGTACTATTAAAATACCTAAAACCAAGCTGTCCAAATCTAAACTAAGATTAAGAATGAATCTCCAAAACATTATAATGAACTAAGGTTGAATTAACCCCAAAACATCACATCAGAAAAGTTAATTAACCCCAAAACATCACTTAATTAATTAAAAATGACTCCAGAACCAAAAGGTTGAATTTAACTGAAGAAGAATATTAATCTTAACTTTTTTACGTCCTTAAAATGTTGTTTTTATTATTATATGGTATATGATAAGTTCTTGAAGAACTCCTTGTATCATTTCATTGACAAATATTCAATTTGTTGAAACAGAAAAAGGTCTAAATTCCGGGAGCTAAAATAATTTCTTAGAATTTAATTTTAGTTGGTATAATAAATAAAGAAGAAGAAGAAAAAATTCCTATTTTTTGTACCATTTCATTTACAAAATATTCTAGAAAAGCAATACTATGGTATAGATTGCAGCTCTAGTGAAATTGTTTATATCAGTCTTTCATTAAAGTTGATCACAAATGCTTATCTGAACAGAATCTGATTGAATTTTTTTAACAAATATGATTTTTGCTTTGTATAAAAAAATGGAAGCAAAGAGTAATAAAAAATTAATTGGCACATGATTTTTCTTTGGAGTTTAGGTTCCCTACAAATGTAAAATTATGGTCAAAAGAAGTGGTTGACCTAACTTCTACCCCACAATGTTTTTTTTCTTTGTCCTGTATTATCTGGTTAGTTGGATTAACCTAATTTTCTGCATGCATTCATGAGGAAATTATATATTTTTATAAAAGCTGAGATGACATGATTAAAGATAGCAAACAAGGACTTTTGCTTCTTCTTCTTTATTTCTACTTTTATTTTTTTAAGTTTAACCATATGGAAGGATTTCGAGTCCATAACTTTTTGGTTATGAAAACACATTTATTTCGATGAGCTACCGTCTTTATTGGCATTTAATTTCTCCATAAAATCATACTAAAATAGACTCTTCTCGAAAAGATTTAAAAAAAAAATAAATAAAAGAATTCTCACAAAATCATACTACTTGAAGTGTGGCTTAAGAAAAAAATCATTTTTGGACGATTTTACCCTTAAGCAACACCCTAAATTACAAATATGTCATAATCTTCTATTCAAATATATAAAAAAAAATGCAAATATATTTATAATATTATTTAGATTATTTAGATATTTAGATTTTCATCATCTGGAAGATAATATATTTTTAGCAAATCTCATAAATTAAGTTAGAAGATAAGAGAATCTCCGTAATATTCTTTATCTTTATCTTTATCTTTACTACTTAAAATGTGACTTATTATTATTATTATTAATTATTAAAATTTAGTATCTTCAAACTAAATAAGTATAAAATCAAATGGAGATATTGAGTTTTTTTTTTCAAATTTAAAGAAGATTTTGGGTTCCAAATTTTTCTATAAATACCATAAATTTATTGTTCTTCAAAATTCAAATTACTAATAATTCTTTTGATGTCGCAAAAATGTACATATTTTGTTCGTGTTGGGAGTCTTAGCATTGGTGCACTGAGTTGTGTTCGTGTGAGCGGTTGTGGTCAAAGGTAAAGAACAATTTTTTCAATATGTATTTAATTCGTTGTACAGAACATTTTCTTCTTCATTTATTTTTATTTTTATTATGTTTTCTTTGTGTAATTCTATTTATTTTATGCTTCAACTTTAATTTATAATTTTCTTTTAAATTTATGGAGTATTTAAAATTTTGAAGAAGTGTTTATCACATTCTTCCATTAATGAAAGGTAATTTTTTATAATTATTATTTTTTTCATATTATTATTATTATTATTATTTGTTATTATGGTAAATATAACATAACATGTCATTTGTTGCTTATTCTGTGATACGTGATGTCATTGAAATAGTACTCATATTTTGACATACGAAACTACTTAAATTTTATTAATTTTACTAATTATATATTTTTTAAATCTAAATATAAATCTATACACCATTATTATTATTGTAGAGAACAATAGATTTAAGGGAATTTGCGCTGTATAACAACTTTGTTACCACAGTTTACAATTATAGCACATTTTTAAAAATAATTCTTTTATAGCAAATCCTGCCATTTTTAAAAAAAAATTATTTACCTTTTTTATAGAAGACTTTGATTGAATCTATCATTCTCTAGTGATAGAAGTCTATCAATTTTATTAGTGATTGATTCTATCGGCTCTTATTGATAGACTCTTGATAGAATCTGATGGAAGTCTATCAATTTACTTTATTTATTAGTAATTGATTCTATCACCCTTTATCAATAGAATCTATCAATATGAAGTTTATCAATTTACAATTTTTGTTATATGTGCAAATATTTTCATTATTGTGCTATTCATGTAATATTTTATCAATTTTGTAATATACATGCAAAAGCCTCTAGATTTAATATAATATTATGTTTTAAATTAATATTTAAAAAACTTATGTTTTATCAAAATTCGTAGAAGAGGTAGATAATAGATTTTATGAGTTTTTTTAATCTTCTTTTTTCAATATTTTCTTTATTTTTTATTATTTATAAAATATAAGATGAAATAAGAAAGCACAAATATGATTTTTAAGATTTTAGAGAGGTGATGATTTCAATTTTTTTTTTTTTTTTGAAAAGATGACTTCGATGTTCATAGATTAAACTAAAATAATAAATGAATGAAAAAAAAATATTGTGTACAAAGTAAGATTTTAGCATGACGAAAACTTATTACTTAAAGAAGTTTAATTTATTTCACTTTTATCTCGAACTACATTGTATGAGATTTTTAAATAAAGTAGATAATAAATATTTTACTTACTCATTTAAAATATAATATATATATATATATATTATAAGTATTTTAATAAATAAAAATATAATCTCACATGCCAGAAAAAATCTCCCGTGCAAGGCACTTCCAAAGTTCTAATAATTATAAATGTTGGTAAATTCTAATGTATTTGTGTCCATAATCATTAATATATTTTAATACTGCATCATAAATACTCATTAATTATTATGTATTATAAATATTCTTTAGTATTAATATCATAAGAGACTTAATTTTTAGAAATTTTTTCTCGAGTAGTAAAAAAGGAAAATAAAAGTTATTAAAATGTCAAAATTTTAAGAAAAAAAATCAAAATAGCAAAACTAATTCAATCATGTTAGATTGAAACGGATAGACTTCAATCAATTTAAATATCAAATATTTTACTATGTATAAAATATATTTTAAAAGTTGATATAATTAAAATAAAAATGTTAGAATTTACTATCTACAAAAAAAATCTTAATTTTGCGAACATGAACAGTTGTTCACTAGTGTATGCCCAATGACTAGAGGTTTTGAGTTCAAGTCTCTCATCCCCAATTATTATAATCTCAAATATATATATATATATATATATATATATATATATATATATATAAATTAATACAAAGTTCATCTCAAAATCAAGATCCTCATCCATATAATCAAATTTTAATTATTGGACTACATATTTATTTGAGTTTAATAGGTTCAGACATCTCAAATTCCTAAAAAAAAAGGAAAAAAATTTGGCATCTCAAAAAATTATCTAATAATAAGTAGATTGTTCATATATTTTATAAATACTAGAAAATTTCACTTTTTAATGTTATATCCTCACCAATATATTTATCAAAACCGGATATAATTTATTTAAGAAAAGAAAAAAAGGGTCAAAAAAGAACCATCTTTAACTTCACCCGCTCTGTTGACTAACTCGCCCATCGATTATTTAACTCAAAAGTTACCCAATATTTTGATTTGACCGTGCAGCTAAAGTTTGACAATAAATTACTTGTTGAGCATATTCACTGTTTCTGAAGTTAGCAATGATTTATACGCCATTCAATTTGTCAGAAATTCAAAATTTTCTTACGCTAAGATAATATGAATACCACTTCAATTTCTTGAATTATCTACCACTTCGATATTGATTTCAGGAACATACATAACTATTTATCAAAAAAGAATTATATATTAATTTAAGTAACGAGAATGAGAATGCTTATGATGAATAATTTTTTATTCATATTTGATCTATTGACGATCATTCTTCTATAATATCACTATTCATTCCCCTTTTTTTATATGAATTTGTAACTGTTTAGGTCAACTCATATGTAGATGGCTATCACGAATTGAACTCACGGTTTAGCTTTCAAAGACCCTCTTGACCACTAGATTACTCCATGTTAATTTTCACCATTCATTCTCTTATAATTTCATATTTATCGTAACTACTTTTTATTCTTTCTATAATTACTTCTTATTTATCTTATATTCACAATTTTGTTTCCTTGTGATTATTTTCTACCCCGTAAACACGAGTAAAGATTCCCTAAAATTATTATGTATATCCCAAATGAAGATAATGGTTCTTTTCATAATTATTCTATGCATCCCAAACATAGATAACTATTTTCTTCACAATAATTCTTTTTGCCCAAATATAAATAATTGTTCTCTTCGTAAATCATTCTTTGGTCGTATCCTCACTTTTTCATAATCAATTTCTTTCCTTTAAATTAACCAATACTTAAGCATGCTAATAAAGCAGAAGACTAATACAAAAGTACAGAGAAAAAAATCAAAAATCAAAAGCTACACCAACTCTTACCTACATTGCAAGTTAATTAGCTACCAAATCCATATCTTTGAATAAAAATAAATATTCCACAAAGTCCCATCTATAAATAGCCAATGCCAATTTCAACTCCATTTCACAGCAAAATTCCAAGTCTTAAAAAAAAAGATTTGAGACATGGCTAAGCTTGTGAACTTTGTGCTTGTTCTTTCTCTTCTTGCATTTGCACCACTCTGTTTCTGTAGCAGGGCTGGTGGGCTTGGGGCTCTGTACCCTCAATATTATGACCATTCCTGTCCCAATGCTAAGGAAATAGTTAAATCCATTATGGCTAAGGCCTTTGCTAGAGAAGCTAGAATTGCTGCTTCTGTTCTACGACTTCATTTTCATGACTGTTTTGTTCAGGTCTTTTTACATAAATCTCATCTTTGTCGTTTTTCGGTTTTCGTTGTTAGAGTGTATATGATGTCATTGGAACTCTGCTCGTTTAGTTAGATATACGTTTGTGTTTAATTTATATGGTTATTTATTTTCAGGGGTGTGATGCATCTTTACTGCTGGATAATAGTGGGAACATTAGAACTGAAAAGAATTCAAATCCCAATAGGAACTCAGCTAGAGGATTTGAAGTTATTGATGAGATTAAATCTGTTTTGGAGAAAGAGTGCCCACAAACTGTTTCTTGTGCTGATATCTTGGCTTTGGCTGCAAGAGATTCTACTGTCATTGTAAGTGTTGTTTATATTTTTTCTATAACTAATTGATAACAAGAGAAGTTGTTCATGTCTTTTAAACGTCGTGAGATTTCCTCACTTTTTTAAAGTGGAATCCTCGTCCTGCCTTTTCAAATTCTTTGGACTCACCATCTTATATTAGGTTTTATTTTATTTTATATAAAATGGTATGAGATTTCATGTCACAACTAATTGACAATGAAAGGAGTAGTTCATCTTATTTATAAAATGTTATTATAGTTGTGGTCTAAACACCTGTCTCAATTTATTTTGTTTGTTATATTTACTCATAAATTGATTGAAATTTGAGTTGACAGACAGGTGGACCCTATTGGGAGGTTCCATTGGGAAGAAAGGACTCAAGAAGTGCAAGCTTGAGTGGGTCCAACAACAACATTCCAGCTCCAAACAACACTTTTCAAACCATTCTCAATAGGTTCCAAAACCAAGGCCTTGACATTGTTGACCTTGTTGCCTTATCTGGTAACCCCATTGCCACTCATCTTTCTCTTTTCTTTTACCATGCAAATTACAAATTCATTAACTGTTATAACTTTATAGTAAATGAACTTATCGACCAAAAAGATTAGAGCTTTGAAGTTCTATACATCAAACATATAAATGGGGTTCAAGTTAAATCATTAATAGATGACTATACTTAAAAAGATTGAGAAACTAAATTATTATCAATTTGATCTAGGATGATCACATACTCTTCTTTTTTGAAAAAAATAATATATTCAATAAAAAAAAAATACAACCAAATGCGAGTGAAATCGCTCCTCAATCACCATAGAGACAATTTGAGGGGAAGTTCCCTCGCTCTTGGCATCCAAATCTTAAACAACAGATTAGTCTAAGACAAAAATACACCATAAGTCTTGAAAAAGATTTTAACATTGCATAGTTCGATTACATTTTGGGAAATACTATTAATAAGACTAATAACATTTTTAGAATTAGATTCTACCAAGTTAGGGTAATAGAATCAAAACCATTATTGAGAGTGTTCATGAGACCATCCCTAATTGCCAAACACTTCACATCTTAGTTGACAAAGCTTTGATGCTACCTGTCTAAAATATTAAGGTAGATGATTATTATGGATTGAATTTACCCAATTTTTGGATTTCTTAAAAAAAAAAATTATCGCATAGTTTTTTTTTTTTAATCTACATTAAGATGTCTTAAAAAAAACTATGCAAACATAAACAAAAGATGGTTAAAACTTGGGTTTATTTTTAGAATTTAGCCAAAAGATTTAATGTCTTTCTAAAAATAGGAAGAAAACCATAGAAAAGAAAGAGTAAGAAACCAAACACATTTTTAGAGAATAAAATAAAAAAATGAAATTGGTAGACATGTGGCATCAACCTTTGAAATTGCATACAATCTTTTTCTTTTCCAAATTTTTGACTTTTGAGTCACTATAATGTCTTTAACTAATGTTAAAGACTTTGAGTTTCATTGCTTTCAACTTTCCATAAAATAAAAGTTAGTTGGAATATCTCTGTCCCATAATCACAAACAAGTTATTTGATATATCACAATCTATCACAATCTATCACAAATCCTTTTCTTTTTTTCTTTTTCTAAATGCCAAAACCAAATAAACTAATTTACAAAATAATTTAGGAAAATGATCGAAATTATAATATCTGGAAACAGGATCCCACACAATAGGAAATTCAAGGTGCACAAGTTTCAGGCAGAGACTTTACAACCAAAACGGCAACGGGCAGCCCGACAAGACTCTTCCGCCATCGTTCACGGCCGAGCTCCGAAGCCGCTGCCCGCAATCGGGCGGCGACAACAACCTCTTTTTCCTGGACTTCGTCAGCCCGACCAAATTCGACAACAGCTACTTCAAGAACATAGTTGACAACAAAGGCCTTCTCAACTCCGACCAAGTTCTCTTTACGCAAAACGACATGTCGGCCGCGTTGGTAAAGAAATATGCCTACGACAACGAGGCATTTTTCGAGCAATTCGCTAAATCTATGATCAAAATGGGCAATATTTCTCCATTGATGGGCTCTAATGGAGAGATCAGAAAGAGTTGCAGGAAGATCAACAGTTAGTTTTTAATGAATTGGGGTTTTTGGTAATTTTTCAGAATTAAATAAGTGACATGATATTAATTTCTGGATCTTGTTGTTATTTGAAGATTCGTGTTTGATTTCTAGTAGGTTTGTTTGTATTTGTCCACTGTCCATTGGTTCCTATGTATTTTCTTATATTTAAAGCTATAAATTCTAATATGTTTAATTTACCTCTCACATCTGTTTTTTTTTTTCCTTCAAATTGTGGCTTCACTTATGATAGCAGAATGGATCAATCAAAAGTTGGATGTGATTTCCAACTTCTCAAATTTAAGATGATGAGATTACAAACTTCTTAATTGAAGGATAATTTGAATAGTTCCTCAATTTTGTAATTTAAGAATTACACATATCAAATTTGTAATTAACCTTGTAACAACAAAATTGAAGATCTATACCAAATTAAAGTGCAAATTCTAGATCTACTCTAAATCAGTTCAAATTGACATGAAAATCAAACCAAATAAAAAAGATAATAGAGAAGAAAGACAAAATACACCAAATTTATAGTGGTTCGGGAACGTCTTTACTCCACTATCATAATGTCATTGCAAGAAATGTACCTGGGAACTTCTTACACATCTCTCATAATTAGTTAAAATTAACCATCTAATTAACCCAAGTTACATTTAACTCATCTATGGCTAATATATGATGTGTAATTCACCTACTACAAACCTAATTTTATATCAATAAGAAGGAGAATAAAATACATTTCAAGTTCCTAAATTTTAGGTGAAATTTTTATTAAGTCTCTATAAAATACTTTCATTTACGATAGTTTAATAATATTCAATTTTAATATTTGAAATAACAAAATTGTTAACTAATTAATTGATTAATTTATATGTCAATACATCGGTGAAATAGTTATTCGATTTTTTTTTTAACAGAAATAATTTTTTGGTATTGTCATAATTTAATTCTTAAAAAATATTAACACAATACTAGAAGTAAGCATTGGTATAATGACTCCATAGAAAACAACTAAAAATAGTAAAAAAAAAAAAACTATCTCAACTAGATTGGTGTATACCCAATGACTAAGAAATCATAAATCATAAGAACTAAAAAAAAAAAATTAAGAGACTAAAAAAATATTTCCCACTTATAATTTACATAAATTTTCTCAATTTGTTTTTTTATTTTTTACTTAAATTGAGATGGACGAGGGCCCAATGTTTTGTGGACCCACCTAATTCCAAAGCCCATCCAAAAGCCCACCCATCAAATTCATCATCTGCTTCATTCTCAACGGTAGGGTTTATGTTACACAGTTCCGGCTGATTGAAGAACATTCACGATTTGCCATACATTTATCCGATGAGAAATTCACGAATTCTTTCCCATCATTTCTCAAGAATTCGCAGATCCTTCGCTCAAAATCCTTGCCCTAATTCTCCATCAACTTGCAATTTGTTGGAAAGATCGACGTCATCTTCACTGCTGCACCACCGGAATTACTCCACTGCCTCACCGGAATCAAGACCGGCTCCTCCACCGGGAGTTTCGGTCATTGTGGATGAGATCTCCGATCTCACGCTGCTCGAGGTTTCGGATCTCACGGAGGTTCTTCGACAGAAATTGGATGCGAAGGATATGCCGGTAATGGCGGTGATGATGCCGGGGATGGGGTTCGGCGGGTTGCGAGGTGTTGGGAAGGGCGGTGCGGCCGCGAAAGGCGGGGAGGAGACGAAGTCGGAGAAGACGACGTTTGATGTGAAACTTGATGGTTTTGATGCTGCGTCGAAGATCAAGGTTATTAAGGAAGTGCGAACGTTTACGAGTTTGGGTTTGAAGGAGGCTAAGGATTTGGTGGAGAAGGCGCCAACCCTTTTGAAGAAGGGAGTGACGAAAGAGGAAGCTGATTCCATTATTGCTAAGATGAAGGAGGTTGGCGCTAAAGTTTCAATGGAGTGAGGTACTTCAATCCTACTCTTTTTATGTGTATTTTAGAATGAGTTGCTTGTTTCAAGATGTATGCGAATTCGTATTGTATGGACCATGGTAATCTGTCTTTCTACTTGTGCATTTTTCAAGAAGTTATGGTTAGTTTCTTATGGAAATTGGGTATGTTTTGGGGTTGTAGTCAGGGTATGAATTCATGGATAGGAATCTTGATGATCTTTAATCTAAGTTCCTATGATTCTATTTGTGAAGCTTAGGAGAAGAGTTTAATCATTTCTTGTGGTCCTAGACTTCACTTGAGTGTTACAACTATGATGATAATGAGTTCTTTGGACTGCAATATACTGTCTCCGCCTCTCATAACTTTTTCTATAGGAAATTAATTGCTAGGTAGGTGTCCACCATAGGTTCTCAAGTCCCTCTTTGACCAATAAGCCACTTCATCGCCTCTCCTAACTTTGAGGAAAGCTCCTTGATCTAACTATTTTCGTAGGAAATTAATTCTTAGGTAGGTGCCCACCATGGGTTCTTAAGTTCCTCTTTGACCACTAATCAACTCCATGATGGTTTCCGCCTCCATGATGGTTTCTGCATGTCCTAACTTTGAGGAAAGGTCCTTGATTGAATTTCATTTTGGGATGCAAAAGTATGCAGTTGAGGGAAGGAGATTATCCAGTTGTGTAAACTATACTGTAGCTTTCAAATGGCCTGAATATCTAGTCTTTTTTTTTTCCTTTTGGGATAATAAATGAAATTTCTTGATTAATGAAGCAATGAACATAAAATGTGCCTATATTTTATTTTTTGGATAAGAAACAATTTGATTGATGAATGAAATTAAGCCAAAATGGTGCCTATGTACCTATATTTTAGGTCGGAAATGATAAGTATGAGATGATAGGGAAAATGGGTTCTATAGTTTTCTGACATAGTCTATGTACTTAATAGTTAACGCTCCCTAAGTTGGAGAAATTCTAGGACTTCGAGGTACAAAATTGTTTGCAGTTTGGAAGGGAGAAGGTTTATGCAGTTGAGTGTAACCTAACCTGGAGCTACCAAATGGTCGAGTATGTGCGTTTTTTCAAGGAATCAGAAACTAAAAAAGAGGCTTAGAATTGATTATAAATTGCCAGATGATGGTCCTTCTTAATTTGCTGTTTGTTCAATTTGTCGTATGATGAAGCTTCTTGGCTTTATACCTATATTGTGCAGTAACTTTTATAAATTTTTGGAGCTGAACAGAGGTTGGTTGAGATGAATAAGTTCATTCAAATTCAGATGTACCCATCTTCTGATTTTTTGAAACAAGGGTAAGTGGGTAACCACTTTTAAGCTGCATGGTCTATTCTATCTGTTACTCTGGGTGCTTTATTTCTTATGATTATAGCATTGGGTACTTATTCTTTGAGTTTTATGAATAACATCTGCAATTCATTCATCACGGTTCCTACTATAATAATTCCTCTGCAAATATGCAACAACACAATTCATTAACATTGGGTTGAATCATTGTATCAGTAATTGGCATTATTTTGTCGTAATTTCGTTTGTTTCTTCTATCATCATGCTGCAGAAACGCAATGCTTTTCTGGCATTTTTCAAGTCAGAGCAGCAGTTGAATTGAAGATACATTGTTGTCTCTTGAGTTTCATTTGGTCCAGGATGAGGACATGAGATTCTTTATCACAAGTTTCCATATTTTTGCCTCGACCCGGAATTGTATCGATGGATAGTAGATATTTCTTGGCACTTGCCTCTGTATTCACAGGCTCCATTTAACTTAAAACACCGCCCATTGAAGAAGAGAATTCTGGGCAATTGAGTCTTCTGTATTCAAAGTCAGTGGAAGAACAAATCATCTGTGGAGAATGAAGGCCATGGCTAAACTTTTGGTTCAATTGACGATTAGAGAGGTAAAGAAAAAAGTACTTGGAAGCAATTATTGATTCATTTGCCAGTTTAGGAGTTTCAATAAAATACCAACCTTTTTTAAGTTCAACTATGGTAGAATAATGAACTATCCTCTTCAATACTTTGGGTGACTTGATTCCTACAGCTTCTTTTTAATATTCGCGAAGGTTCGGATCTCGACTATTTTTTTAATTTCTACAATATCTGGCTATTAAAAAAATTGGTAGGAAATTAATTTTTGAATATGTGATGATCAAGATTTAATACACTACCTCATGGATCTTCGAGATCTTTTTTAACCCCTAGCCAGTGATTGCTATGTAAAGATATAAGCTAAAAGTTGAACTAATATCAAGTGGAGAAAAAATTTCACGTTATTATTATTTCAAACGCAGTAAAAATCTATTAAAAGAAATTTTCCTTAAAAAATTTCTTTAAAAGGATACGGATATAGTTTAATAGGAAATAATAAACTTTCATTGATGAATGAAAAGTTACAAAAAAACTATTCCAATGGTTTAACAATGTAGACAGACTATCGAATGAGTCGTGGCACAATGGTCATGAGAATTGATATTTGTTCCCATAAAAAAAACAATGTAGATAGACTATAGTTTTAAACGGCTTTCATTATTGGATAGAAATTCAATTTTACACCGTTCAATCCTAAAAAAAAAAAAAAAAAAAAAAGTAGGGCTCTCTATATAGTATTTTTGGTCTCTAATTCTAATTATAACAAATTTTGAAGTATAAAAATTAAATTATAATATAATGACGTTTAAAAATCAAAGCGAGCAATAGTTCAACCCTATTTGATTCTTAACCCCATTTTTTAACTTTAAAAAAAAAAAATTAGAGACCCAATTGTAATTCTAATTGTAACAAATTTCCCTCCTCAGATTGAGCAAAATTTGAAAATACTTACCTAATGATAACCTTCAAAATTTTACATTTTAACGTCTATTTTTATATTAATCAAAGTTAATTAAAAATAAATAAATAAAACAGTCAGCTGAAGTTTTACTCTTTCAGATTCTGAACTCGAGAACCGCCGTATAAACTTTTGCCACCGAAATTGTATGCATTGAATCAATCATTCATGTCGGGATAATGTCACCGCCGGAGCGGAATAAGGAGTGGTTGCAAACACTAAATCGGCTAATATAGCCGCTCAATCCTAATTCCTAACAATAAAATCTGGAGTTTCAAGTTTTATTTCCTTCAACTTTCATTTTTGCTTTCATTGTTACTGAAATGGCAGTTTATGATGGCAATGGATCCAGAAGAACACGGTTAATGCAATCTTCACTAAGGTAAAATTAGTGTAAGTGCCATTTAATTTGCTTGCTAAATCTTTCAGATGAAATTTTGTTCCGATTATTAGGAACCCACGTCGGAAAGAGTGGAGACCTTAGAATAATATCACCAATTGGTTTTGAGATGGATGTTTACACTATCTAATACTCGCCGGTTACTCTTTTGGGATGAATTCTTCCTCGCATAGACCTATTTCTTCTGCCATTTGTCTTTGTTTTAGATCCTTAATCCGAACCATAAACTGCAGACTGACTTCCAGTTCCATAAATCACTTTGCAAATGAATCTCTGCTTTGGCATTGTGAACTTTCAGTTTACTTGATTCTTGTCATGGATTCGTTTTGTCTGAAACTTGTATATCTTTTTTTTTAACAAGGGTAAACCACGTTCGTCTCTAGGCCAGGCACCAGGAGATATCGAAGGAGTAATGTCACAAGTGAGTCTCAAACCTGAAACTTGAAAGGAGAATACCTTCAATGCCCAAATCTTCAATCACTGTGCCATCCCATGGAGACGTCTGAAACTTGTATATCAAACGTTAGAACGTTTGGTTGATTTACATCCATCCCCATATTGATTGTGATGTGATGATATCTACTTTGAAACTGTGATTGTTTTATCATTTCTAGTTTACCTTGATTTTTAGACTTGTCAATAAATAAAACCTTATCAAAGAAACAATTCATCAGAAAGAGAAGATTAAAAAAGAGGGAACCAAGTCCAAACGCATTCGTAACCCGATGAGCAAAATTCTCCCAATTGGTTTTGATTAGAAAGGAATGATAGTAAAAAGAACACAGATTATGAAACTTTGTCATATTGCCTCTCTTCTTTCTAATCTTGTTAAATCAACAATCAATCCAAAAGTTTAAATTGAAGGATTGGGGTAAATCTATATTATTTGGGATGAAACGCCTCGACAAGGATTTGAACATATGATCTACTCTGATATTATGTTGAATTATGTTCAATCATCAATCAACTCAAAATTTTTAGTTGATGGATTGTAATTTATTTAATTATATCAATCAACATGTAGCTATCCCCCTTCTTAGATTTTTCATTGCTTTGCTCTGTTACTTCTCATTCATTTCATTGTTTGATTGCAATTTGCAGATGCCTTCAGAACCATCTTGAAAGAGAAGGTTTTGCTGCTCTTAATAAAGGAATTGTTCCTGGCCTGTGCTTGTAAGCTGTTAGGATTTATAGTTTACGTTTTCTTTCAACAGTTAGATTATTTTGCTTCTGCACAGCATGAATCTTATCATATTAGTTAGTTTTTAAAACTGGTCCCCAAGGGGTGGCGTAGTGGTTAAAGACTTAGACTTTGAGGGTATGCTCCCCTCAAGATCCCAGGTTCGAGACATACCTGTGACATTACTTCTTCGATGTCTTCGGTGCTGGCTTAGGGATGGGGCTTGGTTACTCTTTTTTGTAACTTTGGCTTTGATAATAATATGACATGTTTCATATCTATCCATATATATTTGTGCTTCCGCTCATTACCATTATACCTTCTTTTTTTTTAATTAAAAACTCTGCTCTTTCAAACCTAAAAGATAAATTTCCATTATAACAAACTATAACTTTTGATTTGTCCTTTTGTTCCTTTCTTCATTTTCTTTTTCCTCCTATTTCCTGTGGGGATGTAAAAAAGTTTGTTGAGGATTCATTATGGGGTGGGAGAGAGCTTGTATATTTGTTGCAAAAAAAAATATTATGTTCACACAATTTCATGGAATGAGTTTATAGATGTGTTTGGTTGCTACAGCAGGTTTCTCATGGTGCCATCCAAAAGACGCTGTTTCAAAGACCTAAAAAACCACTTCTTTTTTTCTGTGACTTAAATTCTAAAGGATCTCTTACAACGTTAATTCTAGTTCTCACCATTTCAAGTAAATAGAAATTGGTTTTGATGGTATGAGATATGGTGTGGTTTTTATGATTATTTATGTTAGAGGATTCTTGAGTGACTTGGTTTTCAGGTTGTTCGAGCTCGATTGCAGGTTGGCTAGAAGATATAATGTTTCATGTTCTTGTTGGGCAAACAAAGTTGTCTCACATTGCTAAGATAAGAGAAAGATCTTGTGTATATAAAGAGGGGACAACATCTTCAAGGCAATCACATGGTATTGTGGCTCGCCAAAAAAGATATCCGGAGGTTACCGTGTTATCTTATTGTAAAAATGGCTCATGGCTCAGAACCTATCTCCAAGGGGTGGCTCAATGGTTGAAGACTTGGGTTTTGAGGATATGCTGTCTTCAAGGTCCCGAGTTTGAGTCTTTCCTGTGACAATACTTCTTCGATGTCTCCAGTGTCTGGCCTAGGGACGGGCGTGTTTACCCTTGTTTCAAAAAAAAAAAAAGGCTCAAAACCTGATCCAAAATCTTGTAACACTTTATCTTATCAATGAAAATGTTTTTGTTTCTTATCACACATATATTACCAATCTCAAGCAGGCCATGGATCAACAAAACAGGAGGCTTGGTACTTGATCCCATCTGTTGACTTTTGATCATTTTTTTTAATATTCAATAGGAAACCATTGTTAAAGATGACAAGCTTTAGAAATTGTTACATATATTAACTGATCTGTTTTCTGATTCACTTTGAGAAAACCCAGGTGACCTGAGGATGTAAACAAATCCACACTCCAGCCCAAATAAAAGTTCCAATGTGCCAATCTTTGTGTCTCTAAGGGGCAGTCCAGCGGTTGAGGCTAAGGACTTCAAGCCATGCTTCCTTGAGAGATCTTTGATTCTAGGCCGCTGGAAAATACTTAAACTAGAATATCCTTCGAAGTATCTCAATGCCACAGTCTAGGGACGGACCAGCGGTGTCCCCGGTTTCCCAATTTTCAAAAACAAATTCTTTGTTTCATTTTGCCAATCCTTGAGAACAGAACATTATTGTTAGAATTAGCTTATACCTTTCTCATCTTCTCTCTCTTTATGTCAGCCCCTGTTTTCAATCACTTGATCAAAGGATCAAATAGAAGTTTTTTTCCATAAAAAGGAATCCAATGAAATGTCTATTCCACAAAATGAATGGGTCCTTGGAGTTTCAAATGCATGTGAACATTGGATTCTACATTGATATTTTTTATAAATAATATCATTTAGCTAATTAAATAAATGAGTAAAGAAAGTGGATGGTCCAATATCTTTATGGAATTTTTTTACAGTTGCAGTTGTGTCCATGTTAGTACTATGATTATGTTGACTTTTTCATATTATATTGTTCCAACCGTTTACCTATCTCTCTTTTTAAAGCTAGACAAACGTTCTCTGAGACACAAATTATAGAGGCATGTTTATAGAAGGTTCGATTAGCTTTCATGATTAAGGCTCCTATCCTAAACCAACATCTAAATATCATATTGCAATCAATCCCATCCACTAAATAGCATATTACTTTTGTGACCAGAACATGACACATCAAAATTTACAGCTAATGTCTAACCTGTTGGATCATCATGGCAGGCGCATCGACCAAATCGGGTGGTGCCTACTGCTGTGGTGGATTGACTCATTTGTCTCTATAATTAGCACAACAACAAACACAAAGATGAAGGATCAGAAGAAAGTGACAAACCACAGTTTAAGAGAAATGGTGTTGCAAGTAGCAAACATTCACCACAAACCAAACAATTCACCACTTGTTGGTTGAAATGGCCGAATGGCGACACTATTAGACTGTACAAGGTTTCATCTCATAACCAATTGATAATGAGAGGAGGAGTCTATCTTTCTTCCTCACTTTTGTAATGTGGGATCCCCATTGTACAACAATCATGATGAAGAACATGGTTCCACAGCCTAGATCCTCACTTGGTTAAAATGGCTCAATGGCTGACACTAATAGATAGTACGAGATTTCATCTCATGAGATTGAGAAGAGGAGCCTACTTTGTGAGGCTTCCTCACTTTTCTAATGCGAGATCTTCAACAGACACCAATCATATAAAAAACAATGGCGAGTACATGGGTCCACAGCCTAGATCCATCACTCACTTGTTTGAAATGGCTCAATGGCGCACAATGTTAGAAAGTACGAAGTTCCATCCCACAACCAAATAATAATGAGACTGAGATGAGCAATTCCTCACTTTTTTAATGTGAAATCTTCACTTTTTTAATGTGAGATCTTCAACAAACACAAATCATATCATGAGAAAGAATGGCGAGTACACGGGTCCACAGCCAAGATCCATCACTCACTTCGAGTAGCAGAGAGAAAGATTGAAGACTGTGCAAGAACAGTGGTTAAAGTACTGAAGCATGATGAAGACAAGACCAATTATAGGAAGTGATGAAAAAGAAAAGGAAAAGGGGAAAGGGGGAGAGGCGAGGGGGCTGACCATGATCGGCCCAGTGGGCTTTTGGTTCACGTGCTGAGTGGGCCATGGCCGTTCAATCTACAAATGGTGAACTACAGACCCAATGTGGTCCGACCCACGTGATCTGATCCAACCATTCCTCTGCTTAACTTTTATCTGTTCAAACAGTTTTAGTTTTTAGTTTTTTTTTTTTTTCCAAAATCCCCAACTTTCCTTCTTGTCTGCTTTCCTCGTTTTGTTCCATTCCTTTCATACTTTACTTTGATCTGTCCAAATCTTGGGTCGGCTTTAGAGTTTCCAAGAACCCCACTTCCATTTTCTTCGCAAGTTCGGGTTTTTATATCGGGACGAATCGAAGAAACTGCAGTTCCTGCTAAGAACACACGTTTTTTTCAGTTCGTTATGTGTGTTGGGTTTCAAGTTTAACGTAATGCTCGCATTGTCAATGTTTTGAAGTCGATATAAACAAACGAGAAAGCCATGGCTATAGCTATGTTAGTTAAAAAGGACCCTATAACTCAAATGGGAAATTTTTTTCAATACAATAATCGTGTTAGCTTTTGCTTTTGGTCAATGGACGATAGCCATCTCTATTGATGTTATAAAAAATGATAAATAAAAAACTTCGTAACCTAAACTTAATCTCTGTATCAAATAACAATCAACTTAACTTAATGTAACTTTAACTTAACTTGTCTACCAAATAAAGATTAACTTAATCATCGACTTAATTTAATACTCAACTTAATTTATTTAATTCTAATTGTTCCACCAAACACTCCCTAAGCATTTTAAGATTTACATGACTTTTAGATTTACATGACTTTTAATGGTTGACATGGTGATTGAATCTAGAGAGTTATTGTGAGATGTTTTTTTTTTCCTTTTCTTATGGATAAGAACAACTTAATTATGGAGAGTAATGTTTTTTTAGGGAAAGGGTGATTGTATTGGTTTGGGTGGTTAATTTATGGATATGCTTTTTTTTTTTTGAAGAAAAGAACAACTTGATTATTTGTTGATATATCAGAGATTGAAGTGTAGATTTTCTTTCCTAGTAATTATGACTTGAGAACCCCATACAGAAGTAACAACCCATGATGTTTAGACGGTGATAAAGTGATTTTGACAAGTTTTTTTTAAAATATATTTCTTACGGATGAGAACAACTTGTGAGATTGTAGATTTTCTTTCATATAAATTATGACTTTAGAATCCATATAGAAGTACCAACAAGAAGTTTTGTCAAATAGAAGAAAGTTGAACAAAAGTAATAAAAAAAAAAAGTGTATTTTTAGTTCAACCTTAAAATTTGAACTTATGTTTTTATCGACAAGAAAATAGTACTGAAAATAACTAGATAATTAAAAATCTACAAAGCTGGTGGGAAAAACCATCCATCAAGGCATTGTTATCCAATAAGGCGCATTCTCAAAATACGTATATCTATTGTTGTGGCAATAGGTAGGTGCGTGATTAATACTTTAGAGTAACGGAGATTCATAACAAAAGTATGATATTAACTTGGTTGAGAAGGATCGATAAAAGTTCAAATAAGCACATACTCAATGTGTTAACATCTATGGAATTTTTATTTTTGATTTTGTGAAGATTTACAAATGTGCATTTACAACTTCTAAAAAAATGCATCCAAACGAGTTATTACAACCACTCAAAATAACTATATATTTCTAATTATTTAAAATAATTTATCATTTCAAAACTACTCATTTAACAAAATCTACATCCAAACGAGTTATTATTATAATTTTACTTTCGAATCACTTCTAAGTAACTAGATATCCAAACATTTCTTTAGTGAGTGAGTTTGAGAAATAGCATAGTGGATGAAATGGGAAAGGTAAGGGCATTTTAGGAGGGACAAGTTTTGTGGGGTAAAATAGATTAGAAAAGAGAAAATCCGGGTAACATTCTAGCTAAAAGAATGAAGACAAAATAAAGGAAAAAGAAAAAAAGAAAAGAAAAAAAGAAGAAGCGTGGCAATATGGTCACACTCAAACTTACACACACACAAACACACCTCATTCATCCATCCATCCTTAGATCTTCCAAATCTCACCCCCCAAAAAGATTTCCATTCCACTTCTTCCTCTAAAACCAAACAAACCCCTTCTAAAAACAAGAAGCTATATAAATCTCTCTTTCTCTCTCTCTCTCTCCTCCAATGTTAAAAAATCTCTCTACTTTCTCTCTCTTCATTGAGACACATAAAACTGTACACACACACTGCTGTGTTGGCTGCATGAAGTGATTGATAGCCCAAGTGAAAAAGCCTTGCCTTGGTTGACTCAATCAACCAAAAGGAAAAAAAAAAAAAAAAAAAAAGTTGCAGCCTTTGCTTATTGGGTAGGGTTTTGCCAAAGAGAAATTTTTTGAAAGAAATGGAATGGGGTTTTTTGGGATTTTGGATTTTGAGCTCTTTTGTGATTTTGGGTTTGCTTTGGTTGAAGAAGAAAATAAATACTCAAAATTACAATCATGGAATTCCAAAAGGGAACCTGGGTTTTCCTCTCCTTGGTGAAACGCTCCAATTCATTGCTTCTGGATACTCTTCTCGACCTGTCACCTTCATGAACAAACGCAAATCTCTGTAAGTTTCAATCTTTTTATTTCACTTTTCATAAAAAAAACAAAACTTTTCTTTTTCATTTTTGTTTCTTCTATTGGAAAATGGAAACACACCCAGTTTTTTCTATCAAAGATTCAGCCTTTTTAGACTCTGAAACATAAAAATCAAAACTTTTTTTCTTTTTTGCCATAAATAGTTGGGTTTTTTGCTATTTTTCTTTTGTATATTGCTGCATTACAAGAAAGTACACAAAACCCAGAATCAAAATGATGAGTACCACCATGATTCATTTGGTGTGTACGTGTTGGTTAATTATTGAGATATTTACTTTTACCCAACAAATTTCACCTTTGTTAAAGTTGTATGGTAATTGTGTTTTTTTTTTTATTCTTTTTATTGATGTTGTTATGATTAAGCCGAGCTAGCAATTAGTTGGGTTTGTTTTCTTTTTTATTTCTTTTTTTTTGAAAGGGCGGGAGAATAATGATGATGAGGATTTGATTATTTTAAACCAGTGTCACACATGCAATAGAGAAAGATATCATTTTTATTAATGATATTGCTTTTTTTTTTCTTCTATAAAGGGTTAGGAATTGAAAGCCTCTAAATTACTAAACTTTGAAGCAATATCCATCTGGGTAATCTTTGGTTGCAATTTTGATCCAATAAAGTACTAAAAAGAAAAGTCTTTACTCCAAAAAAAAGCACAAAGTTGGACACTGCAACATTGCTTGTGAAGACAGGAACCACAGTCTATGAAATCATCCCTCAGTTTCAGCTTTCCCATGCCCATGAAAAGAAAAATCACTTTTATTAGACTTTTTTTTTAATGAAACCGAGATATCGGAGTAATGTTCTAGACCTACATCCGTCCCAAGTCCAGACTCAAGAACAATAAGAGATTTTACAATTAAACTCAGTTAGAACTTTAAACCTCGAAGAGTTCATGGCTTGGATATCCTAAACTAGGCTACTTCTTAGAGACCTTTTTTTAGAATGTTTTTTTACAATTGGGAATCGGAGTTTTGCCCTGCATCCATTCTAAAGCTTGGAACCAGAGTCAGTATTATATTTTATAATTAAGTTCACTTGTAAATTTTGAACGACCGTAAAGGAAGGGAGCTTGAGGACCCTAGCTCCGAAGGCCAGGCCAATGGAGCTGGTTGTAGGGAGCTATGACCACCCAAAATCTGTTAATTTTGTTATATTTTCTTTGTGAAAGTATATTTTAATTCTTCTATGGCATAAGTAGTCCTTCAAATCTTGTAATTTGTTTTTTTTTTTTTGTCTATAAAATAAGATCGCACTTGCGGTCCCTCAAATCTTCTAATTTGTTATCTTTTGGTATATACAATAAGATAACACCTATGAACTATGGTGTCCCAAATCTTGAATTTTGTGATGTTTTTTATATATAGAAATTGATCTCTCAAAATAATTTCTATCAAACCTCCAAAATAAGTTTTTATTCCACCCGTCCCTACTTAGGGGACAACTTTTATATATATATATATATATATAAAATGACTATTTCCTTTCCAAAAATGTCCAAACTCTCCTCTTTCACTCCAATTCCACAGTAAAAATAGTAACCCAAGTAGATGAAATATTGAAAGTTGAAAGCTTTTTTTGTTGTTTTTGCAGGTATGGAAATGTGTTCAAAACCAACATTTTGGGGACACCAATAATAGTGTCCACTGATTCAGAGGTGAATAAGGTGGTTTTACAGAACCATGGCAACATTTTTACCCCAGCTTACCCCAAATCAATTACTGAATTACTTGGTTCATTTTCAATTCTTCAAATGAATGGAAATGTTCAAAAAAGAGTTCATACAATCATTGGAGCTTTTCTTAGGTCTCCAAATCTCAAATCTAGAATCACTAGAGACATTCAAAACACTGTTAAATTAAGGCTTGCCAATTGGAACACCTCCCAATTGGTTTATGTCCAAACTGAAACCAAACAGGTATTTTTCTTTGTTTTTTTTTTTTTTTTTTTAATTTTTTATGGGTCTTGCTTAAAAAGTAATGGGGTTTTATAAAAATGGTTTCTTTTTTGGTGGTTTGCAGATCACATTTGAAGTGTTGGTGAAGATGTTGATGAGTGTGGGACCCGGTGAGGATTTAAAGACTTTGAAAAGGGAATTTGAAGAGTTTATCAAAGGATTGATTTGTATACCTGTTAAACTACCTGGAACTAGGCTTTATAAATCTTTGAAGGTCAGCTCATAATTTGCCCATTTTTATATACATTTTATAATGGATTAATTTATACGTATCTCGACTATTTTATTTCACAATTCATTTAATTGTACAACATTAATTTTAATATATTTATCAATTTAATTTTATATTTATTTTCTTTTAAAACTTAAATTTACGCCTGAAATTTAATCTATCATCATATTTTCAACATTTTTGTTAGGTAGAAAATGATTTTGTTATTTCAACAACCAGAACTTTATTAACATATGAACTAAATAGAAATGAGGAAAATTTTATTTTTTTAAAAAAAGTTAAATTCTTAGTAAGTAGGCAACCTAGATTAAAGGGTATTTTGCATGTATAACAAATATATATATATATTTTCAGCACAAAATTTAAATTAATTCATTTGTAGTATAGTAGAATAGTGATAGAATTCAATTAATGATAGATTCATTTTATATCACTGCTTGAATTTTCTATCAGTGATAGAAATCTAAATTGAATTCTATCATCGGTTGAGTGATAGAAATCAATGTACTATAGATGAATTATTTTAAAAAATTTGCTACAAATGTCATACAAGAGATAGAATGTGTGGTTGATGGTAAATTCTTTAGATTAAACTCACCATAAATTGTGTAGTATCAATTATTTAGCTTTTTTTTATTTATTTACTTATGGTGGGGGATAGATTAATGAATAGGAATTTGTAATGAATGATATGATTTTAAGGGAACCCATTTGACATTAATTAACTCGGCCTTGTGCTGTTGGTACAGGCGAGAGAAAACCTGTTGAAAATAGTGAGCAAAATCGTGAGAGAGAGGAGGGAATCAACGGCGGAGGAGAGGGTTGCAGCGAGAGATGCAGTGGACGTGCTCTTACAGGATCACGATGAAGTTGAAGGGCTGCCGTTGGATTTCATCAGCAGCCACGTCATCGAGCTGATGATCCCCGGCGAGGAGACGGTGCCGATGGCGATGACGCTCGCCGTTAAATTTCTCAGTGACAGCCCTCTCGCTCTCGCCCAATTGACGGTACAGTTTTTATTTATTTTTTTATTTATGTGAGATCGAATGGCTAGGATTGAACCACGAGGATAAGTGGGTGGTGGGGCCAGGGGGAAAGAAATAGTCGTAAACGGACAAAATCGAACCAAACCAAATATATTGATCGGATGGAATTCGATTTGATATTTTAGAAAATCAAAATATTGGTTAGGTTTGATTTTGATGGAAGAATCAATATAAAATGTCAAACCAAAGGAAAATTAAAATAATCGAATGCGTCAGTACCACAATAGTTAGTTGTAAATCAGTTCAACACCAGTGTCACAAATTTGATCCTGAGAATTGGTATTTGTTCCCCTCCCTCGATACTAAAAAAAGGAAAATTAAAATATATTGATATTACGATACATGGATCGAACCTATGCCTGTGGAGTGAACCGACCCATTCGGTAAATGAACCAATGATTTTGTCCTTTTGGTAGTCGGTTTGACATAAAACCAACAAAAATCGAACTGAAATCACCCATAATAAAGATCATGTCCAATCAAAAAAAAATTTTAGTCAGTGTCTTAGGTTAATTTATGTATATTTTAATGTGACAATTATTTGATTGTATTACATTTTTAACATAATAATTTGAATAGTTGATCCGAACTCATGATCTCCTAGTTATAAACATATATTTATGTCATTTGGGTTGGAGCTCTCATTAGTCTAATCCTAAAATTTAGGTCAATCCATCATGGTTAACAAGTTAATATCATGTCAGTTACTCCTTAAAGTGTGAAGTGTCAAAGCTTTGGAAATTTAGATAATTAAACTTTAAAAATCATCAAAAGTTGAAATCTACCTCATAATATGTGGAGGAAGAGAATTTGAACTTCCTACCCATTTGTGCAAGGTGCCTCTTGAACTTTCTATTCTTACCTTTACAACTTTCATTTTTTGTGTATAAAGATCCCTAAACTTTAGAGTGTTGCCTAAGATATCCATGTCATAGTCATAGGTCACTAGCCTGCTTAAAATAGGTTTTGTAGTCAAATAAGGAAATTCAAATCATAAAGTTTTTCAAATGAAGAAAATGAATCTAGAGTAATTATTTACTTAAAAATTATTTTTTATAAGTTATTTTTTCCACTAAATATAATAAATCGAGTAATTTGTGTTTGGTTTTGGTAGGAGTAGTCATAGCAACAAAAACAGTAATTCAACTGTATAAGTATGACTAAAAAGTCATGTAGTCAAACCATCCATCCTCAATTGTTGGTATGGGTGATTTTGGTTCTTCAATTTTTGTCAGCTTTGTGTCAAACCGACAACTGTACCGATATTTCTAGTTTTTCAACCATTGAATTCAAATTAATGTCTAATAAAAGACAAAATCATTGGTTCAGTTTTTCTTTTTCTTTTTCTTTTTTTTGCAATTTTTTTGACTTTTTTTCAATTTGATTTTTTTATTTTTTTTAGGCTAAAAACAACTATTCCTATTTATACATTAGATTTGGTTTGGTTTGATTTTCTATTGGTTCTTTAACCAATATACTTGGTTTTCTAAAATATCAAACCAATTTGTTTTTAATTATTGTTACACTTTAAAAAATAGTTATAATATATATATATATATTTTGAGAGAAGTTACTAGTTTTGACTATTATATATATAAATATAAGAAGTCATTGTCAAAGTAAAGGATATTATTATTATTATCCGTAGGGGGAGGGGAAATTATAGGTGGAGGAGGGAGACGCACGTGTGAAAGCGTGGAGGGATCGTGGCCGTACGATATGGAGAGATTGAGATTGATATTGAGAGTGAAAGGTTGGTCAGATAAAAGGACCACCAATTTACAACTTATATTTTTTCTTTAATTTAATTTAATTTAATTTTATAACTAACTGAAAACTAATTCATCATCTTCTTTTTTAAATCTTCAGCCTCATGTGCCATCATTATCATAATTAACTCAAGAGCCTTTTGAGCGAAAATATAAAAGAGAATGATTATTTGATTTAGTAGTAGTGAAGTGAATGATTATGAAGAAAAATGTGTTTAAACTTTGTAGAGAGGAAGGATCATTACCTATATTTGGAAGGCAATAATAATTACAGGGGTCATATAGATTGTAGATTGTTAATTAGGAGGGAAATAACCATAAAGTGACCTAATAGTCAAGAGTGTCTTGAGTAATGGATTTAATCAGTGACCACCTACATAGGAATTTATTTTTTATGGGTTTCCTTAATATCCAAATATTATAGAGTCGATATGTCTCGGGACAATAGTCTAGTTACGCGCAAGTTGGCCCAAAAAAAAATTATGGAGAGATATTAGAGAATATGGGTTCCACCTCAAAATCAATTGGCAATGAAAGGACTGACTCATATCTCTTATACCTTGTTATGAGACCTCCACTCTTTCCGATGTGGGATCCTTAACGAGTGAACTATTGTCGGTATCTCAAAAGTGGGCAATGAATTATTTTCTTCATAATCATTGTTATTCTCACTCTCTAAGCATAATGAATGCATACATGTGTTTTCTTTTTTCTTTTTGTAATTTTAATTAATAATGATTTGGAGTGGTTACTGTTTCATTAATTAGGAAGAGAATATGAAACTGAAGAAGCAGAAAGATGATTCTGGCCTGGAGTATACGTGGACAGATTACATGTCTCTGCTTTTCACCCAAAATGTAAGTGTCTAATAACATTTCAAATTCTGAGGTCAAAAATTCAAAAAAGGATGATTTTGTTTACTTTTATTTATTTATTTAGGTGATTAGTGAAACGTTAAGAATGGCTAATATCATCAATGGGGTTTGGAGAAAAGCTCAAAAAGATGTCCAAATCAAAGGTATTGTTGCTGGTTGGGACCATGAATTTGATTGCTGGTTTTTTTATATCCTTGAGTGTTCAAATTAGCTTTAGAACAGATCGCCTAACCTTATGGCATTCATTTATCAACTCATAACCTCTTAAATCTCCAAGATCCTCTTTAACCAATTTGTTGATTGTTGTTTTATAATTTGATTGCAGGATATTTAATACCGAAAGGATGGTGCGTTCTGGCATCGTTTATTTCGGTTCATATGGATGAAAATAACTATGCAAATCCACATCAGTTTGATCCATGGAGATGGGAGGTAAGATAAAAAAAAAAAAGGAAGGGGTGAAATTTAACTTTAACCATGTCTTCATACTTTTTGATCATAGTGAATGAAAGAGTAATTGATATATGGTTAAAATTGTAAAAACAAAACAGCAGGAAACTGGTTCTACTAACAGCCATAACTTTACACCTTTTGGAGGGGGACAGAGGCTATGTCCCGGCATCGAACTCGCCAGGCTCGAAATCTCAATTTTCCTTCATCATTTCGTCACGACATACAAGTACTCTCTCTTTCTCTCAACCAAAAAAAAAAAAATCTATTGATATAAATGTAATTGAAACTAATCAAAAGTTGTGGGGAAGCACACATTATGAGATAATAGTAACATTACATAACTGCCAAATGAAGCAGATGGGGAGCTGAAAAGGATGAAGTTATCCATTTTCCGACAGTGAGGATGAGAAGGAAGCTTCCAATCGCAATCGCGACGTTAAGCTCTTGATCGGATTCAATCATCTCAACAACGAGTTGTCGAGGAAAATAAGGCAAAAAATCTTCATACAGGTGTAAATATATTGAATGACACAAGCTTTTTTTTTTTTTTTTTTTTTTTTTTTTTTTTTTTTGTGAGATAGATATAGCTAGACAGAACCACGAGGGGTCCTTTTTTTTTTTTTTAAGGCAAAAGTGTACTGATACAGGAATTGTAGTTTTACTTTACATGTAATGTAGCAGCTCAGCTCAGCTCAGCTCAACCAATCTGAATAATGATTTCTTGTTCGTGCGTCGCCATCTTTTTGACAGTTCTAGGGGTCCTTCATTTGTCCATTTCCTCCTTCCCTACATCCAACACCATTCATTGTACCCAACTCTATGTATAAAGTTCTTTTCTTTTTTTTTTGTTTTGAGTACATGTTGGGGGAGGAGAGACAAATACCGATTCTCAAGATCGAACCTGTGACATTAATGTTGAATTGGTTTACAATCAAACAATGAAACTATTGCATCATTGACCCATTCGATAATGTATAAAGTTTATTTGCTTTCCCTCCTTTTTAACATTTTGTGCTGAGGAACTTGCTGGTAACTAAGGATCTATGAAAAAAAGAAAGAAAAATGATCATTTGAGCAATCGAGACTACTCAACTAAAACTAAATGGGTTGGGTAAAAAAAATGTGCAACATTGTTAGGTTGGTTCTTAGATTAGCCAAATTTTTTTTATCCTTAACCGAACTAATAGTAATATTGTATACATATAAGATTAATTAATTAGATAAATTTATAGTAGTAATATTGTATACGTATAAGATTAATTAATAAAATAAGTTAATAGTATGTTTGGTTGGAAACATGAACTAACAAAATAGTTTGTATGTGTATTATGCTACTTAACTTTGTGTAGATTTATAGATTGGATTGGATCTTAAAGAGAACAAACACAACCCAATGTTGATATCAAAATGGCATAGTTTTTTGTAATGTATCGATAGGATTTGTAACTTGTGATTTCATCAATGAAGGTTTTGTTTCCTATGAAAAAAAAAACACAACCCAATGTATATACATGTATGTGGATTGAATTGATTTAATACATAAAGTTGGCACTCAAAAACCTTCCCACTAGTTCTTCAATGAATTGATTTGCTCATGATAAATCTTTCTATTCTCATTTTCAGGCTCTATTACTAGATAGAAGAGGTCTCTATATGAATCTCCTAGCGAGAGGTTTGATTGAACAACTCAAAATTTTGAATTGGTCCAATTGATCTTTCAAATCTAACTCAAACCATTATTCCCTACAGGAGATTTCGGGTTGGTTTAAAAAACTTTCCCTAACCTAACTCAAACCATGTATACCCTCATTAGGGATCGCAATCTTATTCTATTTTTCACCCTTCAATTGGGCAACCCATTTGATGCATGATTGTTTGGAATAATGCAAGGGAACAAGTTCATTTTTCTCCTACCAAACATGCTGTGTTTGAATCTGCAAATTCAACATCACATGCAGCTAAGTAATCAAAAGAAGATAATAATGGATATAGATTCTTACATCATTTCAATTTCAATTCTGTCAATCAAATGGTACACTTTTGTTTGAGCTAAAAGAGAAAGAGAGTTGTGGGTGGTGTGTTTTAAAGGCCATGCCAATCACAAGGGGCTAAGTGGGTCTCAATGATATGAAGCTGGTAGAGCCCACTGGTGGGTATCATCCTCTTCCCATTGACAATCACAGTTCACATGATTCAACTATCCACCAAATTACTGTCCCACCTTTTCTGGGCGTCGATTAATACCCAAAAATTCCAGTCACTGTGTCGGTGCAGATAATTAATGGATCGTAGACTCGTCATCCATAACCTTCAAGTACCATTTACTGAGCAGCCGTATCAGAATCGGATGTATGAACACCCCTGATTCCTATGATGACACTATCAAAATGGCTCAACTCTTAAAGATTTACTGCAAGTTTGGTTTGGGTTTATTTTAGCAAAAGAAAAAGAAGCTAATGAGACATAGAACTCTTAATTGGAAAGAGCAAGTCGTGCCCCCACACAATCACTATGCCATAGATTTTTTCTTCTCTTCTTCGAGCTGTTGAAGTTCGGCTAATCTTTGACTCCATGCCCTTTCCCTCGCTACTGCAGCCATTTTTCGTTCCACTCTCTCGATAATTTTCTTCTTCTTTGTCTCTTGAAGCTGAGCTTTTCGCTTCTTTTTTTCAGCCTGCATATGCAAAAGAGCCAGTCACTTGGTAATGGTAGATAAATGCTTCGTCTTAGAATAGAAGTGGAGAAATTTCAGAAAGCTTTTTCAGTCTCTATCACGATATTGCAACTCTGTATGTAGCCAATTCAGTAAAATGATGTGGAAAATGTGCATGCGTGCACAGCACGACTTGTTCATATTTCAACATCAGAAAAGATTATAAATATTTTATATAGGAGTATGTTTGGTATCCATCTTTGTCCCAAAGAACATATCAGGGAAACTTTAGAGTTACAACTCGTTGGATTTTTAATTGCATCACATATTTTATGAATAAAACATGTATGTTAGGTATCCCTAACTTCCTGCAATCAACCAATCACGGTAATGTTTCGAGAACAGAGAACGCAAAGAGACAAGCGACTGTACATTGATGAAGCTAGAATATCAGTGACATTGCCAATAGATTTCAATAACAACAGATCACAAGAACAGTCTAAACCAAGAAAAACAAAGATAAACCCAGAACTCCAAGAAGCTGGAGGTCTCAACAATCAAACAAAATGCTTGACACTTTGAGTGTCAAAGAACTCATGGCAAATTAATTCTCAAGTAGATAACCACCATAGATTTTGAACCCATGACATTGTGGTTACCCAAGCCTCTCTTTACCACTAGGACGACCATGATATTGAATAATAAGACCAAACAAAGGAACAGACATCAAAATAATTTGATGATGCAAAAGCCTCAGACTAATTGTAAGCAGTTTTAAGGTCAGAATGTTTTGGTATCGAAAATCATAGTGAATAAATATGTGTCTGTTAGACTTTAAATACTAGACTTTTTTTTATGAATTTTACTATTATTTCTTTTAATGAATAGAAGAGATTGATTGATTCTCTCAACTTTAACTTTAGCGTTATCAGTGTCCATTCACAATAAATAAATATTTACTCAAATGTGTATTGAAAAGCAGCAAAGTCACCAAAATATTTCTAGCCTTCCAACCGATAAATAAAGTCGGCTTTTTCACATAGGGTCAAGCAGAAGTATGAAGATTAGAAACTAAATGGAAACCTTAAATCAACCTCACATTTCTAGTCTAGTCATTGTATGCACTTAAATTTGATCCAAATGGATTGGGCAATCAACATTCATGTTCCAAATGGTTAACTTGCATGCATCACGGCTATTTTCACGGGAAAACTGCTTAACCCTACCATCTTTAGTTTCTAAAAAAATGTGTAGGATATTAAAAACTAGTTAGATAGACGCTACGAATTGAATTCAATTCCCTACGAATTGAATTCATTCCCTCCGATTATAATAAGAAACAATTTCATTGAAAATGAAAAAGTTTCCAACTGAAAATAAAATAAGATAAACTATAAGAAGTGAGAGGGTGTTTATCTTTACACTAAATATACACGATTGTAATAACCAACTTTAGGAGACGATCAAACGACTGAGAAGCATCTATAAATATACGACTATTCCTTTCATACCAAAATAAGCCATAAGAAAATACGAGTAAAAGCGGTCCCCAAGGGGTGGCGCAGTGGTTGAAGACTTGGGCTTTAAAGGTATGCTCCCCTCAAAGTCTCAAGTTCGAGACTCAACTATGACATTACTCCTTCGATGTCTCCGGTGTCTGACCTAGTGACGGGCGTGGTTACCTTTGTTCAAAAAAAAAAAACGAGTAAAAGCAAGCCAAATAATAAATGTAAAACCAATAATTACTTAATAACATGATCTAGTACTTGGTATCGTAGAAAAAGAACAAGCAAGGGTCTTTCTATCTCATCAATGAAAAGTAAGGAATAATTTATAGATCGGACTACACAACAACATGAATTCTTTATCTGCAAACAAAAGATTGTGGAATTGTTTATATCAAGAAAGTCTTGACTCTTGAGGCAGCATATTGATTCCAGAACCAAAGTAAAGGGTGTAAAAGATGAGATTTTCACTATCTACAAAATCTTAAAATATAATGAAGAATCTACGTCCCAGAGTTACTAATTCAAAATACTAAGACTCTTACGTTACAAACTTTTGAGCCTTATATGCCCCTTTCCTTCCCCCAAATAATACGCAAAATCTGTAATAATCATAACAGGCCAGCTCTAAGACTAATCTGTAATCCATCCCAGATCACGAAAAGGACAACTAGATCACGGAGGGAACAACAGGAATTTCAACGACAAATTTCTCTCTATGGTCAACCTTATTGAATCTACGATTCATCTTGGTTTATATTGGTGTCTTCGCTCCACCCCTTATTGTAGTTAAGATCTTACTACATTATTTAATCATTAGTATCATTTACTGTAATAGATTCTCTTTTCTTTTTTTTTTTTGTACTTTTTCATTTAACAACTAAAAGTAACTGTTTCTCATAGAAAAAAAAATCCTTCCCATTCAAAGTCGTGAGATATTTTTTTAATACAAAAAGTCATAAGATCTATCAATTAGACAAGTATGCTACAATATGTAAATCACAAGACACTTAGGCACAGGCCAACATAAACCAGCTACCAATAGGCAAGGACATTAAAATTTTCAATCTTACGGTAACTCTTCGCCAATTGAAAATCGACAATACTTTTGACATTTATGCCTCAAAAATAACAACGGTTATAAGAAACAACAAAAAAATTTAAAATTAGAGTTACAATATCAAACTGAAGTACTTCAAACCTAGGAAGTATGGACACTTCTATTTTGACAATGAATCCGTGTCGTACTCGTGTCCGACACTGATACTTCCAGACACTTGTTTGACACGCGTTCGACAGTCAAAATTCCATGTCCTCTTCTATTATTATTATTTTCAATTTCAGACACATCATGCACATTTCATGAACACCTTAATTAAGACTTGTTTGTTTTCAAGGGCGGATGACACGACAACGGGAAGTGTTGGTGGAGGTTGTTGACGACGATGTCTATCAAAGATAGATGCACTAAAATGAAAAAGGAAAGAAAGAGAGAAAATAAAAGGGAGGGAAGGAAAATGAGATCAGAACTAAACTATTTAGAGATTATTATGGGTAATCCTACATGTATAACTAACTAAAACATTTTGGGTTTCATCTTTTAATAGTATATTATAAAAAATAATTATAAATCGCGTGTCCTCCATGTATTCCTATCCTGCACTTTTATGGGTAATCCTACGTGTCCTGTCGTATCCATATCTCGTGTCTGTGCTTCTTAGTTTCAAACTTGAAAGATAATCACAATAGGACATACTAACCATAATAAACGCGCGGCGCAGCCTAATGCGTTTCTTCTCATTCCTTCTCTTCACACTCCCCTCGTTCGGTTGATTAGGCTGAATCGGCTGACCAGGGGTAAATCGAACCCAAGCGTAAGGCCCTGCAATCCATTAAAAGCCACATTGTAAATCGAAACCCTAAAACTTTCGAGAAACTCAAAGCTAAACTAACCAGGGGGTCTCAGGCTGGCTCTCTTCCGGCGAGGTTCGAAACCGGTCCGTCACTTCGGGAACCGAGTCTCGGTCAAGCTGTGGAAATGGCTCGCGATTGGGAAGAACCATGGAGATTTACTCCCAACTGCACCGGAAGAAGGGAGATGAAACCTAGGGGAAGTGAAAGTGGACGGCGATGGTGTCGAAAATGTGGAGGATCGTGATCTCAAGGTCGTGGCTAACGGTCGGAGAATGGATCTTAGGGTTCGAAGCCCCATTTCTGTAAGCACAGATTGGTTGTTCGATTGAAATGGCAGAGCCAGGTTGAAGAAGACGGTGGTAATTGCTGTTCCTTTACTGAACTGGGCGATCTAGTTTTGGGCCGTGTTTTATAAGAGGCCCAATGTTTAATGGGCCAGACTGCTCCCAATCAAGGAAAAGTCGTTTTTTACCTTATTATTATTATGATTTTGGGAGATTAGTCAAATGTAAAAAATAATTGAAAATGGGATCGATTTTTAAAATTTTAGTAAACATATTCATGAGATATTAAATAAAATATTGTATTAATGAGTATTTATAATGTCATACCAAGATATATTAATAAATACTTTAAAAGTTATTACATTTTGTAATTATTTTGTGAAAATAGTTGATCGACTATAATTTTCTCTTTTTTTTGTTGGTTAAAATACTATTTTGATCTTTAAAATTTGAATTTAGATTCTTTCTTTCTCTATACTTTCAAGTTTGTTTCATTTTTTTTTCTAAAATTTTAATTATTCAATTTTAATCTCTAAACTTTAAAAAAAAAAAATAATAAAAAGTTTAAAGCTAGTCCCTATAATAAATGTAAAGTTACTTTTTATTGAAATTGATTTAATAATGTTAATACAAGTAAGGAAAAATATGTGAATATATTTCTATCATTTATAGAGATTGGTGGTAATTTTTTTAAGAAAATTTAACAAATTTTTTTCCAATAAGAACCAATTTTAATTTATTTTAAAAATCTAGGGATTAAAATTGAACCTTTGAAAATTCAAGATAAAAATAGAAAAAAAATTAAAAATTTAGAATTAAAATTGGACTTTCAAAAGTCTAAGAATCAAAATGAGATAAATCTTAAACTATAGGGACAAAATGGCATTTTAACTTTTTTTTATATACCTTAGGTTGGTGTATTATTATTGCATTTATGTGTAAACAAATTCGAAATGGGTGATAAAAAAGTTGGGAGAATGAATGTGGGGTAAGATTTATTCCATATCTGTTTATGATAGAAACACTTCTCTCAACTACGTATTCATACTTCTTATTCTAACCTTCCCCTCAAATCCTTTTCAAAACAACTTTTTTTTCTACCATCTCTATTGGTTTTCGCACAACCATTCATTTAAACACTCTTATCCAAATACATTTATTCTACAACCTTCCTTTCAAAAAATTTTTTTATTTAAACCTGCTCTTTCTACGAGTCTTATTCAAACACTACAGTCAAGCTGCTCATTCAAGCCACTATATTCTTCTTTCAACCAAAAACATGCCCTAAAAAATTAATTTCTAAACACATTTATTGATTAAATTCATAACTTTTAGTTATCCTAGAATCTCTTCATCACTAGCTCAAACCAATTTGGACGGTGATTTGATGTTTTTCATTATTTGGTGGAAATTCGGTTCAACATTATGGTCACAAGATTCGATTTTCCAAAAATTGATATTTGACTTTTATTTATTTGAGAGTGGTAGTATTCTCTTAATAGGATTTGTGGTTCCTTTCCCCAAATTGTACTTAAAAAAAGGGTCAACTATGGAAATAGCTAACAGTTAGAAATTAATTAAGATCATGACTACTCATGGTTAAACTTTAAATTTATGTCCTTTTTGTAATTACAATTTTTATTAATTTTTAATTGTGAAATTAATTGACAATCATACTCCTCCTACATTTTTTAGAAGTTTGTTTTCAACCAATTTTAAATAGATTTTTGTAACTACTTTTGAATCTAGAAAAATCTAAAACATAATAAATAATTATTAAAAAAATTTAGTCAAAATAATTAAAGTTGACAATTCAAATTTTTTGAAATATACTATGAAATTAGAGATTTTGTAAATTTAAATTTTGTAGGTAATTTTGAAATATTCTTCTTAACGTTTAACATTGGCAAAGTTTTGTTATACATCCCCTTCACATAAATCGTATAACCACATCATTGTTTAGTAAATTAAACATGGTTTGGAAAAGTATCTTAACAAATGAAAGGGACGAGAGTTCAGGAGATGAGGGTAGCAACGACGCGGAGGACACAATAGAAGATTCGTCCAATGATGAGCAAACTCATGATGAAGATCCCCCTAAAGGCAATCCAGCAACAAAGTCCACGAAGATTAGTAAATGTAGTTGTCATTCTTGCTGCGTAATGTGTTTTATGTGACTGCTGCAACGATGCTAATACCTTCCGAGTGCACAAGCCAATGGAGACATGAAGGGAAAGGCAAAGACTCATGAGGGGGCAAAGAAAGCACCTGTTGAGTCGGAGGAAATCCTTAAATCGGTAATTCTAGGACGACAATGTTGTTGTAAATATACTATGTTGTTATATATTCTATGGGTTGGGTAGCTACATTCGCCTAGGTTGTGCCGCAAAACATATGTGTCTTTATGTACTTCCTTTGTACTACTAGTATGACTATATATTCAATTTTAGTGTTGATATGTTATATGCTAGCTAGGACCATTTCTTTTTGTCTGTATATGGTATGTTATGTACTGCTATGTGCTAGCTCCATATGCACTTGTTATTGTGTTTGAAGACTGTGTTTTGTATACAACACTTGAACCTTAGTGTGTAGTGCATTAAACCTCCTTAGTTGAATATAAAAAAAAATCAATTTTAGCTTGTAAAATGTTATATGCTATGTGAATTAGCTAGTTAGGACTGTTTCTTGTTGTTTGTATATGGTATGTTATGGAGTGTATTTGTAAATCTAGTGTACTGCCATCGACCACACTGTTTTCTATACTTGATACATGCTTGTTTGTTGTGTTCATAGACTGTGTGGTGCATTAAACCCCAGCTGAATTCAAAATTTTTATTTTACTTTTTAGGATGACGACTGTGGGAAAATGAGAGGGAGGGAGATTGAATTGTTCTTACAAATCGGAATGATAAAGAGGGGTTAGTACTTTTTTTTTTTAGATTACAATAATTGGAGGTGGGAGACTCGAATCTAAGACCTCTAATCATTGGGCATACACTAATGTCGCTGAACAACGGCTCATATTAGCTCTTAAAATTGAGTTCTAAATATGTATATTTCAAATACGAGGTACTTTTAATTTATTCATATTTTTAATATGAAAGCCCAACATATTCATTTTAAAATGATGCATCTAATTTTGATGATTAAATATTTATTCTAGTTTAATGAACATTATATAACATATTTAATAGAATGAAGTTTTATCACAAAATTAATAAAGAATAAGAGAATAATTCATCTTTGTAACAAAAGCTGTGAAGTCTTATAACATTTTCAAAGTAAGATCATCCATATATTCTCTCAATTTCAAATCATTTTTCCTTCTCATATCCATTGAAATGTTCACTTTGATTATTTCCCTACTTAATTTTATCGAGACTTTTGTGTACATTTACCGAATCAATAACTTTTTTAACAATGCTCATTAAAAATAAAATGATCATGAGGAGTAAAGTTACATAACAACTATACCTCAATCATGAAACCTAAACTTTCAACATACGAAAAAAAAAACAATTATTTGAAGACCATGGTCCTGTAAACTTGAATGTGGAATGTTGAGACAAATTCAGGAATATAGAAAAATTAATATTTTTTTTAAAAAAAGTGAAGAAAAATGATCGACTGTGACATGTGTAATAATGGATTGTATTTTTCTAAGCAAGTATAGTACATTCACATGTAAACGTTACATTATGGTTGTCAGCAATCCAAACTTCATTATCATATATTTTGTTGTTTGTGACAAATTTTTTTATATTTTTTTTCTTAGTTCAACTATGTATCCATATTTTGTTTTCACCACCAAGGTCAAAACCTTTTCATCTAATTATTTGACTAAATAGCTATATGTATAGCTTTCATTAAAAAAATGAAACAATAAAGTAAGGTTTGATAAACCTTTGTTCTTTTGTTTTTGGCTTGTCAAATTTAAGATTACATTTAATTTATATAGATGTAATTTTATCTTCCCTTAAAAAATATGGGAATCATAACCAAATTATATAAACCAAAATAAAATTTAGTATTTTTTTTTAACTTATAATAGTAAATATATATTAAAGTAGTAATTATAGGTTCAAATTTCAAAAATTGAAAAAACATGAAACAAGATAACCAAAGCGCCTACCATTAATGTTTAATTATAACGTGTTAAATCTTAATCTTAGAAGTTACTCGCAATATCCAAATACATATGAAGATTTTTCTATATGAATATAAAAGGAAAAAATATTATTTAGTACTTGAACTATTATGAAAGTTTCATTTTTGTATAATATATCGTGTTATTTTCCATAAAATATCTGAAAATCGTGTATAAATATGGCTGAATTCAGGGTTTTTTGCATCCATGAGAGTCTAGAGAGGTTTTGCATTTTGATTTAGACAGGCAATTTTTTCCCTTTTGTGCTCACAAAATCTGATGAGTTTTTATTTTTTTTTCAAAAGATATTTTTTAAATGTGTAAAAATTTTGAAGATTAAAATTGGACATTTGAAATATAAGAACAAAAATGATAGTTTAAAGATTAAAATTGCACTTTTAAAAGTTTAGAAATAAAAATGAAACATTAAAATATCTGCTACCCAAACAATAGTTATTAATGTGGGTTCATTTTTTATGTACATTTAATTATGGTTGCTTTTGTAATTAATTTCTTCTTCATAGGATCCTTGTAATAAATATTTTTGTATATATAATTATGGTTGATTTTGTTATTAATGCATTCTTCATGGGCTCCTTGCAATAAATATATGTCACTTCCAATAGAAATTTACACATTGTCGTTTGAGGCCTACACACTTGATTATAATGTCACCACTTTTCCCAAAATCATTAATCAACTCATATATGTTGTCTAATTAAATAACCAACAAATTAATTAATTACTAAATTAAAGCACTGTCCAACTTTATCACTAAATCAGAATCTCATTCACTTTTAAGTTTAATTGATTAACAATGCTCAAGTTTTACAAAGGTTAATTAGTTGACCAATTAGAGAGGTAATATCTTTAAAGGACAAATGTGTTATCCAAATCTTGGCTAAATCATGCCTCAAATAAAACCCACTTCATACAATGACTTTGTAAGAGAATAAATTATGCAAAATTATTTTTCAAGACAAATTATTTTTATTTTATTTTAAAAATACTTTACTTTTATCACTACCTTGAAAAATAAAATTTTCAAATTATTTTCGAAAAGTACATAAAAAAAAATCCTCAGTTTTCAGAAAGGTGTCTCCTTTGATATATGCTTTACCTTTATTCAACAATCTTTTGAATTTTTACTTCAAACTTTTAGAAAGCAATTCCTCAAATTCACTATATTATGATCTAATATTTGAAATTTAGCTACTAACCTTAATTATTGTCCAAAAGACCTAACATTTAAATCACTTAAATAATCTTTCTCAAAAAATAAAAAACTTGAATAATCTAAATCAATTTACTCCAACTCAAATACTTTATAGTTGAGATTAATGCAAGATTTTATAAGTGGAATAATTTGCTATTACATAATATAAAATTAAAAAAAAATGTAACTAAAAAAATTATTACATATAATTGAAAAGTGAGATCACAATGTGCAAAGCACATTGAAGGAAATTTCCCACCGTCCGGAAATGCCAAAAAATAATAAAAACAACTTTGAAAGGAATGGAGCTGATAGTAGAAGTGATAGACATAGGATTCCAAATACTTTTCTTTTATTGAGAAAAAGAAAAAAACAAAACAAGAGTGATATCATAATTGCATCATTCAAAGCAAATAAATGTGCAGTTAAAGTATAGTTTTGATATATATATATTATTGTTTTTGTTCTTTTGATATAAATTTAAAAGAGGAGGACAATATACTCTATATAGAAGTATTATTCCCTTTATACAATATAAATCATTTTCTTTAAAAGAAGGTGGAGTATACAAAAAAATGTGTAAATAAAATTGAGATTTAAAAGAGTATACAATATAACTCTCATAAAACTTTAATATATTATATAACTCAAATTATATAAAAGTTCATTACTAAACATTTCATTAATGTTTATTTCAATGTTTGCAGTGCAACCTAATTTAAAACATTTCATCAGAGTTTATTCCATTTTGTTTTTAGCCTTTATATGTTGTTCAATAGTTTATTAACTTTTTTTTATTAAAAAAGAAAAGAATGTATAAATTATTTATAAAATATGAGATTTATTATAAAATATTATTGAACTTTTAAGTTAATCACTCAACCTCTAGATTATGTTAAGTATGATAATCAGATCGTAATATTTAATACTTTCAATCGTCTTCCTAAACTTCGTTAAGTGTTGAAATTAATTTTTTATTTGATGAAGTATTTACAATCGGCCTCTTATACTTTAGCTATTTCCAATCAATCAATTTATATTTGAAGTCTTGCAATGCACTTTATATTATTTTGTTATATCTAGAAACTAATTGCAACACTTAAATAAGTACATTTATATTTAAACAAAGTAAATGAGATTGATTGATGTTTTTTTTTAAACCAGAGATTGATTGATGTTATAAGAGCGTGATTGCAACTCTTCTTTTTTTTTTCTTTTTTTTTTAAAAGACTAATTGACCGAATTAAAAATTTAAGCTCGTAGTTGTAACAAATTTGATAGTTTTCTTGTCTTGAGCAAACTTTTCATTAAAACATATTTTTATTACTTTTTTTCTTTATAAATTTCAAAAATATGTTCCTAATATATTATTTCTTGTATTAAAATTATTAGGAAAAAAAAATAGTTTTTTGTCTTTATCTAGATTTATATATTTCAAAATTTAATAAATTTACGTTTGACATTTAAAGTTTGTCCAATTCCGTATATTTTACAATGTTCGACTTTAGTCTATGAAATGAAAAATTCTTATAATAATTATTAAACTAATTTTTTTATATTATTTTAGAGTAGTAATGCCTATTTGTAGAATTTATTGGTCCTCCTTCCCCCAATATATATGTTAAAAAACTAATTTTAAATTTCAATATATTAGTAATATGTTTGTTTTAATATTGACCTAAAAATGAATTTAGGAAAGAAAGTAAGTATAAACGTGAATTTAAAAAAAAAAACAACTTAAAAAGACTAAAATTGAGCATGGTTGATTTTTTTTTTGAACCATTGACCCGTTTCTAGACGTGGCATATGGATATTTCAAAAGGTATTATAGTTTAAGCACCTCGAACCAGAGATCACTCAAGAAAACATACCTTAAAATCTTTTGTCTCAACTGATGGGCTGCCCCTTGTGGGGACTGAGCATGGTTGATATATCAATGTAAAAATGTTTGTTTTAAAATATAGGGATCGAGTAGACATTACATTCTAAATCGGAACTAAAAAGAAGTCTCAATTTTAAATTTCATGAATGAATTTAATTATAATATTTCTTATTATCTTCTAAATTTAGGTCATGAATTGAATGGGGATATCTTCAAATATGTGGTAGGGCAAAGCCACAATTCACTCATTAAAAACAAGAAAAGAAAAAGGCATGAAATTCATAAATGTGGTAGCCTAAACGAAAACAAGAGTTTTAAACCCTCAAACTAAAGGTGAAAGAAAAAAAATAGACAAAACTGAACCAAACCAAATCTCAATCTAATGTCGGTTTAGTTTTTTTTAAGTATATTGGATCAATCTATTTGATATTTTATAAAATCGAAATATATTGGTTTAAATGAATTTTTTATGTAAAAACTAATATAAAAACTGAACCGAAGCAAGTGTATAAATACTAAACAAAATCAAAATATATTAATATTAAGATACGGTGAAAGAACCAACTTCCATGTGAAATATAAAGCAAAATCACCTTAAAAATGTACTTATAAGAATGGTTGCTTTAAGCTAGTTAAAAAATCAAATTAAAAATGAGATAAAAATTAAAAAGATAAATCAAATTCTCATTAAAATCAAAATAAAAAATCAAACTAAACACGAACCAAACCAAATGAAAACTAAACTGATAGTTTTGTTCTTGATTGGACATATATTCAAACCCAATTGTTAAAAATTTATCGATTTAATATAAAACAGACAAAAATCGAACCGAAATCGTCCTACCTCAAACAGCAAAAGGAAAAGGCAAGGAATCCAATCCGTTAAAATTGGCGCGGCAAGGGCCATGGGCCAGGACCGAGACCATAATCGAAATGAATGTCTTTTTTTTTTTTTTTTTTTCTGAATAAAAAATGAATTTGGTTGCCCACTCCTAAAAAGTGCATATTCGATTCGAATCAATCTTGCACATCAAGATCATGATCATTATTTATGCTTCTTAATCATTGTTGTTAATGTTGATTTCGTTTTAAAATAATGGGTTGTCTTAATTATTTTGTATTATCGGTCGTTTTGGTAATTAATTCATTTATAAAGTCTAGATTCGATTTTGGCGGTGGCTAATCTGCGCCAAACACGACGAGTAACAATAATACTATATAACGGTGCTGCTTCTTTGTTATTCGGCGTGTGTCTTGTCTACGCCACGTGTACCCATGCTTCTTTTCACCTCTAAAATATAAGTTTGCTAATTAAAAAAAATGGAATTTGTTTTTAGTCATTACATTTGAAATTTAATTTCTATTCAAAATAAAAAATAATGAAATATAAATTTAATTCTTATAATCGAAAGAAAGTTAGAATTTAGTTTTTATACTTTTAAATAGAAAAATATTTGTATACTCACCGGCAGCATGCAACTAATAGAGTGGACTAATCGATCATCCATTTTTTTTCTTTTAAATAATTATTTTCAAAATAAAAAATAAATTGAAGGGCTTAGACTGGGCCACTTTAATAACCAGCATGCAAATATTACTCTTTCAAAAATTAAAGTTTAGTCTTTATGATTTGAAAAAAGTATAATTATAAAAACTAGAATTTAGTGTATATAATTATATATATATATAAATAGTCTTTATGCTTTAATAAAACCTAAAATTGTATAGTCATATACTATTTCTACCCAACAGTATTAATGGGCAATTAATGGGTATTATAAAACAATATTAATTGTTAAATATTGTATTATTATTTTAAAACATTATTACTGTATATTTATAAATACAACATTGTTGTTTTAAAACAACAAACAAGAGTAAAATAGTAACTTACAACATACTCACGATTTTTTTTTTAATATGGTCAAAGAAATTTATAGGAAATTAATTCTTACATAAATAATCACTCTAAATAGAACACATCACCTTAAACACTCAAAAATTCTCTTTGACCACTTGAGCGAGTGTTACATATTTATATCACATTGAAATATAGACTTATGGAGATAGTTATTGGGAGGATATCTTAATTATCGATGGGACATGGTCATCAAAATCACTTTTGAAAAATGATTATGTTGCATCCATAGCTCTAAATTGGAAAACTTTACTGTAATTTTTTTTTTCATTATTGTAATTTCTTTGATCATACTCCTTGCATGACTTTTATTGTATATATATATTTTTAAACTATTTTTACTTGTCTATAGTACCATTTTGCTAATTTTCTCAATGTAAATAGTAAATTATATTTCCTAATATTCATATACTTTCAAATTTTCAATTCCTCAACACACATTTCTAATCAATAAAAACACTAACTCAATAATATCGGTATGTTTCCAAAAGATTATAGATTTGATTCCTTCATTTCTCTCTTTTATTGTTTTACAAAAATTGCATCTAAATTTAGGCCATTTCATATTTCTAGTAGACGACTTTTCAAGGTTCATTCAAATTAGGAATAACTAAAATCAAAATATAAATTATCATCAACTAAATTTATAATACAAATTAATTTACTAGCAAGTAGCTATTAGTATTTCTTCAAATTATAATCAAGTGTAAGTTTCAATCATCACTTATTTCTTCAAATTATAAAAGGAAATGAATATAGTTCATTTCACTTCATTAAATTATAATTTTTTAGGTACATTTGAGATAAGAAAAATAAAAATTAAAGAGAGACGAAGGACATAATTATGAAAGAATAATTGAGATGAAGATAAATATTATTTGTATTGAGAATAATTATGAGAGGTTGATAATAAAAAGAATAAAATAGTAAATATGAAATTGTGAGAATGAATATTAGAAAGAAATGAATAACAAGTCATACAAACATAATAAATAGTAATTATGAGATTATTCTCCATATCAATTTCCTAAGCTTCGTCAATCTAGCTTTATTTAAACAAAATAAATTAGGCAAAAAGTGAGGAAAAAAATAAAGCAAGAAGTCGTAAATAACAAAGGGCCGATAACTGCGGGGACACGTGGCGGACCATTGCCCTACAATTAGGCGCCGTGGGGCCCTAAAGCGGCGGTGCCCTAATGTTCCCATCTCCTTATTCCATTCTTTCCACTGTTTTTTTAGTACATATTAATCTTTCCACTGTTTTTTTAGTACATATTAACGGGAGTGAGACAAATATCGATTCTCGTGCTCGAAACTGTGACGTTGGTATTAAATTGATTTACAACCAAATACTAAAATTATTGTGCAACTGACCCATTCAATTCTTTCAACTATTTTTTTTGTTGGAATTCGAACCTATAACCTCATAATTATTATGGAATGCAAGATGTAGATAGAATTATGTTCTTGTTGGTATTCTTTCGGCCACGGAAAGCACTTCAAATAACAAATATTAAATGAAGAGAAAAAAATAGGCTTCTTATTCTTGTATTTATAGTCTAATTTTAATTTGATCTTATATTTTAAATTTAACACTTTTATCTCGATTATTTCAATAATACTTATTTTTAATTATATATGTTAACAAAACATAATTTCGATTATAATGATGATTAGATTAATTTTAAAGTTTAACATATTAATATCGAGAGAGTTGGTAGCATGTTGGTTTCATTCTTCGGTGGTATTCTAATTCAACGCAACGATTATATATTCAATCATGTAAATCCGTATTTAGCTACCATTTATTTATGAGTAATAATAGAACTTTGTAAGATTTGTGTTCCCTCTTTAATTTATAACAAATTGATTATTTTACTTATCTTGTAAATTTAATATTTAAAAGAAAATAGATATAAAAATATAACAAAGCAATTATTTATCATAAAAATATTCAGATGAAATTGAATTCCGGACTAAAATATAATATTCCCTAAAATTAAAGAACAAAGTTCATGTAAATTGAATAACTCTGCTTTCTTGTTCTTTTTGCCGAACTGCACCAAAGAGACACATGGGTCACTTAGATCCGTCAAGACCCATCATTTAATTTAAATCCCAAATTGATTTCCCATCATAAATACTTCGACCCATTTTTTAAAATTCTCAATGGGTCCAAGGCATCACAAATTGATCGCATAATAAGAAATAAAATTGAAGAAAAATAATTGCATGGAAATGACAATGATTGAAGGAAATCTCCGGTTGTGTTTGGGGCACCGGTTTGGTTATGATAGACGGAAGGTTATGATAAACGGTGGGTTAATATAAATGGTGTTTGAGAGTAACGTAATTATAACAACGATTATGATAAACGGTATTTGAGGAGCTGGTTATGTAACAAAAAATAATATATGTAAGGTTTAGATAAACGGACATGTAGGTTTAGGTAACCATCGCTTATAATAAAGAGTGGGACAAACATCGGTTGGATTATTATAACCAACTTGACCATTAATAAAAGGGGCCCAAACACATCCTGAATGTGGCACATAGATATTAAGAAAAGCAAGACAACATAAAAAATTTATTGTTTGTTTTGTTTAAGGCCAGCTGGTATTTTTTTGTTTTTTTACAAGAATTGCATATCTACTCTGGAAGATGAAGATGGGAAAAAATAAAATTGGAGACTGTCACTTGGGAACAAGAAATGGGTCAACAAAAAAACAGAACAATGGATGTGGGCATAAGGGAATTCATGTACCCTAATGTTTTCTTGTGATTTTGTACCATGAAAGATGTACTACAAAAGGCTTGAGTTTAAATGATATTCTTCAACTGTGTGTTAGGTGTACACGTACCCAACTCATTTAATGAAAGCATAAGATTAGAACGAATAGAATGTGAATAGTTATGAGAAGTAGTCCCGAGAGCTCAGTTGTTGAGACTACAAACTTTAAGGTATGCCTTTTCGAATGTTCATGTTCGAAACTGTTGTCAAGAGTATAAATTAAAAAACCCTTTGATATATCTCATAGCAATAATTTAGGGATGAGTCAGTGGTGTCTCATGTGTAGAGGACCAAAGCTCTAACTTTTTTAATTTTAAAAAGAATGATTATGATAAATAAGAACGCAAGAGAAAATAAGAAGGAGAATAATTATCTATATTTTCTCGGATGTTTCTAATTTGAGACTGTTGGAAAGATTTTAAACTAGAAAATCCTCCATTGTATCTCGTGGACCACAAACTAGGGATGAGTTAATGATGCCCCGGGTATAGAAAATGAAACGTTGATTTTCCAATTTAAAAAATAAATAAATAATGGATAATAAGACCACGAAAGGATATAAAGGAAATGATTATTTAAATTTGACGTGAAGTAAATGATTATAAAGAAATCAGTACCCTATGTTTAGAATCAAGAATGATTATGAGAAAACAAAAAATGAGTATAGAAGAAAAAAAGAAAAATGATTATGAAGTAATGAAATTATGAAAAAAATAAATAGTGATTACAAGAAAAAAATGATCGTTGATGACTTAAACGCAAATAAGATGATCATTTCTCTTAATCCTTCTTATTCTTCTCACTCCCAACAAATACTTCTATAAAGATTAAAAAAAAAAAAAAAAAAAAAAATTGGAACTTGTAGTTTAGACTGGATTTGCAACAAATTTGATGAGTAAAAATGTTGAAGAATTAAAGAGGGTGTTGGTTTTGCTTTGGATTTCACATGAGCCATTAAAACCAAGGAAAAGGTGTTCACATGGAGTTTGGTGGAGTGGGACATGCTTACACAAAGACCAAGACAAAAGGGCATATGGGGACATAAAGACATGTCATTTATCTTTCCATTTCCATACAAAATTGGACCACTCCCACTCCACAATTGCTGCCTTGTTGGCTTCATTTAGCTTTGGCCACAATACCATGCTCCAGTCAAAATCCCTGCTCATCTGTTTTAAAGAAGTTAAATGCAAGATCTTTAATACAATATCAAAACATTTATGAACAAAATATAAATTTAGTCCCCCTCATTTCAAAAAACTTAAGTTTAAGTTTTCGTAGTTTCAAAAACTAGAATTTAGTATTTATGATTTGAAGAAGGTTAGAATTTAGTCTCTATAATTTTATAAAATCTAACATATAGTCCTTATCATACGTTATCGATAACGTACAAAAATATATGAAGGCTTATTATTCATGTATAAAATGATATAATTTTTTTTAAATTATATTAGTCACTTAACTCATAATTTCATCACTGACACGTGAATAATTAACTTTCAAGACTTGATTCACTAGCAATCAGAAACGACAAGCACCATTTTTACGATTTTATCAAATTATACAGACTAAATTCTAGTTTTTAAATTTAGGAGGACAAAATTTTATATCTCTTCAAACTGTAGAAACTAAACTCTAATTTTGAAACCATGAGTACTAAACTCTAAATTTCTTCGAATCATAAATACTAAATTTATATTTTACCCCAAGAAGGCAAACTAGCCTCTTCATCAAAAAAGGGAAAAGTTTGAAACAGTTAGCAGTTTACTAAATTCTGGGGTTAATTGTGTGCAGGGGTCTTTTTTTTTAACTTTTTGTCAAAATGGGTCACTTTCTAAATTAATTGTTAAAATGGGTTGTAATGTGTTTTCCAAAGACGCCACAGCCAATGACCACAGTCAAACTTTTTTGTCTTATTAGCCACGTGGGCATATTTTAAACAAACTTCCGCATGTCCACCATTTTCTCATTTTGTTACTTTTTTTAACTTTCTCTGTTATTTCTTTAACCCAATAGTTTTTTTTATAAAAAAAAAAAGTTATAATTAATTTGTAAATTAATATTCTTTCAACATAATCATTTTAAATCCCATTTATTAATTTAAAAACAAACCTAAATTTTTTTAAAATTTGTTTACTTTTATTTTTTAAACCATAAAATCAAATTAATATATTTTTTAAAAAATAAATTCTATAATTTTGTAAATTAATTTTCTTTCAGCAATATCATTTTAAATCCCATTTATTAATTTATAAATATATCTAACAATTTTTTTAATTTTTTTACTTTTATTTTTTAATCGATATAACCATTTTAAATCCCATTTATTAATTTAACAAGCATTACATTATAAATAATTTAGTACATAGTTTATAATAGGAAATTTGCACTGGATAACAACTTTTTTTTACCACATTTACAATTATAGTACATTTTCAAAAATAATTCGTTTATTGCAAATTCTGACTATTTTTAAAAAAATCTCTACTCACCGTTTTTTATTAAAGATTTTGATAGAATCTATCAATGGAAGTCTATCGATCTATCATTCCCTCGTTAATAGAATTTAATGGAAGTTTATCAATTTAATTTATTTATTAGTAATTGATTATATGGAAGTCAATCAATTTACATTTTTTGTAAAAATATTTTCATTATTATGCTATTCATGAAATATCTAGCTCTTTTGTAATATACAAGCAAGAACCCTTTATAATATAATAATAATATTTTTTTAAAATTATTAATACTAAATATTCATTTTTTAGGAAATAAATTAAAATTTAAACCTAAAAATATAAGATTTCTTTTAAAATAAATTAAAATAAAGATCTAATGACAAAATCTAGTATTATAAAAAAAATGAATCCTAACAAAATTTATACATGTTTTTTTATTACTAAAATAGAATTATGTGGTAAATTTAAAATTCAATTTTTGTGGTTTTTTAGATTTTAATAATTAGAGCATGGAATTCTAAATTATGACCTCTTGGTCACTCGACCTACATCTTAGTAGATTTGTGTGTTAATTCAATTTTTTAATCATAACCCAAAAAATTTTAGTTTTTAATATATAAAAGTTATAGATATATTTTTTACAATAAATTATAGATAAATTTAATTTTCTAATATAACATTTTTTTAAAAAAATATGATTGCGTAATAAATTAATAACAATTGAATAATTAGAAATGTTATTAAAAAATAGTTAGATATATTTATAAATTAATAAATTGGATTTAAAATGATATCGTTGAAAGAAAATTAATTTACAAAATTATAGAATTTATTTTTTTAAAAATATATTAATTTGATTTTATGGTTTAAAAAATAAAAGTAAACAAATTAAAAAAAAAGTTTGTTTTTAAATTAATAAATGGGATTTAAAATGATTATGTTGAAAGAATATTAATTTACAAATTAATTAGAACTTATTTTTTTTATAAAAAAAACTATTGGGTTAAAGAAATAACAGAGAAAGTTTAAAAAAGTGACGAAATGAGAAAATGGTGGACATGTGGAAGTTTGTTTAAAATATGCCCACGTGGCTAATAAGACAAAAAGGTTAGACTGTGGTCATTGGCTGTGGCGTCTTTGGAAAACACATTACAACCCATTTTAACAATTAATTTAGATAATGACCCATTTTGACAAAAAGTTAAAAAAAAAGACCCCTGCACACAATTAACCCTAAATTCTGTTAAAAAACATACTCAACAAAGACATTAATTTAATCACTCAACGAAAGTTATTTATTCATCACTGTAGTGTCCTTTTGACACTTGTGACTGTCGGTGAGTGGAGGCTGTATATAAAGCCAAGCATATGGGTTCATTAATTTGCGGTCATCAACCAGGAAATGAGCTCTGTTGCTTCGGCTGTGGTAGAAACAAGAGCCCCTCTTCTTCTTGCTGTGTTTTAGATCTGCATTCAACTTTCCCTTCATTGCCAAGAAAGTTTTGAAGCTTTTTTTTTGGCTTAGAATGGCCACCAGCTTGGTTTCCAAGCCTTCAATGGTGGTTTTGGGGCTGTTTTGGTTTATGAGTCTTGTTCATTGTAGTGTAACATATGATAGAAAGGCCATTTTGATTAATGGGCAAAGGAGAGTTCTCTTCTCTGGGTCCATACATTACCCTAGAAGCACTCCTGAGGTATACATTGATGTTCCCTTTTTGTTTTTTGTGGGAATGTTTGAGGTTTTGTTTATGATTTTTGGAGATATGGAATGTTTTGTAGATGTGGGAAGATTTGATACAGAAAGCAAAAGAAGGTGGTATTGATGTTGTTGAAACTTATGTGTTCTGGAATGTTCATGAGCCTTCCCCTGGCAATGTACTGTAATCAATCACTTCATTGAAACTTCTTTATTTTTGCTTCTTTATTTTGCTTGTTCTTTATGATTTCTTTGAATTTCAGTACAATTTTGGAGGGAGATATGATCTGGTGAGGTTCATAAGAACCATTCAAAGAGCTGGACTCTATGCAAATCTAAGAATTGGACCTTATGTTTGTGCAGAATGGAACTTTGGGTACTTATGATATCCATTTTTCTCAACTTTCATTTATTTATTTATTTATTGATTGTTTTTCTTTACCGAGAAGCTTGATTCTGCAGCAACATTTTTCCTTTGGTTTAATCTATAATGTTTCCTGCAGAGGGTTTCCTGTTTGGCTGAAGTATGTCCCAGGCATTAGCTTCAGAACAGATAATGAACCTTTCAAGGTATTTTCATAGCATGTCTCTTTAATCTATGTGCTAAAGCTATGATGAAGTGAAGGGGAAATGACAGTACTTTTAATAGTCATTGGACTGTTTTGTTAGTTCTGTCCAAATTTGATGAAAAAACCCTGCTAATTCACTCTTGGATGTTGCAGAGAGCAATGCAGGGGTTTACAGAAAAAATTGTGGGGATGATGAAAAGTGAAAAGTTGTTTGAGTCACAAGGTGGCCCCATCATTCTCTCTCAGGTAATGATTTCTAGTTTTCAATTCTTACTTGCCAAGATAATCTAATAAACATGAAATGTTGTAGTTTTTCTTTTCTTTCTTTTGAAGTATAGCTCTAGTTCTAGTTCAAGTGAATGACTTAAGTTATGTCAGCGATTTTGGTTCCCAACGGGTGGCCTCGTTGGTAGAGACTTAGAATCTCCATTGTTTGGTCCTTTGGAAGTCTTAGGTTGAGAACCCACGAGTGAGCTTAATTGTAACATCCCTTGTTTTCTGGATCTGGATTTTAGGAAGGGTGCATGTGTCCCGAACATGTAGCGAGGCAAAGCTCCGATTTCCAGTCATAAAAAAATATAATGAGATTTTGGTCTTGTAGATTGAGAATGAATATGGAGTCCAAAGCAAGTTATTTGGGGCTGCTGGACAGAATTACATGACCTGGGCGGCGAAGATGGCTGTAGGACTGGGAACTGGAGTCCCATGGGTTATGTGCAAGGAAGAGGATGCCCCAGATCCAGTGGTAAGCACTTCTCTTCTCTATGTTACTTAAATTTATAGCTGTTTAGATCGGAAGTTGGGAACTCAGCCTCAAGCAAAACAAGAGCCTATCAGATGAATTTATAGCTGGTTTTTTCTTTGACAGATTAATACATGCAATGGCTTCTATTGCGATACGTTCGCTCCCAATAAACCCTACAAACCTACAATGTGGACAGAGGCTTGGAGTGGCTGGTTAGTAACAGCCTTTCTCTTATCTCTTTATAGTCATTGCTCTTTTTGGTCTTTGCAAATTTCTCATTTTGCTCATTTGTCTTTGACAAATCTGCAGGTTTAACGAGTTTGGGGGTCCAATTCATCAGAGGCCAGTTCAAGATTTAGCATTTGCTGTTGCTCGGTTCATCCAGAAAGGAGGATCGTTTATTAACTATTACATGGTTGGTTTTTTGTGACGGGAGCATTACTTTGTTGTAAAATGTATACTATTGCCGTATAAAATTCTCATCTTGTCGTGTAACAGTACCATGGAGGCACGAACTTTGGACGAACCGCAGGAGGACCGTTCATCACTACCAGCTATGACTATGATGCTCCAATTGACGAATATGGTAAGAACTGAATCTCACGTTTTTATTAATCCAGATAGAAAATTTGAACCTGTAACCTCTTGGTTATCAGGTCATACATCATGCTACGGGCAAAGCTTTGAATCTCACTTGTTCTAAATATTTTGCCAAACATGAAAGAAACGAAAATGATTAATGTCATGACTGCAAAAAGCCACCTTATATTTCTCACATTTGACCCTGTGGATATATTTTTGGAATAACTATTTGCAAACTTTTTCATTTTCTTTGTAAAAACTATGATAGGCTTGATCAGACAACCAAAGTACGGTCATTTGAAGGAGCTTCATAGGGCGGTGAAGATGTGCGAAAAAGCTTTAGTTTCAGCAGATCCACTCGTTACTTCATTAGGGAGCTCTCAACAGGTTTTGTTTTATTCCGAGTTCGTAATTTTCATTTCTCACCATGCAAGCTTAATCCGAGTTAACTAGACTCAACATTCAACATTTCCAGGCTTCTGTTTACACGTCAGAATCAGGATCTTGTGCAGCCTTTCTTTCAAATTATGACACAAATTCAGCTGCAAGAGTGATGTTCAATAACATGCACTATAATTTGCCTCCATGGTCCATCAGTATCCTTCCTGATTGCAGAAACGTAGTTTTCAATACTGCAAAGGTTAGGAACAATTTCCTTTCATTTTGGTTTAGCAAGTGACAAGACTTGGGTCGGTCTCGTTGCAGCTCACCTTGATTTTGTTTGCGGCTTGTTTTCCAGGTTGGAGTTCAAACATCGCAACTGGAAATGCTACCGATAAACTCTCAAATGTTCTTATGGGAAACCTACAATGAAGACATTTCTGCTGAGGATGATAGCACAACAACAATGACTGCTCCTGGTTTACTGGAGCAGATAAATGTTACCAAAGACACTAGTGACTACCTATGGTATATTACTAGGTGAGACCACTCATGCTTGCTTATAATTGGATAATGAATAACTTTGAACATTAACTTTCTTCATCTAGTTTTGTGGATGAAAATTGTTACATCTTATCTCCAAACCATCATGGGATCCAGGGGCAGATCTAGGCAACAAACATCGGGGGGCCAAATATTACTTGGGGTTTACAATAATGATGACTTTACCTATAAAACAATATTTAAAAATATTTGGGGGCTACAATATGACATATATGACAAAAAAATAAATGTTTTAAGTACAATATAGGTCCATTTATACATGTAAAATGCATGCGTTCTCAAATTTTGCAGGGCCATGGCCCCTCTCGTCCCTGAGAGATCTGCCTATGATGAGATCATGGGTTTACATAGTAGTCAAGAAGGTCTTGGAGAAATAAAAGGTTATAAGTTCAACATAGTGGCTACCTGTTTATGAATTAATTTTCCACAACTTTTCTTGACACAAATATTGTAGGGTCAAGCTCATTGGCTTGTAAAAGTAGTTGAAGTGTTCATAAGCTAGATCAGACGCTCTTTTTCACACACGCACACGCATATGATCTTCAAAAACCCAAAAAGCCTAGAAGCATTGTTGGTTCATAAATAATGTCAAACAGAGTAATCTTTGATGAAATAGAAACCTTGAAAGTTTTCTTAAGCTATTTGAGATGTTTTTCCTTGAGGTCAGGTTTTTTTTTGTGATGTCATGGGAGCTGATATTTTTCTTTCCAAAATGTCCCTTCAGTGTAGATGTTGGTTCAACAGAATCCTTCTTGCATGGTGGAGAACTCCCCACACTGATTGTTCAGTCAACTGGCCATGCTGTGCATATATTTATTAATGGGAGGCTTTCAGGTATAGTACTATCCTATTCTTCTTTGCTGCCTTCTTTCATCAAGAAAGCATAATTTTTTTTTAATAAATATTGGTTTGGTTGATTATCAGGTTCTGCCTTTGGGTCGAGAGAAAATCGAAGATTCACTTATACTGGCGAAGTCAATTTTCGTGCTGGACGAAACACAATTGCACTCCTAAGTGTTGCTGTGGGACTGCCAGTGAGTTTTATTCCTTCATTTTATAGATAATTGTATACTCTGAAAAAAGTCTTCAAAGGGGTTCCCTTACTGAACTATAAAAGCATGAATGCTATTGATCACTCATCCATGGTAAAAAGGAGGTTAAATCAAGCTTGGAAAACTTGTACAACCTGAGTTATTTTTACTAGTCACTCAATCACCAATTTCAAAATACAGTTTAGAAAACCAAAAACAGAAATTGCTTCCTAAGTAATTTTTCCAAGTGGCCTCTTAACTTCCAATAGTATATATATATATTTTGGATTTCCCCCCTATTTTTTTCTAATGTCTCATTTTGAATTCTTGTTGTTGAAGAATGTCGGTGGACACTTCGAAGCTTGGAACACCGGAATCTTAGGTCCCGTTGCGCTTCATGGACTTGATCATGGAAAATTGGACTTATCCGGGGCTAAATGGACCTACAAGGTTTGATCACTTTAATTTTAAATTTCTCAAGTGTTATGATTTCATCTCCCACAAACTTTACCTCACTCTCAACTCCAATAAATAAAGGTTGGACTGAAAGGAGAAGCCATGAATCTCGTATCTCCGAACGGTATTTCTTCAGTCGAATGGATGGAAGGATCATTGGCTGCACAAGCAGCCCAACCACTGACTTGGCACAAGGTACCTCTTGACCCAAAATTCAACTTGATTTTACGATGAAAGATCGACCCTTGAAAACAGAAAACCTTACCTTGCAGAGTAACTTTGATGCACCTAAAGGAGATGAGCCATTGGCTTTAGACATGCTGGGAATGGGGAAGGGTCAAATATGGATTAATGGACAGGGCATTGGAAGATACTGGACTGCATATGCTAATGGCAACTGTGATAAATGCAATTATGCTGGAACCTTTAGACCTCCCAAGTGTCAGCAAGGCTGTGGCAAACCAACACAAAGATGGTAACTTCTTCACAATAAAGAAAGGGGATTTTACATGCATAGCAACACAAATTCCAAAAAAATACCATGAATAACACTTTTAAGTAGAAAAATGAGGCGGTCTCTATAAAATGACCAAAATGCCCACATTTTAATCAACTTTCATCTGATTAGCTTTCAATCGGTTTTCAGCTAATAGCCTTCCATCAATTTTCATTTGATAGGCTTCAATCAATTCTTTGACAGCCTTCAATCAAGCAGTGCTTGATGTGGAAGGGAAAAATTGAAAGAAAAAAAACGAACCTAAATCTACTATACATGAAATATTTTATAAAAAAAAAATGCTATGATTAAAATGCAATACACAAAAGCTGCTATTTGGAGTAAATTCCCATAAAGTAACTCTTTGACATTTTAAAGGAAATCCATCAATGTTGAAGAACAATTTTCTTTTACATGACCCAACTAAATTCCATTTTCAGGTACCATGTGCCTCGTGCTTGGTTGAAGCCAAAAGGTAACCTGTTAGTAATCTTTGAGGAACTTGGAGGGAATCCCACAAGCATCAGCTTGGTGAAGAGATCAGTGACTAGTGTCTGTGCTGATGTTACTGAATACCATCCTACTCTTAAGAATTGGCACATTGAAGGCTATGGAAAGTCAGAGGATTTACATAGACCTAAAGTTCATCTTAAGTGTTCTGCAGGTTACTCCATAACTTCCATCAAATTTGCTAGCTTTGGAACTCCATTAGGAACCTGTGGGAGCTACCAGCAAGGAACTTGCCATGCTCCTATGTCGTACGACATTCTAGAGAAGGTGCGAAAACAAAGATCTGTTTTTTTCGATTTTTGTGTCTTTCATTGGATGTAAATAAATCCCATCTCATATTTACTTCTCTCTTTCTACAGAGGTGCATTGGGAAGCAAAGATGTGTTGTTACCATATCCAATACTAACTTTGGGACAGATCCATGTCCAAATGTGTTGAAGCGACTATCGGTCGAAGCTGTATGTGCTCCGATGACGACCACAACGGCCACAGAAACCAACTGGAGGGGTTGAGGATTTAGCTTCCAATGGAGGGTTGCATATGATAGGTACAGGAGAAGTACTTTTTCAAATTGTATCTTATGATTTGATTTTCATATTGAGTCACTTTTTCATTAAGGGTGTGTGTGGTGCCAAAGGCAATAGATTATTAGGTATAGGTTGTAGAGTTTGTGAATCCCAGGGTTCTGCAATCTTGGCCCTGAGGTGAATTTCAATTCCCATTCCTGGCATTTTAACTGGAAATGGGTTTTGAGAAAAGTAGTAAATTTATATCTTTTGTAATTTATTTCAGTCTGTTATATTGGGGAAAAATCAAACCCCACTTAGGATCATGTTGCGACCTTGTGTGGCTAGTGCCTCCTGTAATACAAAGGCCAGTTTGAAAGGAAAAATAAGTTGACAATTTGCTTTCTAAATCCCCTTTTCCATATCTCTATTTCCTTTTTGTTTGAGTGGAACTTTTATGTATAGGATATGAAATTCCTATCTTGTGGTAAAGCAGCCGCCGTTGTACTGGATGATAAGATCCAAAGATTCAGATTCCTCCAGTTATGGAGTAGGGTATAATTTCATTAAAAAATGCACGAATTCAATGTCTTTTTTTTTCTTTTTCGTGACTGTCTGGGTCGGCTTGCGTGCACCTCAATTAGTGTTACAAGACATACCATCTGACCCTACAACATTTGGATATCAAGGAAACCAATTCTTAGGTGACCACCATGGATTAAATGCATAATCTCTTAGTACCCTAAGGTCTTCTTGACCACTGGATCACTCCATGATGATTGACTCTAATGTCTATTCGAATTCAGAAACAATCATATATTATACAAATCTTCCTCCCAAAGAGATCAATTCCTTGTCCTTTCAGCTTTATGGAGAAAAACTAGTCTTCACAAGTCCAAATATGGTTCATTCAATATCAGATTCCCAAATCCCAAATAAACTAATGCAACAATAACATTGGTTTTCAACTTGAAAGAAAGAATAAAAGACAAACAATAAAAGCCACTTCAAAAAGGAGAATATACCATGTTCTAACAACAAAACGAGCGGACAGCAAATGGTAACCAAGTATAGAAAATTATAGGGGTTTCATAGTATAATTAAGTTCTTAATACCACTACTTCATAGCCCAATTATGCTATATCAAGCAGAAGCAGTAGCATTCATGTGCTTGAGTACAGTCTCTTGCAGCTCTTCCTTCTTAGCTCCCAACACTTTGTCCACAATTCTTCCCTCTTTCACAAACATGAAAGTAGGCATTGCTTCCACCCCCCAATCCTTAGCTACAGACTGCACTAATCAATACATTTTTAACAAAATCTACCCACACAGAAGAAATAAACAAAGGGGTTTTATAAGTTGTAAATCTATAGTACCTCAAGATCATCTACATCAACCTTGAGAAATGTAACACTGGGAAATTTCTTAGCAAGCTCATCTAGAAAAGGGGCGATGAACCGACATGGACCGCACCAGGATGCGGAGAACTCCACAACTATCTGAACCAGATTTAGCAATACGCATGAACAATATCCAACGATATGACATGTACAACAAGTTTAAATATCAAGATGTTGAATCATGTTAAATGACCAATCAATCTAACTATTTAAGTTGGTGAGTTCGGATAAATTTAATTTTATCAGCTACAAATTTGTGAAATACTTAACAAGTGGAAATTATGACTTCACAAATGTTCAAACTCATGACCACCAGCTTTAATACTACACGTTGAATCATGTTAAAACTCAATAGTGGTTCAGTCTCTACTGCTTGAAAATTGCTTCTATTCTCATGAGAAAATGATTGCTGGTGAAATTTAGCCAATGATAGAATTGGAAAGGCTTCGTATAATGATCTCAATGTACTTTTAAATACACTACAGATGTATCCAATTTTTGTTTGCTGTGGAAAGCAATTAAGTGGGAGACAAAAATGATACTGATTGTTCAATAAAGAAAAGAAAGCACAAAAGATTCGAAACATTTCACACTTTGATCATTACTTTTTTCTACCATCACAAAAGCAAAGCGAAAAAAAGATGAAAAAGCCAAGTTTCTCGATCATATTTATATCATTTTGAAAATTAGGAGTGTTCATCAGTCAGTCAATGTTGTCGAACCGACCTATTAATTTACTAGAAAATGACACCAAAATCGATTGATTGGTTAAGTCAGTCGGTTTAGTCGGTTAAAACTTTGGTAATTACTTTTGAAATTTTGTATATACCAAACTGTTATGAAAACGACAATCAATAATGCGAAAATAAAGAAAATGTAAAAGACGAAGAAAACAACACAGAAATTTGCGTGGTTCACTAACGTTGTGTTAGCTAATCCACGGATAGAGAGGGGGCAAAGTTTTATTAAGGAGAAACGAACAACAAACTGAATGTCATAACACGACTAGAGTTTAATTGAAGTTTATATATGCACTTTCATTAAACCCTTTTTATAGAATGTGTAAGCATTAAAACAGAATGCGGATGCGGAACGTACAACAGAATGCGGAATTGCTAGCGCTGTGGAGTGCGAAAACGGGTTGCGCTAAATGCATGTGAAATGCATTGCTGCAATATGCGATGCGATTGCTTGCAATGCGAAAAGCATTTACCCGTTGCCCCCACACCCCCACTCAACACAAACAATTTTTGGAAAAAAATAAATAAATTTAAGTTAATTTTGCAATAATTTAATAAAAAAAAAAACATTAGTATTTATTAGAGAATATGAGATTCCACCTCAAAACCTCTTTTGGGCTCACCAATCTTGAATCGGATCTCAATTTCATTTTATTGGACCGATGCCCGTTTGGGCTTTATGGGTTCTGATACCATATTAGAGAATATGGGGTTCCACCTCAAAACTAATTGACAATGAGGGGAGTAACCCAAATCTCTTTTATATTGATGTTGGATTCTCCCACTTTCCAATGTAAGATATTTGTGAGATCCTAACAGTATTGTATAAAAGAAATTTTATTTAACTGATCGACTTAACCGAAATTTTTTCGATTAACTATTTTTCTAGCCGACACCGATCAACATATACTTGAAACCAGATCGATCCTAATTCGATCAGTACCATCGGTCGAATCAATTTTGGGAACTACTGAAAACAGAAGGGGTCAAAACAAGTAATGCCAACCAATCAAATGAAAGTAATGGTAAAATTATTGAAGGAAATTAAAGCTGAAATTGAATGATTAAAACGGTGTTTAATTACCAGTTGTTGAGGAGCATTGCCCTTCTGAATTTGGTGGTACCATGAATCAATGGTGTTGCAGCAGATTACTCCTCCCTCTGTTCTTGCTGCCATATGATTACTTTTTGTGAAATCTCTCAGAAATAAAAAACTGAAACTCCAAACAGAGAATTTCTCCTTTAAATAAGCTAAAAGAAATGCTTCTTTTTTGGTACACAAATGGACATTATTTTGTTATTAATCACCAGTTTGCCACCCCCAATTAATGGACCGCTTTCAACTGGAATTCCATGCATTTTTTTTTTGAATTAAGGGTAATTACACCCACCTACGAACGAATGGAAACACGGGAAGTGCCTATAAATTATTGTCACAAATAAGTCTCGAACCTAAGACCTTGATGGAACATACCTTCAAAGCTCAAGTTTCGACACTGTATTGACCCTTTGGAGACATCGTGCGAAGATTTTCTATTCCCAACATTTTATTATTATTTTTTATTTGAGAGTAGGACGACAATATTTGAAAATGGTTAATTATTGCAAGACTATTTGGGATCGAATCAATTAGTGACCAAAAGGTCTTTAAAAAAACTGTAATTAAGTTTTGACCTACTTTATAAATCTAAGCATATTTTATCTCTTATATTCATCTATAACACATTAATTTCTATAAGTAATAAAACTCAATTAGTGATAAAATGAATTTATGACTGATTGAATTCTACCAGCGATAGAATTCAACTAGTGATATAATTCAATTTGAATTTCCTGCTACAAATGAATTAATTTTGATTTTGTGCTATTTTGTAATTTTTTATTATACATGCAAAATTCCTAAGAAATAAAATAGTTTTTTTTTTAATTTTATTTTCTTTTTTCTGAGGATAGAGCTCTAGAGTACCTTGTAGTAATCATGGGGTAATCGGTTTCAATCCTCTTTTCCAAATATTGTTAGAAAAAAAGAAATATAAAATATTTTTATTGTTACGATCCGTAATTTTGAGCTACGTTTCCCACGTCATGCTGACTTAAAAACATGGCTCCTGTAGAATTTATTTCAAATAAATAAATGAATATAAAAGCCCTTGACCAAGGTGTTTATTTAAAACAATTGGAAACAGTTAAATGAATGAAATAGCAGAAAAGAGGCATTCATGCCAACAGTTAAACAATGAAATCTAAAACAGAAATAACAAGAGTTTAAATGCTATTGAGCCAATAATGAACGATGGACCCGACTACTATCTTATCAACTAAACAACGACAGCAAGCTTTACCCATGGTCACTTCAACATCTCTCAGCTAACTATCTCGATGATGTCCTTGATTATCTGGTGGAAAAACTACTGAAATGGTGAGTATAAAAGAATACTCAGTAAGAACTCCCCAACAGGGGTACAAAGGTAGAATCTAACATGCTAGCAATACATAATTGTTCTCAACTTAAATTTTACTTTACTTGGTCATGAAATTCGTTACATGACTTGCTTGTGAGACCCTTGAAACACTCACGTGTTCTGGATAATATGACTATCATAAGGTTCGTTACACAACTATCTAGCTCAAACTCAATTTTTCTCTACTGGTGTAGAGACGACTTTACAATATGACTGGTCATAAGGTTCCTTACCTGTTATGGATAATATGATTGGTCATAAGGTTCTTTACTTGAAAATAGACAATAATATTGCTCTTCGAGCTGCAGACAATGGACCAAACAAGTTATTCGACCTATCAATTTAGAATCCAAAAGTCATCTATTTAACTCAAATAACAACAACATCGAACATTGTCTATTCACAACAACAACAGCCCACATAACTTACCCAATCTCAAGAGTGATCGAAGCTGTTCAACGCTTGGCAAAGCACCAAAAATCAAGTCGAACTTGCAAAAACACACCTCGAAACTCGAATAGACCCCATGCTTCACAAAACATAAACACAACTATAATCAACAACTAAACCCACAAAATTTACAACATAAAAACAGTGTCGAATCTAGTGGTTCTTACCCCAAAACTCGATTACGGACACAGTTGGTTACGAAACACGAGACAGCTGTGTGTTGGTTGACTGGCAACCCACAGGCGAGATGCACGCGGCGGAGTGGCCGTCGGGCTGTGGACGCGAGGAACACGCGGCGGCGGTGGGGTGGCTTGCGCGCGGAGATCTGCACGAAGGGAGGGGAGTCGGGGCGGTAGGTCTGGGCAGTCGGCTGGCGGCAACGAGTCTGGCGGCGGAGGAGGGTGTCGACGACGGTGGATTAGGGTTAGGGTGTGGGGAAGAAGAGAAGAAGAGGAAGGAAAAAAATATATTACTGCTCTCAAATAAATGAGAACCAAATATTAATTATTGAGATCAAACTCATCGTCATAATTAAAGTGATTTTATATGTGTTAATATATTTTTTTTTTTTTAGATTACAACCATAGGAGATGAAGAGACCAAACCTAATATTTATTAGTCATTAGGTGAACATTAATGTCGTGAACTACTCCTTGATTTTATATGTATTAATTAGAGTAATAATTCAAGTATTGAATTAGAATTAGAGTTTAAATTTCTTATCTGGACAATTATGTCAAACTAAAAGAATGGTTAGTATATTATCATTTAATTTTTAAATAGTACGGATATTTATCTTTACTTAAAATACCTTATCATGAAAGTAAAAGGTAATAATGACCCTACCTTCGAAAACAAAGACAACATAAACCTGAGACAAGTTGATATAATACTCTTTTATACACCAAAATTGAAAATCGGAAGATTTGAATATGTAACTTTGTGGTTATTAGGTTGATATAATATTCTTAATTTAAATAGAAAAATTATACTCTTCACATAAAATAATTATAAATGTAATTAAATTAAAAATATTTGTATTTAGAATCATTAATATTGTATAATTAATATAATATTATGTTCTTTTTTTGAGAAAAATATTATGTATTATTAATACAATATTATAAGAAAATATTATTAATATCAATGATTATTAAATTTAGGAGTTTAAATTTATATTAACTAATTATATAGGTTTATTTATGAGAAAAACAAAAGAGTTATTAGATTTAATTTTGAATTTATTATCTAATTAATATACTCCCATTAGATAATTAGTTAATAAATAATTTAAAGCAATTATAATATTTTTGAGGATTTTAACAAATAACCATAATTACTACGGCTTAATGATGTCATTAAAAGCTATGATACTTTTGTTTCAAAAAAAAAAAAAAAAGCTATGATACTTTCCTTCTCTCATTATTTTTTTATATATATATATATATATATATATATATATATATATATATATCAAAATTTCATAGTTCAACTCCAATGACAAGAGCTAATAAGAAGAGACTGAGGGACATCTATGTATGTCTAATGATCATGAGTTTATGCGTTCAAATCTTCTTATCCTCCATCCCCAATTGTTGTATCTCAAATAAAAAAATTAAAAAAAAATCCAATGACAAGAGAGATTATGGATTCAAACAAATATGATAAAATCTCACCATTCTTTTTATAGTTGAATAATAATTAAATTTTAAAAGGTAAACCCCATAAACAAACCTATGAATTTTTTTGTACCATTAAGAAAAAAAAAATCCAAAATCATCTCAAAATTAGTGAAATAAACATGGCCTGGAAAGCAAATATAGCATTAGCCGCCAAGTCCAATTCCTTATAAGTTTTTTTTTTTTTAAAAAGAGTATCCCTTTTTAATCATAGAGGCCACTTTGGATGGCTCAGCAAGAGTGACATTCTTAGCTACAAAAATTTATATTCTCATGGTTGGAGATGTCCATTTTTTTTTGGAGGGACCCGTACCTAATGGGGTGAGGAATCCCCGATTAGGTGTGGAACGGGGCCGGGGACGGAGGAGAAAAAATCCACGTTGCCTAAATGGGGCCAGGGACGGGGATTGTATTCCCCGTCCCTGATTCTCTGATTCTCACCCGTTTATCTTTTTCTCTTTTTTAAAAATATTTTTTCTCAATTCTACCTCTTTAATTTTCAAATAATTTCTTTGATAATTAACTGTTGAAACTTGTAGATATTGTCTTAAAAAATCTATTTTTTTGTTCAAAAATTATATAAAAAAGGAAAAGGGAAAAAAATTAATTGAAAAGAAAATCCCCGCGGGGAACACAATCCCCGCCTGTGCCTTGCGGGGAATCCCCACCCCGATCCCTTAGAAAAAAAGAAAATTTTTCTGGGGACGAGGATTGAATTTTATGTCGGGGACGGGGAAGCCATTCCCCGGTCTCGTCCCGAGGACATCTCTACTCATGGCCCAACCACTATTCATCATTTGACCATTTATTATTTTAAAAAAAATTAAGCTTCATCCTATTTTAATCCAAATACATTCGATTCGATGAATTTTAGAACTAAGTTAAAATAAAAAAGGTTTAAATGTTGCCAGGCTAAAAATGTTCTTTAGTATGTATTTTATGTTTTTATCATATTAGATTTTTTTTTATTAGGTTAATTCAAACTCGCTAATATTTTTTGATGAACTACCCTGATAATAAGAAGAAATTCGAAAGTTATTTAATTAAATTATAGAATTAGAAAAGAACTATAAAATTTAGTGTTAATTTTAAGGCAAAGATAAACAAAAAAAAATGAATTGGAAAAAGATACGTGGGTCATCAATTTTTTTTTTCATCCATATCATTTGACATTTTTTTAATAGACAGTGGGGGCAACAAACCCTAAACTACTCTCAAACAAGATAACCAACTACGCCACTGACCCTCGGTATAATTTGACATTAAATTCAGACGTGTAGCTGAATTATTTAAATAATTATAACTAGAAAAATAGATGCCCCAAAGCAAAATAATAATAAATTTATCATTCAATTTTAAAATAATAGAACAAATCTCTACATGGACATACCAATTTAGATTTTCAAATTTATCTCCAACAACAATTTCTTTCTTTTCGTCTTTAACGAATTAGAAGAAATGATTAGGGTTTTGGTTTAAAAAAAAGAAGAAGAAATGATTAGGGTTAGATTTCAAAAAATAATAATAATAATAAAATAAAGATTATGGTTATGATTTTTGAATTTATAAAGTTTAATGGATGAAATTGTTACTACATCATTTTTAATGTTAATAATATGTTTATTTTCATTAATTCTTGGGAAGGAAAAATAAATACAAATAGAACAAAGAATAACTATTTTCTTTTTTTTAATGTTTCTCAAAGGTAAAGACATATTATTTTTATTTTATTATTTTTTTTAGAAGGTAAAGACATTAATTAAACAAAGTTGTAACATGATATTTTTTTTAACTTTTCAAAAGTTCATGGTATTTTATAGAATTTGAATTCAATTACCCCCAACAATGACACCAGTCACCGATCCTTTTAATAGAAAATATAGATTTTTAGTTGATAAATTTAAGATGTAATTTTTAATCCATAAATTTAAACTGTAATTTTTTTTACCGGGATCTAAGGTGTAATTTTTAACCCATATCTTTAAAAAAGAAAAAAGCACATTTTTACCCACATTGTCTCAAATTTAGCTATAGTATATGAGTTTTTGCATGTATATGATAAAAGGGTTAAATTGATAAATTTTTCTCTTCTCAAAAAAAAAAATTGATAAATTTTCATATTGATAGATTCTATCAATAGAGACGGATAGAATCAATTACTAACGAATAAAGTAAATTGATAGACTTCCATCACTAGATGATGGTAGATTCTATTAAAGTCTTTGAAAAAAAGGTAAATAAAGATTTTTTAAAAAAATAGGTAGATTTTACTATAAACGAATTATTTATAATTGTAAAGTTGGGTAAAAAATTAAAGTTGCTATGCACTTCAAATTCTCTGTAATATATATTAAGTTTACTTTTTTTTTATAATTATATTTTTGTGGCTTCATCAATATATTTAGATTTAATTATCATCAACATGGTAATATGTCACTTACGATTTTGAATTCAAACAAAAAAAACTCAGGATTTTGTTGACTTAAAAGAAATTTAATCTAAATTATGCTTTTTTTTAAAGACTATCTAAATTATGTTTTTAGGTCCATATATATAAACAAAAAGATAATTTAGATTAAAAAAGATATGGACATATTTTTTTTTATGGAGAATCGAAAATCTTTTTTGTTTTTTAGATCAAACAAATTTAATTCCACGGTGAATATTTTGTTGTTTGAAGTTTGATATGGAAACAGAAAACGAATATTCCTAAGTATAAAGTATATAAACTTACCACATTTACGGAGTTCAACCAAACTACTCCCCTTGTTTATCTATAAAAACCAAAAAAACTATTCCAAATATATTCATATTCCTCTCATAAACCCTAATCACTTCCAAACCCCCATGGCTTCAATTTCACAGTTCTTAGCTATTCTTCTCCTCCTCTCCCTCGCAAATCTCTCCAATGGAGGCATTACCAGTTCCTTCGTTAGGAAACTTGCACCTTCCGTCGATATGCCCCCCGAAGCATTCACCCCGCCCTCCGGTTACAATGCACCCGAACAGGTCTCCCCCTACGAAACCCTAATTTTAAAGACTTCATTTGATAACTATTTTGTTTTATTTTTAAATTTAAGTCTACAACAATTAACTTTGCATATCCTTTTAAAAACTAAACCAAAATTTGCTCCAAAAACGGTTTTGATTTTTGAAATTTGATTAATATCCATATAATTAAATTTAACATTGAGATCGGAAGCCCAAGAGAGGCACCATTGAATCTCGCATTGATAAGGTGAAGATAGCTCCTTTCATTACTGATGGATGTCTACACCATTGTGTTGATTAGTTTAAATATTATGTATATTTTATATATTATTCTGGGTTAAAACTTCCTTTATACCCATTTTTATGTATACCCACATATATATTTTTTTATATAGGGCGCCTTTAAGTAAAAAAAAACCATCACCTTTTAGTGCCTCTTGCCCCTCAAGCTCCGGAGTGGTTATTACGCCTTAGTGTGCCAAGCGCTTAATGGTTGCGAAAGGATGGAGGATTTTAAGATTCAATCATTTTTCAGGTTCATATTACTCAAGGAGATCGCAATGGAAAAGGTGTTATCATTTCGTGGGTGACACCATTGTCTCCAAAACCTAATGTTGTTAGGTATTGGGCTGAGGAGGGTGATGAGAAAGATGGGAAGACAGAACATTCCAGAACAACTATGTATAAGTATCACAATTATACTTCTGGATTCATCCATCATGCCTACATCAAACACCTCGAGGTAATTCCTTCTTGCTCTTCATTGGTCAATGACACAATGATTTTCAACATACCGTCCCCCCAATATATATTCAAAAAAGAAAAAAAAATTATTTCGCAATTTTATTTTGTAAAAGTTTCATATAGTTTAATTTTTCATAAATATATCTATTAATTTTGAATTAGTACATAAGTAATTATATTTTAGAAAATATTCATTTATATAAATATTCATAGAAAATAACTTAATTATATTAAATTAATTGAATGTATAATATATAAATTGACATCAAATTAATTAATTATATATATAATTCAAACGTATAAATTTATCTGAAATCCTTAATGATACAATTTTTATTATTATTTTTATTCAATTTATGACACTTTATAATTTTTATATATATTTGATGTAAATATACTTTAATTTCGAGAAAACTTTGTCGGGAAATTCTATATTTGGCATATGTGGGTGCCAGACAAATAATTTATTTGTTTAATATCTAATGTAAATATAAACTATTAAAAAAATAAAAATAAAAAAACCGGGCAGGAAACGGTCCATTCTTTGCCTAAACCGGGTGAATATGAAACTCTCTAATTCTTTCCTTTCTTTGTGTTCCGGTTCTGAAAATGGCATTACAGTACGATACCAAATACATCTACGAGCTAGGAACTGGCAATCTAACGCGTCGATTTTTCTTCACAACACCTCCCATGGTTGGTCCCGATGTCCCCTACACATTCGGACTCATCGGTATGCATATATATAATTAAATTAACTTTTGAGTTGATGAGTGGTTTAACATAACATAACGTAACTGCATGCATGCATCATGTCTACAGGCGATCTCGGACAAACATACGATTCGAACCAAACGTTCGAACATTACCACGCGAATGAGAACAGCCAAGCAATGCTGTTCATCGGAGACCTATCGTACGCAGACAATCATCCGTTCCACGACAATCGAAAGTGGGATACGTGGGGTCGATTTATCGAGAAGAGTGCTGCGTATCAGCCCTGGATTTGGGCTGCTGGTAACCATGAATTGGATTTCGCACCCGAAATCGTAAGAACAGATCAAAACCGTAGAAGAACGAGAACACTCTTATTATTTATTTTTACTTGGATTGTGAAGTTGATTGTTTTTTTTTTCTTTCAGGGAGAGAATGTTCCGTTTAAGCCTTATATGCATCGGTATCATGTTCCTTACAAATCTGCGCATAGCACGTCCCCGCTTTGGTATTCCGTTAAGAGGGCTTCTGCTCACATTATTGTCCTTTCTTCTTACTCCGCTTATGGTATGTGTTTATTGATTTTTTATCGGGTTACATTACGAGCCCACCCTTGAGAAGATCTCTGGTTCGAACCCCTTGAAAAGAGCTTAAACTAGAATACCTTCGAAATATTCTGGTGTCACAGTCCCAGTTCGATTTTCCGATTTAAAAAAAATATATATATAGAATTTAAAATGGGTTTATTTGATAACCAATTTTGATTTTTTTAAAAAATGTTTTAAAAATATTAAAGAAAGTCTAAAAACTAAAAAAAAAACTTTTAGGTCATGTGCTCATCTTTCCTACAATGTATCCATCTTTCCTTTTTTATTTAGAAATTTTGATTTTTTTTATTAAAATATAAGTAAGATGTAGATATCCAAATAAGAAAAAAATGTATAGCAAAATAGTTGTTTGAGACTTAAATTTCATAAACAAAAAACGAAAAACAAAATGGTTATCAAATGGGGTTATAAAAACTGATTTTTGTTTTTTTTTTTAAGTATGAAAAAATCAAGAATAAATAGTAAAAAATTAAAAAAATCAAAACAAAATATAATGTTTGAAAACAAAAATCAGTTATCATACATGTTTTTTGGTTTTTAATTTTTAAAAACATAAAACTAAAAACCAAAAATGAAAAACTAAAAACAAAAAATAAAAAATCAAATGGTTATCAAAACCGGATCTTGGTTATGGTAAGAAATTTTCCTAATCCAACCAAACTATGTATATGCCGGTCTAGCACATTAGTGCCTAATGAGGCTCATTATGAGCAGAATATGTCTCACATATATTTTAATAATAATAATATTTTTTATGAGGCCGAAACATTTTTTGAGCATTTGGTTTTAAAAATAGTTTAGTAAATTTTTTATTTAATTTTTGTTGTATAGAATAGAATCCTCTCAAAATAATTCAAATCTGACCCTAGGTTTTGGATATTGTCTTTTATTATGAATATATTTACATAATGGATTTTCTGTTGATGTTTTAGGTAAATATACTCCACAGTATGTGTGGCTACAAAATGAGTTTAAGAAGGTGAACAGAGAAGAGACTCCATGGTTGATTGTATTGGTTCATTCTCCTTGGTACAATAGCTTTGACTACCATTATATGGAAGGAGAAAGCATGAGAGTCATGTTTGAGTCCTGGTTTGTTGAGAACAAAGTTGATCTTGTTCTTGCTGGCCACGTCCATGGTTACGAGCGATCGGTAATTTAAGTTTCTTCCTTTCGTTTGTCATACATTATATATGCCGCTCGAACTATGCTCTTGTTGTTCTTATGCGGTTACGTGATTGTTTGCTTGTGGTAGGAGCGAGTGTCGAACATCAGATTCAATATAACCAATAAATTGAGCACTCCAATTCAAGACATTAACGCACCAATCTACATTACTATCGGCGATGGTGGTAATATCGAAGGTCTTGCTACCAAGTGAGTATACACCTTCGTATCTTTCAAACTGGCCCAAATACTCGCCGATATTCGTTTCTAATCATAGATTTATGGCATGATTTATGCAGGTTCACAGAACCACAACCAAGTTACTCAGCATTTAGGGAAGCAAGCTTCGGACATGCAATTCTTGAAATAAAGAATCGAACTCATACGTATTATACATGGCATCGCAACCACGACGACAATCCGGTCGCTGCCGATTCGCTTTGGATTTACAACAGATATTGGTTCCCTGAAGAAGAGAGTTCTCATTAGCTTTATCAAAATCCAGGCTTTAGATTTGTCATTCAGTTTTGTAGCTTTGTCATTCAGTTTTGTAGGGTTTGGTTAGTTTTTGAATTTCATTTTCTAACGGAAGTTTATAGCTTCTCCACAAAGTGAATAAAATCATTTTCTTTTTCCCTTAATTTCTTCATTTTGAGTACATATTCATTGTTCGTGAAAGGAAAAAAATAAAACATAGAATAGAATCTCTAACTTATAAACCTTGATTTGATTGGTTTGTAACTTCCACAACTTATTATATGTCTACCGTAGGAACTAATTTTATTGTACTATTAAATATATGTTCTAAGAGCAATTTAGATCGTGCATTGACATTACTTAAATTGTGAAGCCCACTTATGTGGCTCTATGAAAGTTCGATAAATAAAAATTAAAATGTGTTTTCTATTGAGCCACATAGGTGAGCTTCACAATTTAAATGTAGATATCATAGGAATATGAAATCTTTATCCTTTTGTCTGTGCTACAATAAGTGTAGCTCAAAGTTTGAATGTAAACTTGAGATATGTGATTCGAGTTTTCTCAATTCTCTATTATACTAAAAGAACAGAAATTTCTACTCAAATATTGTTAGTAAAAAAAAAACCAACTAGTTTAAAGTGCACGGTGGAAAATTCAGCAAAAATTGATTTTTAAGTATAAGTTTGTAAATTTGCACACCTTTTTTTTTTGTCTATTTTTAATATAACGTTTTTAAGAAAGATTTCATCCATGCTTTTTTTGGGTGTATTTTAATTCTTCTTTTCAGTTTTTTTTGTCGAAGACTATGCCGGTGGAAGACTATGCTTATTAAAAACTGACACTGATTGAACATCATATACATAAATTCTTTTGTCTTTCAGGCTTGCTCCACTCACGAATTTCTTCAAAAAATTTGCTTTTATTTGAGAATCCCCATATATGTTTTCGTTTTGTATTGAAAACGTTTCTATACATTTACTAGGCTTTAATTTGAATTTTATTATTATCGAATGGAATGATAGTTTATTGTTTGGTGATTATTTGGTTCATCATTATGGTCATTCTCTAATTTATTTGAGAGCTTTAATTCATTCTTTAAAGGGTTTGTGGTTTCTTTCCCCGAATTTATAATAAATTTTTTTTTTTGAATTTCATTATCACTATTTTTTAAATTTTTTTTATGAAATCACACATTTCTTAGGTTTAAAAAGAATGGACAACTAGGGAAATAGCAAGAATTTAAAAACTAATTAGGGACATGGCTAAAAATTTTAACACTTCAAATTTATGATTTTTTTTGTTTTTTTATTTCTGAATTTTAATTAATTTTTAATATGGAAAATAGTTTACCGACCCTCCTATATTTCATAACAATCTAACTAATTTTAAAAATATTAGTCAAACATAATTAAATCAATAATTATAAAATACCATAAAATCAGGGATTTCGAAAATTTTAAAAATTTATACCTAATTTAGAAATTTTGTTCTTAACGTTTACAAATATAGTTATATATCCCCTTCCCATAAGTCGTACATACTTTTGTTGGTCGGTGTGATTATTGTAAGTTTGGTTAAATATAAATTAAAAAATGGTTGAGAATAGTACCCGAGCTGAGTTTTATGAGCGCCTTAAATATCCGTTTGTGAAGAAGACGAAAAGTTCATTTTGATTCTTTCTTCTCCTTGAACAACCTCCACGAAAACCCTCCATAAATGTATTTGCGATTGATGATAACCTCGCATTGAAAAATCTGGCCGCAAGAGAAATGCATGCATTTCGTTGGGTTTCGATTCTCGAGACTTTGAAAGGGACCGACATTTGAGCAACATTTCTGAAGGGGAGCAACGTTTCTGAAGATATAAACGTTTCTGGTATAAGCCTTTAAATTTATTTTGGTGTTCTGACATTTTTTTCAAGTGTAAGTTTTCAAATCTCTCAAATAACTCTCGCTTTTAAAGATATTAACATCTAAAATCGAATTCCTACTTTATTGGGATTTTGTTTTTATTTATTTATTTTGTTTAGTTTTTTTTATTATTATTATTTTGTTTCTTTACATATGTTAGACATGGTTGGAATGTATTTTATACTAATAGAATCCCTACTTTGTACGGATTATATTTTCCTTTATTTTGTTATTTTTTATTTTGCATAAGTTAGACATTGACAACACATAATCTGTACATATCCTATGTTAGTTATTGTTGACATCTATTCTGTATAGAGTATTGACGCATATGTTAGTTACGTTAGTGTTGTCACTTGTATATATTATGTGAGTAACGGTGTTTCTTTGCTTTTTTTTTTTTTTTTGCATAGGTTAAACATTTTGACACCTATTCTCTACATATCATGTTATAATAAGGGTGCATATGTTGATTACTATTGCCTATTTATATATTTTTTTTGAATAACGTTGTTTTTTTAGTTTAGGCATATTTTAGACACTGTTGGCACAAGTTTCTCTTCAAAGGTAAGATCAACATTGAGTTCAAGTGACTCAAAATTAAACACATGCGATGGATCCAAAATTACGCACCGCATATGTAGACACTACAACTTATTAGTGTGCGCTATGTTTGTACATCCATTGTGCATCGTGATTTAAGCACATGCGACGAATCAGTCACGTAACGCGCGAAGCATAGAAATTTTCCCTAGTCTGTTTGAGGATTTACATCATTGGTTTTGGCCTAGTGGATTGTCTACATATGTATATGAAGACTGAGATCTCATTTATGCTATGTGTTTATCCGCTCTTGTTGTGTTATGTTAATCTTGCTTGAAATGTGTATATAATATGAATTAGTTTATTATAATACATTGTTTACTTGTCCCCCTGAATATGTTCATGTGCCCCCTATCACCCTTGACACCACTTATGTTTTCTGAAAGTAAGTACCGCATATGTAGTCCCTACAATTTATCAGCATGCGCTTTGTTTGTAAATCCATTGTACATCATGATCATCAACTTCTTTTAGTCCACTTCCTAAATCCTAGGGATTTGTTGACTATTATTAGTATTTTAAATTTGAAATATTATCAAACTAGTTATGTTTAAATTTAAGTGAAAATTGGTTATGTTTAGATTTAGGGAAATTTTAATTTGTTTTTTCTCTTGAAAGAGCTAAATGGAAAATAAGTTCAAGGGTATTTTGGGAATGAAAACATTCATCTCTCCTTCCTGATTTATTTTTAGTCATGAATTTAAAGTGCAATACAAAAAAGTCATTAACTCTATTTTTTCACTAAATTAAGACATTTCTTACCATTTTCTTAAAAAGAATGAAGCCAAGCCCAATCCCGAGAAAACGGGTCGGCCCAACAAGATAGTTAGTCTCAAAAGTTTGGGCCAATCTTAAGGCAAGCCCAATTGTGAAATAAGAAGTATTAAACCGCTATCCGTACCGGCTGAATCAAGCCGCTGCGATCCAGCGTCGTCTCCATCGCATCTCCACTGTAATTCGTTGAAATGTCGAAGCCGATCATCAATCACTGTAAGGAACGAACCTAAACCCTAATCCTTCACAGCTTTGAAGCAGTTATTTCCATCGAGAACTGTGAATCAGCTGAAGGTAGTCAAAGAGAATCGAACAATATGAGGAAGCGAGATTTAGCCATTCTCATGCTCTCAGCCTTCGCCATTTTTTTCTCCCTTCAGGTTTCTGGTTTTTCTTGCGCTTAATTTATACTCATTTCTATGAATTTGTTCATTGATTTCCTTTGTTGGACTGATTAATGTGTTTTTTTTTTCTTTGAATTTTAGCATGAGGGCGATTTCGCGTTTAGGGAAGCGTGGATGCATTTGACTGATGAGTATCCAATCAAGTATGAGGGAGATCGTCTCCCGCCACCGGTCGTAGCTGATCTTAATGGCGATGGAAAGAAGGAGGTTCTTGTAGCGACGCACGATGCTAAGATTCTGGTAATCTGGAGTTTGTTCTACATTCATTTTTGTTATATACAATCAGGCGTGTTTTTTTTAATGGATTAATTGGGTCGATTAGGCAATGTTAAATGAAATGAACCGCCAGTGATCAAGAGTGTCATAAGTTCAATCCATAATGACCATGTAGCTTAAATAATTTCCTACGAGTTTCCTTTACATCCAAATATGTTGTAGGGTCAGGCGGCAGGTGATGTGAGAATAGACAAGCTGCGTGTAAGCTGGCTTGGACACATAGGGGGTGTTTGTTTGACATATTTAGGTAGTTTTTAGGTTAAGGAGTTATATTGATGAGTTATATTGAGTAGTTAAAAATTGAGAGTTGTGTCAAAAACTCGTTTGGATGTAGTTTTTGTGTAGGGGAGTTATAGTCAAAACCTTGTTTGGATGTAGATTTAAAATGAGTAGTTATTTTTAGTAGTTAAAAAAGAAATGATTAAAAATGAGTGGTTAAAAATAAGTTATTTTGATTGATTTGAAAGGAATGATAATAAATGAGTGGTTAGAAATGATTGAGGAGTTATAAATGAATGATTAAAAATGAATTGTTGGAAATGAGAGTTATTTTCAAAAGTAAAATTGAGGAGGAGTTAATAAATCCTAAGCCTAACTCCTAACTAAAAACATCAAACATACAGCCCCTCATAAATATCAATAAGAAAAAAAAATCTAAATTAAATGAGTCTCTTTTCTTTATGTAATGTAGGATTGTTGCATTTCGAGAGCATTTTGCTAGTCAATCGGCTACGTAGATTAGTTTTTATGAGCTCAGAGTGGTCGTTTCAGGTTTTGGAACCCCATAGTAGGCGAGTGGATGAGGGATTTAGTGATGCACGTGTGCTGACAGAGGTCTCTTTGTTGCCTGATAAAGTACGCATTTCGTCTGGTAGACGACCGGTGGCCATGGCTACTGGAGTTATTGATAGGCATCCCAGACAGGGGCAACCAATAACACAAGTTCTTGTTGTTGTTACATCCGGTTGGTCTGTGATGTGTTTTGATCACAATCTCAAGAAGTTATGGGAAATAAATATGCAGGTTTGTGTTTCTGTGCTATCTGCCATGTTCATTGCATTTTCTTTTTTCTCTCATTCTCCTTGGATCGTTTGGTTTAATGATATAGCCTAGTTCTTCATGGAATTGACAGGAGGATTTTCCACATAATGCTCACCACAGAGAGATAGCAATCTCTATTAGCAATTATACACTGAAACATGGTGATTCAGGGTTGGTTATCGTTGGTGGCAGAATGGAAATGCAGTCACATGTATGACTTGTTGTATTTTGGTTTATTTACTTTTCACAATACTAGTTTGAATGCTGCCATATTTGGGTTTTCTTCCTCCACGGTTAACACCAAGATTCAAGAAAATTCCAATTGTTTCAATCCTGAATGATTAATCAAGTGCGAATAGGATGTCGTCAAAATAAACCAATTCACAATGCATTTTCTTTTATATGGAGGGTTCACCCTTATGCAATCAACATTATATTGACCAAATTACTTCCATATAGATTTTCATGGATCCATTTGAAGAAGTCGGAATGGCAGAAAAGAACGCTGAGAAGCATAGAAGAAGTGCTACAGAAAAGGAGGTATGTCAGCCTTTTCTCCTTTCTTTTTCCTGGGGGGTGGGGGTGTGTGTTAAATTTAAGTAATAACATTTTTAGTGTCCCTTTCATCTGTGCCTTCTTTGTGGAAAATGCTGTTGATTGTGTGAATTGGACCCTCATAAAGAATCAACTGTTGTGTGTTTTCATGTTGTTTTGGGGATGAAATTTATCCTCTGAACGTGGGAACTGATTCAGTTAACTCACGGGTCTCATTCGTCAATGTGACAAATTTAGCTGTAATTTGAAGTTTTTTGTTTTTTGTGTTAAACTTAATTTAGCAGAAGATGCTTACATCATTAGTAAATGCATTCTATGCAGACTTCTGAGAACTCTGGAACAGTAGATTTACGCCATTTTGCATTTTATGCATTTGCTGGTCGATCTGGTGTGTTACGATGGAGCAGGAAGAATGAGGTGATTTGACTTACATTCTGTTTCTTGCCTTTTCATATTATTTATTGGGAACTTCTTCAGTGGACACAGTTACTCATCAGAAAATAGTCATTCCTTTTTGTCGAGGAACTGCAATTAATTACTCTCAGTAGATTTGGGCATTCACTTTTTATTAATAATTATATCTTCATGTTTCAGAACATTGAGACACATTCTTCAGATGCATCACAGTTAATTCCACAGCATAATTACAAGCTTGATGTTCATTCTCTGAATGCTCGACATCCTGGAGAGGTATGACGCCTTATACTGATTCTTGTACTAGCATTAACTAATTCCATTACAATTCAACATGTACACTAATATTTAATGAGATCTAAACACAAATTTTTACCCTCCACAGAAGCACAAGTGTTTTTAGTTAGAATTGTCTCCAGTTATGCAAGTTTTGAGATGATTTATTTCTTGAAAATAAACACTAGTATGATCCCTGACCTTTGCAAATTGCAGTTCGAGTGCAGGGAATTTAGAGAGTCAATTCTTGGAGTTATGCCACACCACTGGGTAAGGTTACACGTACTTTTCCGTTGTCATTTTCTGGTAAATATTTTATTGAATTTTTAATGGTGTTGATTCTTCAAACAGGATAGAAGAGAAGACACTGTGTTCGAATTGGCACATTTCAAGCGACATAAAAGGAAAACACTGAAAAAAACACCTGGAAAATCAGTTAATTATCCATTTCACAAGCCTGAGGAAAACCATCCTCCTGGGAAGGACTCAACTAAAAGGATTCCTAAAATTATTGGTACTGCTGCAAATATTGCTGGTTCGGCAAAAACTAAGAAGGTACTCCCTTCATGCCTTCATTGCATTATGATGGATAACTTCTTGAATTAACAAAAAGGAGATTTTTATTACGTGTTTTGGACCCATTTGCCAGTAGTACTTTAGTTTTTGTGGCTCGCATTTATTTTTCTGAAGTTTTATGTGCTGACTTTGTTATAATGTTTTCTTTTCCGCCCAAGTGCTCTTTTGATATATTGAGGAACAGTCAGAAAGACGTATTAAATAGTAAGGACATACATCTCAAAACCAATTGGTGATGAGAGAAGTAGTCCACCTTTTTTATATATTGCTATGAGATCTCCGTTCTTTCTAATGTAGTATCCTAACATTCCCCCTCATGTTGGCAAAGTTTCTTAATATGAAATGATTTCCCTTTTGTAAATTTTTCATGCATCAACAAAAGGTTCTTGTTTTCTGTGAAAAAAAAACTGTTCCTCAATCTCAGTTATTAACTTATTATTATTATTTTCATAACCTGTTAAATTTTTTGATGCAGCCTAATCCATATGTTCCTACCATAACTAACTATACCAAGCTTTGGTGGCTTCCTAATGTGGTTGTGGCCCATCAGAAAGAAGGGATAGAAGCTCTGCATTTGGCGTCTGGCCGCACTATTTGCAAGGTGAGCATATATAATATGACCATTACCTGCTAGACTTTCAGGAATGTGCAACGATGCTGTTCATTTCATCTCACGTGGTTTTCTCTGTTTCTATCAAACAAATATTTTAGTTTATACCATTTTCATGAAAACTAATAACTTCTCTTTTAGTTAGTCTATTACTCTAAGCAACCTACTCTGTTATTGAAATCATTATTGAATTTTCCAGCTGCATCTTCAAGAAGGTGGTCTTCATGCTGATATTAATGGTGATGGAGTCCTTGATCATGTTCAGGTGCACATGAGTTTTCGTTATGTATCAATATTTACATGGCTATGGGCACTTGGTTCCTCAATTATAATAATATGCGCGGTTCAATTCAAAATAGTATTGGATTTCTGTTGTTCAAGTTAAGATAGTAGATACTTTCAGCATTCCTTATTTCATGGGGGAAGTGGATACTCTGCTATATTGTGCATGGCTTGCCTGCCTTGTGATAAAAAAAAAAGGAAACTTATCAGACTAGTCAAAACTAGAAAAAAATTACAAATACGGTAGCTTTCAGAAAAAATAATGATTGTGGATGCAAATACTTTAGAATTTGCCTACATTTGTAACTATTTTGTAAGACCTCATCCGATACAATTTACCTACTCCAGTTTATTCAATTTTCCTTATTAGGAGATATACTCCTGAATCTGGTATTGACTATTGAGTACATGTCTATCTTCGCTTCCTGATTCTTGCTTATTCCAATTGCGTATAGGTTTAGATCCTGTCATTGTAGCCATTTGTAACTATTTTGTAAGACCTCATTGTAGCCTTGTGATAAAAAAAAAAAGGAAACTTATCAGACTAGTCAAAACTAGAAAAAAATTACAAATACGGTCGCTTTCAGAAAAAATAATGATTGTGGATGCAAATACTTTAGAGTTTGCCTACATTTGTAACTATTTTGTAAGACCTCATCCGATACAATTTACCTACTCCAGTTTATTCAATTTTCCTTATTAGGAGATATACTCCTGAATCTGGTATTGACTATTTGAGTACATGTCTATCTTCGCTTCCTGATTCTTGCTTATTCCAATTGCGTATAGGTTTAGATCCTGTCATTGTAGCCATTGAGTTGACATTCAAATCTTGCGAAACTGAATCCATATATTCTTAATAGCATTTAAATAAACATCATTGTTGAAGTTGTGTTGTTTGCATTATAGTATGAAGTCTAAATTTAGAATAATTATTTCAATTTTGAAAAAGTTATAAAATTTTTAATATTCAGGCTGTTGGAGGAAATGGAGCTGAGCGCACGGTGGTTAGTGGATCAATGGATGTTATTCAACCTTGTTGGGCTGTTGCAACCTCTGGCGTACCTGTACGAGAACAACTCTTTAATGCTTCAATATGCCGTTATTCCCCTTTCAACTTCTTCCAACATGGGGAACTTTCAAGATTTGGCCATACTCAAGACACCTCTTCTTTAGAGGTTGCTACTCCCATTCTTATCCCAAGAAGAGATGGTCACCGGCATCGTAAAGGAAGCCATGGCGACGTTGTTTTCTTGACTAACCGGGGAGAGGTATCGGCAAATTGGCACTTACTTGCACCCATTTTATTGTGGTTAATTTATTTTATATTTAAAATTTTATTTCGTTGCACTCTAATATTCAATCTCATTTTCTTCCCACTATATATGTTGTTAGGCATTATGAGATTAGTTTAAATGCCATCTTATTACCTGTTCATCCCATTGGTCATACTAGTTACTAAGAGGTTTCTCTTTTGTTTAATTAGGAATTAGACTGCACGGAAGTAAACCTCCCTAACAAGTTTGAAACCTGTCAGTGAAAGTAAACATAAGACTAAATCATCTTGAATGCATTGTTTTTATCATTCTGTATTCCGGTCGTGCGCTCTCAAAAACTTATATGCTAGTTCTGGCGGTGGCTTCGTTTATAGAGGTTTGGGGTCTTCAAGTTATGCTCTTTTGCTTTTGAAGGTCTTAGGTTTGAAACTGACAAGTGAGCTAAATTGTAAAATCTCTTGTTGTCTACCAAGTTCCGGCATTTATACTGATGGATCTAGTAGAGCGAAGCTCCAATTCCCAATTTTTTTTTTTTGAAAAAAACTTATTTACTGAATGCGGAGATCTCACACTTTCACATTTCATCCATAAAAGTGTTCAATTTTGTTCTATATGTTTCATGCAACTTTCTTGCAATCAGTAAATGAATCAGAATTCATCTTTTTTTCCCTCCGCCATGCGGCTCGATGACCTTTCTGATGACTCGATGTATTATTATTTGCTGCAGGTAACGTCATATACACCCGGATTGCATGGTCATGGTGCCGATTGGCAGTGGCAGATCTCAACAGGTGCAACTTGGTCAAATCTTCCATCTCCATCAGGAATGATGGCAGCTGGTACAGTGATTCCGACACTCAAGGCGATCTCCTTGCGAGTGCGCGACGACCGAGAAATGGTCCTTGCCGCAGGCGAACAAGAAGCCGTAGTCATATCTCCAGGGGGAAGCGTACAAGCGTCAATCGATCTTCCTGCATCGCCGACTCACGCCCTCATCTCCGAAGACTTCTCCAACGATGGACTCACCGATATTATCCTCGTGACGTCAACTGGCGTGTACGGCTTTGTCCAGACCAGGCAACCGGGGGCCCTGTTTTTCAGCACACTGGTGGGTGTCCTCATACTTGTAATGGGAGTCATCTTTGTGACACAACACTTGAATTCTATAAAGGGAAAACCACGGCCTTCAAGCAGTCGGTAAAATAGAAACAATCATATGGTATGATTTGTTTTGTTATGAAATTGTGACGTGATTAATGGTATTAATTGCATCATAATATTGGAGATGTAATTTATACAGGAGATTAGAATCTTAACCCATCAATTTTTTTTTTTTCAACCGCAACTTTTTTGTATCCTAGTTTGATTAAATTAGAAGAGAAAAATACTTGAGTGCATTTTTTTTTTATACAGTCCATTACTCCATTAATTTTTTTTCTCTTTAAAAAAAGAATATTTTGTTTTTAATTTGTTCTTCTGATGTGCGTTATTAAATATGTATAATCCATTAATTTTGGCAGTGTTTACAACAATTAATGAATAAGAGAAAAAAAGAATAAAAATATTGGATTAGTCATAGACTTTGAATTTTATTCTATTATGATCTCTTAACTTTTTATAGCAATTTCCCTAAATGTTTGTTAATTTTTCATTAATATACGTTTCTTCTCAAAATTTTAGTAATTTGTTTGATTTTGTCTTTACTATATTAAAATTATATGTATTATTGAATTAGTTTCAAGTTCATTATTAAGAACAAATTTAAGTTAATTTCTTAAAAAAATTAAGCATGGTTCATAGATAAAAATGGGCAGCTCAAATACAATTATCAAAATGGTATTTAAAATTTTAAAATAGAAAATATGTTGTAGACATTTCCGTTTGAACTATAATAATGTATTAGAAGTATTTTATAAACTACAAATATGATTTTTTTTTTTTTGAAGAACAAAATATGAAATATTTAAACGGATTAAAAACTATCAATTTCTTAGCTATCAATTTTTAAATATTTTCTAAATTTTAAAATAGGTTATAAAAACTTTATTTATTGAATGAATTAGTAGTGGATTGGTTTCATTATTTGGTTGTAAACTAGTTCAACACTAGCGTTTCGATCCCGAAAATCAGTATTTAACCTCCCTCCCCCGATAAGTGGTACAAAAAAAATTATAAAAAACATTTTTTTTAAAAAAAGAGAGGGTTATTTATGTGAGATTCAAAATTTTCGGATCATTTCCTGCTTCTTTTTTTTTTTTTTTTAGTATATATTTCCCTCAATTTTCCATCCAGTCATTAGAATTGATATTTGACATTAAAATCTAACAACCAAAAGTGATTGCAATTATAAAAGTGTAGAAAAGCATTTGGAAGTAATAGGAAAGATGTAGTCGAATCTCCAAGCACCACAAAAGTGAATCTGGAAAAAGTCGGAAAGATCTATTTAAATATAAATCAAATATCTTTTTATTATTTTAGATTTCACTAATTAGAATGGAGATTGGAATCTAAGATTTCTTAGTGTATACATTGATGCGGCTGAGTTATTGTTATAAATCAAATATCGATAATTGTGAAGTCTAATTTTCTATTATAGTTACTCAAAAAATCAAGAGAAAGTAAAAAATAGTTATAAATATAGTATTTAAAAAAATTAATAACTATAATTATTGATATTAATAGTAATATTGTGTTAATAACAAATAACTGCGTTAATAAATATTTATAATGTAATATAAAAACGTATTAATAATTATAGATTTAATATTTTAAAATTTACTTACGTTTATAATTATATAATATAATTTTCCGAAAAATCAACTGTCAACCAAACAGACAACTTTCAAAATAAAAATATAGATTTTCCTTTTTCCCGTTTCAAAATTACAACCATGCTCATCGTAAAAAGACAAGGATCTACAAAAATGAAAAACAATATAACTATATACATGTTTATATATATTTTTCTGAAAAACGAACAAAATGATAAAGTTTTTAAAAGAGAATGTATGAATATGATGACTTATGCAGAGAACTAGAGTTTTTTTTTTTTTTTTTACCTCAAAAGAAAAAAGAACTAGAGCTCTTTTTCTTCTTTTCTTGGAAATGAAAAATAATGCCGTTTCGAATTATTCTTTTCTTGGATCTCATTTTCTTAAAAATAATCTTTTCCTAAAATTTTGAAAATATTAACGGTAGTTTATTTTGAGCATGACATTTTGTTCGGGTTGAACCATTATAATATCTTATGGTACCATTTAGAACGACAATGGAGCAATTAAATTATTATAAACGATGATAATTATTCTATGAGTTGTAAGACTCGTGTTTGTATATATATAACCATTGATTTTAATTGTGTGTAAAGTGTTTTTTGCAAGCAATATCAAGTGTACGCATATAAGTTATTTTGTGCAACTCGAATGGATATCATTGTATTATTATGTCATAAAATTGAGCTATGATGTGTGTTTTTTGTGTGAATTTTTTAATGCCCTATGCTTTTACCTACTTTTACGTAAATGTATTAACCCTCGTATACTATAGATGATTTATTTTTTAAAGATCATCTTGGTCTTAATTGTTGAACAAGTATACACGGTGTCATAGTTTAAAGACAAATTAGCTCCCCATCATTATAATAATAAATACTAATCTTTTACTTACATTTTTAAGTTTAGGCTAAACCCATCTTTCATAATCTTCCATTCTTTATTGTTATTAGAATAAGAAAATTTATCCAACTTATTTTCTTCAAATATGCCCTGTCATATAAAGAAACAAAAGAAAAACTTGCCCTATCATATAAAGAAGCAAAAGAAAAACTTGTTTGGGAGACTTTTTTTTCTCAATATTTCGATTTTGTTCTTATACTATAAATTTTATATTCTTTTCCTAAATTTTGTGCAAGAGCTTGCTCAAAGTTTAATCTTCAAACTTTCAATAGTCAACCAAAAAAGGTTGTAAGATCAATAATTTCAGCAAACCTAGCATCCAAAAATTAGATATATATGTCATATGGCCTAAAATTTAATTTCCTCAAAACTCAAAATGGACTTATAAACTCAACTAGAACCTTGAGATATATGCAAAATGAGAGAGTTTAGGGTTTATGGTCTATTTTAAGTCTCATGTTTTTGTATCATAATTAAGCAATAAGAATTTGTTTTTGGTTAAATTATACAACATATCTTTTATCTGTGTAGTTAGTTCAATTATGCTACTAGTGTATTAAAAGTTCAATTTTATCTTCAACTTTTTTAGTTTAATAATTTGTGGTTTAAGACAATTTGAATCTCTAACTCATTTACATTGTATATTCTAATGTGACTAATCATACTAGACAACTACTCTACTACATTTTGTTAACAAGAAAACTTATACTATGAAAAACTTGTACTATTTAATTATACTAGGTGAAGTTGAATAAATTTCAAAATTTGAGTTGATTAAATTAAATTATATATATATAAAAAATGAAGATGGTCGAGTAAAGTTTGTATCCTTCTACCTCGAAGATGAAAATCACAACTTCAAGACACAACCCATTTTCAGGAAGTAAAGGAAGATTGCTTGAGTGGCATACAAATCATCCACTAAAGTTTTTATCCGTTTGGATCGGATCGAAATTTGGAAAACTAATAATTCACATAGAACTTTAATCATATATATATAACATGAAATTTCATCTAAAAATTAATTGATATTTAAAAAAAACAGCTTATGGGAGGCTGAAGATTTCTCATCTTATATATATATTATTGTGAGGAGAAACAAAAAGGTGAGGGATTGACATGAAATGTGATTGAAATGGAAACAGAAGTAAAGATACAAATAAAGAAATAAATAGTGAAATTGAGAAGAGGAAGCAAAGGCAAAAGCCCTATCATAAATAAATAAATATATAAATAAAACACATTCAAGTTTGAAGAGACAATTCATGATCAGATCCAATTCAGAAATAAGCAACTTCCTGGTCCACCCCACCCTTTCTACTATGTGCTTTTACCAAAATGCCCTCCAAAAACACTCTCTTAAAACGCTGACTTTTCATTTTTATTTCCTTCCATTCCTCTCTTCTCTGTCACGCAGAGGAATGAGAGGCTGTTTAGGGTCTGCCCTAACCTACAAGGTCACCCTCCCCTAATTTTATAAGGGACCACCCTGCCCCTGTCCAACATAATTATAATAAATTATTACTAAATTCAAATACCATTTTGATTTTTACCAGGTTTATTTTATTTTAGTTTGTATAGTTTAAAATTTCAATTTAGTCGGCAAACTTTTAAATCTGTTCCATTTTAATTTCTAATTCCTAACCTATGTATTGCTCAATTTTAGTTCTTATATTTCAAAAAAAAAGAAAAAAAAAAGAAAAAGAAATTGTCTTTATGGAATTTTTTTTGTTAAATCTTTCTTTAAAAAATTATTATCTTTCTTGATAAATTTTAAAAATATGTTCACAAATTATTTTAATTGTATTAACATTATTGAACTAATTTCAATTTATATTAACTTCAAATTTAATATAAGAATTAATTCTAAACTTTGTTTTAAATTTATAGATTAAAATTGGATATCTAAAACTCCGTTTGATAACTATTTTGTTTTTATTTTTTTGATTTTTTTTTACTTTTAAAACGGGTTTGTTTGATAATCATTTTTTATTTTATTTTTAAAATTTTAAATATTAAAGGAATTCTAAAAACTAAAAAAAAAAGTAGCTTTTAAAAACAAGTTTTGTTTTTGTTTTTTAAAAAAGCATGAAAAATTCAAGAATAAAAGGTAAAAACTAAAAAAATTCAAACAAAATGTGAAATCTAAAAATAAAAAATAGTTATCAAACATGTTTTTTTGGTTTTTAAATTTTAAAAATAAAAAAACTAAAATCAATTCTCTAACATATACAATTTTTATTTTTTTAAATAAAAAACCAAAAATGAAAAACTAGAAACAAAAAACGAAAAGTGAAAAAGTTATCAAATAGAGTCTAAAATTTCAGAGACTAAAATAAAACAAAATCGAAATTTCAAAAACTAAAATTGAAATGTTATTTTTATTGTTGATGTATAATAATATTGAATATTGATGATGATAATATACCTTAGTTTGTGTTTATGTTTTTTGGATGAATAAACCCTACAACCGTTCGCCCTCTATATTTGCGGGCTGCCCTTTCCAGTTCCCACCATTCACTCTCAAAACCCTTTTCTTTTTCTTTTTTTTTCTTTTTTTCTTTCTTTTTTTTTCCTTTATTATAAAATTTATTTTGTGGGGTTTTGAAATTGTTAAGTAATAACTCAACAATATCTCCGTTGTGCTGCTCAAGAAAATAATAAACATAAGAATCCGAGAAACCAAAAGTGTGTACCAATTTGTCTACTTTGGTCAACTCTTCAAATTACTCTCCCAATTTAATTTAATCTATTTTTCATTTAAAACCATTTATGGATTGCCTTTTCAAATATGTCCCAAACCCTTTTTTCTTCTATAATATAAATTTTGTAAGGCAAAGAAAGTTAGAGTTTATTTTCAATAATTTCAAAAATTAGAATTTAGTCTATATAATTCTAAAGTAATTTAAAATTTAATCCTTATTGTTTAAAAACTTAAACTTAGACTATGATTTGATAAAATCTAAATTGTAGTTGCTCATAGTCTGTGGAATCTATATGTGTGAAAATTAATTATTCATGCATAATTGTTATGATTTTTTTGTCTAGTTATTCGCTTAATTTACATTTTTATCATTGACACATGAATAACTAATTTTCATGTACTCAATTTGTTAAAAATTAAAAACGATAAAAATTAATTTTTAAACTTATCAAATCATAGTGCTAAATTCTAGTTTTTAAAATCAACAGGACTAGGGATAGATCAAGGCAATAAATATTGGGGGGCCATGAGAGATCCATTTATATATAATATATATATATATATATATAGGAAAAATGTTTATTTAAGTATAATATAGGTCCATTTATATATGTAAAGTACACAAATTTCAAAATTTTGATGGGTCATTAGAGATCCGTCCAAGATTAAGACTAAAATATAATTTTCTTCAAATCATAATGGTTAAATTCTAATTTTTGAAATTATAGAGTCGATCAAACTCAAAATTTATCCTTAAATTTACCATAAATTTTATTTTTCAAAATTATTTTTACATTGGTTTTTTACCTCTCAAAAGATTACACTTTTACTTGCTTTAAAATATTAAATTTTTATTTCTAAATTTTGAATTTAATGCTGATTTGGTTCCAATATTTTCTAAGTTTATACATTTACTTCAATGTTTGTATTGATATAAACTTTTGGTTTTTGTGTTAATATTTCATTATTTTTAATGATTTCTCTTTTTCTTACAATTGTATTTTTAGTTTTTCTTTATTGTTAACATAACTTTTTTAAGAATTTTTTTTTTCCTTTCATTAACTGATATAAATGTGGTGTGTTTATTATCCATAATCAAGAAATTATGAATCTAAATTTTCTCTCCTAAATCGTTGAAATCATGAAAATGCCATTTCATATCATATTGCCACGACCAAAAACATAATTAATATTTAGTATTAGCTATACTTGCTACAAAGCAAAACCCATTTAATTTGAAGAACCAAAATAAAAACAAATAAAAATGTCAATATTTAACAATAAGACTCGATTTCCCAAAAAAAAAAAAAACATAACGTAAGAAAATGGATAATTGTTTTGAGAACAATGAGATCCGACGTAGGAAGATCCCTAATTGATTGTCCGTTTCGATAGAACAAGTGGTTCACCATACTATAAAACGTGTCCGAAGCCCAATAATAACAGTGACAAATACCATAAAGTAAAAATTAATATTTATTCTTAGGGTTAAATAAAGAAAATATTGTATTGTATATTCAATAAATAAAAGAATATATTAGTCTATCGCTCTCAAAATTATGTTTAAATTGGCTCAAATCATTCATAATTCAGCCCTAATCCACCCTGTTTGTTTATCTAAAGCCCTTGTTTTTTTTCCATCTAGAAACATGTAGGATGTGTTTGGAGCATCGGTTTAGTTATGATAAACGGTAAGTTATGATCATAAACGGTGAGTTATTATAAATGATGTTTGAAGAGCAAGTTACTATAACAAGAATTATGATAAACAGTGTTTGAGAGACTGATTATGTAACAAAAAGTAATATACGTAAAGTTTAGATAAATGGACATGGTAGTTTAGATAAAACGGACACGCAGGTTTAGGTAACCACCGTTTATAAGAAACGTTGGGACAAACATCGGTTGAGTTATTATAACCAACTCGACCGTTTACATAAACAGAGGCCCAAACACACCCATAAATCTTCAAAATTTTCATTTATAATTCCAAATTAATGATCAATCACACCCATATTAAGATTAACATCACATCTAAGAAATCATATAAACTTTACAAAATTCGAATCTTAGTAACACATCATCTTGTTGGGGGGGCCGTAAGGTTGATAATATTTATCAAACAGCAATGAGAAAAGGAAAGGAAACAAATTATCAACTCAGAAGATATTATATTTATTATAAGGTATAAGAAAATCACATGCCAATGATGGAGCTTGCAATATATAAACAAACACATTGATTATGAAGAGAGAATATATAGTTTTTGAGAAAAATAAGGAAACTTGTGTGAAATCCAATATTTTCAGCCAAGTCATAATATAGTCAACCCTTTATTAATTTGTGTACAAAGGTTGACATTTGCAAACACAAGATCAAATAATGAGGATAAAGAAGAAGAAGAAGAACTACAATAATTATGTAGGTGAATTATGGAACCATTTCAAAATCTAATTTGTTTGAGTTGATAAAGCTTCATGCATGCATTAAATGGAATAATTATCAGTCATTTCCACATTTTGCAGGGAATTAATCAAGCAAGATTAAAGATGAAAAAGAGCATGAAGAGAAGAATAAATGGTTAATATTTATTTTACTGGAACATTTATAAAACCAAACCAGACATGTGAGAAAAGAAGAACATTATTTAGCTTTTTGAAGCATATAATACGAGAAAGAGAGGGACAGAGATTTAAATGTTGGCTTTTGAACTTGAATGCTACAAATAAATTTATGCATGTTTGGGACTGCCCCATAATATTTTGTTGTCTAAGGTTGTTCATTTCTCCAAAAATAAAAGGAAGAAAAACTAAAGAAAATTCATTATCATTAATTATTATTAATCACTATTTTTATTCTGATTTAAATTTCACACATCAACAAACCCTTGAAATAAGAAAATGAGATTACGATTGATGATCCAAACGTAAAGAATCATTCTTAGTAATTAACTACTCGTCTAGGAATTAATATTAGGAGTCTACTTGTTTGAAGACCTACCCAAATCTCCAAATTAGAATGATATTGTTCATTTGAACATAAATATTCATGACTTTATTTTTTAACATCTCCTACAAAGTCATACCCTCCTACCCGTATAAATGTTTGTCCTTTTTTATAAACTCATTATTTACCTTTTATTTAACTAACTTGAGATTGTCATTTTATTTGTATTCTCAATAACACTCATTTTCACCGAATGAGTTAGTGTCATATTGGTTTCATTGTTTGATGAAAATTCATTTCATCCCTACGGTTATAAGTTTGATCTCAAAAATCATTATTTGATGTTCATTTATTTGAGAGTCGTATAAGTAAAAGCAATTTTAAAATTATGGTTATTTTCGACTCTTTTGCTACCAAAAAGAAATATCCCCTTATATTGATACAAAATAATAGCAACAATGATAAAAACTAAAAACACAGATACAGACACAGCACAAAACTCTACGCAACCACATACATGTCGTACAAATAAAACGACTTTGGATTTCAAGAAGAATAATTGTGTATGTTCAAAGCAAACACATTGAAATTCGTACCAAAAATTAAATTTAATGAGAGGGAAAAATAAATAAATAAAGAAAAAAAGCATTATCCTCCAATTTTGTAAATTTTCACCAGATCAATTGCAAAATTGAATGCAGACATAATAAGCAGAAAAGCCAAAAAAAAAAAAAAAAGTTCATCAAATAAAAATAAACAAAACGAAAAATGAAAATACCTAGCTATGAAAGTTTAATTTTGATTCAATTTTTTTAAGATCTTGGTGGAAGAAAAAATTGCGTACCCGCCATGAAGCTGTGGATCGGAGTTGAATATAACGACGGATCAAGCAACGGTAATGCAGCGGAGGAAGCGGCGGCGGCGCCGGCGATGAAATTCAGTGGCTGTACTCCGCCGCTACTTCTGCCGCCGCCGGACGATGTATCTCCGGGGAAATAATTGTTTTCCGGTCCTTGATCGTATAAAATTCCCTTGAAAATGTGACCGCCGATGTTCACCGCCGTTTGATACGCGTATTGTTCGTCGGAATCGTCGGTGGCGCTGACGCGGACGCAACGGAATACCGCCGGAGAGTTTAATTCCGACGGGAAATTCCCAATTTCCAACCCTAATTTTCACCAAAAAAAAAAACCCAAATTCAAAATTTAACACTTTTTTTTTTTTTGAATAATCTGAATAAAACACAGAGGATTAATGAATCACATTAAATCGCTTAAAAGCATAACAACTAACTAACACTCCCCATTTATGGATTTGGAAAATTTGAGAAATACACAATATTAATTATGAAAAAAACAATTCCATTGAGGTTTGAGCAAAGGTTTTCATATCGAATCATGCTAAATTACTAGTAAATTTAAATTGATAGATTAAAGTAAATTTAATTATATTCACTTATAAATTCGTGAGAAATGACGAAAAAACAGAAGAAAAAAAAGTGATGTGGGTTTGATGATTTATGATAAAAACAAGTTTAAGCCTAGATCTGTGCTCTTGCACCATATATTAAAATCATAATAAATTATGGATCAATCTAAAATGTTAAATTAAAAGTTATGATAAATTTAATTATACGAAATAACAAATTTGGTTTAAAAAAAAACAGAAAAAATTAATGTGGGTTTGATGATTTATGAAAGAAAGAAGTTTCCATTGCTGTGAAGTAATATAAATAATCAAACAACAAAAAAATGTAAAATTAATGAAAAAAAAACAGAAAAAGGTGAAGTGGGTTTGATGATTTAGGAAAGAAAGAAGAGAAGTTTGATATCTGCAACACGCAATCTAAAAGAAACAAATTAAATAATGAATAATAAGTAAATAAAAAGGAGGAGTAAATAGTAATTGTACCAGAATTGTTGAAGTTTTTGGTGGGGTTAAAAGGGTGTGTTTGGGGATGGGTTTGTAAGGCGGCGGCGAGTTTAAGTTGGCGTTCGCGGCGTTTGGCAGCAGGGACCCAAGTGCTCTTCACGTGTGTTTGGCAAGGGAACCCCCGGCTCTTGCAACAAGTCCTGCACCGCATGTGGCTGCAGTCTTTTTTCGCTTGGTTCCCGCAATCCTGGCAGCTCGTTCCCCCCGATCCAATCATCGCGATACTACCCGATCGCGACGACAACAATTGTTGTTGTTGTTGTTGTTGTTGCTGCCATGGCTCGATATGGTTGGGCTTGTACCAAAGGAAGGTATCTGGGTGATGAGTAATTTGGTTGGGGGGATTGGTGTTTGTTTGTTGGTTTTGGTTTGGTTCTCTTCCTAAAGAGAAAAGGCTAGCCATTGTTGTTGTTCCATAATCAAGAGGGGGGGTTCAAGCCCCCTTTTGATTTTGAAATTGGGTGTGTTTGGGAGTGTTTGGGGAATTGGGGGATTTTAGTGAAATTAGAATTTGGGAAAAAGGTGAGGGTTTAGTGATGTTTAGACATTTATGGCTTGGAATTACACCTCTCTCTGCAACGCCGCCTTGCCCTCTTTCTTTACTGTTTTTTTTTTTTTTTTGAGCTAAGGCTTTGAACACAAGGCTCCCCTAATTTGTGTTCTGCCCCTTTGTTATCTTTCTGATTCTGTTGCAGTTATGAGCCTTTTTGGCTCTGAACCACTTCTCTCAAACCACTACAATTCTTTCCCCTCTTTACTTCTTCAATCCTTTTTTTTTCTACAGATATTTTTTTCATAATTATTCAGTAGGTTCTTCTTTAACTTCTTTTCATTCTTTATAATTACTATTTTTTTTTTGTTGCTGTATGTACCATATAAATTATTTTATTCACCACAAATATAACCAAATATATATTTTTTTAGATTACCATGCTTAGAGGTGGAGGATTTCTAACTCATGACTTTTTACTACTACTATTGAGTTATTATTCTTGTTTGCGGTAATTGTTTCTCTTATAAACATTTTCTTTACTTTAAATATAAATAATTATGATCTTCAATTATTATTTTATTTTCAACTCTAATTCATTCTTTCTCATAATCATTCTTATTCTCTCCTTGCCTTACACATTTTTTATGAATTCTCTTTTGAATAGTGTTTTTTTAATCGATTTTAAAGAGTTAGAGTTTAATTCTTCAAAAGTGTTTTTTTAATCGATTTTAAAGAGTTAGAGTTTAATTCTTGGTGAGCACTGTTCTGAAAATAAGTTTTATATAAATTTTATTCATGACTAAAGGAATGTTTGGGATAACGAAAATGATTATGCAGATAATGAGAATTAGCAAGAAATAGAGAAAAAGAAATTATGAAATAAATAATTATTTATGTTTGGATGAAGAGAATGATTACGCACGAGATTATCGTTTATGTTTGAAATTAAAAGAATAATTATAAAAAATAATAAATATGATAAGAACAAAAAATAGTTAGAAAAATAATTAAAAAAATAGTTAAAAAAAAGAATAAAATAATGATTGTAGAGAAATGCGATTCCGCCAAAGCCACTCTCAATAACTCACCCAGAAAATTCTGATCCTTCTCATTTTCTCAATTTCATTTCTTTGTTTCAAACTCTCCCTAAATATTATAGCACACGTAATTTAAAGAGAATTTACCATATTCTACCTCTTGTATTATATTTATAGTATATTTTTTAAAATAATTTATATATAGACATTAATTTTTATCATTGATAAAACTCAACGAGTGATAGAACTCAAATTGAAATTCTATCGCTGATAGAAAATTTGAGTAGTGATAGAAGAGTCTTTCATTTATTGAATTCAGTGATAAAATTCAATTTGAATTTTGTGTTATAAATGAATTAGTTTTGATTTTATACTATAGATGAAAATATTTTGCATTTTTTTGTTATACATGCAAAATCTCCTAAAAAAAACTGATCATACAATATTAAATACTATAAAGTTTCATCAACATAAAAATTAATCGACTAAGGAGAGTAACTTACATCAAAAATAAAAATAGATAAGATTTTTTTTTCCATCCACAAAACCATGGATCTGATCTTCATCAATCGATCTAAAATTCTCCCTTGATCTAATGGCTCTCACACGTCCACGTGTCGCGGCACCAGCTTTTGCCCCATCCTTCCTTTTGCGAGAAACCCGCTACTTGTTTTTCTAAAACCTATTTGTTTTTCCTTGTTTCTAAAATATTCTTTTTAGGGTTAATTTGGAGGAATATAAACCCTTCACATCTTGTTTTTTTCCAAACCAAATCCTTCGTCTTTAACTTTATAAATCTACCCCGTACTTTTTTTTCTTCTTATTTTATTTACAATTTTGTTAAGATAATTTAATGGCTCTTTTATATAATTGTAAGGAAACTGTTTGTCAAGTAGAAATATTGAGATGATTATAATGCAGTTGAGAATGTACTCGAAGAGTATTGATGCCGTTCGCTAGGGTTTAGGTTTTATAAGATTAAGTTCTCAAATCGGAAAGAGTTGAGATTTTATAGCAATTTATAATAAAGATGTATAACTCTCGATTAATTTTGAAATGTATGTTCATACTATCTTAATATATAAGAGATGTGATAAATTTTGTGGACCGAATTTTTTGAACGGTGCTAATGAACCCGGTCGATACACATAATTCAGGCCTAGCTTTTAAACAAGTGGCTGAAAATGAACTCATTGCACGTAATCTAAGCCGAACACTTCTATTTATTTTTATTTTTTAAAACAAATGTATTTTTTATTTCTAATGAATCAAACATTTTTTAGAGTGAAGTTGATAGATAAATAAAGACATGAAACATTTATCTGATCTGATCTTTGTGTAATTTTGGTTTGGACAATTTAAGGCCAAAAGTTCATTCTTCAGGCTTTATATGTGGAAGTTGTTATTGGATTATTTTTGGTTTCGTGTATATATATATATGGTGTCTATCTAAATTTGTTTGCGTACACTTTAACTAATGTTACAAGATATAACGTCTAACCCTAATAATATTTGAATGACAAAAAAAAAATTATAAGAAATAACATTTAAATTCATTACCTTTTAGTTTTTCAAGACTCTTTTAATCATTAAACACTTCAAGATAGATATAAAAATTGTTATAGGACTGTTTGTAAATGTTTTATTCAAACATAGAGTTGAACCAACTTTGAACAAACTTCACAAACTCTCTATTTAAAAATGCCCTAAACTTCCTTGATTTTATTTTATCCTCAACATAACATTCACAAACTTTTTTCTGTCTTTTTTAAAAAAAGTATAAAACAAGTTAAGAATTGTTTTTAAAATGTTATTGGGGAACATATTAAGAGAGTAACATGTGTTGGTGGGGCATATTAGAATCTCTTACACCCACTTTTGAGGCATTTCTATTATAATTAGGGTAATATCTCTACTATATTAAATATCATGTTAGCCTTCTTTAAGTTTATAATGTCACGCGGAGTCTTTTTACTACTACACTATGATAATTAATCTAATTAATTAAAATACTAATAAAGGATTTGATCATAAAATCTACCATCTTTTTGTCATCAAAAGCCTTATAGAATTAGTAGATCCTATAAACTTGTAAATTATACCAACATGACCACTACCATCATAATCAACATAAAGGTTTTTTATTTATTTTTTCATTATCTCAAGAAATCACAAAGAAACTATCTTGGTCCCTAGACAAGGTAAATTATAGATGGAAAAAAAAAACAAGCTAAATTATTAACAATACCTCTGTCCTTTTCATTTGCTTATAAAAAAAATAGTATTATTTGTGTCCTTTCGAAAATGTTAAAATGTTAATTAGATGGACAGCTAATATGTTGCAACTTCATTCTTTCGTTATATTTAAAGTTCATCAGGTTTATATTTTAAATAAGTAGAGTAATTCGTGTATTTATAAATATTAAGAGCTCTGATAATCTTTTTATGGTAAATCTTCAACAAATCTTTCGTATCAACCTTTTGTTTTAACATTATGATAGGTTTAGATATTTAGAGGAATTAAGATTAATATAGGAGTACATGTAATATAGAACTCAGGTGCTATCACATCCTAACATATTCACTAACCTAATCTAAACGTTGGTATGATATTATTCACTCTGGACATAAGTTCTCATCATTTTATTTTTTGGGATCATCTAAAAAGCCTCACATCAATGTTCCTTATAAATTCAAGATCTACCCCTTGTTTAAATAATGTGAGATTACTATACCACTTTGTTTGTATTCCTAACACTACTCTACATACAATTTTTATTACTTTTAAACATATATAATATTTCTTTGGAACATTGTTTTTTTACCCTTAGTTGCATAACATAGTTGACACTAGGTTAATTTTAAATTTAAATATATTAATAAAATAATTATTTTGATATCATTACTTGAATTTAATTTTTTATTCAAAAGCATACAAATGCTAAAATTGAATAATATTAAAATATATAAAAAAATTATATTAAACGGACTAAAATGTACTTCTGTGTATATCATTTCCCCCAAAATGTCCATTCCTTAGGTGTGTGTTTGGGCCCCCATTTATGTAAACGGCCGAGTTGGTTATAATAATCCAACCGATGTTTGTTCCATTGTTTATTATACACGATGATTACCTAAAATTGTGTGTCTGTTTATCTAAACCTACGTGCCTGTTTGTCTAAATTTTACATATATTACTTTTTGTTACATAACCAGCCTCTCAAACACCGTTTATCATAATCCATGTTATAATAACTTGCCCTTCAAATACCTTTTATAATAATCCACCGTTTATCATAATTTTTCGTCTATCATAACCAAACCGGTGCTCCAAACACACCTCAAAATTTAGAAGAGAAAAAAAAAGATAAAAACAAAAAGTAGGGTTAAGATGTCGTTGTCAGAGTTTTGGATGAAGGTTGGCTACTAATATTAGCCAACAAGGGTTTCTAATAGAAAGAGATCTATTTTTGCAACTTTTTTTTTTAAAAAAAAACCCCATTTAGATTAATGTAAATTTCAAATGTGCAATAATTTAGATTGTTTTTGTAAAAGTGAAAAAAGAAAAAAAGAGTTAATGAAAAACAAGGGAGTGAAAGGAGGTTGAGATAGAATAATGTGAATAGTGAAAAAGTAAAAAGTGGGAAAATTGTAAAGAAAAAAAGAAAGAAAAAAGAGAGAAGTAAATGAATGATTTGTGGGAGTCCCAATATGAGTGTTTAAAACCTTATGAATGAATGAATGGGGCTGTCGTCTTTCTCCTCGAGCCTTGTGTTTGTTCCCATAGTGTTGACTAACTTCAAACTAATCCTTTTCTTTTTTCTTCCTATTTTTCAACAAACTATCCTACCAAACAACTTTAAGTCTGATTTGGAGTATGAGAATTAAGAATAAAAATGATTAATTCATTGTGGGACAAAAGAAGCAGAACTTCGATGATATTTTGATTATAATAATGATGAGATTATAGATACGAAACTTAATTAAATTTCATCTTAATTTATATTTTTCAACGTGGGATAATTGTCACATGATAAATATCTCCAACATGTTTCTTTGTTGACTGAAATATCGGTTTGACTTGCTTTTTGATAGGGTCATACCTGCTTAAGCTTATGTTTGCTTGGATAGAGTTCACTCCCATTTTTTTAATTCAAACTATTTTGAGTTGGATCAGAATTTAGGAGTAATGAGTTCTAATATTATATTAGATAATATGAAATTTCACTTCAAAATCAAGTGAGTAAGAGAGGAATAACTCATATATCTTATAAATGTATCGAAGAATCCTCACATTTCCAATATGAGACAATTATCATATGGTAAGTATCTCCTTCACTCAAAACATAAGTAATGAGTCTCCGCATATTAATTTTCTTTTCTTTGAAGATGGATAATCATCTCCCTACAAATCATTTTTTTCCATATTCTCTTTTAATTCTTATCATTTTCATTCTTCTTGACTCAACCCCTCTCCCCAAAGAGAATATCTGAAGAAGTTATTTAAGTTTTTATAGTTCCCTAAAATTTTATTATAGAACTTATTTTATTTTATAAGGTTTGATTATAGTTTATAATTGATCTTATATGTTTCAAAATCTGATACTTTAATTTTAATTTTATTTCTTTTATTATTGAGATGACTTTAATTATGTTGTGCAATGATTACTTAATCGAAGTCTCATTGTCGTCCGGTTAATGAGTATAGATCTCCTCTTAAAACTCTAGTCTCGTTTGATTAAGTATTTGTATTCTTAGTTTCTTAATAAAATGATTTCTCTCCTCTATTCATAGACTTAACTAACAGAACCACATAAATTATTGTGTTTTTGTGTCTCATGTATCCTTTGATTCTTTATTAATTATCGTGTCTATCATACATAAATTGACATTTTAATAATGCTAAATTTAAATCCATGTGGATAACATCTTGATTATAAATAAAGGGTCATTTTCGGAACAATAAATCAAACCAGTGGTTGGGATTTGAAATTAGATGGCATGTGATCGACTCTAACTTCACTTGGAAAACTTTAAAATGATGGATTTGGAGTCTTTAACATTTTCTATTTCATTACAATATATTTCACACTATTCTTTTTTCCTTTTATTCTTGTCTCGTCGATATCCCTTTCTATTTCTGCCTATTTCGTTTTCTTCATTACATTACAATCATGTCACATTCTCCCAATCAATTTCTCTTACTCAATGCCTAATTTTTTTGTTTTTTTTTAGTACAAAGTTGGGAGAAGGAAATTACAAATGCATATTCTAGGGTTCGAATCCGTAACCGTGGAACGAAAATGAATTAACACCAAAGCAGATAACCAATCGCATTACTGACTCATTCGGTCTTATCCTATTTTCTAAACGTTTCTTTAGTTGTTGTGTTAAATTTCTAATATGTTTGAACTTTTTAAAGATAAATTCATTTACTAGATTTAGATTTTAATTGTACCTTTAAGAAGGCCTTAAACTTCTTCTACTTGTATGTCCAAATCTTTTGAGGATCTCTCATGTAAAATAAAATAATTAATTTTTTTTTTTTTTAAAACCTTAAAAAATTCTATGAATTGCAACTTTTTACAATAAATTCCTACACACTAAAAATTGAGGCAAACTTAGTAAAAGAAAAAAAAAACTATAAACTTGATTACCGTTGGGAAAAGTCTTCTCTAATTGCCACGTGAATAAGAAAAAGTATAACCAAAAAATTAAGGAAAAAACTACAAACAAAAAGTTGTTGTAGTCTCCCATAATTCTCTCATCGACCCCAATTATTTAATTGGATCCTTCAAATCTTATACTGCTCATACCATTTGCTCACTCTATACAAAATGAATTTGACAAAAGTATACACCAAGCTTCAAGTATTTTTTTTATGGAGATGCTTTAAAACCAAAATCACATGTTTTTTTTTAATGCTTGGAGCATATCAAACTTTCTTGCATCTTTTCGATAGGGGACAATCCACTTCTAATATTTGTTTTAAAACTCAACAATGACTTCAATTAGTGCAATAGATAGTCTCAAATGCACAAATAGTTCTCAACCAATGCTACAAACAATTATCAATCAAAACTATAGATAATCTTAACAATCAATGTCATATATAATTTTCAATCAGTGCAAAGCTAGTTTTGAACTAGAGACAGGTAAAAACATACTTAAAATAACAAAAAAAAAGTACAAAATATTTCTTAAAAAGTGTTATAGTTAAAATATATCCCAACAAAAAAAAGTTGTCATCTAACATAAATTCTCAAATTTTTTTTATCAAACTATTTACTTGCATCTTTAATATATATATATATATATATATATATCGAAGATGAACGAATCCATGCAATTAAAGAGATGGTACATAATATTTTTACTACTATACGACACTCGAGGGTCCATATAGGCAATACAAGTTAGGCTAAATTATTTTGGTGGGGGAGATTGAATAATGGCACCTCATTATTGTCTTTATTTGTAACTATTATTCCATTCTTCTAATCACTCTTTTGTTTATAGCCCATACAAGTTGACTCACATCAAAGAATATAAAATAATTTTGGTTGAAGATTAATTATTGGAGAAAAAAAAAGTTGATCAATGAAAGCCTACACATGCAAAAGAGAGAAGATTTTGTGTACAATAATATTAGTTATTATTCATTTACTTCTTCACCGTACTTACTTAAGTATGAGAGCTATCGTAACACCTGTTATAATTTAATAATCATAATTAAGTTACGAGATGAATCTCAATTAGAATCACATGTTATAAACTTTATTTTGACTATTGATAAATTAGGTTATAATTCAATTGAAAAAATAAATAACATAAATAAACGATAAAAGAATAACTATATTAATTGAAGTGGTTTTAAAAGAGAATGACTTAGACGCATGATAATGTTGAAGGAGTATTTATTGTCACGTACAAAAAAAGAAGAGGAAATGTAAAATCATATCTTTTTGGCAAATAAAAGATCGGAATTGATTTATGAATATATATTTTAAGAATCAACCACATTTGAAACTCGAACTTGTAATCATCTTATTATTTTACAATATTATTTGAGTACTTCTCTTTTATTTTCTTTAATGAATAAACTCTATAGTTGAAAGCTAACAGATTTAAAAAATAAATCATACAAAATTTTATGTTGTTGGTTTTCATTTTAATTTCCCTACTATTTCATCTATTTCATACAAACTCTTTGATAGTGATCTTCGCCAAAATTAAAATACTAAAAGTAAAACTACAACTTTTTAAGATATTTGTCATAATAATTTGTGAAGGTTTCAATTATACAAAAAGAATCGCTCTAACAAAAACACTTTTCGTACAAACTCAAACGTATTGAAGTAATATTAAAAATTTTAGGAAGTAAAGTAAAAGCCAAAACAAATTACGTAGTACTTTTAAGGATATTTGGTATAATAGTTAACATGTTTTTTTTTTTTTTTGAATTAGTTGGTGGGTCATAAAGTTTGAAGACCTAACTTAGGTTTCTTTTTAGGTAGGTAATCAAGACTTAAGGAATCTTTCAAATCTTTCTTACTGAGGAAGAAGCTAGTAAAGAGTCTAGATTTAAGTACAAAACAACATATATTTGAAAATTGAGGTAAGATTAAAAAAAATGAAAATGAAAATTTGTTATAGATAACAAATTCTAGCATCTATATGCTAATTTTAGCAATTTTTTTAGAAATATTTCAACTATCATTATTTTCAATCAATTTTACTTAATTGTCCTTAATGGGTGGCCCAATGATTGAAAACTTGGGATTTGAAGGTATCTTTCCTTCAAAGTTCTGATTCGAGAACTCATTGTAGCATTAAAATCATGTTTACCTTGTTTAAAGGGAATTTGCGTTGTATAGCAACTTTTTTACCACAGTTTACAATTATAGCACATTTTTAAAAATAATTCTTTTATAGAAAATTTTGCCATTTAAAAAAAAAATTATTTACCTTTTTTATAGAAGACTTTGATAGAATCTATCATTCTCTAGTGATGAAAGTCTATCAATTTTATCAGTGATTGATTCTATCGGTTCTTATTGATAGACTCTTGATAGAATCTGATGGAAGTCTATCAATTTACTTTATTTATTAGTAATTGATTCTATCACCCTTTATCGATAGAATCTATCAATTTACAATTTTTGCTATATGTGTAAATATTTTCATTATTGTGCTATTCATGTAATATTTTATCAATTTTGTAATATACATGCAAAAGCCCCTTGTTTAAAAAAAACAAATTTATTTAATTTTTTTCAATTAATTTCACTTAATTAAAAATGGTAACCATAATGCTTTCAAAAAAAAAAAAAAATGGTAACCATAATTTCGTGACTATCACTCTAACCTGATTGAATTGATTTTTACTATATTTTTTTCTCTAAAATTTTGACACCATAGAATTATTTTACCTTTTGTTATTCATGAAAAATCTCCCAAAAAATTAACTCAAGCATTCATCCAATCAATATATATACCATCAACAATTTGGTTGGGTGGTAGACCATTAACTTCTTACTATATTGATTTCCAAAATCTCAAAGCTCAAATATTTAGAATCTTAAATTGAGAAGGTTTGAAACCTTCCTAATATAGATAATTTATTTTACTTATTAACAATTTATTTTCAATAAAACTTTATCATATCTAATATAGTTAGCAAGGTCGATAATAAATTTAAATAGGTATTCAATTGAGCAAAAATGAAATTAAAATTCAATTCGGTTGGAAATCCGGAGTTGAAAAAGATGGGCAATGGATAATTAAAGTTTGAGTTGCAGGCCCATGTAGTCTAATATTGACCAATCACTAATCTAATTTACCTCATTGGAAATAATTCAATCATTTGATTTTTATACTTTATGAGGGAAATTATAAATTTAATCACATCATTTATACATAAATAATTATTTCAACATATTTAATTTGCTAATTTTCACAATTTAGGAAGTGCACTCTAATTTTCTCATATCTATAGAGATTGAATTATAATTTTTAAAACCATAAAAATAATACTTTAACTTTCTCCAAATCATAGATGAACCAAATTTATAATTTATCCTACTTTACATCATTGAAATTAAGGCTTAAGTTGACATAATATGGAAAAAAAAATATAGTATAAATTTTAGAAAAGCTTACTATATTAGTCAAATCTAAAAAATAGTTACAAATATAATTATTTTAAAGAAAAATTACCAAATATAATGATTAGTATTGTCACATATTTTTGTATAATATTTAGTATTAATGAATATTTATAATTGAATATTTATAATATAATATTAAAATGTATTAATAATTATAAATATAAATATTTTAAAATTTAACTGCATTTATAATTATTGTGTGAAGAAATATAAACATGTTTGGGTGTTAATAGATATATATCATATTTATTATTTATGGATGTCTGTGAATGTCTTTTTTTTCTTTTTTAATCAAACATGCATGCATGAGCTCAAAAATTGATGAACTTAACTTTTACAAAAGGCAAGAAGAGTAAACCTATTCTTTAACAGGTAGATGCTATTTTGGGTATAAAATAAATTTGTGAAAGTAGATTCCATATGCTTCTTTATTTTTCTCCATTTAACTTCCAATGGCTATATTCTCAAATGTATATATTCACATCCTAAAAAAAGGACACTTCAACTCAAGGTTATATCACTAACTATTTTTCATGTTAAGTGTGCACATTAATTCTATTACTTTTTTTTCTTTTCTTTTCTTTTTTTGAGATAGCTATTACTTTCTTTTTTTTATGAAATGAAATTCTTGTCAAAATATATATACTGTGTTCCCAATAGACAACCTAACAGTTGAGACTAAGGACATGCTTCTTTGAGAGATCACTAATTCGAGACTACTGAAAAGTGCTTAAATTAGAATATTTTTCGAAATATCATAGTGTCACAGTCTAGAGATGGGTCAGTGGTGCTCTGAGTATAAGAGAGCAAAGCTCCGATTTCCAAATTTTCAAACATATATATATACTATGTGGTAACATATAGAAATTTAAGATTGTTTATGAACTTTCAAAATATGAGTTATTTTTTTTAAAACAAATTTAAAGTTTTAATTTAAAAGACAAAATTTAAAGTTGATGCAAATGTGAAGTTAGTTTACTGATTATGGAAATTAGGGATGCATTTATCAAGTTTTTCTTCTTTTTTTTTTCTGAGAAAGTATTTATCAAGTTAATATATCAACTTGACAATATTTCATACTCATACTTAATTATCTTGAGAATCAGAATAAATAAATGACACAAAATATCTTATATTGGTTTCTAATTCTGAAAGGAACCACTTATCGCATATGCTATTCTAATCTCTTACTATTATAATTATACTAAAATCAATATTATTCTTTTTCATGTATCAAAAAAATATATATTCTTTTTCAACTGTACTTTTGATTCTATAGTACATATTTTACGAAACAATTTCAATAGATTGTAGTTCAAATAATCTAATAATTTCAATATAAATGTAATTCTGATTCCCAATCCAACTACTTATTTTAGTATACTTCTTTCTAAATCATCTCTTCTGGTTAATATAAAAGATAAAATTAAGAATTTAAATTTCATTTTTATTCGGTATCTCAGTTTATAAGATTAACACTTTTATTTAACTAGAATGATGAAGTTTGGAGGGTTTTTGGACTCGTTTGAAAGAGATAAAACTTTGCTTGGTATGAAAATTTTGAGAAGGATAAAAATTTTATTTAATATGAGAGACCGAGAGTTGGAGATAAAATCGAGTAAGTTAGTATTTGAGAGGAGTGTCATTTACCTATTTCACCCAACAATGAAAAAAATACAAAAAAGGGAAACTCACAAGATATTGGCATGTATGTCTACTGTGAATCTATCCATTATGTTGAATGGGAAACGAAGAGGTAAAATCAAAACATTGAGAGGTATCAGACAAGGAGATCCGCTCTCTCCCTTCCTTTTTGTGTTGGCCATGGATTATCTGTCTCGATTGCTATCCGATGCTCAGAACAAATGCCTGATACAGGAGTGCATTATTAATGAAGCTCACATTACTCATCTGCTTTTTGCGGATGATATTCTTCTTTTTTCCGTGGCGGATCCTGAGAAAGTTAAAAATTTGCTAAACATTCTCCATATCTTTGAAGCTTCCTCTGGCCTAAACATTAATCCGCAAAAGTCTTCCATTGCTGGGATCAACATTGATCCTATTTATTTGAATTATTTGGCCAATATATGGAACTGTCAAACTTCCACCTTACCTCTGTCGTACCTTGGAATGCCTCTTGATGGTCACCCACGACACCCTACTTTTTGGAGCTCTATCACTGAAAATATTGAGAAGAAACTCTCCAGTTGGCAATATAAATATTTATCCAGAGGAGGTCGTGTTACGCTTATACAATCGGTGCTTAGCCATTTACCTACATATATGTTATCTATCTTCAAAGCTCCAGTATATGTTTATAAGAAGATTGAAAAATGTATGCGCAAAATCTTATGGCAAGGAGAGGCTTGTAAATGAGGATCTCATCTAGTCCGTTGGGACAAGGTGACTCTCCCAAAAGATAAAGGTGGTTTGAGTATTGACAAAGTCCACATTCATAACGAAGCTCTTCTTGGTAAATGGATATGGCGATTTTTGGCTGAAACCAATGGTTTTTGGAAAAATGTGATTATGGCAAAATATAAACCTTATTCCGATGAAATTTTACCAAGCAAAAGCAGATTCAGTAGCTGCCGTTCTCCTTGGACCTCCATCATTAAGCTTTCCGCTCCTATTATAGTTAACTCATGTTGGAAAATATCAAATGGTGGCCATACCAGATTTTGGTTGGATAATTGGGTTGGCAATGGACCTCTTCGAGGTCTTCTTCCTCGATTCTATGCTCTTTCATTATCTAAAGAGATGCTTTTAAGTGAAGCTTGGTGTTCATCAACCAATAGCTGGGATATAAGGCCTCATCGCTCCTTATTGAGTAGGGAAATCGAGAGCTAGGCTGAAATCTCCAATGCTTGGCGACATCCCACTGGAGGTAATGGTGATATTTTGAGTTGGAATTTTGATTCTAAAGGAAAATTCTCTGTGAAATCTCTAAAAGGATTGTTAACTCAAAATGCTTTTACGACAACTTCTCCCAAGTTGAGTTTGGATTTTTGGAGTCTTCATATCCCCAAGAAGATCAAAATATTTATTTGGATCATGCTCAACAACGGCCTCAACACTATGGAAATTTTGCAGCGACGATTTGCTAATAAATGCCTCAACCTGAACCGTTGTTCTCTATGCAAAAATAGTGAAGAAAGCCTAGACCACATTTTTTTGCAATGTTCAGATCGCCTCGATATTTGGTCTCGCCTTCCTTCTAATATGCAACCTACCTCCAACAATGTATCTACCTCTGATTTCATTCTTTCCAAGATTGATATTTGTCTTACCAACCAGCGACATATCCTTCAAAGTAACATATTGAGTTCAATTCTTTGGTGTTTTTGGCGAGAACGGAACGCACGTCTCTTTGATAGCTCTCACTTGGATGTGTCATCCACAACTCTTTGGGAGAACATTCTTATACAGATGGCATCTTGGTGCACTAAAGACTCATCTTTTTGTAATTATGATTCGGTCAGTATTGCTCTAAATTGGAGAGCTTTTTGTACTCATGAACTCTAATTCTGCTTTTGCTTGCTCCTCGCTTGCTTTGCTATAATATATTTCGTATCTTCTTTCAAAAAAAATAATTAGTCGAATTCAAAAAATAATTATAAATATGATTATTTTAAAAACAAAATAGCAATTACAGTATTAATGTTAATAATGTATTATTAATGCATAATACAATATTAGAGTATTAATGAGTATTTATAATATAATATTAAAACATATTAAATGCAAATATTTTAAAAGTTTGTTATATTTATAATTATTTTTGTAAGAATAACTCATATCGTACGATTGCCAAAAAAAAAACTTTAATTCCCTCCCTTAATAATAACTTTTTCTGAAAATAAAAATAATGTTAACTTTGTGATTTGAATTTCAGTTTTTCTTTTGATTGAGAAATGAATTTTAGTTTCTATTTTAGGTTAAATTTGAATTTTATTTTTTATCTGAAATTAGTTTATCAAGGTTCAAAGTATAAAAATAAAAATGAAAAAGAATATCAACATATTAGAAAAATATATTAAACTCAATTTAATCAACACATGTTAATGGCCATATCATCTTCCCTTCTTTTTTTTTTATAAAAGTACTTTTACAAAAAAAAAAATTATAATTATAATTAACTATAAGAATATATTTGTTTTATTATACTAAAACAAAATTAATACATCCATTTTTTTTTATAGTTTAACAATAAATGGTGGGGAAATTCAAATTTATAGTCCTTTGATAAAAAAACGTATACTTATTATATTTTTTACTATATTGAAACTGTAGGTAAGGGTGATTGGATTTTAGAATTGAAAAAAGAGGAAGAAGGGAAAGAGAAAGAGAAAGTAGAGTGATTTGAAAATATAAAATAGTTGTTTCGAGATTTGTGTTTGAGAGAGGAGATGTTAAAAAGTATTTACTTTATATTACTATTTTTTTATTGTAATCAATACATATTTGTATTAATTCATAAACTGGATGTAATTTATTTTATATTATATAATTAAAAATTAGAAAAAAGTTTGATGTAACATTTGAAAAGATTATATAAAAAATTTGATATGACATTGGGACAAGAGATCGATAAGGATTTGAGAAGAGATTAATATACTAAAAATAAACATGGTGTTGGAAAATCTCAACTTCCTCTCCTTCCTTTCTTCTCCTCAGCACCAAAATCCAATCACCTCTAAGAAACAAACAAGATTACAAAAGGAGGATAGTAAAGAAAGCTTTTTAATTTAAAATTATAGATGAAAGCTCATAACTATTAAATTTCTTTGATCAATGAGCATCACACAAAATAATATTCTCCCAAGTTGAATCCACTAAGACTCGAACATGATGCTATTTTTCAGATGTTCGAATTAGTAAGACTTATTAGCTAGTTGTGATAATATCCAAATTAGTTAGATTTCTTTTTTATTCTTTTCTATCTATAAAAATATACATCCCAATGAAAGAAGAAATAAATCATTGAGTTTTAACTTTTTCAAATGACTTATTACCTCTATAGAATTTTTTTTATAAAACCTAACTAACTTAAATATTATAACAGCTAAAACTAATAAATTTAACTCATCCAATAACTAATATAGGAGACAAGCTCTAATACTCTTGTTTGCAAAAAAAAAAGAAAAAAAATCATTTTAATCGGAGGAGGTGACCTAAAAGCAACATATTTGAATTGGATTTAATCATTAATCCCTATATATACGATTAATTAAGTAGGGTAATTAAGGTCATTTGACTCATCGAGCTTTGTACCAAATTCCAACATAATGGCTTAATTATTTCTTCGCAGTCAACCAAAAATGATGCCCGACTTTAGTTTAACATTTTAATTACAGTTAATTAAAGTTCAACTGCTTTAGGCGTTTATGTACAGAACAGTTGCATAATCAATATAATGTTTTTAATCAAGTTTAGTCAAAGTTTAAGCAATTGATCCAAAAAAATAGTCGAATCTATTTTCTCAATACTAATATTAATAATAATAATAACAAATATCAGGTAAATATATTCAAGAAACCTTGGATACTTGTTTGATTTTTTTTTTTTTTTTAAAAGAAAAGAAAAAAAGTGCATGACTCTTTTTTTTTTTTTTTGAAATGTTATTTGTTTGGATTTACTCAAGGAAATATAAGATTTGAATACCTTTGTCAATGGTCACATCAATATTGTTTTTAATATTACCATATCAATAAAGAAATAATATGAAACAATATAAAGAGTTGGTGAGGTCCTCTCTAATTTCTATTATTAACTTTTCAATGACAATTCTTCATGTTGTTGCAAAATTGAAAACATAAAGGATTTTAAAAGTTTCCTACTTTAGTTCTTTTAATGAGTAGCACAAAAAAAAATCTACAAAATTAAAAAATTAAAAAATAATAATATAGCCAAAATTCGTTAAATTAAGTTATAGTCGAGAAATGATCAATAGGCTTCAATGGAGTAAGACAAATAAAATTGATAGACTCTAATTAATGGGCTTCAATCAAATTAAATCTTTAATTTTTTATATGTATAAAATATTTTTAAAAAGTGTGAATTAAAACATGGATGTTAAAATTTGATATCTATCACAAATTCTATTCTTTTAAATTAGTTGGTTAAGGTATTCATATCATAATAGATGCTTTTTTTAGTTCCACAATTTATTATGCGTGCAAATTCTAACACTAAAAATTATTGTTGTTATATAAATGCACTTCGGAATGATTATTTTCATCTTCTAGATTTATTTAAATTCTTCAAAATTTGTATGGTAATTTAGAAAAGAAAAATAAATTAATATTGATAAAGTCGGGGAGGAAAAAATAGAAAAGAAAAATGAAAAAAATAATAATAATTTGAGGAAGAGAAGGCAAGGTTTTCGGCGAAGAACATAACCTTTGGGGAACACTCATAATTTAAATTTGGTCTTTGATTTGACATTTATTTCTTTATCCTTTGAATGGACCACACATAACAAAGACATATTCATTTTCTTTCCAAAATTTAATTGACTTACTTATAAATTATTCATAATTAAAATTAAAAATTACTTGCATAAAAGTAAGTTGACATGATGTAAAAAGAAGGCACTTTTTGGAAGGGATGAATTAGAAAGGAAGGGGTCATACTCTTTATTTGTTGGGATTTATATATATAATTCCTTTTTTATTTTTATTTTTATTTTTTAAAAAATAATTCTATTGTTGTTATTAGTCAACTCCCACTGAATTGGCTGGGTTTTATTGGGCCTTATTAATTCAGGCCCAGAGCCCAAGTTCACTTGAACTTGTAATTGATAGTTATTTTCCTATTGATTTTCTTCTTGTTTTTTTGTTTTTTTTAAGTACATATTGGGGGAGGAGAACAAATATCGATTCTCGAGTTTGAACTTGTGACTAGTGTTAAACTGGTTTACAACCAAACAATGAAACCATTACATCATTGACCCATTCGATATTTTTTTATTGTTTTTTCAGTGCTTTGGAATTATGGTCAAACGATAAATTATCCAATCAGTTTAGTTGGTATTTTAATAACTAATAATTGACTAACCAACGATTTCTATGCTAACCCAATTTCAATGATCTACTCATTTAACTAAACTAGAAAAGACTACGTGTCTTGCACGTGAAAATATTATTTATAAAAAAAATTAAGTAATTTTATAATTTTTTTATTTTTTTATGAAATATTTTTTATTTGTTAAAATAATACAAAAAATAACCATACGAGTGTATAAAATAATTATATTAAAGACATACAAATTTAATAAAATGTTAAGTTTATTTATTATATTCAGATATCGAAAAACACAATAAACATAATTACGTATGAAATATATATATACATATTATTTAAAATAGGCATAAATATATTTTTCTTACTTAAAAGGAAGTAATATTTTATTAGAACAAAATACCAATGTTATAAAATAATAATAATAATAATAATAATAATAATATTAATAACAATTGTATGATAATATGTTAATAGTAGTAATAGAATAATAATAATAATAATAATAATTGTGTGAATAATAAATATATTGTTGTACTTAAAAGCAATCTTGAGAATTGACATTATAGGGTAAGGTTTTGTACCTTTCCTTTGATTTGTGTGAGAATTGATATATATATATATATATATAGAAATATAGATATGCATATACATATACATATATATACATATACATATACATATATATACATATACATATATATACATATACATATATATATATAGATATATGTAATTGAAGATTGATGTACTTGTATATATTTACTTGTATATATATATTTACTTGTAGATATATATTTACTTGTATATATATAGATATTGTTGTACTTGTATTATAAAACTTTAAAAAGAAAAAAAATAGTATTTACTTCACACAAATGTTGAAGATTGATGTACAATATCGAATCATAGATCACTACAAATAATTGAGAGGAAAAAAAAATAACTAAAAATAAAACATTAACATAATTGAGAGATTATTGAAAAAGTAAAAGAAAGATGAAGATGAGAAAAAGAACCTCAATTACTTGTTATTAAAAAGTTAAGAAATCACAATCTTTTAACTCTAGAAATATGAAAAAAAAAAAAAAATAACCTTCATCTCTCAAAATCTAAATAAAAATTGAAAAATAAGTTTTTTAAGAAAGAAATTGAAAATTAGGAAGAGATTAATTAGTTGAAAAAGGGGACTCTTTAATATAGAAAATGAGAGACCCAAATCGAAGCAAAATGTTTTGATTTTGTTTGAAAATTTTGATTGTTTATAATATACGTGCAATCTCTTATCTTCTAACTCAGACATAAAATCTATGAGATTTAATAAAAATATCTTATCTATAATGAAAATGATATTGTAAATATCTTATACATTTAATTTTTTAAATAATTAAAATACATTTTAAATAGATAAAACTCATTTTAAATAATGTCATGTTTGTAATTTGGAGTATGGTTTAAGGGGTAAAATCGTCCAAAGATGATTTTTCCCTTAAACCACCCGTAGTATGATTTTATTTGTGAGATTAACTGTTTCTACGGGAAAAGTCATTTTTTTTAACTGGAAACTTACTCAAATCAGGAAAATAATTATAAATACAATCATACCTATTAAAAAATAGAAAATGCAAAAATTTATATTGATGAGGATATATAGTATTAAAATGTATTAATGATTAATAAATTTTTTTTAGTACTATTAATGAATATTTATAATATAGTATTAAAATGTATTAATAATTATATATACTTATAACTATTTTGTGAAAATAACTCATCTATATAGTTTTCCTTTGGTGCGAGGAGCCATCAAAATAATTATAAAAAAATGGCCCTCTCCTAGCGTTTTTGGACCCCACAATATTATACCCATGAATTGTTAATCTTTTAGGGATTGGAAGGATTAATAATCTTTTGAAATTCTCGATCATTAAAAATTATTAACTAGGTTTTTTATATATAAAATAAATGCTAACATTTGCTAACAAAATCCAAATATAATGTCCAATTATTGTAATATTAGCATATTTAGACATGTATGCATAGAGATGTCCACGGGGTGGGGTCGGGAAATGGCTTCCCCGTCCCCGCCATAAAATTCAATGCTCGTCTCCAGGAAAATTTCTTTCTTTTTTTTGGGGATCGGGGTGGGGATTCCTACGGGGATTTTTTTCAATTTAATTTTTTTCTTTTTCATTTTTTATATATTTTTTGGGTAAAAAAATCAAAAAATTAGATTTAAAAAAAATTATATGTAAGTTTCAACTGTTAATTATCAAATTTCTTCAAAAAAAAAAACTGTTAATTATCAAAGAAAATATTCATATGCATAGAGAATATCATCAACAAAGATATATTTATTTGAAAATTAAATAGTGGAATTAAGAAAAATTATTAAAAAAAAAACATAAACAGGGCGAGAATCGGGGACGAAGAATACAATCTCGTCCCCGACCCCAGCTAGCCAACGAGAATTTTTTCTCCCTAGCTCCATTCCCCGGTGGACACCCCGTTAGGTGGGACCCGACTGGAAAATGAGCATCCCTATGTATGCAAAGAAATAGATTTTGTGGAAGGAGCCGAAATTTTAATGATGAATTGGAATTGTGTCAATTTGCATCTAGATGATATGTATATTCGAGAATATTGTTAATTATCACTAGGAAAATAAGATATTAATTACCCTATCTCAATATTCTCAAATAAATAAACTATCTAAATCATTCAATTTTCTCTCTTAACCATTTTTTTGTACTAACCAATATATATCCAAATATATTATAAAACAATAATTTAACCTTACATAAACTTTTGCTTACTTAATAAAAACCCTTACCAAGATTGCCTAAAAAATGAATAACCATTTTGGATATTTATCCATGTTTATTTTATAAATTTCATGAGCTCATCGAATGAAAAGGCAAAAATTCCTTTTGAAAAAGGAATAAATAGATTGTGGAAGAGAAAATGCTGCATGCAATCCCCATGCAAAAGAAATAACATTAAAACTATGACCAATTACTTGTGGTTTTACTAACCTTCCTCTTTTTGCGAGTCGTTTGGATCTTAACACTTTCCAAATTTAGAATCCCTTTTGTCTCTCTTCCACAAGCTCCTTTTCTCTCGACCTGTATATTAACTCAAACTCCAAATTACTCCATTTTTCACTTCTCTTTCTCTCCTTATGGCTCTCGGAAGACCCCGCGCCAGCAAGAGATCCTCCTCCTCTTCCTACGCCTCCACCGTTACCACCGTCGTCTTCTTAACCTTATGTCTTTTTGGAGTATGGATGCTCACCTCCAACTCCGTCGTCCCCCCGCAGAATACCACTCGGACTTCTTCCAATACCGCCACCGCTACCACCACCGACTTAACTTCTACCTCTGGTGAAACCCAACTCCAGCTCCCCAAATCTGAGGAAAAGGAGGCCACTCCCGCATTCGAGGATAATCCTGGTGATCTTCCTCTCGATGCAATTAAATCTGATGATAATAATGTTGTTAGCAACGAGGCTAAGTCTCGTGATGATGGTTCCAAGGAAAGTGCTCGAGATGGTAGTGGCGGGAATGAGGCTCAATTGTCGGAGGAGAGTGCAATGACACAAAGCCAAGTGGAAGCGAGCCAGAAAACAGAGGAGAAGTTGGATTTGGGAGGGAGCCAAGAACAAAACACTAATTTATCTGATCAAATCAATGAATCAACGACAGAGAATAAGGAATCTGATAATAATAAATCTAGTAAAGAAGCATTGTTGGAAATTAATGCTCAAGAACAACCACAACAACAACTACCGGAAGAGCCTCAAAACAACGTTGGTCCAAAAGAAATTCAACAAGTTACAACCGAAGAGCAGCAGCCACAACAACAAGAAGCAACCGATATCCTAGAAAACAGCGCAGACTCTCAAAACGATCAACTAAAACCGGAAATTGAAGGCGAAAAAGTGCCACAAGAATCTGAAATCCGTAACCAAGATGAGGAGAATGCCCAACAGATACAACAACAACAACAACAGGATAACTTAAACATGAGCAACAATACTGAGGACATTACCTCGTTAGACCAAAATGAGCCACAGCAACAAGAACAGGATAACTCAAACACGAGCAGCAATAAGGAGGACACTGCCTCGACGGAGCAAAATGAGCCACAAAAGAAACAACAACACAGCGAAAACCCTATGGAGGATCAAGAATCATTGCAAACTCAATCTGAGGAGAGTCAAGAAATACCAAAGGACTCAAAAACAGAAACGAAAGAGGTAGAGACAACCACAGCAGGGTCACTTGAGACCTCGGGAATACGCAAAGAGTCAAAGGAATCTAAAAATTTGTGGTCGACACAGGCGGCACAGTCGGAGAACGAGAAAGATCGCCGACGGGAAGAATCCACTAGCAACGGCAGCATTTATGGGTACAGATGGGAGCTCTGCAATGTCACAGCTGGTCCCGATTACATCCCATGTTTGGACAACGAGAAAGCACTGAAGAAGCTGCGTTCAACACACCACTTCGAGCATCGGGAGAGGCACTGCCCCGAGGAAGGCCCCACCTGCCTGGTCCCACGACCGGAGGGCTACAAAAGATCAATCGGATGGCCCAATAGTAGAAACAAGGTATGACTGAGTAGATATGACATTGTGATTTGTGATTACTCCTTGATGAACTCGTCTTCATGAATGAGTTGTGTTTTCTTGATATTCACAGATTTGGTACCACAACATACCGCACACAAAGCTAGCAAAAGTGAAAGGTCATCAAAACTGGGTCAAGGTTACTGGTGAGTTCTTAACTTTTCCCGGCGGTGGCACCCAATTCATCCACGGCGCTCTCCACTACATAGATTTTCTTCAAAAGGTAAAAGAAAAGAAGTTAAGTTTCCTTCTTGATTACAGTATTAGATTCCAATATAAAACTAAGATATGAAATGAGTGCAGTCGGTACCGAGTATTGCATGGGGGAAGAGGACACGAGTGATATTAGACGTGGGTTGCGGAGTTGCCAGCTTTGGCGGCTATCTCTTCGATAAAGATGTGCTTACAATGTCGTTTGCTCCAAAAGACGAGCATGAAGCTCAAATCCAATTTGCACTTGAGCGGGGAATTCCAGCCATTTCTGCTGTCATGGGTTCACAACGTCTGCCATTTCCAAGCATGGTTTTTGACATTATTCACTGTGCTCGATGCAGAGTAGCTTGGCATGCAGAAGGTTATATAATAAATCATGGACTTCTATGCTTCCATAATTTGTCATTACATCTTTATAATATTAAAAATGAAATCTTTTCCTTTGTTCGATGATGTAGGTGGTTTGCTTCTCTTAGAATTGAACCGAATGTTAAGGCCGGGGGGATATTTTGTTTGGTCTGCAACTCCTGTGTACCAGACCCTGGAAGAAGACGTTGAGATTTGGAAGGGTAAGTTTATGAACGAGTAACAAAGCATGTTAAACAAACAAAAAGATTAAGGAGTGTTTTAAATATTTACCGCGCTGACCGCTAACATGCTTATGGTTTTTCCTTTTTCCCTTCAGAAATGTCTGCTTTGACGAAGTCCATGTGTTGGGAGCTAGTGACGATTCAAAAAGACAAGCTTAACTCCATTGGAGCTGCCATTTTCAGGAAACCAACCTCAAACGCATGCTACGATCAAAGAAAACACAAGCGTCCTCCCATGTGCAAAAACGAGGATGATCCAAATGCAGCTTGGTAAGCAAGCATCGGGGTTCTCGAGCTCAAATTTTCTTCAATGGTTTTAGTTGATGGGTTTGATTTGATTTGCATTGGACTTCCATTTTCAGGTATGTGCCATTGCAAGCGTGCATGCATCGTGTGCCAGTTGACAATACCGCGAGGGGAAGCAACTGGCCGAAACAGTGGCCGCAGCGGTTGCAAGCACCTCCTTACTGGTTAGACAGCTCCCAGATGGGAGTTTATGGCAAACCAGCTCCACAAGATTTCTTAACTGATTATGAACATTGGAAAAGAGTTGTGAATAACACTTACATGAATGGATTAGGCATAAATTTGTCCAACATCAGAAATGTGATGGATATGAGATCTGTTTATGGCGGGTATAGTAGATTATTTTGTCCATTTTCAAGTAAACTCAACCACAAAACTTATACATTTCAGTGAAAGCCACATCATACATACCTTGTTCTTGCAGGTTTGCAGCAGCTCTGAGAGACCTTAAAATCTGGGTAATGAATGTGGTGAATATTGACTCTCCTGATACGCTTCCAGTGATCTATGAGCGTGGTCTCTTCGGTATTTACCATGATTGGTGTGAATCCTTCAGCACATACCCAAGAACATATGATCTACTTCATGCTGATCATCTTTTCTCACAATTGAACAAGAGGTAGAAGATAATACTGGAATCCTCCATTTCTATTCTCGTGCACAGATGAAGACTCACCCCGACTTTTTCCTGACTTTTTCTCTTATACAGGTGCAAACTGCCTCCTGTCTTGGCAGAGATTGATCGAATAGTAAGACCGGGAGGCAAATTGATTGTCCGAGATGAATCCAGCACAATTGCAGAAGTAGAGAACTTGTTGAAGTCCCTTCATTGGGAAGTTCACTTGACCTTCTCCAAAAACCAGGAAGGGCTGCTGAGTGCTCAGAAAGGCGATTGGCGACCAGATACTTATGCAGAGTCCTGATTTTGTAGGACAACAAGCATCATCCAATTCTAATAAATTTATCCTCTAGAGAGATTTGTAGACCAGCTAGTACCTTTGAAAGAGTGCAGTAGGTTAATAGGAAAATACCTCATCCCTTGCAATCAGCTGCTTGCAAGCTGCGAGGATTTCATTAGAGAGCAAGAAAGAAACAAAGATTTGATCCAAAAATTGTTAGATTAATCTATAAACTTGAAAAACATTACATACTATTGTATTTGGATACGCTTCCTGGAAGAAAATATATTTCGAGATTAATTTGTTCACTTTGTCACGATCTGATAACTGATTCTTCTTCTAACATAAGCTCATAAATCTGGCCAATTTATTAATCAGAAGATTACACCGTAATTTGATAGCTGAAAATTTTTCGAAGTTAATTTTAGCATGGAACATTGGCATACTTCAAATTCCAGATTATGCAGAAAGTACATCTTCAATTCGTCCGCTGCTCCTACATTAGTGATACATGATGATGATACATCATACAATATCCAAACCAAACACTTTTTCACAACGGCTTCAAATAATGAAAGCATATTTTCATTAATGTAAAGGGCAAATTTTGCAACAGGATTCTCTGTTGCAGAGTTTCAACGAATAACAAATATTATCAAAAAGTTTCATAAAGTTAAAAAATCCTCTGTGCTTCCTTGTTCCAGAAGGCAATCAACTTGAAGCAAGAAGTTTCTGCAACTGGCCACTAGCAACTGCGGCTTTCAGATCTGGATAAAATATGCAACCAAACAGAGAAGGAAACAGAAAATTTACTCAACTTCACTGAAGCAGGCATTTAGAAAAAATTTCAATAATTAAAGCCCCGTTTGATAGCCATTTCATTTTTTGTTTTTGGTTTTTAAAATTGAAGCTTACTTGTACTAAAATTTTCTACAATGTGTTTCATCTTTCCTATAATGTATCCATCTTTCCTTAAGAAAGTATGTAAATGCTAACTAAACTTCAAAAACAAAAACAAGTTTTTGGAAACTATTTTTTTTAATTTCCAAATTTGGTTTGGTTTCATAAATTATAGGTAAGATGAAGATATCCAAGTAAGAAAAAACACATGGTAAGAAGAGAGTTCTTGTAGGCTTAAATTTCAAAAACTAAAAACAAAATGGTTATCAAATGGGGCCTAAGGGGATGAGAAAGAAACCTCACCATCAAAGCCACCAATGTGCTTGCCATTCACAAAAATTTGAGGAACAGTGCGCTTGCCTGTCAGGTCTAGTAGGACACTCTGAATTTGAGATCCATCATCTACATGTAAATGTAGATACTCATTATGTAGTCATGTATTGCAAGTTAGCAACAAAATTAACCATGGATATATACCTCGAAGATCAAGCTCCACAACAAAAGGTTTTTCTTGGAGTCCACTGAATATTCGTTTGGCACCCATGCAATATCTTCCAGCAGAATAAGACGACGGTAGAATATAAATCGATTAATTATTGTAATCATTATTTTTTATTCACTCCAGAAAGAGACAGAGAAGTCATTTAAAGCACCACAAATTTGTAGTTTCTCACTGTCCGTATAGGAAAATTCATTTCTTTCCTTTTTAGAGGAAAAGCAAATTTTATTGATCAATCTCAAAAAACAAGTTACAGAAAACTAAGGCAGTTGGAACAGTACATAACAAAGAATAGGAAGGTTCATTAGCTACAGAGTATAATCAGTACTTTTCTTTGAAATATTAGGGCTTGTTTGATAACTATTCGAGCTCGTTTTTGGTTTTTGAAAATAAAACCTATAAATCCTACTTCCACATCTAGCTTGCATTGTTGTATTGTGTTATCTTTTCCCTACTTTTTAAAAACTAATTCATATTTTGAAAACTAAAAAAGTAACTTCCAAATACGTGTTTTTTGGAATTTGGAATTTAGCTAGGAGTTCGAGTACTTCCTTAGAAGAGATGAAAACCATAATATAGAAATTGAAAGAAAATATGCTAAATTTAAAATTTTTTAAAAAAAACAAAACAAAAAACAAATGGTTAACAAACATACCTTATTTTAAATTTTTTTATTTTTGAAAATTAAACTCCTTAGGCTCACGAGTTTCTTCATTTTGTTATCATCTTTACCAATGTTTTCCAAAGTGAAGCTAAGTTTTGAAAAAGGTAAAATCAGTAGTTTTTTTATTAAAAAAAAATTGGAATTTGACTAAGAACTCAAATGTTTCTTTTAAAAACATGAAATCCATCATTTTCAAAAAAAGAAAATCAAATGGTAATCAAATTTGGCTAATAATTTAGCTCAAATGTTTCCGTAGAAAATGAAAACCAAAAAATTTGTTAGAAAAAACCAAAATAGTAATCAAATGGGGCTAAAATTTGCAACCTTTAGCTCACTTGGCAAAAGCCATGAGCAGCAAGAAAGAGGGAGTAGCATAGAGTCAGGGAGACTAAACAGTGCAAAAACTCCAACCACTGTAATGATTCCAAGAATCCGACTAAAAAGATTGCACAATTGAATGACAATTTTTATGTTTCAAAAGCAAGCCATCAAAACAATGAAAATCTTCATAAAGTAAAATTTTCCAGAAACTTTTCAAAAAACAATTATCCAAAAATGGCATGCCAACCAGATCGTTAGATGCTCTTTAGGTCATAACCAGAGATTTAAAAACACGAGTTTTATCTAGATAGAAAACTTTTTATTTGCTTGATGACCCGAGAACTTGGAGCTTTTCTCTTCTAAACCCGGGGCCACCAATGGACCGTTCCTAGACTATGTCACCATGATACATCCTAGGACCGGAAGCGAAATTAGGGGTGCTTGGGAAATTGATCCCACTGCGGCCTTGAACCTGAGACTTAATGAGAGCACACCCTCATGGCTCAGAGGCTCGACCTCTGCGCTGCCCCTACTCTAAAGAAGAAAAAAAAACGAATTCATTTCGTGCTAAACCTTTCAATATTTCTTGACGCAAATTTTATCTTCACATGCCACAGAACAAAGTAACATTTGAATGGTTCAATCCTTAATTCTAATAACTCAAGAACGACTACGACTAACAATTGGTAACTGATCAGCAAGAAACCTCCAAGCACAACAAAAAAGCCCCAAAAGTAATCAAACAAACTTTCTGTCCTTGTCGAGATAGGCTCGGCTAGTTTGTTCCAATGAAATTATAAGCTTCTAATTCAATTCCAAAACAGTCCAAAAATACCAAAATCCAGCCAACGTAAAACCCTAAATTCATATCTCAAAAACCCAAGAATCGGAAACACTCAAAATTTCAGATTCATCAACAGCAGCAATCCAATACATCTATAAAATTACACATCCCTATGAGCAAATAAACGCATTGAGGCACCGAATCATGCAGAAAATGAAGAAAAAACGGAAAAGAATCGAGCGAATGGGCGGTGTTAATTAAAGAGGGAAATCATACGGGCAGTAGGATTTGGAGAAGATGGCGATCCTGTTGGAATAGATGACGTTTTGAACGAAAGCGGAAGCGGAAGTTGAAGCTTCGGCTCCGGTCAGGCCATGGCCGGAAAACTGGGCGGCGAGGGTGATCGCCGTGAGAACCAGAGCGAACTGAAATTTTCGCGTCATTGTCCGAAGCTGCAAGGAATTGTTCAACTGCCAAGGCTTATATATGGAAAAGAGTAGTAAATGGCTAAATACACATAATAAAAAAATTGTCTAAAAATATTTTAGACTTAAAATGAGTGTATGTTTTTTAATCCTTAGATGATGAGAGATAGATAAAACAATACTATGATATCTCTCACTTTATTTATTTAGGTTACATATTAATTTTTTTTTTTAAACATCGTCATCATCCACTAAATAGAGAGTAAATAACTCATTTAATAACCTAAGAGTTCTACCGACATCTTGTACGACCTACTAACCATAAGATTATAGGTTTGAATCCCCTTCCTAAATATTATTGTAGGAAAAAAAAACAACTTATATAAATTTATAAAAAAAAAAAAAAAAAGTTGATATATTTTATCATAAATACTACAATTTAAATCTCGTTTGCAATTGTCTCCAAGAGGTGGCACAGTCGTTTAAGACATAAACTTTGAGGGGAGCTTTGAGGGTATGCTCCCCTCAAGGTCCCAGTTTGAGACTCAGTTGTGACAACTCACGTAGGTATTCATGATTTTTTTTTCCAATTTTTCGTTATTGATTTTTTAGTAGCTATCATCGAAAGTCATACGATTTGACATAACAAGAGAATATCGACCATTGTCAGTGTACTCCACCAACCTACATTATTTATAGTTTTACTTAGTTTCAAAGTACACACCAAAGTATAAACATGTTTAACATGCATCCCCTATTATACATATTGATACATAGTGAATTCGAACAAAAATTATGATTCTAGTCATCATGGGTCACATATTAAGTTACTTTTTTGTTGTTTATTTAATTTTTCAATTTAGTATTCATTTTATTATGTGTACACTTGTGTACCCTCATATCTATCTTGATTTTTATGAATTAATCTAGGATGTATTTTCTTAAGTCTTTATTTTCAAATCTCCTAATTGTCCCTATATAGCCCATTGCATTTTGAAACGATCATATTTTATAATATTTTTTTGAGTTTGACTAATTTTGTAAGTTTGATTAATTGAGCTATATTTATTTGATGGTATCGGAGACATGACCACTACGCCACTCTTAAGAACAATTGAACTTCATTCAAATTAATAATAGTATTTTGCTTTTATTTAGAAAATTTAAATAATTATATTTAGAGGTATAACTTTTTTCTAGTTCAATATAGCACTTGGTTATTCTTTTTTCTTTTTTTTGTTTGAATTCATCAATAATCGAATATGAGAATTGAAGTCACGATGTTTATAAGAGGTGTGACAATGATTGAAGACTTAGATTTTGAGAATATGTCTCATTTAAAGTCCCTCGTTACCCTTATTTCATTAAAAAAAACGAAATCATGATCTTTCATTTCATGAATAACTCTAATCTTATTGTCCTTAATTCATTTTGTAATTAATTTTTTTAGAAGTATAAAAATGAACATAATAATAATAATATTTTTTTTCTGTAAAATAGGGGTTGTTCCTTTGTATTGGCATAAAAAAAATTCATAACTATATCTACATCATGTGTACCTATGATTCAAAAGTCCCAGGATATTTTCAATTATTGAATTTTTTTTTTTTTTTACAACCACCCAATTGTTGTTGAACCATATGTTTATCCCCAAGAAATGTTTTTTTGAAGTATAAGGATGAAAATAAAATAAATATAGCAAAAAAGATATTCCAACGGTACAAAAATCGAAATCCAACTCAACAACTCATGCCACGAATAAAATTCCATTTTCCACCACTAAATTAGGGCTTTTTATCTTAAAGAAGAATAAATCAAATAATAATAAACATACAGATCGAATTCGATTCCGATCAAATCACAACACACAGATTGAACAAATTAGGGCTCAAAAGAGCAAAAACAATTGAAAATCTCAAGCATTGGGGCCCGAACCTTTGTCGCAAATCTTGTTGTAAGCTTCGAGCTCTTCATAATACACATCCCACACGCATCGAACGCATCCACTTCCACAACAATCCCCCGGCGACGGCATCTCCGGGGGCGGCGGCGGCGGCAATTCCTCCTTCTTTTCTTCCACGCTTTTCTTCTGCAAATCAACCGGTTGGATTTCTTTGGCTCCGCCGCTAGCCATGGCCGATTTAGAGTTAGCGATCGATGATCGGAATTTGGGGATTATTTTTGCAGGGATTCGTCTCATGGCCGAGGGGATATAGGGTTGCACATTTTCTGGCCCTAATTGGCGCTGTTGATTTGAATTGTGATTCGATAAAGATGATGGAAAATTGGAAGATGGAATGAAATTCATCAAAATTTAATCGCCAATCGTGGTTTTTGATTTTGATCATAATTGTAAGTTGTTCAAACTGTGCCCTAATTATTTCGCCAAACCCGATACTGCGCCGCCCGGGGGTTTTAATTGGGCCCCCAGCCCAATCTAAAATTATCAGCCCAAATTCTCAACAAATGGTTTTCGGGGTAAGAAAGGTTAGATTAAAGGAAAATCACGTAAATGTCTAAAATTCAAAAAAATATTAACAGGGTGTCTTCCTTATTAATCTGTAAAAATAAAATGTACACTTATACTCTTAAAATTTATTTTTATTTTATTTTCTATAATTAATTTGAAATGAGGTTTTTGTAACAAAAAGGGCAAAAGATCTTCGTATTTAAATTTGAAAAAAATTCTAAATCTTTGACTTAAGATGATAAAAAATAAAATATTATTTTAGAAAGAAAAAATTGTTGCTATTAATTTCATATTTTCTTAAAATATTAGGTAACATAATCATACATAAACTAAACAAAAAAAAAAACTAAATGAAGTAATTCATTTACGATTTCCAAACTATAATTAAAAGAAGAAGAAAAAAAAATTCACCTACCATCTCCATCCAGTTGCGATGATTGCTACGTTTGAGTGTGCAGAGGTAATTAGCACCAACAAAAAAGATGATGCAAAAAAACCTTAAAATACTCCCATCAGCGTATACACCTTCGATTCGACTCCTATATCCCTTTGATTTTGTGTGTCTCTTGATACCATGTTCAACTATGCTTGTTATTGTATGTGTACCCATACATCTATTTTTTTTATTTTTTTGGTGACCCATGTGTACACTTATCATTGCATCTTCTGTTTAAGAACCTTTTGTTTTCTGATTAAGTACAATACGTAATCAGAAACAAAATATAAATCAATGACGCAGACAAAAAATTAATTAAGGGAGTGCACGGCGTGGGGATAAAAAATGCTAACTTCGTCAAATCCTCAGACTTCTGGAAATGATCAGAAACGAAAATGCATTTGGGAATGAAAAAAGAAATAGCACAATCGTATTCTAGATTACCTAGCCTTGCAACAACACAATGGAAAAAGAAATTGTATTTGGGAAGGGGATGAAAGAAATCGTAAAATTGTAGTTGGGAGGGAGATGAAAGAAATGTATTTGAGAGGGAGATGAAATAAATGGTAAAATTGTATTTGGGAAGGAGATGAAAGAAATCATTATTATAAAGAAGATGACGTGGGAGTATGAAAAAATAAACGGCTGAGATTAATTGTATGATCTGAATATGATAACAAGATTTAAATAATTAGATATTTATTTAAAATATTTGAGTAGAAGATATTTTGAAATATACATGAATAAAAATAAAAAATTTAAATGGTCGTGATTAGTTGGTAGTTGTTTATTCCTTGAATCAAAGATGATGAATTTGTAAAGTAAGTTTAAATTTTTTTTTGAAAAACTAAAATAAGACAGTTTGAGAATGAAAATATTATCTTTCTTCTAATGATTTTGATTTAGAAAAAAATTTAAAGTTAAAAATATGATAGACATCCCATGAATCAATGAGTTTTTTTTAGGTAAATAAATTCAAGATAAAATTTTAAAAAATATATTAGATTATTAAAAAAGATTGAAAAGTACATAAAAAATAAAGAGATAATATTTAGGCTATTTTTCCATTTCTTTCTAAAAAAGTTTAGGCCATTTCTCTTCATTCTTGCGAGAAAAGTTTTTTTTTAGTTTTTAGGTTTGAATTATAATTTTTTTTCTTCTTTTGGAAAAAGGTTTGGATTATATTTTTATTGAGTATTTTATATTTTAAAATTAAATATTTTACTCATAACATTTTAATATAACATATATATATATATATTGAATTTCTCTTTTTAAAATTTTAGTTCGACCAAAATGATCACTTCATCAATATATTAAAATTTAAGATTATTATAATTAAAATATTAATCAACATAAATCATATAATTAATAATTTTATTCTAAAAAAAATCAAACGTTACCTACATGAACAGGTGCTCAACTGCATTAGTGTATGGGCAATGACAGATCTTAGATTCGAGTCCTCCCACCCCTAATTATTGTAATCTAAAAAAAAAAAAAATCAAACAGTCATTAAAATGTAAGGATAAATGGTTTGCTTTTAAATAATTAAGAACTGATAAAAAGTAGGGAAAATGACCGTTTTAGTCCGTACGTTTGTGATGTATCTTTAGTTCTTACATTTCAAAATTAAACACTTTTGCCTTTGACTTTTCAATAGTAATAGATTATTATTGTAGTTTTTTTTAGTTTACTTTTATATTGATTTTAAAAAAAAATTAAATCCATCTAAAAAGTAAAACATTCATTTAATCAATATATTGAAAATTTAAAATTATTACTTTTTTGTTAACATTACATTACGCAATTAATAATTTTTTATTTTAAAAATTAAAAATAAATATTATAAAAATGTGGGAGTAAATATGTTTGAAGAAATTATTTATTTTTTGCGTAAAAACTGCCCTCAGGGCCTCACTCATTTTTTTTTTTTTTTTTTTTCTAGATTATTTTTTAAACATGGGCGTTATTTTTGTTCTCCGTCTTATGGATTTGGACTTTGCGTGGTACAATAAACATGCAATAAATATGTAAAATAAAAACCCATTAGAAATCCCAACACCTGTCTGCAGAAATCGCGAAAGCCACGGAGAGAAAAGCGAACCATCGATCCGAACCCAAAGGCGCCGCTATGCAGATGCAGAGACGGAGACGACGCTGCGAGGGCACCGCCATGGGCGCCATCGTCCTCGATCTCCAGCCCGGCCTCGGCCTCGGCCCCTTCAATCTCGGTAATCCCTCCAATTCCTCAACCTTTTGTTCTTAATTTCGATTCCGCTAAGAATCGAATCAAATCGAACTTTCAGATCCAAATTCGCAGTACCGATCTCGATTCCAATGTTTCTGCTTCCGTTTCGCTTAATTTTCGCCAGGGAGGGTTGATTATTAATTGGATTAGATATTTTTTGTGTTTTTTTTCTTATTCTCAACGTATGCGATTGATTCTTTGTGCTATGCGATTCAGGAATGCCAATTTGTGAAGCGTTTGCGCAAATAGAGCAGTGGCCTAGCATTTATGATGTTGTTCATGTGAAATACTTCGACGAGGTATATGGCTCTAGACTGCTAATGCTGTTTGGCCGTGTTAATTAAGTGAATAATCTGGTTCGTTTTTTCTCAAGTTGTGGAAATTTTTCTGCTGTAATCGTTGATTGGTTGTCGGATATGCCGGATATGAAAATGTTCTAATGGAAGGAATTCGCCATTGCCAATGTTCTAATACTATGTATAATTTATTGCTATTGTAGGAGCCTCTGAAACTTGATATTGTTATCAGCTTCCCAGACCATGGTTTTCATCTTCGATTCGACCCTTGGTCACAGGTATTTTTGTTCTCCTGCATACTCGTTACAAAAGAAATAACAAGGCTTTAACTCAAACTAAGCGTGCATGGTCGAGAACTATGATAATGATTTGCAAGAAAGTGCCATGATTTTTGTTCTAAAAGTGATTGTTAAAATTGTTTGACATTATCATCATTTATGGTCAAAGCGTGCAGAGGAAATCACATATTCAAGCTGTATGTGCTTCTTATGTTTCAAGTTGTTTTTTGCTCCAAATTAACACATGCTTGTTTAATAATTGCTAGAGGCTACGTCTTATTGAAATATTTGATGTAAAGCGGCTTCAAATGAGATATGCTACTTCTCTGATTGGGTGGGTGGTTGAAACTCATGTTAGGTACATATTCAATATCTTATTCATAAATTAATGATCATTACTTGATCGCAGCGGTCCATCAAATCTTGCTACCTTTGCAGCTGTGTATGCACTTTTTGGCCCAACTTTTCCAGGAATTTATGATAAAGATAGAGCCGTTTACACTCTATTCTATCCAGTATGTATTTGTACTTCCAGGCCGACATTTATAAGTTATATGATACTCTTTGCCTGACATTTATTTTTTACATTTGATGTCATCTATTATATGTTGTAGGGACTTTCGTTTGCATTTCCAATACCAAGCCAATATACAGATTGTTGCCATGATGGAGAAGGTATTTTATGATGATTTCCATTCACTTAGTAACCTGCCTCTTGGCTTTTAGAGTTCCAAGGAGATAACTTACTACTTTTGATTACAAAAGCGGAGCTACCATTGGAGTTTCCTGATGGCACAACTCCAGTTGCATGTCGTGTTTCCATATTTGATAGTTCGACTGTTAAAAAGGTTGGAGTAGGAGCCTTAATGGATAAAGCTTCTGCTCCCCCATTAACTGCTGGAAGCCTCTATATGGAGGAGGTCCATGTCAAGGTTTTGCTTCTCTATTCATCTACACCTTTTGTTATTTTAATTGCATAACTGCTTACTTTTTTTTTCTATTGTGCCCACCCAGCTTGGTGATGAATTATACTTTGCAGTGGGTAGTCAGCATATTCCTTTTGGCGCTTCACCACAGGTATCTTTTCATGCCATGCTTTTATTGTTTGATTACCTTTTTATCCTGAAATATTAAGCTATGCATCAGATTAGTTAAATTAATGACAAAAATATTTGTTTAGTTTGACTATTCTGTCTGTTTTCCCCGCAGAGCACAAACCACATGTCATTATTCTGATTGATGAAACCCATTTTAAGAACATTAACTACAAGACACATAAGAAAATGGATCTTACACGGTTACAATAATAAGTATCGAATATTGATATTCTTTTTATATGACATGCACCCTTGAGTTTGGAGGCAATGCCTTTTGTTTTTGCCTCACATGAGAAAAAAAAACTGAACCAGGAATAATAAGTAACTGAGGGAGGAAATCCATCCAAGGGTTCTTGATGGCTTTATATGTTCCTCTCTTGATTTTTATAGTTTGCTCGTTTGATTTTTCTATAACTTTAAATGTCATCATTTTGCAACACTCTGAAAAAATAAGAATGTTTCTGCTTACTTTTACGCATTTTTGTTTCTCAATTGTTCTCAGACTCACACAGTTGTTCAATTCCTTGCAGGATATTTGGACTGAATTAGGCCGGCCTTGTGGAATCCATCAAAAACAGGTATCCTTGCCTACCACCTTGAACTAGAAGAAGTGAGTTTCAACATTGCTGTAATTTTTTATAAGTATGACTGTAATTTTTTTTTTTGGAAACTGGGAAATTGGAGCTTCACGGATAACCATGTCCGTCCCTAGGCCACAACTATGATGGTAATTGTTAGATAAAAGATATATTAAACTATTTTGTCACACAGAGTTTGGTATAGAATTTATTTGTTGTGCCTTGGCCTATTTTAACGTGGTATGCATAGATGTGATTGTTGCTCTTGTTTCTTACTTTCATAGCTTAAAATCTTGGAGAATTGGCTTTTCTTGTACAGGTAGATCAAATGGTTATTCATTCTGCTTCAGATCCTCGTCCTAGGTCAACCCTTTGTGGTGATTACTTCTACAACTATTTTACCCGTGGTTTGGACATCTTATTTGATGGACAGGTACTTGGGATCTTTCTATATGTTAATGTGTTGCTTCTCATAGTATATACTATACGTTTATTTTTTCAGCTTTATAGATTTCGAAGTATTGTGTTCACTTTGCAGACTCATAAAATCAAGAAGTTTGTTTTGCACACCAACTACCCGGGTCATGCTGATTTTAACTCATACATCAAGTGCAATTTTGTAATCCATGGTCTGGACTTGCATGAAGAATTACTTTCTAATTTTCTTCAGAATTATTTTTGCGAGATTGATTGACCATTATAATGCTATGTCCTGCAGTTTCAGGTTCTTTTGATGAAGCCAACTCTAAAAATTCTATAACCCCCAGCACGAAATGGGAAGATGTGAAGGTGCAGTAGAATGGATTTTTCTTATTGCTTGGGTCACCTTAATTTTATATAGGGAAAAGTTCCAATTTGATCCATTGAACACTTATACTCTAATATTTTAATAATATTCACTTTTAGTCCGTCAATTGTGTGTTTTTTAGTTTACTTTTATATTTATTTTCTTTTAAAAAGTAAATCGACGTGAAAATTAAAATTATCATTTCAAATTTAAAATAAGTATAATCATCATTTTAGTCAACATTACATTATGTAACTAATGATTTTGTTCTTTAAGGGACTAAATGTAAGCATTTATGAAAGAGAAATACTTCACTCCTTATTCATAAGGAGGACTCCCTCCTTAAGAGGGTATATGTGGCACTATTTGGTGTCACAAAATTACGCCTGATAGTTTATTTATTTATTTATTTTTTTATAAAACTAGGAAATCCTCGGAGATTGTGGGCGAGCTGCCATCCAAACACAAGGTTCAACAAACAATCCTTTTGGATCAACCTTCGTTTATGGCTATCAAAATATTGCATTCGAGGTGAGTTCAATTATTATTATTTTTTTTTACTTTGCATCTTCTTCCCATCTTGAAAGAAAATAAAAATTTGATGAAAAAGAACAAATGATTTTGATAATTTTGTTCCCTCCTCTATTGAGCACAGACATTATACGTTGATTATGTTATTTAATAAGGCAATGTGTTAATGAGCACCAATGGCATTGGTTGGGCAGGTGATGAAAAATGGTTACATCGCCACAGTTACTCTCTTCAAGTCATGATGCATAGGCCTCCGGGTATAGTGGAGTGAAGCTTCAATTTCCCAGTTTTCAAAAAAAAAGTCATGATGTATAGGCCCTTACTGCCCCGTCGGTTAGTTCGAAGCTAATTTATGAAATTGTGAAAGATTGCTTCTTACTTCTTGTTCATATTTATAATGGATGTTTAAAAAAAATTGAAATGAGCTTTGGATAAGGTTTAGTTTCCATTGCTGGTTTGGGTCCAAGCTTGTTTGTGTATATTCTCACCCTTCATGCAGCAGAAAACACCCAAAGTAGACATTAATTATCATGTTGGACAACATTATGTACATAACTATTGATTTGTAAATAATATTATACTCTTCTAATTACTCTCTGTTCAGGGGGATTATTGTGCCTCAGCATCAGTTTTTGTAGTTCATGCTGTGGCATCTTTGCTTCGAATTCGGCTGTGTTCAAGAAGTGTTATCATTCAAATAAAATTACTTTGTGTATTACTAATTATGTTCGTTATAGACCATACATATAATTAGGTGCATCTATTAAAAGCATCATTTCCAAACACACCCGACTGCTATTCGAATATCAAGTTATTGTTTGAACTTCGATTTGACTCGAGTTCATTGCAACTAATTTTATACGGTACAAATTGAAATCTTGGTAATTTCTTGGACTTGGAAAAAAAAAAGAAAAAAATTTGTTCCCACGTTTTTATTGAAAAATTCTCCAAACAGCCACCTGATTAGTTGAAGGTTGGTAGTGTAAAAAAAAAAAAAAAAAGTCCCATATAATCATTTGATTTTTTATTTTTGAAAATTAAACCTTTAATCTCTAATTTGGTTTTTTTAATCTATTCTTTTAAGGGAAATTGTACCTGGCGTTCACTTTTAAAAACATAAATATTGTATTAATGAGAATTTATAATACATAATTAATACTGAATATATTAATAAAAATGACAAATATGATTATGGGATATTAATAAAAAAAAATATTGTATTAATGAGTATTTATAATACATAATTAATACTGTATTAATATTTTTATTAATATATTCAGTATTAATTATGTATTATAAATACTTATTAATACAATATTTATTATGTATTATAAACCCTCATTAATACAATATTTTTTTATTAATATCCCATAATTATATTTTTATTTAAAAAAAAACTAGGTTTACAATTATTTTTAAATTTAATTAATCTTGCAAGTTTCTCTAAAAACTGAGTATTATATTTTAATACTCATTACAATATTCTTCATTATTAATTCGGTATTTATTTAATTTAAAATAATATCCATAAATCCATATTAATTTAAAACATGTATTTATTTATTAATACATGATAAAAGATTTTATGAAATCACCATCACCTTTTTTACCTATTTATTCTCAATGTATTTGAATAATTAAATAAAACCAATTTTAGTAATCATTTTTTGTGTTAAAAAAAAGAAAATTCATTATGAAAGTTTATTACATTTTCAGACACATTGTTTATGAAATATTAATGTATTAAACTTTAGAATCATTATAATTTATTTAATATTGTATATTTACAAAATTATTGTTAAATAATGTAAATAAATATAATGTTCGATGAATTAATACTCTTATATGATATAAATGCATTTTAATTGTGAAATATGATACTAATTCGATATTTATTTTTCAAAAAAAAAAATAGTATTCATGCATAATATGATTAATACTACAAAAATAACAAGAATGGTTTAAAAAAACAAAACAAAAATAACAAGAATACATGAATCCTTATTTATTTGAAATTCGTATTATTTATTTATATTTTTAGAATTAAAAACTCGTATTTATTTATTAATACATCATTAAAGTTTTTAAGCATTTAAACAAAATCAAAACAACTACCTACAACTAAATAAATAAAAACCATGTATCACATAAAAATAAAATTAAAAAAAAACTCTTTAAATCCATAAATTTTTTAAAAAGTCATTTTACCGGAGATATTTCATAGGAAAGTTGATAAAATTCATGAAAATTTTATTTTAAAATGCTAATTTAAGGTCGGAGGGTATTTATGTCTTTTGACTATATAAAAAATATATATTTAAATACGGATGATTTAGTTTTGCAAAAATTTCTAAATATAACTATTCTTGTAATATTTTTTCGTATTTTGCCTAGTTTTGTTAACTGCCCTTCTTTTAAAGATCAAACTAAAATTTGAACACTAAAAAAAGCCCAATTTCCACAGATCTGTTTTGATTTTTTGGAATTCAGTTAATTCAAATATTTGGAGGTTCGGGCAGCACACCTAATAGAAATGCTTCATCTCCTCACTTTTTCAACATGGGTCAAAGAACAAAATTTCAGGAAGATGCCACTTTGAATTAATCAATCTTCGATCGAATTTTAATTTTAATTTTATTAGATTAAATTACCTATTTAGATTTAATGAGCTCCGATTCTATATTTGATAATATGAAGATCTATCTTAAAATCAATTTTTAATTAGAATTGGAAATACAAACAAATTGGTTAAATAAGAGGCAAATCATAAATATAAAGTCGAGGACAATCATCTTTTATTTTTTTGGGTGAAATAAAAATCAAAGTTATAAAAATCTATGTTCAAAGTGAATAATATCATCATATGTAGAGATTTTATTGAGGATTGTCATTCCTTAACATCAACTTATTTACCTCGAATCGACCATTAGATTCAGCTATATGAACAACATCTGAGTTACAACATAATCTCTCTCTGCCTAACTAGTGAGAAATATATTTTTAATGGAACAATAAATGAAAATCTAGTAGGCTACTTTCTTACAAAAGTCCTCATATCAATGAAGTCAATACTTATGACTTTGTTTTTGAGTTTCACCCAAAAAGTGTCAAATCAATTGAGGTGTCTTTATCGTTCGAAATTATGGATGAATTAAATATGTAAAAAATAATTATTCATGTGTCTACAATGACATTGTAAATTTAATGATTGAATGAACACGTAACATCTTTTTTCATGTATATAGTTATTTACATGTACTTTACTTGTCAACAATTATTAATGATAAAGATTATTTTTAGTTGTTATTAAATCTTAGAGACTAACATTTAGTTTTAAAATTATAAAGATTAAATTTTAATTTTCTCTCGATTATTTCTCTTGATTATAGAGACTAAATTTTGGTCTAAATTCTAATTTTAATGGAACGGACTAAATATGTTGGCGGGAATTAGATGGGCCTAGGCTTTATAACACGTAGCGGGCTTCTGGCCCATAAAGCCCAATTCTGAAATGAAGTTTCAATTTCTCAACCTTTCCGCCTGAGTTGCAGAGCAGAGCACACAGTAATGGCTGTTTTGCAGACAAATATTTGCCTTCCAATTTCCACAATCTTTCTTCTTCTTCCTTTCTCTTGTTTTTTTGATTACTTAGGCCCCGTTTGATGACCACTTAGGCCCCGTTTGATGACCATTTTATTTTTCGTTTTTTGTTTATGAAATTTAAGCTTACAACAACTATCTTACTATACATTTTTCCTTATTTGGATATCTACATCTTACCTATATTTTAATAAGCAAAACCAAAATTTATAAACAAAAAATAAAGCTTCCAAAAATTTGTTTATGTTTTGAAATTTGGTTAGTATTCTCCTACTTTCTTAAGGAAACATAGATACATTGTAGGAAAGATGGAGCAAAATTTGAATAGAAATAGGTTTAAATTTCATAAACAAAAAACAAAAAACAAAATGGTTATCAAACGGGGCCTTAATTTTTTATTTTTGGTTTTTGAAATTTAAGCCAATAATAATGTTTTTTTAGTATTCACATCCTTTCTTTAAGAAGAGATAGATGCAATAGGAAAGATGGAATATATTGAAATTTGAATATAAATAAGTTAAAATTTCAAAATAAAAAAATCAAATAGTTATCAAATCGGGTCTTAATTTTTCACTTTTGATTTTCGACATTTGTTTATTTTGTATGATGCATTGTGGCGGGTTGTTTTTTAGGGTGGATTTAGCTTTTATTGTTTGATTGGGTTTATTGTTTTGAAATTCTCCTTATGCGAGGCATGAATGAGGTATTCAAATTTTGTTTCTAGCAGGTAAGTCAACCTCTCTACAAACTTTTTTTGTATACCCTCTAAAACTAAAAAATTTACAACTTTGACTTATTCAATATTATTGTTCATACTAAAAAACTATAAAACAATTATTATGAATTAATTGGCTAGTCGAGAAAACTTTAAAATATCAAGAGATTGTGAGTTTAATTTATAGTAGGTAAAACGATTTGTCCCTTTAAAAATATTTAAAAATATCGAAGAGTAAAATGAAAATTGACTGTTATAACTTAAAATAAATGGGATAAATTCAATCAACTAAATTTTTTACCAACTTATTCAGTTGAACTATGTAAAAGTTGAAAGATGACAAAAGTGTTTACGATCCACATGACCACATAATGAACTTCACGTTTGATAATTAATAATCATACTATTTCTTATTTTAATTATTTTTTACAAGAAATTGCGTGTACGAATAAAACTACTCATTCTAAGTCTCACTTTTTGTATTTGTTTTCATATCAAACGGAATTTATTATTTTTTTTAAGATTGAATTAAAATTTCAAATATTTCTTTTAAAAAAAAGAGATGAAACTCTAAAAAATAAGATAAGCGAAAACAAGCTTAATTTTTAAACATTTTAAAACCAAAAATAAAATAATTATGACATCCAACAAAATTTATAAAGATACGAGGAAAAGAATATGCCCAAGAATCTACTTTATAGCTATTTCAAAGAATATGTCCAAGAACCTACCTTTAAAACAATCATATTTCATGCCTTCTGTGTTCATAAAAAGCCACTCTCAAGTCTCAAACCTGATTTTTTCCTTTCTTGAACACTCAAAACTCTAATAATTTAAAAATAAATTTAGTCATTGAAAGTATAAAATTAGTGTTGAAAATCTTGTCTTTATCACATAAAGCCTTAAAAAAACTATTTACCAAATAGAATTATAAGGAAAATATTCACATCCATGCTGAAGAAGGACTACACAGGGAACCATTTATCTTAGCCAATCTCAAAACAACCAACCCCCAACAAAAGTCCAAGATTCAAAATCCCCCCCTTGGAAATCTTGTTCAAATTCATCTTCATTTCCAAATAATTACCCAAAGATTTCCCATTTTTCCTAAAAAAACAAGATAATTTCCCTGCCCCAACAAAAAAATAGTTCTGAATAGTGAAGCTTAATACAATTAAGTCCTCCCTGTTACTTCACCATAAAGTTTCATTCTCTTAGGATTTTGATTCTCAAGTGTAATATCATGTTTGAATTGGCAATTTACGCCAAATCGACACCCTTTCGGGGTATTAAAGTAATTGCATAGTTTCTGATTTCTGGGTTTCAAGTTTTCTGCTTTCATCTCGTATACCATTTTCAGATTATGATGATTGTTGTGATTATTTCCATCTTTTCCAAGTTTCTGTTCCTTACTATCCCTCTCATCTCCATGTTGCCTTACTAAGTTCTTAAAATAGTTCAGATCCTTCCATTGCTGACCTTTACTCTGCACAATGTTCGCCTGAGCGGGAATCACACCTATCTTTGAATAGTTCCGATCATTCGGTACTGTAATTTTTACCTTGTTGGGGCTAGGGGCTGGGGGTACATTTGCAGCATTTGCATCAGATGTAGGAATAGTACGCATCTGAGAAAGAGCAGCGCTTACCGTAGACAGGAATCCATCCGACATTCTCGGTAAGCTTCCATTTGGGAGCGTTGGCAGGGCCATAGAAACCGATTCGCTCACTGGCTTCGACAAAGATATGGATGGAGTCCTAGATAATGCTTCAGATACAGGGGGAATGTTTGCCAAATTCTGGATCATTTTTGGATCACTGAAAATTTCGATAAGCAAATTGGTGTCAATCATGCTTCCCTGCTCCGTGCTTTTCATTAATACTGCCAATGCCGTAGAGGCAGCCGCAACCACGTCCACACCAGCACCAGGTAACTTCTCAGCTGCAGATGATTCAGTGGTACTTACAGAAATTGCAGGTTCTAACTGAATGTTAGAAGCTGTAATAGGCATCGAGCTCGTAGCGGAGTTTCCTACAACAGCTGAATCCGACTCTAAATCTTCGCAATCGTCTTCTTCAATAGGAGTGACAGGGACAAGAGGAGTGAGGCTATCGTCATAAACCTCATCTTCGATATCGGGAGACACCGTAGCACTATTCAGCAAAAGAAAGGGAGAGAAAGATTATTCGATAGGCTGATGTTAACAAAACGACAATTTTCCAAAATGATATCAAGAAACAAAAGTAAAAATTACCCTGGAGGAATGGCAGATGCTCGGGGATAAACTGCTTCGAGAAATCGCATTTCCCTTGATTTCTGAGATTCCACCTCTCTACTTTCCTCTCCTGCTGCCAGACGCCAATTGAAATTCATAACAAACTGTACAGAGAGCAATGGTATTGCATTTTGACATATTAGAAGAGTGTAAATGTTACACCTCGGAAAAAAGGTCCAGGCCAGACATACATCACATAACCACTAAAGTGAAATGGCAATAGGCCTCACCTTGAGAGGGCACCTCCACTTAATCAAAGAGATGCTCGACAAATCATCGGCTAATTGGTTTCCCGAAGGAGTAACCTCGAATCCGGGAGGGCAATCGTTAAATTCAGCCGCATAAGGATGCAACATCCAGGGAGTTTTTGCTTGGAGATGATCTGGAGATATCAGGCCAACTTTTGAAGGACAGTCCTCCGATGAGAATAGCTTCACCTATTAAAAACCATAAATACCATCAATGAACTTGGCCATAAGAATAGGAGAAAATCACAAAGAAAACTTATAAAAAATCTCTTGCTACTTTATTAGAAGTTAAACCAGAAAGGGAAACTTTTAAACTAAGTATAAGTATAACATTTCAAGTTCAAGTTGATGAAAACACATCAAAGTAATTTTACAGGCAAAAAACCAATCAATATTCTGCAGCAACCTGTTAGGCATTGCCTTCATTCAATCATTGATGTACTCAAGCAAGTAACTTGGTTACTCTCAGTAGGACCATAAGTGAAAAAGAATGTGTTCATATAATAATGTAAAAAATAGCCATTCAGTCAATGACATCTGAGAAGATTCTAATACAGTTTTGAGGGAAAAGCAGAGACAGACAGTGACAAAGGAATATTTTCTGATATAAGTTAAATGATTCTACAAGAATAATGTTCATCTCTGCATGATTGACATATCAGGATTCTATGCACAAACTATAAGAACCAATCTACTACAGATCTTTCAAGGAATTGATGGTCAAAAAGATTTGATTCTAAACTTCAAGTGTCTAATTTATAGAATTCATGTACTTTACCTATAATCTCACTGGATGGAATCATTTGTTCTTAAATTGATCACATATTTTGCTTTTTCAACCTGCTTACCAGGCATAATTGAGTTTCCAGTTTAGAAGAGATGCACCAAATCCCCTTTGTGCTTGACCCACAATACTTGCATCAAAAGATTCAATACTTTTTTTTTTATTCGATAAGATTCAAACCTGTAACCACTTGGTTACTAAATTATACATCAACATCGTGCAACTCAACCTACATTCTTGTTGGCCATCAACCAACAATACATATACATCAAAAGGTTTTGAACAAAGGGTCAATCCAATCCGGTCAGACTCGAATATTTCAACCAAACAAAAGAATGGAGTTGGTTTTTACCTATAGGCTCTAGGAATCTAATTGAAGAAAGAAAGAACAGTAGTTAAAATTTAAGAAGCTTTTCTTGTTTTTGCCTGTGCCATATCCAAGGCCTGAAGTTTTTTTTTTTTTTGGAAACAAAAAACTTTCGGTAAGGTTTTGCAGCCGGTGACCGTCTATAGTTTACCATAATTATCCAAAATTTCAGTCGTCCATGAAAACAAATTATTAAGGTCCCGTTTAATAACCATTGATTTTTTGTTTTTGGTTTATGAAATTTGAGGCTATTTCTACTCAAATTTCCTACCATATACTCCATCTTTTCTATAATGTATTATCTTTCCTTAAGAAAATAGGTGAATACTAACCAAATTTCAAAAACAAAATCAAGTATTTAGAAACTACTTTTTTTTGTATTCAAATTTTGGTTTTGTTTCATAAAATATTGGTAGATATCCAAATATCCAAATAAGTAAAAAGTTATGGTAAGATAGTTGTTGTAGACTTAAATTTCAAATACAAAAAAACAAAATGATTATCTATCGGGCATAAAAGAAGAGCAATTTAATGGTTTTCTACCAATGCATAAAAAAGGAAAGAAAAAAGTGTTACAAGGTTGAAATCTTCAGCATTTTTTTTTTTTTTTTTATCTATTTGATCAAACGAAATTTCAATTCTTTTATATGGTTGGGTTTTCCAGCATTATTTTTATACATCCATCTCGACTATCCTCGCAGAACATTATGCTATATCCTTCATTTTCTTTTTGATTCTTTAGAGAGTAATATAAAATATTACATTTGTTTGTTTAAAGAGGCGAGTAATGAATTCTTCTTCGGAAATAATCATTTGTTTTGTCTTCTTTTTTTTTTCTTCTTTTATTTATTTTCTGGGATTACTGCTCATAAACTTTGGTATATATATCACACCCAAACTTTGTTCTGAATCAGATTATTATTTCCACAATTTTAATCAAACAATACTTTAAATTAACATCATATCTTCAAAGCTTCCATAAATTAATAGTCGTGACATTCATCATTCAACATCGAATTAATTCCGTAATTTCGATTTATTCCTTGATCCACCCAAGATCACGAGTTCATTAGCGAAAAAATGTTGCAAATCACAAATGACATAAATCAATGTTACCAAATTGATCAACGAGAAGACGTAAACCTTAACTTAGAGGTTGATTATGATTAAATACACATTAAATCAGATTTGGATTAGAAGATATTACGATTATACCTGACAAAGATTAACTCCATGAGCCCACGAAACTCCCTTCGATTTCCTCGACCGCTTCATCTCTAAATCTCAGATCAAATCTCAGATCAAAGACGCTCTAAACTCAAATCGATTCGCTTCGAAAAACTACCACTAAAATTCGAGATTAAAGCTTAAAATAGGCAAACAAACAAGAGATCGACATGAAGAATTTGTATAATCTGAAGAAAAAATTAACACGAAGATTAAGATCGATGCAGATTCGGAATTCGCAATCGAAACGAAGACGATGAAGAAAATAGGAAATGGTGAGGCGCTGCGAAACAGGTGTGGAGAGGAAAAAGCCCTAGCACCGACGCGTTTGATTCCCTTCTGTCAAATAATTGGGAAATTTTTTAGGGCTTTTATTTCTTCTATTTATATTTTTTATTTCCACGGTTTTCTTTTTTTGTATAATATAAGTTTTTGTTTTTAAAAAACAAACAATGTAAAATTGCTCGTGATTATCGGTTAGTTTGTTTTTTATTCAACAAAAATAAGTTGAGAAATACAATATCTTCTTTTATTAGATTTTGATTATGGATTTGTTACAACTATTCTTATTATATATAAATATTTTAATATACGAGTGTTCGATCACCTAAATGTATATCTCAATTATTTTTTAAAAATGGACAGCATAATTACTTAGAAACCTAAAATATTAGCTAATCTTAACCTACATATAAAATTGAGTTAAGTACCCTAAAAGTAGTCAACCTTCTGTGAGATCTTCTAAGATTGATCGATCCATCTGTATTAGAAAATATGAGTTCCACCTCAAAATTAATTATCAATGAGGAGATTAATTCATAAAGTGAGACAATTGAGATCTCAACAAAGGGTTCGACCAAATAATGATAGTCAACTCCATAAGGGTTTATCACGAAGGTAGTTGACCTCCTAAAGGCACCTAAATGGTACCCTACCTTAGGAGTCATCCCAAGGGTATTTACACTTCCAAGATACCTATCTGTCTCCTTTAACGGACGGGAAGGGGGAAAGACGTAATGCTAAGGCGTTATTGATAAATTACCTCGTGTTTAATAATCAAACGTTACAACCGTTACTCATTTAAGCACCATAAAAATGATATTAAAATGAGTCCATAATGGTTATAACTACGATCAATTTAAAATATGCCGAGTCTCACCATTAAAATGAGCTAATTCGAATTTCATAAGCTCTCTGCCGAAATATTATCTTAATTATAACTACCTTTTTATCATTTGCAAACACTTTGTTCCTGATAATATAATGTTACTTTTGATCTCAAAAAAACCATTTTTTGATATCTAACAATTGTTAACTATTGTTCTTGTATTTCTTACATAATCATTTGAAATTTAGTAATAAAAAAAAACACAAGTTTATAATTTTTAAATTTTTTTTTATAAAAATGGCTTGGTTTTTGAAAATATTAACCGAAATAATAATATAATAAAATCAAGAAATTCATATTTCCAATGCCAGTTGTATAATAATATCATATGATCAGCTCTATAATTTTAGAAAATGAAAAAAAAAACACAGATAGAAATGGACAACCCTCATTTAAACCAGTTCGAAGTATAATGTAGGTTTAACAATTAGGCTTAAAATCGAGAGTGATGCAGTTGTTTGTCTAGTGTTAATCTATTTTAACTCCACGATCACGAGTTCGAGTCCGAATATTGGGAATAATTTTGTCATGTTTTCAGAACTCAAAATTTTCTTTTCATCACATTTTTTTTGCTCAATTTTTTAATCGTTTTTCTTTCAACAATAGTTATGTAAGTTCATGACCATTAAATTTTTAATGACCACAAATTCTAATTCATTCATTTTTATACAATATTGTTTTATATCAATAGAACAAGTAAATTTACTTTCATTTTCAATTTTTTTTTTTTAAGTTCAATTACAGATAGGAGATTAAAATGTTGCAAATTTAAGTTAGACCTTACATTAATTATTTTTTTTATAACGGTATTATATTAAATTATTACCAAACAATGAAATAATCATGTCACTTACTCTTTCAGTATATATTAAATAATAATAATAATGAGACTTATGTAGCTAGGTTACCCCAATAATTTTTTTTTTCTTATAAAAAAACAATATATTTATGAAAAAAATACTATGGAGGAAATTTCTGTAAATTTGGAAGAAGGCCGGTCCACTTTTATTTGGGCCTGAAGTTTCATTGAACGTGGCCATTCTGCTTTTGTTTTTGCAAAAGTTATTTTATCATTCTTTTTATTTCTTAATAACACTGTCGATGACATGGAAATTCATTTACCAGTGAATAGTGTAGAAAAATATGAGTAGATGACACAATATAGGTTCACATTCAATAGTCAAAACTCCAAAAAGAAATATGAATTAGGACAACTTAATACAATGTCATCGATTTACATTTATGAAACCTTATTCCAATTTTGCCTTACATATTTTTAACTTTCAATATTTCTCTCAACCACTTAATTTGTTAGAATTTCATCTATTTAATGAAGATTAACCCCAAACTAGATAATCAATTGCACCACTGACCCATTCAGTATCTCTAACAATTATCATTGAAGGTGCGTTTGGAGCACTGGTTTGATTATGATAGACAAAAAGTTATAATAAACGAGAGTTATGATAAACGGTGAGTTATTATAAATGGTGTTTGAGGGGCAAATTATTATAACAGTGATTAAGGGCTGGTTATGAACAAAAAGTAATATAGTTAAAGTTTAAATAAACGGGCACGTAGGTTTAGATAAACGGGCACACAGGTTTAGATAACCACCGTTTATAATAAACGGTGTGACAAACATTGGTTGAGTTATTATAACCAACCCGGCCGTTTACATAAACGGGGGTTCAAATACACCCTGAATGTAATGAAATTAATATAAATATTAAATATGCAATTAAAAATTACTCGCTATTAATCCTATATTGATAGTTGATATAGAATATAACAACTATACAACATAACAACAAATACATTTAACTTGAAAATAAATAAATAATTAAAACAACAAAAATAAATGATATAATTCAACTCCCATAAAACAAATAGATAATTAAAATAAAAAATAACCTGATTTGATAATGTATTACAATCATGATACATACATCTTTAAAATATTTTTAAGACTAGTGGAAAATAAAAAATCTAAAAATAATAATTAAAAAGACTAAATATATGCATATTATTTGTAAATAAATATATTTTAAAATTAATGATCAAAGAGTTAATCGGTTAACTTGGATAAATTTTAGGTCTAACCCTTATATCAATTTAACTAATTGAATTCAATTCAACAAAAAAATGTTTTTAATCCAACTCAATCTATCGAATTGTGTTGGTTCGGGTGTTGTTCCGGTAGTCGGCCTACATTCTTGATTAAATTTAGTTTATTCATTATTATTATTTTTTAAAATTGGTGAAGATAAAGAGATCGAAGTTCAAACCTAGGTATCTACTAAAGTAAGCTCGAATTGCCTACAAATATTATTATTTCATTATGTAGTAAAAAACTTGTGGTCTATTTTTCTTAGTTTGCTTATATTTTTCATAAAGTAATTAATTGAATCAATACTTCTTTATCCATGAAAAAATAAGGACATTGGTGATAAAATTGAGGAGATAGAATTAACTATTAATAAAATTAAATTTTGATGAGTTTTCTTGACTATTAAATATCATATGAAAAAATAGTCAAGTCGTATCTAAGATGATCCGAACAATAATAATGAATAATAATAAAAACAAATACAATAGGGACAGAATTTTGGTCAAAACGAGAATGTTTGTGTTCGGTTGTGGTATGTTTGTAGTAAAGAAAGGCTGTAATACAAACCACATGGTTGCATGAAAAGAGTTGCAAGTAAAAGACAAGTGTGGTTGCGTGCCATCGACCAATTATTGTTTTTCAAAAACATTCTCTTAAAGTTCTTGTTTTTGTCAACCTATACACTCATTGTTCCTTTTTCTTTACAATCATTCTACTTTTAATTTCCAGTCACCAAACCATGGACCTTATTACCACTTTCTAGCTTTTTGTTTGCTTTCACAACTATAGACCATCCTACAAGGTTTCTTTTTCGCACTCCATCGTTACGCTTGAAACCGAAACTCGTTTCTTTCTAACTATTAGTTTGTTTTGGATTTGATTTCAAGGTTAGATTATGTTAGTATTGTTGGTGCTGGAATTAGATATTACTAAGAACACAAGTTCTTTTTCGCACTCGATCGCATCGATGTTTGTTAACTTCACAAACTTCGGCGTTCAATTTAGTATTAAGTTCATTTAGAGAAAAAGTAGAATGTTCAAGTCATAAACAACTTACCTTTCTAAGTGTCTTAGCTTAACATAAAACTTTGGTTTTGTAGCTGAAGACACGCCCATCTTTACATCTTTTAATGTCGGATTTACTCCAATTACACCCCTTACCCTTTTAACTAGCATCCGTAACTTTTATGAACACATCTAAGGCCCCATTTAATAAGCTCCCTGTTTGATAACCATTTTGTTTTTTGTTTTTTGTTTATAAAATTTAAGTCTACAACAATTACTTTACTATACTTTTTTTTCTTATTTGGATATCTATATCTTACCTATATTTTAATAAACAAAACCAAAATTTGAAAACAAAAAAAGTAGCTTTCAAAAACTTGTTTTTGTTTTTGAAATTTGGTTAGTATTCACCTACTTTCTTAAGGAAATATAGGTACATTATAGGAAAAATGGAACACGTGGTAGGAAATTTGAATAGAAATAAGCTTAAATTTCATAAACAAAAAACAAAACGGTTATCAAACGGTGCCTAAGCATTTCGCTTTTTGTTTTTTTACTATTTATTTTGATTTTTCATACTTTTTTAAAAGCGAAAACAAAATCCTCTTTTTAAAGCATTTTTTTTAGTTTTTAGAATTTCTTTAATATTTTTGTTTTATAATAAATTTTAGTTTTTGTTTTAAAACTTTTTAAAAACGTTTTAAAAATTTTTAAAACAAAAACTAAAATTTATTATAAAATAAACTTGCTTTCAAAAAAGTGAACACAAAAACAAAAAATAAAATATAAAATGATTATCAAACGGGGTCTAAGTAACTCATTTTCGAGTTTTATGGTTTTAGATAATTGATATTCTCATTTGACGAGGCCAACCATATGTTACATTCTGATGCATGATCACCCATCCTCATCTAAACTTACAGGTTGGCCATCTTACATCAGTGGATCTAAGTCTTCACTATTTCCCGAACATCTTAATTTGTCGAACTAAATTTCACCCATAACTTATATTCTCATAGATTATATTTTGTTACTATTTTATATTTTAATCATATGTTATAATAAGATACATGAGTTAAGAGTCTAATAGAACAAAGAACAGAAGATATTGAAGAGGCTTTTGGAGAGAAAGTTAAAGAAAATGATAAAAAGAGAAGAGAGGCATAAAAGAATGGAAAACTGAAAAAAGGGGGAATTAGCCAATAGGGACCATTTTAAGGCCACTTTAAAAGAATGGAAAAAGACAAAAGGAAATGTGAGACATGCGTTTTTGTCCATTCAGGAACAGCCCTCCGACACAAACCTGAAACTTAACTGCCTCTTAACCAATAAAGCTTGTCTTTCTTTTTTGCTTTCTTTTTCAGACACACAAAACCATGCAACTACCACTTTTCTTTTTTAAAAATTTCAGTTGGTGTAATGTAAAGAAGTTTTCAAATTTGGGATTGATTTGAAAAAGTGGGGTGAAGGGAAAAAATGAAGAGAAGCACGACAAGTAATGTTGTTGGTTGCCTAAGTTTGTTGATCTATGCTCGTTTATGTGATTCGATTCTTGCCGCTTTGAACGTAGGGATCCTAATTTTGCTAGCTCATGTGGAGTTACGTTTCAAAACAAATTGATGATAAGAAAAGTAGTTCACCTATCTTATAAATGTTAGGAGTTTTTTTTTCACTTTTTCAATGTGTGACAATTAGGTATTCTTAATATGCACTCTCAAGATGATGAGATATGCTTTGAGCTATGATATTTCATGATTACTTAGTTTGTGGTCTCGCTGCCCGGTAAACAAGTGGGGATCTATGAGAGTGCACTATATAAATTTTCTTAAAAACCTAGTCTCATTTAATCACCATTCTTGTATTCTTATCTCTCTAATAAAATCGTTCTCTCTTTTACCTGTGGACGTAGTTAATACACTGTTAGTGAACCAGTAAATCATTGTGTATTTTGTCTCACGTTTTTATTCCAATTTCATAACACAAGATAATGCCACTTTTAGCTACCCAATTTTGAATCAAATTCAGATTTTTATTTATATTGAACTGACTACCCGTTTGAGTTTAATGGAGTCTGATATCATATTAGATAATATGAAGGTCAATTTCAAGACCGATTGATGTTTGGACTCGGCTATTTCGTTGGAGTGTATCGATTTGGATTGTTTGAGTTAATGAATTTCCTTTATAAAAAAAACATGAAGCCATATGGCGGTGAAAGGGATACGGTGTGTTAAGCAAAGAGCACGCTAGACAAGCAATTGGCCCACCAAAACACACACACCCTCGAGAGAGAAAGGGAGAGGGTGCATCCAATGCTTGGGATTATTATTAGGCTTTTCATCCATTTCTTCTCATAGCCTTTTTGAACATTCTTTACTTCACCATCTTTGTGTGAATTTAATGAACTTTAACTTAGTTTTGGAGATTGAAACTTAACTGCAACCCATCAAATTGAGCTCACATGTAATGTTACTCACAAATGAGAAGAAGTGTCAAGGGTTGATATAATAAAATTTAGAGGATTTTTCATGTATAACAAAAAAAAAAAAAAAAAAAACCGAGAAATTGCATGAATAGTAGAATTTAAAAAAAAATTCGTTTATAGTAAAAAAAAAAAAAGGGGGGCGAGTCCCTGTAAAATGACTAAAATGTGCACACCAAAATCAAGTGATCAACCGATTTTCTTTAATCGAAATTATGTAAGTTCAACTGATTGAAAGAAATACAATTATCGAATATGAAAAAAAGGCACACATATCTACTATAAATGAAATATTTTAGAAAAAGCGTGGTAATTAAATAGTTGAGGTAAAAGTTCCATGTTTTATAATAACTTTCCTTATTATCATAATTAATAATTAAAAAAATCCACAATCAATTCGAAACTTTTGGATTAATTGATGATTCAACGATAACAAAAAAACGGGCATGATGATTATCTACCTTGATGGTTTTCCTTGGGACACTAAGTGTGATAGTGGAGATTCAGTACTTGCTTTGAGTTAGAGAGAGAGAAATATAGAGTTTTTTCTTCACTCATTCACAACCATATCTTACAAAAAAATTAAATACATCATAGAGATATGATCCCAAGATCCATATAATAACCCTCATAATAGCACATTATATTAGAAATATTATCCAAATAATCATCTCAATCTCTTCATTTCTCAAATATGCAAATTCCGAAATCATCCGAATTTGAATTCAAGAACCCTTTGTACAGGTTCTCATCATCCCCTCTATTTTGCATCAATAACATAGCCATGTCTGTTGAATTATTATGATTTATATTAATAATAACATTGTTATTGTATTTATTATTATTATTATTATTATTATTATTATTATTTCTTGCTCCAAAGCTTGAATCTCCTCCTTCAAATGCATCTTCTTGACTCAATTGAGAAGCCACGAACTTGTCCAATGCCCTCCAATCAGTCACATTTGAGTTGCTATTATTATTATTATCATTGTACCTTCTTTTGATTGGTGGATTTTCTTCTTCATTGCATAAAGATATGGAGCTTGATCTTTTCACCAATGGAAGAGATGGGCTTTCAAGTTGTGGAAGTTCTACAAATGGATCATTATATTGTATGAATTTCATATTCTCAGCTTCCATCTCTTGCTTACACATGATATGATTGTGCCCTAACATCCCTTGTGGCGGCAGTTGCCTCGAGATGAACTCGAGTGGATCGATTGCCGAGCAGACTCCGCTCGGTTCATCGTAGAAGTAGCTCGAATCCCACTGCTCGACTGTTGTCTTTGATTGTCCGGTGGCTCGCTTTTTGAATGCTCTACAAACCACCCATCCTTCTTCCTATGAAAATTAAACCAAAAGGGCAAAACCCTAATGAGAAAATTCTAATGAATGAAAATGGGAATAAATAAGAAAAATTGGAAGTAAAATAAAGGTTTAGACTTTTTGAAAATTACTTTTGGTGTGGGTCTTTATGGGTGTTTGGTAAAGTGATGAAATTAGAAGAAAAAATGTCAAATATGATAACGTTAGGAAAAGGGATTGGTAGAAATTGTCTTTTATATGACAAACAGGAAGGATCAGAAGAGCATTGAAAAAGAATATAAATTCAAACAAAACATGTATATGTATTTGTGAGTATTAGCTTTTGACTTTAGGGAAATGTTCTCCAGTTAAAACTGTACAATTTTAGTGGACTAATTATGGAAAGCAAAAGTTGTCCCATTTCCTTTCTTCTCTTTTTTGTCAATTTTTCATACATTTTAAAGCAGTAAAAACCATAAGTTCTCTCCATTTTCATGAAGATCAATTCATGGGGTTAATTTGACATACTGATCATAATGTCTGGATAAAGTTAAAATGATGTGCAAAAAGTTACTTTTTACCACTCAAAATAGCATTTTCAATCCTTTTTTTCAGCTTGCACAAACTAAAAAGAGAGTGTGTGAGAATAGAACTCAATGAAGTCTACTTAGCTAGCATGCATGATTGAAAATATAGATGAAGAAACACAATTTATTTTCTTTTTGATGATTTACTTATATATATAAAGTAATTTTATTAGGTCAACAATAGATCCATAGTGGTATGCTAGAAAATTTTATCTTCTTATTATTCAAATCTTTGAATAAATTCAAGAGCTTGTAGAGATGAACTTGCCTGTGGAGGGCCATTCTCATCAGATTCTAATCTGTACTCATGCATGATCCAATCAGTCTTTTGCCCGTTAGGAGCTCGTCCTCGATAAAAGACGAGGGTCTTTCTCATTCCAATGAGCTTACTCTTGTCATAAACGGCCTTGTCTCTCCCGGTTGCCTTCCAGAACCCGGCCAAGGTAGCCCTATTCGTCCTCGTCCCGGTCGGATATTTCTTATCCTTATGACTAAAGAAGTACCACTCATTTTGCTCTTCATAGCCGATCCAACATTTCTCTGCCAATCACAACATAAACTCTAATTAGATCATTAATACATCTAGGGTTTTCTCATAAGAGTCACAAAAAAGTAGCAAATTTCAATAGTAAAAATCTTACCTTGAAGATCCCAGGGCTCGATCCGGTAAAGATCTATATCTTTAATGACATCAAGATCGATCTTTTGTGAAGCTACCTTCTTCCTTAGATAATATCCAACAAGTTCTTCGTCGGTTGGGTGAAACCGAAACCCCGGCGGAACAGATGACAACTCCATCGACTCCATCATGGTCACAAAATTGGTACTATTACTGCATCACATTCATCAGATGATCAACACCCACCTTATCATTATAAACAATAGAATGATGGATCAAAGAAAAGAAGTAAAGAGAAAGGATCAAAGGGCTTGTGTGTATATATATAGAAGTTGATGGAAGAGTGAAATGTTGAAAAAGGAAAGAACTTGACGAATGAGATGATGACAAGTGTAATGTAGAGACCCCACCATTTTATTTTTAATCTGTGAGGGTAAATTAAAATAAACCGCGTGTGTTATAAACAAAACCCATTGTATGAGAGATAATAATTCCCTTTTGTTTTTATTTTAAGAAAGTGGATGAAGAAATGATGAGAAATGTGTGTGTTATTTATTTATTATTTATATATATTTTTTCAATTTTTGGTTTGAAAGATAGTTCGGGTTGAGTTGTGAAAGAAAACGGACAACGAAAAGGGTTTTTTCTGTGGAATTAATGATGTTGTCTTGTGTTGGTGAATGGTGGGAATGATGCCAAGAACGGGGTCTCATCCATTGCTACACCCATTAACCCAAAAAAAAAAAAAAAATCATTTTAATCTATATTTAAAATTTATTTCATTTAAAAAAAATAGAGTAAAAACATCTTATATGATCTAGTAATTAACATGTTATATATTTGAAACTTTCTACTCAATATCAATTGGTTTAAAATGAAATTTAATGTTTTTCTCATAGTGTACTATCAATAAATCTTAAAATTTGTCTTTATGATAGGTCTTGTTAATTTTATTTTAAAATGCAATTCTCAGATAATTTTTGTAGATTTTAGAAATGTACTAAAATTGCCATTTTTATATTAAAATTATCATAGAAATATAGGATTTCTTTAGGTCCATTGGAATATAGAATTAATTTAAATTTATATAGTTTTTTTAGTACAAAGGAGGGGAAGAGGGACAAGAGTCAAATATCGATTTCCGATCTCGAACTCCTAACTGTGGAGTTGAAATGGAAATGGATTAACACCAAACAAGATAACCAACTACGTCACTGACTCTCGATAATTTAAATTTATACAGTTAAAAGCAGTAAAGTAGTGAGGTTACCCATTCCATTCTTAATTAATTCTCCAATGGTGTTGAATTCAAAAAAATTATAAAAAAAAAAGATGGAGCATAATATTTTAAAGATTTAAGAAAGGTTAAAACATGGGTGTGTAAGGATGACGTGATCAGTAATCACAAAACAGCACGCGGTTCTCGAAAAGGAGGAGGCAAAACGGTTCCATTGGATCCAACAATACCTTAAAAATTAAAACAATTAAACAAAAATAATAACTTAATAGAAATTACAATTATTCACTCTTTATTATTTATTATCTTTGCTTGGGTGAGAGGGAATTTGCAGAAATTGGAAATGTGTGACTGAGTTTTTTTTGTAAAATTGTCGAGAATTTAAAAGACACATATTCTGATTACAGGCCTCGAAAATAACAAACACTAAATTTAACCTTAAATTCCCCACCTTATCATTAACCCCATAACATGCTTTCAAAAGGGTACAGATTCAAAACAATAAATGTGGTTACCTACAAGAAACAAACACCGGTGGCGATGGCAACGGTGGCGGTGGAAATGTTTTGGACGAGAAGGAAGAGATTTGTAAATTTAGGAGTGTTTGGGAAACGGAGTTAAGATATAAAAGGAGGGGGGTTTAGGGTACTGTGTTGGGTCAGTGTCCCGCGCATGGCTTCATCCTTGTCCCCACTTGCTGACGTCTTTTTTTTTTCTGGTAAAAAATGTAAAAGGAAACCAATTGTTTTTATTGTTATTATTTTTTTTATCAATTCTTGAAATCGAACTTGTTATGTTGGTGTCGAACTAGTTGTTTTTACCATTTTTGTAAGAAAACATATTTTCAGTGAAGGGATTGGAGCGGCAAAATTTTGGTCATTAAATTATACGTGATGTTATTGAAACATTACTTATTTTGACACTATTATCTTTTACCATACAAGCTGTGAGCTACGTCCAAAAACCTAAAATTTTGGATTAATGTACATAAACTATTTTGTTTTTTTTTTAAATGCAATGTTGAGAAACTAAACTATATTAAACTTTTGAGAATAACAAAACATACCCGCGTTAATGTGATATTTAAAACAAATTTTTTTGTTCCATTTTGGTGAAGTTATTATTATTATTTTTATTCAATAATAATTGAGAATGAACTCAAATCCATGACCTGAGTAGTTGATTGACCCATCTTAATGAGACTAGGTGTTGCTCTTGAAGGGTGTGTTTATTTTTGGTAAAAAAAAAATGAAGTGAAAAATAATGAAATGGTTAATAGTAGTTAGAAATGATTAACTACTCGTTTGAGGATTGATGTTAATAATAGTAGAGTAATCTACTTGTTTGGAGATTGAGGTGGTTGAATTATAAATTTGATTAAAATTTAGTAAAATTTAATGTAAAATTTAATAGAAGAGTTGAAAAATAGTTGAAGAATGATTAACAGTAGTTACTTTTCGTGCTCCATTAGTAAAATTTAACGTGCTCCTTCGTTTCGGAAGCTACATACTTTTATTTTTCACTTTTCCCTTTTTGTATTGATGGTTACTTTCCGTCCTAATTATTTTGGAGTCTACAAATAATCTCTAGTTTTTAAATTATATTTAAAGGTATAAAAGTGGTGACAATTTAAATGGATTTTTTTTCGAATATATAAGGATAATTTCTTTATTATATAATAATTACTTCACAGTTTTCAATAATGAATTGAGTTCTCCTTGAAATTTTGTTTCGTCTAAATTTCGAATGTATTTAAAAATAATAGGTATATATTATATTATATAGTTTTTTTTAGTAGGGGTATATATTATAAAAATATTAGGTATATATATTTTTAATATGATAATTATTTTATGAAAAATTGTATTGATGTCTAGAGATGTCCGTTTTTCCCGTGGGAAATCCCTGGTTAGGTGGGGAACCGGGCCGGGGACGGGGAAAAATTCCCCGTGGGTTAATCGGGGTCAGGGACGGGGAATGTATTACCCACCCCGATTACTTTTTTTTTTTTAATAAATATTTTTTCTATACTTTACCTCTTTTATTTCAAATAAAAATATATTTTTTTTGATGAAATTATCCATGCATATAAGTATTTTTCTTTAATAATTAACATTATAATTGAAATTTATAAATATTTTCTAAGAAAATCTAATTATTTAAAAGTATTGTCCAAAAAAATATTAAAAAAATGAAAAAAATTGCAAAATTCCCTGCGGGGACTCGATCCCCGCCGGTGCCCCACCGAATAATCCCCGCCCCGAACCCCGAAAAAAAAACCGAAATTTTTTCCGGGAACGGAAATTAAATTAAGTGGCGGGGACGGAGACGAGAAAGCCATTTCCCAGCCCCGCTCCGCCCCATTGACATCTCTATTGATGTCACAAGCTAATTTTAAAAGCTTTTCAAAAACAAAAGACTAATTATAAAATTAAATAAATTTTAAAATATTTATGTTAATAATTATTAATATTATATTATAAATAATCATTATTATGTATAATAAATACTCATTGATAAAAAGTATATGAAGATATTTATTAATATTAATAAGTATATTTGCTAGTTTTGTTTTTAAAATAAAAAAATTGTGTTGGTAACTATTTTATAGATTTGACTAATTTTATAATTTTTTCCATTTATTTTGAGTTTTATAATTTTGAGAGAGGGTTCGGAATTTATATATTTTTTATCATGGAAAATAAACTTAATGTCATTGAACAAATCATATTACTTTTGTTGGCGATTGATTTATTTAATAATTATTATCATTTAATTGAAAGATAACTAGGCGTGATATTCTATTTTATTAATGTGTTAAATAGTGTTTGAATTCTCCCTTATTTTTTTTTTTTTAAATCATTATATTCCTATTTATGGAATTTATCATACTTTGACTCTTCAATATAATTATAGCACATTTTTTTAAAATAATTTCATCCATAGCACATTTTGCCCAAAATTGTTATTCTAACATTATCAGACTTCTATCGGTTCAACTGATAAACTTTAGACTTCTATCAGTTAAGTTGATAGACTTCTATCCCTTCAACTAATAGACTTCTATCAGTTCAATCGATAGACTTTAAACTTCTATTAGTTCAACTGATAGACTTCAATCAATTTTGAGTGATTGAACTATGCAAATTGATAGACTTCAATCATTTTTGTGTCACAAATGAATAAGTTTAAGAATTGCCCAAAATTCCTATTTAGACTTCTCTCAATTCAACTGATAGATTTTAGATTTCTATCAGTTCAACGGATAGATATTAGACTTCTATCAGTCAACTAATAGGCTTCTATCAGTTCAATTGATAGACTTTAGACTTCTATCAATTCAACTGATAGACTTCAATCACTTTTATGCCACAAATAAATAAGTTTGGAAATTGTGCTATACATGAAATTTTTTTGTTCTTTTTAATATACATGCAAAACCCCAAAAAAAAAATCAACATATAACTCCTCCTCCAAAATCTTTGTCCAAACGAGTTTTTCCCTATAATTTCTCTATAGAAAAACTCCATCCAAACAAGCTATTGCACAAATCTCAATTTTTAATAAATCGTATAAATCCTCATTGAAATACTCCTATAAATCTCCATCCAAACAGCTCCCTCGTGACTAAAACGTCATGGGTTCAATTCCTCCCTCGCCAAACGTTGTAACTAAAAAAAAAAGCGAAATCTGATAGTTGCATCAACCACGCTGGCAGAATACTTAGAAGTCAGGATGCCACGTAATGGCGTCGAAAGCCGACCATCCACGCTGGGCGCTGAGTCATGGAGACTAATGGCTGACATGGCTTTTTGATGTTTGGTGGAGAAAGATAGGGTCACCAGGTCGGTGACGAATATAACGTACAAAGCAGGGGTCAAAGGAATCGCGTTGGGGGCATTTTGGTAAATGAGAGGGGTTTCCGACAAGCAAATGATTTCTCGACAAGTATTTTGGAGAAGAAACAGTTGAGGAGTGCAGTGAGGGCAACGTGGCAGTCTGTAGTTGGTGGTGGGCGTTTTTACTTTACGTAGCACTTAAACAAAGTAAACTAAAAAAGAAAAAAGAAAAAAGAATAAAAATTTTAAAAATATTGAGTTAAGATATATTTATAAACTTTAGTCTATTGGAACCCCACGGACGAGTTCGTTCTGTCTGCTCTATTCTTATTTCTGTCCTCTTATTTTCATATAGTTATGTCTAATTGTTCATTCAATAAAATACCATGATTTGATAGTTAACAAATGGTATTTATTATTCATAATCATTGATAAATTAAATACGGAGAAATAATCATTCATTTATTAATGACAATAATGTAAGTTTAATAAAACAATAAAAAATTACTTACTTAAATCGCTCATAGTTACTACCGTTTCAAATTTTAGGAACTTGACGTACATTTTTCGTGTTTTAAAATCATAGGCATTTAATTATAACTACAATGTTACAAGTTTAAAATTCAGAATAATTATATAAACTCAAGAAAGGAAAGGAGCAAAGAATGACTTTTAATACACATGGTAAAATGAACTTTTTTTTTTAGTTAGAACGATTAGGGGAGGAAAATTCAAACTCATGACTTCTTGGTCATCAAATGTAGACAGATGTCGTTAAACTATTACTTTTCTTGGCAGTAAAATAAACTTAATTAAAAGGGTCAACCATATTCATCTTGTACTGCCCCATGGTACAATTTATAGGTTAAAACAAAAGCTTAAATACTAGAGAGTTCTTCTTCTTCATTATTATTAAAAATTCAATTTATTCATATTCTTTCTGTAAATAAAATAAAATAAAAAAGATTTTGCCAGCATTTATATCCAATAAAAATAAATTATGTTGAAAATTAATTAAGAATCCCTTCTATGGGACCATTTTCTCTTCCTTTTGTTTCTATCCCTCTCATTATCACAAAGATTTACAAGAATGATATACATCAGGACATTGATTGGACAATAAGGGTTAATTCAATAGTTATTTTTATTATTATTTTTTTAATGAAATCATCTCTTTCTTTATAGTAAATTACAATCTCACTTTATCAAAAATGAAATAATACTATATAAAGTTTTAAGTTCTATTTTTCTTTTTCTTTTTTATATGAACTAAAAAATTAAAAAATTAAATTATCTTCTAAATTGGTCGAGACTCTTCTAGTTTACAAATTAAAATATAATCATTTATTCTAATTAGGATTTTAGTGCGACGAATCGAAATCATGTACGCTATGAAACAATTAGTAAACGGTTGAATGATTAAGAGGCAGTGGTCCTTCAAAGGCAGGGCAGTGGGGAATGTGCGACATGTCGTTTTTTGATCTGATTTTTTTTATAATTTCTTTTTGTTTGATAGTGTTTTACGATCTAATTAAATATGATATATATAATGGTAAGTTGTCGGCATCAGTTACTATCAGGACTAGGGGTGCAACAAAAAACCGAAAAACCGAAAAACCGAACCGAACCGAACCGAACCAATGGATCGGATCGGTTTTTTACCTCAAAATTGGACATATCGGTTTGTAATTTGAAAAAACCGAAAATATTGGATCGGTTCCGGTTTTCATTTTAAAAAACCGATCCAAACCGATATATATATAGTCAATAATTCATATAGAGTAATCTTCTTTCCATTAATATTTCTTTAATTCACCCCTATTTCAAGTAAAAAATATCCTTAAATAATTTTAAATAAGTTAAAAATACTTCTAACCTTTAAAAAAATAGTTCTTTACGAGAATGTTGTTTTTATATGAGAAATATTATTTTTGATATATTAAAAAAAATTGGACATTGGATCGGATCGGATCCATTTTTGGACATTGAAAAACCGAACCAATGGTTCTATACTTTATTGGACATTGGATCGGATCCATTTTTTGAAAACCGAAGATATTGGTTCGGTTGTCGGTTTGGTACAAAACCGACAAAAACCGAACCGAAATCACCCCTAATCAGGACAAGGATTTATGAAAGGTCGGCATGGCCATGGTCTAATAAAAGAAATGTCTATCTCAAAAAAATAAAATAAAATAAAAATAAAAATAATAATAATAATAAAAGAAATGTCACTTTTATACTTCATTCTAATTTCCATGCCTTTCCCCCAAAGAATTGACATTTTCTCCACCATAAATTCATCATTTTTGCTCAATTTGTTAATTAACAACTATGCTTTTTAAAGTGACAACCGTCTTTCCAATCAATTAATTTCTTTCTTTTTACCCTCATAATTTTAAAGGGGATTTTATTTCTTCATAATTTTTTTTACAATTTCATTTTAGTTTTTATATTTTCATTTTTTTAGTGCAATAATAGAAGATTGGATATATAATTGAATTCATGCAATCTTACACCATAGTTAGAGACTTGTATATATAATTGAATTCATGCAATCTTACACCATATAGTTATGTTAAATATATAGCTTATGAATGTTTAGGTTACATTGTTTTGTCATTATATATGCATTTATGTAATGCATAGTTGTGGCCTGACAAAGTTCCATGCATTCTAAATTGTTAAGTACATGCATTGAGTTTTTAGGAATCATATTATTTTGTGATTAGCTATTGTAATTTTCTTTTCTTTTTTAAAGTATTCTTAATTTTCTTTTGCACAAGATGTTCTTAATTAATTTTCCTCTCACCGAGTGTTCAATTTTATTTTTTTTTTTTTTGCACGAATTAGTGTTCTTAAATTTCTCTTGAATTTTGTTTTCTATTTTCACTAACCTTAAATTATATTATTGTTTTTTTGAAAACCCAAGGTATCACTGGTCTGTCCCTAGACTGTGGCACCGAGATAGGGTATTATAGTTTAAGCGCTTTCCAGCGGCTTCGAACCATGGATCTCTCAAGGAAGCATGTCTTGAAGTCCTTAGTTTCAACCGTTGAGCTATCTCTTGGGGACAAAGGAGGGAGATTTTCATGCTCGACTACCCCTTGTGTGTTCTTTGCCTATTTGCACTTTGTTTCTATCGGATACTAACTTTGCACTTAGTGTTTTGACATAAACTAAATAAAACGAATTGAAAAATCATACAAAATGTTTAAATAATGGAAACTATTTAGGTAAATGTCTATTCCATTCTTTACTATAAATAAATGTCAAATTCCATATTTATAGGAGAGAGATCAAATTCGTGTCCATTATAACCTACCTTAATTTTCATTTGTTTATTAATAATTCCAATTAAAAAGCACACTCCCCCATTTAAGGGAGTATATTCATGATTTTCATGCTGAAGCTGGAGGGTTTTTGTCTAAAGTTTGTGCAAGATATATATATATATTTTATATATGAATTGTTAAGGATTGCATTTCTCAGAATTAATGCGGAAATTAAGGCGATAGAAAAGGGAAAATTAGAATGGTGGTCGTAGCACTAAAACGGACCGATATTCGGTTCAGTCGGCCGGCGGCGGAAGAAACTAATCGGACCGCCGGCCACGTCAGCCGGTGATCTAGATTGGGGTTAGTCCACGTAGGACGGCGGTGGTGGTCGGCTGTGGATCCACTCATGCGCCGGACCTCATCATGAAACCCTTCTCCCCTCCGACCCCACCAAAAACTCCGCCTCTATAATTCCAATTTAATTTCTCCAAAATTCTTCCAATTGGATTAAAAAAATAAAAATTTTAAAATAAATAAAGCATAAAACTCTCTCACGCATGAATGTAGAGAAAAAATCTACATTTTGATAATGTAGCATTATCGACTGAGTCTTTATAGTTTGAAAAAAAAAATTGAGTTTAATGTTTATAGTTTCAAAAATTAAAATTTAATCCATATTATTTGGTCTCTATGGTTTGAAAGTTAGAATTTAATGTTTATAGTTTGAAAAAGAATTTAGTTTATGTGATTTAAAAAATTAGAATCCAGTTACTATAATTTTATAAAATCTAACATATAATTCTTATTACATGTAATCAGTGACGGATTAAATACATAGAATCTCACTATTCATCAATAAATGATATAATTTTTTTTATTATATCAACTATTTAACTCATAATTTCATCATTGACACACAATAACTAACTTTCAACTTCTTAATTCGCTAACAATTAGAAATGACAACACCATTTTTTAAGTTTTATCAAACCATTAAGACTAAATTCCAGTTTTTAAAGCTATAGAGACTAAATTTTATAGTTCTTCAAACAATACAAACTAAATTCTAGTTTTTTTTTAAATTATAAGGACTAAACTTTAATTTTCTTTAAACCATAGAGACTAAATTCGTATTTTACCCAATAAATTTTAATGGAGAGTTTTCCTACACATATGTGTAAGGGAAAATGTGCATTTTTAATCATTAGATTCCAAATTAGTTTCTATTCTTTGAATATATTTTAAAATCAAATATTTTTACGCCTTGTTTTTCAATAATTTTAGTTTATGAGATAAAAAATCATTAATTACATTATTGACTAATTAAGACGATGGTTAGAATAATTTGAAATTCAACTATATTGATGAAATCATTACTTTGATCTAGACAAAAACTAAATTTTTATAAGAACATAAGTACAAAAGTAAATTTTTTATAAAAAAACACATGAAGTAAAATTGAGTATCATTGAAATTTCAAGTGTAAAAATGTCTGATTTAGAACATAAAGGCCAAATAAAAACTATCCTTCAAGTTTATGAACTAAAAATATATTTTTCTTTACATAAAATTAATTTAGAAAATCATAAATAAAATAAAATAAAAGTGGAGAAATAGAGCTTGCGTAAGGAGAAAAAGGGGAGATCCATATCCATGGGGGACCTATTGAAGGATCTTATTCAGCCCTTTTTTTGACATCGATAGCCCTCCAAACTTCTCTGCCTTAAATTATAAATTTAGTCCGTAATTTATTAAGCATTTGTTTAATAGGTCACATTTGTTCTCACATCAAATAAAGTTACTTAAAACCATCGTAAATTGATTTTAATTGTCAAGATAATGTTAACAGTTACTAATTATAAGAATTAGTCTTTTAAAAAATTGAAAATTAAATATAAAAGAATTTGGTCTTTTCAGATTAGTCAATACCATGCAAGCTTATTCAAACATTTACAAAGGATAAAAAAAAGTATTACCTTAAAAGGATGTTAGATAAGTCAAACAAATTCTTAAACTTTCATTCTATCAAGATTTAAAGTTTTCTTTTGAATATTATAACAATTAGTGAAGAAAATATTAGAATTGATTGTCTCTTCATCTATTTTATGATGATAGCGACAACATTTTTTCATTATTTTAAGTTTCATAGTTTCTGAATTGAATTTGTAATTAATTAACTACTATAACTTTAAATACAATCCCTATGGCATAGGAAAGAGAAAAAATTGTTTATTGTTTATTTTTTTCATCTTTCAAAAAGTGATATCAATTTCCCAATATATACTAAACCAAACCTTCAACTTCACTCTCTCCAATTCTTACTTTCTTTTATATTGTAAGGTGTGAAACGCAAGACTCTTTGGAGAGACATCATCTATGATTGCCTCCCATGTTGGTGTGTACTAAAATCTCTAACTATTATTTTATTTTCCTCTATTTTTATATTTATATTTTAAAAAAAAAAAAAAAAAACCAAACATTACTATTCTTTCTTCTCCATTTTCTTCCTAGGCCCCTATCATTTCTTTTACTTCACAAATGTGGCACACATGATCCAGAAAAGAAGTACACCAATCTTTTTTTTTAGTACAAGTTGGACGAAGAAGATTACAAATATCGATTTTAGGGGTCGAATCCATGACTGTGGAGTGGAAATGGATTAATATCAAACCAGATAACCAATCATGTCACCGACACCGACCCATTAAGTCAAAAGAAGAACATCAATCGTTTGACTCATTTGATGATGTTTTTATTTTTCAACTTGGTACCAACACAACATTCCTTTTCCATAGATATTTTGGGGATCATTAATTAATTTTTTATCACTATTAAGTTTTTTTTCCTTCTCATTTTGATTTCTATGAGGTGATGATTGATCATCATGTTATTAGCCGTCTCTAATAGTTGTTTTTATATATCACCAAATTTCAAAGAGTAGACCAAACCAAAGATGAATGGATCCCAAAATCATGTAAATTCAATAGTGTTCCAAACAATTTTCATATTATGGTTTTATTGATGAGTGTTTCAAATTATAAATTATTCGAATATTTGGACGCATGTGAGAAGGGGTTTTTTTTTGGTATTATTAATTTAAAAGATTTTGTGTCTAATTTTATTTTTCTCATTGAATACAGCTACCTTAAATATTGACCCACCAAAAAGGAAAAAAAAAAAAAAAGAGTTGGCATTTAATTTGGAAGACAGTCAATGGGGAAAGGGAAATCAAAGTGGAACAGTACAAAGCATGAAAGAGGCCCAATTCTTACAATGTTCTAAGTTGGATACAGTCTAGGCTGCTAGCTTAGAAAAAAAATGTGAATGAGATAAAAAAAATAATAAAAAAAACTACCAAAGTTATATATAAACAAAAATAAAGAAAGATTGTGCATATATAATCGAAAAAATATAATCGAATAAAGTTTCTGGTATCTTTTCTCCAAAAAAATATAATCAAATAGGTCGATGACGCGATTGGTTATCTAGTTTTGCGTTAATCCATTTCTACTCCACAGTCACGAATTTGATCTCTGTAAATATATTATTAATGCGTACCAAGAAAATATTATTAATACTAATTACTATAATTGTTAATTCTTTAAATAAGTAATTGTATTTGAAATTATCTTTTACATTTTTAAAAAAAACAAAATTATCTTTTACATTTGAGTGTTCGGAGCCAACTTACCCTATGTTAATTATTCTAACCAGATGAATTATCTAATTTTATTATATTTAATTATAAAATAAAATTGTAAAAAATTAATTTTTAAGTGATCAAGCTTAAATGGTCAAAAAATATTTTAGAGTGGTTAAGATGATAGGTTTAATTTATATTGATCATTTATCTAAAAAATATTTTTTTACGAATTTTTTTAATATTTAAATATTATAGGGTCAGACAGTATATCTCATGACATTACTCAAGATCTGACCCGAAAAACTTCTAGATATATAATATTAATACATGCATGAATTAATTTCATTTGTTTTTGTGGTATAGTTTTGTTTGTTTCTTAAATTCAGCCTCGTGTTCCTCCAAGTCTTTTATGGAATGTTATTTTTGAAGTGGAGGGGTCTCATTCGAATTGATGACAACCGCGTTATTCCTACGATTTGACTTTGTTAATAATCCAAATTAAATTGTTGGTTGTCTTGCACAGACATGTTTTGGATTTTATTTGAAATAATGTTTTATTTTTCCTAAATCTTTGTTTGGATGGATGTTTTCAACTAGGTTTTTAAAATAAGTTTTTTAATTACTCTTTAAAAAATTACATTCAAACGAGATATTGTAATCATTCTAGAAAATAGATTTTCAAAACCAGGTTTTCAGATTAAAATAATTTAAAAATAATAATTATTTTTTCGTTAACATTCTATATATTTTATTTAAAAAATAAAAAATAAAATTATTTAAAAAAGATTGAGTATTATTTATTTTTATTAAAAAAAATTTTATTTATTTTTTAATTATAGAGTTCCTGGCAAATTGGAAAATTATTTACAATAGTATGCAAAAAAAAAAATATTTAGCGAGCATAATTTTGAAACATTTATTAAAAGTTAATTATACAACTATAACTTTTAAAAGAAATTAGTTTTTTTTTTTTTTTTAAAAAAACAAATTATGGACATGCATAGTAAAACTACATGTTATACATTTATGTTTTTGGGTCATACTCATTTATCTCATCGCCACTCTCAAAAAGTACATTTTTGTAAAACTAATTGCATTTAATCATAACTACTGCCCCATAATCAAGTTAATTATTCCATCTACTCCTTAAATAAATATTAGACTAATTAACCAATATCTACTAAAAAAAGACTAGTTAACCAAATTTTCTACCCCACCAGTCAATTGTCAACCAATATAAAAAACAAATTATTGTTTGCTTTTTAATGAAAGCCATTATATATATGGCTACACCATACAAATCAAGACACGTCTTCTAGAATAATGTAAGTAATTCATTGAGTATAGGACATGTAATTAATTAGCATAAATACTATAGTATTGTTAGCTGTAAGAAAATCATAAAAACTAACAAATTTTAAAGTGATGATGAAAACAAAATGCTATTTAAAAATGGATACCGAAAACAAAATATTTTTATAAAAATAAGAAAAAGAGACACGGCCACCAAAGAGTGAAATAAGTTTTTTTGTTATTTTCATTTTTATTATGGATTTTCACTTATAATAAACATAAGATTCATTTTTTTAATCAACTAGAGTGCAGTTCTATAGTGATGTGATATATGTAACTAATTAAAGTCTTGAGTTGCTAAATTAAGAAAAAGATTCTAGATACATAAGCGACATCTCTTTTTGGCTGATAACCAAAATAAAGCTATATAGGCTTTATGTCTAAAGTGAAACTATATCAAATAAATGTTGAAATATGTAAATGTTTGTTGTCTCGTAATATCACATACCGAATTGAAAACATTCAAGAATCGATCAATAAAGGATTTCAAGAACCCATTTACAATATTACTATTGTAAGATTTCAAATTCATAAGTTCATTGGACCGGGAATGATAATATTAATCTTTAGTTCTGTTGATGTCAAAATTTGGTCTTCAAGATAAATAATGCATTTGTATTTCGTTAGGAGGAATATCTGCCCAACAAACAACAAATAATAATCAATTAACATCGGTGTGGTGTGAGCCTCTTAACCTCTGATGCCTAAGTCAATTAGGTAAAAAAGATAAAAGTTGTTTCTAGGGTTTGGAATAGCTTACCTTTTGAACACTTTCAACTTACTATTTATAGGTATGGAGGCCTTTATGTGTAACTCTAGGAATATATAAGATTTTGGCTCATGAATTGGGTAGAGCTGATTTTTGGGTCTAACCTCTTGTAATTGAGTTGATGGAATTTTACCTCTAACAAGTCTAACAAAATGAAAGTCATTTTACTTGTACACCAAAAGGAAAGTTATAAGAGCTTATATTAAGTGGACAATATTAAATTGACGTAGAGATATATGGATATTTGTTATTTGTTCCTAGATAGCAACAATTGGTATATTTAAAAAAAGAAAAATTTGTATCAAAGCTAGACTCTTACTAGCAATGTAGCTGAAGGATGCCGATATAGAACAAAAAAGGCAAGAGTAGTATGACTCGAGTGTACTTTATTCGAAGGGATGATTGTTGATAACGTAAAAGAAAGATCTTAGATATCAAGGAGTTAGAGTAAAAGATTATGGGTTGGAGTCACTATAAAAAAAAAAAAAATGAATAATAATAATTCTCCTACCCATTAATCACTCACAAGATTTCTCCCAAAATCTTGCATAGAATTAATTTAAGTTCTAACCTTCAAACTACATAAAATATCTATTTTTCACAACTAGTTGAGTTATTGCCTAAGTTAACACTAAATGTAAACATCGAGAGTCAGTGACACAGTTGATTATCTTGTCTGGTGTTAATCTATTTCAACTCTACGGTCACGAGTTCTCATATTATTTGAGAATAGTTGTACTCATGCCCTCTATATAGGGTTTGTTGGTCCCTCTTCCCCCACTATGTACTCAAAAAAAAAATGTACACATATATTTAACCAAATCAATTATGAATTATTTATCCATTAGACATATAGTATTTAATTGTTACGTAATTTTTTTTTAATTTAATAATATTTGGGAAGGGAAGATTTACGATGATTATCATGTCATACATTAGGACAGTTTAATTCAACTCAAGTTAGCTCACAAACTCAACATTGTTTCTAGTTGAAGTCTAAATTTTTAAAAATATTTCTTTTTTAATTTTGAACTTTCTTAAATTCTATCATAAAAAGTCATATTAAATTTTTAATTTGTTTTTGCCAATTAAATCAATTTTAAACTTTAATCACTGCTATCAAAAAGACCCCACGTTTGTTCTTTTTTGTTTATCAAGCTAGATTTGCCACACTTCTCAAAACTAGTTTTTATTTTATTTTATTTAAATCCCCACTATTTATGATAACAAAAACTACAGATTAACCAATAACAGTTACACAACCAACAAGTTAAAGAAGATAAAAAAAAATGATGAAAGAGGAGCATAATGGAATTGGAGATGAGGGACATTTTTTATATGTTAATCAAAATGAATTAGAAGCTAAGCATATTCTTCACTTCATCAATATCTTTATAATTGGATATAATATTTTACACATTTAAGTAAATTTGCTTGTTATATATTGACACCTACAAGAGGTTATAAAAGGTAATGGTACTTTGCTTCTTGGCATAATGAAAAGAAAGTTTAAAAGGTTTCAAAGTACCCTTAACTTTCATAAAGGTTAATTATCTTCATTTCATCTTCACCTTTTTGCTCTTTTTCCAGACAGCTTCATCTCTAAGACAGAGATCTAGACAAATAAATAATCTTTCAAGACAAGACAAGACAAAAAAAAGGTCTTTTGAATGCCTAATTTGTAAATCATTTATCAAATTAGTTTCTTTGTTTTTTACTCTTGAAAGAAAATACAAAAGCCCTAATTTGTCTGTATTAATATATAGTTATTAGTGAATTTTATTGTAATCAAATCACTCAAAGAAAAGGCATCAAAGACAAGTTGATGGAGGTGACCTAAGTATAGCTTAATAATAATTTATATGTATCTTCCACTAAAGATTTATGAAGTAGAACTCTAAATTTAAAATGATCAAAAAGAAAAGAGACTTTTTTTTTTGTTCAACAAACTTAGAGACTCAAACCTTTACATTCTTTGGTAATCAAAGGAAATATTTGCCAAGTCATTAATTTAGAAATATTATAATAAACAATAAAGGAGTATAGTAATAACTGCAAATTAGATATATAAAAAAAACAATTTACAAATCACATTTTCCCTTTAAGACTTTTTTGCAATATTGTTCGAGGAGATTCGTATCCTAATATTTGAAGATAATTTTTTTATCTTCAAATTAATAAATTATGTTATATAAATATAATGTATATACACCACCCCTATTATGGTTTTTATTTAAATATCAAATTTCATTAACCCATCAATAATGCCTGCAACTCCCTATCAAATGGACTACAACAAGATCCATCTCTACAGATCTTATGACATTTTCAAAAAAGAGGTATCGAAAACAAGGTGTAGTCAATTCGAATAACTCAATTTTCATTTCAAGGCCTTAACCAACAGGTGGAGTGTCTAGGCTCTAAATTGACATACTCTTCATCTATCATCACCATCAACATGAAATTTTTTCGATATTCTAGAGGGTAATGGCATGTCCATCTCACTAACCGAATAGTAGGATTAAGAATTGGACCTTTACCAAAAAATAGGACCCACCAGAGACTCTTTATCCTAAAAGAGGTTAACTTAAGCCCCGTTTGATAACCATTTTGTTTTTTGTTTATAAAATTTAAGTCTACAACAACTACTTTATTATATCTTTTTCTTTATTTAGTTATCTACATCTTACCTATATTTTAATAAACAAAATCAAAATTTGTAAACAAAAAAAAGAAGCTTCCAAAAACTTGTTTATGTTTTTGAAATTTTGTTAGTATTCTCCTACTTTCTTAATGAAAGATGGAGCACATGGTAGAAAATTTGAATAGAAATAGGCTTAAATTTATTAAACAAAAAATAAAATGGTTATCAAACGGGGCCTTAAGAATAAGGATTATCTTTATTGAACCCATCTTGAGGTCATCGAATCTCTCAACCCCATTGTTCTAAAGTTCAAAAGAGAAACCACATTGGGCCTTATTATGTCAAGGCCTTTATCCTTAACAAGGGCCCAGGAAACTAATAGGCCTGCTTAGCGAGCATTTAGACAGGTTTGGGCTTATCGTAGGAGGAAAAGGCCCAGTAATCCAAATATGGACTAAGGCCCGTACCGCTTAGGAAAATCCCTTGAGACAAGAAGGAAGAGTTCACTTATTTATGTTTGAGATTTAATTCTCTATATTGGGATGCCAATCATTCCTAGTGATTCTGATGTTATCTTTATCGATTGTGAGCCAAACACACAACCTAACTAACATCTTCGATTTTCCAATAATTAGGTCCGAATACATATGTCCGTCCCTGTTTCTCAAAGATCTTATGCGCAAAATAACAAACACCAGTACTAAACAACGCTTTCTCAATTGGGGAGTACACAACACTATTCTTGGATAAATTAAGATGAATAACAAAGTAATGATCGAAATGAAAATACTGTTTAGGCCTTGTCCGCTTTGGCAGCACTGGCTGCAGCTTGTCCTCGAAGTCTACCCGTTCTTCTTGCAGCAATGAGTCCAACCTTTTGGCCGGGAGGTGCATCCCGCCTGACTGTGCTCGCATGTCCAATGTGTTGATGGTTACCTCCTCCGTGAGGATGCTCGACCGGATTCATAGCAACACCACGGACCTTAGGCCAGCAGTTTCTCTTCACTCTAAATTTGTGGTAAGCATTACCAGCCTTGAGAAGGGGCTTCTCTGTCCTACCACCACCAGCAACCTGACCGACCATGGCACGGCAGCCACTCGGAACTATTTTCTTGGAACCAGATGGAAGCTTGATCCTAGTAACATTGAAAGATGAGCATCAGCAATTGAAGAAAAACGTGCTGAATCAACGCACACATTCATCGTGGGTTGGCCCTAGTGGTTCAAAAGGATCGTGGAAAACTAAGTGATGAATTCAACTGACTATTCGAATGCTGTAGAGTTATATCTACTACAGATTAGTTGATCCAACCTGAACGAAGAAAATAAAATCTCACACGATAGCAAAGCTCTAAACAAGCAATAAACATCACTTCACTCAAACAGCAAGAAAAATAGAAATGCACTTACAAATGACTAATTTCACACAAATAAATTCCTTATCTGTGAAATTCTAACAACCGTAGACTAAGGCAATTTTTTCAAACAGCATTTTAAGGTGCAATTTCCTATAATGATTAGAAATGAGGAATGAAGAAACATCGCCAATGCACCTATCTAGAGAGGGCCAAATGCTTGCAAATACTATTGCTATTAATATGAGTCCCAATGACGATTAAGATTAGGGCAATATGAACAACCCAATATTAAAATATCCACAACAATTGAGTCTCGAACCTCGGACCTTGAGTGGAGTATTCCCTCAAAGCTCAAGTCTTCAACCACTCTGCCACCCATTGGGGACATGAACGACCCACTATGGAAGATACAGTTCACAGTACAACCCATCAAGATTAATAGAGAATTACCAAAGAACTTTTTATTCCGAAACTGAATCTCCAATTCAACTATATCATCCCATTTCCTTTCCTTTGATCAATTTCTGTTCTTATTTTATTCTGATGTCTATATCTACCTTCAAAACTTGAAAACAATTCATCATATACAAAATTGGTTCAACAAAGAACAGAAGTAACCAGTAACTTTCCACTCATTAGAATTCTTAACAAGGTTGGTGCAACAAACAGCATGAAACTACCGCAAGATACACAAAATTACGATAACACAGAAGAAAAATAACAATTTAGCATTGTTTTAACAAAAATTGAAGAAAAACCTGGAAGTGTCATTCTCAGGATTATGACTGATAACAATCGCGTAATCTCCAGAACACCTAGCGAAAACGCCACGGTCACCAACATGATGTTCGACATTGCAAATAACAGCACCTTCAGGAATGGATCTAACAGGCAAGACATTACCAACAACAAGGTTCGCCTTCTTCCCGCAGTAGATAAACTGGCCGGTGTACATCCCCTCGGCCGCAACAAAAAGCTCGTTCTGCTTCTTGTACCGGAAAGGATGGCGGAAGCTAACCCGAGCGAGCGGCGCTCCACGGCCAGGGTCGTGGACGATCTCGTTGACCACTCCTTTCAGGTAGCCATTCCGCTCGCCGAAGTCGAGACTCCGGAACCTCGCCGGACCTTTCCGGTGATGAGTGTGGGACTTGAACACGGAACCTGCTCCCTTACGTTGAGCTCGGATAACCCTTCCCATGGCGGCTCTGTGGAGGTTTTCTGGTTGCAGGGAAATTTAGGGTTTAGACGAATTTATATTGCACCATATCGAAACGGGCTGGCCCGTTGTGCCGATGGGAAGAAGCCCAACCTCCTTGGGCCTGGTGGCCCATAGTTTGCCAGCTTGATTGCTTGAATAAAAAAAAACATTTTTATATAATTTTGTCGAAGTAATGTTTAGTCCATAAATTTTTATATAATCTTTACCTTTGTACCATTCAAAATTGTGATATTTTCTATGTTTGTTGATCGTTTGGTTTATTTTTACTTTAATTGTTGTTTAAAGAGTCTTGGTTGTTGGAATTAGTTCGAATGATAGTATGTTTTGTACTTTTAATTTGTTTTGGTTTGAAAATGAGCTATTTGATAAAGGATGTCTTAAAGTTGGGATTTTGGAGTGTTATTTTTAATGGAGTCTTTGATACACTACCGTTTTGAAACTCTGGTCTTTTATGAAGGATTTTTATTCTTCGATAATCATTATATTGTTAGGATTAATAAAGTCTTTGGTGATTGTTTGTTACCGGCCTTTTACATTAAGTACCATTCCTTTTATATAATTTGATTAGATCGAAAGGTGTCTCGTATCCTTTTTTAAGTTCTTTACATATGATTGCTTTTTGTCTATTGTTTGACCATGGTTCGACATGAATATTCGAGCTAAAAAAATAGTGTAAATTTTGGTTTCTATATTAATAACGTATTTTGATTTTTTTTTTTTAAGTCCATAAATTTACTAAGAGACAATTTAGGGAAAGAGGTTTTAGTTTGGTTCATAAATTTTAGTATGTAACCATTTAATTTTGTAGTTTAACTTTGTGATTTTTTTCTTTTTTTTTTAGAAGAAGATCATTTTTTTTTTTTTGATCATTTATTGGATGAAGAAATGGATGCGAATATTATTATGAAGTTACTACCAAAATTGGTTGAAATAATTAAATAGTGGATTTGTTAAGTTAGTTAAATTTAGCTCATTTAAGTGTTGATGTCTATCTAATATGATTGAATATGGTAGAGGCCTTTTTTTTTATCAAAGTAGAGGCCATTTTTAAATGACAATATATGATCTCTAAAAAAATGTCAAATGATTCTAAAGTAACTGATATAAAATTTATATAAAAAATCTTGAGATTAGAGGTTTGTCCCACGTATTCATTTTATCATAATTTTATTTGTTTTATTTCACTAAAAAGATCTGATAGTACTTACTAATAAATTCATGACATTACTCTTATCCAATCAATATGAGAATACTTAATTTACATTTCCAATAATTCTTCTCTAAAATAAAGTATTGTAAAGACTCTCTCTTTGGTCTTTTTTCTTAATGTTCGTTACTCGAGGATTCAATCCTATATGCTCGAATAAAGTCGAGTCTCTCCTCAAATAATCATATCTATCTGTTTAGTTCCTATATATTCATCAAACTCGTATTCATGTCAACTCCTCTTCTCCAAAACATATTAACATTAGTCCAATAGAGTTTTTTACCACGAGTTCTCCACCTCATGTCTCTAGACTCCTAACTTTTTTGCTTCACATCTTAAGATTCTATTGGCATAGCCATGTTAGAGGTATGATTTTTCTGATACCACATATAAACAACGACACTAAAAAAATCTTTACATTAATATGATATTAGTCGCTTTTTCATAAGTTTTTATGACTATGTCCTCGTATCAATGAAATAGTTTATTGAGATCATCTTCTTCCTATCTAATTAATATGATTATTTTGTTTATATTCCCAACAAAGCCCATATCCAAAAATAGTCTCAACATAAAGTCTCCTAAAGCATAGCCAACAAAGTGTACCCTACAAACTTGGGTAACCCAACCTAATTTTCATCTTACAAACATATGGTGTCCAAAATACTTATTCCCACAAGGAACAAAAGGCTTGGTCCCAAAGAATGTTGTTCTAAACATTCAACTAAACTATATGTCATTATCATTGATACTATCATCCTTTTTTTGTCAATTTGGTACTACAAATTTATTTGGAAATTTGTCGTCCATCCATTTTTTTTCAAATTTCGATCAAAATTTGTATCTTTTTAATTTGGTGTTGTGGTCAAATTTGAGGTTCTAGAAAGATCTTTCCAAATGTATGTGAAGTTTTAAACTTTCGGAAACTCCTTTTGTTGCTTTTTATGGAAGGAATTTTGGTATAGCAATAGCATATGATAAGTACTATCTAATTTTGTATTAAAAAAAAAAAAAAGTACCATCTAATTTTTCAATTTCACTTTTGAAATTTCTTTTCTTTTTAGAATACTTAAAAAGTCTCTTTTTTTTTTAAAAAAAATAAAATTGTTAAAAAAATGTTTGCAATAGTTCAATCACATTAGAGTATTTTCATGATGAAAAAAATCATGAGTTTGAATCTCTATTCTTTCGATTATAATTAAAATAAGAAAATTGTAATTTTACAAAATATTTAATGTATCTTTGATTTTCAATTTTGTATTTAGTAATTTTTTAGATTAAAAAATAATCAAATTGATAAATAAAATCTTGTTAGTGAGTTTCATTCATTATTGAACAAGACAATAAAAAGAATAGTTTGAGATAACAGGCCCCGTTTGATAAAAAATTTGAATAGAAACAAAAAACAAAATGGTTATCAATGACAACATTTGCTTCTTTTTTTATATATAGATTATATAATAATTGGGAGTGGAAAGACTCGAACTCAATTTCAATCATAAAAGTATTGCAATTTTAGTATTGGTTCTTGAGCTCCCAATATTGTTTAAACAAGTTTTTCTTATGCAATCAGTGAATAATAAAATATTTGTATCAGTGTATGATATTAAATTTATAAATTTTAGAAAAACTGACATTAGTGCAAAATAATTTTTGCTTAAATTTATGAATTTTAACAAAGTTTTTTGATAATTAATTTGTGCATTGGTCAAATCTATTTTTGAACAAACATTTATTTTATTGAAATGAATGAGTTTATCAAGATTGTTACGCTGTTTAATTTGCAAAAATTAGTGCACGAATTTGCGGAAATTGTACAAAGGGTCAAGATTACATATTTATTCAAATTTAGGGTACAATGTGATGAAATTAAATATTTAGTGTCCAAATCGATACAACCCTACAACTTTATGGTCAATTTTTCTCTCTCAATTAAATATTAAACAAACATGTCTAACAACTCATAATTAGAAATCACACACACAAACAATTAAATATATTTGAGCTTAAGATCATTAATGAAATCTAGTCTTTTTTGCAACAATCGCCAACAAAAGCATTGTCATCTTGTACAACCTAATCATCATGAGGTTCCAAGTTTTAAATTCCTCTTCCCTAAAATTGTTGTATAAAAATAAATGGACGACAATGAAAATAAGAGGTTGAATTCTATCAATATTTTATATAATATTGTAATCATCAGATAACAAATTCAAATCTAAACATGGATGACAATGAGGACGAAAACGAAATTGATTTTAGTCACAGTAATGTCATGTGATGAACTTTGTCTTCATCTAATTAATCACCCAAATTGCACAATCTTTTTTTTTTGAATTCAACATTCGGAAGCACGGATTTAAATTCGTAACATTTTGGTTACTAAGTTATATAATGTCATTACAATTATGTTCTCTTTTTAATTCAACAATATTTTGAGTGTTAAAACTCGAACTCGAAACTTCTTAGAATCTCGTTTGATAACTATTTGGTTTTAAATTTTTAAAATTTAAGCTTATTTTGACTCATTCTTCTATCATGTGTTTCATCTTTCTTACAAGATGTTTATATCTTCTAAAGAAAGTACGTAAATACTAACCAAATTTCAAAAACAAACACAAATTTTTTTAAGCTACTTTTTTTTGTTTTCAAATTTTTGTTTGGTTTCTTGAAATATAGATAAGATATTGATATCCAAATAAGAAAGTAGACTTAAATTTCAAAAATTAAAAATTAAAAATAAAATGATTATCAAACAAAGCTATATTACTTTTAAGACGTAGTTTTTTTATTTGAATTTGAAGCGTGATGATCGCATAATCGTAAAATAAAGATTAGGAAGTTAATAAGATGATAAAACGACACTTGGCCAATAATTAAAGGAAGAAAAGAAGTCGTTTTGTGCGGCCATTGATAGATCATTACTTAAAAGAAAAGTTTGGAAGGTATACAATTCACACTGTTTGGTAGAATGAGTGGACATCACCAGCCCCACTCCCATGTGCATTAATTTTTTTTTTATTAACCTTTAATTTTTTTTATCTTCAAATTATGATATTGTTAGTTTAGTTATGATTTGATTAAAAAATTGTACTCAACCAATAAAAACAATAACTTAGCAGTATTTGTGTAAGATCTATGACCAATAGTTGGTGAGTTTAAATTTCCTACTTCCAATTATGGTAGAAAAAAAAAATATTCAAAACTCAATTTTATAACTAAAAAAGTTGTGAATTTAGTATGGGAATGTATGCATTCTCATTCAATTTGAAGTTATGATCTCGCATATTGTTAAACTAAAATAAAAGTCAAAGTCAGACTCGAATATTCGAAAAGGGTTTAGCTTGTGTTGAACAATCATGGGATAGTAATTTGGTTTAGGAAACCAAAGTGTTAATTGTTGATGTTAATGATGGGGAAAATGATAATATAAAGATCTTAAATAGAGTAGCTATTTGGATATATCATATTAGGTTTGAGAGACTGTTTTTTGCTAAGCTAAAACTTGATTTATTTTCATGACAAAAATACGTTTGGCTCAAAATAGGCATGTTTGAACATTGTTTTTAAAATGGTTATGAAATTGTCACCAAAGAAAATGTGTTTGGTTTGTGCACAAAGATAAAAAGCCTAGGCAAAGTGGAGGACTGTGCCGACCAAGAACAAACTCAACCACACAACTTATCTAAATAAAAGCACATGTCATAAGGTCAGAAGTAAAATTGAGGTCGCCATAACCACTACTCAAACTTAAAATCTTGAGGAGAGTACACCCCAGCTCATACGCTCGACCACTACGTTGCTTGTAGCGGACAACAACTACTACCTTATAAAAGGTAGATACCATTCATTTTCAAATGTACGAAAGCTCGCCTTGTCACCATCTACCTTAATACTAACTCATGCATTGGAGTGTACGATGATGAGCATCATGAAGATGCAAGATTCCATTTGCATGTCATCTCTTCAAATAACAAAGTTTATTTTGTACGACAAATTAACAGTCACATCTTGTTCTAACTATAGGTAAAACTAGTGTCAAAGTGATTTCTTTTTTACATTTTTTACTTAGACCCACCAATAATCTTAGAAAAAATGTTAATAATCTTAGAGAAAATGAGTGGCTCAAATAATCAGAGAGCCTTGAGGTGATGAGTTCAATCCATAATGATCACCTATCTAGAAATTAATTTTCTAACTAGTTTTCCTGACATCCAAATGTTGTAGGGTGAGGCGATATGTCCCAGACATTAATTGAGTTGCGGTTGGCCCGAACAATCACGGATATCGAAAAAAAAATCTTACGGAAAATGTTGGATGAGAGAATGAAGCCATAAACCTTTTGCTTTATATCAATAATGATAAATTCATGAAGAAGAGCATAGCCCAATAAAAGAAAGAAACAAATTCCTTCCAAGGCTTTGGCATTTTATCTTGAACCAGTTTCCTTAAAAGGAAAAAAAGAAGAGATAAATTATGCTTAGGTCCAGAGTTTTTCAAACTGCACAACAAATTTTTTACAATTAAAACCATTATCAAAGTGATTTCTGGAGGAGAGAAAATTTGACTCCTTCCAACTCCTTTGTCCAATTAATATCCAAACACCATCTTGAAAAGAAGAAAAAAATAATCCTCTGTGATCTCATCTGAGCTTGATCATGGCCGTTAAGGAGCGAAAAACAACTTCTTCACAAGGGATGGTGATACCCATGTCATGGTTGAAACCAAACTCCTCTTCTGCTCTCTGCAGCAGGCTCTGGAACTGCGGATGAGCCAGCCACGATATCGGGACAATGTATCGGCTTCGGTTTTCTCCAACGTAGACAGGGAAGTGGCCTCTAGGCACGTCATCGGGGAGGCTGCCGTCTTCATTGAAGCCATTTCTCCTGCCAAAGCTAGAACATCTTTTGAGAATATGTCTTAAGGAGGCTGATGGCTGAAGTAGATTAGCCTTCTTGATAGCCATTATAAGAGTTTTGGAGTACCAAGTGTGTGTGTAAGTGTTTGTTTTTGTGGCTGGTGGGAGGGAGGGAAGGATATGATAGATAGACAAAATACAAATAGATAAATGATGATTTTAGTTTGAAGAGGTATTTAAGAGAAGAATAAGAGACAAAATCATGTGAGATGTGGGAGTAAAGAACAGACCACAAGAGTTCTAACCCAATTGTGTAAAATGGAAGAGCTACATATGCCAACCTAAGTGGGCCTCTTGGCTACACAGTTGCGTCTCTTAAACACACAACATGGGTCCCCTCAGCTATGGATGAATTTTCACAGCTCCATTTGTTCTTCTTTTTTTTTTGGTAAAAAATCAACCAAATTCATTAACCACCAAAAACACTCCTCTGCCACGTCAGAGGAGAGATGCCCCACCAAAAAAATACATCTGAAACATCAGGGGGCAACATGAGCCTCCCAACATAAGCTAAAATCAGAGCGTCACAACTTGGCTAAAGAATCAGCAATCCAATTACTATCCGACTAACGTAATGCGGAAAAGAAATAGCCTTATCTTGAGAAGCTCTACTATATCCGAGGTAACCATGCCCGTCCTTAGGCCAAGCAGTGGTAGACATCGAAGGAAAAAAGAAATAGCCCGAGTTAAAGCAAAGATATCCTCCATATTGTTTAGAAATTAGATATCCTCTCTAACGAATTTCAAATCATTATGGATGATATCTTTGCTTTAACCCCGTTAATAGGGCTATTTCTTTTAACGTGGTTAAAGCAAAGATATCCTCCAAAATGTTTTGAAATTCGAAAAGATCTTGGGAAACCCCTAAAATAGTATTGATAACTACTGAAGCAACGGATTCCATCTAGACATTCGTAGCAATTCGTCTTTCTCACTCTAACAACTTACTCCGGCCTACCAAGCTAATCATGCACCATATGGAGTGCAAAATTAGACCTCTAACCTTTTCGTCGAAAAAATGTCTAAACCAGTTTAACTACGATCATGTTGACCACAACTCCATTTTCTTTTCCAGAGGAAAGATAGGGAGATGTTGGTTTATGTTAATTTTAGTAAACTAGTATTTTTATCTTTTTTAATTATTTATTCCTTTTAGGATTAGATTAAATATTATTTTATATCTTTTCCTTTTATAACTCGGTATAATCTTTTCCTTTTATAATTAGGTCATCTTTTCTTTTTTATGATTAAATATTATATTTTCGAGAATTTGAATTTTTATCTTTCAACGTGGATCTATTGAAATCGGGTGATGTGGAAACTACATCTAATTCAGATGGAAAGATTAGAACACTATATATTGTTGACAAAAAAAAATTCTCACCACCTACCTACCACCTCCAAACTTCTATATAGTTTTTTGAATGTTTATTTGTATCTTATATTTTCCAATTAAAAATCACTCACAGGCCAACATTTTCCCCAATAGAATAAATGGGAACAAAATGTAAATTATATAATAAGGTTAGATTTCACGAGTGTTAGGATTTGTCTCCAATTATGTGCATAATAATTTATTAAGGTACTTCAATATCTTTGACTATTTATTGAGACTCTTCAAACGTATAGGTAGCACAGAGTGTGTATCCAATAAATTTGGCATTGAATTGAATGTATTTATTGAGCTGTATTGTTGGACCGCATGACCAGTCTACGCTACGACTTTCAGCCTGTTCTATTTATAGGAAACCTTCCACAGTTATTAATTGTTCACTTTGTTTCCATGTAAACTAAAAATTATCTAAAAATTAACATCATCAAGTGACCTAGTGGTCAAATAGAGTCTTGAGGTGCTAAAGATGATGAGTTCAATCCATGGTCGTCACCTACTTGAGAATTAATTTCCTACGAGTTTCCTTGACATCTAAATGTTGAAGGATCAGGCGATATGTGACATTAGTCAAAGTGCACGCAAGCTGACCTGGACAATCACAAATATTTAAAAAAAAAATAGTCATAAAAAAAACCAATATATTTACATAAAAACACACAAATCCATAAAAAAAATGGGGCTTTTGCATGTATATTACAAAATGGATAAAATATTACATGACTAGCACAATAATGAAAATATTTGCACATATAGCAAAAATTGTAAATTGATAGACTTCATATTAATAGATTCTATCGATAAATGGTGATAGAATAAAATACTAATAAATAAAGTAAATTGATAGACTTCCATCAGATTCTATCAAGAGTCTATCAATAAGAGTCGATAGAATCAATCATTGATAAAATTGATAGACTTCCATCACTAGAGAATGATAGATTCTATCAAAGTCTTCTATAAAAAAGGTAAATAATTTTTTATTTTTTTTAAATGGCAGAATTTGCTATAAAAGAATTATTTTTAAAAATGTGTTATAATTGTAACCTGTGATAAAAAAGTTGTTATACATCCCAAATTCCCTAAAAAAATAGACAGCTGGTCAGAAAGTTAGAAGCAGAAGGCAAATATATTCGGGGATGCCAGAACATTTTAACTAAGACTTATCATAAAATGAAAGGCAAACAGCTATATTGCAAGTTTCTCACATGAGAGTCTGTAAATGTCAGTTTCCCAGAAGTATTTTTTATAGAAAACAACATTTTCACGACTTTCTAATATCTGGGCTACACAAAATTCCTAACCAAATTGTAAGACCAAACTTAAGATTTTGTCTTTATATTTTGGGGAAAGTTAAACAAGATTGAAAATAAGAGTAGTTCAGAAATGAACCTGATTGGTCCACCAATTCAATCCAAATCTTGGGGCTCTGTATCAACAAAATCCGCACAAGTAGAGGCTTGTTTTCCAACTCAGTTGTCGAGTGGTCCAAGTCCAGGACATACGGTTCTACTTTCGGGCACGAAGTAGGATGAATTTGACTTTAGTACCTTGTTTCGGTTGTGGCCCATGGAGACTAAACTTTGTTTCTTTATTCTTAATTCTATGTGTACTGGTCTGTCCCTTGGATAACAGAAGTTGGTCACTGAAAGCTCAACTTAGCACAAAGCTATGCCACCCATCATCTACAATTTCTCGGCCCTGTAGATGTTGGCACATTTGAACGATTCAAAAACCGTCGCATCCTCAACTGTTTATTACCTGTTTACCTGTATGTGAAATGAAACATCTATAAATGTACATAGTAAATAATGCTGAGAAATAAAAGGATACATATTGAGTAAAGAATATGTCATATGCTCCAGCCAGTTCCCTTGAATGTCTCCACATCAATAGACCACCCATGTGGCAATCCAAAAGCTGGAAATACACAAGTTCAAGATACCAAAGAGTTGTGATCAAAAAGAAGAAAAAGAGTTTATCTTATGTAAATGAGCACCACTCATATATCCAGCCTTACTTTGCTGACTTGCTTCAGTTTCCCATGTTCCAAGGCTCAAAATCAATCACTCTGTCAATACTAACTGAAGTAGGGCAGCCCAATTCACCTGATTATCCTGTCTCATTCTCATCCAGTTGAAAATTATCAGGGTACATGGGTACAGCTTCAAACTGCATTCAGAAATTTCATAAAAGCAGGCTTTTCAATTAATTGTGGGGTCATACAAATGGGAGCTTCTAGGATTACAATAATGTCATCAACTTAAGCAATTTGGATATGAAAATTGTTCTAGTTTCAATGTAATGATGTTAACGCAGCAAGAAGCAATAAATACAAGAATAGATAGCCATTATCCATAGAAACAGCTGTCTACATAATCTGCAAGCAGCATAAAAAAAAGATGGAGTGAGAGAAAAGGTTATACAATCATTGTCATCATTCCTGTGAAGCAGAGGCCAATATTACTAAGCAACAAAAGACAATTTCCTTTTAGCACATGGTGACCCGAAGATATGATAGATATTTCATGGCCATGTTTATTATATCAAATACAAGATAATTAAGAACAAAAGCTAAGGCAACTACTCCACTCTTTGGTGTAAAGCAAATCTTAAATAGTGCAAAATCATACTTTTATATATTCTCCATCAACATTTTTTATTTGGGTTTTTGGCAATCTTCTTGGCCCTCGGTTCACAATTTTCGATCATTACTTCTCGAGCTTCTTTGAGACTTGGGACCAAGCCAAAGAAGGTGAGATTTGAGAGAGTGAAAGCTGGATCACTTTGGTTCATTTACCTGCAAATCTGATTAGGTTCAAAATCCAAAGAGCAAAGTCCCTGCCAAACAATGTAATAACCTCATTTGGAAAGAAGGTAAAAAAAAAAAGCCAGAGAAAACGTATTCCCCTTGCTCTCTTGCTTTTTAGATCATACCCCACAAAATGATGGAAAATAAAGTACAGGAAATTGATCACATATTTGTTCATTCAAATTTTAACTAGATGATTTGAAAAAAGCTTTGACCAACTATATATTGTTTAGGCTCCATGTCTTAATCTATAGCTAAAGGTGTATCCAGATCTGACTAATCTTTGAAGATTGCAACAGAGAAACAGCAGAATTTTTTAGGATTGGAGGTTTTTGGAGTCTGAAATTATGGGAGCCTTCAGGTTTAAAATCTTTAGCTACTAATAAGATTTTTTTTTTTTTCATTTAGCAATCTTCTTGGCCCTTTGGGTTTGGCAGTGGATTGCTAGTTCTTCCTTGCAATGCATATTCACTTTCTTCAACACAGATGGGGGGATCAATAAAATATGGATGTTACATGATATTGTTGAACCATGAGTGAGTGAACAACGTCAATAACAGCCACAGACTACTTCAATTAAAAAAGCACTTTATACTGCATGGATATATCAAAGAAGAATCCAACACATCGTTGTTTACATTAACCTGAACCATAAGAACTGGCAGGAAAACCTAACTACATGGAAGAACTCTATTAGCCTCCAGTTTATCGCGTGAATCATAACCAGCAGTTGATTTTGAAAACTGAGGCGGTCCATCCATCACACTTTGTTGTCTTCTCAACTTGACAATATGAGCTTGCACCTAGTAGATCAACAATAATATTAATATCAGAATCTACAATCTTTATAGTGAGCCTTCCAGTAGACTATGGCTCATAATATCAGAGAATAGAGGATAAGCTAATCATGAATCATGATCAATTTGGAATCGAAACATCATATCAATCTTCATAACAAAATCCACCAAAACCTAGGAAATGTCAACGATGAGTGAATTTCAAACTTCCACATTTTTGACATATTATCACACTGCCACCAACAAGATGAAGAAGACCATCAAAAACATGCGAACATATGTTAACAATATATCACTAATAATTGTGTTGTGATAAAAAAAATAGATAACTCCTTATCCATCAGCCGGATTGTTGACAAAATTACTTTTTTGGTGGTGTTTTGGTGTAAAATTAATCCTCTACTGAGTCTACTCCATGCTTGTAGCTTTGATTCTCTTTTAAATAGTTGAAAATCTCTATTGTAACTTTTTTTGTGTTTGGCTATATCCTTTCCATGTAATTTCATATATATAATGAAATTGTTTCTTATCAAAAGAAGATAATACCATGCCAAAAGTATGTTCTCTTCGGAAGCTTAAGTGTTTCAACATGTAGAAAGAGAAAGATTAAGACGTAGGAGAAAATATGATTTAGATAAGAAAGTACAAAAATAAGATATTCCTACTTGTTGGCGAGCAGCTGCGAGTTTTAACAGCTCATCTGCCTCTGAGAAATTCAGGAACCACTGACTATGGGGGTGATCCTTGGTGTCACCTCTCTCCCTTTCTGCCATATTCTCAATTGGTGCTACATACACCCAGTCTAAGAATTAACATTAAACAGCAACAGATAGTCAGAAAGACACAATAGCAGAAATTTACCAGGATTAGGGAGAGTGAAACCAGCAGGAAGCCGAGGCACAACAACAGCTGGATGATTCTGAACACGTGCGAAAAAAACTTCAGATGGATCGGGAAAAACAATTTCGTTGTAAGACTCCACAACAACAGGTTTCTTTGTTGTTTGTGGACCAGATTCCTCTTCAGTATACAACTTCAAATGGTGGAACCTATAATAATTTAAAAGGGCATTAGACATAGGATTTGCCTTTCAGATAAAATTAAAAATTCAGAGTTTCGAGATTATTTCTCCTCATATTCTTCAATGACAGGAGTGCGGTATTTATACCATTTACAGAGGAGAATGAATAAACTAAAATAGTTAAAATAAAATAGCTTTGCACTGATGAACTTTCAGCTTAATAACTGACTATAGATGATAATCCAAGATTGCGATCAATGCAACAAGAAAATAATGACAATAACTTACAAATCTAATTGTTTATCACAGATGTCGCTGTGGAAAAAAATGTTGACGGCAATCTCAAATTCTCCCCAGCCACATTCGGATAATTCAAAAGGCGGTGATTCTACAACTCTTGTAGGGTTGTTAAAGCTAGGATGCAACTGAAACACAACTCTCTTTATCACAACCCCGATATCCTCATTAGTAGCACCACGCACATAGACCGTCCATTTATGCGACTGGGACCTAACGGGGGATAAAAACATTGGATAAATTTAGCCAGCCAAATGCCTGAAATGTAGAAGGGGAAATGAAACAGCCCCAGAAGATTACAAACTTACTCACTGGCCTTCCGACCAAGGTAAAATGCGATAGTTCCACAAACTATTGGAACACAAATTTCCATGTCTTTAAGCTTCTTGCTAGCACTCTACAACAGCAGAAAATGGCTAGCGATAAAGTGGGGCTAGTGCAATGTGGTAGTCTTTTCACAGAAACAATTTAGAAAACTCATAGCTCAGATAACAACTCAAAGATTTGGCTATCTATTATGCCTCCTAGAACCACTAATATGACAAATCATGTTACGAAATCGGAACAAACATCAAAGAAAAATGACAAAGAATGTGAGACAAAACACAAAGATTTACGTGTTCTCGTGTTAGCTATGTCCACAAGCAAAGGAGATGAACCATTTTTTAAAGTAGATAAGCAGGCAAAAATGTCCTGAAATTGGGATAGGGTTTTAATATAATTTATAAGTACATTTGAAAATCCCTATTATAAAATAAAACCCTATTACAAAATATGACCTGATACACAAAAACAGCTCAATATGAAAACACAAACAGTTTAAAGAGAGATCCCTGCTCACTGACCGGGCAGCGAGACCCAGTCAGTGAGCAGGGATAACAACTCAAAGCTCAGATAACAATTTAGAAACATCAAAGAAACAATTTAGTGCAATGTGGTAGTCTTCTCACAGAAACAATTTAGAAAACTCATAGCTCAGATAACAACTCAAAGATTTTGCTATCTATTGTGCCTCCTAGAACCACTAATATGACAAATCATGTTATGAAATCGGAACAAACATCAAAGAAAAATAACAAAGAATGTGAGACAAAACACAAAGATTTACGTGTTCTCGTGTTAGCTATGTCCACGAGCAAAGGAGATGAGCCATTTTTTAAAGTAGATAAGCATGCAAAAATGTACTGAAATTAGGGATAGGGTTTTAATATAATTTATAAGTACATTTGAAAATCCCTATTATAAAATAAAACCCTATTACAAAATATGACCCGATACACAAAAACAACTCAATACGAAAACACAAACAGTTTAAAGAGAGATCCCTGCTCACTGACCGGGCAGCGAGACCCCCGACTAAATGAAATCGTGGGTATCATAGTTCCAAGCCATTTCAACAAATCAGTCAAATGCAATCAAAATAACGAGTATGAAAGGGAAGGAAGCAAGACCTTGGCATCGCCTGCTTCGGAGGATTTTGAGATTTTGATGCGCGGTTGCTTCGTACCAGATCCGCCGTCATCGGCCGGCGTTTCACCTTGTTTTCTACCGGTCATTGAGCTCGATCTCTGAGAGTGTTGACCTTCCGACTATGGCGATTCGATCACGAAAGGAATTGCAAGATTTCTTTTCATTCAATTTTTGCAAATTCGTGGGAACTCAAATGCGCGCCAATCCAAGCCGATTTGTGGGTTAGGGTTTGTAACTCAAAAATTGATAGTTTTGTTGTAACTAAAATAATATTAAATAGGTTAAAATACCATTTTGGTCCTTCGACTTTGGAGTTTGTTCCATTTTGGTCCCTCGACTTTTAAATGTCCAATTTTAGTCCCTCAACTTTGTTGTTTGTCCAATTTTGGTCCCTCAACTTCCAAATGTCCAATTTTTGTCCCTCAACTTTGCTATTTGTCCAATTTTGGTCCTCAACTTTCAAATGTTTTCAAATTTGGTCCTTATACTATAAAAAAAGTTCAAAAATTGTCTTTTGGTCAAATGAATTTTTTATCACTCCTAAATTATTTTCTCTCTCTTTCATCTTTCATAATTTCTCTCTTTATAAATTTTACCTCTCTTCTCCTCTTTTCTTTTTTTCTTCTTTATTTTTCTTTTTTGTTCCATGGTAGACTATGAATTTTAGAAAACAAAAAGTGACAAATCAAAGTAGAAAAATTATCTCATGTTAAATAATTTGATGAGATGGATTGAGGAGAGAATAAGAGAAAAAAAAAATAAGAGAAGAGGATTAGAGAGGTGAATTTAAGAGAGATAAAACTTTTAGAAGAAGAAATGATGAAAGATGGAAGAGAGAAAAAAAAATTTAGGAGTGAGCACAAAATTTATTTGACGAAAGGACCATTTTTTAACTTTTTTTATAGTCTAGGGACTAAATTTGGACATTTGAAAGTTGAGAGACCAAAATTTGACAAATAGCAAAGTCAATGGACCAAAATTGAACAAACTACAAAGTCAAGGGACTAAAAATGAACATTTGAAAGTCTAGGGACCAAAATGAAACAAACCCCAAAGTTGAGGGACCAAAATGATATTTTAACCTATTAAATAACTCTTGTCATCCATAGTTGTCATCAAGATTTGTAACTCAAAAATAATAGTTTAGTTGTAATTACCATGTACACTAAAAGATTCAAGTTTAAATTTCGTTTGATAATCATTTTATTTTTTATTTTTTGTTTATGAAATTTAAGTTTATTTCTATTCAAATTTTCTATCATGTGTTTCATATTTCCTACAATATATCCATCATTCAAGTAGGAGAATACTAACCAAATTTTAAAAACATAAACAAGTTTTTTGAAGCTACTTTTTTTTTACAAATTTTGATTTCGTTTATTAAAATATGGAAAATTGTAGTAGATGGCTACTTTTAACAAAAATAATTACAAATCTAGTCATCTTTCGAAGTATTTGTAAATTTATTTTTTGTTTTAAATTTGATTAATAAATTTTTTCATTAATACCTATTATACTCTTACTTTTCCGGTTTTCTTTTTTTTTCTTCTGCCACCTGTTGCTGCTGCTAACTGCGTGTGTTACACTTTTTTTTTCTTTTTTCGCAAATGGCCTTTGCATTTTGATGGACAGTTATAGTAGCGACATGGCAAATTGCTAAATTCTTAACTTTTTTTATTATTTTTTCAGCATTTTTTTAACTTGTTTTTATTTTTTTTTTCCAGCAATTAATTGCATTTATTTGATTATTTCAATACACTCATATTACTTATAAATATAGTATTATTTATTATTAATACAATATTATATATCAATAATACAGTATTATGTATTATTAACACAACAATTTATGTTATTAATACAGTATCGTGTATTAATATTGCTAAATTTCTAAACAAATTGACTAATACTTTTAATTATTTTTTGAATTTGACTACTTTTGTAAGTTTTCAAAAACAAAATCACTATTTTCTTTTTCAAAATTGTAATGAATGACCTATTCTAACAAACTAATTACAAATGTAGTCAAATTTGAAAATATTTGCATCGATAGTCATAAATACGGATCAATACAATATTATTAATACTTATTAATACAACACTTTATTTTATTAATACAACATTTTACGTTATTAATACAGTATTATGTTATTAATACAGTAGGATATTATTAATTCGGTATTATTAATAATATCTATAATTATGATTGCTATTTTTTTTTAAATGATCATATTTTCAATTAATATAAAGTATCATGAATTAATATTCATGTGAGATACATACACAACCATATACAAAATCATAAAATAGTATATTAATAAGGTAAATAAAAAATACAGAATTACTACTACATAAATCTATATTTATTTATTGTACTCAAAAGAAAAAATCCATATTTATTTATTAATATACGGAATATTTTAGATTTTATTTGGCAAAATCAAAACAACAACAAACAAACTGTGGATCTCAAATAAAATTGTAATTTTTATTAATGAAAAAAAACAAAATGATTATCAAATGAGGGCTTAACTTTCAAAGTGATTAACTATATCTGAAGTTATATATATTCGGTACATCTTCTTACTGGATAAGTAATTCAAATAATATTTAGTTCCAATAAACCTCTTAATCTACTTTTCTTCAAAAAAAAAAAACCTCTTAATCTACTCATTCGACATTAACGTAATCTACTCATTCGAAAATATATTGAACTTTATGTTGGTACGTCTTAAAAAGTCAAACATCTATTAATAACAAATGATTAAGTGAACATTCTTTTAAATTCAACAATAATTAAAAGTGGTTGATTCAAATTCATGATTTTTTGAAGTCACGTACACATCAAATCGTCTAGATTATTGTTGTTGTTGGACAAGATAAAATGAATAGAAGGTTTTGAGAACTAAGAGGTAATTGATTTAATACATGTTAACCAACCTATTTAAGAATTAATTTTCTATCGATTTTCTTAATCTTTAAATATTGTCGAGTTAGACCGAGGATCAATGTTGCAGTTGGTTATCTTATATTGTTTGGTGTTAATCCATTTCAACTTCACAGTATTTGACTCTCATGTTATTTGAGAGCAGTCGTGCCATCTACGTAAAGTTTGTTGGCTCTGTCACCAAATCAATTTATTAGTTTCCTAAAAAATGAAACCGACACCGACCAGTTAGTTTAGTCGGTCGGTAAAGTTAGTTAATTAATATTATTTTTCTTATTTTTTTAAGTTAATTTTGCAATAATTTAATAAATATTATATTTAATCATATGACAATATTAATATTTTATAAAGGAAATGTTCGATTAACGGATCAAATCAATCGACTAAATCGACCAACTTAACCAATTTCTTTTGTTTGATTAATCATTTTTATAACCAACATCGACTAACACAAGCTTGAAAACCGACCAACTACCCTAATTCACTTGGATCAATTTTCGGAGAATGTACGAAAACAAAGCTCAATTGGAGTGTTTATTGTACACATACTTTAAAAAGTGAATAAGTCCCAAAATTGAGTCCTTATTTGGAAGCTTTTAGGCGATTGTGCTCAACGGAGCCGTAAAAGGGCATAGAAGTTAAATAAATAGCCCACAAAGGCCGCCACAATAACGGTGGCAATCCAGTCCAACGGAGAAGACGAAGAAAACGGCGTTTTCTCTCCGGCCAAGAGCTCAGTGGAGCTAACCAAATCGAGCCATGGATGGAGCGAAGCAGCAAGGAATCGAAGGAAAAGAAGGCGATTGGGACTGCAATGGCTGCCGGAACCGGAACTATGCTTTCCGATCGTTCTGTAACAGATGCAAGCAGCCGCGCCTTCTCGTCGACATTAAAACCCCTCCGAACTCCAAATGGCTTCCTCGCATCGGCGACTGGATCTGCTCCGGTAAGGTTCCTGTTCGCAATTTATGTTACTGTTCTCCATTTCGTTTCCTTGGATTTCCTCGCGGAATAGCCTTTGTTTTGAAATTTGACTAGGAGAGAGTTATTGATTTAGCTTTATCGCGCTTACTATGACTAGGCTTCATGTTTCAAAATCGTAGTTACTAGCTGATTGTAACGGCCCAACCGATCGCTAGCAAGATATTGTCGCTTTGGCCCAATGGCCTCACGTATTGGTTTCTCCTCGAAACCCATAAGGGAATCCCACGTTGGTTGGGAAGAGGAACGAAGCACTCCTTATAAATGGACATCTTTCCCTAGCAAGATGCATTTTTCCCATAGTGAGAAACAAATCCGTGAGGCTAGTTGGACAAAGCGGAGAATATCTTGGCTAGCGGCGGATTGGGCCGTTATACTGATAGTTCTTCAAAAGTTCCAATTTAGCTCTGTTGAACTTCTTCAAGATCATTTTAAGTTATCCTGCGAGCATCTATGTAGGAATAGCCTTCTCGTTGATGAAGTGTTCAATAGATACTAATCAAGGTAGCTTGGATGCAGGCTATTAAACTTCCTACACTATAAAATGACTCATTACAGCCAATTCAGATATTGTAGTTGGAGTTTATACATTTTCTAAAGCGGGCCATGTATTTGTATAGCATAGAGAGTATATGACAAATGATATTATTTTGATTGTTAAACATCATGGGTTCACCTAGTGGTCAAGAGGGGTTTGAAGAACTAAGAGTTTATGGGTTCAATTCATGGTCGAAGTTAATTTCCTAAGGGTTTTCTTGACAATCAAATGTTTTAGTAGTTGCGATTTGCTACTTGAGAATAGTCGTGGTGTGTGTAAGGTGGCCCAAACATGGACCGATATTAAAAAAAGAAGAAGCAATCATTGGTTTTCCACACCGGAATTACAACTTAGTAAATAAGAGGAATCTTGGTTGCATCTTTATCACTAGTTCAAGATTTTCTAGCCAACTAGAGTTGGGCTCAAGTGACATGGTGTATGACCTGATAAACAAAAAGTTACTTGTTCGAATCCACCTACCTCTAATTATTGTTGATTGTTTTTTAAAAAATGGTTCAAGATTTTCTGCCTGCCTTCTTCATTAATGTTTCTATTCGAGCGAACTTGCACTTTTAGGAAAATGAAAATTAGGTTCAGTCATGAGTCGTTTGTGTTTTTTTGTATGTGTATTTGGTGTGGATGGGCTGCTTGGTGTGCGTATACCTGCCTTGCTTGTGGGTTGGGTTTGTTTGGCTCTGATGCAATAGGTTGCACTAACAACAATTATGCATCAAGAGAGAAGTGCAAAAAGTGTGGACAACCAAAGGAGATAGCAGCAATGCCAGCAATTGCAATCCCTGGAGCTTCCTTTCCAACTTATTCACACTATTTTCCCAGGACCCAAGGAGGATTGGATACACAGATGAATCTTGGATTAATTGGAAATGGCACTTCACAGCAACTGCATCCTCTGAGCTCAAATTGGTCCCTTGGAGGTGCTGATAAGTATGGAATTCATGCAGCTCCTACATTTCCTTTGGGTGGAAATAATTCTGCAATCTCATATATGAGTTCCCCTAATCGAATCCTTTCAGTTCCGAAGGGTTGGCGAAATGGTGACTGGATATGCAACTGTGGTTTCCATAATTACTCTTCTCGTGCCGAGGTGGGTTTTCCACCTTTACACATTGGGCATTTTCTTTCCTTTCCTATTGGTGCTGTTAATTTTTCTTTTTTGTTTCCACCTGTTGTTTGTCTAACTAAATTTTGTCTTACTTGCAGTGCAAAAAATGCAATGCTTCACCGCAAGGTACACACACATCCGTCCCTAGGTTTCGAAGATTGCATTAGGACCTTTTTCCCCCTCAAAGAAAACTTTTAAGAGACAAAATGACATAGTTATTTTATAGTTTCTGCATGTAATAACGGAATTTTGGACCTATGATAATCTTGCCCACAAAAGTCTTTCTATTTTTTCATTTATCTTCTTTGTTGTCGTTCTGAATCAATAGATTCATATTTTGAAATTTGGAGTATAAAAGTTTGAAAGAAGGAAATTTTAGTAGAATGGAGATACTTAGTTGGCCCTAGGGGAGGCTGTGCTGGTATGGTATTTTTTTAAGGCAAAAGGTGTTACAGCTAAGATAAAGAAGTCAAATTTGTTAAAAGTTTATTAGAATTATATTTCTACATGAAATTGAGCGTCCCCTGGGGGATTCTACTCACCTTTTCTTTCTCTCATTCTTTGTTTTTGTTTTTGTTTTTTTTTTGGATTATGCAGCACTTGGAATGAAACGCATAGCATCTGAAGAACTTATTCATCACTGGGATAGCAAGAGATTAAATATTGGACAGGTACCCCCCTCATGAACAGAAAAATGAGCTTTTGAGCAAACTTTTGCTGTTAAAATTTGGTGAAACTGATCACTGGCTTGTTGTTGTTCTTTTCTTGGCATTGGCATTCAGACAAATGAGCAACAACAATCTTACCCAGGTTTTGAGCAGATTATAGGTTCCAGTAGTGACCCAAATGTGGGACTATATAATTCTTATCCCCACGAAAGTTCTTGTGTTACTCCAAATTTGGAAATGTCAATGCAGTTTTCCCAACAAGCAACTGCACCAACACTACTAGGGAAAGGGTAATATGTAGTTGCATTATCTAGCTGAATTTTGTATTCTCCGACCTTCGAAGTGAAGCCATGATGATGTCATAAATTCTAGTAAAACCCCATTGCTTCTCGGCCAAACTGCTAATAATTGTTATTTATAATGCTTGATATTGACCAATATTGTAATTTCATATATGAATGAAATTGTTATTTATACCCTCAATACTGGAGATCCCTTACTTGATCCCTAGTTAGATATATCTATAATGTAATTTCATATATGAATGAAATTGTTTCTTATCCAAAAAGATATTGACCAATATTTTGTTCCCAAAGGGTGGCGCAGTGGTTGAAGACTTGGGTTTTGAGGGTATGCTCCTCTTAAAGTCTTGAGTTCGAGACTCATCTGTGACATTACTTTTTGATGTCTCCGATGCCTAGCGTAGGGACGGGTGTAGTTACCCTGTTTCAAAAAAGATATTGACCAATATTTTTATAGCATGGAACAACTTGCATTTGAGTTAACTATGAACTCGTTGCTGATTGAGCTAATTACCCTTACCACATTGAATCTACAGAGCGAAGCAGTGGCGCAACGGAGACTGGATGTGCACGAATTGCAATAATCATAATTATGCGTCTCGCTTACAATGTAACAGGTTATCATCTAAACTTTTCTTCACATTCACGTTGAATGTATTTTTGTATGTGCTGTGCATTGTTTACATTGTTTTTTTACCTGTGGATCTTACAATTCAATTACTCCACAAGCTCTAATTGATCCTGTTATGATAATGGCTAAATTCTATGCTCTTTTTGTTGGTAAGTTCCGTTTGGCAATCCTTTAGACTCCGTTTGATAACCATTTTTATTTTGGTTTTTTGTTTTTGAAATTCAAGCATACAGCTACAACAACTATTCCATCTTATGGGTTTTCTTACTTGGATATCTGCATCTTGCCTATGTTTTTAAGAGCCAAGTTCATCCAAAAAAAAAAAAGTTTTTAAGAGCCAAATCAAAATTTGAAACTAAAAAAGTGGCTTCCAAATTTTTTTTTTAGATTTTTAAATTTTGATTGTGATTCAGATGCTTTGTCAAAAGAAGTATTGTTAACTCTTTCCAGAGAATTTGAGTTAAAATAAGTTAAAAAGGAAAAAACAAAAAACAAAAAATCAATTGTTTATTCCTTACTTTTTGAAAGTTGTATTGTTTTCTCATTATTCTCTACCATGACGGTGACTTCCATCTTTATATTTGAATTCTTAACCAAATACAAGTTTATGAAAGCTATTTTAAGTTTTCAAAATTTGGCTTGCTTTTTAAACATATGTAGATTATAAAACCAGAAAATCCATAGAGAGGCAAGATTTATAGGCGTAGTTTCCAAAATAACATCAAATGATTATCAAACATGGTGGCGCCTCAAGAGGTAACATAGTGGTTGAAGACTTGGGCTTTGAAGGTATACTCCCTTCAAGGTTCTAGGTTCGAGATTCACATGTAGCTTTACTCCTTCGATGTCTCTCGGTACTTGGTCTAAGGATGGGCGCGGGCGTAGTTACCCTTGTTTCAAAAAAAATAAAATAAATAAATTGGTGGCTCATATTGCATTGTTTGTATCAGGTGTAAGACTCAAAGAGATTCAGTTTCTGTGCCACTGAGTGCCATCTGAACACCATTTAGACAGACTTGGGATGATTTTTTTCTGGTGCTGCAAGTTTCTTTCATTCCAAAGAAGAACAATCGTTGATTAAGCAGCAAAGCAATACCCCTCGACCGTCTTGATTGGCTCCAATATGTTGATTGATTTTGAGTTTTTTATTACCTTGGGAAGAAAGTTTGATAAAAGTCGTGAGTGAATTTTTCATATTTGTTAAATTAAAAATAGTTGTATTGATTATGTGTATCTATGACTTCATAAATTTGAATCTACCCTTTTAAAAAAAATATATAATAATTATATTATTATAACTATCAATTTCATTAGCTACACGGTTAGTTTTTCTTCGAAAAAAATTTGGTCCTTTGATGAAAGTTATAATTTAGCCTCTATTTTGTTTTTAGTTTATAATTTTTGAAATTTAAGAAACTAAACCGAAATTTGAAAACATGAAAAGTAGCTTTCAAAAATTTGTTTTTGTTTTTGAAATTTGGTTAGTATTCACATTATTTTTTTAAGGCAAGATAGATACATTGTAAAATAGATGAAGTAGATTGTAGGAATTTTGATTAAAAATAAGTTTAAATTTCAAAAACTAAAAACAAAATACCAAATAGTTATTAAACGAGCCTTTAGTGTCTATGATTTCAAAATTGAGTCATCATAGTTTTAAAAGTTATCATTTAATTCATATGATTTGATGAATTTTAGAAAATTAATATTTGTAATTATTGACGAATTCAATTGGTGAAAATTAGTTATTCATGAATCAATAATTACAAACAATAAAGATTGTTTCTTCAAGGAGCATAATTCTAGCAACATCTTGTACCACTTAATAACTAAGAGACCGAAACCCTCCACTTAAATAGTTATTGAGTTGAAAAAAAAATGTGTTAATAATGTCGGTGTTAATTAAGTAATTGATTGAACATAACATTTTTTATAGGTACATAGTCATTTTTAAGTATTAATTTGTTAACAATTATTATCTTCTTAGTTTTTATTGAATTAGTCAACTTTTATCTTTTAAAATAAAATTTAATTTTCTTCAAAACATAAAAATTAAAATTTTACTTTCATCAAACCATAAGAATTAAAGGTGTAATTTACCTTTTAAAAAATGTTAGCCCAATATATGTCAATTTAATTCCTAAATTTTTGTTTGAATTGATTTAGAGTCTTGTATCAAATCAAGTATACGGTCGATTTAAAACCATTCCCTGTACAATTCTCACTCGCATAGACTTCATTTCCTCTTCTTTCTTTATTTTTTCCCCTACCAATTTACAAAATTTTAAAGGAATAAAATGTGGGTGAAATTTTTTTACAAATGAAATTTTTAGTTTAATATAAAACTAAGTATACTTTTTTTGTTTGAGTGATAAAATTAGGTATACTTTTTTTTTTGAAAAAAAAAAATAGGTATATTTAAGTTTGACGTATAAAGTTGTAATCTAATGATTATAAAAATTTAAGGAAAAAAAAGTATAAAATGAATGTATTTTTAAATAAAGGCTCATCTAAAGTTTTTTTTTGAAATCAAAAGGAATTTTATTAACTAGAATCATCACCAACAGAGATACAACCATGGATATCTTTATCCAACAGGCCTCTAATCCAACTAAGCCTTGATATTTTCCCTAGCAGCCCAACAAGAAACCTCATGAGCGACACCATTGGCTGCCCTAGGTACAAAAGCAAGCTTCCAATCTCTAAACTTCTTTAGCATTTCACAACATTCCAGCAAGAAAAAACCAGAAACAGAATTTTGCAGTTGCTTCTTACATATTGCATCAACCAATACTTTGGAGTCAGATTCAATACCAATTTCTCAAGCAAAGCAAAAGCTTCAGCTGAGAGAACATCCATTGTTTGTAACCGAAAAGAGCTTGAAACACCTCGACAAAGCCCAAGAAAGTCACGAATAATGGCTCCACACCCCACCTTATAGCCACACAGTGGGACGGAGGCATCAACATTGAGTTTAAGCCAATTTGGAGGTGGAGCTTTCCATCTACCATGGTTGAGTATTTATATGTCTTTGTTTAAGAACAAAATTTGTAGGAATGAATCCTTGAACAAGTCTCCACACAAAGATTTTAATTTTGGATGGCACCTTTATTTCCAAATCAAATCCCAGATTGATTGTCTCCACACAAGGAGAGTTAAAGAAAGGGGTGTTTGCTCCATTACCAATTCACTTTCTCAAACCAAAGTTTTAACAAATCTCTCCCCCATAAGAGGCTTCTCCACATAAACGAAGCATTGGCTTTAATATTAGCCTCTAAGATAGATTCTTTAGGATAGTATTTTCCACTAAGAACCCGATTAGCAAGGGACAAAGGATTAGTTAAAAGCCGCCACACCTGTTTAGCGATAAGGGATTAGTTAAACCCTTCTAGGTTCCGAAATCCCAAACCTCCACGATCTTTAGCTAGACAAAGCCTATCCCATTTGGCCCAATGAATACGAGACTTGTTCTTAGTCGAACCCCACCAAAATCGAGCAACAATATTGGATATGTCATAACAGATTGATTTAGGAAGTCGGACACAAGACATTGCATATGTTGGAATAGATTGGGCTACTGCCTTAATCAAAACCTCTCTCCCTCCAATTGAAAAGAAGTTTCCTTTCCAGCCTTCAACCACTTTTTGCACTTTCTCCTTTAGGTAGTAAAAATCACTTTTTTTATTTCGAGAACAATGAGAAGGGAGCCCCAAGTATTTGCCAAAATTCAACACCACTTTCATTTGAACCATGCTAGCTATTTCATCACAAACTAACTGCTTAGAGTTTGAACTGAACATCACTGCAGATTTAGAAAAATTTATGCATTGACCAGATCCTTCTTCATATACACGGAGGATCTCTCTAACCATATAAGCTTCATTTATATAGGCATCACAAAATAATAGGCTATCATCTGCAAAAAAACAAATGAGAAATAGAAGGACTAACTCTAGCAATTTTACACCCTGTTAGCAAGTTAGAATTTTGAGCATTGCTAAGCATACTAGATAAACTTTCTGTACAAATTATAAACAAAAAGGGAGATAGTGGATGTTGTCTAAGTCCTCTATTCGGACAAAAATATCCACGGGCTTCACCATTAATTAGCAGAGAAAAGGAAACTGTTGTAACACAGTACATCACTAAATCCACCCATTCAATAGCAAATCCAAGCTTAATCATAGCTTTTTTAATGAAAGACCATTCAACACGGTCATAGGCCTTACTCATATCAAATTTCATAGCCATTTGACCCTTTGAACTAGCCTTATTAGCAAAGATATGATGAATACTCTCATAACCAATAAGAATACTGTTTGAAATGAGGCGACCGAGAGTGAATGCACTTTGAAACTCAGAGATAATCCTTCCTAAAATTGGTTTTAAGCAATTAGCAATGGCTTTTGAAACAATTTTATAAGTGACATTACAAAGACTTATTGGCCGAAAATCACTAACTTCAGTCGGACACGATATTTTTGGAATAAGAACGATATTTGTATGGTTAAAGGGTCTAGCAAATTTCCTGCGATTTAAAATTTCCAAACATTCTTTAACCACAACACTCTTCGCTATTTGCCAATATCGTTGATAAAACACTGCTGGAAGACCATCTGGACCCGGAGCTTTGGTTGGGAACATTTGAAATAAAGCCATATGAACCTCCTCTTCAGAAAAGGGCCGACATAAATTAGAATTCATAGCATCCGAAACCTTACTTGGGATGTGTTGAATAGCTAATTGAATCTGCTTGTCTGAGGGACTAGAAGAAGAAAAATGTGGGTAAAATAATCACAAAAAACCTTGGTTAGATCATCTTTGGAACTTTTTCAAACCCCATTATTATAAAAAAATTCCTTTAATAAAATTCTTCTCCCTTCTTATAGATGCTTTTTTATGAAACCACTTGGTGTTCTTATCTCCCCATTTTAGCCAATTTTCAAAGGCTCATCTAAAGTTATAGCTTGTTTTCATAATTATTTTCACGGTTAAGGAAAATATTATTAAACCCACTTCGAACAATTTTTTTTAACCTTAAACATGTTAATGTATTAAAAATATTAAAAAAGTATAGAATAAAAATTGATTTCCACTAGGGGTGATTTCGGTTCAGTTTTTGTTGGTTTTGTTCCAAACCGACAACTGAACCGATATATTCAGTTTTCAAAAAATGGATCTGATCCAATGTCCAATAAAGTATAGAACCATTGGTTCGATTTTTCAATGTCCAAAAATAGATCCGATCCGATACAATGTCCAATTTTTTTAATATATCAAAAATAATATTTCTCATATAAAAACAATTTTTTCATAAACAACTATTTTTTTAAAGGTTAGAAATATTTTGAACCCCTAATTTCCACCTATTTTAAGGAATTCTTTTCCACTAAGATTTAAAAATATCTAATATTAATCATGGCCAAAAATGCCTTAAAAACTTAAAAATCAAAATTAATAAGTTTAATTTAGAATAGTCACCGATAAATTAATTTGTTATTAATTTATTTGATATAAGAAAATAGTCTAGGCGTAAGTAATTCGGATCAGACTAATTCATGTAGGGCTCTTTTAGTGGCCCGGCCCAAATTCGAAGGAAATGTGATTGGAAAAGGAAACCGAATCTATTCCAATCTCTTGTACGCCTCTTCCAAATTCTCCATTTACCAGTCGAATTAGGGAAAAATATTCCCAATTTCTCTCTATAATTTGCGGTCCACGAACAAAATTTTCCACAATTTTGATTTTCTTCAGCTTCATCGCTTCACTCGAGTTCGTCGGCTTTCGTTGCTTGCAGTTCATTCATTGTTCACAACTCGCAGATGGCGATTAGTCATCAGCATCTCAAATCCGAAGACCCTTTTCTTCGTAATTACAAGCCCTCAGAGTTGCGCATCGCTTCTGAGTTTCTCGGCACTTGGCTTCCCTTTCTTTCCAGAGATCTGTGTCGGGATTGCACCCAGTTGCTCTCGGATCGAATCCGCGCCCTTGATCCAGGTATTCATTTTGTTGCTTTCTGTTTGTTCTTTATGAATTAGGCCGGAGAAAAAAAACCCATCTGAATTTATAGATTTCTTAGGATGATCGAGTGTTTAAAGGATAATTTTTTTTAATTTTAACGAGGTGGGTTATCGATTTTTGTGTATAAATCATATAATTCATTACCCTGTATGCATATTTATGTAAGTATTACTGTATTAGAGCATTTGGACTGCCTTTAATGTGTTGTGTTGCTAGAAAATTGTAAGTTATCTGCGGTAATTTACACTATATGTTCCTTTGGTTCGCATTATTTGGATGCTTTCTGGTTATGATTAGTAGGATTTTCTGATGGAATTGCTGAACTTGGTAATGTTGTAGCGGTTCGTTCGAACGAGACTTCGAGCTCTGCACCACCTCCTATAGAGAAAGACGTGCATGATAGTAACGGGAATCAGGATGATGTTTGTGATACAAATTCTCTTGGAAGTTGGAAAGATGAAGCGGTAATGAATTCATTAGGGAGCTGGAAGGACGGCGTAAATGAAGGGAATGAAGCTAGTGATCCATCCTCTAAATTAAATTCCAACAAGACCTCGGAGCCCCGAATGTCGTGGGCTGATATGATTCAGGAGGATGAACTAGGAGAAGATGATGATGAGTATGAAACAGAAAAAAGATTAGTCAATGCATCTGAAGGGAAATTAATTATATCGAAGGTTATTGAGAAGCCAAAGCTATCTAGAGAGCAAAGAGAGTACATAAGGTTTATGAATGTTGGGCGAAAGAAAGATTTTATTTGTTTGGAGAGGTTTAAAGGAAAACTTGTGAACATTCTTGAAGGATTGGAGCTTCATACGGGTATTTTTAGTGCTGCAGAACAAAAGCGAATAGTGGATCATGTCTATGCACTTCAGGATATGGGCATGAAGGGAGAATTCAGAGGTAACTTTTTTTGTCTACATATTGCTTTCCTTTATTGTATTTTTCTTTTCTATGCTAGTTTTGATAGGCACTCTGTAACTCCTAAGCTTAATGATTCATCAATGAAATGTTTTGTTTGCAATAAAAAAAATCTCATCCAGACGCAAGCCTCTTAAAAAAATCCATAGATAACCTGGTTAGTGCCTATCGATGCTCAGTATGTAACATGGAGACTTATCATATTCCTGAATGTCTTTTTTTATGCTTTCTTGAGGTTTATTTCTTTGATCAAGTGTTTTTGGATTTATCTGGGGCCATGCAATCTTTTGCATCAGTATGTAATACAAGTACAATATAGTGTCTATATGGCTTTGATATATATATTTTTTTTGAGAGAAAGTATCTCTGTGGCTGTTAGCCTGTACAAATATAAACATTGGGACTCATCCTCTTGTGTTGAAGCATGTTTTATGTACCTAGCAATAAAATATTGTGTTGGAAGCAGTCAATCTTTGGTGTCGTTAGTTAGAGAGTACATCAGCATTTGGAGCCTAGAGCCAGTGATTACCTTCGACCAAGAGGTTGCAAATTCGAATCTCCCAACTCCCAAATATTATTATTGTTAAAGATTAGCATTTGGAGTCTAGACTATTAGATTTTGGATGTTACAGAATGGTTGTACTTGATCTGGTAGTTGATAGTAGCAGAGCTGAAAAGGCCAAAATGTATTATTGGATAGAAAATCTAGGTGCAAACTTTACATGAGCAAACCAGATAATATGAGAGGGTCATACTCTCCCTGAGTTCAGGCATCTTGGTTATTGGTTATTATACTTCTTTGGAGTGTTGGATCTTTTTGCTACCAATATTAAAAAAAAAAATGGCATATTCAGAACTAACCAGTAGCTGCTTTTAATTTTGTGAAGTGGAATTAGAATAATTCTTCAACCTTGTCACCAAGCAAATTTGGACCCTGGTATTTTCTATTCCTTTGGTTGACTGGATGTCAAATTCATAGACTGAAGTTCATGGTGCATATTATCTTGAAACCAAGTCACCAAGGAAATTGGAACACGGACATTTCTCTGCCTTCTTTGGCTGGTTTGATATTGTAAGGTACCAACTAAAGGGTATATTAGTATTAATAGGGTATACTAAGGGCATTAGAGTATTTAGTCAAGGAGTTTGAGAGCAGGCATCAAATTGTCTAGTGGTTTTGGGTCTTGGGTTAGTATACTCAAGGGGAGGTGAGGTTCCAAGTACCTTATACTTGGTTTTATCTTGTACTACTGATTTCATTTCAATATGTTTCTGTTTTAGTTAGGGGGTATCCTGACAGATATCAAATTCATAGACTTTACAGTTATGGTGCACAATCTTGAAAATTTTAATCTCTGTATGGGTGTGGAATCAATAGTCAGATTTAGTTAGAAGTTAGAACACATGCTAATGTTTCCCAATCGTCCCCATTTTCGGAAAAACATGACAATGACTTGAACGCAACGCCATAATCACCGTATACATAATATTTTATTGTTTTTTTGCAGACCGAACATTTTCAGCTCCCAAAAAATGGATGAAGGGAAAGGGGCGTGTAACCCTGCAGTTTGGGTGTTGTTACAATTATGCACCTGTGAGTATCTGATCGCTAATTTGATGTAGTTCTTTTGGATTGCACCTTGTCTTTTTCATTTTTGATATTCAACCAATTGTGATGCTTGGCTAGCATCTCTAATTAGATTTAGACTATCATGTTCAATGAAGGGTATATCATTCTAATATACATTATGATGACAGGATAAAAATGGTAATCCTCCTGGAATTCTTCGAAGTGAAATTGTGAATCCAATACCTTCTCTCTTTAAGGTGATCATTAGAAGGTTGGTGAGCTGGCACGTGCTTCCGCCAACATGTGTTCCTGATAGCTGCATTGTGAACATCTATGATGAAGGGGATTGTATTCCTCCCCATATTGATAACCACGATTTTGTTCGACCTTTTTGCACCGTGTCATTCCTCAGTGAATGCAATATTGTTTTCGGATCCAACCTTTCTATCGTAGGACCTGGTGAATTTTCCGGGCCAATTGCAATTCCTCTTCCTGTGGGGTACGTATAATATGCAGTTGACTAGTTCACTTTTGCAGTTTAATTATTCATTTTCATCTGTTCCCAAAGGGCAGCATCGTTGGTTGGAACTTGGGGCTTTCAAGGCATGCTTTCTTGGAGGTCTCAGGTTCGAGTCCTATGAGTGAGCTTAATTGAAAAATCGCTTGTTGTCTCCCTGGTCCATGCCTTAGGACGGGCACGGGTGCAGATTCAAAAAAAAATCTCGGTTGTCAATTGCATTGGATTCTAATCTTACCGTTAATTCATTTGTCCACAGGTCTGTTCTCGTGTTAAATGGAAATGGAGCTGATGTTGCTAAACATTGTGTACCTGCAGTCCCTTCAAAGAGGTATAATTCCTTTAAACCAAGACCTGTACTTGCTTAATGTTATCCAAATTCCATTCTAACTTGCCTCTTTTCTGGTCTGTTTTATAGGATTTCAATTACATTTAGAAGAATAGATGAATCCAAAAGGCCAATTGGGTATGTTCAAGAACCTGATTTGCAGGGAATTCAACCATTGCCCTATGAATCAAGTGAAAATGAGGTACCAGCTTCTCCTGTATCATCAGAAAGGGAAATAAGGAGGCAGCCATTCTGGAGGGGTAGGGGATCTGGAAACCGAAGCGACACTCGATATGAGCCACGAAATCCAGGTCGGGGTCAGCATAGGCCAGCAGATAGGAGGTACAGGGTAAATCTAGACAGCTGAAGGGTAGCAACCATTTAACAGTTCTGGTTCATTGCTTTTGCATCATGTGAAGAGCTACAAAGGCGATTCGATGCAAGTTCTGTATCATGTTGGCGTATGAGATGTTATCTGTTTGTTTACCAAGAATTTTCCAGCCATATATTAACATATTTAGACACTGCCGTATTTTCCATAGTCCATTACTAGATTTTTACTGAATTGGATGCAAACTTCGAGTTTCTGCACTTGGGAGCGTCCGATGGATCCAGTGCAACCGTGAGAGCGGAACTGTCAAATGTATCTCTAGATCGATCATACTCGGTGGTCGAGAAATAAAAGCATAACTATGGTTTGTTCTACAGCGCATGGCATCAAAGTTGGAGGTAATGCTACAACCAGTTTGAAGCTGTCTTGAAGAAGAGTGTTCATTGTCAAATAATAATTAAGTCTAGCAGATAAACTGGTGAGATTTTGTGTCCATATATTTTTTTAATTGTATGTGCTGTGTGACAGGGCTGATGAAGACTATTGATTATATTTTCAATCTTTGTGGTATTGAAATATGTAGAGAAGTGTTTATTCTATATTAATTAAACTTGGAGCCTACTTTTATATCTTCTCAAACTGTGACATGAACTTGAACTTTTTTTCTTTGAGTACTGAACTTGAATTGTTTGACTTATATGATTGTGTATATTTTGAATGTATTTTTGCTTTGCAAAATAAACTGGAAACCATTGTCACAGGGGATTTGGTTACTTCAGATAAAAGTATATTAGAAGTCATTTCCTCAATTATAAAATATTTCAGATAACACTGATTTGGTTCTATGTATAATAATAATAATCACTTATCTAGAATTTGTTTATTTATTTATTTTTTAGATTTCTTTGATTGCAATTATAGGCTTAGGCGATTTGTTCGATCCATTTTGTAAGAATGTCCAAGTGCGTTTAAGCTACCAACTCTTTTTTACTTGTAAAGTTCAATACTGCTACAAAATTACAAAATTAAACCACTGACTGACAAGATTAAAACTTGATTATTATTCCTTTTCTTTTCATATATTCTTGATGTGATCTTCTAGGATTGATCTAAATATTTGGATTTTTTTTAATTAACATTCGCTTTTAATTTGGGAAAATTGCACATTGCAATTAATTCTAATTTTCCATCTAAATGTTATCTTCCACTTCTATTTCTCTCTTGACGTTCCCTTTCTATCTATTCACGTCTATTTTGAATGATTTCACAAATTATTTTTTTTAAATCAGTCACTTTTTTGTGCTTAACACAATTTCATCGAATTTATTTTTTTCAATAGAAAAAAGAAAGTTAAGATCCTGTTTGATAATCATTTCATGTTTTAAGCAAATTTCTTACAATGTTTTTCATCGTTCTTACATTGTATCTATCTTTTTAACCAAATTTCAAAAGCAAGTTGTTAAAAGTTTTTTTTTTCTTTCAATTTTTTGGTTGGTTTCTACAAATATAAGTAAAGATATAAATGTCCAAGTAAGAAAAAATATATATGACAAAGTAGTTTGTAAGTTTAAATTTTAAAAATAAAAAACAAAAAACAAAATAGTTATCAAACAGAGCCTAAATTTTCGATTTTTAGTTTTAGATATTATGTTGTAAGATTCTATGAATCTCAAGAGGAAGAATCAACCCAATATTTTGTATCATTTTAGCGGTGTGTTCGTTGAGCTATATTCAATTAGGTAATCGTGAGAGTCGTATCTAAATTCATCATGTACATGTTTCATTCACATCATATGCTCCTAAAATAAAAATGTTTAAGAGTTTTTTTTTCCAACTTTTTTATAGAATAAAAATGCTTCATATTCCTAAAAGAACAAGCAACATAAAAACTTGAATTGCTTTTCAAATGAATTTATGTCTCTGCTCAGTGACAATTAACTGAACTGTCTAAAACAAAGATAAGAAGAAGAAAAGATAAGGGTCCACCCTACAAGTAAAGGGCATGACAGTGAAAAAGTTAGCATATTAAGATAAAAGAAAGCAACAAGAGATAAGAAAACATGGGAGGCAAAAACAACAATAAGTACTATTATTCCAACTACATTTCCCATTTTTTCTTGTGTCAAATTTTTTATTAAAAAAATTCAAAAAACTTATGGCTAGGGTTTTCATTTTGTGGTTACAAGTCTCTATCATATTAGTAATCATAATAATAATAATTATTATTATTATTTTTTAAATTTTTTTTAAGAGAGAGATATGGAATGATATTGTGATGTATGTTGAGTGATATGGGTGAGAAAAAAAGAGAGAATTATGATTACCCGTAAGAAAAGGGAGTGTACCAAAAGTCTAGGGCTCTACCCATAATAAAAGGAACTTCCCCATGAGGTAAGCTGTTCAGGGTTTTCTCTCTTTAAAAAAATAAAAATAAAAAATAACCTTTTGAAATTCTTTTGATACAATAAAGTGGATAAAAAGCTTATGACTTTTTTTCTTTACTATATATCAAATTAGTGCAAAAACTTTAGTTATAATGGTATTATGTAGGATTCTAATAATCATAAGGTTATATATTCTAATTTTTCTCTCCAAATCTTATTGAATCAAAAGAATTTGAAAATTTTTCATGTATAATAAAAAAAAAGAAAAAAAAAACCTTTTATGAACAACAACTTTTTAGAACTTTGTACATAGCAAAAAATTGATGTGGGCCTAGTTAAAAGACAAAAAAAAAAGTTCATGTGTCTGATAGATAGCCTTCAGTAATAAGTGTACATATAATTTTCAATTAATGTCATAAACAATTTTCAATTAATATTACAAAAGAGTTTTCAATCATTGATGGAGATAGTATTTAATCAAGAAATAGTAAAAGGCATATTTAAAATATACAAAAAAAAGAGTCCAAGATTCTTTGTCCATGAAATATTTCTAAAAAGCAATATAATTAAAATAAAGGACTAAAAATTGTTATCTAAAATGAATTCTAAAAGAAAATATTCATCAAATAACCGAAAAGAAGAAATCTTCCCTACACATAGATGTAGGAGGGAGCTCTACAATATACCTATTTAACATTATTAGAGTCACACAAATATAATTCTCAAAAAGAAAAAAAAGAGTCACACAAATGAATTTTTAATACTTTTATTTATAAAATAAATTATATGGTTCTAATGATGCTACATAAATATATTATAAAGTTCACACACATTTACTTGGAGAGAAAATTTTCTCTTCTTAAGAATGTACTTTGACAATAACTTTGAAGGTTTGTTGTATTTTGAAGGTTTGTTGTATAATTTTAACATTTATTAAAAGTAGATCAACTAAAATTAAACATGTTAAAGTAGAAGTAATAAAAAAAAATCAAAATAGTTGAATGAAAATAATGTATATATTAAAAAAACAAATTGGAGAAAGGGAGAAAAAAAAGGAAAGGTTGTAGTGTTTCACTGATAAAACCAAGTCTAAAAAGTTGATCAACTTTGAAAAGAAGACTGCAACCCTATTTTGCCAATAAAAAAAAAAGAAAAAAAAACACCCACACACTGAAAGCACATATTTTTTAAATTAAAAAAAAAAACAATGATTTATTTATTAATTTTTCTCTCACACACAGTTTTTAATGTTGAATTGATGTGTTTTTTTTAGGGTCTAAACCCCATGAAAATGCATGATAAGGAAAAGCATATCTCATGATGATAGTGTCAAAATCAAACAAATTATGTAATCTGTAAAAGTTGACAGACACAGAACTTGGAATTGGAGAAAGGAATGAGACATTTAACAGTATGAATTCAAGGAGAAGTTTTTTTTTCCCTCACATTTACCCATAAACACAACACACAAAAACAACAATAATCTTCAAATCTTAAAACATTGTAGATTTTGATGTCCTAAAAAAACATGCACATGTTTTTATAAGATAAAAAAAATAACTTCAGATGAAATCAGCAAGTTGATTAAATAACATGACTTTATAAGAGACCAGCTCTTTTTTTTTAATACGTGATTGTTAGGTCTAACTTATACGACACATATAACATGATACTTAGCTGTTTTGGATTTGGAATTAGATATAATTGTAATAAATAAGTGGTTAATGTGTCACAATGCATATAATCAAGAGTTTCAAATTCTAATTTTTTTTGTGATAAGAATTCTCCCCAAAATTTCTTGATTGTTGAAATTTTACTCTGAAATCATAAATGTGTGTTTGTTTTGCTAGAATCATACTCTAAAATGGAGTCTTCTTATTGGATTAAGTCCTACCAATTATCAGATTAGAATCCAATTCAACCCAACTCCAAATGCCCCTTAATAGAAAATATAGTTTTAATGTCAAAGTCGCACAAAAATTAAAATTGATTATTGACATAAATAGAACAAATTCCCACATGCATAAATCAAACTGGCATTTTAACACACACAAAAAAAAGGATTATGACATATAAAAGACAAAATCAAAACTTATACAACAAATATGAATTATCAACAAAATTAGAAAGATGATATAAGGATGCACTTCTAAAAATATAAAATGATGGAGAGGCAGCAAAACCCTAGTTAGGGGGGCTGTGATACAACCCTAACAAAGATCACACAAAAACATTTTTTTGGGAGTTGAGAACATATTTATCCCTAATTCCACACTTTAATCATTGGCTTGGAATTGATAGGTTTGGAGAATATAAAGTACTATAATTGAGACTTGGGAGTTAAAAATGAGAGATTTTGATATAAAATAATAAAAAGGGAATTAAAAAATTTGTGTGTTTTGTTTTGTCCAGAAATGAAATGAAATGAGAGGAGGATTGAATTTGATTGGACATGTAAGAATTATTATGAATTTGGCATAAATGTAGATGGTGAATGAAAACAAATGGAAGAAGAAGTGACTAAACAAAAAAGGGATCTAACAGATTATTCTACAACAAAATAGAACAGATATATTGTTTGTGAATCTTACTATAATTTTTGCTTTGTTATATATATATATATATATATATATATATTTCTCAAGTTGTGACAATTTTATAGTACTCTTTTCTTCCACAAAAATTTGTGATTCTCTTCTCACTTCTGGTGTGCTGGAACTGAAAAAAAAAAATACACACACTTGTATGGGACAGCTAATTAGACCTAACAATTTCTCTCTCTCTTTTTTTTTTTTTTTCCTCTCTCTCTCATAAGTTTGGATTTACATAAAAAGTTTTGACGTTATCTCATCTCAAAGTCGTAGAAATTATTAGTGTGAGTTGGTAATGTAGGGTTTGAACTAAGATACATAAGTCTTTTAACTTAAGTAACACCCGTCAAGGTTTTAGGGGTGATGCAATGTTTGAAAGTTTAAATTTTAATGTATTTCGATCTTGTATTTAAGAATTATAATTACAAGAAAACACATGTCAATGTCTAACAATGTCATCAATAGAATAATTGACAAAAAGCTTAGATCTAGAACACCAAGAAGCAACCAACAAAATAATATTTTTCCATGTTTGCCTAGGAGCTTTGTAAATATATATATGATTGTTGTCAAAGATTCTTGCATTTCTTTTTTTGCCATAATCACCAGAGAACAGCTGCTCTAATATTTGTGATGAATTCCACCTTCTGAGAACCAGGTTTTAAACAAAAATAATCATACAAAAAGTGTTCGATACTTTGGAAGTTGTTGTAATCATGCATACTGATAAACATTAGGCAAAAAATTCCAGATTTCAATAACATAGGAGCAAAGTACAAAGAGATGGATCAATAATTCAGAGTTAGTAACTCATAAAGTGCAACGAGAGGGAGCCAAATTATTTTGAGGCTGCTGCCTTTTCTGCATAGTTTCATTAGTGTTTAACTCTTAATAAAACATAGTCCACAAAAAACCTTTTACTTTGTCAGAAATAGAAAATGTCCAAAAATAAGGTTGATTTTTAAAGCTTAAAAAAACCCTCTTGAGTCCGGCGTCCCTATCACTTCGAAAATATTAGATTTCAAGCCACCTACACTTAAATAACTTTTTAGCTTATTGTTAATCTTTCTATATATTAAAAATAAAAATAAAAAGTCTCTACCATATTCTTTAAATTTTGAAAACATTTTTATATGATGTATTTTTTACATGTAGATTTAAAAAATTAACATGAAACTAACAACCGACAAGTATATAGAAGATTTATTTGTTGTATATATATATATATATATTTCATATGTAGAGTAGTCGTATTTAATAATGATATTAATATCATTTTTGGAATCGTAAAAGATTTATAAAGTTAAGAAATGTAGAATGATTGTGTGACAGAATTTAGGCCCAGGGCATGGTTCAAATAAATTTATAAAACAATTTTCACAGATCTGCCGTCCTATTAATGTTGAACTAGACTTCAACATCTACAAAACATCATATTATATAGATATTTCAATAATTTAATACATTCGAGGATAAAATTCATTTTTAGTATTTAATTTTTATATTTTAAGATCAATTATTTTTAGCATTAACACATTTCAATAATGTTTAAATTAAAATTTTGGGATAACAAAACATTTTTAACCTAACAAAATGTAACATTTATTTAGTGGTAGGTTTTCGTGATGGAAATCAATACTTGTCGTGATAGAAATTTCCGTCACAGAAAACCTCAATTCTTATAATGGTTGTTTATAATAATTGAATAGATTAACTTTAAACTTCAACAGATTGATAATATGATTATTATGGTCTAAACATAAATTTATTGATACTAAAATAAAAGACAAAAATGGAGTATTATTAAAATATTATGGATAAAACTATTAATTTTATAAATAAAGATCAAATAGAAACTTTAGCCAAATTTTAGATAAAAAAGATACCCTTTATTTTTTATTTTTTTATTTTTTTTGGGAACAAATTTCAGTGATGGAAGATTCTAAATTTTATGGATTCATTCCTACGCACTACTTGGCAATTAGTTGCTTTTAATATCCGACAAACCCAACTACCGAAGTTCAAAATAATTGAATTTAGTTCTGATAGATATATTGATTAATTAATGATTATAATGAACCGAAAAAAGTTATTAATTAATGAGGGTTTGATAAATCAACTATCATTTTGTTAAGTACAAACTTGTACTTTATCATTTAGCTTCACTTCTTTTTTTACTACGATTTTAAAATTGTATTTTAGTTTTCTATGCTAAAAATTAAGCTAATCTTATTTTAACTTATTATCTGTTTAGTTTTTGAACGGTATGCTTTTTAATTCAAAAGTAAAACTCAATGGTCGGTCTCGTGTTGATAAAGATCTAGAATCTTTAAGGTATGTTGTTTTAATTGTAAATTTGGTAATAATTTGAAATGTTATTTCAAACTGCAAGATTAACTTTCTTTTCTTATAAAAAATTTGGGATAAATCTCCTCCTTTCTTTTGAGAAGATGTTTTTTATAATGCTGTTTTTTCAAAAAGAGATACTTAGATTCCGGTATGCCAGGAGCATATAAGAGATCTGATAAAATTACAAAAACGCTTTTTAATTTAGAGCTATAGAGACAATGTCATATTTATGAAGTGGGGAGTCCATTTGAAAAGAGGGCCTAAACCTGTCCAATTATCATACTAAAAAGATGTATTATCATCTTTATTGATGCGCCACAAAATGTTAGGGAAAATTTATGTTATTTCATCTTTATTAATTGTAAATTTATGTTGGGGAGCATTCTTTATTAATCTTTATTGATGCGCCATAATTATTAATTTATGTTGTCTTATATTTCTGAGCGATCAAATTACGCCAAAGAGCATTCTTTTCATTGATGTTTCTTATAATGCTCCCATTATGGTGTTCAAAAATTTAATCTTTATATCATTCTTGCCTATTTTCGCCTTAATTGGAAGAGTTTTTTTTTTTTTGGTAACTTTTCTTGTTTCTCACATGCCTTTGTTATGTATCATTGTATATTTGTCCCAAAAAAAAAATTTAATTAAAATAAATGAAAACAAAAAACTTCATCAAATAAGCCAAAAAAGTACCGATGGTCAGTAGCGCAGTTGGTTATCTTGTCTGGTGTTAATCCATTTCAATTCCACAGTCACGAGTTCGAGCCCGAAAATCGATATTTGGCTCTCATATTCTTTGAGAGCAGTTGTGCCCTCTATGTAGGACTTGTTGTTCTCCCTTCCCCACTTTGTACTAAAAAAAAAATAAGCCAAAAAAGTAAAAGGGGGAAAGTTATATATAAACAAACTAAATCCATAATCACAATTTACAAGTAGGATTTATGCCTTGTGTGCCGAAAACCCAAATCAAGTTTCAAGACATCAATCAAATTATTTCTCAAAAAAAAAAACATCAATCAAATTAAACTGGCTTTCAGTTGATAATCAGAGTCAGTTTTCCCTTTTTTTTTTTTTTTTTTTTTTTTTTTTTTTTTTTTTTTATAAATTTAATACTGATTTGAGAAGTTTTAAGACAATCCCAAACAAAACACCAATAAGAAAAAAAGAAAAAAAAAATTATGGAGCTTCTTTTGCTCCTTATTATTTTTTCAATATCTTTCTCATTTTATCTCTTTGTTATGTTTTTAAGGTTTCTTTTAGTTTACTGTAATAATGGGTGACAATATTCTACTTAAATAATAACAATCATGTATTCAATAAGAGAATATTAAAGATTGGAGCCATTAAATTTCTCAATCCTCATACAAATTACAAACTACTTATTTATTTATGTTTTTAGAATAGATACGAAAGAGATAAATATATAATATGTTAGAAGCATACACAAGAACGAAAGTTACAATAAATTTAACAAATTGCAATCATTTCATGTAGAATTATTTTGTTATATCTTAGACTAATACCAATCCAACCCATTTCATGAATAAAATGTAACTAATTAACCAACCAACAAAACTACTCGTTATAAATAACATCTTGTTATATTGAAGTGTATTGTGGCCAAGCCAGGTCCATCAAATTTCATAAAACAACTACAACCAGAAGAAAAAAAAATGATGCATTTTCCCCCAAATAATAACAATGGGATCTACAAAATTTGGTTGAAATAACCTTCTCAAGTAATTAGCTCTTTAACATAAATGCTATAGAAATCCCCATTTAGGGTTTTTAAAGCCCTACAAATCCAAATAGATAAGAATGTTCCTTTAATGTGGAAAGCAACCAAATATTCATAACCTTTTCATAAAGATTCAATCTTTATTTTCAATTTATTATTTTTTTTTTAAATGATACTTTCAGTTTTAGCAGATGGGTTTTCCCATTTTGTAGATACAAGAAAAGGGTGGGTGAAGGAAATAAATTAATTAAACTAATAAATATATGAAATTTGTTGGGTGAAAGTAATAAATAAATTAATTAATTAGTTAAACCTCACTGTCAAGAAGGTTCAAATGGGTGTACTTTATGCAACAGAGTATCTTCTCCTTTCCAATACAAGGAGGCAAGTTGGAGGGTAGCCTCCCTAAGTTTGTAAGTACAATAACCCTTAAAATTACATGCCCTTTGTTTGTACCATAAAATAGAAACCCTAAACTGTTAGACCCCCCCTCTAAACCCTCTCATTATCAAAATAATATTACATGAATATATATATATATATGTATGTATATATATATATATATATGTAAATGAAGGTGGAGAAGTATATCAACTGGCTTAGCTTGAGCCATCAAACTCAGGGGAAAATCAGCATTATTATTATTTTAAGAATCTTCAACAAGTTTACAGTTTTACCCATGAAAATATTTTGTATGTACAGAAATATCCCTGTGGTGAAAAGATATGGGATAGGATTGGAATGGAATAGAATGGAAGAGATTGATATGTGATAATTTCTATGTAATATTGAGACTAAAATTCATTAAATTAAAAGGTTAAAATACCAGAAAAAGAAAAAAAAAAAGAAAAAAACTATTCTGGTCTATATCTTTTGGATTTGTTACACTTAAGTTAGTTAGAAGAAGAAGAAAAAAAAACCTTTATTTTGTTCAAGTTTAAGTTAATTTAAAATGAGTACGACAATAATAATAAATTTAATACAATAAAAAAAAACAAAATAAGGACATATTATAAAATTTATAGCAGAAACCAATTGAGAGTAAATGTTTTTAAAGAAAAATTACAAGAAATGTACTATAAAGAGACTATCAAATTATAAAAAAGGATATACGCATTTAATTATATACAGTAACTATGATGTTGAATTAAATTACACTCCAACAATAAAATTAATATACCACCAATTTTTTAGTGGATGTCAAATGGGGTTGTTCTCTTGAGAATAGTGTAGACACTCACTATTCTAAAAAAAATAGAAACTTATTATAAAAAACTACTTAAAAGTTTTTTGTTTTTTTTTTTTTTTTGACGTATTGAATTAAAATCCAACATAAAGAAAATTGCAAAAGACCAAAAAATGATCATACTTTAACCCAAAAAAAAAACCTACAACAACAAATATAATTTTGAAGGCTCCATGCATTCATTCAAAACCCCTCTGGTAAATAATAATTTTTATGGTAGTGGTACATTTTAATCAAAAAGAAACTAATTTCCACTCTTTCCAATCCCTGTTTTGTCCCTTCCCTTTATATAATCCACCTTTTTTTTTTCTCTCTCTCTGTGTGTGTCATCTTGAGTGCTTCTCTCAAGATTTGCTGTGTGATTTCACAACAAAATCAATAATCCCAATCCACATTCCATTTCTCCAAAACCCCATCAACAAAAAGGCCTCCTTTTTGGATTTTGAAAATCCCAAATTATGGATCATCAAAAACAGAGCAATGAATTAGATGGAAAGGGGGGGTTTTTGTGCAGGCAAAGCAGCACAAGGTGGACTCCAACAAGTGACCAAATTAGGATCTTGAAAGAGCTTTATTACAGCAATGGGATCAGGTCTCCAAGTGCTGACCAAATCCAGAGGATCTCTGCCAGCCTTAGACAGTATGGTAAAATCGAAGGCAAAAATGTTTTCTATTGGTTTCAGAATCATAAGGCTCGTGAAAGGCAGAAAAAAAGATTCACCAATTCTGAACATCATCAAATTCCTGTTCCAAAACAACAACAATCTTCATTAATTTCTTCGACTAACTTCAACAACAATGATTCTTCTCCTTCTCCTTCTTCTTCTTCTTCTTCTCATTTGTTCCATCCCAAATTCCCTCCAAATATCTCTTCTGGTGATTCTTTTTTTTCTTTTTTTTTTTTGTTTTTGTTTTTGTTTTTGTTTTTTGTGTTTTGATTTTTGTGTTCTGTTTGCAGCTCCATCTTCTTCGGTTATGGTTGCTGTAGGGCCTATGGGAAATTACGGATATGGGTCTGCAACTTTTGAGAAAAGTTTTAGAGTAAGCTCTTTGTAAACTTTACACAAGAACCCTTCTTTTTTTAAAACAAAAAAATTCATCAACAAATCCCTTTATAAGTTTTGAATTTATAATCTCTTAATTATTAATGTTAGTATAGCATGAGTATTGCTAACCCCTTCTTTTGAAACCCTCTAAAAATGGATTTTTCTTTTCTTTTTTGTTATGTTTTACAAAGTATAACGATCGGTGGCAAAAAAGAAAAAAAAGGGGAAAATCATAATTTTTAGTAACTAAAAATTCTTAGGTATGGTAGTTGATCTTAAAATGGTTAAAATCCTTTTTTTGAAGTTTAAAATCACTTTCAAAAACATATTTTTAATCATTTAAAATCAGTTTTAGTGGTATGAGTGTTGCAAAAATTAGAAATTAAGTGATTTTTAAATCTTTCAAAACAAGTCTTAAATTTGTTTTTTATTCAATAAATGACTTAGGGAAGTTCTTTTATTAATGATTTGGGTTTGAGAAAAAGATGTTCTTTATATATGCATAGAATGTGCAAGTGTAGTTGATCAGAAGTACTTTTGTTGTATTTAATTTTGTTCATTCTTGGCTGATCTGTAAGAATGTGGAAACAGAACCATGCACCCAAAAAAGTGTTAGTGTGGATATAAGGAATAAGTAACATTTACCTTGAATATATATTATTCATCTTAGATTCAAAAATCAGGATATTGATTTTTTTTAATCTAATTTATATTAAATGTTAAGTTGGTAAAATTTGGTCTCTCTAAAAAAAATGTGAACACTTGATAGCATTTATAAAGTAGAAGAATTACTCTACTTTATCGGATGTCTCGGAGGGGACAAAAAAATTAGTATACTTAATTAATTTTGAGATCAAAATTTATGTTATTAGTTTTGAGATGAAAATTTATGTTATTAATTTTGAGATGAAAATTTATGTTATTTGATAAGACTAAATTTCTCAATGTATCTTAGGAGTGTTCGATATCATCGGGAGGAAGTAGCAGCATGGTCGGGTCTCGAAGCCACCATATGGGGCCATGGATTGGTGTCGACCCGTATTCTTCACCAACCATGGCTACCACTGTCTTTGACAAAACTAAATATGTTGAAGAATCAATGGAAAACGATGATCAAGAGCTCGAAACTCTCCCCCTCTTTCCCATCCACGGGGACCGAAATCTCGGAAACTTCTACAGCATGAAGCCGGAATATTCTAACGGGTACTACACCACCACTTGGTACGGCTGCTCCGACGATGGAGCGGCCGATTCTCGGGCTTCGCTGGAGCTCAGCCTCAACTCTTATGCCACCATCTCACCGGATGATACAATGTGATGAAACCCTCAAAGTAGTTTTAAATTATGATGTTAATCCCAGCTGATCATATGGATTTGCTTAATTTCTAATTAATGAGGAACTGAAACTGATATTAAGATAATCTTTTTTTCTCTTAATTATATGATTCCCAATCCTGAAAGCTAGTAAAATAGGCAGCTTAATTAATTTCTCTTTCCCTCATGATTTTTAAGATAAAACATTTAATCTGGAACCAGAAAAATGTAAAAATCCAAACTTTAATTTGATGTTTTTTTTGGCAGTAGAAAAATCCAAACTTTAACTTAATGTTGATTGCAGTTATTATAGTACTATTTATAAGTAGGACTAGAGTTATACTTTGTGTTAGGGCTTGGGGCTAGGTTTATGTAATTTGAGGCAAAAGATTTAAAAAGTTACTCAGCTTTAACTCTAATTTACATGAAATAAGGTTTATGACTTCTATGAATTATAGATAGAGTAAACGAACATAATTCTAATGATATGATGTATAACATAATAACTAATGAATTACGGATCTAAAATTCTAAGCCATAAAATATTGTTGAACAAAAAAGAAATAGTTCGATAAATTAAGTATCTAATGTTTTTTTTTCCTATTGAAAGTTCAATTTTTATTTTCTTGAAATCGAGAGTTCAGTTTTTTTAATGGTTAATTGAATTTTGAAAAAGGAAAATATAAGTCCAAAGTATTTTATTATATAACAAGCGGCATAAAGGAGCCGACTCGGCGTCAGCGACTTTATTCTAATCTGTAATCAAATAGTTACTATGGAGTATGGTTAAAGTGTTTATTTTAGATTATGATTAATGTTAATTAATATGATCATTAGTGTTAGAGTATGAGCCCATTGGGCCCTTATGTTAGGGTTTTGGATAGTCTATATATAGAATGTGATAGAGTTGTATTAGCGTGTGACACATTGTGCCTCCATGTTCTACCTCTCAATAATATTTCTCTCAACTCTTCAATGGCTTCTCAACTCTTTTATGGCTTTTTCTATGTTTCTTGCTGCTGCTGAAATCAGCTCATGGTATCATAGCCCATTAAGTTCAAACGGGTATTCGATCCAATAATAAAAATGAAATTGAGATCCGATTCAAGATTAGTGAGCCCAAAATAGGCACCATCTTGAGGGGCATGTTGAGAATCTCACATTGTTAAGGAGGAGATATCTCTAAGTGTTTAAAAGGTAAGTGGACTACTCTGATTATCAATTGGTTTTGAGATGGATGTCCACACTATTTCAGAAGTATTAAGAAAGTCTGATTTATTGCTACATCTATTTTTCATATTGTCTTTTATTACTAAAAGACCTTAGCCGATATTGGATGTGTGATATTGAAATATATCTATTCTTCTTTTTAAATTGGTTTTGATGGATGGAAGGAGAAGTGTTTAAATGGAGAGAGAAATGAAAGAAAAAAATTAAAAACATGTGGTGCGGTGGATAAGTATTGTTCATATTGAAATTGTCCGAAATTGACTCTCCAACATATCTCTTTTAATATAGTAAATATAAAGTCCTTACTTTTAGAAAATTATACTTTTTTACTTCTAGAGTTTTAATTTTATTTGTTTAAATGATAACTATAGCAAAAATGTTGACGCTCTTCTAGGGACATTATTTGTACACAGCTTGTTTGTAATTTATTATATTTACAATAATTATTTAGAACCACGCCAATTTATTGAAAGCAGTGGCTTGATGATTTTATTGTTCGGTGGAATCCCAGTTTAACACCATGGTTATAGCTTCGATCTCTATTTTGTAGTTCTTCCTCTCCCAACTTGTATTAAAAAAAAATCTACACCAATCTTCATAATATATATATATATTAAAAAAGAACATGAACTAAATGGTCTCTATTTGTTCTCTAAAAATTTTATCGTATCTTTAAAATTTTAATTTTATATCGAAAAGATCTATTTGGTAAAAAAGTATACTTTTTATTAAATTAAGGTAGTTTTTTTTATACATATGTAATCCAAGTAATGTAGATGTACGTTAATTTTAAACTTTTTAGATATTTCAAATTTACTATCGAATAACCGAATGAGTCCGTGGCACGATTGGTTATCTGATTTGGAGTTAATTCATTTTCATTCCACGTTACAGGTTCTATTATAATCCCCCTTCTCCCAACTTGTACTAAAAAATTATATGTATATTTAAATAGAGGATAAAAAAAGAGTTTAAACTCACAAAAAAAGTGTAATAAATGAATAAATAAATAAGGTGTGTATTGGTGTGTCTCTATCTGCATGTTCATATGTTAGTCCAAGTCTGCATTAAAACGTGCACAATTTAATAGGAGAATAACTTTTTTTGAAGAGAAATAACAAGAAATTTATCATCATGATCACTTTAAGTTTTTATGAAATATTAAAGATCAAAGTACATCATGATATGATATTTATTTTCATCTTTTGTTTTTTATAAACTAAACAAATCCCCTCATTGTTTCCTTACCCTCTTTAAACTTGGGTGGGCACTACAAATTCAATCTTGTAATCGTGAAGTTAAATTAAATTATAATAAATCAACACATCATCAATCATTTCGTTCCTCCAACTTTGAATTGAAAGTCGTTTTTTAAAAAAATTTCTAATCTTGTAAGTTGTAACCTTGTAATTATATGAATCTCTTTTCCAAAAATATATATATATATATATATATATATATATATATATATATATATATATATATTTTTGCTCTCTTGATTTATTTATGCAACTACTTTTTTTCAACAAGAGTTGAATTTAACTAGCATGATATATAACTCCTATAACATTTAATTTAAGAGTTCCAATCCTGACTCCTTTTTATTATTATTATTATTATTATTATTTAAAAAAAAGGCAAGTAATTAATTGCTTTAGTTCATCTATGATCAAAGTAGTTGAATTCAAATTCATAAATTCTTAATCTAACTCCAGTATATTTGAGGGTATTATTTGCCATATTTATGAACGATTTGAAATGAATATTTACTAACCATTTTTCAAAAAATACATACAAACAAATTTCTACTACTCTAATTAACTCTTCATTGTTGTTAGTCAAAATAACTATTTATTTATAATCATACTTCTAATCATTCATTTATAGTTATAGTTATTTAAAGTAACTTTTTAATACTAACCACTCATTTTAATCATTCATTTTTTAACTTTTCAAAATAAATTATTTTTAATAATTCATTTTTAATTAATTTTTTTTAACTACTCATTTAAATTCACATCCAAACAATTAATTGTTTATAACTCTTCTATAAAATATATATATATCCAAACGAAATTTTTTATTAACGATCTCAATTTTTAACTCCTCAAAATAATTTTTCATCCAAAATTTCATTCAAACCCCTCTCTTATTGAGTACTTTTTGTTGTTACTGTTCTTTTAATTAAAAAAAAAAAAATAGGTTTTGTGTGGGGGAGAAAAAGAGAATCATGGGGTTATGGTTTTGTAGTACAATTGATGGAAAAGATTTTGCAATGATTTGAAGTTGAAAAAAATGGAAGAGAGAGAAAGTGTGTATTTAGTGTATAGTATTAGTATTAGGGGTATTGTGTAGGGAGAAAGAATAAAATGATGAGAGAGAATGTGTATGCAGCCATTTTCATACATTGAAGAGAGAGAGTATATATTTTGAAGTTTGAACAATACCCCTTCTTCGTAAATTGCGCTTTATTATTCCACAATTTCCATTTTGCCTACCTATTTTCTTTCATTTTCTTTTCACTTTTTCAAACGTCTAAATCAATTTTATTTTTATGACGGTCGTTGACCAAGAAATTTCGGCCAATCGTAAATTTTTATGTTATTATCTTAAATTTAATTATAAAATTAAATTAAATTTTGAGATAATATTTTTTAAATTGATTTTGAACAAAAGTTGGTTTATCTCGAATTTGAGTCAAAATTAAACCAAATCAAAGTTTGTTTAGTGAACCGAATTAAAAAATCCAAATCCAAAAGTAGTCCAAGGGTCAAGCCTATCAAGACTCAAGCTCCATGGACCATAAGAACTCTATATAAATAGAAGAGTTCTCCTTCATTTGAAGGGGTCAAAAATTTAAAGTTCTAGAGAGAATTCTACGAGGATCAAAAAACTTTTAAAATCTATTCACAAGCAAACAATACGAAGAACGAGCATCCTATTCTTTAGATCAAAAAACATACATTCAGAGAGAAATTAAGAGAAGGAATAAAAAAATCAAGCATAGAGATTGAACCACTTTCATACAAAATCATCTCAAAATTTAAGTTCAATCCCGCGAATCAAAATTTCTCCAGAAATCTCGGGTGAACAATCATACTTATAATTAAAGGGTATATTTTTTTTTTTTGAAAATATGAAACTATCTAATATAGCCTATGCTAATCACAAGACAAACATCAAATAATAAGGTGCAAAAGTGCATTCGCCTCGTACTAAAATATCATTTACGACTATGTCATTTTGGGTCTCTGTTATTTTGTTTCATGAATTTTTAAATAAAAATTATTTATTTATTTAAATAAAATTAATTTAAATTCTATATTAAATTTGAAGTTAATTTTAATCTAAATTTTTTTAATAATAATATTTTAGTATTAGAAAGAGAAAAAAAAATATTGTCATGTTTCTAAATTTTATAAAGAAAAAGTTAATAAAGAGTAAATTTTTACAAAAAAAACTTTAAAAAAAAGTAAAAGATAAATCAACCATAATAATAAATTTCTCAGTTTTTTTTTTCTTTAGCTTGTTGAAGTAGAGAGAATAAATATGATCATTTGGTGATTGATAGATCAAAATGAAATAAAACTCAAATTCTAGATCGATTTAAAATAGAGAATCAAAATGATTTTTTTTTTTTTTTAAATTGTATACTGAACCATTATGGTGAGATACAGATTTGAATAAAATGTGTAATCCGGCGAACTGAATTGCAAACCCGGTCGTTTCAACTCAAATGGTTTTCTCAACTTTTCAATTTAATTTTATGAAAGAGTATGCGCTAGTCTAGTGCTATTTTTTATATAAAGTATAGACTATATCATTAATGTTTCTTTAAAATAATTTTTTTAGTTAGGTTGGGGCTCGAATATTAGAGCGCACACGGTCTGGTTTAGGTTAGATTAGAAATTTTTTTGGATCAATTCAATTTTTTGTAATCCTACATAAACCTAACTACTGTGACCTTTTGTAATTTTCATTCATATCAATGAAAATTTCCTGTTGCCTATCAAAATAAAATTTGAATTAGTTTACATTATATAGAATTAGACAAGTTAGAACAATTCACCAACTCAAAAACTTTGACCTAATTCAGATCATGTGCACTCTAATATTCGAGCCCCTCCACACCCTAATTATAAAAAAATATTTTTAAAAAAACAATAATGTTATAGTCTATACTTCATATCAAAAATAGCACTAGACAGCCCCCATACTCTTTCATATCTAGACATCCAAGACATCCAATAAATATAATAGAACTACCTTAAAGTAACTGCACTCCCTTTTCAAAGGTACAGTTTCTCTTCAATAATGAAAATCACATGAAACTAAAAGCAGAAAGAAAAAATATATATGCAAAACCTTTATTAATGGGGTCTCCATCCCACCATGCATGTAAAATGAGGCATTGATAAGGTCTTGGTCAAGAGTATCTTAAGAAACCAAAACTAAAAAGTTACCAATCAATTAGAGTTTCTTTGAAATCTATCAAATTAGACTCAAATGATGTATCTAATGAGAATAGAAAGATGAAACAAGAGCCGTAGTAGTTAAGCAATATCAATAGATACCTAATAATCAAAAGATCGTGAGTTTAAATCCCTACTGCGAATTATTGTGATCGAAAAAGATAGATGCACATAAGCTTGACTTAGACCGTCACATATAAAATAATATAATAATTAATAGTAGTAGTAAGGTCTCAATCAGAGAAGATATTGGGCGGGGATGCGTTTCTCTGTTTGGTTTGACAAATTGTCATACTTTATGGCTTCCCAATGACTCTAATGTCTTCTGGGAAGGAGAATGGAAAAAGAAAAAAAAAAGTGAAGAGAAAGCTTCTATTCATGGCTGATAGGTACACTAAAAATTCAGCTGAGGATCGAAAAAGATCCTTAAAGCTTTATGAGGATTCAAGTACGTAATGTCCTTTACCAGTAACATGGGGCAAATGGCATGCACCTCTTTTTTCTTTCTTCATTTTCATTTGCAATTTGGAGCCCTTTCAAAAGATCAGATCTCCCTTTCCATTTTGGCTGTGCTTCTCTTTTCATCACAACTGACACTTCCAGAACTCTATATTCCTCCATGCTCTTTCTGCAGCAACCCCTTTGCTTCTTACCTGTTACTCCACCACATTCCAAAAACACAAATGGAAATTTTCATTATGCAATTTGCAATTGATTCTAATCAAGGAATGATTGATGATGGTGTTGAGCTAAATACTGTATGATGCTGAGATGGTACTGAAATATATAACACAGAAAGAAATAAGATCAACTGCATTAACATTTTTAAGTTTACAAAAGAACTAAAAGAGTTTTCTATTATTTATTTTTTTTAACCGGGAAATCAAACCTTCGCCTCCATTATAGTTGGGGTAACCATGCCCGTCCCTAAACTAGGCACAAAGAGACATTGAAGGAATGAAGACATGGAAGATGTCTACAAACTAATGTCATAGGTAAATTCTGAATCTGGAACTTTGAGGAGAGCTGAGCTTCAAACCCCAAACCTTCAACCACCACACCATTCCTTGAAGACAAAGAACTAAAAGAGCATATTTTGTAACAGGCAGCATGTTACAAGATTTAAGGCAAAGAAGATATGTACAGTAATGAACAAAAAAGATGTAAACTAAATTACTTCATCAATAATGAGATTGTGAAGATATTGATTCAATCAGGTATCGGTTGAAGGGCAGTCTTCCTTCCATAATTTACATTTTTGAGATATCTTAAGTTCAAGCATTGATCTGATATTCAATATGGATACAATGCAGAGATGCTGCTTCTTTTCTATTGTACATCCTCACTGGGACATTGATTTGATAGAGGATGATATCTACAGGTTGACATTTCACCCCATGAGTTTGATGTAGAGAAGTGATTTTCCCTGGCGTTAAACGACGATGACGCAAATCACAAGATTTCTACTTTCGGTCGACATAAGCTCCTAATTTAGACAAATCAGGTATCCAGAATGAAAGTTCAGAAGATCCAGTCGCAAACATTAGACTTCCTGGAGCCCACTTTATGACAGGAGGTTCCATTTCAGTACTCATCCAGCTTGCAACCTGGGAGGGACAGAAACACAGAAGTAATATAGTAAAGGGTCTGTTTAAGTATCGAATTCTAGAAATCTAATCCTCAATTTGTTACTGACTGCCTAGTAGGGCCTATTACTGCCAATGGATGCAGTTAGCGAGCATGGTATTGGTGACAGACTTGCATTTGATGTCTAATTATAATTTTAGAAATCGAGAAATCGTAGCTTTGCTCTACTATACCTGGGGGTAACCACGCCCATCCTTATACCAAGCATTGGAACACTTGAAAGGAATGGAGACACGGGAGGTGTATCCAAATTAATGTCAAAGGTGAGTATCAAACTTGGAACTTTGAGGGGAGCACACCTTCAAAGTCCAAGCCTTCAACCACCGCGCCACCCCTACGAGACGATGTTTAATTATAATTCACACCAGAACTAAACGTTCAATCTTCAATCTATTTATCTAAAACAAAGATAGAACAGTGATGCAAAACAAGATTCTGATGTGTTACGGCAATTAGAATCCTCTGCCATTTACTTTTGATCTATGAAGTCATGTGATACGATGTGTTTGGACCACGATGACATATAAACTCGCTAATTAGAAATTATGAAAGGAAAACTTGAATGTGAAAAATAATTAAGGAATAAAGTCAGGAACTTTCAACCACCTCTTTTCCACTCCTTACACTCCATGCATAAACGCTGCCATCTCCCGAACCTGTCACATGTGCGAACACTGAAAAAGTTAAGAGCACAAAAGTGACAAAAGTATCAAACTGTTCTTTAAGTTCCTTTTTATGCCCCTCCCTTCCTTCAATCTGAATAAGCCCTGTTGATCGCTTTATTTTCATATAAAATTAATAAAAATAAGATGGGTGAGACTTCAACTGCCATAGAATATAAAACAAACGATGCCTCTATCGTCTAAAATCTAACTTTAAAATATAGAATAACTGTGATTTTTATGTATGTTCTGATCTCGTGTGTATCCATGCGAGGCAAGATCAGAACATACATGAAATAACATCTAAAATCTAACTTTAAAATATTGAATAATCGTACGTGATATTTGAAGTTAAATTACAACTGCATATAGCTTTGGACTTTTTATCTGATAAACAAAATCACGAAACATGGCTACCTGATAGGACAAACATTCCCTCAGGGCTAAAAGAGGCCTCCAACGTCGAATTGCTTGAAATAGGTTTCACATTGTATGTGGATAACTACATCGACAGTGAGTTTATCAGCACATTGGATGACAAATTGAGTATGGTAGCTATGATCTTAAGCACATAAAGATGGAAAAAAAGAACTCACTAGTGTTCCTCGGAAAGAATCAAGAACATGAATATGCCCATCCGAAGTTGTCAACAACATGAGTCTCCCATCATTACTGAACTTCACTACATTTGCATCAGATACGTCTTCCCCAACAGAAAATATATTGAAAGGACCCTATAACTTTCAAAAAGTTCATCATATCAGAAGATTTTGGAAAAAACATTTAGAGATGAAGAACAAACTTTAAAGTTAACATCTACGAGCAAAATTATTGATCGCTTCAAACCTTTTCATATTTTCGAGCATCAAACATCCTTATGTACCCTCCAAAGGCAATAGCAAAGACCACACCTTGTTCATCATAAGTTGTAGCAGGCTTTCCTTGTACACGTAAAAGACCCTAACATACAGACACGCTCAAATTGAGTTAATGAAAATCCTATTTTCTGATGACATGAGTAACACTGAGCTTCTAATGTATATTCCATCACCTGACATTTCTCAGCCCTTTGATCCCAAAGCAAAACAGTTCGATCAAGAGAACCAGATATAAAGCAATCTGTACGAGCGCAAAAGCTGAGTGATACAACTCTGGAAAGGGAAACAGAAAAGGTGCTCCTCTAGTTCATAAACGATTCCATAGCTCTTGTAATAATGAATCAATGACAGCAAAAAAAAAAAAAATGATGAATAAACCTGTCGTGATGACCTTTAAAGTATCGCAGGTACTTATTGTCGTTCAACGAAAGAAGCCGCAGAGACTCTAAGGAAATAAAATTTATCAATAACATAAAATAGTTTGATAGAATTTCCGTATGAAAAACAGTTATGTTCCAAGATTAACATTACCATCCCATCCATTTTTGGAAGAATATATCACTGTTGTAGGATGAGAAGTAAAGCAAACCAGATCAACCCCATACTTTTTGCTGTTAATTGTTTTCAAACATCTGGAAACACAAACACCCCAAAACAACACAATGGTAGGAACTGGATTAGCACACGAAAAAGTTACTAAAAACAATCAAGATTGAGGTAATTGAAGAGAAACGTACGTTGCACTGGCAACATCATAAAGCCGGATGGACTCATTATCACTTGCAGTCACCAGATAGCCTGAAGTCCTATGAAAATCCATTGAACTGATTCTACCATTCTGACAGTAATTATTGAAGAGAAAAAAAAAAAAAATCTTTTTTTAGAAGACTACAATAGTAAGCTAAATCATGTGATATGTCAAGAACACAAATGAGACATCTTAACATGTCAAAACCCTCGTCAGTTAGATGGATTGGACTTCAAAATTTTTTTGTCAGAAAAATAGTTTTTCCTTCCAATTTTAAGTCTCTTATTCTGTTATAGCCAATCATGGGAAACCTAATGGCCAAAAGAGCCTTAAAAAAACAATAGGTTATAGTTTCAATCCATGGTAGTCACCTACTCAATAATTAATTTCCTATAAGTTCGTTGACATCCCAATATTGTAGGATCAAGCCATATGTCACCTGAGAATAGTTGAGTTGTGTGTAAGCTCGAGTGGATGTTCATGGGTATAAATAAAAACTGTTACGATCGGCAAGGCAGCAAAACTCAGCTCAACTCAATGACTCCCATTATAATAATTTTCTATGTCTATAACAGGTTACAAGCACCTCGACCATTCTGATTAGACATACCGTCTGACCCTACAACATTAAGATGCCAAGTACATGGACGAAATCAATTTCTAGTTAGGTGGCCACTCACGTCACGGATCAAAGACATCACCTTTTGGTTTCTTAACTCCCTTTTGACCACTAAGCTACCATAATGGTTAAGGACTCCCAATATCGGAGAATCGTTCGCTATTCGATTTTACAAGCACAAAACATTCATACGATCGACGCATATCCGTCAGAAATCTTCACCCATACAAAGAATTTCATAAAATGCAGTAACGAAATTGAAAATTGAGGGGACATACGTAGTCTTTGAATGTCATGCCGACCTCCATGCTCTGAAGGATTTCTTCGGTTAGCTCCAGAGATACTTTCTCTTCCCTTTCGGATTGCGCTCCTGAATCAATTACTAGTTCAAATTCAACCATGAAAACCCAGAAAATTGTTCGAAAATTAGCTAAAATCACTGCACTAACCTCCCATTGATGAAAATTTAGGGCTCAGCTTCCAACTACGGTGATCTTCTTTACGAAGTTTTGTGCCCTAACAGACATTCTCTACAACCCGCCTAAAATGGTAGCGGGAAAAATAGTCGAAAAGCCAATGTCAGTACCAATGGGCTTTCTTTTGGGTCGAAATTCATCTCTTTCGGCCCAAATTCGGCCCAAAGTGATGATCGTCGACTACAGCTGAGCCTATTTTATATTTTTCATTTCTTTTTTTTTTTTACTAATTAATCTACTTTTTTTTAAGAAATACTAATTAATCTACTTGTTCATTTATTTGTTTTTTATTTTTAAATATCACTTTATTGGGTTTAATTGTGAACAAATTATTAGTTTCTATCTAGAACAAAATAAAAGATACCAAAATTTTGTACTGAAGATTAGTGGTGCAATTGGTTATCTTGTTTAGTGTTAATCCAATTTAACTATACGGCCACAAGTTCAAGCTCGAAAATCTCTATTCGGCTCTTATATTATTTGAGAGGGTTGTTTCCTCTGTATAGAGTTTATTGATCCTCCTTCTTCCAATTTATACTATTAAAAAAAAATATGAAAACTTTAATTAAATACATGTCGCCAATAAAAATAATAGTTTAGTGACATTGGTATGCATTTTCTCTTTTTCTTAAATATAATTATTGAAAAAGTTAGTGACCTAGTGATTTTATTATTTGGTGATAATTCACTTCAATATCATAAACATAGGTTCAAATCTTTTAACTTATTTGAAAGCAGTGTTATTCTTTATATAGGACTTGTGGTCCCTTTGACAACTTCAAAATAATAATAATAATAAATCATGCGCATAAATATAAACTAAAATATAACAATTTTGCTGGCAAAAGTAGCAAATTTATAAACATCTTATGTCAAAATGAACCTCTATTATATGACCCAATAACACTTGATAATTAGATAGTAGGAGACAATCTAAAATAACAAAAGGAAATACCCCACATATATATAACGAAATCGGCACATTTCCACGTAGAATTTCCGAATTTCTTTCCCATAATTAATTTATAAAAATCCTAAAACTAAACACTAATTTCAACACAAATTGGAGGAGCAACTAGTCTAGACCCCCTTGCACCGCCGTTAGTTAACCAGACACCGGCTCCGGCATGGCCACGTCAGCATCGGCGTCCATCGATCCGCCGCCGTGAACTGTCACGTCGTCCGAGTACGCCTTCGTCTTAATGAACTCAATGCAATCGGCGACGGCTTCGCTGTGGTGGTGGTCAGTGTTTCGCCGCCTAACGGCGTCGTCGGAGAAACCATCTCCGGCGCCATCGTGATGATGGTGACTTGGGGCTTTGGAGAGAGCGCATATCATGATGAACCGAAAAACGGCCTCGCGGAGGCGGTCGAGAAGAGTCGCCGGCGACGGGACCTTGCCGGCGGCTCTGAGCTGTGGGAAGCAGAGATGAGTGGCCTTTGCCTTTCTGGGGGTTCTTCTGGTTTTTTCTGTCATTTGGTTTGAATTAATGAATTGGATCAATTGGTTGTTTTTTTAGAGGGAATTTACTTTGTATTTATATGAGAATTAAAGGCATGGGACAATTTTATTTTATTTTATTTTATTTTTATCAATTTTGGGGTATTGGAGGAGTGAGAGCAGTTGGGTTGAATGGAACATTGACATGTGGTTAATTAAGAGCTATAATCCATGAGAGCCTATTTGATTACTTTCAAATTACTTTTCTAATTGATCCACTTAATTATTGTGTTTTGTCTAAACACATGGTCCTACACCAATTAAAATATTGTTGTTATTCTGTGCCACAAGACTAAAGTTACTAGTTTTTTGGTTTAGTTTAAGAGAATCAAATAATATGTAGGTTAAACAATTAGGAAAGATAACTCATTTATATTGACGATAGAAAAATTAAGAATTTGAATCTTTCGTTTTAATCGTAGTTTAACTAAAAAAACAAGGTGCAAGTTAATTAGGTAGAGCTAAGTTCACTTTGGTACTAAAATTACAAGTTTGTTAACAACATATAACTAATTGTTAATGTGATTTGATTTGCTTTCCAATTTAGCAAGTGAAAAAGTGTTGTAAATAGTACATATGATATTAACTCTTATTCAACGTACATGTTTCTAAGCTTATGGGATAATTTTATTATTATTATTTTTTTTTTTACTTTAACGGTGAAGGATGAAATATATGAATCAATAACCTCTTGTTCATGACAATACACTATGCCACTAAATTATCGCACTCGTTGGCATTAATATGGACTAATATTGTCTTAAGTTTGCATATTAAACATTGAAAACCTTACATTAAAAATGTATATATATTTGACAACTTTTATAGCATTTATAAAATTTTCAATTAATTTTGAAATGGAGTTCATCGGTCTTAGTTTTTTATGGAAAAAAATAGTAATGTGTTAAACTTCAAAATTTAAGCCACTATAATATATGGGAAGATTAAAAAAAAAGTTCTAATTTAATTTTTTTTTTTGAAAAAAAAGAAGGTTCTAATTTAGTTAAAGTTAACGTGCATACATTTTTTAGTACAAAAATACATAAACGTTTTTTTTTTACTTGAAAAATACTTAAAGTTGAGGAATAGAAATTTGAGATCTTAATATTACACGATAATTATTATTTGGCTTAGTCCATTTTGACAAGTCAAAATAGATTTTGTTCATCAGTAATTAACATATCTCCCATCTTCTTCAATTGTACAAAAAAAAAAAAAAAAAGAGAATTTCGAATGACACTCTCGTTTGGCAAGAAATTCCAATTGGATTGCAAGTAAACAAACAATCATGGATGCATTCAATTAAAGAATGGTAGATTTTTGGTGGGTTGTTATTTGTCTCATAACGTGCAAATCAGCCAACATGATTCTACCATTATTTAATTTCCCTAATTTCATAATCCTCTGTTATTATATAGTTTGAATTTTTGTTGTGATGGGGGTCCTTATAGGTCAGTTCATCATCGAATTGCGGGAAATATACAAACAGATCCGATATATTATTTTCACCCATGGGACCACCACATTCTGCGATTATAAATAAACTATTGGAGAAAGTGTACTATGGTGATTTCTATTCGATTCGTGTCGATCGATTTTCTCTTTATTTTGTTTAATTTTTGTTAGATTTTCAATTTTAATTCAAAATTTTGATTCTTTTTTTATTGTTATTGTTTTGATATGTGTGACTGTCGGGACCAACTTAGACGATGCCTCAAAGTCTCAATCCTCAGACTTTGAAGAGAGCATATCCTCAAAGTTCAAGTCTTCAAACTCTTCACTATCAGTTGGGACGTTATTATATTCTATCTTAATATTAATTATATTTTGAGAGTTCCTTATATAACAAAATCAAACCAATTTACTTTACTAAAAAAAAAAATCAAACCTATTTATTAAATTAGTTTGATTTGATTTTGTCATTTTTTTTTCGTTACAATTGTTTTTTCTTTCCCCATTATGGATTGCAATCAAACATCATATCTGGTTCAAAGAAATGTGTAGAATTGAGAACTAAATTGAATTTATTTATTTAAAAGAAAAATCAAATGGTTATCAAGTGGGACCTTAGTTTTTGTCGTACGCCAATTTTAAAAGAATTGTTGATGTCGGAATTTGGTCTTCAAGATCAACGGTGAACGTATCTCACGTGAATGTACACGCGAACGTATTTTAATGGAGAAGCAAGTGCTATGCACGTAATGCCAAACTTAAATATTGAAGCCCCCATTTCAGCAACTCACGGGAATTCTGCTACCAAAATAAATGGAAAAGAAAGAGACACATATCTCATTGATTGCAATGTTCGGTTGGAATATTTTATGTTTTGTATTTCTTGTATGGAATGCAAACTTTGGATTTTATACACTTTATTACCACATTAAAAAAAAAAATGATCTTAAAATACAGAATAAAAAAAATTATATATTGAACTAGATTAACATTTTGATATATATGTTTTGACGTGGGATCTTGGCCGTTATACATATTTATCAAATTTTATCTTCATTGCTTTTTTGTAAAAAAAAATAATTTATTCTCGTGATTAAATTAGAAGAGTGTGTTTGGGGCACCGGTTTAATCATGATAGACGGTGGATTATAATAAACAGCTAGTTATTATAAATGGTGTTTAAATGGCAAGTTATTATAATAGGATCATGACAAACTATGTTTGAGAGATTAGTTATGTAACAAAAAAAAAATATATATATATATATATATATATATATATATATATATATATATAAGGTTTAGATAAATGGGTACAGAAGTTTAAATAAACGGGCACACAAATTTAGATAACCACCGTCTATAATAAATGGTGGGGCAAACATCGGTTGGGTTATTATAACCAACTCACCCACTTACATAAACCGGATCCAAACACACTCGAAGAAATTTTAGCCAATGCTGAAACCAATTAATTCTATTAAATTTAAAAAAAAAAAAAACAAAAACAAAAAAACAACAGCCGAGCCAATGTCTTCTTTGAAATATTTTGTGTGATTTGAATGTCACATGGCTTAATGTGCAGATTTTCGGTTAATATTTATAAGTTAATTTTCTATTATATTTATATTTAATTTGTTTGCTGTCGTTTCTCACACCTTCGGCCGTGCATTGCATGCCTTCCGCCGACTTACCGACCATTTTTCTTTTTTTAAGTATTTATTTGCTAACCTTTTCCTCTTTTTTCAATCTTGAATGACATTGACATAACGTTTAAATTATTTATGAACTTTTATGCTTGTGTCAATAAATATTATTTTTTTTCAAAAATGGTTCGATTTTTATTTCGTTTTTTAATTCAAATTAGTAAGATTGGAGACCACAAATTTACTATAGTTAAATATCAATTTTTAAGATTGAAATATGATAATAAATTAAATTAAATTATAATATCAATGACAGTCAACATATTATCAATCCGTGATGGTGTGCTCAAAAAGTGTTCTCAATTATCTAATTTGGTCTCAACATTCAATTTTATACATCATTTAAGTTTAAAATATTTATAAAATGTCTGATTTCATGTATGGACTTTAAATTCTATGTAGTTTAAGAGTTTTTTTTAGAAGTATAGTTTAATAGTTATGTACGGATATATGTACGGATATACCGAAAGAGTTTGTGATCTAATAGTTTCATTGTACTTCAATTCATCACAATTCATAGAACAACTATTATTATATCACATGTTTGAATGCTACTACTATTCTTAAGTTTTGTTATTGAACTAATTTTTTTTTTATAATATTACTATATTTATTGACATTCTATCTAAATTATATTACGAATAAATTAAAAGGTTGAAAATCGAGGAAGGAGAAGGTTGAAGAGCATAAGCGAAAAACTCCATTCGACTTTTATGTTATAAATAATATTGGAAAAAGAGAGATTCAAACTTATAATCTCATGTTATTTGAATGTAGTCTCTCAAAGCGGCACAGTGGTTTAGTATTTAAGTTTTGTGGTTATACTCTCATTAAAGTATTCGTTAATATTCATTAATATTAATTACTAAACTTGCTATTTTTTTAAATGACATATTTATCATTGTTTTTAGATTTGACTAGTCTTAGTAAGTTTTTCTATTATGATTCCTATATTAATGTGAAAGTCTAATAGGCCTTAAGTTAATTTAGAGGTTCTTATATAAGAGAATATTAAAGTTATTATAGGATGTGGCTACACATTCTTTTATATGAGCAATACTTACCTACACATGAATGTGTAGGGTGAGTATGCTTGTTGCATATGTGGCACAAGTTTTTACCACACATTAAAACATAAAATTAATAAAACATTGGAAAACAAAATAAACATGTGGTAAAAACTTGTACCACATAAGCAATAAACATACTCACCTTACATATTCATGTGTAGGTAAGTATTGCTCTTCTTTTATTTACCTTTATCCATACACTTTTTGCTGCATTTTTTCAAATATTTACAGAGGCGACATAGAATAAATTTCAAATTATGTGAGTCGAAATGATACACTTTAGCATAAAAATTCAACTTTTATTCACTAGCACAGCAATTTTTTGTTTAAAAATACACAACTTAAAAATTTCAACACAAACATGAACAATCTTGTTTCACCATGTTCTTAGTGGGACAAAAAATCAAAAGAATCATGAATTATAAACCCTTTTTCTTAGCAAAAAGCCATCCAATCAAAGGGGCCATAATTTTTTTCTTCTTCCTCTTCAACGAAGCTGATGGCGATGATGGTTTTTGAGCCAGCAATTCGACGCCATTGCTAGCGACGATTCGGTTCAATTCAGGAGGGTTTGCAAATTTCACGTATCTCTTTTTTTGTAATATGCCATTTGTTTCTTCGACATTGTTGTCGTTGTCGTTGTTGTCGTTGTTCTTGTTTTCTTTTTCGTTCTCGACGAATTTGAGATCTTCATCGACGTCGGGATGGATTGGCGTTGCTGGTGAAAGTTGATGACCGTGGTGCAGTTTTTGGAGCTCTATTGCTTTGAGCTTTTCGAGCTCGAGCTTGGTCCGCTCGAGTTCATCGGTGAGAAATTGAAGACAGAAGGCTAGTTGGCCGTTCTCTTCTTTGGCTTTCTCTAGGCTTTCCTTCGTTCCTTCTAGCTCGTCCTTTAGGCCTCCTGCTCTATTTTTGGATTTTCCTTCTTCCTCCATCTTAACAAATAAGTAGGCTTATTAAAGATGATATATTTTTTTTAGCAGGAAGTATAGATTTTCCATGCTATTTGAGCTATAATGCATTCAATATGAGTTTTTTTTTTTTTTTTTGAAACACTTGAGTATTTTAAATAGGCTTATTAAAGATGATAAATTGTTTTTTTTTCGTTTTCTATACATTTTTTATTATAGAAAAATTTATGTAACATAGAATGGTGTACATACATGAGTGTAATTTTTAGGTGCATTTTATTTTGACTTTCTACTTATAATTTAAAATAAAAAAGGCAATAAATTTCAACAATATTAATGTATGCTAGTTCAAATCTCCATCTTAAATTATTTTTTTCGAATCGATAGTGGAGGAATTATTTTTCACAAAGTAATTATAAAAAACATAAACAAATTTTAAAGTATTTATATTGAAGGTAATTAATAAGTTTTACATTTAAAAAAAAAAGTTTAAATATTGTATTATAAATACTTATTAATACAAAATATCATAAGAAAATATGTGATGATACTCAAAAATATCAAATCTGTGACATTGATGTTGAAGTAGTTTAGAACTAAACAATAAAATTATTGTTTATTTTTTTAATACATATTGGGGAAGGGGGACAAATACGATTCTCGGGCTGGAACATATAAAGCTGGTGTTGAAATTGATTTATAACAAAATATTGAAATCATTGCATCACTGACCCATTTAGTAAGAAATAAAAGTTCAAGTAAAGAAGAAAACTAAAAATACTTACGTCCTTAAGTTTGGAGGCATAAATTTCCCCAACCAAAACTCTTTCTCCAAACAACATAACAGCCTCTTTCACAGACTTGAACGGCGCTCTCGTATCAATCTCCGCTCGACCTCTCACAACCACCCGCCCGCTGCCGTCTTCTCCGTCCATGCTCGACACAGCACCGCCACCGAGACTGCCGATATCAGGAAGGCTATAAAATCGATACGTATTATCGGGTTGAAAATTATGAAATAACGTTTTGTTTGAAAAAAACGGGATGGAATGTTGTGGGGTTTTAAAGGGTTTGGATTTGGAGATGAAAATGGAAATGGAGGAGGTTAATGAAATTGATTATGTTTTTTTTTTTGTTAACTTTGCGTCCACTTCACTGGAATTTTGTTGGATTGAAGTTGACAACGGAGTGGTTAAGCCATCTAAATTCCGTTAGTTCCAGCGGGTTTTGTCTTGCGATTAGGACTCTTCTCCTCTCATCTCCATTTTCTAGTTTTTATTTTTAAGATAAAAAGTATTATATTTTTAATAATAGTAATTATTTTGTTAAATCGATGTGGATTTTAACCAACTCTTGATTATTAGATAAGACAGTCTATTAATTGGATGAGTAATTGTTGAATTGAAGTTCACAACGGAGTTGTCAAGCCAGTTTTAATAGTTTTGTTAAGTTTAAATCAAATTTGAATGTATAAAAATTGGATGAGTAATTGTTTAAGAAGTTATTTTGAGCAATTAAAAAGAGGAGTTAAAATTGAAATTGTTGCAATAATTTATTTGGATGTAAATTTTTGTAAGAAAATTATAAAATTAAAGGATTATAAAGGGGGGTGATTTTAAAATGAATAACCATATTTCATTTGTAGGAGAAATTATAAATGTTGATTTGTAATAGCTTCTTGGAAAAACACCCCTATTTCAAAAAAAAAAAGAAAAAGAAACACCCCTTAGGTCCGGTTTTATAATCATTTTATTTTTTGTTTTTCGTTTCTAACTTTTCATTTTTTAAACTGCATATGTTTGATAACTCATTTTAGTCATGTTTTTAAAAATTAAAAACAAAAAAACATATCTGATAATTATTTTTTGTTTTCAAATATTACATTTTGTTTTGATTTTTTAGTTTTTTACTATTTCTTTTTGTTTTTTTTTTATATTTTTTTAAAAACAAAAACATGTTTTTAAAAGCTATTTTCTTTGGTTTTTAGAATTCCTTTAATATTTTAAAATTATTTTTTAAAAATTTAAAAATAAAAACCAAAATTGATTATCAAACAAATTTATTTAAAAAAAGTAAAAAAAAAATGAAATGGAACGAGATCTTAATTATCGAATTCCATAAATGATGTTTTATGTCAACCATGTTACCTTCTTTTTATAACTAATTGCTTTATAGTTTTAAATGTAAATTTAATTATTGAAGTTTCATTCAATCTTAAAGTTTTGTTATTTTTATTACGAAATTGATGTTGATTGATGGAAGTTGATAATTAGGAAAAGTGAATAACTTAAAGTTGTCTCATTTTCTTAATTCTTATCTTCCATCATTTATCCAAATTAATTTAAGGATAGCAATAATTAAGTAGGGATATATTGTAGGATAAAAATTTTAGTGGTTTAACGGATTTCTTAATTATTTATTATGGCTAATATTGTGACTCCAATTTTGAGAAACTGTCCCCCAATAACATCGTATGGCTCGCGTTGTACTGCTATTGGATGTACAAGATAGAAGTTTAAAACTGTATCGATTTAACTTTATATTTCGTACCGAATGGTTAGTTGCACGATTGGTTATTTGGTTTGGCCTAAATTCATTTTCACCCTACGGTCAATGGTTTAATCATTGGAATCAATATTTGTAATTTCTCTTTCCCGAACTTGTCATAAAAAAAAACCATTTGCTTTTGAATGTTAACCAAATTTCAAAAATAAAAACAAACTTTTTGAAGGTATTTTTTTATTATTTTAAAAAATATAGGTAAAATGTAGATATTCAAGTAATAAAAAACATATGCTAATGTTGTTGTTGGCTGAAATTTTAAAAACAAAAAACAAAAAACAAAATGATTATTATAGGGCCAAGTGTTTATAATTGTGATGCAACATGTTTGGAGCAAAATGGTTATTATGGGGCCGATGGGGCGTAGTAGCCCAGTGGATTCCAGCCCAATGACAAAACTGCAAGGCCCAGTTAAGGTCCCTATGGTGGCTCACTGTTAACTCTTTTCCGACAGCCGACTGGTAAGGATCGAAGTCTACCCGGGAAACCGAAACTCCACTGATATTGTTCACCAATTTGATCACCGGAGCCCTAACCACCTGCGAGGAAATCCAATTCACTGCACAATTCCTCCGCCGAACTCGCCGGATTTCATCAGTTCTTGAAATTCCAGTCGATGAAGGCGATTCAAAGCCTAGTACGAGCATGAAGAAGAAGAAGAAGCAACTGGAACTTCTCATCGCTCTCCCTGAATACTTAGTCGTTTAAACGTTTTGCAATCTCCGACCTCTTTCTCGTCGTTTCAACTACGCCATGAGTCCCATTCAGAACTTCGAGCAGCATTCCCGCCGCCTCGTCGTGCCTGAAATCGGTACGTTCTCTCTTTTTCTATGTTTGGACGTGAACGTTTTTTATTTTGTTTCTGTTTAGTTTTTGGACGCTAGGTTATTTGAGTTTGAATTTGTGTTTAATAAGCTCGTTTGTTGAATTTGTTTTAGTATTTCATTCTGAAGTTCGTTTGAATTAGGCCTTGGGTATGTAACGTGCTTGATTTTTACGTCAGAGTTTTTTCTGTGTTGTTGTCATATTTGATTTTGTTTCTGTTTAATTCTGAGAAATTCGCGGCTGGTTTGATAGCAATTTGGTTTTTTGTTTTTGAAATTTAAGCTTATTTTTACTCAAAATTTCTACGGTGCGTTCCGTATTTCCTACTATGTTTCCATATTCCTTTGAGAAAGTATGTGAATTCTAACCGAATTTAAAAGACAAAAACAAGCTTTTTGAAGTTATTTCCAAATTTTGGTTTGGTTTCCAAGAATGTAAATAGGATGGAGATCTCCAAGTAAGAAAAAACATACATTAATCGCCGTCGGCTTAAATTTTAAAAGCAAAAACTAAAAACAAAATGGTTATCAAATAGGCCTAGGTTATTTGAGTTTGAATTTGTGTTTGTCTGATTTGTTTCAGTATTTCATTCAGAAGTTCCCTTAAATTAAGCCTTGGATATGCCATGTGATTGATTTTTACGTCAGAGTTTCTGTATTGTTGTCATATTTTACTTGTGAGCTATGGTTATGTTTTAGTGAAGTTTTGAAATGTGTTTGCAAGCAGACATTCAGACGAGGCTTCTGATGGCGACGGAGGTTCGAGATAGCTTGGAGATTGCTCATACTCCTGATTACTTGAATTTTCTGAAATGCTACTTTCGTGCGTTCTCTGTAATCTTACTTCAAATTACAAAGCCTCAACTTACTGACAATCCCGAGCATAAACTTCGAAACATCGTGGTGGAGATCCTTAATCGTCTTCCTCACAGTGAAGTTTTAAGACCCTTCGTGCAGGACCTGTTAAAGGTTGCTATGCAAGTGCTTACCACAGATAATGAGGAAAATGGCTTACTTTGTATCCGCATAATCTTTGATCTCCTAAGAAATTTCAGACCGACTCTAGAAAATGAAGTGCAGCCATTCCTGGATTTCGTATGTCAAATTTACCAGAACTTTAAGTTGACTGTAAGCCATTTTTTTGAAAATTCAGCTGTTGGTGGCGAAGATGTGAAGCCCATGGAGACATCCACTTCATCGGACCTGTCAATGACTACCGGAAACTCGGGGACTTTGCATCTTAATCCTAGCACGCGTTCATTTAAGATAGTAACCGAGAGTCCGCTGGTTGTGATGTTTCTTTTCCAGCTGTATAGTCGGCTCGTTCAAACAAATGTCCCTCTATTGCTGCCATTGATGGTTTCTGCTATTTCTGTTCCAGGACCTCAAAAGGTTCCTCCCATTCTAAAGACTCATTTTATTGAACTGAAGGGTGCGCAGGTTAAGGTACGCTGTGTTGGATACTTTTTTCTTTTATTTATTTATTTAATTTATTTTGATGGGGGAGGGCGAGACGTGATCGCTAGAATGTCTTTAAATTGGTTGCATGGTACGACAAAGTAAAGTTTATTATTAGCCTCTTAAATGTTATAGAACATCAGATGGAAGCATAGAGATGAAATAAAAGGAAAAAGAAACTATGTTGGTTTTATTAGAGGGATAGAGAACAATACAAACAATGATGACCATCAAGATCTGTGAAGATAAAAGATCCATTATATACATTCCTTTCTACATAGATTGATAAATAACAAAGTCCTAAAAATGGAGTCTTCTTCATTTTTCAAGAGTGCCAAACATAGATGATAGGGTGACAACAACTATTGCCGATAACAAATGCAAGGGGACATGCAATGGAACACATCTTGGATGGTTGTGTGTGATGCCTGAATTTAGGAGGGGGTGCATGAATGAACCATACCCACATCCAAACTCGAGGGATCTTGAGGATGTACAAGCCTTGGTTAAGAATGGCTTAAAAGAATTGATAGTTGCTACCTATATCAACAAGGTGCATTTTCCTTTTTGGTCACTTAGTCATATGAGCTTCAAAATTAAGCGTGCTTAACTTGAAACGATTCTAGTGTGGGTGACCTTTTGTGAATTTCCTAAGATGCATGGGAGTGAGGACAAAACATGCTGAAAGAATCCGTGTTGGTCCGTGGAAATGTCAAGATTGATAATTATTACCTATATCAACAAGGTGTACCTTCCTTTTCGGTAGCTCAGCCATAAAAACTTCTAAGTTAAGTGTGCTTAACTTGGGGCAATTTTAGGTTGAGTGGCATCCTAATAAGGATCAAGTTAACATATCTATATATTGTGAAGAGTTGCAACCTTTCAAGCTTTACAAGGCACCTATTCATCCAAAATGCATAATGAATCTAAATTAAATTATAAAATTATAACCCAACACAATCCAGAGACAAGTATAACCCATCCCAATCATTATGATTTGGGTTGGGACTTGGGTAGTCCAGGTTGCTCGGGTTGTCGGTTTTTATGTACACCCATACTCTCAACAACCTAATCAATAAGACTAGATTGTAAGTTTTAGACATGTATTCTAAACACAAGAATAGAATACAAAGAAAGTTGAAAGCATAATGCTTATACTCAAATATGAGATTTCAATCAAATTCAACTTGTCTCTACCATTTACAAAGCGACAGTTCTATTTATACTAATTGAATAAAAACTGTCTTTTCTAAGATTTCAAATTCCTTTTTCTCCTGCCTCTCTCTACAAACCCTAACGCTTCTTTCCCTCTCTCCACCGCCGATCTCACTAGTGTCGGAGGAGCTCCCCAAAATCCATCCTCCTCTTCTTCTTCTTCTTCTTCTTCAACCTTTCCAATCTGCCATCAACCAACCTCCTCTCCGATCAGCTCTTTCCTTGACCTCCATCTTCTCCGACCAACTTCCATCCTCCTTGCCATCTTCACCTTCATCTCCAACCAGCCTTTTCATTTGTCCATCTTGTTCTTTCATGATTTTCTCAATGAAAGGCTCATTTATTATAATTTTTTTGATATTGCATTAAATAGTTTTGGTCTAGAGTTGTATATTTGTCTTTTACCATGAGCTATGCTAGGCATGATGTTGAATTATGTTAGATCACCAATCAACCCAAAAGCTTAAGCTGATGGGTTGGGGTAAATTTAATTATATCAACCAACACTCCCCCTCACTTGTTGGCTTTGAAATTTAAGAAATGCCCAACAAGTGGAATTTAATTTTAATTGGAGATGAATTGACTTGGCAAAGGCTCGAACTTAGGACTTTTTGCTCTGAATCATGTTGAATTATGTTAAATCACCAATCAACTCAAAATCTTAAGTTAATGGGTTGGGGTAAATTTAATTATATCAACAAATGTGATTAGTCATTTAGTCTGTAATGCGATCACTAACCACTGTAGTCAATCAGGCTGTACGTTAACCAGAGCAATCAGGATGTAAGTAACAATGTACTTATTTTATGCTTTGTGATTGCAGACTGTTTCTTTTTTGACATATCTACTGAGGAGCTCTGCTGATTATATCAGGCCACATGAAGAAAGTATTTGTAAAAGTATTGTGAATTTGCTGGTTACATGTTCAGATTCTGTGTCAATTCGGAAAGTGAGAACTTTTTTCTATTAATATCCTTGGTTACTTTTCCAACTTAGTCAGTTGGTTGAAAGGAAAATCCGAGAACTAAGCTTAAAGTTGTTCAATGCAGGAATTATTAGTTGCCCTGAAACATGTTCTTGGAACAGAGTATAAGCGGGGGTTATTTCCATTGATTGATACACTGTTGGAAGAGAAGTAATCTGCTTGACCTATATACATCCTAATCTGGAGCTTTGTTATTATCCGTACCTGATACTTTGTCTTATCTTTCCGCTTTTTCAGGGTTCTAGTAGGAACTGGTCGGGCATGCTATGAGACATTAAGACCATTAGCCTATAGTTTACTGGCAGAAATTGTGCATCATGTCAGGGGGGATCTTTCTCTGTCTCAGGTACTTTTCATTTGTACAACCTTCCTCCAGAGTCCATTTGTCATGTTCAAAACGCCAAAGAATGCTATTCTTTCATTCTTTGGAGGCTTCATTCTTACATAAAGGATGGTTATATGTTTCTAGTGATACTTTTATTGCTTAAAATTCCACAGGATGCATTTAATTATTTTAAAATGTTATAGCATTTTTGTCATGCTCAAAACACCATAAAACCTATGTTTGTTTCAATCTATTTTCTTTCATTTTTTGGGTTTTGTGTCGTCTATTTCTCTTCTAAAGGGAGGCTATATGTTTATAGCAGCACTTTTCAAGTTTTCAATGAAAAACTGTCCTTTCATCATCCCTTGTCAACCTGGTTTCTGCAGCACCTATGTTACGCTTCATCATCTGATAAATTTTGTGTGATGTCTGCAGCTATCAAAGATTATCTACTTATTCTCAAGTAACATGCATGATGCCTCGCTATCACTTAGCATTCACACCACTTGTGCACGGCTGATGCTGAACTTGGTACGATTTCTTACTTCTTTACTTCCAACGCTTTCAATGGTTCCTTCCTATTTCCTATTCTTTCGCATGCTTGATTAAAGTGAACTTTGGATATAGGTGGAGCCAATCTTTGAGAAGGGCGTTGACCAAACGTCTATGGATGAATCACGAATTCTCTTGGTCTGACATAACCATATATTTTTTGTTTGCATTCTCGCTTAGCAAGATATAATCAATGAAGTTTATGTTTAACATGATAAGCATCTCTTTTATAGGGGCGTATTTTGGATGCTTTTGTTGGGAAATTTAGTACATTCAAGCACACCATTCCTCAGGTACCACAACTGCCATATAGATACTCCCTCCTCTTCTACTTCTTTTTCAAGAACCTGAAAAGCTATGAATAAATGTTAATTTTGAGTTTTTTTCCCCTTCTTTACAGTTGTTGGAAGAAGGCAAGGAGGGAAGAGATCGTGCTAATTTGAGGTCCAAGCTTGAGCTTCCCGTACAGGTTGCTCTTACGAAGTTAACTTGATTACATTTTTGCTGTAAATTTCTTTTGATATTCATGGTCATGATTGTTTTCAGCACCATCTCCATCTCCATCTTAATTTTTTGTATTATTATTACTGGAAAACTCTCAAATTTGTTAAATTTCCCGTGAGATACTGGGCATATAGTCCTACTTAAAATGAAAGCGAATACATGCAAATTTTTTTTGTCAATGGGCTGGTTGATGAAATATAAGCATGGGCTAAAAAGGGATCGATCTTGACCACTACTTAGTTCTTATAAATTAACATGAAAAATATATATTTATTTTTAAAATTTTAAAGTGGTGTTCAATAGTGTTGGTTATATTATTGAATTAACTTTTATTGTCTTCAAAGTTTTGGAAATATTATTAACTTCTACTATTTTCAGAATACAAAATTTTCTTGATTGATTTTTTGATACTTATTCTCCAGCATTCTGCCGTCTTATTTCCCGCATTATCTACCATATTCTTGCAGGCAGTTTTAAATTTGCAGGCCCCTCTAGAACATTCTAAGGAAGTCAATGACTGTAAGCATTTGATTAAAACGTTAATCATGGGTAATAAATTCTCTTTCATAATCATTTTGTTTGAATTAGCATTTGAAATCATTTTGTTTGAATTAGCATTTGAAATCATTTTGTTGAGAGGCTTCTGATATCCAAGATGCATATTTTCTTCACCTTTCTTGTTCTTCTGGATACTCTTTTTTTAGAACTAATTTTTATTTTGGCTTTGTTTTCTGTTAGGAATGAAGACTATCATTTGGAGCATCACTCATGCACATTTACCCCGATCTCAGGTGTTCAATTAATGCTAAAAGTGATGGTTTCCGTTTGACTGTTTGTTGGTAACTTGTTATGTTATGTAATCTATTGATTTATGGTCAAGGTTTCTCCGTCTCCAAATGGAACACATCCACAGATGCTTGTTACTCCACCATCAAATTTGGCAACACCCCAAGCATTTAAGGGAATGAGAGAAGACGAGGTATTATATAATTGACGATGGTTAATGCATGTGTTATTTTGTTGGGATGATTAAAATCTAACCAATTTTTTTTGTCCGAGTAGGTGTATAAAGCCTCGGGTGTTCTGAAAAGTGGTGTTCATTGCTTAACGCTTTTCAAGGAAAAGGATGAAGAAGTAGAAATGATTCATTTGTTCTCCCAGATACTTACTGTTATGGAACCTCGGGATCTGATGGACATGTTTTCATTGTGTATGCCTGAACTTTTTGACTGCATGATCTCCAACACACAACTGGTCCATTTGTTTTCAACATTTTTGCAAACACCCAAAGTATATAGGCCTTTTGCAGATGTTTTGGTGAATTTTCTTGTGAGCAGCAAACTAGATGCGTTGAAGCACCCGGATTCACCAGGGGCAAAATTGGTTTTGCACCTCTTTCGTTCTGTATTTGGTGCTGTTGCTAAAGCACCTGCAGATTTTGAGCGTATCTTACAACCTCATGTGACTGTCATTATGGAAGTTTGTGTAAAAAGTGCTATGGAAGTTGAAAGACCTCTTGGGTACATGCAACTTCTTCGCATAATGTTTCAGGCATTAGCAGGGTGTAAATTTGAACTCTTACTACGTGATCTAATTTCTTTACTACAACCTTGCCTTAACATGTTACTGACAATGCTTGATGGTCCAACTGGGGAAGATATGAAGGATTTGTTGTTGGAATTATGCCTCACAATGCCTGCACGGTTAAGCTCACTATTGCCCCACCTTCCCCGTTTAATGAAGCCTCTTGTTTTGTGTCTAAAAGGAAGTGACGACTTAGTTAGTCTGGGTTTACGAACTCTTGAGTTCTGGGTTGATAGTTTAAACCCTGATTTCCTAGAGCCTAGTATGGCTAATGTGATGTCTGAAGTGATTTTAGCATTATGGTCACATTTGAGGCCAATGCCCTTTTCTTGGGGTGCAAAAGCATTGCAAGTTCTAGGGAAGTTAGGTGGTCGTAATAGACGTTTTCTCAAAGAGCCACTTGCACTAGAATGCAAGGAGAACCCAGAACACGGGCTTCGTTTAATTCTTACCTTTGAGCCATCTACTCCCTTTTTGGTGCCACTGGATAGATGCATTAATCTTGCTGTATCAGCTGTAATGAATAAAATGGGTGGTGTTGATTCTTTTTACCGAAAACAAGCTTTGAAATTTCTTCGTGTCTGCTTGTCATCTCAACTTAATTTGCCTGGAATTGTGGTTGATGATGGCTTTACACCCAGACAAGTATCAACTTTGCTACTTTCTTCTGCTGAATCCTCTTGGCGGAGGTCTGAGACTCTAGAGGCAAAGGTTAGCTTTCATAAGATTGTGTTACGTCACTTATACTCTAACGTGACATTTTTCTGCTTTTTGATGGAAAGCCTTTTTGTATCCTTTAGACAACATTTTTGATTGATAATATGGATTGTTTTTCATCGTTTTTTCTTTTTCCTTTCCTTTTCATTTATTTTGTTACAATATTTATGCTACCTAAATGGAGACGAATTCCTAAAGCAAGTCACGGTAATAATTGCGACTATTTAATAAGAAGGTTTTTTTTGCAGGCTGATTTGGGCGTGAAAACAAAAACCCAACTTATGGCTGAGAAATCTATTTTCAAACTTTTATTGATGACCATTATTGCTGCTGATTCAGAAGAAGATCTTCATGAACCGAAGGATGATTTTGTTCTTAATGTATGCCGTCATTTTGCTATACTATTCCATATTGATTCTTCTCTAAATAATACTCCAGTTGCGTCTGCCTCACTTGGTAGTACTTCGCTTCCTTCAAATGTTAATGCTAATTCCAGATTAAAAAGTAGTGCCTATTGTACCCTCAAAGAGTTAGACCCTCTCATTTTTTTGGATGCTTTGGTTGAGGTGCTGGCAAATGAAAACAGGCTCCATGCAAAAACTGCTCTGAATGCTTTAAATTTGTTCTCTGAAATGCTTCTTTTTCTTGCTCGGGGAAAACAAACTGATGTGATGATGACAAGAGGGCCTGGCACACCAATGAGTGTTTCTAGTCCCATGAGCCCAGTATATTCGCCACCTCCAAGTGTCCGTATTCCAATTTTTGAGCAACTTTTGCCACGGCTTTTGCATTGCTGTTATGGAAGTACGTGGCAAGCTCAAATGGGGGGTGTTATGGGACTTGGTGCTATAGTTGGAAAGGTTACTGTTGAAACTCTTATCCATTTTCAAGTAAAAATTGTTCGGGGCTTGGTATATGTTCTGAAAAGGCTACCCATATATGCTAGTAAGGAGCAAGAGGAGGCTAGCCAAGTACTTAATCAGGTTCTTCGTGTTGTGAATAACGTTGATGAAGCAAACAGCGAACCACGCAGACAAAGCTTTCAAGATGTAGTAGTTGTCCTTGCTTCTGAGTTGTTTAATTCCAGTTCATCAACTATTGTGAGAAAGAATGTGCAATCATGTCTAGCTCTTTTGGCCAGTAGGACTGGTAGTGAGGTGTCTGAGTTGCTTGAACCTCTGTATCAATCTATGCTTCAACCTCTCTTAATGCGACCACTTCGGATGAAGAATATTGATCAACAGGTCTTGAATTTCTCATTTTTATTTAAATAGTTTACTTTATTTCTATGTTAACTTGCTCTGATCTGCAGGTTGGAACTGTTTCAACATTGAATTTCTGCTTGGCACTAAGGCCGCCTCTTCTAAAGTTGACTCAAGAGTTGGTTAACTTTTTGCAAGAAGCTTTGCAAATAGCTGAGGCAGATGAAACTGTATGGGTTGTAAAGTTTATGAACCCAAAAATAGCCACATCATTGAACAAGCTCCGAACTGCTTGCATTGAATTATTGTGTACCACCATGGCATGGGCAGACTTTAAAACACCCAATCATTCTGAATTGCGCGCAAAGATCATCTCAATGTTTTTCAAGTCATTGACATGTCGAACTCCAGAAGTAGTTGCTGTTGCAAAGGAGGGGTTAAGACAGGTTTAGTCTTTCACTTGTTTTATTGTCCATATGGATTACATTCTGTCGTTTTTTAATTTTATTTATATTTTGCTGAATATGATTAGCAATTGAGGAATGCTGTTCAGAAAGCAAATGTGTGTTTTAAAAATGATTATTTTCATTAACTTTAAAATTTTAATGCCTATGCAGTTGGGTTAGATTACAATCTTGGGAGTGTAATTGTAGTATATAGAAGTTTGTGACTACAAAGGGAGCTTAGCTCAATGTAATAGGCATGTACCCTTGATCAAGTGGTCAGAGGATCGCATCTCATGGTGTGCTATATATATGTGTGTATATATAGGTTGGTGGCTTAGAAAGTCACATATAAAAAAAAATATGAACAGGTGAATGCTAATACAATAGAGTTCTTTTTTTTTTACCTATAAACAGTAGAATTCTTAAGTTATTTTTTGACCACATAAGGTGTTATTTTTATGGGCTGTGGGTAGTGTCAGTTCCCGTGTGTGTATGTATTGTTTAGGATTTACCACTTGTTTCTTTATAGGTTATTAATCAGCAAAGGATGCCCAAAGATCTGCTGCAAGGTAGCCTAAGGCCTATTCTGGTCAACTTGGCTCACACCAAAAATCTTAGCATGCCTCTTCTTCAAGGTCTGGCTCGCCTTCTTGAACTTTTGGCCAGTTGGTTTAACGTTACATTGGGTGGCAAGCTGCTAGAGCACCTGAAGAAATGGCTGGAGCCTGAAAAACTTGCTCAAATTCAGAAAGCATGGAAGGCAGGTGAAGAACCAAAAATTGCCGCAGGTAATATTTTTTAGGGAAGAAAACATTTGTACTTCTTAAATGGTTGCTAACATTAATACTTCCTCACAAGTCACAACTAAAAAGCAAGAACTGTCTTTGAACCAACCAATAAATAACCCAAAATTCAACAAACTAAGCAATAATGCTCGAACCGAACTATGCCCAAACGGCCAAACTTAGACACAAAATCTAATAAGTGTTTAGACAACCAAAATGTTATAATTAAAATAGACAACCAAAATGTTGCCACCTAGAGCAAATTCCCTAAAAAATGTTAAAAAAAGATTAAAATATTGGATAAAATGAAAATTTAATTAAGTGGCGTATTAATTTTTTTCCACTTAAATAGTTCATGATTTATTTGTAAAAAACTATAGCTTTAAGGTTAGAAATTAACTTGTTGAGTCAAGTTCCATGGTGAAGCTCAATTCCCTTTAGTTCTTTGTGTATTGATGATTTACATGCATTCTTTGACATTAGTTGCTGTTAAACTAATGTTCATATTTTCTTCTTTCAGCTATTATTGAACTTTTTCATTTGCTTCCCATGGCTGCATCCAAGTTTCTTGATGAACTAGTAACATTAACAATTGATTTGGAAGGAGCTCTTCCCCCGGGGCAAGTGTTTAGTGAAGTCAATAGTCCTTACCGTGTTCCACTTATTAAATTTTTGAACCGTTATGCTCCACTTGCTGTTGATTACTTCCTTGCTCGACTTAGTGAACCGAAATACTTCAGACGGTAAGGTTTTGGATGTTTGTCCTGTTTGTGGAGTTCGTCTAAAAAATATAAGAAATTCCTACCTAAGATGTAATAATCTTGTCTAGAGAGAGAACGAACAATAATCTTGGAATTGTTTGCCTATTCTGATTTTAGTTATGTTTGCAGGTTTATGTATATTATTCGATCAGATGCTGGCCAACCTTTGAGAGAAGAACTTGCAAAATCACCACAAAAGATACTTGCTAGTGCTTTTCCTGAATTTGCACCTAAATCTGAAGGTGCTTTAACTCCAGGTTCATCTACCCCGCCCGCTCCTTTATCAGGCGATGAAGGCCTTGTAACTCCTTCTGTTGTCTCTGATCCACCATCTGCAACCTCAAGTGCAGTTTCTGATGCTTATTTTTGTGGTCTTGCACTTATTAAAACTTTGGTGAAATTGATTCCTGGTTGGCTACAGAGCAATCGTGTAGTTTTTGATACTCTTGTAGTTATTTGGAAGTCACCTGCTAGAATAGATCGACTGCACAATGAGCAAGAGCTAAACCTAGTGCAAGTAAGATTATCAACTGCTATATGACTGATTACGTTACAAAACACAACTGCTACATGATTGATGGACGTCTGAATTTCTTTAGGGAAGTAACTAGTTCCTGCCTCTTTTCATTATTTTTACTTTTCTGAAGTTATTTAACTCTTAATGTAGATTTATATCTTGGTTATTTGCGTAGAATAATACATTATTACATGCTAGATTTGCTTACAACCCTATTTTCTTCCATTTTCATCTTACAGTTTTCTCTGACTGTTAAGATCTTGATTGTGTGTAGGCCGTGTGTTACTGTTTGACTTTTTATCCGTATGTTGTAAATATATTGATTTTTTGGTCCACTGGGCTTTACAAAGTTCACTCATTATTTACTTAGTGTATTAGCAATATTTTTTCTAGTATTTTAGAAGGACCTGCTTCAGAAATATTTAAAATTTCAATTTTATTTTTCTGCTCCTGAGTTCTTATGCTTGGTTAATTCTACAAAAAAGTTGTCTATGGCTGTTCTGTTTACAGTAGCTTTCAAGGTCAGCCAAAAGTCAGTTTTCATTTCTTTCTCTCTTTTGAGCGGGTTGAAGAAGCCGCTTCTGCTTCATTTATCTTATCAAATTAATTTCTTCATTTTCCTCTTCTTTCAGTTACTCCCTCTATTTAGACCTTGAGCCATCAATCTCTAGCATATGATTTTCCTCTATTTTTTTTCCCTCTTGAGTGGGTCCATATGAAGATTTTTCCCTTCATCAACTATTAAATGAGATGTAAAATGCATATTGATGTTTTTCAACTGCTGATTTTCTTAAAAGATTGGTACATTCTAATGTAGGTGAAAGAAAGCAAGTGGCTGGTCAAATGCTTCCTCAACTATCTGCGACATGAAAAAGCTGAAGTGAATGTGCTCTTTGACGTACTTTCCATCTTTTTGTTGCACACTAGAATTGATTATACATTTCTGAAGGAGTTTTATATCATTGAGGTAATCTAATTCCTTGAGTTTTCTCTGTGATGATTACTATTCTGTTCGTCCCCTACATATTTGCAGTATACAGAAATGGCTATTTGATTATCTTTTTCTTTTATTATTATTTTTAAATAATCGGTACATGAAATGATTATTCTGGCTCTTTAGGTTGCTGAAGGATATCCACCGAGCATGAAGAAAACTCTTCTCTTGCATTTCCTAAACCTGTTTCAATCGGAAATACTTGGTCATGATCATTTGGTGGTTGTAATGCAAATGCTAATTCTTCCCATGCTTGCTCATGCCTTCCAAAATGGGCAAAGTTGGGAGGTTGTAGATCAAGCTATAATTAAAACAATTGTCGACAAACTTCTTGATCCTCCAGAAGAGGTGATTTTGCTATTTGTTGTTATCTACCTGAAACGGTTATTTTCCTTCATTTTCTTTAATTATCTGAACTTCCTTTCTAGGTGTCTGCTGAGTACGATGAGCCTTTGAGAATTGAACTTTTACAGCTTGCAACCTTACTTCTCAAGTATCTTCAGAGCGACCTGGTCCATCATAGGAAAGAGCTAATCAAGTTTGGTTGGAACCATCTAAAAAGGGAAGATAGTGCCAGTAAGCAGTGGGCATTTGTGAATGTCTGCCATTTCTTGGAGGCTTATCAAGCACCTGAAAAAATTATTCTCCAGGTATTGTATTATATATTGTAGATATGGGTGGTTTTTTGTACATCTTTTACACAAATTATACCCTAATACATAGCAGAAGATCTGACTGGAGCTGGAAAGTGGGAAAAGGACACTTTCCAAAAGTTGTATCGGGAAATTGTAAAGAAAGAAGGAAAGGTTACAGTTTTAATATTAAAAAAAACAACACTAATAAGTCAAAACTACCTTTTTAGTCTGTGAGTTTTCGCTTGTAGGATACTTTAGATAGAAGAGACTATTTGAAAGCTTGGCAGTGTATAAATTAGAGAGACAACGGCCTCATCAAACTTCTTTTCAATGCACTCTTGATCTATATCAACTTGCTTTTTACGATTTATATAATCCCCTTTCATTATCGATAATTTCCTGATTATTATATAATCTATCGGTCAGGCATTTTAAATTCCTCTTGCATATACCCAACCACATGGCTTCACAAATTCCATGTGCGATTGCTCTAAATATATGTTTGTCTTTTTACTGAAAAGAAAGAATTTTCATTGAAAATGTGAGAATTACTGAGGAAAGGGAAAAAAGAAAAAGAATCTAAAGAGTGTTATGCTTACATGTTAGTTTTTATTTTTATAATTCATTAAAATTGATTTATTATGGATTGGAGCCTCTTTTTGTATAATTTGTTGAATTGTGTTAAGTCACCAATTAATCCAAAAGCTTAGAAACGACTTGACATGAGTTTGAACATAAGACTTCCTATTTTAATACTATATTGCATCATGTTAAATTACCAATCAACTCAAAATCCCATGCTGATAGGTTAATATAAATACAATTTTATCAACCAGTAATTGGCTCCTTTGTTGTGGGATGTTTTTGTATGCATGTGAACCTTTTGTTTGTATTTTTTTTGAAAGGATCTGTTTTGTATTCTTTCCTTTCTTCTTAATGAAAGATGTGATTTTCATTAAAAAAACACAATATTCTTGTTTTGTATTTTATGCATACTGGAATGTCCTGCTATTGAAGTCGCCACAAACAACGTCCTTGGTGCCTGTGAGTCTGTGACTAATGGATTCCAGTATGCACAGTCCATATTTACAATGACATTATGAAATTGTTGTTGGTCAAAGTATCCTAACACTGATGTGGATGTGCAGGTTTTTGTAGCACTTCTCAGAACTTGTCAACCAGAGAATAAAATGTTAGTCAAGCAGGCCCTTGATATATTAATGCCAGCCCTTCCACGAAGATTGCCTCTTGGTGATTCACGAATGCCAATTTGGATTAGATATACCAAGAAAATACTGGTGGAGGAGGGCCACTCCATTCCTAATTTGATTCACATTTTCCAGCTCATTGTGAGACATTCAGATCTCTTCTACAGTTGCAGAGCTCAATTCGTTCCACAGATGGTGAATTCTCTCAGTCGTCTAGGATTGCCTTTCAATACTTCAGCAGAAAATAGGAGACTTGCAATTGATCTTGCTGGATTGGTGGTTGGTTGGGAACGACAAAGACAAAATGAAGTGAAGCATGTAACTGAGAGTGATGCCCCTAGCCACAACAATGATGAATTAACTTCATTTTCTCCTGGTGCTGATTCCAAGCGTTTGGTTGATGGTTCTACATTCCCCGAAGATTCAACTAAGCGGGTCAAGGTTGAACCTGGTCTTCAATCTCTTTGTGTCATGTCTCCTGGTGGTGCATCATCAATGCCAAATATAGAGACCCCTGGGCCAACGACACAACCTGATGAAGAATTTAAACCAAATGCTGCAATGGAGGAAATGATTATAAATTTTCTTATAAGGGTAAGCACACATCTTTTTGTTCTTTCATGTATCATTTATTCACCCTATCCCTTTCGGTCGAGTTTGACCCGGCGATTTCCTTCTTCCTGAATCGGGAGAACAAGTCTCTTTTTTGGGGGGGTTTGTTCACCAGGGCTTTTTCAATTGTCATCCATCCAGTACCTTGACAGTTTGGATTACCACACTTAACAGTTTGTTTCCTGTTAAAAAAATTAGGTTAAAATACCATTTTGGTCCCTCGACTTTGAGGTTTATTCCATTTTGGTCCCTCGGCTTTCAAATGTCCAATTTTAGTCCCTCAACTTTTTTGTTTGTCCAATTTTGGTCTCTCAACTTTCAAATGTCTAATTTTGGGCCCTCAACTTTGCTATTTGTCCAATTTTGGTCCCTCAACTTTCAAATGTTTTCAAATTTGGTCCTTAGACTATAAAAAAAGTTCAAAAATTGTCATTTGGTCAAATGAATTTTTTTATCACTCCTAAATTATTTTCTCTCTCTTTCATCTTTCATAATTTCTCTCTCTAGAAATTTTACCTCTCTTCCCCTCTTTTCTTTTCTTTTTTTTCTTCTTTATTTTCTTTCTTTTTCTTTTTTGTTCCATGGTAGACTATGAATTTTAGAAAACAAAAAGTGACAAATCAAAGTAGGAAAATTATTATTTAGAAAAATTATCTCATGTTAAATAATTTGATGAGATGGATTGAGGAGAGAATAAGAGAAAAAAAGAAGAGAAGAGGATTAGAGAGATGGATTTAAGAGAGTTAAAACTTTTAGAAGGAGAAATGATGAAAGATGGAAGAGAGAGAAAATAATTTAGGAGTGAGAAAAAAATTTATTTGACAAAAGGACCATTTTTGAACTTTTTTTATAGTCTAGGGACTAAATTTGGACATTTGAAAGTCGAGGGACCAAAATTGGATAAATAGCAAAGTCAAGGGACCAAAATTGAACAAACTACAAAGTCAAGGGACTAAAAATAGACATTTTAAAGTCTAGGGACCAAAATGGAACAAACCCCAAAGTTGAGGGACCAAAATGATATTTTAACCAAAAAATTAACTCTTATCTTTTATTATCTCTCTTGAGTGCATGTATTGTATACACTTCTATTTCTCTTGATTCTTTCCAAGTGGTTAAATTGCTCCCTTTCATTCGTTATTATGATTGTTTGTGTAAGTCTACAAGTAAAAGTCGTTTACAATTTATTAAAATTGGCAGAAATAATATCTTTGTTTAAAAAATATGGCAGAAATAATATCTAAGCAGCATACATTTTTAGTGGAAAAACTAAGATTCAATGAGAGAAGAATTAGATGTCTTACGGATTATCTTAATCACAAGATGGGCCATTTTATTGATTCTATATGTTGAGATGCTTTGTGCTGATACAGTAGAAGTCACTATTTAGCTGTGGAGTTGGGCTTTGGAATTTTATTTTCAAGAGAGGCACATTTGTATTACATATTTTGTTAGACCATTGTATTAGCAACATGGTTGCAGAAACATTTTCTAGATCTTCATCTTTCTCCGACAAATAATCTTGAAAGAGTTGTTAATTGAAGCACACGAATATCATGTTCTGGATTTGTTATTAATAGTTTTATTTTTATACTTAGCATGAATTGTTTGACCTTTGGTTATTTCCTTTCTTTTCCCTTTTTATTGTTATTTTTTTTTAATCTTTATCTGCGTTATTTTTCTCTTTGGAGAGAATACTTTGAGCATTAGTTTCTTTTCATTTTATCAATGAAAAGCTTTGTTATCTTGTAAAAAAAACATCTGAAACTTGAGCGATATCGTTTGCAGAATACTGTAGAAATGTCATCTTTGTGGTGCATGCTCTTGTTTTGAATTGGTATCTTCATAACTGAATATTCTTATTAGGCTTTTTAACAGTTACATTTTTATGGCTAAAGGTTGCATTGGTGATAGAGCCTAAGGACAAGGAGGCAACCACCATGTATAAGCAAGCGTTAGAGCTTCTATCACAGGCTCTGGAGGTGTGGCCAAATGCTAATGTCAAATTCAATTATCTGGAGAAGTTGCTCAGTAGCATCCAGCCATCTCAGTCCAAAGACCCTTCCACCGCTCTTGCACAAGGCTTGGATGTAATGAACAATATTTTAGAGAAGCAGCCACATCTTTTTGTCAGAAATAATATCAATCAGATATTTCAAGTATGTTAGCCATATTGCTATCCTAAGAACGTATCATTTACTTAAATTGAAGTAAATCATGTTCTTCATCTTCTTGGACAGATTCTAGAACCCTGTTTTAAGCACAAGATGTTAGACGCTGGAAAATCATTATGCTCCCTGCTAAGGATGATATTTGTGGCTTATCCTTTGGAAGGGGTTACAACACCACCAGATGTGAAGTTGTTGTACCAGAAAGTTGACGAGCTAATAAAAAACCACATTAATAATTTAACTGTCCCTCAAACATCATCTGAGGATAACACTGCTTCTTCCATTAGCTTTGTCCTGCTTGTAATTAAAACTTTGACAGAGGTGCAGAAGAACCTAATTGATCCATATAACCTGGGACGCATTCTTCAGCGCTTAGCACGGGATATGGGATCGTCAACAGGTTCTCATTTGAGACAAGTATGAAATCATTACTTCTTGTTCTCGTTAACAAACATTACTTTCTTCTACAACGTTTTATCTTTTCATACCAAAAATTCCTGATCTTACATTGAATGTATTTGCTTCACGCGTGAGGTTGCCTCATTTGGAGCCTTAAATTGGGTTTTATTGGATTTCTTGCAGTAAAATCAATTAATGTTCTGGTACTGAACTTCTTTTTTTTTTTTGGTCATGCATTCGTCACTTTTCATTAGTTCCACAAAGTGTTCCATTTCTTGTTCAAAAGAATTCAATTTTTGTTGTCTTCTGCTGTGTTTTTGGTCTTTGTACTATATGCATTCCTTCTGCAAAACATAATGCTTTTTTCTTTTTCCATTTTTGAGGCTGGACCATTTAGAAGTTCGAGTTGGTTTGGGATGTTTTCTATTAATATTATAAATCCAAAATTTTTGAGAGAAATAAGGTAACATCCGTAATTTGTTCCGTCTTCTGTGGAAACATTGTCCAGTCTTATATTTATAACTCACTTCGCACATTACTGCCTGGACCTCAACCTGAGGTTTTTGTGGAACGAGTCTTTGCATAAAGAGGGCCTATTTACTCTAGGCAACTAACAAAATGGTATAAATAAATGAAGGTTATACAGAATTCAATCTCTAGTATTAGAAGAAAAATGAATTTTTGAAGTCATTACATGCTATAAAATGCTGGTCTAACTTCATTAACTCACTCCCCGTTTGGTTACTGTAAGTCTGTGAATGTTGTTTATTACTATCCTTACAATTAACATATTTACATATTCTTTTATAATTTATTGGTTAGAGAGCCCTCTCTACCTTTAATATCTTGGCTCGGGTGGCCCCTAATTTCCATTGCATGTACCTTTTGAAATATGGATTTTTCATTTAAAAGGTCTATAAATATGTTGATGTTGATGTTATGAAATTTGTTTACATTCTTAAAACTATATTGTAGACTTCATTTCTATATACCCTGAAAAGTTTATCATTATCATCTTCATCATCAGGGTCAGAGGATGGATCCTGATTCGGCAATAACTTCTTCTCGTCAAAGTGCTGATGTCGGAACAGTCATCTCCAATTTGAAGTCTGTTTTGAAACTCATTAATGAAAGAGTCATGCTTGTTCCTGAGTGCAAGCGTTCTGTTACTCAAATCATGACCTCACTGTTGTCAGAAAAAGGCACTGATGCTAGTGTGTTGCTTTGCATACTTGATGTGATAAAAGGGTGGATTGAGGATGACTTCAGTAAAATGGGCACATCTGTCTCCTCTAGTTCTTTTCTTGCTCCTAAGGACATCGTCTCTTTTCTTCAGAAGCTATCACAAGTGGATAAGCAGAACTTTTCTTCCATTTTTGCAGAAGAGTGGGATAGAAAATATCTACAGCTGCTTTATGAAACTTGTGCTAATTCAAATAAGTGAGTGCTACTACCATCTTTGAACTTTTCATGCGCTTGGAAAAAGTTATTCATAACAATATGATTTTTTTTTTAGATATCCCTTATCTTTGCGTCAAGAAGTATTTCAGAAGGTTGAACGTCAGTTCATGCTGGGTCTGAGGGCAAGAAATCCTGAAATTAGGAAGAAATTCTTTTCACTATATCATGAATCTCTTGGGAAAACATTGTTTACAAGGCTGGAATACATCATCCAGATACAGGACTGGGAAGCTTTAAGTGATGTATTCTGGCTCAAACAGGGCCTTGATCTCCTTTTGGCAATCTTAGTTGAGGATAAACCTATAACCCTTGCCCCAAATTCTGCAAGATTACCACCTCTTCTGGTATCTGGTAATGTTGCAGATTCCTCTGCAGTGCAGCATCCAGTTATTGATGCTCAAGATGGTCTTGAGGATGCCCCTTTAACATTTGGTTCTTTCGTTCATAAGCATGCACAATTTTTAAATCAGATGAGTAAACTTCAGGTAATTGAATGCCTTGCTTATTAAGAACTAATTTTTATTCTATTACTTATTCTTATCTCTGGTTATTTATAAATGATATTACTAGATGTTACTAGTCAATGGTTATTGTAATTATGTAACTGGTTCTACTGTTGTTATTTTGAAGAGTTTTGTTAGACTAGTCTTTCAGATGCAAATGTGAAGTTTAACGTTTTACTCTGTAGGTGGCTGATCTTATTATTCCATTAAGAGAATTGGCCCATACGGATGCAAATGTTGCGTACCATCTATGGGTTTTGGTTTTCCCTATTGTCTGGGTAACATTACAAAAGGACGAGCAGGTGGCTCTCGCCAAACCAATGATTGGTCTTCTGTCAAAGGATTATCACAAGAAACAACAAGCAAGCAGACCAAATGTTGTGCAGGCACTTCTAGAAGGCCTCCAGCTGAGTCATCCTCAGCCTCGGATGCCAAGTGAGCTCATTAAATATATTGGCAAGACATACAATGCATGGCATATAGCTTTGGCTCTTCTGGAAAGTCATGTTATGTTGTTCATTAATGAGACAAAATGTGCTGAGTCACTCGCTGAGCTATACCGCTTACTCAATGAGGATGATATGAGGTGTGGACTGTGGAAGAGAAAGGCAAACACTGCAGAAACTAAAGCTGGACTTTCACTTGTTCAGCATGGTTATTGGCAGCGAGCTCAAAGCCTCTTTTATCAATCAATGGTTAAAGCGACCCAAGGTACATATAATAACACTGTACCCAAGGCTGAGATGTGTCTTTGGGAAGAACAATGGCTTTGCTGTGCTAGTCAACTTAGTCAATGGGAAGCCTTGGCCGACTTTGGGAAGAGCATTGAAAATTATGACATGCTGCTCGACAGTCTATGGAAAGTGCCTGATTGGGCATACATGAAAGATAATGTCATACCAAAAGCTCAAGTAGAAGAAACACCAAAACTTCGTTTAATTCAAGCATATTTTTCTCTTCATGATAGGAGTACAAATGGTGTACCAGATGCAGAAAATATAGTGGGAAAAGGAGTTGATCTTGCTTTAGAACAATGGTGGCAGTTACCTGAAATGTCAGTTCATGCCAGGATTCCACTTTTGCAACAATTCCAGCAGCTAGTTGAAGTGCAGGAATCATCTAGAATTCTTGTTGACATAGCCAATGGTAACAAGCTTTCTGGAGGTTCTGTTGGTGTGCATTCGAATCTCTATGCAGATATGAAGGATATCCTTGAGACTTGGAGACTGCGAATTCCAAATGAATGGGATAGTATGACTGTTTGGTGTGATTTACTTCAATGGAGGAATGAAATGTATAATGCTGTAATTGATGCATTTAAGGATTTTGGATCCACAAATCCCCAACTTCATCACCTTGGTTTTCGTGACAAAGCATGGAATGTCAATAAGCTTGCTCATGTTACTCGTAAACAAGGACTTCATGATGTTTGTGTAACCATACTCGATAAGATGTATGGTCATTCAACAATGGAAGTGCAGGTATTATTGAAAAATTATCATATATTTGTACTTTTTTTAATAGATATACATTTTTTTTTTACTTAGAACATGATGCCAGTTTATATGTTAAATTTTAGAACTTTTTAATATGTTGAGTTATTTATTTTTCAAGTGTTATCTACATATCACTTTCTTATAATTAGGATCTTCTTAAAAGTACATATATCACCTACAGATTGGTTTTTTGTTTACTTGTAAGTGTAACCTTTGCTTCCATAGATTGCACACCAAACTAGTAGTCCAAATTCCTAAATGGTAAATGAGATCACTTTTTCTTTATATGGTGCCGCATCAGCTCCATTCTTTATTCATGTTATTTTATTTCTTGTTTCGGGTATGAAACAGTAGGATGTGTTACCTTGCATCAATAGATTTCACACCAAACTAGTAGTTCAAATTCCTAGATGGTAAATGAGATTACTTTTTCTTCATATGGTGCCGCATCAGCTCCATTTCTCTATTCATGTTATTTTATTTGTTGTTTCGGGTATGAAACAGTAGGATGTGGAATCTCATTGGGCCTTCTGTTGCATGTTTGTAGGAGGCTTTTGTGAAGATAAGAGAACAAGCGAAGGCTTACTTGGAGATGAAGGGAGAGCACACCAGTGGCCTGAATCTGATCAATAGCACTAATCTTGAGTATTTTCCTGTGAAACACAAAGCAGAAATTTTTCGCCTCAAGGGAGATTTCCAGTTGAAGTTAAATGATTCAGAAGGTGCCAACCAATCATACTCCAATGCAATAACTCTTTTCAAGAATTTGCCCAAGGGATGGATAAGCTGGGGGAACTATTGTGACATGGTATTCTTTTTATCTTCTTTCTGTATATATTTTGGCTTTTGAGATGTAGTCTCAAGTCTCAACAGAGTTGTGTATAACTCTCGTTCAGGCTTACAAAGAGTCCCACGAAGAGATTTGGTTGGAATATGCTGTTAGCTGCTTTCTACAAGGCATAAAATTTGGCATTTCTGACTCAAGAAACCATCTAGCTCGTGTATTATATCTTCTTAGCTTCGATACCCCGAATGAGCCGGTGAGCCGAGCATTTGACAAGTTTTTGGATCAAATACCACATTGGGTTTGGCTGTCCTGGATTCCTCAACTCTTACTTTCATTGCAACGGACAGAAGCACCTCACTGTAAACTTGTTCTCTTGAAAATCGCGAATGTTTATCCTCAGGTGAATCCTGTGTAGTTTCTTAATTGCACTTCTGTTTACACTAATTTTTTTATTATTTTATAATACCTGTAAAATTCAGGCATTGTATTACTGGCTTCGTACTTATTTGCTTGAAAGGCGAGATGTTGCAAATAAATCTGAGATGGGAAGGATGGCAATGGCTCAACAGAGAATGCAGCAAAATGCTGCTTCTGCTGGTTCTCTTGGTTTGACTGATGGAGGTTTTAGAGCAGGTCATGGTGGCAGTTCTGCCTCTATTGATAACCAAGGTCACCAAGGCACTCAATCAGGTACTGGAATTGGTTCTCATGATGGCGGTAATGCTCACAGCCAGGAACCTGAAAGGACCACTGGAGTGGACAGCAGCACGCATGGGGGAAATGATCAATCTCTCCCGCAACCTTCTTCAAATGTCAATGAAGGTACTCAAAATTTACTAAGGCGCAGTGTGGGTTCTGCTGCTAGCGCATTTGATGCTGCAAAGGATATAATGGAGGCTCTTAGAAGCAAGCACACAAATTTGGCTGGTGAACTTGAGGTAATGGTCATTTTTTTTCTAATATTTTGCTTTTCCTTCCTTATTACTGTTTGCCACTTGTCTCTCGTCAGGGTGACTGTTATGGTGATTAGCATTTATTTGTTTAATACTAAAATATTTGTGCTTCTTTATTCTCTTGTTGTGATGGATTTATGAAAACCGTGACAAGTAACATCTTTTATATTTGTTTAGGTTAAATTACAAGTTTAGTCCCTAAATTTTGATGCATTTATTTGGTCTTTATTTATTACGTTTTTTAAAGGAAAGCAAACCCTTCATTGATGAGTGAATAATGCAATAAACCTATCGATACAAGAGAAACAAGAAAGAAAAACACAGTAGATAAAGTAGGAGGTCAAATACAAGACCTAAAACACAGGGCAACAGAAACACACAAAGGAAGAAACGCTATGGTATTGTTAATATAAGCCCAAAAAAGACCAAGGAGATCAAAGAAATCAATTCAGGAGGATGTCTATATATTATTGGATCACTATGTGAGTGTGGCTTTCCCAAACCCTTAAAAAGTTCCTTTCTTCTTTTTTTTTTTTTGATATGAAACGGTAACTTTCATTGATGAATGAAAAATATAACAGGGAAATAGATACAAAAACAAAGTTACAAAAAGCTTTGCCAATTACATAATAAGGAAGTTAGACTGTTGTTCTTGCATTAAATTGGGCTAAAAAGTTCCTTTCTAACCGGGAAATCAGAGCTTCGTTCAACTCCGGGACACCCACGCCTTTCCTAAGGCCCCAAAACCCTTAAATTGGTAAACAAAAAACTTGATCCCAAAGATAAAAGCAAACAAAGAGGTCATTTATTGATGCTAGACCCCAATCTTTGAGAGGAAACCACTTTTGTATTGTAAATTATAATGAGCAGAAGAGTAGAAATTTAATAATTCTCTAAGTCTTTTTTGCCTTATTTTTCGCGGTTGCATTTTTAACTAACCATCAAGCTAGAATGATTGTTCATCTTCCTATTCGACCTCCACCATAGAGATTTCTCCACCTAACTTTGGTATATTCGTGCCATCCATCTCGATTTTCTTCAAATTACCTAAAGGTCCCCAATCCTCGAGGAGACGGGAAGGTGGTTAGAAGCCAAAACCTTTCTCAATATGAAAAAAAATATCCATTATTAGGAATGGATTTTGTTGAATAAAGAGTTATAACCTTTTCATAATTTGGAGAATCAGATGGAGAGCTAGAGCATGGAGATGAACAATCAGCACCATCCAACTTTGGTCTTTAAACTCTCAAAATTGTTTAATAGGTCTCAGAATTTCAATTTTACCTTTGATAAAAAAAGATTGAGAAAAACCTGTCATTTACAGCCACCTGACATATTATGTGTTAAATCATTTTTCCTTTTCTTTTCTTTTCATTAGTTTTTCACACATTGCACTGTACCTGGCCCTGGCGGATGGTGAAATGATGCATATATTGAATATTTCTGTGTCATATTGAATATTTCTTTTTGCAGTTTCTACTCACAGAAATTGGTTCGAGGTTTGTTACTTTGCCAGAGGAGAGGCTTCTTGCTGTGGTTAATGCCTTGCTTCATCGTTGCTATAAGTATCCCACTGCTACAACAGCTGAGGTCCCTCAATCTCTGAAAAAGGAGCTCTCTGGAGTTTGCAAGGCTTGCTTCTCCGCTGATGCCGTTAATAAGCATGTTGATTTTGTGAGGGAGTACAAGCAAGATTTTGAGCGTGATCTTGATCCAGAGAGCACATCCACTTTCCCAGGAACTCTATCAGAATTGACTGAGAGATTGAAACACTGGAAAAATGTTCTTCAGGGAAATGTTGAGGACAGGTTTCCTGCTATCTTGAGATTAGAAGATGAAAGCCGGGTGCTGCGTGACTTTCATGTGGTGGATGTGGAGGTACCAGGACAATACTTTACCGATCAGGTATACTTGAACAACCCTTTAAATGTTCTAATCAGTGGTGAAGTTATACTAGAATTCAATAGCTCTTTTGGGGTTTATGGAGCAACACAAGTTAGATGTTTTTTAAAAATATTAATAAATTTCTGATACATGAAAACTATACTATTATGCTAATGATATTTCGCCATGTTTGAATTTTGGGGAGCGGAGTAATGAAAACCCTTGTCAATATAGGTTGATCTATTGGTCAAAATAGCTTGAAGAACTAAGAGGGAATGATTTTAATCCATAGTGGTCACCTACCTAGAATTTAATATCATATATGTTTCTTGTCTAAGTGTCAACCAATGTAGCAAGTATACATTTACGCAAGTTGACCGAGACACTCACTATTATAAATAAATAATGTAAGCAGTTGGTATCTAGCTTTGTCTCCATTAACCCTTTTGTTACCTATTTTATTTTCTTATTATTTTCTTCTCTTTTGAGTTTGTATTTCTGAGCGTTAATCTCTTGTCATTTGTTTCTTGTAATAAAAAGAAAGCCCTTGCTTAATGCATGATGACAAGCTTCTATAACCATTATCAGGAAATTGCACCTGATCATACAGTGAAGTTAGACAGAGTTGGAGCTGACATTCCAATTGTTCGAAGACATGGGAGTAGTTTCAGACGCTTGACTTTAATTGGTTCTGATGGTTCACAGCGTCATTTTATAGTTCAAACTTCCCTGACCCCCAATGCTAGGAGTGATGAGCGCATTTTGCAGCTCTTCCGAGTTATGAACCAAATGTTTGATAAGCACAAGGAATCAAGACGCCGCCATTTGTGTATTCACACTCCAATCATAATTCCTGTATGGTCACAGGTAAGAACCCATTTTATGAATCAAACCTTGAATGCCATGAATCATTTGACTTGCTGCGGCGGCAAACAAATTATGAACTTTGGGCCCCGTTTGATAATCATTTGGTTTTTTGTTTTTTATTTTTGAAATTTAAGCTTATTTTCTCAAATTTCCTACATTGTGTTCCATCTTTCTTACAATTTATTGTTCTCTTCTTATGAAAGTACGTGAATGTTAACAAAATTTTATAACAAAAACACGTTTTTAGAAGTTACTTTTTTTTGTTTCCACATTTTGGTTTGGTTTCTAAAAATATAGGTAAGATGTATATATTTAAGTAGGAAAAAACATATGGTAAGATAGTTGTTGGCTTAAATTTCAAAAACAAAAAATAAAAAACAAATTGGTTATAAAACGGGGCTTCGATGTTTTTTTTTTCCTTTCTGATTATGGCTCTTTTATGTGTAGGTCCGCATGGTGGAAGATGACTTGATGTATAGCACTTTTCTTGAGGTGTATGAAAATCACTGTGCCAGAAACGACCAAGAGGCAGATCTTCCAATTACATTTTTCAAAGAGCAATTGAATCAAGCCATATCTGGCCAAATCTTGCCAGAAGCTGTTGTTGATCTTCGCCTCCAAGCTTTCGCTGATATAATGAGAAACTTTGTTAACGAGGGGATTTTTTCGCAGTATATGTATAAGACATTACTCAGTGGAAATCACATGTGGGCTTTCAAAAAGCAATTTGCTATTCAATTAGCCCTTTCGAGTTTCATGTCATACATGCTACAGATTGGAGGAAGGTCACCCAACAAGATTTATTTTGCGAAGAACACGGGGAAGATTTTCCAAACGGATTTTCACCCTGCATATGATGCTAATGGTATGATCGAGTTCAATGAACCAGTGCCTTTCAGGTTAACCAGGAATATGCAAGCCTTCTTCTCACAATTTGGAGTGGAAGGTTTAATTGTTTCTGCCATGTGTTCTGCTGCTCAGGCAGTTGTTTCACCAAAGGTAGGTCTTGGAAATTTTTTCTTATAGCTGTGTTTATTAATTGTTGGTAACATGCGATTTACAAATCTTGATTTTCAAAATCTCAGCAAAGTCAGCATTTGTGGCATCAACTTGCTATGTTCTTCCGTGACGAGCTATTTTCGTGGTCTTGGCGAAGACCCCTCGGTATGCCTTTAGCTTCCATCACAGGTGGTGGTATGAACCCTGCTGACTTCAAGCATAAGGTTACTGCCAATGTTGATCTCGTCATCGGTCGGATTACCGGAATAGCTCCTCAATATTTCTCCGAGGAAGTAAGCCTTCTAACCTCGATCCTGCATTATTGTTACGCGTCTTCCTTTGGAGTAAATTTAGAGGTCCACTAATCACTCGAATGTGTAGGGTCAAAACTATATTTCACTTTGCTCCTCTCTTTTCCTTCATTTTCAAGTCGGTGGATTGGTCTTTATATACAACTGTCTGATGTTACTTTTTTGTCTTATAAGTGTAGCAAGTCATCACATTTTATGTCTTTTACTGTCTGCAATTTCTCTTGACCTTCAATATGTTCTCCAGGAGGAGAATGTCATGGACCCGCCTCAGTCGGTACAAAGGGGCGTGTCAGAACTAGTCGAGGCCGCGATGCAGCCGAAGAATCTGTGCATGATGGACCCGACATGGCATCCCTGGTTTTGATCTCAAGGTACAGCAATCCACAACTGGGAAACAGGAAGTTTTTGAAGAACTGGTAATTGGGGCCCGCTTCTAACATATTATATTATTGTTGTGCATAACTAACTATAGAGGCCTTAATGACTCATCTTGACCCCTTGAAATTATAGATGATTACTAATGTAATGTTGATAAGCGAAATATTGCCAATCTTGTTTCTCATGTGTATATATAAAAGGGATAAGGTTTTCATGTATTTTGGGGTCATATATATTATCCACTTTGCTTATGGTTGTAGAGAACAGTTCCTCATATTTGTCAGTTATTTCCAGGAAAAAATATGTTTAACTACAACCAGAATTTCTGGAGTTAATTGGTGATTCTAATTAATGCAGCTGACATTAATTAACTAATTTATCTTCTTTTTTTTTTAGTACCTAATTAACTAATTTATCAAATATTAACTATGAGGAAAAAGAAAAGTACAGTTGGGTTAAAATGTTAGAAATCATATGTTATTTGGACTACACCATAGGTGTATTTTGAACGACCTTTTTGTTAAATGTGAGATGTGACAATTGGGACCTATTTTTAGCTTACACAACTATGAGAAATAAAAAGGTAAAAATACCATACTTCTGAAGTCTTTTTTTAAAGAATTTTTACATGAATAATTAGTTCAAATAAAGGTATTATTTTGGTCTCTCGACGATGTTCGTTTGTTCAATTTTGTTTCTCAACTATGAAAGAGTTTAAAATTTGAATTATGAAAGTTTTTGGTTATTATTATTTTATTTTTTTTAAAGTTACCATCTTTCTCTATTTATTTTCGAAGTAGGTTTACATTTTGTATTTATTTACATTAAAACTATTGGCATGGTTGTCCTAATTTTGATTCATTTAATTTCAAATTTATCATTAGACCAATTTTTAACTTTTTTTTTTGTTTAGTAAAAAAAAATTAAAATTGGGTATTTAAAAATTTAGGAATCAAAATATAACAAAATAAAATAAATTTCAAATTTTAAAAATTATATTGAATATTAAAAATTTTGAATCAAAGTTTGGTTCATCGCCCATTTAAATATGAGAGAAATTTAGATGCGGCCTCGGCATGATTTCTATTTAATGCCCAGCCATGTGGCATCCGTTAATTGGCCAACAAAATTATTTTTCTTTTTAAATAAATTTTTAGTTTCACTCCGTCAAAAATTCGTTATGTTTTACATTTTTTTATTTTTAAATTGCAAACTTTCTAACACCACTATTTGTGTTCTTTAGTTTCATGGTTTCATTTTCTGCCATCTTTAAATTTTTTAGGTTAAATTTCAGAAATTTTCACATGGGGTTATACATTTGTGGGAGGGTGTAGGAGCCAGGAGGATAATAAATCGGAAATGGGTGTTGAAAAAATGGGAAATTTTATTGTGCTAGCTAAAAATCTAAAAATAATATTGAGCTAACTTATAATTTCATGGTTACTAAATTGTACAAAATGTCAGTAGAATTATGTTCTTGTTGGTTTAATTAGATGTAATTAAATGGAAGGTACCATTGGTTATATATAATGTACATCATATTTTTTAAAATTAGCTGCAATTGGTAATTTGTTAGGTCTGTTTAGAGTGAGGTTGGGAACTTGTTAGGTTTTCTTCTTTTAGCCATTAAGAAAATATTGTGGGGTTCTCAAAAAAAACAAAACAAATAAATAATAAAATATTCTGGGTATTTTTGTCTTCTGCCCTCGCTCAGTATGTTTAGGCTCCTAATTTGATTCTTGGAGAACAGAGTAGCAAAATGGTATATGCTTTTGAGAAGAAAGTGACCAATCTTGATACTCAGAATTGTTGATACTCAAAGTTCTTCCAACAAACCCAGATTCAAGAGCCATATTTCTGAGCTTAATTAATGGGAGAAGTATAGATTTTAGTTCTCATTTTCAAAAACCATAGCGTGGACTAGAGAGATGAGAACTTTGTGGGGGGCTTATAAGAGATGTGGTCAAATCTGGTTGGAGAAATATGAAAGATGGAAAAAAATGAAATGAGTGTAAGGGAAACAGAGGAGAGAGACCGTTTGCAATATTTTATTTAAAAAAAAAAAAAATAAATTACAAACTGGTTTTTCACAAAAGGAAATAATTTTTTATTTAAAAAGAAAATAAAAGGTATTGTTGAATTAAATGATGCCACGTGGCTGGGCATTAAATAGAAATCATGCCAGGCCCCAGCTAAATTTCTCTCTTTCTAATTGTTTGGCTGCAGATGAGATGAGATGTTATAGCAGAAAATCTTGTTTGGGATGAGATGAGATAAGATGACAGAAAAATCTTGTTTGGTTGGAAGGAATGGAGATGTTAAGATATGTTTAAAAAAAAAAAAAAAAAATCTGTCCTTATATTTTTTTTTAACCATAAAATTGTTCTTTTAAAAAAAAAAATTATTCTCAAATATTTATCTATTAATATAATAAATATGTAAATATAACTACTATCATAATTAAAATGTAAGTAATATAAATTTAATATTAAACACCCTTAATCATATTAATGTTTTTATTAAAGAAAGTATAATTTCAATGATATTATGTACGATGTAATAACCATGATGTTTTTAAGTTTATGGAAAATAAGTTGATACTTTTAAATCTATTGTAGACTACGAATAAAAATTCAATGGGTATAAATTATTTAAATTTAATTTTTATTTTAATAATAAATTGATATATTTATTGTTAATATTCAAAATAAACACATAAATTTTAATTATTAATTTTTAAATATGATATTTATAGTCTATCTCTAAACAATTGAAATTCTATAACTTTTTTTTTGTTATTAAAGACGATTAAAAAATGAATAAAAATATGAAAATTTAACGTTATATATTAAGAAATAATATATATCTATTTATTTTAATTTTTAAAATTCAAATATATTTAAATAAACATTTGATATAATAATAGTATAATTATTATAATTATATATTGATATATAAAAATAATAATATTATTATAAAAAAATATATCAAACATAAAATAAGTAAATAAGTAAATATATATATAAATAAAAAGATGAAAAAAATTTAAATTAAAAAAAAAAAAGAGGAGAGAAAATGAGACGAGGTGAAGAACATCTTGGGCCAAATAAGGCGTTGGGTTTCAACACCTCACCTCATCTCACCTCCTCTTAAAACAAACATCCCGTTTAAATATTCGTGAATGATTTATGATTATTTTTATGAGACATTAGTTTGGTTCTTCTTAAGAACAGATGCTTTTGGCCTACTCAATCTCGTTGGTCATTGTTCATTATTTTATTCGAATAATCTTAACAGGGAATAGAAAATTTTTCCTTTCAAATTTTGGATATTTTTATGTGACTTTATATAATGTACAAGAACAAATAACATACCATCTTTTTCTTGGCCTTTAGTTTGTGTTGTATTATATCTGGAAATTATGGAATCCCAGAAATATGGCAAAGCACACTGCAGCTTTCTAGTCACATCTTTTCATTTGATTGATTACAAATGTTGGTTGGTAACAATAGTAGCTTATCTTTACAAAACATGTGGTGTGTATCTAATATGAACTTTCTTGTGAATAGTTTATTAGTTTGCCCTAGCAACGCTCTAGCTATTAAGCTATATGAATGGCTAGAGATGAGCTACTTCGATTTTCTAATCATAAAAAAATAGTAGCATGGAAACGAGAAATTTATATTTTTACCTTCTAAATTAGTATTACATGTCTCGACTCGACAATTGTCAACAAGAAAGTAACTTATCTTATATACAAATAGGGGTTCAACAAAAAATTGAAATCAAAGTGAACCAATTAAATAGATTTATTCTATTTTTGTCACAAAGTTAGACGTATCCATTTGTATTTTGAAAATAAATAAATAATGGTTTGATTGTCAATTTAGTTCAAAAAAGACTAAAATTAAATCAATATTGCCTCTAAATATATGTGTATGCTCATTACCAGACTATAGGTTAGAATCAAGCACCATAATTGTTGATCTTACATTTTAATACACGAACCATTACCCTTGAAATGTTGCTTAAAAAGATGAAAGAAAACTAACTTTTTTTTAGTTATAAAAGTAGATTCTTTTTTAAAGATAGTCACATTTTAGGGGAAAAAAAGTAGATTGACAAAATACATGGAGGTGTCAATGAATGCCACGTATTGAAAGATGATTGGCTGTTTCTTCAATTAGTGTTTTCTTAGGCCGACCGTACTGGGCTCCTTTTTCATTCTGGGCCCAATGTACTTATTTATGGCCATACTCACTGTGGCCCAACAATTGAGTTCACATTATCTTCAAAATTTAAAAATAAAAGAAAAATCATCTTTCCAAAAATCTATTTTTATTGCTAATATATATAAATTTAGAGTCTAGTGTTTATTTGTAGGTGCTTTTGGGAGAGTTGGAAATATGGGAAAAAAGTGTTTCGAGTCTAGTGTTTTTTTTTTTTTAAAGAAATAAATTCATTATTAAATGCTTTATTTATTTTTCTATGGGAATAATAATTGAACAATTCAGCATTTAGGTTAAAAGTTTTTTGCTCGTCTATATTTATTATATTCTTGAACCCAATAATATACAAATTTGGGGATACGTTTTGACAATACATGTATGCACGTGGAAAATTTTCTAAATAATTTCGAGTTTCGTTTTTTTTTTTTTCTTTCTAAATTTAGATTTGATGCGTATTTTAATAATTAAGATTAGTATTTTAATTTAACATTTTCATACAAATCAGTTAATGACAATGCAATAAGGGAAGAGCCCCCTCAAAAACATTACTAAAAGAAGAGTACATGTTAACTTACTTGGTGAGCATTGTAATATTACTCTTTCGATATTTTCGGTATCTGACCTAAAGACGGACATAATTATCGTTGTTCATTAATGAGGGGAAGGTGAAGGTAGGAAAAGGTAGTTGAGATTGACACGGAAAGTGGTGTTGTCCAGTTTGGTCATTTCACATTCTCACGGATTACTTCCCAAAGTAACCGACACGTCATGTCAGTTTCTGGATACGACAACTTTTTCTTCAAAACGCAAACCCCTCCAACGTGCCCACTTCTTCCTTCACACGTTCTTTATATATATATATTTGTTTATTTTAAGAAAAAATATATTTCTTTCTTTTTTAATATCTACTATTTTTACCATTTTCCTGCTGAACTAGTGCAATTGTTGGTGGCTTAATATTTACCATTTACGTTTACTTTAAAAAAAAATAATGAGTTTACTTTTATTCATTAAAATTTGGTTTCAGTTACAAATTTGACCATGTAATTGGAAATATATATATATATTTTTGAAATTTAGTTCCTAAAACTTTTCGAATTAGTTTTTTTAATATATTTTATTCATATAGTTTGATCAAACTTAATTTGTGTATGGATAGTTAATTGCCTTGTTAATAAATTACATATATAATAATTAATTATTCATATTTATTGATGGAACCAGAGTCTCATGATTTTATTGTTTGATGATAATCTACTTCGTTTTTTAAAACTGATATTTGACTTTCATTTATTTGAGATGAATAATATCTTTATTATAGGGTACTTGGGTTCTTAACAAAATACAAATAATCAATTAATTAACACGTTGATAATTAATTTGTTAATAATTATTTACAACATAAAAATTTACCATAAGAGCAATGGCCAATAAGATTAACGTGTTTGGTGATTAACTCTTAATCTGATGGCAGTTTAAAAAATTTGGCATAATTCACACATTCAAACACGTTTTCTTAATTGCTGATTTTATTATTATTTTTTTTATGTCTATGACTATCCGAGTTAGCTTGGGTGAACTTTGATTAATATTGCGGGATATACCATCTAACCCTACAATATTTGATTGTCAAAGAAATTCGTAAGAAATTAATTTATAGGTAGGTGATCTTTATGAATTGGATCCATCACATTAAATACCTCAAGATTCTCTTTGACCACAAGCCCCCCTTCATGATAGTCACTTCTTAATCAAATAATTAACTCTAAATTGATTTCAATATTAACCCATGTATGTCATATAAAGAGATTATTGTATCACTAAACAAGATTTAGTAGACTTTGTCGATATATATAGTAGAATATTAACCTAAGGTTTAACGGACTCTGAAGTGTTGATCCATACTTCTTATAAAGTTAATATATGAACAAAATATGTACTAATTTAATGGTAGAGTAAGAGTTCTTCACGTGTATGCTTAGCTTATTCAAACCATTTTATTTTATTTCTTTTTTTTATGTGAGTGAAAATAAAAACACCACAAAAATGAGAGTATATACCATAGTTTGTAGAGGAAATTTCAATTTTAAAAAACTTATTACAAGAGAAATAATAATTAAATTACCATATTATTAGAGCTAAATATACTATGTTTGAACTATATATATTGAAAGAAATTATTTCATTAAACAATTCAATAAACCTCTGTCAAAAAAAAAAAAATTTCAATAACCAATACAATTGATCTCTAAAGTAAAGTCAATAAAATGGGAGATACCCCTAAAAAATAATGACCTATCTTTCAACATACATTATCAATTAAGTTAGGTTTAGATCACCAATGAAAATAGTCGTCCCCAAAGGATGATGCAGTGGGTTGAAAAATTGAGTTTTGAAGATATGCTCTACTTAAGGTCTTAAGTTCGAGAATCACCTGTGACATTACTCCTTCAATGTCTTCCGTATCTGGCCTAGGGACGGGCGTAACTACCCTAATTTTAAAAAAACCAATAAAAATTGTCAAATTATCCTAACTTCACTTGGCATTATATATGACCTAATTCGAATTCTTTTACCTTATTTATGGTTGAATGATAAAGTATATTCCAAAATAAAATCATATCACACTAGTTAATAATTATTTCACTTAGTTCCACAACATTTCCTTTTTGAGTTCTATTTCAAGTGAACATTTAAAGTAAAATATTTGTCATATTATAATACAAGAGACTTGAAGAAGCTTGACTAGAATAATGATAAATGAGGAAACAAAGGAAGACCAAGTCAGCTCAGACCCAAAAAAAACAAAACACAAGCTTTGAGGTTAGACATTGACCACCAAAGAAACATCCAAGCAAACTCCTTTTATTTTGCCTCAATTTTTACTTTTTTACTCTTTTCACCCACCCCTCATATTTCTTTATTTAGTCACAATTTTATTTATTTTTATTTTTCCTTTGCCAATATCCTAGACCAATAGGGGTTGTTTGTTTGACATATTTAGGTAGGAGTTAATATTAGGAGTTATCAACTTCTCCTCAAAACTTACATCCAAACGAGTTTTTATTAACTCCTTCTCATCTATACTTTTAAAAATAACTCTCATTTTTAACCATTCATTTTTAATCATTCATTTATAACTACTCAATCATTTCTAACAACTTATTTTTAATCATTCTTATCTAATCAATCAAAATAACTCATTTTTAACCATTCATTTTTAATAATTTCTTTTTTAACTACTAAAAATAACTACTCATTTTTAAATCTACATCCAAACAAGATTTTGACTCTAACTCCTCTACACAAAAACTACATCCAAACGAGTTTTTGACACAACTCTCAATTTTTAACTACTCAATACAACTTCTCAATATAACTCCTTAACCTAAAAACTATCTAAATATGTCAAACAAACAGCCCCATATATTCTAATGTAACTAACTAAACCATTTATTCCTTTTAAAAGCCCCAATTCTATTTTCAGTCTTCAAAATAGAATATCATAATGAGTTGGAACAACCCATATATGCCCCTAAATAATAATCCATAGGTTAATTCATATTTTTTGTTCCAACTATAATAGCTTCAATTTAATTATAATAATATCTACTTTAAATGTCAATAAATATAATAACTTGGTCATATCAATCTATAGCTATGAACTAAAAAAAACATGTATAAATGATCATAACTTTTATTATAATAACATATACTTTAAATTTGCTATAGTACAATAACTTATATTTTAATAATTCATTATTTATTATTAGCAAGAGTTCATCAACATCTTAATGTATTAATAATTGCAAGATTTGTGGTTTGGATCTTTTCATCTCATATAGTATTAAAAAAATTCATTATTTATTAGAATTATTTTTTAATACAAATTAAGAGATAGAGACATCATAAATCCTACCTAAAGATAGTACTAATTTCTATTACATGAGAGTTAAATTATGATGTTGAATTGAATTATCACGCAGCAATAAAAGCAAAGTGCCATCCACCTTTTCAATCACTATTTATTAGCATTGATGCATATTTAGAGTTTAGGTTTTTTAAAGGAAAATTGTCGTGGATGGTCTAATTTCACAAATAATTACAAATTTTGAAAATATTTATATTCATAGTCAAATATACACTGTAATTAATATTCATCATACAATATAATTTAGGGTATTAATTTTTTGTATTATTAATACAATATTATATATTATTAGAACAATATTGTATACTAATACAGTATTATGTATTAATTATACCATAAAATTTGTGTATGGTACGATTACAATATTTTTTTTGCATAGTACGGTAAATATTTTTTTAATTTTACATCCTCCCAAAAATACCAATTTTTAAATAATATTTATAGAACAAAAAAACCTTTTATTTAAAAAAAAAATCTTGTTGGATTTAGGACTTAATAACTAAAAGTTACAAAACTCAGCCAACCCACAAAAAAAAAAAACATTTAGTTTATGAATTAAACCTCATCAATTAATTTGTAATACTTTTTTTCTTACAAAAACAGCTGGCTTGGTCCAATTTTTCTCCCATTCTTTCCAAGATATTGGGAAAGAAAAGAAAATAAGGTAACTGAGTTGTGGTTTCTGCTTTCTAATTCAGGATTATTCTAAAAGGTTGAAGAATTCAAGAATCATGATGAAATTTGAAGCTCCATTTTCCTATTCTTAAACTTTTCTCAATTTTTACCTTTCAAAAAAAAAAAAAAGGAAAGTAGAAAGAAAAAGAAGAATAAGAACAAGAAAAATTAATCTCATTGACCATCAAGTTTCTCTCTTTCTTCTCTCCTTCCTCTTATTTGCCCTAAGCCTTCCTCTCCCCAATCTTCTCCTTCATCTTTCAGTCACTGATTTCAACTATTTATTCAACTTCAATGCTTCAATTATTTCCTTGAACCCTTTTGATTTTTGGCCAAAAGGGTATAATGGGTCTTTGTTTTTCAGCTTCCAAAGTCAGTGGTTCTAGTAGCAATACCAATAACGCCGCCGCCAACCACCACCGCAGAGGCAGTGCCGCCGCCGCCTCCACCGCCGCCACCACAACCGTTACTAAACAAGATGCTTCGAGAAATCAAAATCGGAAGAGACCCATCAGTCAACAGGTTAAGAATAAGGGGAAAATTTCTTGTGGGAAACTCACCGATTTTGGGTATAATAAGGATTTTGATGAACGCTACAAGATCGGGAAATTGCTTGGACATGGTCAATTTGGTTATACGTATGTAGCTGTTGATAAAGCTAATGGGGATCGAGTTGCTGTTAAGAGAATCGAGAAGAATAAGGTATTGATTCTTTGATTATTTTTTTTTTTTTGTGAATCTATGGTTTTATTTAATGCTTGCTTTTATTAATCTACCTGTAATTTGGGTTGAATGTCTTTTATATAAAATCTTTTGGAAGATGGGTTTGAATCGAAATTTGCGAGCTGGGTTGGTTTGATTTGGTAATTGAATGGTTTTTCTGAGTAATGGAGATGGAAAGCAGGAATTTCCTCTTATGGAGGTTTTGAATTTGCCAATTTGGTATATCTGTTTTTCTCTGTGGAGGGAGGGTTCTGAAAAGTCAATATAGATTCTTCATCTCCTAACATTTGTGTGATCGTGCCAAGAAGAGTAATAGCTCAAATCAATGTATATCTAATGATCGAGAAGTTATGATTTCGAATCTTTCGCCTCTAATTGTTGTAGAATTGGCATTTTTACAAGATCATGACTGATATTGCAAGAAACCGGTTTCAGGATCCTTGAGAATTGATATGAATTGCTTGGATAGATCTTCTTTGAGCTTAAGATTGAGCTGTTTTTGTTGAATCTAATAGGCATGGTTGGCCTAGTGGTTAAAAAGGGTCTTGGAAATACAAGAGGTTACAGGTTCAATCCGTGATAGTGACCTACTTAGCGAATAATTTCTTAGAGTATCCTTGACATCCAAATGTTGTTGGGTCAGACGGTCAGTCCCGTGAGAGTTATTGAGGTGCACGTGAGCTAGCATGGACACTCGCTAATATTAAAAATAAAAGTCATGGTTTTCTTTGTGTTTATCTGAGAATCAGACTCTTCTTATCACCCTTAAATGTTCCTTTTTAATAGTTCTGCCATAAAGATGCAGCTGTGTGTTTCACTGATGGTTTCAAATAAGAAAGGAACTTCAAACATGTATGTTCCAATTCAAAATTCTTCATTCAGGCTAATTAGGCAAGGTTCAGAATGCTTGCGCTCGTACTTGTACGGCTAGTTTGCAATGTTTTAGAACTGTATGGTCAAGAATAGGACTTCATCTGCAAATGGCTTTTGGGCCAGAGAGTTGTTAACTTTGAATTTGAAGTGTTGAGAATCCCACGTTGATAAGGAGGGGATATCTCTAAGTGTTTAAAAAGTAGGTGGACTACTCCTCTCATCACCAATTGGTTTTGAGATGGATGTCCACACTACTTCACATGGTATCAGAGCCCATTAAGCCCAAACGGGTATTCGGTCAAATAAAAATGAAATTGAGATTCGATTCAAGATTGGTGAGCCCAAAAGAGGCACCATCTTGAGGGGGCATGTTGAGAATCCCACATTGATAAGGAGGGGATATCTCTAAGTGTTTAAAAAGTAGGTGGACTACTCCTCTCATCACCAATTGGTTTTGAGATGGATGTCCACACTACTTCACATGAAGTGGTTCATTTGCTGTTTTCGGGTAAAATTTGATAAGGAAACTTTTTAATGTTACTGCAGATGGTTCTTCCGGTCGCTGTTGAGGATGTTAAGAGAGAGGTCGAGATATTGCGAGAACTTACTGGCCATGAGAATGTGGTCCAGTTCCATAACGCATTTGAGGATGACTCCTATGTTTATATTGCAATGGAGTAAGCCTTTTCTTTTGGTCTTTCTTTCTTAAAAATCACTGTATTTTCATGGGAGAACGTAACTTCTATCCTTGTTGTGTCCACTCTTGATCTTTATTTCTTACCATTGGTTTCCTAAGAAAAACAGAATCTGACTGCAAAATGTGTTTTCCTTAATTCATAATGAATTGCATCTTGATCAATGCTCTTTTTGTCATTGGCTGTCAGGTTATGTGAAGGCGGCGAATTGTTGGATCGGATATTGTCCAAGTAAGAAATTTCCAACTTTCTTGTAATTTTTCATGTGAATTTCAGCTGTGATTTTGCTATTACAAAGGAAGAACAAACACTAGTTCCCATGTGTCCTTTCTTTCTTTCTTTTTTCCCCTCCCCTTTGCATGTTCGATTAGCTATCGTATCTAAAGAGAGTGCTTGAATCAGGAAGGATAGCCGTTATACAGAGAAAGATGCAGCTGTAGTTGTTAGGCAAATGCTGAAAGTTGCAGCTCAGTGTCATTTGCACGGCTTAGTACATAGAGACATGAAACCAGAGGTAAGTTAAATACACTGTCAATTTATAATATATCACCATGCTATTTGCATCTTTCTTGAACCTTGTTCTCATCTGTCTCTTTTCTTTATGTAGAACTTTCTTTTCAAGTCAAGCAAAGAGGACTCCCACCTAAAAGCCACAGATTTTGGCTTGTCGGACTTCATCAAACCCGGTAGGATTAAGATTCTGATGAGATATTCAATATATGTATATTCCAAAGTTGTTATTAGAAAAGAAAAAGAGATATCTTCTGTGCATCGTCTTATTTTTTGTATGATACACAGGGAAGAAGTTTCGTGACATTGTCGGTAGTGCATATTATGTAGCTCCAGAAGTTCTGAAACGGCAGTCGGGGCCAGAATCAGATGTTTGGAGTATAGGGGTAATCACATATATTTTACTTTGTGGGAGGCGCCCTTTTTGGGATAAGACAGAGGATGGCATATTTAAAGAGGTATAGTGCATTTAATGTTGTTTCATCTTGTTTTTAGACAAAACAGGATAAACTAGCTCGTGGAATTAATGCAATTGCATTTAATTTGGGTTCTGCCATTATTCAACTATCTTTCTAATTTGATTATCTGTGGAACCTTGAGGATAAAGTCATCTAAAAGTTACTATTTGTGCCTGAATTTTTCCTATAGGTGTTGCGAAACAAGCCTGATTTTCGCCGAAAGCCATGGCCAAGCATCAGCCCTAGTGCTAAAGATTTTATAAAGAAGTTGCTTGTAAAGGATCCTCGAGCGAGATTAACTGCTGCTCAGGCCCTATGTAGGTTCCAGATTCCATTGCTAACACTACTACAATTATTTTCTCTGTGATTTAGCTGCTGATAGGAGTAGATAAGCTTTGCATTTTATTCTTCCATTCCTTATAAGACATCAAATCATTTGGGTTGATTATTCAATTGTATTTTTCACTTTGCAGCACATAGATGGGTTAGAGAAGGAGGTGATGCGTCCGAGATCCCTATCGATATATCTGTACTGAGTAACATGAGACAATTTGTGAAGTACAGTCGTTTGAAACAATTTGCTTTGAGGGTATGACCATGCTTCTTATCTTTTAAAACAGAAAACTAGTTGGTCTCTTTGCATCCATTTCTCCTTCTAATGATTATTTATTGTGCAGGCATTGGCTAGCACAATCGGCGAAGAAGAGCTTGCTGATTTGCGCGATCAGTTCGATGCAATCGATGTGGATAAAAATGGTTCCATCAGCCTCGAGGAAATGAGACAGGTAAAGATGATAAAGTTATTTGCACAAACATGAGTTCTTTATTCTTCTCAGACGTAATCGGCGATCGTGTTTATGCAGGCCCTTGCTAAAGATCTCCCGTGGCAATTGAAAGAATCTCGTGTTCTAGAAATTCTTCAGGCAGTAAGTATACGTTTTCCATTTTGGTCACCATAGTTCTTCTCATAGGCAAGGAATGCAACTCAAGTAGTTTATATGGTTCATGCAGATCGATGTCAATACCGATGGTCTTGTTGATTTCACAGAATTCGTGGCAGCTACATTACATGTGCATCAATTAGAGGAACACGACTCTGCAAAGTGGCAAGTTCGATCACAGGCAGCTTTTGAGAAATTCGACATTGATAAAGATGGATACATAACTCCAGAGGAATTAAGAATGGTATGTCTTAACTTCTCTCCTGCTTTTGTCTTGGATTTTTTACTTCAATGAAACCGACATGGTTCCATTGTCTCGAGTATCTAGTTTTCGATTAAAAAAAAACCTACATTTTAAGATGCGATTATTCCAACATGAATCGTCTGGATTGTATAATTATCTTCTATTTGGCATAGTATCCTTCATGAGCTCTTTGTCTTATGAGGACTTTTTCTATAATATCCCTAATTCTATTGCATATTCTAGAGCTGGGCAAGTTAGTAGGGCCATAGGAGAATGGTGGGGAAGCTTTTTGTAGTTATAAATAATGTAAAGAGAGGAGCGTCTGACAGTCAAGTATGTTCTGTGACACTAGTGGAGGTGCGCACAAACTGGTTCAAATAGTCATGAACAAGATTAAAAAAAAGCTAAATGTAAAGAGAGGAAAAGGGAGGGTGTTCTTATTTTGGGAAAAGTCTAAGGGGGTGTTTGTTTGCCATATTTAAGGACTTAGATTGAGGATTTAGTACTCTTTGAAAGCCTTCATCCAAACGAGTTTTTGTAACTCCTCATTTTTACTTTTAAAAATGACTCCGCATTTCTAACCACTAATTTATAATCATTCAAAATAACTCATTTTTAACCACTCATTTCTAATCATTTTTTTAACTACTCAAAATAACTACTCATTTTAAATCTATATTCAAACAAGTTTTTTACTATAACTCTACAAAACAAACCACATCCAAATGAGTTTTTTGCTACAACTTTCAATTTTTAACTACTCAAACTAACTCATCAAAACCTCATCCAAGCACCTCCTGAGGACTTTGGAGGAGAAATTTCGGTACTCTAGAACTCACTGGTTAACTTGCTGTTTATAGTTTTCCGTTTCATCTTGTTATTTCTGTTTCCTGTTATGTTAATTAAACATTCTGGTGGTTGTTGATTGATTCATTCCTATTTCATCTTTATTGGTTATATTGTGTTTGGTATTTCCTTTGAGATATTGCTATAGAAAGTTGGTATCGATTCCCTTACATTTCCATCTTGTTTTCGCAATGTTCAAACGTGTAACCTTCTTGCTTTTGCAGCACACGGGCTTAAAAGGTTCCATTGATCCACTGCTCGAGGAAGCGGATATCGACAAAGATGGTAAGATAAGCTTATCGGAATTCAGAAAACTTTTGAGAACTGCTAGTATTAGTTCAAGGCCTCATATTTAGACATTCTAGTCCCCAAAATACCCAAAGATGTAGATAAGAATACAAAGTTGGGAAGATTGAAAAGAAAAAGGGGGAATCAAATAACGCAAATTCAGTAATCTTTAAGAACTCTTACTTGCTGAGGGACCCACCCAGGAACTCGTTCGACTATCTGTTCTACAACGTCATCGATGTCGAGCCTATACGATGACGAGTTTTTTAGGACTGTGAATACATTATATATAGATAGAGTTATTGTTTTAGCTCCAGTTGGTGTGGAATGTATTTGTAGTCCTTTTGTGTTGCTGCTGGGGTTTCTTGGTTGGGCAATGGATTATGAACAAACTCTTAAAGGAAGAATTTGGTGGAGTTGATTTTCTTAATTCTAGTTTGCCCTCAAACTCAAACCATCTTTTTGGAAAATGATTTGTCTATTTCTACCTATTTCTGTTTTGTTATTGTATTATCAAGGACTTCTTAGAAGAAAAAAAAAAGATTAAAAAAAACGTGTTTTTATTGTAATTCTCTTAAATTATTTTAAAGGACTTGTGAAGTTAGTTTATTGTCGGTATAGCGGTTAAATTGTTGATCATTAGAAGAAATAATAGTTTTATTTTTCTAGAAGAAAATCAAATGTGCAAATGCTTGGCTGCCTGAAATTAATTCCAAGAAATTTGCTCTTGTTTCTTTCAATTTTATTAAATAGTACTACAAATGTTTTTAAGAAAAATTATTAAGATGATTGTTGAAATTTAATTTGGTTTGGTTTCGATTATCATAGTAATTCTTGTGGATAAAATTTGTGAAAGAGTAATTTAATAGTTCATGATGTGTAAATATAACTTTATGTCAAATATGGTGGCAGTATGATGTGAGTTCTGTAAAGTTTGTTTTGCTTTTTATAGAGCTAAAGGGTGAATTGGCAAAAAAATGTACATCAAATAAAGATGGCAAAAATAACAAAAATTGCTTTTTATTAGAACTAATACTCAATTGGATGAAATTGCTATAATTGGTACACCTTATTAAGAAAATAAATAAATAACTCCTTTTGCTGTATACATACTCAACATAGCTAGAATATATTAACTATTTCGTCATCATTTCAGAAGATCAAATAATGTCAGATTTGTTATACCATTTAGAAACCAATTTCAAACTTCAAAAAAAGAAACTGAATTTAAATCTCAACGACAAAAATATATCTCGCCCTCATTGAGAGCCTTATTCAGTAGTTAAATTATCTGGCCTCGCTCAAGAAGGCTTTTGGGTTTTACTTATACCATTACAAAAACTTACTAAATGGTTTCCAACATGAATGGCTTCTGTACCTCTTACTGGTTTTTTTTTTTTTTTTCCAAACTGTGACTGTCCAGGTGTTTCTGCGTACCTCGATTAATATCACGAAACATACCTTCTGACCATACAACATTTAAATATCAAGAAAATTCATAAAAAAATAATTCTTAAGTAGATGACTATTATGGATTGAACTCATCACCAATTAGTTTTTTAGGCCCCTCTAGACCACTAGGTCATTCTATGATGGTTTTGTACATTCTTGCTAGTTACAAGCTGATGGATAATCATTTACAAAACAGATATTCCAATGAACCACTCCCCTGCTGTCAACGTTGGCCTATAACATAAGATTTTGCTTCTCGTAATGGCAAATTGGCTGACCTTGACAAAAAAAATTTAGCACAACTATATTTGAAGGTTGGAGGATTCAAACCTACAACTTCTACATTAAGGATACATAGCGATCCAATTATCAGTAGCCTCAACCCTCCTTTGCATCCGCATCAGCCTATTAACAGTATTATTTCAAATTATGTTAAGCCTTGTCCAATGAACACAGCCAGATCGACAGTTCTAGTTAGAGAAAGTAGCTGCTGAAACAAGGTATGACTGCTCACATTTTGATGTGGGAATAAGAGCTAAAGGTAAAGCCTTGAACCTAAATTTCTAAACTCATTATTTGGTTGGAGAAGGAAGAAACGACCTCGAATTTAGTTATTCTGTTACGGGACGTCGCCAATGCTGTTAGAGGAGCTATCTTGGAGAACTTGGGACGAAGAAAGCCTACTTGAAGAACTACAATCTGTAACACTTTTTTCTTTCCTTTGTGTCTGCTTTCCTTTCTTGCTTCCGGAGGATGCATCCTGAAAACATATCCAGTAACGTTCTTACTTGATCTACAAACATTTGTGAGGAAGTTTCTAATAGCAGTAAATTCACCTGTTGTGTTGAAGATCCAGGCATCTTAAGTTCAAGATCCGTTGCTACATCATTAGATTCGTCGCATCGTTCCACATTGCTACGCCTAGGCTGATTGGATGACTTACTTCTAGAATCTTGTTTGCTGGAGATATGTGAATTGGAAGCGTATTGGGCAGAAGGCTGTTCAATCGGATGATTGGCAGCAGCAGTATATGGGACAAATGTGGAACGGGGATTAGGAATAGCACCAGGATTCTGGTTTCCGAAGAAGGTGAAGGGCTGCAGTGTTGGGTGCATGGGAATTGGTCCTGGGGGAATGGGAACGGGAACCGGGTATGGATACGAGGACCCCATGACCACCGAAGGATCCATAGTAGCCCAGGGAAACATGACCCTCAGTCTTTGTTGATACTGGGCATTTAGATTTTCAATATCTGATTTTATTGACGTCTTCTCTTCTCTAAGCTCATTTTTTTCCTGGGTTAACTGTGGAATAGTAGATGAAATGAGCACATAAAAGGCCAATAACTTAAAGAAGTGAAAATTCGTAAGAGAATTAAATATCAACCTCGCGCGATTCTTCAGAAAGAGCTTCATGGTCAGACTTTAATCGATTTACTTCGGCCGTTAAATCCTTCAGCATTTGGATGGTGTCTATGAGGATGGTAGCCTTGTCATTTTTGGGCCTATCTGGATCTGCAATAAACAATGATAGCATCTGTTAAGATATGCCTTGAACGAGGTAATGCCCCTATGATTAGTTAGCCAGGGGTCGCACTGCCCGGTCAGCGAGCGGGTGTCTATTTCGTATATGGGCCTTTTATGTAATTGGGCATTTTATCTATAATAGGGTTTTAATGAGAGTGTCCATATAAACTCGAATCAAAACTCTAGCCCCTATGATGTTCCTTATGTAATTTTCGCCTCTCCTTAATAAAATCGTGGCCCGTCTCTGCCCGTGGACAAACTAACACAACGTTGTGAACCACATAAATTTCTATATTTGTTCTTCTTTCTCGTTTTTCTTATTTTTGATTATTTGTTGATTGCTGATTTCATAACAGCAATGTCAAAATACCTAACCTAACGTGAGCCAGTTAGAAACAAAATAACAAAACCAGAGTCCACATCATTACTGATAAACTATTAGTGAGCCCTGCGGCAATGAAATTTTATTAAAAGAAAAGTTCTTACATGTATTACTTATAACTATACTACCAGGTGCCGATTAGAATATAGAAATGTAAAATGAATCAAGTGAGAAGACATATATAAACGACATGAATGAAACTTATCCCTAGGATTGCTGAGAGCAACAAAGAGGCAAGAACTCCTTGAGTTTTGAAAATCAATGTGACTTCGCGTTATAGTCCTCTACATTCCGTTGTTCTAGGTTACTAGATAGCAAATAAGACCTCTAAAAGAATCTATTCTATCAAAAGGTTAGTAGACAGAAATTCTATATAAAAGTGCATCACCCAAGTAAAAGTGTATGGAGGAACACATAATCATGTCTTCTCAGCTGATGATCATACTGTCTCAATTTACTAAGGAAACTAATAAGCCATTTCTCCTGTCATTTTTAGGCGTGTTTTTAAAGAGAGGAAAAAAAAAGTTATAGGCTTCGAGTAATATACCTAATGTGTTTCCTAGCTCAAGAAAGTGTTCGTTCAGCCTATCCCTTCTCAATTTTTCACGATCTGCCTTTTGGATTTTTCTCACTGCTACTGGATCTTTTACTTCCGCATCTGTTCTTAACCTGAGGAATGCCCAAAAGAGAGGAAAAGAGTGAAAACAAATGAGATGAAAACAGTGATTGAGACTCAAGGAAAGTGACAAAATCCTACAACATACAGAATGAAAGTTGCCCATCAGCAAATGAATCCCCAATATGCCTTCAATTCATGTCATTAAAAAGGACGGTGACCCTTTCTTCTTTTCTTATGATAACCGAGAATAAAAAATCGTCCCACTACATATCCAGGGATCCCACATCTTGAAGGCCCGTATCCGGGAGACAACAAACGATTTTACAGCACTCTGAATTTTAAACTTGGGACCTCCAAGGAAACTTATCTCGGAGATTCCAAGCCTCTAGCAACAAGACCACCCTTCCCGAGTAATCCTTTTGCTAAAAGTTGAAACAGTTAAGTTTCTGGATCCACATAATTCATTGTGCTAGTTCAGTTGACTAGTTTTCTTTTAATATATATTTGTTAGCTTATGTACTAGCTACTTGTTTGTTTTGTAATCTACGTCAACGTTAGAAAACTGTGACACTTTTTTTATAAAAATAATGTTGTTTTTAGAAATTTGGCTAAATAATTCAGAACTGTTTCTTGAAAAGGCAGAACACAAAACAAGGAACTAGTAACCAAACATGCTGAGTTCATAAAGCTAAGAAAGTAACTGTACAGAGGTTAATGATGAATTTACAGAACTAAAATATCCAGGCAAGGCTGCTCCGTTTCATCAAACTCCTTTCAATTCTTATTTCGAAACAAACGAATTGAATCATGGAATATCATTCTCACAAGTAAAGTCCAAATCAAATATACAAAAAACCGTAAAAAATCAAACACCGTGATTCCTAAGCAACAAGAAAACCTCAAGAAATCGCTGAAAATTCCATCTGAACTAAGATTCGCTATCAATACTAACACAAGATGTAGAAACTAGCATTAGAATTAACCTAAAAACAATCCGAAGCTCTTAATTACAGAATCAAAACATGATGCAAGCTTAATGTAAATCAAATTCCAGAATCCATCACAAACCTAGATTCAGGAGGAACAAATTCATCTGTGACAAACCTAGATTGAGCGAAATCTCCAGTTCTCCACTGCTCCATGGCGATCCTAAAAGGATCTTGAAGAGAGCAAATCGGCGAGTGAATCTCAGACTTCGAATTCTCCGATTCAACATACAACAACAGAGAAATCGAAAGAGAAAGGGAAATCTGAGATGAAAAATCGGCGCCGGAAAAATGAAATTGAGAGAAAAAGGATGAACAAGTGCGGTTACCCTAACATCTCCACCAATTCGTGCACTCCACGAGGAGGCCCCGTGCTCGAACCAGCTACGTCATATCAAAAGGATAATGGTTATATTACTAAAAAAAAAAAAGAACAAATGGATATTCGTGGTTATTCGACTCACCTTCAGTAATATTTGAATGTTAAGTAAATTTATAGAAAATTAGTTAGGTAACGGTCATTAACACATTAGGAATAAAATCTTTCATTTTTTAGTTTTTCAAAACTTTCTTGATTATTTAGCTATTAAAAATTTAACATCAGCAACACATTTTATCTCTTATATTATATTTGTAGCATAAGTTTTAAAATAATTCATATGTAGCACGTTAATTTCTATCACTCTACTAGTGATAGAACTTAATTTGAATTTCTATCACTGATAGAAAATTCAAGTAATGATAGAATAAGTATATCATTTATTGAATTCTATCACTAATATAATTCAACCAGTGATAGAACCCAATTTGAATTTTCTACTACAAATGAATTAATTTTGATTTTATGCTATAGATGGAAATATTTTGCTTTTCTTTTGTTATACATGCAAAATCCCCTAAGCTATTTCTAGATAGTTTATGTCTTGTTTGATAACCATTTTATTTTGAGTTTTTTGTTTTTAAAATTTAAGCATACAACAACTATCTTAGATAGATTGTTTCTTACTTGAATATCTACATCTTATCTATATTTGAATAAACCAAACCAAAATTTAGAAACAAAAAAGTAGCTACCAAAAACTTGTTTTTGTGTTTAGAAATTTGGTTAGCATTCATTTCTTTTCTTAAAGAATGATAAATATATTATAGAAAAGATGGAGTACAAGCTAAAAAACTTCAATAAAAATAAGTTTAAATTTTAAAACTAAAAAAGCAAATGGTTATATAACCGGTCTTAATCTGAGAAAAAGTAAAATTTTAGTATTTTTTTTTATCATTTTAAGATTTGTAATTTAGTCTTTATAATTTAAATAAAATTATAATTCATATTTTATGGTTTTAAAATGTAATGTTTAATCCTTATAAGTTGGTAAAATATAAAAAAAGTAGTTTTGTTATTAGTAATTGTTGGCTAATGAATTATGTGAAAGTTAACGGTATCAATTATAACAATGTGAATTAAAGGATTAATCGATCAAAATATACATATCATTTTTTAAAATAAAAAAAGTATATCATTCACATATAAATAGTTAACTTCAAATATCTAATAAAAAACAAAAAACAAAAAAAAACAAAAAAAAAAACAAAAAAAAAACTTCAAATATCTAATATGTTAATAATTATAAATAATAATCATTATTTCATAGGTTTTATCGAATTATGTAGATTAAATTCTTTTTTTGTAAGATCGTACGATTAAGTTATAACTTTTTAAAATTATAAAATTAAATTCTAATTTTCATTGGATTATATGAGTTAAACGTCTAGCTTTCAAAATTATATAAATTAAATTTTAACCAGGACCAAATTTGTTATTTATCCATGAATTTATACTCAAATACCCCTATTTCTTTTTCTTTTTCTTTTTTTTTTAAATTGAAACAAATCACGATTCTAATCTATTTGAGTGTTAAAGTAACTTTAAAAATATGCATTAAAACTAAGTTAAAAGCTTACAACAACTTTAAAATAGCATATTTGAGAAGGAAATTGAATATTTCTATGAAATGAATCTTTAAATAATCATGCTAACAAGAGTTATAGCTCAACAACATCAACATCAGTACACTTATAGATCATGAATTTGAATTTTCCACTTCCAACTATTATAATTTAAAAATGAGTAGTATGGTAATGACATCGTGTATCACATTGTATTGAGTAAATTACATATTAATACTAAGTTAAAAAAATAAAAACTCTGTGTGCTAAAATACCGTTTCATTAAAGTAAATCAGCTGGCAATGTATTAAAAGAAAAATACAACTGAAATACAAAACAAACTAATATCAAAATATTTAACCACCGAACTAAAATAGTATTGCTAACAAGAGAGTAATAGTTCAACGATATATGTCTTATTATAATTTAAGTTATTGTTGAGATATATCTTGAACGGTCTGCAATTACTTAGTCGGAGGTTTCACTCTATTGGTATGTCTATTTCGTATACGGATTTTTTATGTATTGGACAATTTATCTGTAATGAGGTTTTAACGAGACTGCCTATATAAACTTAAATTAAGATCTTAGCTATTTATAATGTTCATTCTGTTTTTAGCCTCTCTCTTATAAAATCGTGTCTCTCTTTATCCATAGACTAATTAACAAATATTAGGGAACCACGCGATTTTATATTATTTTTTCTTCTACGTTTTTTTTATTATTATTTGTTGATGGACAATTTCATATTAGTTATGAACTTGAATTTTCATTTCTTAATTATAATTGAACTAAAGAAAAGACACGACTTAATTCGATAATATTTACGTGGAAAGTATATGATTAAAGTTAAACATTTTTAAACAAGAGTAATCGGGAAGAATAAATTTCAAAGTAAATAAATTAGATAATTTTAGCTTAATTTGAGAATGTCACATACGTGTACTCGAATACTATTTAGAATCCGAAAAAAAATATTATGATTGCTCAAGTATGATTTGACTAATACCAACAAAAACTTAAATAGTATAGATTAAAATTTGAGGAATATTTATATCATGCCAAGGCATGATGTATAATTTGATGTCCACCAGTGTAGCTTAATATAAATTATAATCTATTTGATTTAAATTTAAAAAAAATAAATAAATAAACAAAAATAGATTGTGACCTATATTAGACATATAAGTAGATATTATTATATACATGGACATGATGTAAATATTTCTCTTAAATCTTTGGAGCAAGGGGTTGTAAATTCAATTATCTCCCGCCCACTAAAAAAAATCTATCAAATGATTTTGGCTAAAATATGTTTTTTTTTTTCAAAAAAAATAATAATAATTGAAATGCCAAAAGAAATTTAAATATGAGATGGATCTATACGGAACTGTCCTATTAAAAAAAATAACGAACCATTGAAATCTTTCACTTTTTTTTCTTTTTAGGTCTCCACTTTTTTCTTCATAGACATTTTTAGGTCTCCACTTTCAATTATTAATACTATATATAGTGGAGCAATTATTTTTGCCGAGTCTGGTTACATCATTCTAGAAGGATTAAAAAATGGAAAACGAAGACACAAACATTACCGAACTTTTTTTAAAGCATAAATTACGGTAGTTAAGAGAGATTAAAAAATTACTTTTTTTATTATTATTTTGACTGGTGTCAATTTATTTCAACTCGTGAAAATAATTACTTAGAGTGCGTTTGGGGCACCGGTTTGGTTATTATAGATGGAAGGTTATGTTAAACGGTGGGTTATGGTAAACGGTAGGTTATTATAAATGGTGTTTGAGGGGCAAGTTATTATAACAGAGATTATGATAAATGGTGTTTGAAATTTGGTTATGTAACAAAAAGTAATATATGTAAGGTGTAGATAAACGGGCACGTATGTTTAGATAAACTGGCACGCAGGTTTAGGTAACCACCGTTTATAATAAACGGTGGGGCAAACACCGGTTGGGTTATTATAACCAACTCGGCCGTTTACATAAACGGGGGCGCAAACACACCCTTAAAGTTACTTTTTTCATTTATTAAAAAAAAAGTGTTTTTGTACTAAAAAAAGTATTTTTCTCATTAAAAAATTGTGAAAAGTGGTAGCCTGGACAGTCTACAATATCGGGGCCAAGAGTTTATCGGGTTGATTCATAATAATAATAATTAAAATTAGAAAACGAAAAATTGGACTCGACCAAACTGATAAATGGGATTTGTTCAAATTTTTCGCTTAATATTAAATATATTGATTTTTATGTGTAGAAAATTTTATTGTGTCAGGTCGGGTCCTATTTAAAAAACCAATAAAAGCGAACCAATAATAATTTATTTACTTTCATTTTTTGTAGGTTAATTTAACCTTTTTTTTGTAGAGGATTAATTATTTTTGTTTAAATTTAATTATAAATTTTGAAAAAAACATTTAAGGGTTGAAAGTAAAATAACAAGTTAAATAGTAAAAAAAAAAAGGTAGGAACAAAAATGAAGAAAATCGAGCCACTAATTTTTTTATTTATTAAATTAAAAGTTTGATTTTTTTTTTTTGTCAAATCAATTGGATCAGGTTAATTCTCAATAAACTTTAAAAATAAAGCAAAATAAAATTGATAGTTTTATCTTTTGTTGGACATGGGTTCGATTCATCTTTTGGTTAATTGGATTGGTTCCTTAAGTAATGCTATCTATATAGGCTATATGATCATTTTCCCTTCCAAATTTAAACGATATATTTGTTGTTATTGTACAAGCAGTTTACACTTATGTCAACAGTAAAAATAAAAATCATTCCTAAATAAGTAGGTATAATAAATTGAATTTATCACTATTTTAAATATTTAAGCCTTATATCAAATGGGTCAGTGAGATAATTGTTTCATTGATTAGTTCAACACAACTTTACGGGTTCAATTCTTAAAATTGATATTTGTCTCTCCTCCCCTAATAGGTAGGAGTGGTTGTATATACATTTAAGCCCTATTAACTATCGAGTCACTCCATTATCAAAATAAGAAATTCTAAATTCTAATGATGTACATTGTTTAATTGCATGGGATGAAAAAAATTGTGCTAAAAAAATGGATCAACAATTAGATCTTTTACGATGATCTTGTGATTTAGAAAAGAAATATATAAGTCATTTGAATTTCATTTTTATTGGCGTTTTGTTAAAATGTTTTAAAGCTTTAAAATTCTTCTTTTATTTATATGAAAAATAAAGAAAAATCAATTTTATATACCTCTAAAATTTGACATTGGTACCTAAACTAGTAAATTTTCGTTTTAAATTTGTCAACAGAAGTCTTCCACAATTCTTTAAATGCTCGCACTCGAGAATATAAATTGGTAGTCTAAAATATAACAATTATTTAAATTCAACTAGAATTTTAACGTGATAATTTTTTAAATAATAAATTATATATATATATTTAATAAAATATGCCAATTGAATGCAATAAATAGTAAGTATATATATATACATTTTTGCACTAAATTTAAATCATCAAATAATAATTTCAATCTAATATTGAATTTTATAACAATTTTTTCACGTTAGTTAAATTTATTAAAATTCACATTTATGTTAAAAAACAGTTAATATTTTATTTTGAGCTTAAAAAATAAGTGTTATTATTTAAAAAAAAACTTAATAAAATTTATCGTATTAAAATTAAATTTTATCTCTGATTTTTAAAAATTGATATCCTTTAGTTTTTTATCAATTTATCTATTAATAGACTAATTACCCCTGAATTATAAAATTTATAATATATATATCATTATTATAATTATAAATATAAATAAGCTAAATATATTTATTAATATACATTTAAGAACTTACTTTTAATTTCAAATGATAATTTTATCATTCTTTAAATTTTCTTTTTTCACATTTCAAAGTCCACAAAAATCCCTACAAAAAGTCCAACAAAAGATCCAACACAAAAAGTTAACAAAAAAGAAAGTTTCAAATGTGTTTGTAAACAAAATATAGAGAATTATATATATATATATATATATATATATAGTAATGGTAAGAAATTATTGTTACCAAACTTTTGAAACTGAAGAATTCATGTACTTTAACCTAATAATGTTATCCTTCTTCAAACTTTTTTTTCCAGATCTCCAAGTCTTTTTTTGAAATGCAACAATTATGCAAAAAAGATCTCTACAAAAATTATTGAAAAAAAAATTAGATGAAAGTTAAGGTAAATGATCCAACAAAAATAAGATAACTTATTATAAAAAAAAAAACAAAGAAAAGTAAATTCGAGCAAACATAAACTAAACAAAATGTAAAGAACTATTTGTAGAATTGAAAAATTCAATTAATTATTTTAATTAGAATATAAAATGTCAAATAAAATCTATGAGATTTAGTAAAATATCTTATTTTCTATGATGAAAATTTCTATAATACTGAAATATCTTTATTTGATGGTTGAAATCTCTCATCTTCCAAGTTAGTCATAAAATCTATGAGATTTTATAAAAATATCTTATCTTCTGCGGATGAAAATCTAAATGATATTGTAAATATTTTCTACGTTATTTGCATTTAATTTCTTTTTTATATTTCAATAGATGACATGTTTGTAATTTAGACTATGACTTAAGGGGTAAAATCGTCAAAAAATGATTTTCTCCTTAAACCGCACTTTAGGTAGTATGATATGATGATATGATTGTTAAAAATTATGGCCCAAAGAAGATCAAAAGCCCAAAGAAAATTCTAGATTTCACCTCTTTATCCTAGATGGTTTAAGAAATCTCTAGAACTTCTTTTGGTAAAAAATATCTAGACAATCTTATCCAAAGTGAAGTGTTGGCAAAATCCTAGCCATACATTTTACTTGATCACCAAGGCAAATTTTGGACCATTGGATGATGCTTGGAGCCCAAGTTCATGGACACTATAAATAGGTTATGTCATTTGTTGGCAAACCATCACAAATCATCCCAAGACTTCCCACATCTAAAGTGAGGTTGTGAGATAAAAATAGAGAGTGTTTTCTCCTTTAAGAAAGCTTGTTGTTTCTTTGTAGAGAGAAGGTTGTAACTCCTATTTTTGTAATAAAGTTCTTCTATCCTTGCCTGTGGTTTTTACCCTAATTTGTTTAGGGGTTTTCCACGTAAAATCATTCTGTCGTTCTTTCTCTTCTTCCTCTTCATTACTATTGTAATTTTCAATCTCTCTTTAGCTGCGACCTACTCTATTCGTGTAAACAATTTTAACAATGATAATTAGCATAAATTATAAAGAAATGCTTAAATCAAATATACATTGCCGGTATTTCATTAATATGAGTTTATGAAGTTAAAAATAAAAATAAAAATAAAATTATTTGTTTAAATTGATACCTATCTCTAAATTTATGAAGTAAAAGATTGATTTTCGTCGAATTATGTGAAATCACCTATCCAAAAGTGTCAGATACCAACTTAAATTAAGTTAAATGACCAATCAACTCAAAAACTTAAACTTGATAGATGGGTAAATTTAATTATACCAACCAACAATTTTTAGCCAAAATTTAAAAATAAATAAATAAATTCGAAGACAAAGTCAAATTGGTTTGAGATAGATTTTTTTTCTTTCTCCTCTGCAAAATATTCTAGCAAAGAGTAGACTTGCACCTTATAAATAAATGAGTGATCTAGATTGTTGATATATTCCTATAGTTGGACAAATTATGAAAGTGATTTTTTTAAAAATAAAGAATATTGGGTATTTTCCACCACAAGAATATAATGAAAAACTTTTTAAGTTTACCAAGTCCATTTGTTCTTATATAAAGAACTCAAAAGATAGTTATTCTCAACAAAAAAAAAAAGAAAAAAAAAAGACTCAGCGATAGTTATTGACCATTCGAAAAATGGTTTCTCAAATTTGGGGGAAAAGGAAAAGAATTTGGTCAGCAAAATAATTTTAACCTTTTTTAAAGGAGACATTGAAAATTAAACCATTGTGTTATACTCTTTATAGAATCTATAAATAAGAAATTAAACTTGCACTATAAAGTAATTACTTCTAATTCAAATTATAATTCTATTTTCCTTATAAGAAGCTAATTTTCAAAGAAAAACTATCTACTAGGAAAATAAACACATAAAAGGTTTAATATTTTAAAATATTGATATAATTTTATTTATTTATTTGGTAACAATTCAACCGAAAGCTAATGAGATGATAGAGGATTAACTTTTGAGGTGATTAAAGAACTCAACACTTAGCTGATATGGTAAACAAATTGGAATTATATTTAATTTTAATTTTAATTTGTTTTTTTTTAGTATATATTGGGAGAGGAGGGATAAATACCGATTCTCAGGTTTGAGACTGTGACGTTGGTGTTGAACTGGTTTACCACCAAATACTGAAACCATTGAGCCACTGATCCACTCGGTCTTAATTTTAAATTGTTAATCCTACCAAAAAGTATAAATGTATATAGATAAAGAGAGAATGACTAATGAACCCATTGGATTTGATTTTTGAAGGAGTAAAAGAAAAGTTGGAATTTGCTTTTTATGTATATATTTTCTAGAAATGTTATTAAAAAACATTCTAGAAATGTTGGTTTGAAATTAAATGCTAAAAAAATATTTTGTGCTTATCTTTAGGTTCCACTTTGGTGTTTGATTTCTCAAGTGGACGTCACATATTTTCTTCTTCTTCTTTTTTTTTTTTTTGAAACAATGACATATTTTCTTCTTATTTACTATTGTAGACCGCAACATTTTCTGATTATATAAAATTCTTTCTTTCTTTTCTATTTTTTTAACGAGCATAAATTCTGTTATTTGGATACGTGTGAGTCTATTTTGATCCATGAATGTATCTCAATAATATATTTTTTCCCTTTTATTAATTAATGACTTTCAGAAAAGTTAAGTTTTAATTTAATTACATTCAAATAAAACTTAAATTGATCCTTGTGATATAAATTTTTGTTACTTACTTTTGAAAATATTATTATTTTTCTCTACAAATATACCGGATGTGTTATCATATTTTGTCTATGTTTGTATAGAAAATAATATTATTATTAAATCAATCTCAATTGATACTATTCAATATAGTTTGAATATTTAAAGATGCTATTTTTATGACAAATTTAAAGATGCTATTTTTTTTAATTTGAAAAAAAAGCATAAATGAACAAAATTAAGAAAAGGCATCACCCACACACGAGTTTTCTTCCACAAGTAATTCTAATTGATATTCTCTTCTGACATCATTTGAAATTTCCTCCATCCAAAGATTTTCTTGGTTGTTCATTCTCCGAATACTTACCAATTTGTGAGAAGTCGAGTTTGCACCACTTCTGCCCATGAAAATGAGACAAATGGCAACCTCTTCGTTGCAGTCCGCACCTCTTTCACGATCCTCCCCAATTCTGAACGATCTGGATTGCCCTTTTTAAGTAGATTGAAAATTGGCAATGCATCTATCTCAACCTCGATTCGCCTAAAGCCTAGATCCACGGCAAGCTTCACCCCTTCACGAATAGCCATGGCCTCAACATTTAAAATCCTTGCAATAAGCTTCGAAAGAGAAAACATAACCTCCCCAAAATGATTTATAAAACATTATACCAAACCCATGAGAATTGGAGTGAGTAGCAAACTTGCAAATCTGCTAGTAATAAATCTGAGATGTTATTTTTTTTAGTAGAAATTAGGGGAATTAGATTACAAATACTGATAATCAATCATGCTACTGACTCATTCAGTGTTTAAAGATGTTATTTAACTATACACAAAAGTAATTGTTTTTTGCTATTGAGAAATAGTAAGGATTGTCTACGTTTCAGAAAATAAATTATCTAATATCTATCCATTTTTTACATTTAAATCTATGTTTACTTGGAAGAGAGAGAGTTTTTTCTCTCCATAGTACCCTATTTCAATTTTTATTTGTTTATTAAGAAAATGATAGATTAATTCTTAAAAATAAGAAGGAGAATCTCTCTCATGACCACTTTTCTATTATTGTGATTTTCATTTTAACTTAAATTATTTTAAAAATCAAATATCTTAAACTTAAATTTTACATTAGCTTATTTTAAATTAAAAAATCTAAATAATTAATTGAATCAAAATCTAGTGCATTCCAGAATCAATTTCATAACGTATACACATTGTAATTAAGGATTCATATCACCGTCTACCAATTCCACATTGTAATAAAGGATTCATGCGACAAAACAATGAATGTTATCCTTCTCGCGGGTGTTTTCAACGAAATTTGAGATGAAAGAGGTATCTACTTAAATTTTCTTGGTTTTCTTTTGGGTTCTTCTTATTTTAGCAGCGGCATAAAAATGTGGAGATTGAGATTTTTGAGCTCAAGAAAGGGTGAAGTTTCTATGAATTTATCCATTGGGGTGCAAAAATTTGAAGACTAGAGCTAAATTTCTAGAGTTTGAAGATGGAGGTAGCGTTGATAATGAAAAGAGCTGCCACAATTGATAACGGAGAGAGTCCGACTACAAAAGTTCGAATGGAGATAGTTAGACTACAACAATTCGAAGATGGAGATAGTTGGACTTCCACAGTTCGAAGATGGATATAGTTGGATTACAACAGTTCGAAGATTGAGATAGTTGGACACAACATTTTGGAGATGGAGATAGTTGGACAAAAACAGTTCGAAGATGTAGATAGTTGGACTGCCATAGTTTGAAAATGGAGACAGTTGGAACATGCCGGAGAGGAAGCTCACCTTTTATGGTGTGGGAGAGGGCAAAACTCAAACATGCCGGTGGATGTAGTCAAAACGTACTTTTTCAGAGGGGAGATGGTTTGCCTCTTATGGTGTGGAAGAAGACGGAACTTAAACACGTCGATGGATTTTTAGTTTGTCTCTTTGGAATTATGGTGCGTGATTTAAACGAATAAAGTCCACTTCATAACTAATACAAAAATGACGATTGTTTTTCGTAGACGACAATGCACCTTACCATGTTTCTTCTTATTGGGAGAATTCACGTCGGGGGAGGAAGATGGTATTCGCAGGGTAGAGAAGAAGAGAAACTCGGGACACTCCGAATGTTGATAGACATGCTTTATCGTAGGTGGGGAGAAGATTGGATGGATTCAAGTATTCTCACGAATATTCTCACGACAGGGAAGAAGAGCAACTTGGGTCCCTTGGGGTTTCAAAGGGATTTAAACGATTTCAAACGCAAAAGAAAATGATATGTCATTTATTTTTTAAAAAAACGAGATGGTTGCATGTCAAGTAAGCCTTTAATTTCTTAAATGTGTTTTTTCATATAAATTAATTGTTCCACCTCTATTCTGCAAATGTATTAGTATGTAGATGGCTGGAAGGGATTTAGGGAGATATTTTTAAATTTTAGATTTGTTTGATTTTTAGAAATCATTTTAAAATTTCATATCTCAAATCTTCAACCTATTTTTTCATTATGTATATTTCGATTCATAAGATTATGATTTAAATATTAAATGTAGACATAAATTTAAATGAGCACTCAAAATGTTTTATTTTCCAAGAATTAGACATTTGCCTAATTGCCTCTTTATTATTTATGGTATTGCTTATTAAGTACAAATCAAGCAAGCACCCATCCCCAAAATTTAATTTGGGCAAAATCTGAACTCTTTTAAGAAGTTGAATTACTGCAAGAAAAATTATGAATTTGATTTTTTTTTTTTTTTTTTGGTTCACAACAATTAAAAATGATAGATTCGTACTAATAATTCTTCATTTGACTTATATTAATATTGATGAGTTGTTATTCTTTTAACATGGATAAAAAAAAATTATTTTTTTATAATTTCATTCTATATAAATCTTTTTTAGCTGCTTTTTACACAAACAATCCAAAATAATAACTAAAAAAAAAATTATGGCAGCTGCTTTTCTTCAAATTTTATTTTGGGGTTCTAGAATCAAATTTTAAAATAAAGATAAAGTTCTGTATATATAATATATATTTTTAAATGGTTTCAAAAAGCTTCACTTTCACAAGCTAAAGTCAAGATAATTATTGAAAAAAATTCCTCAATAAGGGCCAAGATAAAAAGGGTCACTAATTATTTAATATGAAAATTCGAGTTTTTTTTTTTTTTGAAAGAAAATTCGAATATTAAAAGTTAGAAAGATTTTTCTTATATAAAAAGAAAAAGGATGAATGATTTACAGATATAATATAATCTACTTAGGATAGTGACAAGGTGGGACCCAACATTTGTAATTAAAAAAAAACAAATAAGTTAAAAAGGCACTAATGAGGTGTATTGGCAGCCAATCACAATCAGAATCAGTCCAAGAAATTAGGGTTTTGTTAAGTCAACTAAGCAATTAACTTTAAGCTTTAAGTCTTCTAAATGGCAATGGCCACTTAAATGAAAAGACTTTATAATAATTTAATTAATTATTGTGTTTAATTCAACCAATGGGACAATTGCCTTTTGTTTTTATATATTACTTTAATAGAATATGGTGCACCAAATTGAAGCAACTTATTATTACTTTAATTCTTTATAACTTTATCGTGGATGCTAACTTGTAATGATAGTGATGTTAACCCAATCAGGTATAGATTCTATCAAATTGTTGAGAAAAATTAGATTTACACACATTTTTATTTGCGTACTACCATTCTTTTATTTATAAGGATTTGGTTATTTTTAATAAAATAATATCAACTGGATTATTATTATTTTTTTTTTTTTTTAAATGGAAAAGAATGATCATACACTCTATATAGAAGTATTACTGCTCTCAAACAAGAGAGAGTTAAATACCGATTTTCATAATTGAATTTATGACTGTGAAATTGAAATAAAAATACTACTACACAAAATAATCAACACACCATTACTTCCTTGGGTAATATAGGGATTAGACATTCTTTCAAGTAGTTGTTGGAAATTTGGCAACTCTTTTAACAAACAAAACACAATAATAGACCTTTTTGAATCAGCTGGTAGAATAATTGTAGTTCTATTAATAGTATTTTAGGTTAAACTAAACCAACTAAATTTATTAGCCTTGAATTTTTGTTTATACCAACATTTTTATTTTTTTCTATAATAGAGAGAGAAAAAATAATGAAAATCGAATACAAAATAGAATACGGAATCCAAAAAAAAGAAGAGAAATTTAATAATAGACCAAATGAACAATTATTAGATTATCGGAGAAATTATTGAGGGTGTGTTCGTTTTTTAGACATGAGGAGACCACTCCTCAAAAACTCTCGTATGTATTTTTGTAGTAAACAACCGTTGTTTTTTTTTTTGTAGTAAATTTTACTATCAAATTTCACATTAAATTTTACTAAACTTTACCTCAAATTTATTATTCAACCACTATTAACCTCAATCTCCAAACAAGTATTTGATTACTTCACTATTATTAACTTCAATCTCAACCGAGTAGTTAACCACTTCTAACTTACTATTAACCACTTCATTAATTTACACTTCATTTTTTCTACAAAAAAACAAACACACCCCCGAGTGAAACTGCTGTAACAAAGCGACTTTTACTTTTTCTAAAAATAAAACGGCATTTTTACATGGAGAACTAGATAAATATAATATTTAAAAGCTTGAGCCAAATAATTAAAGACTAAATTACCATAATGTTTGGATGGGTATAAATAGTTTTGTTGTTTTTTATATAATAAATAGTTTTATTTATTAATGTATATTTTGATATGTTATATCCTAATCAAATAATTAGACATTTATACTATATTTTTAAAAAAATAAACTTTCTTATCTAGTATAAACATTAAGTTTCCCTAATTTAAAATTTTGGTAGCCTCTGTACTTTTATTTTAACTTTTATGTTTATTAGAATTTTAGCACCGCGTTGCACGTAATAATTTTTTAAATTATAAATTATATATATATAAATTTTTTCTTACATTTTTAAGCTAAATTTAAATCATCAAATAATAATTTCAATATAATATTGAATTTTATAACAATTTTTTCACGTTGGTTAAATTTATTAAAATTCACATTTATGTTAAAAAGTAGTTAATTATTTATTTTGAGCTTAAAAAATAATAGGTGTTGTTATTTAAAAAACTTAATAAAATTTATTGAATTTAAATTAAATTTTATCAATGATTTTTAAAAATCAATGCTCTTTAAATTTTTTCTCAATTTATCTATTAATAGACCAATTACTCTTGAATTATAAAATTTATAAGAGTTTTATCATTATTATAATTATAAATATAAATAAGCTAAATATATTTATTAGTATACATCTATGAACTTATCTTGAACCTCAAATGATAATTTTATCGTTCTTCAAAAAAATATCCCACATCTCCAAGTCAACAAAAGATTCATACAAAAATTATTGCAACAAAAAAAAAGTTAGATGAAAGTTAAGGTAAATAATCCAACAAAAATGAGATAACTAAATTTTTTTTATTATAAAAAAAAACCAAGAAAGTAACTTCAAGCAAAAAAAAATTTCAATGTGTTTGTAAACAAAATATAGAGAACTATATAAATATATATATATATATAATAAGAAATTATTGTTACCAAACTTTTGAAATTGAAAAATTAATGCACTAACCTCATATGATAATCTTATAATTCTTCAAACTTTTTTCCTGATCTACAAGTATTTTTTTTTAAAGGCAACAATTATGCAAAAAAAATTCCTACAAAAATTATTACACAAAAGAAAAATTACATGAAAGTTAAGGTAAATAATCCAACATAACTTATTATAAAACATAAAACAAACCAAAAAAATAAAGAAAAATAAATCAAAGCAAAAAGAAAGTGTTCTTGTAAACAATAGACAACTATTTATAGGATTGAAAAATTCAATTTAAAATATTTGGTAAAAATATCTTATTTTCTACCTAAAAATTTAAATGATATTGTTAATATCTTCATTTGATTGTTGAAATCTCTTATCTTCTAACTTAGTTATAAAATTTATAAGATTTGATAAACATATCTTATTTTCTACGTTATTTAAATTTTATTTTTTATATTTCAATAAATGACATTTTTGTAATTTATAGTATGACTTAATAGATAAAATCGTCTAAAAATAATTTTTTTTTACTTTAGTTAGTATGATATATGATATGATATGCATAATAATGATAATAATGATTAAATCAAAAGATTCCTCAAATAAAATAAAATAATAATAATAATGATAATGACCAAAATTTCTATAGAAGACGATTAGATAGAGAGACTTAATTGGAGGATGGACTTCGATTATCCATCGCTCACATCCATTTCTTTAGAACCTTCTTTTTATTTTTGTTTTTTGTTTTTTTTAAAGACTTTTAATAACAGGCTGTAAGCTGAAAACACGGAAACAATAAAAGTTGGATAAGCCAATTGCTGAGTCACCATCCTGCAGCCTGGCCCACATCCAAACGCCCAAGGATTTCATTTAACTCGGGTACTGAAATTATTAACCATGGTTAAGTTTCTAAACCCAACCACGGTTACTCCGCCCTTCTTTTATATAATCCCCAATTTCATCATCAATTTCATCCCCAAATCGAAAATGTTGTCTGCTTCTTCTTCTTCTCTAATTCTTCCGCCGCCGCTTCCGGCCAGATCCTTTCCCCGGGAATCGACACGTGTCAGATTCCGGCCAATTCAGGCCTTCTCCTCCACCGCCTACGCCACCAGAGAGGACACGGCCTCGCCGTATCTCAACCTTCAAAGAACGACCTCCTTCACTTCGCTCTACGACGTCCTCGGAATCCCCACCGGAGCTTCCTTCCAGGAGATCAAATCGGCGTACCGGCGCCTCGCCAGAGTCTGCCACCCCGACGTGGCGGCGATCGAACAGAAAAACTCCTCCGCCTCCGATTTCATGAAGATCCACGCCGCTTACTCCACGCTCTCCGATCCTGAAAAACGCGCCGACTACGACCGGAAAAATCTCCGCCGCTGCCGGCCGGCGGCGTCTGTGCGGATGGCGTCTGGATTCACCGGCTACACTCGCCGGAATTGGGAGTCGGATCAGTGCTGGTAGTGATCGGAGTCGAAATCGAGAAAATTAGGGTTACGAGTTGAAGATCGTCGAAATCGGAGTCCAGATCTGAATCGGAATCAGTGCTGTGACTTGTACATACAACGAAATAATCGAAACGGCGCCAAAGATTTGAGACTTTCTAGAACGGGTTGAAGCTTTTCTGCCACTCATCGGACCGTCCACTTGATTTCCATACCAACGGTGGAGATTTGCTTTCAGATCAAACAAAAACAGAGGAAAATGCATATATCTTTTCATAGTTTTCCTTTTGTTATCTGTATTTTGATTTCCAATGAAATAAAACTAACCAAAATCAGAACTCAAAAACACTGTTCTATCTGTGCTGTTAATTTCCATATGCTTTTGGATTTTCTGCCCGTTTGATTTGTTAATAATCGTAATGGAATTAGATAAATTTTGGAGAAGTCTTATATAAATCATAATCAATTTTGAGAAATGGCTAAATCTTCAAATTTTTAATTAACTTTCCATTCATCTAACAAATCTTGTATAGAGAATATCTTAATTATGTTTATTCCAAACAAAATCTTTTATCCAAATTTGCTTATATAATTCTAATCTTGGTTTGAGAAGTTCAAGGAAATTTAGAGGTGAAACCAGACAAGTTATTCTCTCTTATCTTAATTAATCATTCAATTAAGGTCCATCTTTCCTACTAAATTTAAAAAACTTAACAATTTTTTGGAAGCTAATTTTTTTTTGTTTATAAATTTTGGTTTTGTTTATTAAAATATAGGTAAGATGTAATATAGATAACATGTAATATATGTAAGAGGTAGATATTCAAATAAGGAAAAATATATAGTAAGATGGTTGTTGTAGGCTTAAATTTCATAAACAACAAAAATATAATTATCAAACAGGGCCTAAAAGATAGCAAATTATTTTGAAACATGAATATTTACAGTTTTGGTTTTGTAAGAAACTTGGTATCCAAACATTTTTAAGCTATTTTAAAAAATAAAATATGTATATATTTGATCATTTATTTATTTTAATCTTTTATTTTTAAAAATTAAGAACTAAAAAAATATATTTGATAACCATTTTTTTTTTTCAAATATCATATTTTGTTTTTATCTTTTTAAAATTTTTATTTTTAATATTTGTATATTTTTTTAAAATGAAAATAAAAACTTATTTTTAAAAACTACTAAATTTGTTATCAAATAAATCTATTTTTTAAAAATTAAAAATAAAAACCGAAATTGTTATTAAACGCGAATTTAAGTATGGTTTTTTTTACTCCACTTTCTTCCGTTATATTTTGTAGTTTTTGGATACTCAATTAAAAAAAAGGACAAATTGAGCTCTGAAAAATTAGCCGCCAAGATACTGTGGATTCGTCTCCTTTTTTTTTTTTTTTTGGAATAGTGATTTATTCTCTATGAGGAACATATCTTCTTCTTTTTTTGAAAATTACGAGGAACATATGTTTCATGATAAAAAAGATTATTCTAAATGATAATGGACTTTTGATTTTTTTTTAGGAATATTATCGGTTATCTACTTTTAAAAATAATTCTCATTTCTAACGATTCATTTTTAGTAATTCATTTATAATTATTCAATCATTTTTAATCACTTATTTTTAATCATTTATTTTAAATAAATAAAAATAACTCATTTTTAATCATTTATTTTTTAACTACGAATAATAACTATTCATTTTTAAATCTACATCTAAACAAGATTTTGACTCTGATTCTTCTACACAAAAACTACATCCAAACGAGTTTTTGACACAACTCTCAATTTTTAATTACTTAATATAACTTATTAACTCAAATAATACATATGTCAAACAAACAACCCCTTATGCTTTGTGAGTATCTAGGATTTGGTGTTGATGAGAGAACCAAGGAATTGAAATTTCCCCATCCACTTTTATACTTTGGAAGGGCTTTATTGATGAATTAAAGACAAAAACTTGTTTGAAGTTGAATTTAAAATGAATAATGATTTTAGATAGTTGAAAAATAATTAAAAATAAATTACTAAAAATGAATTATTTTGAAATTAAATCGAATAAAAATAAATAATTAAAAATAAGAGTAAAAATAAAAAATTATTTTGAGCAGGTACACGATTGCATTTTTTAATGTACTGTTTTTAGGAATAATCACTAACGATTTAATTTAACTCATGCAACTAAAATCTTAACTCAGGTTAAGTCTCTAACCTAACCACGGTTTCTCCGCCCTTCTTTTATATAATGCCCAATCACTCCCCCAGTTTCATCATCAAAATCATCCCCTAAATGAAAATGTTGTCTGCTTCTTCTTCTTCTCTAATTCTTCCGCCGCCGCTGCCGGCCAGATCCTTTCCCAGGGAATCGACACGTGTCAGATTCCGGCCAATTCAGGCCTTCTCCTCCACCGCCTACGCCACCAGAGAGGACACGGCCTCGCCGTATCTCAACCTTCAAAGAACGACCTCCTTCACTTCGCTCTACGACGTCCTCGGAATCCCCACCGGAGCTTCCTTCCAGGAGATCAAATCGGCGTACCGGCGCCTCGCCAGAGTCTGCCACCCCGACGTGGCGGCGATCGAACAGAAAAACTCCTCCGCCTCCGATTTCATGAAGATCCACGCCGCTTACTCCACGCTCTCCGATCCTGAAAAACGCGCCGACTACGACCGGAAGAACCTCCGCCGCTGCCGGCCGGCGGCGTCTGTGCGGATGGCGTCTGGATTCACCGGCTACACTCGCCGGAATTGGGAGTCCGATCAGTGCTGGTAGTGATCTGAGTCGAAATTGAGAAAATTAGGGTTACGAATCGGAGATCGTCGAAATCGGAGTCCAGATCTGAATCGGAATCACCGCTGTGAGTTGTACGTATAACGAAATAATCGAAACGGTGCCAAAGATTTGAGACGTTCTAAAATGATCCATCAAGGGATTGAAGCTTTTCATCGGGCCGTCCACTCGAGTTACCAATTCAACGGTCGAGATTTGCTTTCAGATCCCCAGGAAATCGTCAAGTAAATGAAAAAAAAAAAAAAACAAAGGAAAATGAATATATCTTTTCATAATTTTCCTTTTGTTATCTGTAATTTTGTTGGGTTTGTGCAGTTTTGATTTCCAATGAAATAAAATTAACCAAAATCTATAACTCAAAACACTGTTCTATCTGTGCTTTTAATTTCCATATACTTTGGATTTTCTCTCTGGTTTGCATGTTTAATTTCTTCATAATCTCTTATATAATAATTCTTAACTTAAGTGTCAGGAATTAAAGAAAATTTAGGGGATAAACCAGACAAGTAATTCTCTTATCTTAATTAATCTTTAAATTTCAGCTTCCCTAGAATGAAAGATGAGCAAATGGTTTTGAAATAGGAATCTTACAGTTTTGGTTTTGGAAGACAACTTGGTATCCAAGCATTTTAGCCACTTTTTTTACAAAAATATTTTAAACACAATTTTGGTCTTTTTTAACTATTATTATTATTATTATTATTATTATTATTATTATTTTTCATATTATAATTTAGCCTTTTGTAGCACAGAATCAGCTGGAAAATTGTCCTCTTTAACGCGAATTTGCTCAAAAAGTTGTTATTGATAAACAAAAAAAATAAAAAAATAAATAAAGAAAAATATTATACATGAAAGAAATGTTTGAATGAGGGTTTGATGAAAAGTAAGTTGTATAGATTATTTTGAATAGTAAAAAATTGGGAGTCGTAGAAAAAATTCGTGTAATTTGTTTATAAATAATATATAATAAAAAATTTATTTGGATGTAAATTGAAAATGAATAATTATTATTTATTTTGAATAAATGTAATGAATGAATAAAAATAAATTGTTAGAAATGATAAATTATTTTAAATAGTTATAAATAAATTATTAAAAATGATTAATTATTTTTAATAATAAAGATGAAGATTTATTTTGAATAGTTATAAAAGCTGTACAAATGTAATTTTTTAAGAAAGAATTAATAAATATTTGATCTAAATCTTTTTGTAGTACATAATTTGGGAATTTATAATGATGTTTTGAATTGATTTACAGTCGAAAAATAAAATTATTGTGTCACTGACCTATTTGATTATTTAAATCTTCTTTAAATACAATAAAAAAATAAAAAAAAAACACCTTAATACTCCAACTTTTTAACGTGTTTGACTTTGGTCTTTATTTTTTTATTTTTTTTAAACTCCAATATCTTCCGTTATATTTTGTAATTTTCCAATGCTCGATTAAAAAAAGGACAAATTGAGATCTGAATAATTAGCCGACAATACACTGTAGATTCGTCAGTTTTTTTTAATTATATATTTTTGGATTGTAATTGGCCATTGATTTAAGTGGGGGAATTTTAAAATTGTTCTTTGTCTTATAATCTAAAATTGAAATCATGTTGAATAGACAGCTGGGGACCCAAATTAGCAAGCTGATCATGTTCATACTTTGCTTTGAACAAAAGTCCTTTTCTATTTCTTAAGCACACAGCTTACTTTAATGCTTCATTTTTTTGGCCAAGTTCCATGAATCACATAGCTTAGGTTAGTGAAATATTGTTTTAATTTGCCCATATAATATGAGTATTAATTTTAGTTCCCATGATAAGATGGAACCAAATTGAGTCTAATTAAATAGTCAAATATTTATAATTTAAATTTTTTCAACTCATAAATTTTGTTTATCTAAAAAAGTTATAGTTATCATATTTAGAACATATATAGCAAGTAGGGGTTATAATGAAAACCGAAAATAAAAAAAATCGAACCGAACCAAACCTATTTATTGAATCGGTTTGGATTTTTCACATAATATTGGACATATTGATTTTTATTTAGAGAAAATCGAAAGTTATTGGATCAGATTGGTTTCTATCTGTAAAAACCAATAAAAACCGAACCGAACCAATATTGATTTTTTAGTTTCATTTTTCTTTTTATATGTTAGTTAAACCTTTTATTGGTAAGTGACTAATTATTTTTGTTTAATTAATTATAAATTATGAGATTTTTTTAAAGAAAACAACATTAAAATATGAATGGGAACTGAAATAGCAAGTAGAATAGTAAAAAAGAATTAAAAGTAGGGAATCAAATTGAAGAAAATCAAGCCAATGATTATCTTTCATCGGACATTGGTTCGGTTCCTCTTTTTGTCAAATCAATCGAATCGGTTATCGGTTTGACCTAAAAATCAAGAAAAATCAAACCAATGGTTTTGTCTTTTGTTTAACATTGGTTTGGTTCTTTTTTTTTTTCAAATTGATTGAATCGGTTCGATTATCGATTTGACCTAAAATTGAAGAAAACGGAACCAATATCACCCGTAAGAGCAATAATTGGTGATTTTCTATTTTGGTTGCACTATGATTTAGAATATCAACTAAAGTATGACTCATATATCGAGGTACCTATTATAAATTAGAAGATCAAGAATACAATTTTCTCTTCCACTTGTTACTTAAAAAAATTACATATATATAAAAAAAAAAAAAATTGAGAAGTTCCATGAATTATGAGGACAAAGCTTAAACTTTTAAAACTATAGAACTAAATTGAAACTAAGTTTCTTTTTTCTTTCAAGGTTCTACAAAATTGAAATTAAGTTAAATATCATAGTAATAAATGTAAAACAGAGTCTAAATCTTAGACACTAAGGGTGCGTTTGGGGCACCGGTTTGGTTATTATAGACGGAAGGTTATGATAAACGGTGGGTTATGATAAACGGTAGGTTATTATAAATGGTGTTTGAGGGGCAAGTTATTATAACAGGGATTATGATAAAGCGGTGTTTGGGGAAATTTGGTTATGTAACAAAAAGTAATATATGTAAGGTGTAGATAAACGGGCATGTAAGTTTAGATAAACTGGCACGCAGGTTTAGGTAACCACCGTTTATAATAAACGGTGGGGCAAACACCGGTTGGGTTATTATAACCAACTCGGCCGTTTACATAAACGGGGGCCCAAACACACCCTAATTGATGATTTAATTTAGACAAATACTCTTTTCAATTCATCGGGTAGAAATATATATTTAAACTTTTTATGTCTTTTTTTTTAAACAAAAACTTTTTATTTCTCAAGTGAGGATATATGTCTTCTAAACCGACTAGATTATATTTAAAAATTAAAACAAAAAAAAAATTGAATTAGGAAGAAGATCACAAATCCTACATAAATTATATTACTACTCTTAAAAAAAAAAGAATCGTGTACTGATTTTTAAAATCGAACTCTAAATTGAATTACAATCCAGGTCACCACAACATCAATCCTTTTGGTGTTTAATATTCACGTGCTTTATATATTTAAAAGTTATTCTAAAGTTATTCTACTAAGTGCTATGTACTTGCTGTATCCATCCACTAGTAGGAACTTTTTCCTATTAAATGGTATACTATTTCCTACTTTTTTTGGTTAAAAAAAAAATTTCCTACTTTTTTTTTTCTTTTTTTAAAATCAGTATACAAGGATGCATTTTCAATGTTTAGATCATGAAATGTACATTTCTCAAAAAAAAAAAAAAAAAAAAAAAAAAACATGAAATGCACATGGTTATTGTTTGTCAAAAGTCCCACAAGAGAACTTTTAGTAGTGAATCCACATGATTAAAATCTTGAACTTTTCCAATAATTTTTTTAAATATATTTTTTCTAAAAATTATGAGTGGCATGGTAGGGAAGGTTTATATGATGGGCATGAAGAGTGGTTAAACACCTCCCTCGACCCTAGTCCCTATACATGGTAATGGATCTGATGAGTAAAATTTAGAATTTTTATAGATATTTATGAAGGAAATTATTATCCTTTAGTTTGATTGTCAACTTAAACAAAATTATTATTATCTTTTTTTTAAATTCACAAAATTAAATTTCTTAAATTCAATTGGAAACTTTTTTTATAAAAAAAATCGGTGATTTGATGTTTTCACTATTTGATAGTAATTCGGTTAAACATCGTAGTCATGAGTTCAACTAAATATTTATTTTCATAATCAAACCTGTGACCGTAGTGTTAAACTTGATTACCATCAAACAATAAAAACTACATGTCATCAACTCTTCCGATGTCAAATTAAAAACAAGGAAACTTATCAAATTAGTCAAATTCAGAGAATAATTATGTTGTTACTTTTTAAAGAAAATTAACAACCATAATCATAGATATTAGTAATGATAGTAATACATAATATTGTACTAATAAATATTTATAATATTAAAAACATAGTATTAACCATAAATGTAAATATTTTAAAATTTAAAATTATTTTGTGAGAAATATCTCATGTATTATAATTTCCCTTTAAAATGTTAACTTTTAAGGAAAGAAAAAAAAACAACAAAATTAAGTAATTTGAAGTACTAATTAACCATAAATGAAATTGAGTGACTTTTTCCCCCGAGCTCAATGGTAGGATTAAATTTAGATAATGAATTTTGAACGTACAAATTAAACAATTCCCAATTAAATGAGTGGTAAAATTATAAGAAAAATGGTAGAGAGATGGGCAAATAGGAAAAGAAAAGGAGGAAAGAATTAATAATCTAAAATAATAATAATAATAATAATAAATGGAAAGAATTAATAAGGTAGGCAAATAGGAAAAGGAAAAGATGAAAGCAATGAATTTGAAGATTTAATTTGATTACGCAAAATAAAATTAAAATAAAAAGTGGCTTAGCAACCCATGTGGCCTGCCAGCCTGGTCGGTTATTATGGGATAAACACAAACAGACAATTGACTTTAAAAATTGTCTTTTTTTTTTAATTTTACTTTTTTTTTTTTTTTTTAAAGTCATCTCTTAATTAAAAGTATGACCTTTTAGCTAAGCTAAAGCCATAGCTTCAATCTCGAAGCTGCAAATCCGAACGTTGCTTAATTCTTCAAGAAGGTTTAACAAAATAGGAAGAGTCCATAAGAGTGAAGCTTAACTACTTTGATATACGAATTAAAATTAGGAAAATATAGGTTTGAATTTTTCACCTTAATTTTTTTTTCATTTTTAATTATTTATTAATAATTACTCAAATTAATTCACTTTTAATCATTCATTTATAATTAATTAAAATAAATCTTTATTTAAAAACTGCTACCAACCAAATTATCATTTCTAACTTTTCCCTTTAAAAAGCCACATTTTAACAAGTTTTTAACTATAATTTCTATTTAAAAATTTATGTTCATATGAGATATTACAAAAATTTTAAATTTTAAATATTTAAAATAACTTCTCAAAATAATTTTTTTAACACTAACAACTTATCCAAAACTTCATCTAAAGATGTTTTGAGAGAGTGGAATGAGAATGATTATCGGGATGAGAATTATGAGGAGAAATGAAAAACAACGATTATTTATATTTGGGATGAAGAGGGTGAAGATAATGATTATTGGAAAAAATAAAACAATAAATACGTGAGAGTGAAAAGTAATGACGATAAAAAAAATTTGTTGGGAAAGAATGAAAAATAGTTAGAAAATAAAAAAAGATATGATTTTTGTAAAACGTGACTATGAGAATGATTTAGTAACCTTAACACAGAGAGTCATCTTCTCATTATCTACTTTATTCTTGATGACACAAACCCCCCTAAGACCTTGTTTGGTTTTCCGTTTGGAATATAGGGGTTTGGGAAACGGTTGTTTGGTAAATGCAAAAAGTGTGGGATTTGATTTTTGGCGGTTTTGATTCGGGGATTTTGAACAATGTGAGCCCGAGGTTGGAATCGAGGAGTTTGAAAACTCTTTTTCTAGTATTTCTTCCTCTGTCTTGTATAAAATAAAAATAGAGTACATATTTTGTCGAAATTCTAAAAAACTTTCATAATGAAACCAATCAAATATACCCTAGATCACACAAAAAAATCTATTTTAAAAAAAATCTATTTAAAATTAATTGATTTTTTCTTCTTTTTATATTTATTTTCTAATTTATTATGCATATATTTTTTATATTTATAATTTAAACAAAAATGGTTATAAAAGGTGTAATTTTTTTTTAAACACACATTTTTTATACCGTTTGAAAAAAGAAACTAGTTAGAAAATAAATGAAGGTAAACTATGCCATTTTTTATATTCTTTTCTTTATATGATCCAATATTTATATTAAAAAATGTTATTTCATAATTCATTTATTTTTAAATATGAGATTTTTTTTTATAAAAAATATTAAATTTTGATAATTCAAAATCAAAGTAGATAATAATCAAAATATAATATTTCTTTAAATATTTTATCCAACGTTCTATTTTGAAATATTAATCGAGCAAAGTAAACACGGTAATAAAATTCCAATTCTAACTTGTAAACCATACTTTCGAATGTCAAACAAGTAAATAATAAAAATTAATTTCTCAAAAAGAAAAAAAAAAAAATAAAAGTTAAAAAAAAAAAAAAAGAATTGAAAGAAATTTATTGGAGTGAGTGTCCCACACTACTGTTCGAAAAACAAGCTTCTAGAAGAAAAGACGGGGCTTGCAGTGGCGCCACCACCGAAATTGACGGGAAAATTGGTGGCCAATAAATTTTATTTTCCGTGTTGAAAAAAAAGGAGTTGTTTGTAAATATGTAAAATTGTAATTCCCTTGTTTGGATTTGGTTCTTCGATGAGTCACGGTCTTATCTTCTTATCCTCCTTCTAGATTAGCTTAACCATGTCCCCATCCATCTACGTTTTTAGCTTTCTTTGCCACCTCTTGTTTTTTCTTCTTTCTTTTTTTTTTTTTGGGTAAGTTATACGAAATAATGTACCTTTTAATCTTTTAAGTTTTTTTTTTTTAAAAGAAATGGAGAAATTGAAATTACATTAGATTTAAAATTTCCACACACTGGATAATAACTCTACTCTTCTCTCGTTCATAAAGGCCATTTAGAATATCTGAGCATTCTTACATCCATCTTCCTTCTTGATTCTCAATACTAGCCATGTGCGCTAGTTTATGGACAAGAATATTTGTTTTCCGATTGCACCATTTGAAAGATATAAACTTGAAATTTCTTGCCATTTGCAGTGTGTTCTTCAATGATTCTTCCAACCTTTGCCTGATTTCTTGCAATGTTTTTGTAACAGATTAATCACACACAAGGCATCAGACTCCACCTTAATACATTGGAAACCAAGTTCAAAGGTCATTTCCACTCCTTCTCTAATAGCTAATGCTTCCACAATTTCTTGATCAAACAATCCACTCGACCGGTTAAGAAACATTACCTCACCCTTGTAATTTCGAATAATATCCACTTCTTCCTTCCTCTAAATTTATAGAGGCATCAATATTTAATTTATAGTTTTCACTTTTTGGAGGGGACTAAAAATTCTGACGTAGAGAAGACCCACTGTGATTTGTAAAACTCGGTCACACAAACTCACTTTGCCTTGCCTGAACTCAGCAAAAAACTGACAACATACTTCCAATTAAAATTTAAAAGTATTTATGTATTGATGCCTCCACTCTTGAAAACAACCACCTCCTTGTTTCTTGCTTTCCACACACACCCACACATAAATAAGAACACCAATTTAGTAATTGACAATTTTTCAAAGAACCATTCAATCAAATCAGCAGCCTCATTTAAATTACTAGGGGGATCAAAAGTAAAGAATGGGCTTTCCTCCCAATTAGACTTCACTTTTTTACGTTGCCAGATTGCATGTAAAGTAGTCTCCGGGAATTTTTTACAACGAGGACACAACACATCATTCACAATTCCATGTTTATTGAGATTCACTCTAGTAGGGACAAAATTATTAAGGATACGTCAAACCAAAATTTTTACCTTATTTGGTAAGTTGCACCTCCACAACGCATTCCACCATCGTTCAATAAATTCACTATTAGAACATGAAGGACCACTACGAAGCAAATTTGCAAGCCAATGCACTGATTTAAGTTTTTGATCTAGTTTTTATCTATATTTCATAATCAAACTTTTTTATCTTTACATTTTAATAATATCCACATATAATACTAGAAAAAATAAAACACATCTAAATGTTAGTTATTGAAATTATGATTAATCGATTGATTTAACAAAAAATACACATAATTTATGATGAGCATTAAACTTCCACCTATATAATTTGTCATCAATTACTAACAACAATTACTGTGTTTTAAGTTTTTTTTTTTTAATTTTTATTTAGACTTTTTGAGATTTTTTTTTTCTTCACTATAAGTTGGAGGAGGGGACCACAAACCTTACAAAAATGTATTATGCCCTCAAATAAATGAAAGTAAAATACTGATTTTCGAGATTAATCTCGGATCATGGTATTGAACTGATTACGACCAAACAACAAAACCATAGACCACCACCCCATTTGGTTATATATTTTTGTTAGTTGTTAAAAATAACTCTTAAATGCTTTGATATATAATGACTAAAAGATTATAAGTTCAAGTTTTTCATAAACTTTTATCTATTATTTAACCCAAGAAAAGAAAAAAAGAAAAACTTTGTGATTTTCTTAACAAGTTATTTAAATTCAATCTGTTACCTACCTAAAAATAAATTTCTTACCGAATTTCATTGACATTTAAATATTGTAGAGTCCCATTTGATTATAAGTTGAGGTGTGCGCAAATTGAAGAGACATTAATATTTTAAGAAATAAAAAATAAGTTGAACTAGTTTTTTTAACATATAAAAGTAGATCTCTAACACTCTATATATAAAAATTTCAAATTTTGTGACTTTTTTAATGTACAAAATGGTATGATTTCTTGATTTTTTTATTCAATCATAAGTAAAAGAATAGAAAATTTTATACTCATAAGCTCTTGATTTTTGAGTTATATATTATGCGAGTGATTCTCTGTTTGGTGTCTTAATAATACATAAATAAAGACTTTTATGCAAGTTGAAATATCACTTATAGAGTAACAAGTTGTTCTAGAAATAATGAAAAGACAAACTTGGAAAAAAAGAAATTGTATTACAAAACAAGTTATCTTTTGAAAATAACAATTTTCTAGAAAAAAAACTATGGGTTTTGGAAAATAGTCGTGTTTTTTTAAAGGGTCCACAAAACCACAGATTGATTACTTGACCAAAGGGCAACCTGACGTTCTAGACAAGCAACAGAATATTTGGAACATTTTATGTGGAAAATATTTCCAAATATCAGAAGATTCTTTTAAATAATAATAAATAAATAAATAAAATCCAGAAGATTGTTTTGATCGGACAAGCAACTCATTTGCGTCTATAAATCGTGCTTTGACTTTGTTGCTTCAGTCCAAAAGTATACGACGAATTATAAATTATTTCCAAAAACAATTCACATATATATTATTTGTTTAAATTTTATCACTTTCTAATCTCATCTTTCTTTTTCCTATTTCAAAATAAACTATTTTAATAAATACGGTTTTGGTATTATTAATTTGTTCTCATTGAATTTTGTCATCTCTTGTAAAATAATGGATTTATTTTTTGATTCAAAGTCATTGCTTATTTGGTATCAATTATAATTTATACAGCACGCTAACATTTTCAACCGATTTACTTTATTTGAAGGACATGATGACAATGATTGATATATTAAACATTTATATAATTAGGTGGAAGATTTAAAATCTATTTCATTATTTGGTGTACTAAAAACGGTTTGATAGAGTTTAAAAAAAATAAAAAGAATATTGATCAGCTAGAAAAAATAATAAATAAGACGATTTTTTTTTAATACAAATTTAGGTTCATGAGATAAAAGTTTTGTGTCTTTGATCATTTTTTAAGAATTTACGAATTTGCTAAACAACGTTAAAGTTTTAGTTGTTTTTTTAAAAAAAAGGTTAAAAGTTTAGTTTTTTTTAGATTACAATATTTAGTGGTTGGGGATTCAAATCCATTATTTCTTTGATCATTTTTTTTTAGTTTAAAGTGGAGGAAGGGAGACAACAAATCTTACGGGCACAATTTTTGGCTCGAACTTGACTGTGGAATAGAAATGGATTAACAGAACAAAACAACATCGACCCTCAATATTATCTCTTTGATTCATTTCTCTTCTTGGCAATTAAAATTTTAGTGTCGCCCCATCAGAACATTGAATTAAATTTTTTATTTAATATATGAATTCATTTTAGATTTATTAGAAGAGAAGGAAATAAAAAGGGTTAAAGACCCACTTTCTTTACCGTATCATTATCTTTAAACATTTGAGACAGAATGTGTGATTATTTGGTTTGGTGTTAATCAATTTTCACTTTACGATCACGGATTCAATCCCTAGAATCGGTATGTTTCTGTTTAATTTCTTCTTTCGATTTATAGCTATGGACTAATATCATCGGTCTGTCTTTCCCTTCTCTTTTTTGGTTATCAGTTTCCTTTCCATAGTTATATGTTTATATGTTTTACTCATTTCTATAGTTTATATGTTACTTGCATTAACCCATAATAGGAGAGCACTAGAATCAAATGCTAAAATTCTCTCTACAAAATAAGTACTTTATACTATGTTTTATCATCATACACAAAGTTAGAATGTATAAAATAAGTATTGTATTTTCTTTGAATTTCAAAACTAGAATCAAATGAATTGAATTTTTATTATTGAAGCAAAGTACATCAAATGATCATACAAACTCAACTCAATAGTATAGCAAATGTAGGGAGAGCAAGCTAGCTCATCCAAAACTTATTTCCAAATCAAACAGAATTGAGCTTTCATTATTAAAGCAAAAGCAAAAAAAAAATTTAAAAATAATATTTATTGCTCAATAATATTAATATCATTCCCCAAGCCAGAATGACACCACTTGAACAAAAAAAAAGGAAAATATAAGGAAAAAGAAAGGCAGGTAGAATCAATCTCATTTTATGTTTAAAAAAAGCCTAAACTATTTTGATTAGAATCAATCCATCTTTATTTAATGATTTTGATGAAGAATTATATCTAATTTGCAAAGTCATACAATAGCCCTTTTAATTATAAGAAGTTTGTGGAGAAACCATAACTGAACATTGTTACATGCATATCCTAACTACATATATATATTTTCTAAAATGGTAAATAAATTTTAAAACAATATTTTACTCTATATATAGCTTTTGAAATTCAAATTCAATATTATATTTTGCAATTCACGTTTGCCCTCTTTTTTCTCTTGTTTATCCCTCTAATCTTGCGGTGGAATTTTGAATAATTAGTATATGCTCCCAATCTCATCTTTGTTTTTCCGTTTATTTTTGTTAAGATTTTGGTTTCATTTTAGTCCCAAAATTTGGAGAATGGTTTAATTTTAATCTCTAAACTTTAAAATTTCTAATATAATATTAATCCTTCGAAGTTTAAAAATAGTTTGTTGAATTAACCCAGGGTTAAAATAGAAATAAAATAATATATTTTCTCTCAGCTCTTTTGAATTATCTCTCCGTTAGGATCCCACTTCAAAAAAGGCGGAGATCTCGTAGTAGTCTACCAATTGATTTTTTAAATGAATGTCCACATTATCAAACAAAAATGAGTTTAGGACCAAATTTGAATCTAAATTTTATTATATTTGAATCAACAAGTATCAATGTGAAACCATGACTCACATGCTATAAACCTAAACAAGAACATGTGATCAATAAAACTGACCTTATTCACAACACAAAGGCAGCTTGAATTGGAGTCATATATATCCTCATAAGGAATAGCACCAGCCACATTTCCCACAACATAAGGAATAGCCCATAGGGTTTATGTTTGATCATCTCCAGTGCCATCGGCATCCATCGATAAGTTCCGGGATAATCATCAAGAACATATCAGGCTTTATGAAAATCCCGATGAACTACGCCTTGCGAGTGAATGTAATCCATGCCACGAGCAACATCTATAGCGAATAGAATCAGTTTTTGTAAAGGAAGAGATTGATGATCAAGTTTGTGCAACAGTGCAAGTATCCCCTTATTGAGTAAACTGGTGGAATATTCCGACAAGAAGCTACAAACTGCAACAGCCGAATAATATAAACAAACATTCAACGAACAGTTCTGTTGAGTTATGTCTTTTGTCCGGTCAGCCAGCTCGGATCTTTTTCGTATATGGATTTGAGTCTTATCTCTAACAGGTTTAATTAGGGTGCACTATATAAACTCCAATAAAACCCTAGTCCTATTAGATCGACATTCTGTCTACTTTGGCATCTTCTTAATAAAACATTCTCTCCTCTTTCCATGGATCTACCTAACACACCATTAGTAAATTACCACGTAATTTATGTGTGTCTTCTTTTACGTTTTTACATCAATCGTTATTGTCGTTCTCATAACAAGTTCCTCTAAAGTTCAAAACATGATCTACAATCTAAAAAACTGAATTACTTTTAGGACATTCGAGATAAAAGAGTAACTTCTCGGGTGAATTGCTTCTCCAATCGAGAAACAAGCATTCCATTTTCGTCTTTGTCTTCGGGCACTTGATTAAGCTTATCGTCGATCCTCAAAGCAACACAATCCTTTCACGTCTAAGTTTGGTTTCAAAGTCGAAAAGACAATGCCTCGGTAATGAGCGGAGAGAAAATGTACATTTGTTTTTAGATATATGACAAAAAGAGAGGGAAAATTTGAAGGAGATATTAATGGATAGAATATGGATATTGGGATAAGGCACTATTTGTAAGTAAATACTTGAAAATTTCACAGAAAAATGATAGGGAGGGGGTTTTGTGATCGACCACCTATGTAAGTAAATACTTCTCTACTTGTTTACAAGTAGAGGGTATCTACATTTTACTTATGTGGCACATTTGGTACCACATAATTTTTTTTTTCTTTTATCTTTTAATATTATTTTATTTATAAAATTAAATTTGTGTGGCTCTAAATGTACCACATAAGTAAAATGTAGATGCCCTCTACTTGTGAAAAGTGGAAAAGTTTTTCTCTAGGTCAAATCCAGTCATGACATAAATAATAATGTCCAAATGTAGACTACATTTTATTTTCCTTTAAACCAAAAAGTAGAACAATAAGAAAAGAAAAATATAATATGGTTCACATTGTACCACATATGTGAGCATTATTATTTAGGTTCGACATAACCTAAATATTTCTCTATTTTATTTAAAATATTAAAATAAAAACTTCTATTATTTAATCTTTAGACCAAAAATCATAAGTATACTTTTAACGTTTGAAGACAAAGTTTACCTCCCGTATTTAATATTTGAAATAATAAATAAAAAACTTGTTAAGATTATATTTATTGTTTGGTGGGCCATTTAAATCAAGGAAATTTGTACTATATAGCAATTTTTTTACCACCGTTTACAATTGCAGTTTTTTAAAAGTAATTAGTTTATAGCAAATTCTGCCTATTTTTTAAAAAAATCTTTATTAACCCTTTTTATGGAAGACTTTGATAGAATCTATTATTGTCTAGTGACGAGAGTCTATCAATTTTATAGGTAATTGATTCTATCCGCCTTAATAGAATCTAATGGAAGTCTATCATTTACTTTATTTATTAGTAATTGATTCTACCAGCTTCTATTGATATAATCTATCAATATGTAAATTTTTTGTTATATGTGCAAATATTTTTATTATTATGCTATTCAGGGAATATTTTAGCTTTTTTGTAATATACATGCAAAAACCCGATAAATCAATGTGTAATCTTAAACTTCTCGAGGGAGAGGAATAGTACTCATTTATTAATATTATTAAATAACCTGATAACTTAATTTAAAAAATATAATTAAATTACTTCACCACTCTAAAATTTTGAACAAATCAAATATGTCCTCCAACAAACTTTCAAGGAATTTAAAACTTTTAAATGCTTGGTTTTACAAAATATATTTGATTAAATATTATCCCAATGTCATCATGAGTTCAATCTATGGTGGACACGATACAAATTAATTTTACTATATTGCTGGCAACACCTCATTTCTCTCTTTCGAACAAAAATGACGACACATATGAGGAGATAAGGAAAATTAGTAAAAAAAATGAAACTAGATATGAACGTTGTTATTACTCTTAAGTCACATCCTAAATTACAAACATGTCATAATCTTCTATTCAAATATAAAAAAAATGCAAATATATTTATAATATTATTTAGATTATTTAGATATTTAGATTTTCATCCTCTAGAAGATAATATATTTTTAGCAAATCTCATAAATTAAGTTAGAACATAAGAAAATCTGCATAATATTTTTTATCTTTACCTTTATCTTTATCTTTACTACTTAAAATGTGACTTATTATTATTATTAATTATTAAAATTTAGTATCTTCAAACTAAATAAGTATAAAAGATATTGATTTTTTTTTTCAAATTTAAAGAAGATCTATGCTCCAACTTTTTCTATAAATACCACAAATTTATTGTTTTTCAAAATTCAAATTACTAATAATTCTTTTGATGTTGCACACATGTACAGATTTTGTTCGGGTTGAGAGTCTTAGCATTGGTGCACTCAGTTGTGTTCGTGGGAGCGGTTGTCGTCTAAGGTAAAGAACAATTTTTTCAATCTGTATTTAATTCGTTGTACATAACATTTTCTTCTTCTTCATTTATTTGTATTTTTATTATGTTTTCTTTGTGTAATTCTATTTATTTTATGCTTCAAATTTAATTTACAATTTTCTTTTAAATTTATGGAGTATTTAAAATTTTGAAGAAGTATTTATCACATTCTTCCATTAATGAAAGGTAATTTTTTATAATTAATATTATTTGTTATTATAATAAATATGACTTGACATGTAATTTGTTGTTTATTCTATGATACGTGATGTCGTTGAAGTACTACTCATATTTTGACATACGAGCTACTTAAATTTTATCAATTTTACTAATTATATATTTTGTAAATTTAAATATAAATATATACACCATTATTATTATTGTAGAGAACAATAGATTTATTATAATATTATGTTTTAAATTAATATTTAAAAAACTTATGTTTCATCAAAATTCGTAGAAGAGGTAGATAATAGATTTTATGAGTTTTTTAAAAAAAAAAATTCAATATTCTCTTTATTTTTTATTATTTATAAAATATAAGATGAAATAAGAAAGTACAAATATGATTTTTAAGATTTTAGAGAGGTGATGGTTTCGATGTTTTTTTTCTTTTTTTGAAAAGATGACTTCGATGTTCGCAGATTAAACTAAAATAATAAATGAATGGAAAAAAATATTGTGTACAAAGTAAGATTTTATCGTAACGAAAACTTATTTCTTAAAGAAGTTTAATTTATTTCATAATTTTCTTTAAAAATTATGATATGTATATATTTTTTATTTCACTTTTATCTTGAACTAGGTGTATGAGATTTTTAAATAAAGTAAATAATAAATATTTTACTTACTCATTTAAAATTTTTATATATATATTATTTATAAGTATTTTAATAAATAAAAATATAATCTCATATGTCAGAAAAAATTTCCCGTGCAAGGCACGTTCCAAAGTTCTAGTTTCGGAAAACGATTTGAAAGACCAAAATTCATTTTTCTTTTTTTTTGAAAAAAGAGTAGTGGATAAGCATTTGGAATTGGAAATATTTACCCACTTTTAAAAGCATATATTTTAACGTTTTTACATTTTTCCTACTTTGACATTTCTATCTATTGATTAAAGTTAATTATTTTTAAAAAAAAATAAAAAAAATATGTTGTTCTAAGGTGAGTAACTATTTCCAAAATATGGAGGGGATCCTCGTCAGATGAAGACTTGTGTTGATAAGATAAGTAAAAACTAGCATTCGAAAATTCCACCTCTTTCTTTCCTATTTCATTATCATTCATCAATTTTTTTTTTACAATCATCTTTATTATATATTATCACACAAATAAATGAATGTCGTTGTAAATCTCACGTTCGATAACTATTTTTTTTTACTCTCTTATTTTTAAATTTAAGTCTATAATAACTATTTATCGGGGGTCAATGGCGGAGTTGGTTATCTTGTCTAGTGTCAATTCATTTAACTCCAATATTATTTGAGAGTAGTCGTACCCTCCATGTAGGGTTTGTTGGTCCGGCCCCTTCCCCCAATATGTACTCAAAAAAAGCCTATAACTACTATTTTATTATAATTTTTTTTTCTTACTTAGAATATTTACATGTTACTTATATTTTAAGAAACCAAACAAACATTTAGAAGAAAAAAAATGTAATTTTTCAAAATTTTATTTTTATTTTTGAAATTTAGTTGTCATTCACATACTTCTTACAAATATATATATACATTATACGAAATATAGAGTATGTTATAAAAAATTTGAATAAAAATAGTTTTAAATTAAAAAATAATAATAATAATTATCTAACGGATCATAATTTCTTAAATATTTGATCTTTTATTAAAATTAAAAAAGTGCACCGGCGGTGAATGAAAGGGGTTCGTGGGGAGCATAAAGAAATAATAACAATGCCAGGTTGGTGATTGGCATCCGAATCCAAACACAGCTCCGCAATTCTCGGCCAACTTTATCCCTTCTTTTGCTAGCTTGCATTCCTACCAAACACCCCTTTACCTGTGGCATTTGGGAATTTATTTATTTATTTATTTATTATCATCTTAGATTCTTAATCATGTTTTTCTATTTCATAATAAAAAATAGAAATGTACTCCAACAACTTGCATGTTGAATTGTCTACTCTAATATTTTTTAGATGATAAAAAATAGCAAATTTGGAAGATTAGTCAGATCTATCAAATATTTACAAACATCATATTTAAAAAAAATCTAAAATATAATAATTATTATTACGGAATATTGTCACATACTTTCTTATAATATGATATTAATAAGTATTAATAATATAATAATATCAATGTAAATACTTTAAAATTTACCTTTTAATTATTTTGTGATAAGAGTTGATCGAGTACAATTTTTTAAAAAAAATTGTAGGTCGATCGATTTCACAATCTATCCACACTTATAAACACTCGCAAAATTCAAGGTGGATTGATTTCACGATCTGTTTCACATTTGTATATCTCCATATTCATATATTATTATTTACTTTGAATATAAACTTCATGACTTTGTTTTTATTCATCACCCAAAAGATTTATACCAATAAATATATTGTTCCTTGCTTATATGTCCAAGATCTTTCAGTCGCATTATCAATTTCTCTAAAACTTTGTTCGACCATTTTTTATTTTTTGGAAGGTCAATATTACAAATCATTTTTGTAGCTCAACAATAATATAGACATGAATCAAGTCTTCAACCATAGACGATGATAAATGTTTGAATCATTGTACGAGTTTTTATGTTGGTGGTCGGGTTGTTGCCCTAAATGGTTTCGGGCTGGTCTTGTACTATGAAATAAACAGGCCTTATTAGAGACGAACACAGGCCCAGCCCAACAGCAATGTCTGGGCTTGGTCTTTGTGGGCCCATTAACGGTCCCCCAAACTTCCAGCAATGTGCACGTGCGCACGTGGAAGTTTTCCCCGAATGAATTAAAAATAATAAAGAAAATTGGGCCATGGCTCTAATTAGCCAGACAAAGAATGCTGAGTCAATAATAAAAGAAAAGCTCATCTACCCAAGATGTATAAAAAAAGTCCTACGATTATTTTATGGCTTGAAGTCGTGACAGTGCACCTGAAATGAATTAACATCGACCCATTTAGTAGATATAGTCATTTGTATTAGTGATTATTGTCACTTACTTTCTTATAGTTTGTATTAATGAATATTTATGATATAATATATTAATATTGATGATTTTTTTTAGTACAAGTTGGGGGAAGAGGATTACAATATCGATTTCAAGAGTCGAATCCGTGATCATGGACTGAAAATGGATTAACTCCAAACCAAATAATCAATCGTTCCACCGACTCATTCGGTATATTGATGAGTTATACAAGTAAAAAGAGGTGAATAAAAAACCCTATGGAGAAGATAGTACTAATAGTAATGAGTATAATAATAAAGCATTATATGGTATTAATGCTTATAAACATAAATACTTTAACATATATTTATAATTATTTAGGATAATAACTCATCCAATATAATTCTTTTAGTTTTTAGATTACATTTTTAATTCATAGATTTGAAATTTGATTTCAATTTGATACATATACTATAAAATTAAACATTTATCATTCACATTTTAATGAATACTTGCTTTTAATCATTATGTATTTATTTTAGTTTATTTTTATATTTATTTTTCCTTCAAAATTAAATTACATGAAGACTAAAAATAATAATTTAACCAATATATTTAAATATAAAATTAATATAATTATCATTTTAGTTAATAATAAGTTATATAACTAACAATTTTGTTATTACGAATAACTAAATGTAAACATTATTAAAATGTTAATCGATGAAAATTTTGAGTTTTGAAATTTAATGATCAAATTAAAATTAGATTCCAAATTTATATATATAAACGGCAATAACAGTAGTAATTGTACTGAAAATAATAATAATAATAATAATAATAATAATAATAATAATTAAAAAGGAAAATTGGTAACAACTTTCTCACGTTCATGGTTTTGGTGTGGTTTTCTGAGGCTTTGCGTTTGGGACATTTTTCCCCTTTATTTAGAACCACTAGGTTTTATATTTATAAAAGAAAAAGAAACCACTAGGTTTTAAATATTTTAAATTTATTAAAATAAGTGACCAAACTGATATTTATTGTATTAAAAACAACCCATTTGATTATCTTTAATAAATAAATAATAGAAAGTATATGATTAACGATTTTTAAATGGGGTGAAATCACTCAATATTATGACCTTTTCCCCGAAAGACTTAATGTGTAGACATTGACTCTACAAATAAATCGCTCAATTAATAAGTTTGATATAACACCTCATTGAAAAAGACAATTTTGATTTAAATATGAATCAGTTAGACTTTAATTAATAGTTTGATATAACTAACTCATTGAAAAACAAATACATACAAGGGAAGAAGACAACAAACACTGCACTAGAGATAGTATTATTATCGTGAAAGTGAGAGTTAAATACTAATTTTTAATATTTACCTCATAATCGTAAAATAAATTGAAATACAATTAATTAAGCTAGCTAACACACTATCAACTATAATCATGATTTTTGTTAGATTTTTTTCTTTCTAATAAACTTCAGCCAATTTTATTTTGAATTCAACAACAACTTTAAGAGTTAGATGATAGATGATTTGAACACACAACTTCTTAATTAATGATATATGTCTAGAATTATTTTAAAGTAAATTCAACATTTGTAAAAATGATACATTAGAATAAAGATGAAATTAGAACTTTAGTGTATAGTTTTTTTTTTTTTGAAATCAACTTTAGTGTATAGTTGAGCTTTGAGTATTTAAAGAAGTTTCTAATAAAGTCCTAAATTTTAAAAGTCATTAATAAAATCTTTCATTTTTGTGTGCCTCTCTATTATTGCATTTTAAACACTAATCCATCATTTTTTAGAGTTAAACATCAGTGCTCGGTAAGACATGAAACTAAAATTCTTGTTTAAAACATAATTATTATTTTTTAAATGTGAAATACGTTAAAAGAAATCTATAGTAATTAAAAAAATGCAAAGACGATGATCTCATTAAAAACAAAATTTAAAGTCTACAAATATAATAAACATCTCTTTAAGTTCAACTTATTATTAAATACAAAATCACATATTAGAAATTTTTAAAATTTAAAAATAAAAAATCAAGATTAAATGACATCTTGTATATTCATGTAATTATGAAGTTATCAATTTGAATTCTCTTATACTCAATTATTGTTAAATTAAAAAAAGGCATTATTAAATTCAAAACTCACTGTAGAATTAGCCTTAAAGTTTCACCTAAAATAAACTATTGCTAATGCTCACCAGCTATCTAATACCAATATAATTCATTAAAGGAGCTTTGCAAAATTTGCTTTTTGTAACTTTTTTAAAAAGTTTTTTTCTTTCTTCAAAGTCTTTTTTTTTCATTCAGTTTAACACACACTAAATTCCTACCAAACATAACTTTTGAAACCACTCAACAAAGATGTTAAAAAAAACAAACAAATCAATAAAGTGATGGTCAATGAAAGTAGCCATAAAAAACCATCCAATATCCATTGCCTTATAAAATTTAACCTAAATCATTGAACAAAAAATAAAATATAAGTGGTACTTTTTTTCCAATTACATTATTAATGTGTTTGGGACAAGAAGAATGATAATGGTTAAAAGAGGAATGGTAACAAGAAATAGAATAGGGAGGATGATAATTATGGGGTAATGGTTATTTGTATTTGAGGTGAAGATGACAATTATGGAGTAATGGTTATTTGTGTTTGAGGTGAAGATGATAATTATGTGGAGAATGATTATTTGTGTTTGAGATAATGGTAATGATTATGAGAAAAATAAAATAATGAATATGATGTTAGTGAAAAATAGTGATAGTATGAAAATTTGTCGGAGGGATAATAAAAAGTAGTTAGGGGGAGAATGACAAAAATGATTTTTGGAAAACGTGATTATATGAGGAATGATTGTCGGTTGCCCAAACACGAGGAATCATCCCTATTTCCATTCTTTCCCTTATTTTTTTGTGGCCCAAACACTCCCAACTAGCATTTGTCTGCCAATATTAACGAGGATGTTTGAGCATTTGCTACCTACTTTTCAAAAAACCATATATAAACAAGATATTGCAACTATGTAGAACAACTTATTTATAACTACTTCAAATAACTTATTATTTATAATCACTCATTTTTAACTATTCAATATAACTAATTTTTAACCACTCAATTTTAACTATTCATTTGTAACTACTTGAAATAATTATTCATTTCAAATCCACATCAAAACAAGTTATCCTCTCTAACTTTAAAAAAAAAAACATTCAAATGAATTTTTTAGTGCAATTCTTTCATAAAAATTTACATCAAAACAAGTTATTACAAAATTTCTAATTTTCTCGCTTCTCAATTAACTTCTCACCCAAAATTTCATCCAAACACTTCTTGGCAATTTAAAGCAAGTAAACTAAAAAAAAACGGTGTGTGTTTGTCTGTTTTTGAAAAAGTGCATTTGTTTTATGGGTAAATTATACATTAATTCATATGATTGAATGAAAATTAAAATTTAATTCTCATGTTTTTTTTAAAAAATTAGTTTTCATGACTTTAAAACATATATAAGTTCTAACGGTTTTTGAAAAAAGTTAAAATTTAATAACTATAATTTTAAAAATTAAAATTTAATTTATGTGGTTAACAAAAACTAAAAATAGTTTTTATCGTTTATAATTATCGACGAATTAAGTATATGTAGGTGATTATGTACATATACAACATGGTTTTTTTTATGTTCAATCAATGATTTAACTCATACCATCATTATTGACACATAAATAATTAATATTCACATATTTAATTCGCCATCAATTACGAGTGACACATACTATTTTTAAAGTTTTATTAGATTATATGGATAAAATTTTAATTTTTAAAATTAGAAATACTCAATTCTAACATTTTTTTTTAAACTATAGAGACTGAATTCTAAATTTAATTTGAAATTGAGTTTCAATTAAATTTCAATAATATTCACTTTTATATTTATTTATTTATTTAAAAACTAAAATAGTAATATTGATATTCAAAAGGAGGCTAATAATCAAAATATTTTTCATTTTTAAGGCGCCACCAGGGAGGAACATGGGGCAATGAAAGATGACTCAGCCGCCAAAACATAACACCAATTTTTGTTGACTCCAATTTTTATTTTCCCCTTTATTCTGTTATTTGCACCAAAATTTAAAGCCACAAACAAAACCCTCGTTCTTCCGTTCTTACAAAAAAGAAAAAAAAATGGCTCCAAGTTTCTCTTGAATCGCTCCGAAGAAAACCGCGTTGACCTCTCTCCGATTCAATTCTGTGTGTGTGTGTTTTGATCTGATCCGATCTTCTTCCATGGCGGAGATCAAGCTCATTCTGGCTCGGCCGATCCAACTGGCCGACCAAGTCACCAAGGCGGCGGACGAGGCTACCACCTGCAAGCAGGACTGTGCCGAACTCAAGGCCAAGACGGAGAAACTCGCCGCCCTTCTCCGGCAGGCAGCGAGAGCCAGCTCCGATCTGTACGAACGCCCGGCCGTTCGGATCATCAACGAAACCGCCCAAGCCCTAGACAAAGCTCTCTTTCTGGTCATGAAATGCAGCGGAAATGGCCTCGTGAAGCGCGTCTTCACCATCATCCCCGCCGCCGCCTTCCGCAAATCCTGCTCTCAGCTTGAGAATTCCATCGGCGACGTCTCCTGGCTGCTCCGCGTCTCCGCCTCCGCCGCGGATCGCGGCGATGAGTACCTAGGTCTTCCTCCGATCGCCGCCAACGAGCCGATTCTAGGCTTGATTTGGGAGCAGATTGCGATTCTCTCCACTGGCTCGCCGGAAGATCGGGCCGACGCGGCGGCGTCGCTGGTTTCTCTGGCGAAAGACAGCGAGCGTTACGGGAAGAGGATCATCGAGGAGGGCGGCGTTGGGGCGCTGCTGAAATTGTTGAAGGAAGGTAGGGTTGAAGGTCAGGAAAATGCTGCGAATGCGATTGGGCTCTTAGGTCGTGATCCTGAGAATGTTGAAGCCATGATTCAGGCGGGTGTCTGCCAAGTGTTTGCGAAAATTCTCAAAGAAGGTACTATGAAAGTTCAAGCTGTGGTGGCTTGGGCTGTTTCTGAACTCGTTTCTAGTTACCCTAAATGTCAAGATCTGTTCGAACAACATTATATTATTCGTTCGCTTGTCGGTCATCTTGCTTTCGAGACTGTTCAAGAACATAGCAAGTATAATATCACTGCTAATAAAGCTACCTCGATTCATGCTGTGGTAATGGCTAGTAATCCCAAGACTAATAATAATGTGTATAGAGCTGTGGAAGACGATGATCGCCAGCTTCATAGCCGGATTCTTCATCCGATGGGTAACCGAACCCCGAATCAGATGCAGACTGTAGTGAACAACACTGTGAACATGATCTCCGGCGGGTCTGTGTTGGCTGCAACTGCAGCTCCACAGGCTAGCCTTAGCAGCAATGGGAAGCAGTTTCTTCCTCATCATGCCCCTTACCTTCATCATGCTCATTCCGGCCCCAGCGCGAAGGGGAGAGAACTCGAGGATGCGGCTACGAAAACCAAGATGAAAGCCATGGCAGCTAAAGCCCTTTGGCAGCTTGCCAAAGGGAACTTGACAATCTGCCGCAGTATTACTGAATCGAGAGCTTTGTTGTGTTTTGCTGTTCTACTTGAGAAGGGGGAACCGAATGTAAGGCATAACTCTGCAATGGCATTGATGGAGATCACTACGATGGCGGAGCACGATCCTGAATTGAGACGATCTGCCTTTAAGCCGACTTCGCCCGCTTGCAGAGCTGTTGTGGAACAGTTGCTGCAGATCATTGAGAAAGAAGATGCAGATCTCCTCATTCCATGTATCAAATCCATTGGACATTTGGCGAGGACGTTCCGAGCGACCGAGAAGCGAATGATCAGCCCCTTGGTGCAGCTTCTCGACGAGAGAGATGTCGAGGTCTCAAAGGAGGCCTGCATTGCTCTCACCAAGTTTGCCTGCTCTTCAAACTTCCTCCACATCAACCACAGTGAGGAAATTATAGCTGCAGGAGGGGCAAAACACTTAGTCCAGCTAGTGTACTTTGGTGAACAAAGTGTTCAAATTGCAGCTGTAACTCTCTTGTGCTACATTGCCCTGCATTTACCAGATAGAGAGGAGCTCGCACGTGCCGAGGCACTTCCGGTGATCGAATGGTCTTCAAAACAATCTCATTTGGTGCAGGACGAAACGCTCGAGCAACTCCTGCACGAGGCCGGAAGTAAGCTGGAGCTGTTCCAATCTAGAGGTACAAGAGGATACCATTGATGTCAATCAATACAGGCAAGGTTCTGATCTCTTTGACAAGTCTATTTAATTTTCATTCTGAGTGTACGTATAGATTCGTTTTTCATTCACAATTGTTCTAAAGGTAATGTAATAGTTTATTGCAAGTTGTTTGCTTGGTTCTGTCTGTCCTTCATCTGCCTATCATGGAGACAAAACTTACAGGTTCCTCCATGGTTTATTTCAAATGATCATATACCCTTTTTTTGTCTCTTTTTTCTTCTTGTTTGTGTATAGATTCATTGGAACAGCTTGGCAAAATGATAAAGCTACCCAACATCAAAAAGTTGGAAAGAAAATGACTTTAACAAAGCTTGTCTTAAAGTAAAAGGATCCCTTTCCCTCCATAAAATTGTTGACAACCATGAAATTTATTTGATTTTTATTTGAGGACAAAAATGAGTAAATTTCTCATTTAGCTTATTTCAATTTTGAGTTACTTAACTTCAATTAGTATGAAATGGTGATTTTAAAATTTTTCAAGTGGTTTAGGTAGGTCTAAATAAGTCATTACCATAGTAACTAGTGTTTTTTTTAGCTCATCTGTGACTGAAATATCAAGTTACTGATCTATTTGTTGGTTGGTAGAGATTTGAGATCTTTTTGTTATTTCCTTAGTCTGGAAGGACGAGCGTGGGTGTCTCGAGTATATAGTGGAGCATAACTTTAATTCTCGATCATTTCTAATAGGCTAACTACTAACTTAGTTTTTTATTTATATTTTTGTATATGACCATAATTAAGGAGATAGTTTAAAAATTATTTGTGAGGGTTAACTAAATGTAGGAAAAGCTAATTGAAACAAAACTAGAATCGATTAAGTCTTTATTTTTATTTTTTAAACAATTTAACCAAAGTAAAGTATATGATCAACTTCTTTCCTACTTTAGTAATTTTAACTACAGCAAAATATAGTGATAATTGTTTTCCTAAATTAGTAATTTAATCGAAGTAGAATGTATTGTAAGCAATCATTTCAATAAAGCTTCATCACTATTAAATATTTAAATTGATTTTTGGCCGTTTGTTTCGACTATTTCTGACTATTCTCATCAAATTTACAATGAATCCACAAATTTTTGGTTTTTTAATATTCTTCTAATCGATAGACTATCCATGGTGATTATTTAATTCATATCAATTCATTATCTACAAAAAAAATATCCCTTCATTATCTTTTTCTACTTTTTGATATGATAAAAAAACATATTACTTTTTCTACTTTCGATGATAAAGGCATATGAGAAAAAAACCCTCTGATAATTTTGTTAGATTTTCACAGAGGATAGATAAAAAAGCATATAATAACTTTTTCTATAAAAAAAGGCATATGATATATTAATTAAATTTTCATTGAGGAAAATTGGTGACCAAAATTTTGTAAAGAAACCCCACCCTGCCAATTAATAAATTGAAGACAAAGAAACAAGTCATGTGGGATGATTTGATGTTGAAATTGGCTAAAAACACTATGTTCACTTGACATTTTACTGTGTTTGTGTATTTTTGCCATTGTACTTCCAAGTTTTGGAAATGGCATTTGATGAAGTTTCATCTTTGAAATCGAATGCTCGATTCCTTACCACAACCAACTTTATAAAGTATCGATGCATGAACTTGAACATAGATATGAGAAGGAAAACATTAAAACTTTCTCGTCCTTAATTATAGAGGAAAAGAGTAATATTTTTCAAGAAACATTTACCACAAAGATCAATTATTTATTAGAATAGGAATTAAAATGAGACATTTATAAATTTTTAAACTCAAATAGAACAAAATTCAATGTATAGCAACAAAAATAATATTCAAACTAAAAATAAGACAATATACATCATACTAACAACAAAAACTTTTATGTATCAAATGAAATTGTAACCAAGTCATACACACTTTTTCCATGGTACCAAAGGCAAATATTTCAAATATCAAAATTACATTTATATTTTTAACATCATATCTTAATTGTGAATTCAGTATAGCACCCCTCCAAAATTCATAAAGGTGAATATGGCTTATTTGTTGGCAAAATCTATCAATTATGATGAGTCTTGTTCTCTCTTCCTAGCTAGCCCCCACATCACATTTAATAACAATAATAGCTTTTGTTTCACTCAAAATAGAGCTTTTAGGAAACAAGTGTTTATATAAATTATTTGGGTTTCTTTTGTCCACAACTCCTTCATGCATTACAAAGTTCCAAATATTCCTCCTCCCCGTCATCCAATTTTTAGTTGATTTTGACCCCACATTTCTTATCTTTCAAATTAATTTAAATTTTGTTTTGCTTCAATCATCCACTTTGAATATAATTTATTAATGAGGCTGAATGGTATATTGCAAAATACAAATATGAGATCATAAATTAGGGGTGATTTCAGTTTAGTTTGTGTCCATTGTATTAAACCAATAATCGAACCGATGTCTTTAGTTTTTCAATGATTGGGTTATATCTAATAAAAGACAAACGGTTGATTCCGTTCTAGTTCAATTTTCAATTTTGATTTCATTGAGTATTTATAGATTCATTTTTTCGATTTGCGCTTCATATTTCACATCTTATGGGTAGAAGAACAATTTCATGGACATAACAATCAAAGTAGGGTGGTATATACTTTGATTTGGGTTGAATTTAAGAGAGTTTTTGGAGTAGTCCAAATTTTTGGATTGCTCAATCTATAAATTCATCAACCTTATGCATTCGAACAATTTAACCCAACACAAACTATATATTTTTGGGTTAAGACATCAAATTGTATTAATCATATTTTTTTCTCCCTCTAAAACTCAACTTTAACCTACAAATATGTATTTTTTTATAAAAAAAATCTAATAAATATGTGAAAAGAAAACATAGGTTGTCTATTTTATTAGTGCATTTTCTTTACCAATATACGAAGAACATATCTTTTATATTGAACGAGCAAAAAATTAGTCAACGTAAGAACCGATCAAATCTAAAGAAAATTGTAAAATCATAACTTCAAAGTTTAAGATTATGTAAGAAGAAGTCCCTCCAAAGTTTAAGCTTTAAACTATGAAGGGTGTATGACAGATCAAAGGATCTCGTCGAACATCTAAATACTTTTTATTCATGGATAAAGTTCTATGGAGTTCGAGACAATATCAAAGGTAGAGCGTTTCATTTATGTCGATGAGATTTGCAATAGGCTCTCGACGACAACTTTTTGGTTGTCTATTTTAATTATAACACTTTTTAAAAGTATTTTATCCATAGTGCAATTTAGAGTCTTTTTTTTACATATTTCAATTATGTCATTTTCTATCTCTTGATTGATGCATTGATTGAAAATTGTCTGTAGCAATCATTAAATACTGTATGTGATATTGATTAAAAATTATATATGCATTAATTGAAGTTATTAGGATCATGTTTTTTTGTCTTTTACTATACCCGCTCCAATTTTAAGTGGTTCACTCAAAATCAGAACAATAATTAAAAGAAATTGTAAAAAAAAAAAGTGAGAGAAAAAAACACATATTTACGTAATTATTCAAGGATATGTCAATTATAGATAAGAGAACACTTTTATTAAGAAGAACGAGTTACATCAATCAAATTACGGTTAAGGATTTTTTTAGAGCGGGTTTAATAAAGTTTATATAGGACACTCTCATAAAATTCTATAACAAATTATACATATAGCTGTAATAAAACCTTAATACATATTTTATCTTCCACTAATTAGGCAGAGAGACACCCAATTAATTAATTGTAGAGAATCGAAAAGTTCAAGACATATCTCAACGCTTAAATTTACCCGATTCACATTCTCTAGGCAGTGAACTCTTCCCAAGGGGGTGTTTGTTTTACATATTTAGGTAGGAGTTAAAATTGGGAGTTATCAACTTCTCTTCGAAAACCTACATCCAAACGAGTTTTTATTAACTCCTCCGCATTTATTCTTTTAAAAATAACTCTCATTTCTAACAATTCATTTATAACTACTCAATCATTTCTAACCATTTATTTTTAACAATTCATTTTTAATAATTTCTTTTTTAACTACTAAAAATAACTATTCATTTTTAACTCTACATCTAAAAAAGATTTTGACTCTAACTCCTCTGCACAAAAACTATATTCAAACGAGTTTTTGATGCAATGCTCAATTTTTAACTACTCAATATAACTCATTAACCTAAAAACTACCGGTCAAACAAACAGCCCCAATGGTAAAAAAAACCAGGCAGCCACTCGACGACGTCGTATCAAGTCGTTCTTTCTGGAACGTTCTTTTGACCTTAAGAAAATAAGAGATGCACTACGTGGCGTCTTATCATTCATAATACGTGACTAAAAGATGCACTGCGAAACACCAGATCGCATCCTCTTTGGTTTAGGCAACAAGCAAAGAATCGAACTTCTTAAGTGTTCGGTTCGCCATCTTTATGTTCCGTAGTTCTTCCTCCTCTGATTCTGCAACCAACCATGGTGCTCGAGGTAAATTTCTTCTCATAAGTTATTTATTTTATTTTTTTTATCTTTCAAATGCTTGATTTGATTTCAGTCCGAGCTTACATTCCCCTGAATTCGAGATTTTTTCGTGGTTTTTTTGCTATTATTTTCGCAAGTTAGGGTTTAGTGATTTGACTCTCTGTTTGTATCGATTGGGCTAGGCGACTATGATCTGTATCGACAACTCCGAATGGATGCGGAATGGCGATTACGCCCCTTCGAGATTTCAAGCTCAAGCAGATGCCATCAATCTTATTTGTGGAGCCAAGACGCAGGTAACTAATCTTCTGCCTTTTTAGCTGTGGATTGGGTTAGGTTAGGATTTGTTGTTGTTGTTGCATGAATAAGTGAGCCTATGTATTCGAGCAACTCAACCCAACCCATTTATTTTGGAGTTGAGTTATCGGGTTGCCAAAATTTGTATGGAATTAGACTCAAACCCAAATTGGATTGAGTTGGATTGAACGAGTAAAAATTTGTCAACTCAAGAACCAATACAATCATAGAAAATTATAAAATTATAACCTAATTCAAAGAAAACTTTTTCAATTTGGATTGGGTAGTATGAGTTGCTAGAGTTGTCTTTTTTTTTGTGCATCGTGGGTAGTCTTTGAAAATGAAGGAATTTTATTTTTAAGTTATATTGCGCAATTGGTTTTTTTTTTCATCAATTCACGGAGTATAGCAAGCTGGCTGCTCATTTGCTTACGGTTCATTACTAGGGTTCCAATTTTGTAGTTTTGAGAAATACGTTTTGACAATTGCACTGTTGGAGAAGTTTTTGTTGGAAGGAATGAGTACGAGGCTTTTTGTATTTGGAATTTGCTTCTACTGACTAGTCCCTATCTGTGTTTTCCTGGATTGTTATTCTGAGCTTTGAATGAACATTTTGGATTTTGACAGTCTAATCCAGAGAACACGGTTGGGGTTATGACAATGGCGGGAAAAAGTGTTCGTGTGCTGGTTACTCCCACCACTGACCTTGGCAAGATACTGGCATGCATGCACGGTTAGTTGCATTTATTCTAGTTATTCTTAGCATTGCAGACTTGCCACAAGATACCACTCTGCTGTCCTTTAAGTTTTGGTCATTCTTTATTTCCTTCACTTGTCTGTTGTCAATATAAAATTAAAATTGGAGCTTCTTTTGAATGATGGGTTAGGATTCAGTTTCTTAAATCATATATTTGTATTATTTTAGAGAAGAAGTCAGTTTCTTCTGGAGTCCTGGTTATTCCTGAACTTACAAAGCATTATATTGTTAGATAGCAAATTGTCTGGTTCTTATTTCTTTGTTCTATTTATTAGTTTAGTCCATCTTTACATATTCTAACAAGAGTTTGTTGAAACTACTTCCCAAACTTCAAATGTAGGTCTGGAGGTAGGTGGTGAGATTAACTTGGCAGCCAGCATTCGGGTGGCTCAGTTGGCTCTTAAGCATCGTCAGAACAAAAAACAGCAACAAAGGATTATAGTATTTGTTGGAAGGTCTGTCTTTAAATGTTTTTACTCTTCCTATCACCAGTATTTTTAAAGGCGTGAGGTGCACAAAAGCGCAAAGGATCTCTGGAGCCTGAGGCGCAAGGCGCAAAAAAACGTGGGCTTTATTTTTTAGGTGCACCATATATTAAAAAGTAATTTAAAAAATTATATTTACCACAAAACATATATGTTAATCATAATCTATTTAACTATAAAAACATAAATTAAGTCTTTAAAGTTTAAAATATCCAATAAAATATAAAAGTAATAAGTAAATAAATTTAATAACTATTAAATTTAGTTTAAACAAAAAGACATATAAAAAAAGGGGACACATAATTAATAAAATATTTATTAATACATATATAATATATTGCACATTGAAAATTTAAATATATAATAAATAAAATTTTAGTTGAAAATTGTGAAAGACATCTTAATAATAATATTTTGGTTAAAATGGTATCTAATGAAAAGAGGTCATAATGATAATATTTAATTAAGTAAATTAAACAACTATGGAAAGGATGGGGAGAGATATCATCAAATTTTAAATGTAAATAAATTTTATTTGAATCAAATATGTATTAATTGTGAGTGGTCAAATCAATAATTTTGATAAGACCCAAACTAGATCTCGAACAATATATTGAAATATAGAAGATAAAGGGCTACAAACTAATCAAGTATTTGATATGACATGTGGGATGTTACGGGAAATTACTGAAATTTCGGTTTCAGGAGGAATTTGAATGATGAAGAAGTTATTGAATTTGGCTCTCTATCTATCATTATGGAACAAATCCATCTATCTCCTTTGGTGGACACTGTATTATAGAAGTTGGAGTCATCGGGATCTTTTACTACAAAATATATGGTCATCAAACTGGTAGGAAGAACTAAAGATCATAAGTCCATTATATTTGATGTTATCTGGAGGGGTTTTTGCCCAAGAAAAGTCAAGTTCCTCCTTTGAGAGATCGCTCATAAGGCAATCAATATCAACGAAAAGTTACAAAGAAGAATGCCTCATTGGAGCTTATCCCCCCATGGTGCTCTCTTTGCCGCAAAGGTTTGGAATCTCAATGCCACATTTTCTCCTTATGCTCGTATACTAGACGCTTTTGGAATCGTTTGCTCAAATCCTTTAATTTGAATGGAGCTCTTCCGATGGACCCATTGATGCTTATGGAGAGTTGTTTGGTGGGACATCCCTTAAAAAATAAAGCCAAATTATTGTAGGAATCCTTCATTAGAGCTTTTTTTTGGGGTATATGGGGAGAAAGGAATAAAAGGATTTTTCAGGAACAAGATTTCCTTTTTGAGCGGTTTTATGATGGTTTTGTCTCCACAGTGGTATCTTGGATCAAACGCACCCCGGAATTCAAAGGCTACTCTTTCTCTACTCTTCTCTCTAATTGGAAAAGTATTTTCTAATTTTATCTAATGTTTTAGTCCTATCAGACTTCATATTTCATATTTTAATGAAATCGTTTCTTCTCCAAAAAAGAGAATACTCTCGCAAGCCCAATACCATAATGGCTATAATATTCTTGATATCCCTCTTCTCCTCTAATGCCTCTATTTATAATCATAAGTCCCTAACTTACTCTCCAAGTACTTGCTAATATACCCCTATATTATTCCTTAATATCATAAGCCCCCAAACCTATCAAATTTCCATCAACATCACCTTTCTATTTTCTTTTATTTTATACAAAGCTTACTTTTCACTTCATCTTCTTTCTCATGTCATTTCATCTTTTTCTTTCTTTTTTCTTTGGTTGGGTTACATTTTGAGGATGTTTAAAAAAAAATCCCCTGAGGCGCATGCCTTTTGTGCCCGGGAGCCTCGAGGAAAGGCACGGTAAGGCGTGCGCTTTATTTTGCGCGCTGCTCCTGAGCAAGGCGAGGTGCAAGCATGGTGCCTTGCGCCTTTCTATTTGGGGCTTTTTAAAACACTTCCTACCACCAATATGGTACTCCAGTAAAATAATTTAGGAAGCTTTTGAGGTTTACACCTAGATGCTGACCTTGAGGATGCAAAATTTGTCGCAAGGCGTAAAAGCCTTGGGTGTTTATGCTTGGGATAGATTTGGCTGGATTATGGTTTGTAGGGGTGCAAGTTAAAAACTGACAAACAGGAAAAAAAAAACCCACTCAAACTGACTGAAACCGCTGTTGGGTCGGTTCCCAATAGGTTCGGTTTGATATCTCGGTTATTATTATTTAATAAAACCAAAATATTTTGTTGGTTTTCGATTTAAAGATATAAAAAAAACCGAATCGGACTGATAATATGTATTTGATGGTAGAAATTGTTTACATTCATCCGTAGTCACGCAGTTGGAACGCGTCTCCTACTTGTGAGTTTGAACAGAACGTGCACAGTTTTTTTACAATATAATCATAGAGAAGCACTAACAGCTGTCATTCCAGTGGCCCATGTTCTGGTAGGCCCAATAAATGCTGAATTATTTAACTGTTAGCCAAACCGGCGGCCCGGCCAACCCATCGGTTCAACGGGTTTGGTTGGATTGGCTTGAAATTTGACCAGTTTGGCAGCGGTTTTCATGTGTTGTACTGATTATAATTGGTTCGGATCCGGTTTAGCCCAAGAATCGAGCTGTTTACACCCTTAATGGAACTATAAGTTCATCTAGCCTAAATACTCCCTGCTAATTGATGAACCCACTTTAGCCTGTACTAATCGAGCTTTGTTGACTCTGGTAATTTGGGCTCTTTACTCCAAATACAGTTTCTTCTATATATGCATGAATCAATATATTACTATGTAGCGTCCCTAAGAAGTGGCACAATGGTTGAAAATTTGGGCTCAAGGTTCTGCTTCGAGACTTACTTGTGACATTACTTTTTCGATGTCTCTAGTGTCTGGCCTAGGGACGTGCGGCGTGGTTACTCTTGTTTCAAAAAAAAAAATCACTATGCAACATCAGATGGAGAACTGAAATATTATTGAAAAATAGATTTTTTTAATAAGAAATGAAAACCATTTCATTGATAGAATGAAAAAATTACGAGGAGAGTAGGGGGCTAAATTGAGTCAGCTACATTGAAGCCGAAGCTAAAGAAAAAAAGTGCAACCAAATCATACAAAGAAGGTAAGAGGAAGGGAGAATATGTTATGAAAAAAAATCATTGGATTGACTCCAACTAGCCCCGTGAGATGATCCGGTTTGGTTATGCTATCCGATCTGGTTCGATTCTGTCTGATCCAAACCACTCGAGACCAAATTGGTTTGGGCCGCACTGGTTCAAAATAGGGTTTCCCCTTTGTCTCTTTTCCAAGAATATAGTCCATTGCTGCCTATTCCATGTATGTGGCATGATTTGCCACAAACACATTGGTGCTCTTTGGAGAGAGGTTGTCAAAGAGAACATCTGCGTGCACTTAGGAGGAGGAAGATAGAGGCTGTAAGCTCTGATCGTTGTTGTCAACTAGAGAAAGTAAGAGAGAAGTTTTGCCGCTTAGAATTGATGGTGGAATTGAGACTAAACCGGTTGCTCTGCTGCAAGAGATGATCAATGGAGTCAATACACCGTGGGTTCACAAACATCCAAAGGGAGAAGATGGAGTAGCTATACTGTGGTCGGCTAACTTCCAAGAGGAGGGGAAGAATCGTGGCTCTGAGTTGAGATCACAAATAAATAGCCTCTATCATGCTGTGGTAGTTTCAAATCCACGTATGAACGGAGCTAGCGATCAAAATGAGTGATCGGAGAGAGACCGTGGAAGACGGAAAGTAATAAATAGCCTCTATCGTGCTGTGGTATTTTTGAATACATATCTGAACGAAGCAAGCGGTCGAAATGAGTGATGCTGAGAGACCGTGGAAGATGGAAAGTGAAGGGTGAGAAGCGGCACGTTGGTTGGGAAAAAGAAAGACGAAGGCCCCCTCCGGCGCTGGAGGAGGGGGGAGAACTTGTAGGGTATTGGGTAGAGAGGGTTTGGAGAGAGAGAAAGTTAGAGAGAGGGCCTAATGATAGTAGAATATTAAAATGAGAAGATTATTGAAACTGATAAACTAAAAATTTACCTCAGACTATCAGCAACTACATAAATTTAGGATCCACATTAATATTTAATACACTGAAAGCTATTCGAAGTGAATCAGCTTCTCTCTTTCAAAGCAACGTGTGCTCTTCAATCTCATTGTGAAACAAGTGCGCAGAGTGAAAAATCTCAACCAGCCAGTAGCCACTGAAAATTTTAAAATAATGTAATAGTTTGTCAAAATATTTATGTAATCTAATTCTGAAAGTACTTAATACTCCTTGACTGTTTCTTATATGTATGAAAAAAGACTGTTCTCAACTTACCCACAACGGTCATGTTCAAGGCTTAGTGCTCTGTGCTTGTTGTGAATAAATGCTCCTCAAATTCAAATGATAAATCTTAATTGGCCAATAGAAATCTGAATTAAATTATGTGTTATATGTTAATGCCTCCCATGAGAGTAATATTAAAAGGGGGAACTTCAATTACGTGGAATGGAACATTTCCCTTAGCTTTGGAGAAATTAAGATCTTGCCTAGACGAACTTCATGAATCTACTTTTAGTTTTTCAAAACAAAGATTTCAATATATATTAATCTACCATTACCCAATGTCTGATGCAGTCCTGTCAAACATGAGAAAAAGTTACTGGATATGATAGGAAGGAAGTTGAAGAAGAACAATGTGGCACTTGATATTGTTGATTTTGGAGAAGAAGATGATGGCAAACCTGAGAAACTGGAAAGTCTTCTGGCAGCTGTGAACAGTAATGACACCAGTCACATTGTTCATGTACCTGCTGGTCCAAATGTGCTCTCCGATGTGCTCATCAGGTTGGCCTTCAAGTCCTTTATATTTCAAGATCTTTTATATTTTTGTGTCATAACAAGTTATATGCTCTTTTCTGGTTTTAAGTTTGCTTTGTTTGATTTCAGTACGCCTATCTTCACTGGAGATGGGGAAGGTGGAAGTGGTTTTGCAGCAGCAGCTGCTGCTGCTTCTGCAGGTGGTGTATCTGGCTTTGATTTTGGGGTTGATCCCAACTTAGATCCTGAACTTGCCCTTGCACTTAGAGTTTCAATGGAAGAGGAGAGGGCCAGACAGGAGGCAGCTGCTAAGAAGGCTGCAGAGGAGAATGCAAAGCAAGAAAAAGGAGCCGACCAGCCATCCGGCTCACAGGATGCAACTATGACCGAGCGTCCTGGACTTCCAACTTCTGATGCTGAAAACAAGACTTCTGATTTAATGGTTAGTGTAGCTTGGCTCTTAGAGAATTGTTTTACAACAAATGTTTTTGCTATTTCAATTGAATATCTATGCTGCCCTTTGCGACACCTAATTGGCTGAAAGGGAAAAACAATGCTTATTATTTGAGTTGATTCTGGATAATAGGACGATGAGAATGCGCTGCTACAACAAGCCCTTGCTATGTCAATGAATACTCCTGCAACCAGTGACATACGAGATATTGACATGTCAGAAGCAGCAGCCGGGGATCCTGACTTGGCACTTGGTAAGTCTTTGCTGCTACATGTTTTCTCATCTTTTAATTTTTGATGAGTACTTATTTGTCGACTCTTTTGAACTCGCATTCTTTTTATCAATGGATTTTCTAGAGAAATCTTCACAAGGCATTACTTTGATCTAGCTTCATGAAATTGCTAATTTTCTGAAACTTAGTTGGTAACTGATAACAAATAAGAGGACTCTAATTATCCATCCAATGATAGTTGACCGTTAGGAAGCATTTTTTAATGACCTTTTAGTCATGAGTCAACAATAATTGAAGGCAAGGGATTTGAATCTGTAACCTCTTGATGAATACTAGGCCATACAAGATGTCACTGAAGCTCTACTTCTTTTGACTTGAACGTTAGGAAGCATAGAAACTTTAAACTTTATTCGACTTGTCTGACACCTCTTTTTTTTTTAATACAACAATATTGGGAGAAGGAGGATTCGAACCCCCCATGGTTACTAGATTGTACAAGATGCGTTAGAACTCTATTCTTGTTGGCCTTGTCTGACACTTCTTAGCACAATAGATTCATGTTGTACGAACAATAGTAATCGAAAACAAAAAAATAAATAAAATTCAAGAAAAATGCGTCAAACTCAATTTTTTAGTACAAAAATGTATAAATATATTGACTTCACACATCTTTGCTGTGTCTGTCGCCTTGATTTTTTGATAATGTTGTGTAACCGTGTTCATGTCGTAATATACCCATATTTGTACTCGGTCCCATAGCTTGACAGACTTTTTAAATATTTTTGTCCATACCAAACCATCCATCTGATAGTTGGCTTGCAGCTCTTCAGCTGTCTGTGCAGGAAGGTTCCAGTGATTCGACTAGCCCGGCCGATATGAGCAACTTGTTGGCCGATCAGTCTTTTGTGTCCTCTATTTTAGCCTCAGTATGTTTACACAGTTTCATCTTTTCCCCTCATTTTCTTTTTCCATATTGAGAAACTAAAAAATACTATAACTCTCATTTGGGTTGCTCTATTTCCCGTGGAATTATAACGCGAATTCTTTTGCAGCTTCCAGGCGTAGATCCAAATGATCCTTCTGTAAAAGATTTGCTCGCTTCCATGCAAAGCCAATCCGAGGTGAGTCGTGTAAATGCTTGCAAATCTAACTGACGAAATTGCATATAGATAATATAGGAAGTTGAGCTTAACTGATTAAGCGATATATTTTCGATTAGAAAGTCATAGGTTGGAATCGTTGCTTCGTAAAAGAATGAGTGCTAAGATAAATCTAACTGTTTTTACCCGAGGACATAGCTAAATACCTTTATACAGCTTTAGTTAGTTGACATTCAGAATATAAGACTCTCTCTTTTCCAGGATTATCCTTTTGTCAATTGACCAAATATATTAACAGAGAACTTCCAATAATAAACCATCATGAGTTGGCTGTAAAGAATTAATTTCTTACGAGGTTTTCGAAACCAAGTGTTGTTGGGTTAAATTGTTGTGTGAGAATAGTTTCAGTGCGCGTATATTGGCTTAAGACATCCAACAATAACCAATGAAAGAAGACATGGATAGATGAACTTGAATGCGGATTAATTTTACACAAATGTTGTAGGATAAGAAAAAAGAAGACAAAGCATCAAAGGAAGACGAGAAATGAGGGATTTTGGAGCTCGGTTTCGTGCCGTGGTTTAAGCTTGGAATCAAGGAAGATGATTGTCACATGTTTCTAAATTATTATCTCTTCATGGTAAAATCTGTGTTATATCTGCCATTTGCCTTCATTGAATTATATATGTCAATTCCTCAGCGTTGGGACATTTGTCTTCACATACTTTTTTTTTTCTTCGATTGAATGATATGTTGTCGTTTCATAAAAGATATGTTTGTCTTTTTTGGAATCAAAGAAAAGAAGGGAGTATGGTCGTTTTCTTTTTTAAAATAATTTATTATGATTATTATTTTTTTATTTAGTACCACAAATGATGAGTATGGAGATTTGGATCTCGAGACATGTTTAATTTTGGCTAAAATATTATGGTTACTGAAAATTAGTTTTTTCGGACAATTTCTTTTTTCCTTTAATATATGTTTTTGTTTCCTTGCAATATAACAACTTTATAGTTAAAATCTATTTCATATTCAAGTATTATATTAATATTAAAATTGAAATCAAATTTACGCCCGTTTTTAAAAAAAATAATAATAATAATTTACGCCCGTTAGTATTAAAATTGAAATCAAATTTATGATTTTTTTTTTCTTCCGTCACTTTGTTTTTTTGCTTTTTTGCAATGAAGTTTCTAACGATGAAACTTCTCTATTTGTTTTCGTAATTTTGTCATTTGCATGGAACAATTACATTTATAAGAAAATACATTTTAATTCTTAGGTTTTAAGATATTGAGCATTTACATATTAGTTTTGATTTTCATTTAGTCTCTATGATTTACCAAAAAGAGCAGAGTGGCATTATAATCCCTAGACTTTTCATTTATGCTAAATTCTTTACATTTTAGTTTGAAATTCTAATATGACCAATTGTTCGTTAGTATTATATTGAAGATATTTCATGGCGCAGCTAATGAATAGTGGTTCAAATTGTAAAGTGTAATTAGGAGTGATATTGGTTTAATTTAGATTGAGAATTGAACTAATTCAATTAATTTGATAAAAAGAGAAATCAAATCAATGTTCATTAAAATTATTGATATTGGTTTTCCTCAATTTTTAGATCAAATAAAAAATTCAAATGATCTAATTGATTTTAAAGAGAATTGAATCAATGTCTAATAGATAAAAAAAATTAGTAGTTTGATTTTCAATCGTTCTCTTATCATTTTGTTCTTTTTTGCTATTATAGTTTCCTATATTTGAAGTTTTTTTTAAATCTCAAATTTTATAGTTAAATTAAACAAAATTAATTTGTCACTATTACTAAACTAATAAGAAGTAAAACTACAGTATAAAAATTGAAAAATGAAAGTAAAAAAAAACTAACACCGGTTCAATTTGTGTTTTCTTTTTTTGGAATGAAATCGAATTGAACCAATAATTTTAAGTTTTTCTCAAATAAAAATTGATACGGTTAAAAATCGAGTCGAACCAATGAATCGGGTTGGTTTGGTTTAATTTTGTCGGTATTTTATTATTATTATCACCCATAAATTTCATATCCATCAATTCTTGGATATAAATTTAAAAATGAGTAGTTAAAAAAAGAATGATTAAAAATGAATGGTTAAAAATAACTAATAAAAAATAAATGATCATTAGTATTGAGGAGTTATTTTGAATATTTATAAATAAATGATTAGAAATCGTGGATAGAAATGAAGACTTATTTTGAATAATTACAAAAACTTATTTAGAGGTAGCTTTTAAGAAATAGTTAGTAAATCCTCATTTTAAATTCACAATAAATATGACAAACAAACACCTCCGTAGGCCACATATATCAAAGGTAATATTATGTAGAGATATTTTTCTTTTAAATTAGAGTAAGTGATGCATTAGTTTCTTTGTTTGGTGGTAGTTCAGTTGAACACCTTTATCAAGGTTTGATTCCGAAAATTGGTAGTTATTGTATCCATTTCTTAAATAATAGAGAGGTTAAAATTCCATTTTGGTCCCTCGAATTTGGAGTTTGTTCCATTTTGATCCCTAGACTTTCAAATGTCCAAATTTGGTCTCGAGACTAAGTTAAGAAAATGATCCTTTATTCAAATAATTTTTTTTCACTCTTGAATTATTTTCTCTCTCTTCCATATTTCTCTTTCTAAAAGTTTTATCTCTCTTAAATTCACCTCTCTCGTTTTTTTTCCTTTTTTTTTTTTATTCTCTCTTCAATTTATCTCATCAAAATCTTTAATGAGAGACAATTTTCCTAAATAATCATTTTCATACTTTAATTTGTCACATTTTGTTTTCAAAATTTGTATTTTTTGGAAAAAAGGATGCTAAAGATTTATTAAGAAGAGAGAAAAAGGGAGAGAAAATTTAGTCTGAAGATATTACATAAAACTTTGCCAGTTTGCAACAATGGTGACAATAGAATAATTCATAAAAAGTTTAGATTTAGAGCTCCACTTTCCAGCATTCAAAATTTGTAGTCTACCATGAAACCAAGAAGAACAAGAAAGAGAATGAAATAAGAAAAATGAAATAAAAAACAAAGGTGGATTGAAGAGAGATAAAAACTTTTAGGGAGAGAAATGATGAAAGATGGAAGAAAGATAAATAATTTATGAGTGAGAAAAAATTTATTTGATTAAAATGACTTTTTTTTTTCTTTTTTAAACTATCATGATAGTCTAAAGACAAAAATTAGACAAATAACAAAGTTGAAGAACAAATATTGAAGTGAGGGGCCAAAATTGGACATTTGAAAGTTGATAAACCAAAATTGGACAAACAACAAAGTGGAGGGACAAAAATTGAACATTTAAAAGTGGAGAGATCAAAATGGAACAAACTCCAAAATGGTATTTTATCCAAAAGAGAAGAAAGGGAAAATAAAACAAATATTAAAAAAAAGAAAAAAGAACTCACAAAAGAAAAGATTGATATTTCTTGTCGCTCAAGTCGGGAAATTCTGTGTATAATTTCGGGTGCAAAAGAGAGAGAGAAGCTCAAGCGAAAGAGAACAATGGCGAGATACGATAGGGCTATCACCGTCTTCTCCCCCGACGGTCACTTGTTTCAGGTCGAATATGCCCTCGAAGCTGTGCGCAAGGGCAACGCCGCCGTCGGTGTTCGCGGCACCGACACGATCGTCCTCGGCGTTGAGAAGAAGGCCACGCCTAAGCTTCAGGACTCTAGGTATTTTCGCTTCGTTTCTCATTCTTCCCTTGTACTGTACTGTACTGTATGTTCCTGCTTGTGGATGGATCTGTTTTTGTTGGAGAAATGGATTTCCCTAGGTCTGAGATTTGTTCGTTGAGATCGATTAGGGTTCTATATGGCCAGTGTTTGGATTTTATGATTAGTTTGGTGGTTTTTTATTCGTTGTTTGGTACGTGTTGTGAATTTTGATTTGATCGGGTTTGGTGCCCTAGAGAAGCTGGATTTGGTATTTCCCTGCCAAAATCGGTGGTTCTCTTTTACCGATGATGTTGTGTTTTCACAACGAGTCATGCAGTAAGATGTTGATTTGATGTGATTTTGTTTAATGGAACCAACACAACTTCTGGGCTCTATTCCGGCGGTAATATGGTATAAGAATGTTTAGATTTTTCCCCGAACGGGTGATGCGGTGGTCAAAGGCTTGGACTTTGAAGGTGTGCTGCCGGTAAAATTAACTTGTAGATGTCTTCATTCTTTGATGTCTCATGGTTACTCTGGCGTATAGGGGAGCGAAGCTCCAATTTTCTTGTTTCAAAAAACAAAAAGAGAATGGGTTCATTTATGTAGTTGATGTCTAAACAGTGACCATTTTGAAATTGAGTAATACGACAACGCAACCAGTCTTCAATTAGATTGGAAAAAGCATGTCCAATCGTGTGATATCATTTCAATAAATTGTACCTGGTATTGTTGTCCCTTGTATCAAATTACTGGTTTGTTCAATTTGTTGGAATGTTTGCGTTGTTATACTAAGATGTGTATGTTTTATGCCACTAATGGTAGAACAAACACCCATGTTCTACATCTTTGATTCAGTGAATTAACCATTACCGATATTTTTCTTTTGTTTTCAGATCTGTTAGGAAGATTGTGAATCTCGATAACCATGTTGCACTAGCTTGTGCTGGGCTCAAGGCTGATGCACGTGTCTTGATAAATAAAGCTCGCATTGAGTGTCAAAGCCATCGACTTACAGTTGAGGATCCTGTGACTGTTGAGTATATTACCCGCTACATTGCAGGTCTTCAGCAAAAGTATACTCAAAGTGGTGGAGTGCGCCCATTTGGCCTCTCAACCTTGATTATAGGTTTTGATCCATATACTGATGCACCCGCACTGTACCAGACCGATCCTTCCGGGACATTTTCTGCTTGGAAAGCAAATGCAACTGGCAGAAACTCCAATTCAATAAGAGAATTCTTAGAGAAAAATTACAAGGAAACTTCTGGTCAGGAAACTGTGAAGCTTGCTATCCGTGCACTGCTCGAGGTGAGCTCATTAAATTTTTTTATTACTATCCTCATATATCTCGGTAAAGTCACATGAAAGCTTTTCTTTTATAAGAAACCAACGTCTAATATCTTGTTAGTTTTAGTATCTTCTGGTAATTTTCTTTCTAATTTGCCTGTCTCCCACTAAAACTATTTTAGTGTAAGCTACGAGTGACATGCTAGAGTCTGTCAAATGCTTCACTGCACCAGAATCCTTTTAAGCTGCTCATTTTGATTAGTTTTGAAGTGGTGTTTCACTGTTCCTAAATTTAGTTAGGTAGCCACACTCGGCTTTGCATTCACGGATATTCCTATTGTTTCTTTCCTGGAGTTGTTTGGTCAATGAATAGACTGTCATCTCAAGAAGCTCTTGGTTGCATGGTATAACCTTGGTGGTTCTATGGATAAATACCTATATTTTGGTTGATTCTGTTACAAGAATAGTAAATTATGAAATAAATTGGAGGAAAACAAAAGGCTACAAGAAAAAGCAACAAAAACATTAAGGTTCTAAATCTGCGGCTAGCCCCTTTCCACCTTTGAAAATTTCTTCCGTTCCTTACAGTCACACTTCCTTTCAAATATCTTTAACTGCTTTCAATCAGAGCCCCATGAGAATGAGTGAAAAGGAAATCAGGAAATAGATTATATTTGAGATTTTGGCACAAAGACGCTAAAGTCGGCAGAGATAGGCATGATAGGTAGAAAATATTTCAAAGAACTTAACAAATTGATATTGACAGTATAGTCAATCTAATAAGATTTAATATAAATGTCTCTAAGGAGTGGCGCAGCGCAGTGGTTAAAAATTTGGGCTTTGAAGGTGTGCTCCTCTCAAAGTCACAAGTTTGAAACCCACTTGTGATTGTGACATTAATTTGTAGACACCTCCCGTGTCTCCATTCCTTCATGTCTTCTTGTCTTGGCCTAGAGACAGGCGTGGTTACCCTTGTTTCAAAAAAGATGTAATATAAATATGTCACAACCATCATGGATTGGCCTAGTGGTCAAACACATGACTACATTTGCTGTGTAAGTTGAATTGACATCTTAAGATACATAACATAGATTACATCGAAATACTTATGAGTTATGACTTCTGTGTCTTGATAGCTCATGGGATTGATGAAGCTATCTATGTTAGGTATCTTTAGCTGTCTTGTTAGCTCTACTTTGCTTCTTTATCCCATTTCTGGTTCAATGGCCAGTGTAAAGAATGAGTCATGTAGATGTTCATGTTTTTTCTTATGGAGGTTAAATATCTTACATAACAATGTCATATGCCAAGGCGTCGGAAAAACAACGAACTTGTTTTTTTGTATTAAATGCAGGTTGTTGAGAGTGGGGGAAAGAACATAGAGGTCGGTGTGATGACGAAAGAGCAAGGGCTGCGACAATTGGAAGAAGCTGAAATCGATGCTCTCGTTGCAGAGATTGAAGCAGAAAAAGCAGCTGCCGAGGCTGCAAAGAAAGCTCCTCTCAAGGAAACATGATTCCTTTTCCTCCATTTCTTCAGGCATTTCTTAATATTTTACTTTTCTGTTAGTGGATCGTTAAATCTTATTCTGAACTTTCAAATGTTAGCAATTTGTGTATCATTGACATGAGGTGACCTTCGAAAAATGCATGTTTATCCTTCCAGCCTATTTCAATGGGATAGCAAAATGATCTTTAGGGTGTATTGTTGTTGAGAAGGGTCTATTTCTAAGTATTACTCAGAAAGATTGTTGTGTCCATGCATGATGCTTATGCTTTCATAAACTGCTCTAGTTGGAAACCATTATAGGTTGTTCTAGTGATTAAATAAGAGCTCTCCGAATGTCAAATATCTATGAATTAATTTCTTACAAGTTACCTTGACAACCTAATGTAGCAATGTCGAGTAGTTGTCTCATGAGAATAGTTGAGGTGTGCATAAACTGGTTTGAACAGTTGTGAATATAAAAAAGAACGCTTGTTGGAGGTGAGCCAAAACTACAAATGCACAAAAGTGGTTGAGTTACTTGACATTGGGATGCAGTTTGTATAAATTTTAGATGTCCAAAAGAGATTTGTATGAGCCTGAGTAGGAAGTAGAGATGAACTTAGTTGCAATGTTCTTGCTAGTGACATGAGAATGCAAAAGGTAATTTCAGTGTCTAAATTTCTCTCTATGAATGGAATTAAGAGGTAGTGGCATGGTTTTAATATGGTTTTGGTTTCATTTTTTGTGAGCATGGTTCTTATAGGTTATTTATAGTCTTTTTAAATTAAACTTTCTCATATGCTGAATAATAAATCATAAATACCCACACGAAATTCTGCCCCATCTTTTGCAAAACTAAATTTCGTACGGATGGGAAGGGAAATGGAGATGTGGACAACCATGATAGGGGGTTGACCTAGTGGTCAAGCGTCAATCGTTAGTGACCACTTGTAAAGGATCCGGTTTATGTCATGATAACATTCGAGATGCGTGCAAATTAGTCCGAATACTTGTTAAGAATTCGGTTTATCTCATGATAACATTCAAGATGTGTGTAGGGACAAGATGAAAAAGTCATTCACATCCCCTCCAAACTCTTTTCATGGAAATTTATAATCAACTAATTTAACATTATCTACAACATGGAATTAAATTAAAAAAAAATAAATTTAGTGCCTAAATTTTAGTAAGGGTATTTTTTATGAATAATAAAAAATGGGAAAAAAATCATGAATGTCAAAATTTTAGAAAAAAAAATTCAAATATGACAAAAACTAATTTAATCAAGTTAAACTAATTGAAAATAATAAAGTGACATTGATTGAAAAAATGCTTCAATTATGTTTTTATTCCTTCGATGTATCTAAGTACTTTCATTTAGGGATGAGACTGTGATACCTTGTGAATATTAGGGGAGTCATGTCATAAAAAAAGGGAACTTGGTTGAAAATAATGAAAAATGGTAACATTTCACTATATGAAATATTTTTAAAATATTTTTAAAATGTTACTATAATTAAAATAGAGTTTACTAGAATTTGTTATCTACCACAAATTTCTTTTTGTTCTCGAAAAAAACAAATTTCCTTTAAATAACACATAAATGTTAGTGAATTTTTGTTTCTCAAAAAAAAAAAAAAGTGTTAGTGAATTTTTTGTAGGTAAATGTACAAAACATATATTTAGCTCATATGCATTAGATTTAATTTTATTTCTAAAATTATTGGTACTAACAATTTTTTTTTTTCAAAAACATAAAAACTCTATTTTAGACTCAAACCTATTAATCACCGTATGAAAAGAAAAAACGCATTAAATTTAGTTTTTCTTTATCTGGACAGCAAAAATAAATCATAGACAAAAGGTTTTACACCAAGAATATAATTACACGATAGCCCAGTTTTCAAACGTGGAACATGCAACGGCTAGTTGTACGAACGGAAACCTTCAACGGTCAAAAATTCAAAACCCCCTCATATTAGCCCTTCCATTTCAGCTTCATATCACACTCTGGAAACCCCTCAGCCCGCATTCCCATTTCTCTGCAGCAATTAAACTCTTAAATCTTCTTCTTCAAACTTCCATTCTCAATTCCACCATGTTGCAGGATTTGTGGAATGCTCCTCCGGGCTTCCGGCCCTCTAAATCTGCCCCGTCTTCTCCCGCGAAGCCTTTCGGTGGCGTCTCGAGGTTTCGATCCGAGTCTCTACATGTCACTCATAAGGTTCCCGTCGGCGATTCGCCCTACGTTAGGGCAAAGAATGTTCAGGCAAGATTAGTAGGTTTTTTAGGCCGAGTTCGATAATTATTTAGTTTTTTCGACTTTTTCTTTTCGAAATTTGAGAATCTATTTACTTAAATTCTTTAGGTATAGTTTCATTTTCTTTAAAAAAAATTATATGAACTTTAACCAAATTCCATAAATAAAAACAAGTATTTGAAAACTATTTTCTTTAGTTTTCAATTTTGGTTTGTTTTTTTTAAAAAAAAACAAAAATGTAGATATGGAAGTAATTAAACCATGTTGGAGTAGTAATAGTTATAGACTTAAATTTCAAAAACCAAATGGTTATTGGGGCTTGAAATTTCGTTCGTTATCGGTTTCATTCCGACTCTTGGGTTTTCGATTGAATTCGTCAATGTATTGATGATTTATTGCTTTCTTCAGTTGGTAGAGAAGGATCCGGATAGGGCAATTCCTCTGTTTTGGGCAGCCATTAATGCTGGGGATAGAGTTGATAGTGCCTTAAAAGATATGGCCATTGTTATGAAACAGCAGAATCGAGCCGAAGAAGCGATTGAAGCGATTAAATCATTGCGGAATCGGTGTTCCGATCAAGCTCAGGAGTCTCTTGACAACATTCTTCTGGATCTATACAAGGTCCTTATAAATTCTATCATTCCTTACTCAGTTTTTGTGCTTAGTTATAACCGAAACTGATAGTCATCTCGATTTTTTCATATTCGATTTCATAGAGATGTGGAAGATTGGATGACCAGACTGCTCTTTTGAAGCATAAATTGTTCTTGATTCATCAAGGTTTAGCATTTAATGGTAAGAGGACTAAAACAGCAAGATCTCATGGGAAAAAGTTTCAAGTCTCTATTGAGCAAGAAGCAACTAGATTGCTGGTAAGACAATGACATCTTCTACATTTATAACATTTTGGTCCTTCAAGTTTGACATGTTTCATTTTTTACACAAATTGTTCATTTTAGTCCAATTTCAAAACTTCAAGAAGGTCAACTTTGACATTTATTTCATTTTTGTTTCACTTTGATTCCCAAGCTCTTAAAAATACTTATACAAGTTCTTAGAATTTTTTTCTTTGGTTTATTTTTCTTTATATATTACCATAAACTATAAATTTTAGAAATTTGCCACATTTTTGAAAGTATGATATTAATGAGCTGATTTTAAAATTTATTTTCCAAAGTTTTAGACTTTTGAAAGTACTAAGACTATAAAACATTTGAAATTTGAGAGGAACTAAGACGAAACAAAGACTAAAGTAGAACAAATATCATAGTTAAAGTTCCAAAAATGATATTTTATCCTATATAACAATTTCTCTATGAAATTCGAAGTGCTAAATTTGATAATTTTCTGCTATCTTTAGGGGAATTTGGGATGGGCGTTGATGCAGCAGAACAATTACGTCGAAGCCGAGGACGCTTATCGAAAAGCGCTTTCGATAGCACCGGACAACAACAAAATGTGCAACCTTGGAATCTGCTTGATGAAACAAGGAAGAATTTCTGAGGCTAAAGAGAACCTACGTAGAGTTAAACCAGCAGTTGCAGATGGGCCAAGAGGAACGGATTCCCATCTCAAAGCTTATGAAAGAGCACAACAAATGCTCCAAGATCTCGAGTCGGAAATGATGAATGGAGGCGGCGACAGGATTGAACAGCGGCGTCTCTTCGACGCGTTCCTCGGTTCTTCGTCGATTTGGCAACCGCAGCCTTGCAAGGATCAGACAACCACCTTGCCAACTCTACCTGTTACTAATCCCACAAGGACAATTCGTGATGATTTTGGTGATGAAAACATTGATATGAATTTGTTAACAAACCAGATTGTTGTTCCTCAACAACAACAGCAACAACAGAAACTACTTATCAAACAAGTTCAAGTTTCTTTAGGGAACTCATTGAATGTTGCTGCTCAGCCATTTTTCTCATCAAAATTTGTTAGTGAATCCAAACCCAAAGTTCCTTTAGGAAACCAATTTCCTGAAGGTCTGAAAAGAACAAGGTCTGGAAATGCAACCAATCCAAGGCCATGTCTTATTTCAGAGGAGACAGATAAATTGACAGCATTGCTGCCTAATGACAATGACTTTGAAGAGGCTATTCTTGCTGCAGTTTTGGGCACAGCAACTGAAGTAGAGACGAAAGCAACCGACGGCGATGAACTCGACGGTGGCGTACATCAGAGGAAGATTGAGAAAAGGCTCAAGGTTTTTCAAGACATTACACTTTCCTTGAGTCCCAAAGCCTAACTATTCTAATTTAACAATAAGTTTTTTTGAATCTTACTAATTTGGATGCCTTACTTTTAGTAGTGTAGGCAGAGGAGATGAACTTGTTCTCCTAGGCAACTAGTCTAGTCTACATAAGCTTATTTGTTTCTCTATTTAATGTTCACATATGGCCTCTAATATGTGTGGGGAGGCATATGATGATAATAATAATTTAATGCAGTTTTCTGAGATTGTGTTATTTATTACTATATTTAATGTTCTCACCTATGACCAATAATTTGATGCTCTGAGATTATATATTTATTATTTTGTCCAACATAATTTTTTTAATATATCTGACTGTTCGAGCGAGATCACGTGCACTTGACAAACATAATCCATCATCCTACAACATTTGGATGTTAATGAATTCTATAAGAAGAGAATTGTGTCAGAACTATCACCATGGTTTGCACATATCAACTTTTAGTTTGCAAGGTCATTTTTGTCCGTATCCTTCTTTTAGTGTAAAAGATGTTATGTGTACCTTAACTATTCCCACCGCTATTTAAAAAAGAAAAACTAGTTTCACTGAAAAATGCGATATTTATTCACCAACTAAAAGTGATATTTAGTTGTTGAGAAAATTTATGGAAAATTAGTTTTTAAGTATGGTGACAATATGAAAATCCCAAGGCTTGAAAAGCTCCTTTTTTTCATGGTAAATATCAGAGACAAATTAACACAAACAAATGGGAATATTGAATTAACATAGTATAGTTCATCACTTGAATTAAGAATTGAAAAGTTCATTTTTTCCACACCTTTGTAAAATCAGAGACAAATGTTCAAACAAATGGGAACACACTGAATTGTGTCCATCCATGTTCACAGAATTCTTTTCAGTTTAGATAGAAGTGAACTTGGAAAGCCATCCCCCCTCAGAAGACATGGCTCTTAAGCTCAGTATTCCAACAACTGCTACAATTGCAGCTACCAGAATTTGATATTTCCATGAAGAAACTCTGCTACTGAGAACCGTTGAAGGTTGTGTGAAGCCTAGCTCGGACAGTTTCTTGTGAGACGCGGCGTAATCCTCGAAAAACTTATCTTCATCCTGGTGGAGATGAAAACATAAGTTCAAAATGTTATTATGATCTCCAAACTTTCAAAGTCTAATTTTAGTCTCTATATTTTGAAATTTGTTCCATTTTGATCTCTAAACTTAAAAAGAAAAAAAAAAGAAAAAAAGAAAAAAAAAGAGATTCTTGAGAAGTTTTTTTTTCTTCTTTTCTTTTAAAAAGTTACCATCTTCCTCTATAAGTTTTATAAATATATTCATATTTTGTCTTCGATTGTATCAGAATTATTAACACTATCTAACCGATTTCAATTAGTATAATTAGACATTTGAAACTAGAAAGATCAAAATGGAACAAACTTCAAAGTTAAAGGACTAAAACTGGACGTTTAAAAGTTTAGGGACATAGTATTTGTCCTCTCAGTTAAAAATGTGTTTAAATGATAAGCAAGCACAGCAGCAGCCAATGCTCACCTTTGCATATTCCTTCACATATTGGCAAAACTTAGGATCTGCAACCAATGCCTTATCTGAATTAAGCTTCAACAGTTGTTCCTTAGACTGAGAGTCATTTTCTTTCATCAATTCCCTGATGATAATATTTGCAAGAGAACTTGTTCTTATCATCTGATAAGCAAGGGGAAATTGAATGCAAGAAATGAGGAGTTGTTTTTTCTGATTCTTACACAAAGTAGGAGTTATCAAACTTCAGAGGGTCCTTTGTCCATGCGCCTTCGAAATTTGATCTATCCTTGTGTGCTCTTCCCTGAAGAATTAGAGACGTTTTTTTAGATAACCGGGATCAATATCAAGGGTATCCACGCTCGTCCCAATACCCAAACTCAGAAAACAACAAGAGATTTTACAGTTAAGCCCACTCGTAGATTTTGAACTAGGGACAGACCTCTAAAGGAGCATACTTTGAACTTTGGAGATCCCAAAAAGGTGTTTGGATGAGTTAGTTTGAGAAATTATTTCGAGGAGTTAGAAATTGAGAAGTTGCAGCTAAAAACTCGTTTGGATGTGATTTTTTTATGGAGTTAGAGACAATAGCTTGTTTAGATGTAAATTTGAAATGAGGAGTTATTTTGGGTAGTTAAAAATGAATGATTAGAAACGAATAGTTAAAAATAAGTTATTTTAAGTAGTTAGAAATGAATGATTAAAAATGAGAAGTTATTTTGAGTAGTTAAAAATGAATGAATAGAAATGAGTGGTTGGAAATGAGGAGTTAGAAACCAGAAGTTGTTTTGAATGGTTATAATAACTCATTTGGATGTGATTTTTTGAAAAGTAGTTAGCAAATACTCATTTCTAAATTCTCCATAAATTCGACAAACAAACACCTCCGGTCTCTACCAACGGCGTTCCGTTGGGGGCGAATTCGAGACCTTAGCTATGATTTATGAAAAAAAGAAAAATAAGGATGAAGATCCAATTTCTTCATGGTTGAGAAAGGAACAAGAGAAAGTACCAATGTGTGGCCTCCAGATAATGCCACAATATCCTTGTCAGTTAGTCCCATTCTGTAAAAGATTTCTCTTAAATGAGATGCACCTGCAATCAAGTTTTAAGCAATAGTTTTAAAAACAGAAAGCTTAAATTTAAATCACAGTCCAAAACCTTAAACTATGCTCCCCTCACAAGTGTACTTAAAAGTTAGCATAAGATCCAACATATGAATGGGGAAGTTTAAATGCTAACCATGATTAAAGGTATCATTTTTGTAAATAAAATTTTAAAAACTATTTTATTTTGGTCTCTAAACTTTTAAAATGTTTGTTTGATTTTTGAGCTTTTTATTTGAGCTTAAAATTTCAAATAGACCTCTAATTCATGAATTAGAAAAAGGAAAAAAAAAGGCATTAACATATCAATGTGAGGGTATTTTTTTTTATATTCGTGAATGTCTAAGTCAGTTTCACACACTTCGACTATTTTCATGAAATATATTGTCAGACCCTACAACATTTGAATATTAAGAAAACTCGTAAAAAAATTAATTTATAGGTACGTGACCACTTTGGATTGAATCCAAATCTTTTGATTTCTCAATGTCCAAAACTACATGAATGGAATGAGTCAATGAATGAGTATTAGATGACAAAATTAGTAGGGAGCCAAGTAGTTGTTGTTTTTCAATGTTGAACAGTTGAAGAACCAAGAGAGACATTTAAAAATTTAGAGACCAATTTAGTTAATTTGTTGAAGGACAACTTGTAGTTCAAAAATCAAAATATGGTTTGAACCATTAGTAAGTTAGCACTAAAAATATAATATCTCCTATTATATATTGTTCTTTCTTAACAAAAATTTACCTTTGGTGGCAACTGGGAGGCGCCCTTCTTCTGGAACTACATGAGAGTCCTAAACCATTGATTTATAAGAAGAAGGAAGTTACTCAACTGCAATGTAAATGTACCAATTGATACGACCCGAGATCTAATACTGATACCAAAACATTAAAAAAAACTACAAGATAAACCGTGATTTAATAGGACTTTGGAACCTCTCATCTCTAGGGAACAATTCTCTTGAGCCCGTTATGACTTTACTCAATATTTTGGATGCCTTCCTCTCACTTACCCTTTTCCTCGAAAACCTTAACAAACTTCCTAATTAATTGCAGATATACCCCTCTAATTAATCCTATTTTAGCTAAGGCCCGAAACGTATCGGTAAATGCCAACCAAATTTTGTCATCTATATTGATACCTTTCTTCCAGGGACAAAATCAATGGATGGACCGCCAGTGACCTCCACAGCAACAACACCAGCAAGCTGAAAATTTACAATTTGAGAAGAATGAGCCAAATCATATCATAGAAAATGGATCTTTAATAGGTTCCTTAACTTGAGACAATCAACAATAAAAAGAGAAGAAAAGTTCCAACACAGCACAATAACATGCAAAATGCAAAAGAAAATCATATACAATATTTTAAAAAGCTCAAGGCACTCTAAGGTGCGTGTAGTAGCCTACTCTATGGCTTTGGCATAAGGTGCAAAAGAAAGCAAAAAGACTTCTTTTTGTAAGGCGCCCTATAGATAAAATCATTTGTAAAGAAAAGATAGCATAACTGAAATCAGAGTATTAAAAAATACTCTAAAGATTAGTAAATGTTATTTTCTTAGTTTATAAAGAATAAAAAAACCGAATTTTGGAGTTTAGTGTTTGTAAAACTTATTTTCTTACGGACAACAATAGTGCACGCCTTTTTACCTGAAGCATTCAAGGCGTAAGCCAGTAGACATGTGCTTGGAGCGCGTGCCTTGGCACGAGCCTCAATCAGTCTTTTAAAACATTGATCATATCCATGGATGACAAATGAAGCGAGAAGAGATAAATAGTCCAAATAGAACATTTACAATGTGAAAGAAAATTGACCTGATACAAGTCTGCATATGTGATTTTGGGATGTCTAGTCTTCACAGGTTCTGTTGATTGTCACAACATAAGTAACAATGAGTCATATAGCATATAAAAATGTCTGCCAAAGAAAATAAAATCAAATTCCAAGACCATCATATCAGTTAGGACATAGATTAATTTCACCATTACATCTAAACAGACATGGGAAGAAAGACATCAGCTCGGACTCATACACTTGCTAGTTGCTAGAATAAGATTTTCTTTTTGAAACTGATAAATTAAAGTTTCTACCTAAAGTAACCACGCCTGTCTCTAGACTAGGCACCGAAAGACATCAAAGGAACAGAGACGTGAAATATGTCTACAAATTAATGTTACAAGTGAATTTCGAGCCTGAGTCCCTTGTTTAAATTATGTCTCAATCGCAACAAAGAGAAATGGAAAAAGCTCACCACATAAGTCAACTGCAATTTTGAGTCCCATGTTTGAATTATGTCTCAATTCATCCATGAATCTGATGGATCCATTCGGACCTCCAGTTTTGGTTTTAGCATCATAAGTACCAGCATCATGCCACCTACCCAACAAAAAGCGATGGCACGATTACATTTTGATAATCATTTTAGCCCCATTTCATAACCATTTAAGTTGTATTTTTGAATTTTGAAGTTTAAACTTGTTTTCATTCAAATTCTCTACTTAACAAAAAGATTATTTTAATCTTGACCAAATTTCAAAAGTCAAAATAATTTTTTGAAAGTTCTTTTTTATTTTTAAATTTTAATTTAGTTTTTAAAAACATAAATAACAAGTAGGTGTTATAGGCTTAATTTTTAAAAACAAAAAATGAAAAACGGTATGAAAAGGAAATTTTATTTTTAGTTTTTAGTTTTTTATAATTAAGCCTAAGATAATTATTCCAACCAATAGATTTTCTTAATTTAATGTCTACATTTTCACAATATTTTAAAAAAACTAAATCAAAACTTGAAAACTAAAAAAAAAAACATCCAAAACTTATTTCAGTTTTTAGAGTTAGATTAAGCTTCAAATACTTAAAAGATAAAACTCAAAAAAGAAAGTTAGAATTTCAAGAACTAAAATAAATGGGTATCAACACCAAAAATAACCAATCATAGTGCCATTTTAATTTGATAATCATTTTGTTTTTTATTTTTTGTTTTTAAAATTTAAGCCAATAACAACTAATTCATTAAATATTATTTTTCTTAATTGAATATTTATATCTTATCTATATTTTTTAAAAACAAACCAAATTTTAAAAGAAAAAAAAAAGAGCTTCCAAAAATTTGGATTGAATTTTGAAATTTGATTAACATTCACATACATAGAGGAAGAAACTTTATGAGGGTATTTATTTTTCATATTTAAGGAAGATTTAGATGGAAGATTTACTTACTTCTGTTTAAAAAACTATATACAGACTAGTTTTTTTTTGTAACTATTCAAAATAACTCATCATTTTTACTATTTAAAATAATTCTTCATTTTTAACCATTCATTTCTAATCATTCATCTATAATTATTCAAAATAACTCTTCATTTTTAAACCACTCATTTCTAATCATTGTCTTTTTAATTATTCAAAATAACTCTTCATTTTAAATCCACGTTAAAACAAGTTTTTAACTCTAACTCTTCTATATATAAATAAACAACATCCGAATGAATTTTTTACTACAACTCTCAATTTTTAACTTTTCAACCAAAACTTCATCCAAACACTTCCTACACCTTTTGAAATTTGATAAAGGTCGATAGGAAATTTGAACAAAAATAAGTTTAAATATAAAAAATCAAAAGTTATCCTAAGAAACAAAATCCATCATAATAATTCCTGGAGCAGATTCAGCATGCAGTTAGTTTCAGTTTCCATAGATAGTGAAAGAAAACTTACGCTAAACGAAGCATAATAGGAGCGCATTGCTCCTTCGAGATGAGAGCGCGAAGATCTCGGCGGGCCTTCTCGATCTCCTTCAGGTACGTAGCATCGACTTTGGTAGGCGCCATCGAATTAAGGTCGATAACAATGCTGATATATTTCGCTGAGATTATCAGAAAATTGAAGACATTGTTGGCCGGAGTTGAGATTTTGGGTTTATATTTAGAGAAAACGAATGAGAAAAAAATGCCAAAGTACATGAAAGCGTCAAGAAAAGTATTGGGTCCTTTGCTTCTCGCTAGAGGCACAGCAAATGAGTAAATATAACAATAAAGAAAATCGATTAACGAATTTGGATTTTCTTTTCCAGATTTACGAATGTGAATATGTCTGGTTTTATTTAAATTATAACGGATGCATTCGATCTTTTATTATTGTATTATAAATATTCATCGATATTAATAAATATATTTATTAAATTATTTATAAATGAAAATTTATCTTGCACAATTTTTAAAATAATTCATCTTTCGAATATGATTTTGGGGTTTTTGCATGTATATTAAAAAATAATAATAATAATTCCATGTATAGCACAATTCTCAAACTTATTCATTTGTGGCACAAAAGTGATTGAAGTCTATCGTTGAACTGATTGAAATCTAAAGTCTATCGATTGAACTAATAGAAGCCTATTAGTTGACTGATAGAAATCTATCAATTGAACTGATAGAAGTCTAAAGTCTATTAGTTGAATTGATAAAAATCTAAAATTCATCAGTTGAATTGATAGAAGTCTAAATAGGAATTTTGGGCAAAATGTACTATGAATGAAATTATTTTAAAAAATGGGCTACAATTGTAATGAAGAGCAAAAAATATGCTATGGAGGATAAATTCCCAAAGTATTATTATAAAGGAATTTTGCATGTATATTTTTTTTAAAAACAAAATAATTTCATGTATAGCACAATTTCCAAACTTATTCATTTGTGGCACAAAAATGATTGAAGTCTATCAATTTGCATTGTTCAATCACTCAAAATCGATTGAAGTCTATTAGTTGAACCGATAAAAGTCTAAAATCTATCTGTTAAACTGATAGAAGTCTATTAGTTAAAGCGATAGAAGTCTATCAATTGAACTGATAGAAGTTTAAAGTCTATAAGCTGAACTGATAGACGTCTGATGATGTTAGAATAGCAATTTTGAGCAAAATGTGCTATGGATGAAATTATTTTTAAAAAATATGCTATGGATGAAATTATTTTTTAAAATGTGCTATAATTATAATGAAGAGCCAAAAATATGCCATGAAGGATAAATTCTCTATGATTTTCTATTGGTGATAAAATCTATGGCTACTTTAATTTTATCAGATTTTCAACAAAAAAAAAAAATCAGTAATATAACTCAATTTGGATTTCCTGCAACAAATGAATTAATTTTGATTTTATGTTATACATGAAAATACTTTGCCATTTTTTTTATTGTACATGCAAAATTTCCTATTTAAAAAGTGATTACAGTAAGTTAAATATGGAAGGTGCTACTATTAAAGTCAAATACCAACTTCTACGGCCAAACTCATAAATGCAGCATTCGATTAGATTGCCATTAAAGAATGAATCATGTATTTCGCATTTGTTTCAAATTTAAATAAACTTTATATAAATAATTCATTATAACTAAATGAAAGTAAATTTTCAATTCACCAATTACTAATTTGCCACACTCTTTATCATTTATCTATCAAAGTGCTGATGACCAAACACTACAATGTGACCATTTTTAATTTATTGGTAGACCATCTTTTTCTTTTTGATATACATAGATAAGATATGTCATTTATACATCAACACAAAATTATTTTAAATTATAATAATAATAAATAATAATATATGTATAGCTCAAATATTCTTGAAATAATAATAATAATAATAATAATAATAATAATAATCATAATAATAATAATAATAATAATAAAAAGAGTCAACTACCTTCTTAATTTCAAGAGTTTCTTGATGGTTCTCTCTCATTTCATTCCCAAGAAAAAAAAATAGATAATACAAATGAGAATCGATGATTCAATAGAGACCCAGGATCCTCAGATGATAGAACATCAAAAGAGATAGACTCAGGATCCTCATTGTCAACAGAGACTACATTGTGGTCATCAACATGGCACTCCAAGTTGGTAGCTAGTGAAACAGGAGACATGGTGTCCATGATAGGAGTTTGAGCTGATGATAGTGATGCATGAGAAGCACTTAGAAGCTACATGGGAGGTAGAATGAGAAGGGTGTGGAAACGGAATGGCAGACACAACAACAACGTCACGAGGGGAGATAATGGCATTAGGAAGAAAACCAAATTTGAAGGGGAACATGTATTCATTGAAAACCACATGTCGATAGACATAGAGTCTACCAATGGTTCTAAGATAACGATATCCTTTGTGACTCTCATTATGTCCAAGGAAGACACAGTGTGTGTTATGGTATTGGAATTTGTGAGACTGGCACGGTCGAAGACAAGGGTAACAAGTGCTACCAAAGACTTTGAGAAATTTGTAATCAGGAGGTAAGTGTTGAATCATTTCAAATGAGTATTTTTTGTCAAGAACTAGGGTAAGTAGCCTATTGATGACAAAAATAGCACTAAGAAATGCATCCCACCAATATGAAAAAGGCATGGAACCTGAGCTAGGAAGGTGAGTCCTATTTTAACTATGTGTTGATGCTTACGCTCCACTAAGCAGTTTTTGTTGTCTAGTGTGAAGGCACAGGTGTCGAAAAGATATGCCAAATTGTTGATGAACAAGTATAAATGGGCGAAATTCCCCACCCCAATCACTTTGGAGAGTCTTAATTTTGGAGTCAAATTTGTTTTCAGCAAGCTTTTTATAAAGAAGAAAAGCATTTAGAGAACCATCCTTGATTTTTAAGGGGTAGATATGAGTGAACCTGTTGAAGTGGTCAGCAAAGCTAATGTAGTAAACATAGCCAACAATAGATAAAATAGGGGATGGGCTCTAAAGATTACATGAAACAAGCTCAAGATGTGTAGTAGAGATAGTTTGAGATGTGGAAAAGGGTAGAACATGAGATTTGCCAAGTTGACAAGATTCACAAAAGAAATGCTCTCCAATTCTTGATATAACAAGATTACAAGACTCTAAAGCTAATTACACTACCATATCATAACTATGACCCAAGTGTTGGTGCAATATAGATTTAGCCACCTTGCATTTTACAGGTTTATTGACTCCAAGACTTGATACAAGACTCACGAAAGGACTCGACCCAACTGGAGAATAAAAAAAAAACAAGCTACAACAATTTAAAATTGAAGGGAGACTTATTGCACTGACGATTGAGAGGAAGTTGAAGATGATATAGGCCATTCTGAAGTGTTCCACGTATCACCGCCATCTCAGACTCCTTATCCTTAACAAGACAATACAAATGGTGAAATTCAATAAACAAGTCATTATCAACAGCAAACTAAGAAATACTAAGTTGTGTTGAATGTCAAACACATGAAAAATATTGTTTAACTTAAGATTGTGAGTAGCTGTCTAAATTTCAAATTGACGTACATTATATATGCACAGTTTAGATCCATTACCAATAGTTAAAGCCCTATTCCCTATGTATGGAGCTCCCTCGGTTAAGTTGGAGGCATCGATAGTAACATGGCTGGTAGCACCCGTGTCAGTAAGCCAGTAAGGATCGAGGTTAACCTCAAGTATAGCAATCGAGGCAGCATTTTCATTCTTGTTGGTGTGGCGAGTGAAATTATTTAGGTTTTTAAATGTCTCATCGAAACGGTACTAGAAGGTCGAAATATCATGACCATTCTAATTGCAAAGATAACAGAATGGGGAAGACGAACCTGAAGAGCTGTTGGAGTTAATGGTTGCACATTGTTGTTACCTTGATTGTTTCCTCTACCACCATTGAGAACCGGTCACGCCCACCTTGGTTTCTTCCATGTTCATGGCTGCAATAACCTTGGCCATTTTCACCATTGTTAGGCAAGTTTTGCTAACCATGGTTCATTCCTCGTCCTCTGTAGCTTCCCCTAGTGGATTGACTTTGCCTGCTGTAGGCATAGTTAACATATTGTTCTTCAATAAGTGTTTCGAGAGTAGGGGTGGAATGATAATGACTAAGTGTTCCTCCAAAAGCGATTAGAAATGCGTGAAATTCCTACCATAGAGTAAACTCTCTATTCTCAATCATATAGATTACTGGTACAAACTCAGCATCAAGACCCCAAGAACATATGAAATGAGTCATAAAGAGAAACAGGAGCGCCTGCAAGTTGAAGCAACTCGGCGGTTTGCTTCATCAAGGATAGCTAATCTAGCATCTTCATAGATCTCTTCCTAGTGTTTGCAATTTTTCTTGTAATTGATTAATTCGAGCCTTGATAGTAGCTCCAAATATGTGCACTAGAGTCGTCCAAACCTCTCGAGAGGTTACAAAGTTCATTACATTAACAGTTATAGTTGGAGCCATAGAGCCAAACAACCACCCCGATAAGGCTATGTCGACAGTAACCCAATCATCGTATTCAAGGTTAGGAACTTTCTATGGTTTCCATCTTTGTCACAAGTATCAACATACACATGTGGTTTCTCCTTCTTGCTTAGGATGTATCCATCAACTTTTTGGCCTCTAAGTATAGCTAGCATCATTCCTCGTCATGACAAATAATTTTTCTCATCCAATTTTACCGTCAACGCAGTATTGAATGGATGCCAAAAGATGAGTTGAGCGTGAGTTTCTCTATTGATTGAATAGAGGAAGATACCAACTTTGGCGTTAGCTGATAAGGCTATGATACCAACTTTGACAAAATAGAAAAGCTCTAGACGAGAGGAAGAAAATGATGAAACAGAAATTGCAGAGAAAATTCTCAATAATTTTCATTCAACAGTATATTGGCTAAGTAGCCATGGAATAATACAGAGGTCAGCACAGAGCCAATAAGAGTGCATCACGTGGGTGTTTGTTACAACCAAAAGAATGATAAAATGACAAAGTTTTACAAATGGGAAATTGATCCAAAATGACAACATTTAACATAAAAGGCCCAACGGCTAAATTGAGCTACTATTCCTAACTTGCCATCTCATGGGCTCTAGGCCCAACTTGGATTGGGTTCATTATTATTATTATTATTATTATTATTATTATTATTATTATTATTTTGAGATTAGTTAAATTTAGAAAATAATTATAAATGCAGTAAACTTAACAAATATAGCAAGCATAATTATTAATATTAAATGAATAATGAGAAACAATTGTCCTAACAGAGAAAGTTCGTCAAAGGGCTCTGGTTCGGATGCTGACGTGGTCTCTCTCGTCCGGGGATCTGGTGACACCCTTTGAAGAAAGAAAGAAATCATCTTCATGGTATATCCGCTTTGCCATGGTAGAGGATGTGATGTCAGCGGTTCCACAAGTTTGCACACGAACATTGGCTTGGCGGTTATGCAAGGTGTGTGGTGGAAGTTATGTCGATGGCTAAAGAGCTTCCAGGTAAGCCAAGTAGGTGGAAGTTGCACCATAAATTTTAGCAAGGTATATCGACATGTGAAAAATCTTGGAATGTGAGATTTCGAGTGTTATACTTTTTTATGGTGGAGTATGTTATAATTCTCAGGGTTGAGAATTATGATTGTCAGAGAAGACAATGTTGCAGTAGAAGATGTAGATTCTTCAAATATCTCACCAATGTGAAATTTGTTGGGTTTTTGGAAAAATACTAGAAATGAATTTGTCCCACATCGGAAAGATGCAAAGTAGTGAAGGTTTTGGTTTCAAAGCAACCCAGTCATAAGCACTTTAAACTTGGTGTACTAACTCTAGTTAAATTCCTTTTTCTATTCTCTTGTGGAGAGGGACAAAGGGTGTGAGTAATATAAGTTTTGAATATAGTGTTTATGTAATTGAGGTCGGGAGAGAAAATTTTGTGTGATTGTAGCAATTTTTCACATAGTAGAAATTTTTCCGTCCGTGGTTTTTTCTCCAGTTTGGAATTTTTCCACGTACTTCTTGTGTTCTCTATTTTATTGTTTCCTTTTAATTTCTCAGTATTTTTCTACTTATTCCTAATTTTATTAAGGAAGATTTTTTCCCAACATTTTCATGTTTCAATGACTTCCGCTATGCATTTCTATACTCCCCGTATAAAAGAGAGAGAAAAAAAATGGAGAAAAAAAATGGAATTCATTGTTCGTGTATTATTCATCCTCTAACCAAATTCATCAATTATTATCTTTATTATTAATATTTTATTTATCTTTATTATTAATCTCCTGATGATATTTGAATTCATAATCCTTAATCTTCGATTTAAATTACGACAAATATATTTAATAAAGAACATATTGACCAGAATGAAATTATGTTTTTTTTAAAGATAAATGGAAAGAGACAACAATACTTAGATCATATATAAGAAGCATTACTACTACCAAAAGTAAATCATGATTTCAAAAAATCAGAAAAAAAGGAGCAATTTCATTTCATAATCTCACAAGTCACAACTTACAACCATTTCAATATAAATTATAAGTTACACTAATATTTAATTTACACAATCACATTACACTAAATACTCCTATTTACATTACAACGCAAGCATTGGGATTCTCATCGCTAAAGGCAGAAGTGTATTTAACCTCAAAAGATCCCGCACGTGCGAGCGGCGCCGATTCCGGGTTCGCGTTGACATTCCGCACGTATCCCGGCGGCGCTTTCTTGTCGTAAGCTCCGGGAGCGTAAGGGTGTTCGACGACGTCGTATGTGGGACGTACGGCCAAAGCTCCGCCGCCTTTCCCGTCCGGTGGCGGAGGCGCTGCACAACCTTGGCCGGATCCACGTACCCGACCACCGTGAGCTTGCTCCGTTTCCGGTCAACGTCCACCTCCGTTATCCCTTTCATTCCTTCCACGGATTTCTTCACCTTTTTCTCGCACCCTTCGCAGTCCATCTTCACTTTTATCTCCACCGTCTTCACCGCCGTTAAAACCAATAATAATGGAGGAAAAATTGATTATAGACAATAATTAAAGCTTTGATCAGTTTAATGTCCATCTCAAACAAATGAATATGTTCAATGTCTCGATCTCCAAAAAATAAAAACATAAATATATGTTTGTAAGAGTAACATGTTCCGAGTCCCTCCATCCATAATTTTTTTTTAACTATAAATTACAAATAATGATAAATAAATAAATAAAATAGTTGATCAAAGAATTCTATTAATTTTCTTTGATCGGTCTCGTGACATTAGTCAAACATATGAGGGAGTATGGTGTTTCATGCTCAAACCCAATTGAGGAAGTAATAGGCTTTATGGATACCATATTAAATAATATAGGTTCTACCTCAAAATCAATTGACAATGAAGAGAGTAACTCATATCTCTTTATATTGATGTTGGACTCTGAATCTATAACATTGGTGTTAAACTGATTTACAACTAAATAATGAAATTGGTGTTGAACTGATGTACAACTAAACAATAAAATTATTGTGCTATAGTGCTACTAATTCATTCGGTAGAGATGGATATGATATGATTATGGTCTATGTGCACAAGTATTTATCATAATTTTATTTTGTTTTCCAATACTTTAACTTTTATAATTTTTTCGTTTTATATATTAAATATTTGTCAATTATTAATAAGTGGTCCATCTTTACTTTTATCCCCACCGCCCTAGCCCCCATTTAATACATTATGGATGAAAAATAGATTATTACCTAATAACAAATCTTTAATAAGCTTAATGTTTGTATCCCATAAAAAAGCGAAAAGGTTCGATGTCTTGTCCAAATTGGAGGCTTAAAATAAATTGGTTCTGTCCTGCTCCCTCATTAAAAAATTAGCTCGATTTTCTTGATAATTAGAATTTAGTTAACTCCAGAAGTTTAGGTCGGTTTGATGTTTTCCTTGCTTCTGTTACTTTAGTATCTAAGATATTTTATTTTTATATTTCAATTTGATCTCTAGGATTAGTGGTGTGTCAGTTTCATTATTTGGTGATAAATTTTAATACCATCTATAATCACGAGGTCGATCTTAAAAGTCGATGCTGGACACTCAGTTTCTTTGAGCGCAAATGTACAATTAGTTCATTGAAAATGTATTCTAGAAATATTTTAATAACTTTCAAAAATCAAAATAAATTTTTAGAAACTATTTAAAATATTTTATTTAATTTAAAGATATAAATAAAAATATAAATATTGAAGTAAGAAAATTATACATTAAAATCGTATTTATAGACTTAAACAAAAACTGGATTAATTACAATAATAATAATAAATGGGTTTGTTTTAGAATGTACCTGAAGTTGCTTATTTTTCTTGAGCTTCTTACTGTCATCGCTGTGACCGTGAGAAGAGCTGCATACATCGGCGCAACGATCCAAGAAACCCATTACAGAGGAAATTAAAAATTTAAAAAAAAAAATAAAAAAAAAATTCAGATTTATGTTGCCTTCAAAATTCAAACGAGTATATATCTGCGTGGCAAATGAAACCTAAGCTGAACCAAGAACTAATGGATTACGTGGCACATTTGATTACACCTCATTTTTATGATGGACACGTGGATGGTGTATATACACGTGTACGGATGAGAGGACGACATGTCATCGGGTTACTTTTCAAACTTTTTGAGATGGTTAAATATCATTTAAAATATCATATTAGTCCCTAATTTTGAATTTTATTTTATTTTGTCATTTACATTTTTAAAAGTTTTAATTTCTTTTAGTACAAATTGGAGGAGGGGAGACCAACGAACCTATATAGATAACACAATTATTTTCAAATAATATAAAAATAAAATTCCAATTTCTGGACTTAATCTCGTAACTGTAGAGTTGAAATGGACTAACATCAAATTAGATAATCAATTGTGTCACTGATCCTCAATTTTAAAAGTTTAATTTTAGTGTTTTGGCTTTTTAAATTTATTTTAATTTAGTCTTAAAGTTTGTATTATATTTAATTTTGATTCGTAAATTTTTAAATATTCAATTTAGTAGCTAAACTTTGAAAAAAAAAAATAGCAATTGATTTTTATTGGAAACTTTTTGTTAATCATTTTGAATAAAATAACTTTTTTTTTAAAATTTAAGAGATATATTCACCTATTTTCTTTACCTATATTAAAATTATTCAACAAATTTTAAGTAATATTAACTGCAAATTTTCCATAGAGATAATTTTAAATTCATTTTATAATTTTAGAGATTTAAAATTAGATATTTAAATCTTCGAGTGCCAAAATAAAATGCTTTAAAAATTAGAGATTAAAATTTAATTTTTAAAGATCAGCCAACCAAAAATGAAATAAAATTCAAAGCTTAACCTTCAAAATAATATTTGAACTTTTTATAATTATTTTTAGCTTGGCTAGAGGTTCGGTGGTTCTGGTTATTTCAAAAGATAACTTTAGATCAACGATCGGCACCGAATGAAATAAACCGTCATATTTTGTTTGTATTGAAAAAATACATATTTTGAATGAAAAAAATATTTAATATATATATATATATATATATATATATATATATTCTAAACTCAAATTTAAAATATTTAAATTTTATCATTGCTATAATTGTAATAAAATATTAACTATAGGTATGACTAAATTAATTTAAAAAGAAATACCCCAATATTGTAGTATAAAAAACCTATTTTAAAAAGAAACAAGTAAAAAGAAAATTAAAAAACACATCTGGACTAATATCAATTGCTAGGTACAACTATATTTATTTATTTTCTTGAGAAACAGGTATAACTATATTTATACTACCAGACACGATGTTTTGATAATCTGTAATCTCTTTATATTTTAGGTTCAAAAAAAAAAAAAAAAACTCTTTATATTTTAAAACATATGAATATTTTATTATTATTGTTGTTATTTACATTTTAATGATTCTATTAATTTTTTTATTAGTTAGTTTAGAATTTTTGGAAGATAATTATTTTAGTACAATAAAAAAATGTAGGAACTCAACCTATAAGTCTCTTAGATTCATAATACATCAAAATGTAGTTGAACTATTATTATGAACCATTTTGAAAATGGGAGATTTTACTTGTATAATAAAAAATAGCAAAATATTTTCGCACAAAATCAAAACTAATTCATTTGGAGTAGGAAGTTCACAAATTGCCACAAATTAAATATTATCCCTCGTTAAATTTTATCACCGATAGAATTCAATCCGTAGCAGAATCATTCTATTACTGGTTGAACACTGATAGAAAATTGAGTTCTCACTTTGAGTTCTATTACTAATAAAATTAAAGTAGTAGACTCATTCTATCACTGATAGAAATTAATGTATTATGAATTATTTTAGAACTTGTACTACAAATATAATATAAAAGATAAAATGTGTTTGAGGGGAAATTCCCTTGAAAATACCGGTTTATAAATGTTTCCTTTTTTCTTTTTTTGCATTTTGAACATTTAATTTATTAGGAATGTTATAAGATACCCAAATACTCTATCTAATAAGTAAAACTCCCCTACACATGGATGTGTAGGGGAGGAGCCCTACAATTTGATGATGTGGCACCATTGGTGCCACAAAAATTCCTTTATATTTTATTTTTTTCATTTATGAGATGATTTTTTGTGGCATCTAATGATGCCACATACTCAAATTGTAGGGGAGTTTTACTCCTATCTAATTATCTAGACTCTACTTATGAATATTTGCATTATTTATAAGTTTTTTTCACCTCTTTTCAACTTAATTTTTCATATTAGATATATTATAGTAGTTTAGATATTAGATATATTATAATAGAATATATCTAATATTTCCCATCATTTAAGTCTTTGAATTGAATGCTAAAAACCTTTACAACAGTTTTTTCAAAAAAAAAAAACCTTTGCAACAGAAAGGAATATATCTAATATTTCCCATCATATAAGTCTTTGAATTGAATGCTAAAAACCTTTACAGCAGAAATTGTTAAGAACTAAAAAGAATATTGAAGAATAACAACAAAAGGTAAACGAAAAAAAAGGACTTATTAAATGTCTGTTTGAAAAAGTGGGTGAGTTCACATATATTTTCACTGAAAAAGATAAAGAATAAACAAGAAATGAAACAACCCCATATTAAAAAATGAAACTTAATTATTTTAATTCATGATAATTATTTAAATTAATTTCGGAATGTCATTTAAATGTGCATAAACGTTTATATATATGTGCGGTAAATGAATGTCAAATGTAATTTTTAAAGTACTAAATTTTTTCGGGGTTAAACTAATAATTTTATTATTTTTAAATAATTAATTAATGTAGTTTTTTAAGAATAATTCTTATTTAAACGTGTATATAAATGTGTGCGCTAAGTTTTTTTTTTTTTAATAATTATTTAATGTAGTTTTTTTTTAATTATTTAATGTAGTTAACATCGCATCATTTTAATAATGTTCGACACAAGCTTTAAATGTATGGTACAGCGTGTCGAAGAAAATTTAAATAAATTGGGTGAACGTTAGTAGATGTGGGTGCTGTGCTAATTAAATTTAAATAAAGGGATTTTTCCCAAGTACTCCAAAAAAAAAGGAAAAAAATGATAAAATTTTTGAAAAAACTCAAATACAACGAAAACGAATTCAAATATCTTAAATTGATAGATATAAAAATGGATTGATTTCAATAAAATGAATCATGGATAGACTACGATTAAGTAAAATTTGAAAATGAAAGTTTTCAATTAAATTAATTATTTTATTTATATATATATATATTTTAGTATATATTAGGGGATAGAGGACAAATACCGGTTTTGAAATGATTTATTTTGTTTTATATTTTTTATGTATAAAATATTTTTAAAAAATTACCATAATTAAAATAGAGATGTTATAATTTATTTTTTATAATAAATATCCTTCCAATAACGTTATTATGAGTTTGATTTTTTTGTTTTTTAAATGTCATTTTCAATTCTGTGACTCACATGTTTACTTTTGGTTCGTTGGCAATAAATTGGTTAAAGCAAAAGCTCCTTCGAGGTGATAATCTTTTCTTTCTTTCAAAGTTATATTTATTTTCTAACCATTTCTTTACAATTATTATTTTTTTTCTTTGTTTTCGTGAATTTGAAGCTTTTGTAAAATAGATTATTAAAAAAAAAAGAGTACCCTAGTTGTCTAGAGTGTTTAAAAAAATTAAATGATGATTGATTCAATTTATGTTGATCGTTATCATAGTAGTTAAAAAAATTTAAGAAATATATAAACTTTATAATTTTCCTTTAATTATACATATATATAGAAACAAAATATCAAATTTTAAAAACGCTACAAACATAAATCATATAAAGTATCTAACAAATATTCTAACAAATCCTAAATGCTAAAAAATAAGTATGAACTTAAACACACTCTCGCTGGGTTATATTCCAATCATTTTTAATAATGACCACCAAATTGATCATTTTTTTTCTACTAAGTTTATTAACATCCAAATATTCTAAGATTAAAGATAATAATATCATTTGGGAGAGGATATTAAAAATAATTTTTTTTAAAAAAATAAGTATGAACTTAAACACACTCTCGCTAAGAATATTATTTAAGTTCTAGAATACTTTTTCAATGAGTTTATTAAAGTTTCAAATGGACGGTTGAAAGTTTCAAATGAACGGTTTTTCCCATTGTAGCAATCTACAACCAAATAATATGTTTTTACATGAATTTCTTCATGTATGTTTATAGAAATCAAATCAAAATTTGGAACAAAAAAAAAAATAGCTTCTAAAAAGTTTATTTTTATTTTCGAAATTTGATTAACATTCACATATTTTTTTAAGAAAAGTTAGATATATTGTACAAAAAATAAAATATATTGTAGAAAATATGAGTATAAGTAAGCTTAGATTTCAAAAACCAAAAACAAAAATTAAATATTTATCAAATAAAATCTTAGCATTTTTTCCTTATGATTTTATTATTTTAATTGCTTTTAATTGTGACGGAAAATCTTTAGTACGAAAAAAGTTTAGTAGTGCTTTTTATCTATGCTAAATCCATGTGTTGAAATTCAAAAGCATTTGAGGATTGAATGCTTTTTTCATCTTCATTTTTTTGTGAGGATGGAGGAATGAAGATCATAATTTGGGTGTTTGTTATTGTATTTTAAAAAAATTAAACATTAGATTGGATCTAAAACCAAATCGAACCAATTGAAAATCGAATCAATAATTCTATATTTTATTAGAGATTTGATTGAATCCATGTTTTGAAAATCAAAGATATCGAGGTTCCATTATTGGTACAAAACCGACCAAAGTCGAACCAAAATCACCACTACCAACTAGTGATAGAAAATTAAAATATTGTAATAGTGAAAAAGCTTGGTAGAATAATTTTTTAAAGAAAAAATGACAAAAAAATGGCAAAAACTATTTTTAAATATAGAAAGTTCAAGATCTAATTTTTAACAAATTTAAATTTGAGGGCTAAAATAAATTAATGATATAAAAGAGTTGCACTTTTGTGACAAAAAGAATAAAAATAGCTATAGGAATGAGAATACAATAAAAAAAAAAGATTGTTAATATTTGAGTCGAAAAAAAAATAATAGCATAATAATTTCATTATTTAGTAAAAATCTTGTTCAACATCATAACTACCTGTTTGATTGTATTTAAATTTGATTTATTTCAAAACATACAACAATTAGTTGTAAGGAGAGCTCATGTCACATCGGCTACAAATTTTCTAAAATAAAAAAAAAAACCCCATAATATAATTTGATATCGTGACACATCTTCAGAACTAGACTTGAAATCAATCATAAAAAAAAAAATTAAAAAGTTGGATTAAACCAGTGATTTAAAGACACGTGACATGGCGGGAGATCTCGGCCACCAAATATATACACGTAGCTCCCATTACCCATTTCCAACCAGTTCTCCATATTGGCAGAAATGAAAATTTTGTTGGAGATCTTTTTGTGTATTATTATATTTTTATATTTTCGCCACGACGGCGCCGCCGCCGATTCCAGCGTCGTGCCGGAAAAAGAAGCGGTTCCGGCGATACTCGTGTTCGGAGATTCGGTTGTGGATCCGGGCAACAATAACTACATCAAAACCGTCGTTAAATGCAACTTTTCACCTTATGGAAGAGACTTTAATGGCGGAAACCCGACCGGCCGGTTTAGTAACGGCAAAATTCCTTCCGATTTCATAGGTAAGGCTCATAATCCAACAAATTAATATTTGAATTTAGTAGAAATTTAAGAGAAATTTTTGTACTAACTTTATAGAGTCGCCGACATTATTTATTTATTTTGTTTTGAGTTTTCGTATTAATGAGAAAAGGGTAAGTCATGTGAGGTATAATATATCTTTTCATGACTATACATATGACTTAATTCGACAAATAAAAAATATAAATTAAATTAAATGTGGCTAAAATTAAATTATATATGTACACATGGAAAAGATAAGCATCATACATCTTGACCTAAACTTTTTTGTTGGAACTATTATCTTTTGATCTTGTCACTTGTTATTTCATGGTTCTTTAAAATTTCTGAATACAGTAATTTATGATTATATAAGATAATTCATAATATTCTTTACACAATCAAACATAACTTTTATTACGAATGGGTCAGTGGCGTAATGGTTTCATTGTTTGAACCAGTTCAACACCAACATCATGAGTTCGAACTCGAGAATCGGTATTATATGAACATGTTTAACTGACCATAACTTAATTGATATCTTGTTTAACACTTCAAGATTAGAGGTTCAATACTCCACCTCACATGCCATTCAAAAAAAGAAAAAGTAAAAATAAAATTAAAGAAAAGAGGGGTAATTAAGTAATTTTATTCACATAAAATTGCTACTACATACCTGTTAACAAATTAACAGTACTTTTTGTTACCTTATTGCTAAACCATTTTTTGGGGTTTGGCTTAAGTTTTGTTTTTATTAACTCCTATATTGTTGAGATGTTGTAAATTTATGATTATTTGTTGTGAAACATTTTATATATTTCTTGTGTGTATTGAAAAATGTGACAGCGGAAGCGTTTGGCGTGAAGGAGCTGTTGCCGGCGTATCTTGATCGGAATTTGACGTCGGAGGAGCTTCTCACCGGCGTCAGTTTTGCATCCGGCGCTTCCGGATACGACCCTCTCACGGCCCAAATAACGGTTTTCTCCATAAACCAATTTACCGTTTTCTTCTTTATCACTTTTGGAATATTATATTTTATATTTTAAAATATTTATGAATAAATATTTTATTAATTATAAAGCAATGAATAGATAGAATCAAATGAGTCTATGGTGCAATGTTTCATTGTTTGGTTGTAAACGAGTTCAATATCATCGTCACAGTTTTGGACCCGATAATTGATATTTGTTCCTCTCCTTCAATATATATTCAAAATAAAAAATAAATAATGAATAGAAAGTTTAATAGGTTAACTATAAATTTGGCTAGTTTGAAAAAGTTAAAACTTTAGTTTAAGATGATTTTAAAAATCATAATTTAGTTTATGTGGTTCGAAGAAAATTAATATCTAATTTTTATAATTTGTAAAAATTTAGTTTAATTTTTATAGTTTGATTTTTTTTTTTCAAAAGTAGTTCATGTTATTTATGATCAATATATGATGTCTTACCTAGTGTGTACGAGGAATTCTTTTTTTTTTTTTTTTTGAGTACGTGTAGGAGGAATTCTTAGTTAAAGAAAACAAATGATGTACATAACGTTTTTTTTTTGTTTTTGCTTAAAAAATGTATTTTTTTTAATTCAATAATATTTGGTTTGAAGATTTAAAATCACAACTTAAGTTAGTAATGGTTTGAAGATTTAAAATCACAACTTTAAGTTAGTAATTCACACCCTCCTTGTCCTTGAATAAAGGGGAGCATTCCAATTTTCCGATTTCTAAAAAAAAATTAAATAACAGCCTACCGATAAAAGAAATAAGTTGCAAAAAGGAAAAGAAAAGAAAATGCACAGCCAGATATTGAAAAGCTCTATTTTGTTTTTTGTTTTTTTTTGTTCAATATAGAAAAGCTCTATTATTATTGTTCATAATAAGTAGAAAAACCACTTTATCTTCATTCATTATTTAAGCTTTAAAGATTATTGTGGTCACATCTATGAAATAAATTAATGTAAATAAAAGCGAGAGCTAGATATTATTGTTTTCATTCAATAAATGCTTTTTTTAATTAATTATATTAATTAAAAAAGAACATAATTGTCTCAGACGTAATGATTAAAGATTTAGGATGAATTTGTATTTCATTTATTATTATTATTATTATTATTATTATTTATGCATGGGTTGCTAGCATCGAAGTCTTTTTCACGATTGAAAAGTCAACAAATAAATAACCATTTATTGTCCAAGCTTTATATTTTAGCATACGGTTGAATTTACACAATATTTAACTTGTAACAATTTAATCATATTTTCTCAAAAAAAAAAAACAATTTAATCATGTCAAACAAATTGCATAAAAAATCAAATTAACATTTGTTTTTCAATAGTTTTTTTAGAAAGTTCATTTTAATTAGTTTTTTTTGTTTTGAGCGTAACTTTTTTTAATACAATAAAGAGGGTTCGAGACAAACAATCATTCTCTTATTAAGTTCACGCAATTCATAATCATTTCAAATTTTTATTCTCTCTTGACTATTATTTATCTTTGTGACCATTTTTTATTTTTCTCATATTCACTATAAATAATTATTTTATAAGATCAATTTAAGTAATGTATTTATCTTTTCATGCTTGACTTAATTTAGGTCATATTTTGTTATTATTTACCAAACAAAAAGAATATGACTCAAATTAGGATATATGTAAATATGAAAAAATAGATATCAAGATATGATCTAAAATTTTCTCTTATTCTATTAACCTAAACATACAGTTCTTTTGATGATCATTTTCATCTTAATAATTATTATTTCGAATAATCATCATGTCTCATATTGTTCTCTAATTCTCATTTTTCTTATTACAAATCCGTGTAAATGTAGAGTATCAAATAAAAGATTTGAGTTTTGAGAATTGACACAAAGTATTAACCATTTGTTTGTAGTAAAAGAGTTTGGTGGCTGGTTAATTTCATTATTTTGTGGTAATCTAGTTCAATATCACGATTACGGATTCATACCTCTTATTTAGAATTTGTAGTCCACTTCCCCCAATTTATACTAAAAAAACCATTTGTTTGTGTGTTTTTTAATTATTATTTAATTGCACCTAATTTATTTATTTATTATCTTTTATATGAATATATGAGGTGAGATATCAAAACCTCTAATCTCAAGATTTGCTAGTTGAATATCATTAATTATTATTGTTTTTTAGTATAAATTGAGAGAAGAGAGACCAACAACCCGTACATAGAGAGCACACTCTCAAATAATATGAAAGTTGTGCCATTAACTATCAATTTTGAGGCTCGAACTTGTGACACTGATGTTAAACTGATATACAACCAAACAATAAAATTATTGTGTCATCCATTCGATTAATTATTATTGTTATTTGTAGAATACTACTTCTTATGTTGACAAGTTACTAAAGTATAATCAAACTAATAATTCTTTTTTTTTTTTTCCTACAAAACCAGTCCGTCTTATCACTCGACGATCAAATACAAATGTTCAAAGAGTACATAAACAAGATAAAAGCCGCCGTGGGAGAAGAAAAAGCGGCGGCGATTATTTCAAAAAGCATAATAATCGTCTGCTCCGGCAGCGACGACCTGGCCAACACCTACTTCACCACCCCGTTCCGGCGGCTCCAATACGACGTCGCATCGTACACCGATCTCATGCTCCGATCGGCTTCCACGTTCTTCCGCCAACTCTACGCGCTCGGCGCCAGAAAGATCGGCGTTCTCAGCCTGCCGGCGATCGGCTGCCTTCCGACGCAGAGAACCCTGCACGGTGGCGCCGCCCGTGACTGCTCCGAAGTTGCCAATTCCGCGGCGGCGCTGTTCAATTCGAAGCTTTCGCCGTTGATCGCTTGGCTTGGGAAAACGTATTCGGATTCCTGGTTTGTTTATCTCGATATTTATACTCCGCTTCTTGACCTCATTCGGAACCCGGCTCAATATGGTAATTTTCGCTACATTTTTTTTTCTTTTTAATTTATTGGTTTTATTTTAATAAGTTCCTTTTTTTATATATATTTTTTAATAGTTCCTTTTTAGAAGTAATATTAAATTTTAACATTACATCAACATTTTAAAAAATAGGTTAAAATACCATTTTGGTCCCTCAACTTTCTTTGTTTCATTTTGGTCCTTCAACTTTCAAAAGTTCAATTTGGTCCTTCAACTTTAAGTTTTGTTCAACTTTGTTCCCTCAACTATAATTTTTGTCCCAGTTTAGTCCCTACACTTTTAAAAGTCGAAATTTAGTCCTTCAACTACCAATAAAACTTAAAAATAGTCCATAACTTTAGTTTAATGTTAACCCATGGTTAAAAAATAATAATATTTTATATATCATCTACAAATATTTCTTTCTCTCTCCTCCATACATTTTTTTCTTCCATCTTTTCTTTATTTCTTTTGGGAGAGCTCAAGCATGGGAGGAGGGTACAAACACAAAAACTTGAGAGAAATTAAGATCATCGAAAACTTTTATTAAAAGTTAATTAATTTGGTCATATTTATCAATTTTAATTCGGATTGCAAACTTAAAATCTTGAAGCCGTCATTTAAGCTTGTGCCTGCAATTTTAGGGATTCCGACCATAGCAACCGAAAAAAAATAACTATTTATTAAATTAGATAAATAAAAAAAATAACTTATCTCATAATTAATCTAGGTCAATCCAATCTAAAATCGAAGAAAATTTCTTAACCATCCGGCATTTGGGCATGCCATTGAAAGGGAAATTGGAAAAAAAAACTGTTTTAAAAGGTTGTAGAGTACACCATTTGAGGGTTGAAAAAGGGGTTGAAATCGATGAGTGAGAGAATTTTCAAAAGGTAGCTTTTAAATTTGGGGATTTTGGAGGGTATCCATTGAAATTGACATCAAATTCACAACTGGGTTTGTTCCATTTTAGATGAATTTGGTTGATTTTATTCTTCATTTTGGTCTTTTTCTCTCTTAATTCATCTTTCTCTTTGAAAGCCAAAATGTTAACTCAGAATGACTCCCATTTCCAAAGGAAAATAATTGGAAATAAAGCTTAATGAGAGAAAAGATGAAGAAAACAAAGTATGGAGGAGAGAGAAAGATCAAACCAGGAAAGAGAAAGAGATGAGACATAAAATATTATTATTTTTTAACCATGGGTTAACATTAAATTAAAGTTATGGACTATTTTTAAGTTTTATTGATAGTTGAAGGACTAAATTTAGATTTCTAAGAGTCTAGGAACTAAAGTGGGACAAAAATCAAAGTTGAGGGACCAAAGTTGGACAAAACTCAAAGTTGAAAGACAAAAATTGAACTTTTGAAGTTGAAGGACCAAAATAGAACAAAGCTTAACGTTGAGAACCAAAATGGTATTTTAACCTAAAAAATATTTCAATACCAATTTAGTTTGAAGTCATCAATTTCATTGGATTGAAGATATGACTCGGTTAGAAACTATTTATTCAATTTGATTAAATAAGTTCTTGTCATATTTGAATTTTTCTTAAAAAGTTTCCATCCATATTCTTTTTTCATGAAAAATTTCGTTTTTATAATTATTTTGGGGTACTTCTAGAAGTAAGCCAAATTGGAATTTTTTTTACCATACTAAACAAAAGAATATATTTAGCTATCATAGTCACAAAGGGTACACATGTATAATTAATACATAGTGCTCATTGATATTGTACTAATAGCATATATTATTGTATTAATAATACATAATAATAATATATCAATAATATAAAATAATGTATTAATACCCTAAATTATATGGTAGGATAATTATATCCTATATTTGACTATGATGTAAAAAATTTAAATTTTCCTAGATTTGTAATTATTTTATGAAATTAGCAGCACAATTTCCCTTATTTTATTTATATTTGTTGAGAATTAAGCTTACCACACGCTATATCAATTTTACAATGAATTTCATCACTATCATGGATAGTTCAATTGGTCAAAGAAGGCTTTAGGGTGTATAAGGTCCCCTCATAGTGACCACCTATTTAGGAATTCATTTCCTACGAATTTTCAGTATGCCCGATGACTTAAGGTGCGCACAAGCTGGCTCGGACAGTTCACACATATCAATAAAAAAAAATAATGAATTTCTTAATTGTTGTCTAGATTGATGAATTATTGCTCTTATTGATCACATTACACTAACCTATGATTTTCTTTATTTAATATCTACCTTTCCATCAAAACTCACAATAAATATGGTTTAGATAATCGATCACCTAATCTCCTTCGGAAAGAAATTATTGATCACTTTTTGGTTTATGTGCATACATTAATATTGCTAAACAATGTTTTTGTTGACATAACTCTATTTTGTTTCCGTACCTATACTCTTTATCAATGAAAAATGTTTTTGAAAAAAATTAAAAATTAAGTTAAGATATGACAATTATGTTTTCATAACATTGTATATACTTAACTATGAAGCTTGATTGGAAAAGCCACACCGCTATTCTCCCTAGCCACCCAAGCTCGAATCTTGGCTGATACACTTTTATCTTTTTTTATTAAAAAAAACAAAAAACTACGAAAGTGTTTTTTTTCTTTTTTCCTTCTTTTTTTTTTTTTAAATAATTGATTCACTGCACAAGCCTTGAGAAAAGGAAAAAAAAGTTAGGTTTGGTAATTTAATTTTTTATTCTAAGTATATACTTTTCTATGATCAAAATGTCACCAATTTAGAAAAATGTAAGAACAAAAAGTCAATAGTATATAATCCATGTCTTATAAAGAACTTGTAATCATTTATCTAATCATAAAGATGAAATTGCAGGGTTTGAAGAAGTGAAGAAAGGATGTTGTGGAACAGGAAATGTAGAGGTGAGCATTTTATGCAATCCCTTATCCAACAAATTAGCATGCCCTGATGCTGATAAATACATCTTCTGGGATAGTTACCATCCTTCTAATAAGGTTTACGAGATTCTTACTCGTCGCATCTTAAAGAATGCTCTTTTCAAATTCTTTTGATCTATAAACTGTTTCATAATTAATTTCTTATAAATTATTTTAATTATAATTATTATAGTAGAGGCGTGTATAAATTGATACAAACACTCTTTGATAATAATTTTAAAAAAATAAAAAATGGTCTAATTGTGTATGCTAAAGTTCTTTACAATCTGTATACAATTGTGTAAACTTGGCAGTTATAATTTCTTTGAGGTAGGTAAATATTCATTTTCATTTTTTTTTATCTTTAGTGGGTAGAATATTATAGGTTAAATTATGATTTTAGTGAAGACAGTATTCCCGTAGAAAGACAAATGATTTAATATCATTTAGAGAGGTAGTTATGTTAATTTTGCTTTCCATCACAAATTGGGAAAACTTTCTAATTGAATCAAGCTCCACTATATCAAGAATGCCCATATCCGTCTAAAGGCTTGGATTCGACCCATGAGACAACAATAAATTTTATAATGAAAATTTACCATCAGCAGCACATTTTACCTTTTGTATTATATTTGCAGCACAATTTTTAAAATAATTTCATTTATAGCATATTAATTTCTATCAGTGATAAAATTCAACTAGTGATAGAACTCAATTTGAAATTCTATCACTAATAGAAAATTCAAGCGGTGATAGAAGAAGTCTTTCATCGATTGAATTCTATCACTAATAGAACTCAGTAGTGATAGAATTCAATTTGAATTTTTTGCTACAAATGAATTAGTTTTGATTTTATGTTATAGATGAAAATATTTTATCTTTTTTTGTTATACATGCAAAACCCCCTTTTATAATTATGTTCTTATTTGTGAGGCTCGAACTTGAAACCTCTATGAAAAATATATCTTGAAAGTCTCAATTGCAAGTCTCAATCAATAAGGTTACTCCTTGATGAATTTACATATACAAATAAATTTCATAATAGATAATATAAAATTTGTTTGTATGCTTAAATTCATGAAGTGGTTAAAATTAATTAGCAATGAGAAGAGTACCCTTTTTCATGTTGTGAGGCTTCTCACTTTTCAACTTGCGATATTTAACATGCACTTGATCAACGTGGTGTGTTTTAGATTCACTATTTTTAGATTGATTTTCGATTCCATTTTATTGGACTGAATAATTATTTGAATTGTTATGAAAAACCAAAACAACAATCAATCGAAAATTGTGAAACGTAAGAGAAAACACACACAATTTTACGTGATTTATTAACGATGTGTTAGCTACATCCACGGGTAGATAAAAGAACAATTTTATTAATTTGGAGATAAGAATATAAAATGTCGATCAATTGAGACTACAATTTTAAGAGAGTTTACACAATAAACTCTCATAAAACCATATTACAAAATAGATTCAAATATATAAAAACTCATATGCGTATGCATAAAACCAATTTCCTATTTTGTCTAGGTTTTGGGGGCGTTTTCCCCGAGCCTCCACTATGAGTCTCACTCTTAGGATCTCGACCTACTGATCAGACAACAAAGTTTCTGCTCGCTGATTGGACTATAAAACCCCTAACTAAATAATCGTGAGACATCTAACTATTCAAGACATATCTCGACATGAGTTTAATAATTTTTATTGAATTTTAAAAACTTTATTAAGATGTTAGATGTTATGAAATTTCAGATTAAAATAATGGACAAGAAAAGAGTACTTCACTTTTCTTCTTATCTCTTTTTCTTCTTATGAGATTAGATTTTTTTGGAATATAGAGGATTCTTTAAGTTGCCTCAAACTTTAATTTTCTTTTCCCACTTTTAATCGTAAATAGAAAGCGTGCAGAAAACTTCGAGAAAAACAAAATTGTTAGTTGAAACTTGAATCTTTGCATCAATTTCCGGATATTAATTATGATTAAAATTGCTTTTCATTGAAGGCCAAAATGCTGTCAGTTCAAAGGCAAGCAAAAATTAAACTAATTAAACCAATAAAACGACCAACGGTGGGTTGAAAGGTCAAAAATCCCACACCAGAAAGGGCGTTACTACGTCGTTTTGAGGTTAGCACATTAATATTTTTTTAAAAAAACAATATTACAAAATCAAGCAATACACTAGAAAAAAAATATATTAATAATTTATTATAACAAACTATAAAATATACATCCTCAAAAAAAAAAAAAACTACAAAATATACAATTGAATGAGCACCACCAAAATGAGCATAGTTCAAATGTTAAAAAGAGTTGTATTAACAAATTTTAAGTTAGATGATCGATTTCTTATCCCCATATATATTATAAAACAATAAATAAATAAATTGAATGAGTTCCAACGTATGAATATGAATATTTATATGGTTAACAATGATATAAGAGTTTTGCCCTTAACTTTGCATCAATAAGATTTTTGTGTCCAACAAAAAAATTGTGAGTTTCAATAACATATGTTATGATGATTTTTTTTTTCGAAACAATAAGCACAATAGATTTGTGATTGACGAATGATGAGTGAGTTTGAGTATTTGTAAGATCATTAATAATATTAGTGTAGAATTAATTTCATTGATTATTGACATCTAAATATTATAAAATCAGATGATATGTTACATAACAACAATTAAGATTAATGTAAATTAGTTCCAACAGTCATAAATATTAAAAAAAAATGGATAACCAATATTGGTACAAGACTTTTAAAACAATCCTATGAACTGGGATGGGTTCTATCACCCCCAAATATTCTTAAACTAAAAAAAATAAGAATTATATATTTTATTTTAAAAATTAAGTAGAGAAAAAGAATAAGTGTTGTATTTCAAAAATTATAAATACAGAGAAAATACATGAGTTTTTGAATTTTTGATGCAAGAATCGCGGGAATGGCAATATCGAAATTAGAGACGCTTTTCCTCTGGTTACGCACCAAGATAGTTTGCTTACATGACTCTCATGGCGTGAGTAAGGGGAGAACGGCTCTGTGTGAAATTGGAAGTGAAAATTACAAAATCCACAAGAAACTGTGATTGCAGATTGCGAAGGAACTAAGCTTCAAATGAAGATCAATGGGATTCAGAAATCTCTGCTCTGAATCTTCCAAATTTCAAGCACAGAGGCGAAATGAGGAAATGATTCTCACCGATGTAAGTGTCCATAGCTTTGTTGCTTCTTCATCACAGGATTCTTTAGGCTTTCTTTGATGTCGATGAGCTTTTGCATCTTCTTTCGTAATCGTCGTTGAGTGTTTTATGCTTCGGTTGCAGAATCGTCGTTGCAGAATCTGTTAGGTTTTCTTTGAAGGAACTAAACTTCGAATGAAGATCAAAGCGATTCAGAGGTCTATGCTCTGAATCTTACAAATTTCTAGCAGAGAGACGAACTGAGGAAATGATTCTCATCAATGTAAGTATCCATAGCTTTGTTGCTTCTTCATTGCAGCTTCCGTGGCTTTCGTTAAAGTAGATGAGCTTTTTTTCTTTTTCAGCATGTTCTTTCGTAATCGTCGATGTGCGTTTTGTGCTTCGGTTGCAATTTCAAGTCCAGTTGAAGTTATATCATCGTTATCTTGAACTGTATTCTATCTCTTCAAATTCAAATTTGTAGATCTTACTGGAAAATTACTAGTGATTCGACATCATAATTGTTTTGAATATTTGTGCGTGCGCGCGTGGTTGTATGTTTGTGTTCTTCCTGGATGATTTTGTGTGCAGCTGAAAATTGCGTTGTTTCTAGTTAATGATTTTTCGTAATCGTCGTTGTGCGTTTTATGCTTTGGTTGCAATTTCAAGTCCAGTTGAAGTTATATCATCTTTATCTTGAACTGTATTCTATCTCTTTGAATTCAAATTTGTATATCTTACTGGAAAATTACTTGTGTTTCGACATTGTAACTGTTTTGAACATTTGTGCGTGTGTGCGTGGTTGTATGTTTGTGTTCTTCTTGGATGATTTTGCGTTGTTTCTAAAAGTTAATGATCTTTCGATGAAGATGACGGTACCGAGATGATCTTGCAGGTAGGTTACCATTCGAGGCAATCCATAAACCCTAAGCTCAAAAATCAAGTTCAGAAATGCATATGATTTGAGTTAGAACTGGCAAGTGGAAATTAAGATTGCTGAGATTCTGGTACGATAAAAAAAAGTGCAGATTAGGATAAGGAATTTTGAATCTGGTGATTTCTTGATCATGCACAGTGGAGTTTCTAAGCACATTTAGATTTAAGAATGTCTTCGTGGGATAGTCTTGCGAACGTTTCGGGTGTCGCCCAGCTGACGGGTTTCAATGCAGTTCAGCTAATTGCAATGATTGTAAAGGCAGCAAACACTGCCAGGATGCACAAGAAGAACTGTAAGCAATTTGCACAGCATCTCAAATTAATAGGGAACTTATTGGATCAACTCAAGGTCACAGAGCTGAAGAAATATCCCGAGACTCGAGAGCCTCTCGAGCAGCTGGAGGATGCTTTACGAAAAGCATACATTTTGATCAATAGCTGCCAGGATCGCAGCTATCTCTATTTGCTGGCTATGGGATGGAACGTTGTTTACCAATTCAGGAAGGCTCAAAGTGAAATCGATAGATACCTGCGCCTTGTCCCTCTTATTAATCTGGTGGACAGTGCTCGAGTCAGAGTAATGATTCATTTTCTTTGTTTTTTTTATTTTTGCTTTCTGTCTGTTAGTTTAGAAATTTAATGCTGTATACTTTTTTTGTTATATATGTTTCGTTTTCTTACTTATCGTTGAATCATCTTAAATTATCAATCAATTCAAAAGCTTGGATTGATAGGTCGAACTTAGAACTTTGAGAAATGCCATACAAGTGAAGTTGAACTCAAGTTTTGATACCATGTTGAGTTATGTTAAATCACAGATTAATCCGAAATTGGCATCTACTTGTGGACATTTCTCAAATTTCTAAACCCACAAATGAGGGATAGTGTTAATTGATATAATTAAATTTACCACAAACTAATTGGTTGGCACTGTTATAAACACTTTCACCACATAACCAGCAGTAGAATTCAATCAATTATTAACTGTCAAACGAACAATATTCTTATTTTAAACAAACAAAAATCATTTTATCTTCAGTACCTGTAGGCTGTACTTGTATAAGAATAATTCTATCTTCATTTTGGAAGTAAAAATGAAAGGATCCTAGTAGTTTAATGCTTGTGCTTACTTTACATGCCTTTACTCTATTATTTATGTCATTTTTCCTGTTAATTTTCTCAGGAAAGGCTTGACGATATTGAAAAGCATCAATGTGAGTATACGTTTGAAGAAGATGACAGAAGGATCCAGGATGTAATCCTCAAACAAGAATCTATCAAGAACGATGCTTCGATATTGAAAAAAACTCTCACTCGTTCCTACCCGAACTTGGGATTCCATGATGCACTTCAAAAGGAAAATGAAAAACTTCAGCTTGAGTTGCAAATATCTCAATCTAATTTGGATGTTGGTCAATGTCAAATAATTGAACGTTTATTCGATATCACAGATGCCTTATCTGCAAATTATTTTGTGGAAAAAGATTTGCAGAACGGCTTTCCAGCACAACATGAATATAGCTATCCTGATGCCAATGGCGAAATTATTAATTCGTATGCTGAAATATTTCACAGGAACAGAGATGCCAGTATGGCAAGGTAGGTTTGTTTTTGCTTTGGTCATTTCTGTGTTTTTGTTGGCATTTCTATTGATATGATTATCCAGATTACAGCAGTTTAAGTGGTCTTGAATATGATGAAAGTTTTCACAGGGATAAAGATGGCAATATGATAGTGTTGAGTTTCCCCTTTCTGCTTGCCATACTATTCAATTTATTACTAGAAAACTCACACCCGTACTGAAATTTAGTTGAGGAAATCATAGATATTCTGTCTTCTAACCTGCATAGAGTTCTTACATTTAGGTTATATCATTTAAAATTCAAGAGCCAATCCACTGTCCGATAGCTGTTTTATACACGTGTGTGCGTTTGTTTGAAGCTCAAACATTTCAATCAGGTTTAGAATGCTTTGATAATTTAAATAGCTAATGTAGATAAAGTCTGCAAGAGAAATTTGTGGTGTCGTTTATTCTAGGCGTTGAGATATGCCTTGAACTATTTGATGTCCCACGATTCGGGGGTCTCGTTGTGCGGTCAGCAAGTAGGGATCCCTCTTAAAATCTAGACAAAATATGTAATTAGGTTTCTGTTCTCATATATGGACACTTGTGTAATTTCAGCCTTATCTGTAATAGAGTTTTATAAGAGTACACTATATAAACTCTCTTAAAACCCTAGCTCCGTTGATTGATAGTATATATTTCTTTTTCTCCTTAATAAAACCATTTTCTGCTATGCCCGTGGATGTAGCTAACACATTTGAACCACGTAATTTCTGTGTCTTCTTCTCTCACGTTCTTTACAATTTTCATTAGATTGTTGTTTCCATTTTCATAACACTTGGCATATTGAATATCTTGAAGTCTGTCATGTGATGGATTCAGTACCATTTTTTTCTTTCAGAAAGGTCTCATCAGTTTCATCAAGACATGATCTGCTAGCTAGCAACTGTCAACATGAAAAATGGCATGCTGATTTGCTTGGTTGTTGTTCACAACCTTATCTCTGTACGCTCATCTCAGTTTTAAAACTGTGTTTTTAGTTTGCAGGCATTATAAGACTGAGAGTGTCCTTACTTTTATTGTTGACTGGTTATAGTTTGTCATTCAAACAGCAAGAAATTCAGGTCTCATATACATGCTGCCAAAGAACTAGAAACTCCAATTAGTACCCCTTATCCCACTATAAGTTCTGAGATGTCATATCTATTCTAAAATTACTTTCATTTGTGACTACAAATTTAACTATGCCCTTTGACTTTTCACCTTTTTTTATTTTTCTCTTTGCTAAATTATAAGATCAAGCATTATCAGATTTTGCATGCTCGTTCTTTTTTGTAGTATTAGTTTAAGTGCAATTGGATAATGATTTTCTAATAACTGTTTCTTCCATCCATTCCACATAGTGTGTAGAGAAGAGATTCCCTTGACTAAACAGAACAATGAGAAATGAACTTATGGGTGACTCATTGACAGTCAACGAAATTGACTGGTATATGTGCATATGTTTTGTTTCTCATTTCAAGTATTTTTGTATATTTTCCAGGTTTAAAGACATGTTTTTGTCCTTGTTGGACATTGTCAAAGGTTGCTTCTGTCGCTACAAACAGGCATGTGTGTAAGTAATCAATGAATGTCTATTTTTCAACTCGAGTATTTATAAGATGGTTCAGAATGACATGTAGCCGTAGATAATCTCACGCTTTATGAGTTTACACAGAAGAAAATGTAGAATATTTCTAAGAATGTCCCTCTCTTTTTCGTCCTTTCAATACCATATATGGCTCTAGTGCAGAATACCTCGAATAACATTTGTTGTGTGTTTGCCTTAAATGCATTAATGCCCTGCGATTAGCAGTTGTGGGTCTCGCTGAGCGGAGGTCTTTATAAACTTGACTTAAACCCTAGCCGTATTATGATATAATCTTTGTATCTGTAAATTTTTGTCTCTCTCAATAATATTGCTCTCCTCCTCTGCCCGTGGACTAGCCAACACAACGTTGGTGAACCACGTAAATTCTGTGTGTTGTTTCTTCTTCGTCCTTCACGTTTATCGATATCTGTTTTCATATCTTCGTTTATTGATTGTTGATTGCCGTTTTCATAATAACATTCATGCCTTGTACTGCAAAAATCTTACATTTCCTCTGATTACCAGCTTCAGCAGATGCATGTAACGAGCTGATGGCATATTCTTTGGTGTTCTCATGCTGTTGTTACACTTGCTGTTTCCGACGAAAACTCCGGAATATGTTAAATATCAAGGTAACTAATGTTCCAGCTTGTAAAATCCTATTCTTTTCATGCAATGGTGAACGGAGTGCGCAATAATTTGTCTCTTTTGCAAAGTTCAGATGTTCGTATCTCAGAAATGCAAATGATAAATTATCGTTTTTTGAGCTCATTGACAATCCCACGTTAAGACCTCCTAGTATTTATAAGATAGAAGGATTACAACACCGATTACTATTTGGTTTTGAGATAGAACCTCATATTATTAAATTTGGTATCATAATTCAGGTCAAACGAGTATTCGGTCTAATGAAAAAAATGAAATTGAGGTCTAATACAAAGAATGGTGAACCTAAAGAGGCACCAGTTTTAGGGGGCATGTTGAAGATTCTACTTTCGAAATGGACTACTCCACTCATTGTCAATTGTTTTGCTCCGAAGTCCTCTCACTTAATACCATATAGTTTGCGAGTTGTTTTTCTAAACTTATAATATGAATTCTCTGCAAATGTATGCTATAGTCCTATCCTTATTTGTGAATCGTTGAAATTGATTATATTTCAAAAGCTTTGAGCTATAAGTTTCGCTTCTTGTACACTTTCTTTGGCAGGGAAGCCTTATCGATGATTTTCTATCTCACTTACTGTGTTGCTGTTGTGCCCTTATTCAAGAATCTCGAGAAGTGGAAATGCGTGGAATTTGTGGTATGCTCTTTGTGCTCTGCTATTTTAACACCACATTTCTTCACTTCTATTCTAATACCTTGGAGTTTTTACTATAAAAAATTGTTTTGAACTCTAAGCTTTACAAAAAATTTGGGGGATTTGTATTCTACACACATATAAGTATAGTTTCATATGCCAATAGCAATAGTTCAACTGACATAAGTGTGTATCTATAATTAAAATGTCATAAATTCAAAAAATTCAATGAAAACAAATTTATTTGATTAAAAAAAATCACCAAAATATCATTTTGGTCCATGAACTTTAATCTTTATTTCATTTTTTAATCCATGAACATTTAAAAGTTCAATTTTAATCTCTGAACTTTGAGGTTTGTTCCATTTTAATGCCTAAACTTTTATAAGTTCAATTTTAGTCTTTATACTTTCAAAAAAAAAACTTAGAATTGGTCACTATCGTAAATTTAAAGTCATTAAAAATTGAAATTGATTCAATAATTTAATAATTTTAAAATACGACGTATGAACATATTTTTAAAATTTATAGCGGAAGATAGTAATTGTTTATAAGGAAAAATTTTAAATTTTTTATAAAGTTCGAAGACTAAAACGGAACAAATCTAAAAGTTTAAAGACTAAAATTAGACTTTTGAAAGTTCATGGACTAAAATAGAATAGGTCTCAGATTAAAAGTGTCAAGTTCAAAAACCAAAATAGTATTTTAGCCTTTCAAAAAATAACCTAGTGGTGCGTCATGCATCCTTTAACATGTGGATGTTGATTTAATGTCGAAAGACCTTCATGTTGATGGTGCTATTAAAAGTAGAGCTTCTCAAGTTATTGATTCATAATATATAAGGGGATTTTACATGTATAACAACAAAGCACAAAATATTTTCATTTATAGCACAAAATTAAAACTAATTCATCTATAGTAGAAAAAATCCAAATTAAGTTCTATCACTTGTTGAGTTCTATCCGTGGTAGATTTATTCTATCACTAGTTGAGTAGTATGTTTTATCACTGATTGAATTCTATAAGTGATTGAAAATTATATATTATAGATGAATTATTTTAAAAATTGCGTTATAAATATAATACAAGAGGTAGAATACGCTATTGAAAGTAAATTCCCAATATATAACTTGCAGGCCAAGAGAACACAAGAACGATCCCTCCACCAATGCAATACATGGAATCCTAAGTGATAACTGAAAACATAATCCAGTGACAGTCGCCATGAAAATAAAAATACTTGATCGCTGTACTTCCATGTAAGTTGTAAAACAAACACAGGTTGGTCTCTTTGCTATTGATTTTCCCATGTAAGGTTGACTCTTTTTCTTCTCTTTTTTTCGTTTATACTCTGTACATAGTGTAATAAATACTCTTTTAAAAAAGTGAATAGTTCCAAGTAAAATAGATGTCCACTGCTATGTTGCGACACCAAATTGTGCAAAGACAATAAATCGTGAGTTCGCCTAATGGTAAAAAGGGCTTTGACTCCTTACCAATAGAAAAATACTTTTCTACAAATTTCTTTAATATCGTAGGTCATGTGATATCTTTCGTGGAAATAGTTGAAATACATAGTAAAAACAATTTGGTGTATAAATAGCATATGGATAGAGTCAAGATTTTCTTATCCAAATCAAGGAAGGTGTTTCTTTAAATCATGTGAATTGAATTAGTGAGAGCCAAACGTTGCTATAATTCATATTGTTCGAGTAGCCTCTTTTCAAACTGTTGTAAAGTTTTGTGCAGATGTAACTTACATATGTTAGACTCGTTTGATAATCATTTTGTTTTTTTTTTTTAAATTTTTGAAATTTAAACCCTACAACAATTACTTTACCATAATATATTTTAAGAAACCAAACAAACAAAAATTTAGAAACGAACAAAAAATCCAAAAACTTGTTCTTGTTTTTTAAATTTGATTAGTATTCACATACGTTCTTAAAAAAAAAAAGATAGTTATCAAATGAAACTCATACAATTTTCAGTTTTTTTTTTTTTTGTATACGTACAATTTTCAGTTAGAATCGCCTAAAAAATTTAGACAGCTTTTTAAAATCGTTGAGAATTTTAGTACCAATAAAATTGAAGAATTTTGGCTAGACAAAAGTATAAGAGATTCGTGTTTCAAACGAAGGAGATTTTGGCATTTAAATTGATATTAATAGAACTAAGAACAGCGGCAGAAGAGGAAAGTTTCTTGGTATCAAATTTTCTTAAAAAACTATATAAAATGAAATTAAAACTTATCTATACCTTATTTTCCCAGTTTCTAAAAAAAACATTATTAAAGTTCCACCCCTCAATAATAATATGATCATTTAAATTTAACCAAAAAAATAACGTAAGTGGACAATTCGCAAGGCCAAAGAACAGAAAAATAAAATTAAAATGCAAAGAATGGCGGGACAATTGCAGACTAGTATTGCAAATTCCCATTTTCAAGTACAATTAGTTCCAAAAATTATTATAAAAAAAAATGAAGATATCTAGGGCAAAAAATAATATAAAATAAAAATAAAATTCAGAACACAATAAGGACACATTCTATGTAGTTCAGTCTTCAGAAGTTCCTAATACTGCATTCAAAGTTGGAAGATATCTATGGAGCAAACGCCAAGTTAATAACAAGAAACTTCAGATAGAAAAAACAGCAGTTGTAGGCCCAGCCTCCTCCTCTCTAGATTCACCTACCAGAAAAAGAAAAAGAAAAAAAAAAAAAAAAAAGCAAAATTTTCGAGCTCTTTCTCGAATCACTGTTCTCGTGTCTGAGAACTCGAACCACTCAAACCACAGGGAAGCAGATCAAAATTTCCCACCATCTTCACCCAAAAAAATGAAATCGCCACAAAAAGAATATGGAGGTATAAGAAACAACCATGCCAGCTAAACCAGCCCACAAAACCATAAATAACTCAGTTGTTTTCTTTTTCTTTTTTATTTTTTTTTTAGATTTTAGTTTTATGTTTTTTTTTCTTTTTCCCTTTTATATTTTCAGAATTGTTCCTCTCCTTCAACTTCAGTTTCCCAATTTACTCGACATCACGAGAAGAAGCTAATCGGGATACCATTATCACCATATGGTTGTGAAGATGGCTTAGTCTAATGCAATATCTCGAACACCGGCGGCCAGCTTATCCTGATTGAAACTTCTTGAGCTTAACGAGCCTGCAACAATCGGAACTTGACCCGGTCGAATGATCCATTTATCATATTCATCTCGCCTTCTTACCATCTCTCCCTAAGAGCAAGCAAAAAAAGAGTTAATGGATAAAAAAGATTAAAGAGTGATTTTTGAACTTCACTGGTCTACTGTGCTTTTCCATCTTAAACGAGAAAATTAAGGCCCTTCGTAACCCTTGGTTTTTTGTTTTACAACTTCAACTCTAATTTTCATTACATTAATATCTACATGTTTTTAGACACCAAACCAAAATTTGAAAGTAGGAAAAAATAGTTTCCAAATACTTTTGGTTTATGAAATTTAGTTATAATTTACCTACTTCTGTTAGAATAGCTATAGTATATGTAGAGAATTTGAGTAAATTATAAACTCGTCAAAAACAAAAAAAAAATGGTTACCAAACGAGGCATAAATATTCTAAGACCGCCTTAAAATCACTACCGACAGAGGAAAAGGTTGGATCAGGAGCATCTGACTACTAACCTTTACTTCCACAACTGAAGACGATTGCAATGCATCCGATATAATTTGGATATTTTCAGTCAGAGGTTTAACCTACAAAAGAGTGCTCAGATTGACAAATTAATATTGTGCACTCGGGTTCCCAAAATTATTTTATATCAACTTCCATTATAAGCTACATTACTTAGCAATGTAAAAAGAGCATATGGGTATCAACTGACAGAAGAAACTATAGAAGCTACGTGATACTAAAAAGAGCATATTGATAGAAAAATGATAAAACTCATTCTTCACAATTATCTCAGAAAGCATAGAACCACCGACCTTGCAGTCACACATGGAAAAAAAGTGCTTTCATCAAGGAGAATGGAAGTACATAAGAAAACCATACGAAAAAAAAAAAAAAAAAAAAAAAAAGTAAATAACAGCACCCAACAAAAGGAAACACAACAAAAACTCAAAAAGTAATTCAAAAATTGCACTCGAACTCTCCTTTTTCTTCTCCTTTTAGAGCACACTACTATAGTGTTTCAAGGCAACAGGCCCTGCGCAAGATGACAAGGAGAGTGCCTTCAATCTGGCCCTGCCCTTTCATTGCTATTTTGTGCCCGGCGTTGCCTCCGCCTTGTCAATGTTTTTTAATAAGCTAGCATAATAATTTAATTTGTATTGTATATCTAATAAAAACATAATTGATATGCTTTATTAGTCTTTTAATTTATAGCTTTTGGTATTGTTCGTTAAAGATTTCAAATTTTATGGAAATAAAAATATGTTTTTTATATAATTTGTGATCTAAATATAATATTTAATTATGTATATATTTGTTGGTCTCGCTTTACTCAGGCCTCACCTCACTCAGACCTTGTTTTTTGCGCCTCTAGCCATAAGGCGATCAAAGGAAGTGTCACCTTGCGCTGTGCCTATCGCTTTAAAGCTTTGAAAACACCGAGCACACACTAATAAATAACTTTTTTTATAGGAAAAAAACTATTTTCATTAATAATATGAAAAGGATATGATGCCTATTGAAGCACGAGTGCCATTGAAGCAAGATGACAAGGAGAGTGCCTATTGAAGCAAGAGTGAAAAGAAAGATAAAATCAAAGAGAAGAGATAAAAAACGTATCAACGGAAACCTAAACATTTCTAGCAAAATGCTTTTATAAGTTAGAACATATTAGTAAATGTGGTTTAGATGTTGCTGGAAAATGCCAATGGCACCTAGTGTAGATGGCCTCGTGCTCGACTATGAATAAGCAAATTGGGACCACTCATATTCATTGGGACGAAACAATGCAAAAGCTGTCGGCACAAGCTTGGTGTCTGCCAAGTGAGTGAAGGTGGTGCATCATGCATGTGTCCAATGGAGAAGGAAGATGCCATTGTTTCATGTGAAAGCTGAGGGTATGCCAGATCTTTAAAAGAAGCTAGAACCATAGGCAAAAACATCATATCTTGCAGTTTATACGAGCGATATCAAAGGAAAAATGTTGTGGTGTCGTTGGTAGTTTGGTACTAGTGGGTGGTCGCAACACCACTAGATCTGGAGAAACAGTATGAAAGTTTGGGACCACCCATGTGAAATCAAAGGGATTCCTGGGAATGCATGAAACCAAAGAGAAACCCAAGCGATGCCAAATCTGGAGTTGCTTGTCAGGGAAGATGAAAAACGTATTCACACGACCACTGGAGTTGTGGGGCATTTACCGCCACCAAAGAAGATGCGGGATCAGTTGCTGGAGGACAGTTGAGCCTCAGACATGTGTTGTGCGCCAAGGAGAAACATTGATAGAAGAAAAACCTCGTGATTTGAGCGTTTCTCATGTTGTGCGGAAGAAAAACATCGTGAACTCATGCCCTCTTGAATCAAAAACTAAAACTAAGGTTTAAACCTCGAAACAGCTCCACCATCTTGTATTATTATTAATGAAAATCATCATGTTGATGGCGCTAGAGAAAAACCAATCAACGTGGAGCAAAGACATGGCTCCGTCAATCGGCCGATGAGCAAGAGTCGTGAAGTGTCACCGAAGGAAGGAGATCCATCATCCTCCCTGACGCTAGAGAAAGACAATTATTTTTGTTGTTTTTTAAAAAATTGAGAATCAAAGCTTTTGCTCCACTCCAAGCTCGGAGGCACCTGTTGTCCCAAGGCCCGAACCCAGGAATCAACGAGGGATTTTACAATTAAGCTAACTCATGGGTTCAAACTTGAAACCTCCAAAAGAGCATATCTTGAAGATCCTAAGCCTCTCCAACAAGGCCGCCTTTTGAGGACAGAGGTGCAGCTATTAGGGTTTTGGTTGGGAGCTTTTTGGAGGGAGAAAGTTTTGGAGAAAGAAATATAAGACATAACACATCAAAATGTGTGTAACAAAAAAATGTCACCTAAAACACCAAGTTCCAAGAGTTAAGAGGATTACATTAATATAACCCAGTGTTCTAAAAGGCGTGTCCTAGAGGTGAGGTGTGTTTAACAAGGCGCGCGCCTTGTGGGCTTTTGTGTTTTCTTAGGGCTTTTTATTATTTTTGTCTATATTTTTGTGTTTTAGAGTCCCTTTAAGCGCGAAATAGCTGATTCAATACCTTAAATTACTTAATTCTTCAACTCACAAAGACAACATTTACTTCAATGAAAAGTTAATAGTTTAATCTTATGTATATTTTGTATATATTCTTAGTTAAACTTCATTTCTTTCCATGAAATGAAGGTTAATAGTTAAATATAATGTATGTTTTATATATTATTCTTGGTTAAAACTTTCATTTATGTCTATGGAAATGTTTTTTTGTATTTTTTTATATAGTGCACTTTATGTAAAAAAGCCCATGCCTTTTGGTGCGCCTTGCGCCTTAGGCCCCAAGAGGCCATTGCGCCTTGGGCTTTTTAAAAACAATGATAACCTAAGGGAGAGGCCTACTATTTCAGGGGGCGAAACAAGGCCTCAAAACCCCCCCAAAAAAATTTAGAGCCTGAGGGATTACTCAAGTATGTGAAGGTTCCTACTAAACTACACGAAGGCTTCCTACTAAAACAGAAAAGGATGATATTGCCTAGCATACTTTCCACAAAAACCGCTTTGACCAATCAAAACCGACCGAATTAGGATCAGTCGGTGTCGATTAGAAAAATAGTTAACCGAAAATTTCAATTTTGTCAATTCGGTCGACAATTTCCTTTATATAATATTTATATTTTTCATATAATTAATTAAATTAATGCAAAATTAACTTAAATTTAAATGTGTTTCTAAAAATTATTTGGTCTATTCATTTTTTTAAATTAATTCTCAAAATTTCATTAAGATGTGAAAATGATGAAATTACCTTAGTAAAAGAGAGAGTATGATCTCCCTTTATTAAGATGAAAAAATTATTAAATTACAAGAATTCCCTAGTTTAATTCTTACTTGAAACCAAAACTTTTGTTCCCAAAAACTTCACACAAAAATCCCAGTCAGCATGACCATAACCTTCTGAAAGATGACAAACAGGTCTATCATAAACCTGTACCTCATCTAATAAAGACAATGTCTATGACTTCAATATTCCCTTAGTCCAAGTCTAAGAAATGACATTTTTCTAGGCTTGTCACTAAGCTGATTGACCTAAAACCCTTAATGTTATGTAAGATCGAGTCAACTTAACCCACATCTCATAAAACCATCGAACACCTTGAACAATCATTCTAAAAAATGTCCTAACACACCCATCTGTAAATGAAATACCATCAAATATCTTTTGAAATATACATTAAATAAATGTAATCACACAAAACAGCTCTGTAAATCTATAGAAAAAGATAAACAAAAGTTGTTTTTGATACCCTCAAATATCTGTAACTCGTCAAATCCAAATGTCAGTAATTGTGTTCATATCCCACACCAAGCATGTCTTTGACATAAAATTCTTGAAAACAAATCATGTAAGCTATATTTAACTAATGCTGTCTGACAAAGCACATATTCAACGAAGTCCAGAAATTATGGTGGCATCATGCATGATGGGGAAAATAAATGGCATAACAATCATACAAGGAAGCTTCAAAAAATTAACACCTATACTTTTTTTATAGGATTTCTTTAATCCAGGTAAAATTTTAGCCTCCTTGTGGCATCACACAAAAACCTAACCTAGATGTCAAAACTAGGCTCCTATCAATTGATGTTTTTAATCAGATAAATTTGAATCGCCAAAATCAGAACCAATATTTTAACCTTCCACATATTTCAGTAATCCACTGAAATTCTATTTTTTTTCAATTATTTGTTGTAAGTCACCATTTTTTTTTCTTTTTGTAATACACCATTGACACTGTTAAAAATTCATAAAGATTCGAGAACAAGTCTAAAAAATTCAAATTATTTTTTCCATTAAAAAGAGTTGGCATGATATATATATATAGTCAATGTGATTGGAACCCAACAAAGGCAGAAAAAATAAGCAACAATGTGGTACAGGCGCTTATAAATTTTATATAATCTTTGTCTAGTATTTATGAAGTAAAAGAAAACGAGAAAAAAATATCTTCCCAGCAGTTTTCAAATTAGAAAAACAAATGATCTGGAAAAATTACTCAGAAAAATTACCTTAAAACATTTTTAGAAAAAGTGCAAAACAGTAGAAAGTAATTGGAAATTCCAAGAACGATTAAAAACAATCATTGGAAGGACTTTTCTTTAAAAAAGTTTCAAGGGCATGCAAAAGTAGAAAGTAAGGAAAACCTTTAAAAAATTGTGAAAAGCTCTTCAAGTGATGGCAGTTTTTAGAAATCATTAACAGACAGGGCACGATGCAGAAACCTAACTTAGAATGAAGATCATCGTGTCCTCCTAGTGAAGAAAAAATTGATTACAGCCACAAGAGCTGAGCTTAATTGGCATGATGTACGACATGATAACAAGGAGTTATGGGTTTAAATCCCCCCACTCCCAAACATTGTTGAATCTAAAAAAATGATTATACATTTGAAATAAGAAACTCACTCTGTTGAAGGTTGCTATTAGTCTAATTGGAACCCATCCCTCTTCATTCATGAACTGCCTCAAGTAAGTATCTTTTATTAAGTTATCATCACTGCAATTCAAAAAAAATAATAGGCGGTCACTATTACAAAAAATCAAAATTCTAGCACCTAGACAAGGATGATAGAAAAAAGATAAAAGCTATCACTATCACAAATTTACCTGAAATAATATTCTATCTGACTCACTATCATAGCATACAACTGCGGGTCAGGGTGAAAAAACATTGCATTTGGTGGTATTGAATTGACATACGGTACTACACCTCGAAGAGCCTCTAGAGGAGGACCAACATATACCATTGGAGGAGATGCAAAATCTACAAACAGATTCAAGCATTAAGAAAGTTTGCATGAGAAAAATCGCGGATCCTCACAAAAAAAAAATAATGTAGAGCCTACCAGGAAAGGGTAAAGGACCCCCAATAGGCATCATTGGTGGAGGAGAAATAAATGCAGCAGTATTAGGAGGTGGAGGTGGAGGAGGCCTAAAAAACCTTTGAGCAACTCTATGAGGTTGTGCATGAAAATTTCGATTTGAATTCCAATCTTGATTTCCACGATCATGATCACGTCTAGAACCATAGTTATGATTATGGGAATTATCACCACGTGGATGTGAACCACCACGACTTCGAAATGAATTTCGTGGTTGTTGATGACCATGATCATTATGTGATTGTGATGTAAATGCAGTTCTATGTGTATGATCCTTCAGAGAATTATTAGGAGCTGGATCAATTATAGGACTTGAAGGTGCAGACTGTTGGTGGAGGCCACTATTATATGAATTAGCCGAACCATTACGCCTCATCGTTTTCTGGCGTGGGGTTGTTGGATGAGTAAGAGTTGAATCAGGATTAAGACTAACATCATAATTGACTTCTTTGTTTGATGAGGGCAATAAAGTCTCAGAACCCTGTGGGTAAAAAAAAAATAGAGCTTGTTAAATGGAAACAGAAAAAAAAAAAGCTCACTAGAAACTGAATTTCAATGTTGTATTAAATTTACAGGAGGAAAGAGTGCCTGCATTAGGCATTTCAGCAGAAAAATCCTCCTCTTTTCTTGCTCTTCCTTCTAAGGAAGATAATTAATCTATCATAGCTATGACGCAATAACTAAATAAATAAAAATGTTCAAGAGTAACTACCATTCTTTTCAAAAAAAAAAAAAGATAAAAACAAGGCAGGCAAACATATTAAGTCTCTTTTATTTTATTTGCGAACGTCCAGACTAGCTTGCACGCACTTCCACTATTCTCACTTGACAAATGTCTAACTCTAGTATATTTTGTTGTCAAATAAACTTGTAGAAATGAACTCCCGAGCCCTAGGTAGGTGATCGTCATAAATTAAACTTATAACATGTAGATTCTAAATAGGTCCCCAAAGGGTGGCGCAGTGGTTGAAGACTTGGGCTTTGAGGGGTATGCTCCCCTGAAGGTACCAAGTTCGAAACTCACTTATGACATTATTCTTTCAATGTCTCCGGTGTCTGGCCTAGGAACGGGCGTGGTTACCCTTATTTCAAAAAAAACATCTAGATTCTCAAATGTTCTTATTTGGCCATCCATGAGCAAAGACCACTATTAGAAAAATTGAGAAATAAAGTCAACAAATTGAGAATCCGTTTATTCTATGGATAACCATTTTTAATGAAATGAACTTACTATTCCATGTAAAACACATTTTCTACTTTTCTTAACCTAGTTAATGGAGTTTTCGGCATAAAAATATACCACCAAAGCCGGTTAATATTTCTCAACCTATCAAAGGTACTCATAAGGTATTCAAAACTAAACATTTTTCTATGTATACAGATTAATCTATTCGATAGGAACAACAGAATAATCCTAGAAACAATTTTTTTTTTTTAAACAAGGGTAACTACGCCCGTTCTTAGGCCAGACACCGGGAGACATAGAAAGAATGGAGACACGGGAGGTGTCTACAAATTAATGTCGCAAGTGCCCAAGTCTTCATCCACTTGCGCCACCCCTTGGAGACATCCTAGAAACAATTGCTTGAATATAATGATAAATCAATCAATTTCATGCCAAAAAAATTAGTAACAGCCAGCTTTTAATCATAGAGATAGGCAAACATTCATCACCTATAAACAAATTGAATCAATAATTTTCATTTCTGCAGCACGAGTTATCTCAACAAATATAAAATTGATAGAAAAACAACCTGCCCGCCAGTGGATCCATCTCCTAAGCTTTTAAGTGAATCCGAAGACGATTTCGGTGTGCCCTTGGCAGACTCCGACAGGGGGGGCCAAGACACAGCCCCCATGACAGGACCAGCAGCATCAGTTCCATTAGAGAGCTTATTCCACACCGGCTTCTTCCCTGCCGCGTTTCCGCCATCAAAACTCTCAACCATCGGCTCCTCGGAGGAAGAGGACGAAAACGATCCCGGTTCAACAACAGCAGCCGGAGACGCAAAGGAGGAAACCGTCATCGCAACATCCATTTCACCTCGAAGAACAACCTGCGTCCACGGAGACGACACAGTACGCCCCCCCGAACCCGAACGCCGCGATTTCGATGCCGCCGCCGAATCGGCGTCAGGGAAATTGGAAGCAGCCATCATAACTCAGAAAATTAGGGTTTCGTTCGAATGGCAGACCTCCTTGATCGACGGCAACAGAACAAAAATCAGAAGAAAAAAAATTCAAAAAAAAATACGATCAACAAGAATTTGTTTTCCGGAAGAACTAATAACGAAAGGAATCGAAGAAATTGATGAAGATTTTTTTCAAAAGATTGAGCGATGATCAGATCGCAAAGAGAAAAAGAGAAGCGAAGTGGGAAGAAACGGAGGGTTTCTCTCTCTAAAAAAAACGTTTCTGTCTCTCTCTCTCTCTCTCTCTAGTTTCTATTCTTTGGAGTTTGGTTCTCACACTATAAACTCTGGTTAGTTATGGATGCTTGTGAAATTACTTATATGCCCTCGTCTCCCGCGTACATCGTTATGGGCTTTTTACACGACGTTCGGCCCATATGGAAATACATAAATCATTTCCCTATTTTATTTTTATCTATTAAATCATTATTTTTTTTTTTTTTTTACCTAGTCGGCCCTATTGGTTATGGTTTTGTGTTAATCTATTTCCATTCCATTCTCACGGTTCGATGCTTGGAATCAATATTTGTAATCTCTCTTCCTTTAATTTGTACTAAAAAAAAAATCAATTTAAATACAATCCGTAACCTCTATAACCTCCACCATATTTTGTTAAGATCTAAAATAAAATTTATAAAATTTAAGTTAAGATTTAAAATAAAATAAATATAAAATGAGTAATACTAGACTCTTTAATTTTTTAAAAAAAAATCATATTTTCTATATTTGTTATGAAAATATTTGACCGAGTATATAGTTTTATTTTTAATAAATTCTTGCAATTAAAAAAAACAGTAGATTAAAAAATATAATATTTTGTTGCCACAAATAAAAAAAAATACCATGCAAAAATATCAATTTGGTATATATATTTTTTTCGTTTTACTTGTTCGAAATTCTTATTTGAATTAAAATAAAAAAACTAAAAATCAAATAATTTATTATTTATTTTCTGCTTTACCTGTTCGAAACTTTATTTTAATTCAAAACAAAAAAATTTATTATTTATTTGATACATTTTGAAATAACCATAATCTATAAAATAAGTACCTTACACAAAAATCTTACATCTTTTCACAAAAATAAATAAAATAATGGAAAAAAGACTAAAAATATCCCACATAAATATAGTTTTTCTCTTTTCAATTTATATTATTAATTTTGATCATAATTACTACAACATGGTGGTATAACAATGCTATTGTTGAACCTTTTAAAAGAACAATTTAACTTTTTTTTAATGATAATCATAATGTTGGTTTCAATAAAATATAAAAGAAAAACTAAATCGCCAAAATAGTAAAATTCATATATGAAATAGTAATAAATTGGTTTTAAAACTTTTTTTAAAAAAAGGTTGGTTACGGGTTACGAGATATTGTTAAATTTTTAAAAAAATACCAACAGAAATGAATTCTTGAAAAGTTATAAATTTAAAAAGATAAAATAAATCAACTAGTAATGCAGCAATGGGTCAGTGACGTAATGATTTTATTGTTTGGTTGTAAACCAGTTCAACACCGGCGTCACAGGTTTGAGCCCGAGAATCAGTATTTATCCCCCTCCCTGAATATGTACTAAAAAAAAAGAGTATATTATACTATCCTTCTACAAAAGAAACTTCTATTGCTCACACGATTAGAGTACAAACATGCTCTAACTTCTAACAGCTTTCAAGAATTTCAAATTATTAATATTATTCTCTAATATTACAATACATGCTGCAATAGTTGTACATTCATTGGATGGCTCAACGGACCTACAACATTTAGAAATTCATCTACAGAATTTATGGTTAAACATTTAAGAAAATATCGTGAATTTTTTAAAGTTTAAATCTTAAATAATAACTTTAAATTTTAAAAAGACTAATATATTTAGTTAAGATTTAAAATAAAATAAGAATATAATTTATAAAATTTAATATTCAATATCTAATTTAATATAAAATTTTAAAATAAGACTATAATGTATATATATAATATAATATAAACAAAAATTTAGAATCGCTAAAATAATAGTACTCTTAGTAAATTTAATTTTAAAAAAAAATAATAATAAAACTTACGACATTGTGATTATGAATACAAATATTTTCAAATATATGATTCTCAAAAAAAATATATATATTTTCAAATATATAATTATTTTGTTAAATAGTCCCCTCATTACAATTTAAAAAAAAAAAATTATCACATCTTATAGGTTTGTTATCAACATATTTGATGTGAATGAGTTTGATCACATTGATCTCTTTAATAACTTAGGATATATTTTTGTATTTTTAATATGAGTGGTTTTTATAACTTTAAAAGAAATGAATATCATTAGGTCGAAAATATAATATATATTGTTGCTGTAGATAATGTAATAAAAAAAAATCAAGCATATTCTATTGAATCATGCATTTATTAGCCGCGTCTAACAAATACTTAAAATTGTGCATAATAAATTTGCTTCTTCACCGTCGATGGCTACTAGTTTGCTACTGGTGCTCTGTTACTAATGGATTTCTTTTTAAAAAAATTAGTAAATTTGAGATGAAACAAATATAAAAATGGAATGTCAATTAGTTAAATGAACGTACTTACCGATTCTAACTCATGGTGTATCCCAATTATTAATAAACAAATGAAAAGTAAAGTGTTCTCAAAGGATTATACAGTGGTTGAATACTTGGGCTTTAAAAGTATGCTCCCCTCTACCTAGCACGCTTGTTTCAAAAAATAAAAATGAAAAAGAAGATTGAGGTGAAGTATAATGGACACAAATTTAATCTCTACTACCAAGAAATTTGAAAAAATAGAGTAAACATTTAACTAAATAATTTCTATTATATTTAGACATTTAGTGTGGTTTCCTTTTTTATAACTCGAAAATCTCAAACTCTGCTCCTCTAAATTCATCCCCTAAAATCTTAATTTAATAAGAATTGGAATGGTAAACCACACATTATATCAGCTCCACATGCAGTTTAGCACTTCAAAAGCTCTTTAAAAGGTTTTTAAAACACCAACAAAGCAATTACTAGTATAAGATTGATTCTTTTTCAGATTAATGGATTAATACACCTCAACCGTTCTAATCCAATCATACTATCAAATCTTACCACACTTAATGTCAAGAAAACCCGTTGAAAATTATTTATAAAGTAGGAAGTTATGATCTCGAATCTAACCCATTATGATTTCTAAAAAGGGAAAGAATAAAAAATAAACACAATATGTTCAACAGAAAAGCATCCAAGTTTCAGAAAAGATGCTTGAAAAATGCAGGCTCCAAAAAGTAAAAAAACTAAAAGAAATGAGACTAAAGAAAAGGATAATTGGAAGCTAAAGCTGATTACAAGATGCGCCAATTAAGACCTGTATCCACATGAGCACATTGTATGCAGTCAAGTATTCAAAAAGTTGCAAATACCATATGCAAAGTTATATTCCATTTAACATTCATAGAACAAACAAGAAGTCTCAAAAAAGAGAAAAACACTTCATCAAGATGCTCCCTATAATCAATCAATCAGCATCCAAAGAAAGTCAGTCTCTCTAAATTAACGATGAAGATCAGCCACCATTTACACTTAAGTACATGCCATCATCAAAAGGAAATAAATTTAAGTAACAAAGTCAACATCCCACAAAACCATAATTGAATCCCCTTCAGTCGCCATTAAAAGAAAATGTTAAGAGCTTTTTTTTTAAAAAAAAAAACTTTCTAGAATTGTTTGTTTTTCACCATCATTTTGCCTCCTTATTCGCCATAGTTCGCCTTCTTCTTTACCGAGCCACACGAGAGAAAAAAGATTCATCGTGCATCAAGAAAGCCAGAACCCAGTGTGTTATAACTTATCTTCTTAGTCTCTACTACCCATATCTTCTTTTTGTTTTACTGTTCCTCATAGAAGGCATGGGCTTCAGCATGTACAAGGTCTAATTCCTTGTAGAGGAGTGATCCGAACCTGTCTCGATATTTGGCTTGCTTGTACCTGGTGATCTATTTTGCCTTGCCTCGAGATTGAAATCACCTCGACCTTCGCGACTATTAGTCTCCAACGTAATACTGCGAACACCAGCAGACAGCATATCTTGACTAGAGTTTGCTGGGCTCAATTGAGCAACATTGGAAGGTTGCATTATCCATTTATTATAATCATTTCGTCTCCTTACCTTGTCCCCCTAAGATACAACAGTTCAAATACAACAAAATTAGATTAGAGAAACATGTGAAATTCACGTTTCAAACAGAAAGGTTTAAGCTTTTCTTTTAAGCTGTTACATTGAGAATGCAAACATCTTAAAACACCAGTGAGGTGTTTACAGACTGCACATAATCTATAAGCATAACTCACCTGTACTTCCAACACAGTAGATGTCGTCCGCAAAGCATCCAATATCATCGGGATATTTTCGGTAAGAGATCGAATCTACAGAAAAAGTCAAAGATAGATATAAAAAACCTTAGCAGGAGGGTTGTTGGCACCCTCATTCACACAATAAGCTCCCACACTTTGACATCAACATCATTTTAAGCCCAACCAATTCAAGAAATCCGAAATATTGCCAGCAGGATTCATTTCATAAGATTTATCAAATAAACTATATGGTAATAGTCAAACATGGGATAAGCAGCATAGCGAAGCCTTAGAACTAGAGAGCATTAGAAATCCTAGTATCATATCCAAACATGTGTTCTTATTCCCTCAGCATAGCTAAGCCTCAAAGCTAGCTAATATTAAAAAACCTAATTATCATATCCTTATAGAGAACATTATATCCTGACTCATGTCGCAGCTCATATACCTTCAAAAAGGAAATCTTCAAAATGGAGAAAAAGAAACTTCTACATGCTTCTTTAAACTAATGGATAAACCTCACTTTGAGTCTTAACAGGATGTGGGTGACGAATAATAGGATTCTATTCTTTGGGCGCTTGGTCTCTTAGGTACTTTTTTCTCTTAGTCTTTAATCTTTATTCAGCTACCTCATTAAGGCTATAGAAGACCAGGAGGCTATGCCTAAATACTTGGCCAAGCCCTTCTGGCCCACGGGTCCAAGGTTAAATTTCTTATGGGGGGCCTTTGTTGTTGATGGCACCAAAATAGACTTGAAGCTATTGGACATCTCAAGTTGTGCTGGCATCACCTTAAAAGGAAAGCCAAAATCTCTGTGGCTTCGAAAATGACTGTTCTTTGAGAGTTTGAATTGAAGGGAAATAGAAGATTGTTTGAACAATCTTACAGATGATTTGAATTTTTGGACTTGGTTAAATTCTTGAGTTTTTTTTTTTGAAACAAAGGTAACCATGCACATCCCTAGGCCAGGCACCGGGAGACATCGAAGGTGTAATGCCACAGTTGAGTCTCGAACCTGAGACCTTGAGGGGAGCATACCATCAAAGCCCAAGTCTTCAACCACTGTGCCATCCCCCTTTGGGGACAAATTCTTGAGTTATTTTAGGTGTACTATACCTCAATTCTTTTGTAATTATCATTCTCATATGAATTAAGTGTAAGGACTTCCTTACAAAGAGATATAATAAAGATAATATTGTATTAATAGGTGCCATGTCAGTTCGAGATAGTTAATCTTTTTTCTGAAAATGAAACAAAATTTCATTAAGAAAATGAAGGAGATACAAAATTCGGGAAAAAAAAGAACAACCAGAACCAAGGAAACTAAAGAACCAACAAACAGATACTGGGGTAGAAAGCACTAGAAAACAATTCAAGCTAAACATCTTGCCAAAAAGAATCACAATGCCTAAAGAGAGGCAAGACAAATCTCCAATGAAGCCCAACAACAAAGGCGCAAATACCAAGAGATGGAAGGTCAGGAAGGAGCACAGATAAAAAAAAACACGAGCAATTTAATGGCTTGCAGGCTGAACCCCGCAGAGAGAAACTTGATCAACATGAAAAACCTCAATCACAATAGCTTGCTAGTTGGCAAAACTGAAACCACTAAGAGGCGAGCTTAGTTGGATTTGGCAAGGATAGAATTTAATTGGAGCCCACTAATTTGAATAATGTTTGCAAATTTGTTGGGGACAGAAGATTCTGAATTCTAAGCATCATGATTCAAAGAAAGCTCTTTTAAATTTGAGGGAAAGTCCTCCAACGAAGGAAAATTGTTATCAATATTGGGCATAAAAATAGAGGAAACAATGGAGCTGACACTAAATATTGGTTCAACATCCAGGTCCTCAAGGGAAGATGAGTCTCTTCTTTTAAATCATTTTCAGTAATAGTCTCCACATCCTTAGGGAGTTCCAAAGATTCTTGACTGGTCTTTGAATTGAGAACAACTGAAGTATATGTCTGAGATGGATGAATGAACCCATCCCGATTCATGACTGAATTACTAACCAACAGCAAAGCACCATGGACCAAGAGATCAGATTTATAGAGTCTAAAGGGTTTTTTAATCAATGAGAGTAATGATAAGGAAGCTCTTCAATTGGAAGATTAAGGTTTGAATTCTTAATGGTTAATAGGAGGGCCAGATGGAAGAAAGTTCTGCCAATGGTTTAGAGGCTCGGACAATTTGAATTGGGCTAGAGTCAATTAAGTTGTTGAAAGCGAGAGAGAAAAGGCCCTGAGGAAGTTCTGGTTGAGAATAGGCTGCTGTTGGTAAAGGTGCTCATACATTCCTCGAAAACCGATTTGGCCAACCAAACCGACCAAATTAGTGTCGGTTGGTTGGTTTTCAAGCTTGTGTCGGTTACAAAAATGATTAACCGAATTTTTTTTGGTTAAGTCGGTCGGTTAACCGAAAATTTACTTTATAAAATATTGATTTTTTTCATATAATTAAATATATTCGTTATTAAATTGTTGCAAAATTAACTTAAACTTAAATGTGCTTCCGAAAATGATTCTATATGCTCATTTTTAAAAATTATTTCTCAAATTTTCATTGTAAAATTGTATGATGAACATATTTTTTAATAAAAAATAAGAAAAGAATAGTATTAATTAACCGACCAGTCGGTGTCAATTTCATTTTTTAGGACACCGATAGTTCGGTTCGGTGTCAATTTTCATAGAAAACCGACACCGACCAACCGATGAACACCCCTAGCTGTTGGCTCGATGGTAGGGGAAGAATTACCTTCGTGATGGGGGTAAAGGCTCACTGTTGGTAATGGTTGGGGGGTCATGAAGCTCTGGGAGTGGGGTCATGTGGTGGGGAATGGAAGGGGTTTGGTTAGTGGGAGTACCTACGAAATTTTCTAAGGCTTCAAAGAAAAAGTCTCCCTGATCTTGAGCAGCTTCCTTATCAATATGAGGGAGGTGCTCTGGCAAGTGGGTGCTTCAGACAATGGAGAAGGATTCCTCCGTGGGTTAGGTATGATTTGAGGGAGACTTGATGGCTGGCACGTCAAGCCTGGGGTTAGGTTCGAGATGATTAATCTATCACTAGTACCTTGCTTATACTTAGCTATTACAATCGATATCATCTACCTCCCCCAATTCTCTCTATTTACTTTTTTATAGAACTCAAGGACATATAGAACAGATCCTGTTCAAGTAAGGTCATCCCACACTTCATTCTATTTATAACGTTACTATAAGACTTGCTCCTAAGTAACATAAATAGAAATACTAAATGACTATTACATAATCCTCTGTGTCTAATTGGCCTTCCTCCATTAATGCTAAATGGCCAACTTCTATGTATCTTCTCTTGGCAGTGTCCTAACATTATGATTAAGGCCGATTACAGTATTTTGGTATATTCTCCCTTGACAGACAGTTGTCCCACTTCGTACTTTTCATATGATATTATTTTCTTAAGAAAAAAAAAAGTTTCTTCTCAGACAAAAAAAAACATTGCAACCACGATCCCCGATTCCCAGGAACCCAAAAAATTGTGGCGATAACTGATAAGAATGAAGACAAGCCTCATCATAGAATGATGGGAGCCATAAAAGGAGCAAATATTAAAAGCCAGCTCCAAAAAGAGATAACAATTACTTTGCATTTAACAGAGGCAAATTATTATAGATAAATACACAACTAAATTTTAGTAAGCTACGTTGACAAATTATACAAATTTGTCGTGTTAGTTAGTAGTTACTCAAATTGGATTGCTCTAAAGAGACTTTTCAAACTATTAAACTTAATAATACAATTGAAGGATGACCTGTGAAGGTTTTAAAAACTCCCAAATCTCACAGATTTCACTCTTTCTCAATACAATTTTTATCCTTTAACAAGCCTACAACTACCGTTAATATAGCTATTCTAACAACTCTCAACAGTAACTAAACTAACTAACTAACTTATATTATACAACAACCTAAAGTGGTCTATCATTACTCGGTCCCCAAAAATTCACCATGACCTCATGGTGTTATTACAGAAGAAAAAAAAAGAATCACTTCAACCATGGGTAATGAAAGAAGAAAAAACTTCAAATAGGAAGGTCTGAAGAACCCTCCAATCTCTCATACCAGACTTCACGTTTCTCGATGTAATTCTAATCCTCAAATATCTATTCTAACAACTCTCAACAGTGACTAAACTAACCAACTAATATAAGCATAGAAATGAAGGTTAAACAAAGAGTGACTTTCTCATTTCTTTTCAGTAGATCACATTTACTAAAAGGGAAAAAAAACTAGATACGCTAAGAGAGCAATGACTGAAAAATGAGCAACATACTATCATTCAATAAGTAAAAATTAGAAATGAAGTAATTTTTTTTTTTGAAACAAGGATAACCACGCATGTCCCCAGGCCAAGCACCAGAGACATCTAAGGAGTAATGTCATAGGTAAGTCTCGAACCTAGGACCTTGAGGGGAGCATACCCTCAAAGCCCAAGAGAAATGAAGTAATTATCATCTGGAATATAAACGCCAAATCAAAATAAATAAATAAAAACTCAGCTTTCAACTACTCTAATTAACCCACCATTCTGAAGCTTGCTACTAAATGAATTGGAACCCATCCATCTTCATCCATGTTCCCTCTCAAGAAAGTATCTTTGATTAAGTTCACATCACTGCAATGAACAAATTTAAGGTGCTGCTCTTAAAATTGTTCCAAAATTCTAACACTAGACAAAGATGGTTAGAAAAAAATAAATGTAGTAATTTGTTAAAACTTAAACATATATGACATGAAAGACACCTGAAGTAGTATTCTATCTGATGGGCTATCTTAGCATATAACTGGGGGTCCGGAGTAGGGAAATACACTGCATTAGGTGGCATTGTAGCCACAAAAGGTACACCTCTAAAGGCCTCTGGAGGAGGAGCTGCAACATATACCACCGGAGGCCCAAATTCTGAAAATACATACGAATTTGAAGCAAGTTCACATGATAAAAAACATAAACCTCACGAAAATAGTGTAAATTTTTACCATGAAAAGGTATGGGACCCCCAAGAGGCCTAATAGATGGAGAAATAAAGGTGGGAGTACTAGGGGGCGGCGGATGCCTTAAATATCTTTGAGCAACTCTTTGAGGCTGTCCATAATTACGATGAGAATTCCAATCATGGTTTCCACGATCTTGATCACGCCTGGAGCCATGGTTGTGATGGTGAGCACCATCACCACGTGGATAACCAGAGCCACGACTCCTAAATGAATTACGATGATGCTGATAATTATGATCATTATGTGAGTGCGAGACAAATGAACTCCTTTGAACCTGGTCCTTCGATGAAAGATTATTCGGAGCTGTCTCAATTATAGAACTTGGAGTTGTCGATTGTTGAGAGACACCGCCATTGAATGAATTGTTACCAACACCACCACGCTTCATTGACTTCGAACGATGCATTGGAGTCGGATTTGGATTAGAATTAGGATTTGGAATTGAAATTGCACTACTAAATTCTTTATGAGGAGAAGACGGTGGATTTTCTATCCCCTGATTACAAAATGCAAAAAAAAAAAATTGAATTAGTAAATTGCGAAATAAAACTAATACATATAAAAATGAATGAGTGTTTGAAATAATTAATAACGTGCATTCATTTGAGAAAAAAATCTGAGATAGCAACCAATTTAATAGACTTATCCCCTTATGTGAAATGTTAAAAAAAGCAATAACAAATCTAGCATGTAACCATGTATGTCTTTGTTCAACAGCAAAAATACAATAGAGTATTCACATACAGAATTTTATCAGCCAGATCATGAGAACTTAGTTAATTCACCAGATGATGAATGCCATCACATAGAATCAAAAAGATGGAAGAGCAAAACATCATTCAGTTAAACGATAACATCAAATATTACATAGAATAAAAAAACGTAGCAGAGTAAACAGCGGTCAGTTTACTAGATGATATCAAATATTTCTAATTGATACTACCTTTAATAAACAAGCAACTAAAACCATGTAATGACTTCTATACCCCTTCTACCCAACCCTAACTTATTCCAAAGAAATCATATTCTAGCCTTCACCCTGTCTTTGATTGATCATGACTACGAAAAATACACATGAACGTGGTCGAACCGTCATTCCAGGATTTGCAGTCCGATACATTTCCATTATGATAACTCGTGGTATCGGCCCAATACCACGACAGCACAAGTTATCTTCGTCAGCATGGCTGAGATACTAAAATGGATCATTCAAAACAAAGCATTACGATGTAAAACATATTCTGGCTTACGAATAAAAAGCGACATTGTCGCCATAACTTGCTACTGCAGTTCAAAAATAAAACTGTCAAGAGTAAAAAGCCCCAGTATAAGCAACTTAATTATTTCCACGTTTAGCACTCATCATTAACAAAACTAACTAAAAACTACATTACAAAATCAAAGGTCAGAACCTGGCATGCAGGGCCAACAGATCCATCAGCTGAACCTTTCGGAAATTCCGGAGACGGTTTGGTCGCGAACCGAGCTGAGGATTCCGATAAGGGAGGCCAAGCTACAGCCCCCATGACAGGCCCTACCTCCACAGCCCCATTAGACACCTTATTCCAGGCGGGCTTATTACCCGCATTCGACTGCGACCGATTAAAACCCTCCGATCTCTCTCCAACTGGCTCTTCAGCAGCCAAAGAAGACGACGGCGAAGACGCAGGCGACGGAGAACCCACTTCGAGAACAACCGCAGACGGCGGAGCAACCGAATGAACTTCCATCTCACCACGCACAACCTGAGTCCACGGCGACGAAACCTGGCGCGTGGAGCGCCGATGGCCGGAGTGACGAGAATGCTGAACGCCGGCGGCGGAGTTGTTGTCAGTCAGATTAGAAGCAGCCATGAGAACGAAAAAGGGGAAAGGAAACAGCAAAATTAGGGTTGTTAATCGAGGGAAATGTACAAAAAAGCGATAAAAAATGACCCCGAATCGATCAAATCAAGAACGAACAGGAATCGAATCCTAAATGCTAAGGGTTTGCCAAAAATTTCAGCGATCAGATCGCGAAAAGAGGAAGGTTTTGGTGCTGTTGGAGAGTGAAGAAATGGAGCTCAGAATCAGAAACTCTCTCTCTGAAAATGGCTTTTCTCTCTTCCTCTCTTTTGGTTGCTTCTCAGTCGAACCTCTCCGAGATTCCTTGCCCTTGCCTGGTTTATGTGCGTCCATTATTACGATATTGCCCTCGCCTCTGTTTTCTTGTTGGGCTTTCATCTCGGCCCAGTTTCGAAAACCTAATTTTTCTCTATAAATAGAAAAGAGTCTAATTGTAACAATCTTTGACCGAATGATCATCATCATACATGAAATAATAACTTTAGTCAAGTGAAGTAATCAACCATCTTTGACCAAATGATCAATGGTCGTCAAGATAATTGACCATTAAGTCTATAGTTATTATTGGGATAATTGTTTGGATGGGTCTTTTTTTGAAAGTTTTTATCAAAATAGGTATTTTTTTAAATTAATTCTAAAAATGGGTTGTGGCTTCTCTACTAAAGACGTCACACCCATTGAAATTGGTCAACTTGGCCACCTAGCCAAAATGTTAACAAACTCCCCTCCCTTATTTTTATTTATTTTTTTTCTGGTGATCTTCTATTTTCTTTCCTTTTTTTTAGAAGCTTATCTTCTTTCCCTTATTCCATTACTTTTATAATATGTTTTTTAATAGTAATAATGTTTTATTTTATCATATTTATTATTGAAATTTTTTATTTTCTAATAACTTAAATTAAAAAAATATATATTAACAAATTTAATTTTCTCTAAAATTTTTATACATTAAAAACAAAATTTTATTAATTTTATTATAATACCATTATAACACACATATTTGATACATGTTCTAACTAAAAAATTGAGTTGTCAATATATTAGATAATTTTATTTTAATAATAAAATTGTGTATAAATTTTGTTAGAGCATAATATTATAATTTTATCCTTGAATTTTAATTTAAATTTATTATCTACAAAATCATATATTTATTAGAATGGTTTTTTTAGAACAATTTATTAGAAGGGTTTTGTTTTTAGACAATTTATTAGAAGGTTTAGATATTACTTTATTATCTTGTTTTTTGAAAGCGATATTACTTTATCATCTAAAAAAATGAATATCCAAAGGTTAATAATTTAAGAAACATTATATTATAAATAGATTTAAAGGAGTATTTAAAATCAAATATAATCTATTTATAATATAATGTTTCTTAAATTATTAACCTTTGGATATTCATTTATTTAGATAATAAAGTAATATCGCTTTAAAAAAAAAGATAATAAAGTAATATCTAAACCTTCTAATAAATTGTCTAAAAACAAAACCATTCTAATAAATTGTTCTAAAAAAACCCTTCTAATAAATATATGATTTTTTAGATAATAAATTTAAATTAAAATTCAAGGATAAAAATATAATATTACGTTCTAATAAAATTTATACACAATTTTATTTTTAAAATAAAATTATCTAATATATTGACAACTCAATTTTTTAGTTAGAACATGTATCAAATATGTGTGTTATAATGGTATTATAATAAAATTAATAAAATTTTGTTTTTAATGTATAAAATTTTTAGAGAAAATTAAATTTGTTAATATATATTTTTTTAATTTAAGTTATTTGAAAATCAAAAATTTCAATAATAAATATGATAAAATAAAACATTATTACTATTAAAAAAACATATTATAAAAGTAATGGAATAAGGGAAAGAAGATAGGCTTCTAAAAAAAAGGAAAGAAAATAAAAGATCACCAGAAAAAAAAAAAAACAAAATAACGGAGGGGAGTTTGTTAAGATTTTGGCTAGGTGGCCAAGTTGACCAATTTCAATGGGTGTGGCGTCTTTAGTAGAGACGCCACAACCCATTTTTAGAATTAATTTAAAAAAAGACTCATTTTGATAAAAACTTTCAAAAAAAGACCCATCCAAACAATTAACCCGTTATTATTTCATGTATGATGTTGATTATTTTGATATTTACATTTTACTTATAAAATATTTAAAAGTAAACAAATCATTTTTTAGATATTTATTTTGATCAATGAAATTTAGTTAGGATTTAACTATTTTTTTCATAGGGAATATGAAATTATATATAAAAAATTTAATTAATTAAATACAAGTTTAGATTTCAAAAATCAAAAATGAAAAATCAAGTGGTTATTAAACGAGGGAATGATTTAGATTTTGTATTTTTTTTTTAATCATTTAGATTTTATATTTCGAAATATTATTCAACTTGTGTTTGAAAATCAAATTTTTTTAAAAAAAACAACAATAATAATAATAAAACACACATGCGAAAACACAAAAAATTGCAAATGTTTTTTTTTTTTTTTGCCTCGATGTATTTGCATTCTTTAAATAGGATTTATTTACAGTGTTTAGTGACATAATTCAACTTTATTTATCTCTTGTTTATTTGACATATTTATGTAGGATTTAGTTCTGACAGTTTTATTGACAGTTTTATTGAGTAGTTAAAAAGTGAAAGTTGTAGTAAAAAACTTGTTCGGTTGTAGTTTTTGTGTATAGGAGTTAGAGTCAAAACTTTGTTTGAATGTAAATTTAAAATGAGTATTTATTTTTAATAGTTAACAAAGAAATATTAAAACTAAGTGATTAAAAATGAGTTATTTTTATTGATTTGAAATTAATGATTAAAAATGAGTGGTTATAAATGATTGAGCAGTTATCAATGAATAATTAAAAATTAATTGTTAGAAATGAGAGCTATTTTTAAAAGTAAAAATGATGAGAAGTCAGTAAAAATTCGTTTGGATGTAGGTTTCCAATGAAAAATTAATAAATTTTAAAACTAAATCCTACATAAATATGTCAAACAATCTAACACCTTTGGTTGTTTGACACTTACTCTAAGTCAGCGAGTTGACAAATGAAATCAGAAAGCAAGTGGCACAATCTAACTCTTTTGAACCTTCACTTCAAGTCTTGAAAGAATTGGTTTTGAACAAAAGGATAAAGAAATGGTTTTGTGAAACTGTCTTGAAATGTGCACTTTAAATAAACTATAGTTGTATTTATGAATAATATAATATACAACTAGTCATATCCCCATGATACATTTTGATCAATTTTTAATGTTGCACTTGAATAGACATACAACAAGTATGCAAGAAAAACAAACAAACAAACAAAAATGAAAAGGACTTGTAGTCATAAACAATACACATTGAACAAGCATAACAATGACACTTGCATACAAAATTAATAATCAACCTTCATTCTAGTGCCATGTCCATGGGTGGGACTTCAAACTTCCCCCAATCAATTTTGCCCTATTTGTTGTTATTATTGTGTTTATTTTAAGATTATTCAATTCAAATTGAATTATGCTTAAGTTACTAACAAATTTGTATATAATTTTTCAAGAAAAAAAAATTGTATATACATCAAAATTGGTGTTTGTGCCTATTTTGTTGTTATCTCCAACCTGCTAATACATTTCTTTTTATATATGTGATTGTCTGAGTCGGTTTGCACGCACGCACATCAATTAATGTCACAAGACATACCAACTAATTATATAATATTTGGATGTCAAGAAAATCTTACAAACCCGTAGAATGGAAGAAAATCTCTATTTATATAGTTTCTGAAGGCTCCAGGTAAGTTTGGGTAGCCAGTATTTGGACCCGACCATTAGCTTTGAGCTTTGGGATTTGATTTTTGTTTGGCTTTTACCAAATTTGACTAAATCCAATTTAATTATATGACGTTTTCATTTCAAATTTTCAATAGTTAATTGTGGGCTTAATCTTTTGAATTTGATAATTTACTTGAAAGAATGATGTGACCATCCTCTCCTGTTTTTTATTTTGCAATTTTTATTGTTTTCAGGTGGTTTAAGTTTTAACAAAGTAGCTCAGTTCTGAATGCTATTGTATTATCGTCCATCAAAATTCAGCTGGGTATGAATTGGTGAATCTGAAAACAGTTGTGGTTAGGACAACGAGAGCTAAGCTCAATTGGCATGATGTATGACCTAACAACCAAGAGGTTACGAGTTTAAATTCCTCACCCCTAATGTTGTTGAACTAAAAAAAAAAAGTCGTGGTTAGTGTATGTTTGGTACTAGAGACATCACAGTAAAAAAAACTTTACCTTTAATTGGAGAAACAAATGAGAATAAAGTAAAAATATAAAGGAAAAAAATAAAGACAATCCATTGGTATACAAGAAGATATTTGTACTGTGATTTTAACAGTACTGAATACAAGCACTTAACTCCCATTGCTTAAACACACAAAACTATTAGTAGTAGCAGCTTTTTAGTTCACTGCCATGCAATTCTTTCTAATCTCTTGACCTCCAGTGATGCTACTCATCTTGATCATTGAATGAACAAATGCGCGGTGGAAAGCTTCCTTCGAGTTAGCGAACTCGTAAACAAGATTCTTGGTCTTGGGAAAGTTGAGCAGAGCTTGATCGGCCGAAAACACGCCCTTCTTTTGGAGTATCAGTCTATAGTAATTGTTGTCAAATGTGGTTGGAGATGTATCCATATAAGCGCCAGCATTTTTTGCCTTGTTCTTTAACGGGCACATGTTTCTTAGACTTCCGGCGAAGGCCGGATTCATTGCAGGGTCGATGTCACTGGCTGGACCGAAGTTGCGGATTCTACCTTCGAAGGATGAGCAATGAGCAAATCCCAAGGTGTGTGCTCCTACATCATGTTAACATGACAATGCTTATGCCTTACAAGAATATCTTTAATAGTTTGACCTTATTCTTAAACTTTTGGTTGGTTAGTGATTTAGTTCCGCATGTTAGAGCATGAGGACCAAGTTCAAATCTCTACTGGTCCGAGTCATTTCATCTCCAATCAATATTGATTTCCACTTGATGAGAACTCTCAAATTTCCAAGCAGATAAGTGAGGAGGAGTGTTGGTTAATATAATTAAATTCATCTTTACCCATAACTTACGCTTTTGGGTTGATTGGTGAGTTAACATAATTCAAACACTTTCATGAGTTGGCCTAGTGGTCAAACTGGTTCTTGGCAATCTAAGAGATTATTAATTCAATTCATGATGGCCACAAACTAAGAATTAATTTCCTAGAAGTTTAGGGCTAGATAGTCTGTCTCGTGAGAATAGTTAAGATGCATGTAAGAAAGTCCAAACACGAAAAAAAAAGATGTAATACTGATATTTCTACCCTGAAGTATGTGTTAGGATTGCCATTTTCATCCTGAGTTTAAATTTGTATGTGGTTTACCTGAAAGAGCAACAAGATCATCCAAGGACAATCCCCTTTGAGAGAAGCTTTGTTGCAGCTGAGAAATGTTGAAGGCTGGAGATGGCAATCCTATTGTTTCACTAGCCTTTGATATCCTTCCATCCTTTCTGCCTTTAGGAACATCCCATGTTGGACCTCCAGACTGTAACACAAGCATACACAAAATTATACCCTTTTAGAAATAAAAAGTTTTGGACTTCATAATTTCAAACCATTTTGGTCCAAAACCATCTTAGTTGTAGTGATGATTTTTTGTATTTTTTGTTGGGTTTTTTCATTCACATATGTAAAAAGATCAAGGTGTTGTTGATTCTGTCCCTAAAGAGTGACACAATGGTTGAAAACTTGGATTTTGAAGGTATGTTTCCTTCAAGGTCCCAGGTTTGAGATTTACTTGTGACATTACTTTTTCGATGTCTCCTGGTGCCTGGCCTAGGGACGGACGTGGGTTGATTCTTATAGATTTTTTTTTTTTTTTAATTTGTGGTTCTCTTGAATTTTATAGGTCTCGATCGAGGACTGAGACCAAAATGGTAAATGGGTGCTATGATCACTGTTAGTGGTGAATGTGTCTGTATGGTTTTCTATTATAAGGAAAAAGATCATTCAAACTATTTGCTTCCATACAAGCGCAACTGCATCCCTTGCAGCCAGAGCCACGATATCAGCACAAGAGACAACGCCGGGGCAATAGGATTCGAGTTCTTTCTTCGCGTCGTCGATCACAAAAAATGCATGCAAAGACAAATTAGCCGGTCCGTCTTTCTCTGCTTTGTTGTTCCCTACTGAGTTCAGCAGTACAGATGCATCACAACCCTTCACCACCAAAGCAAACAAAACCAATTTAGTTTCCTCAAACACAAAAGGTACTAAACATGTAAAGAATTCTAAAGGTCACCCTTATAAAGCAGTCATGAAAGTGCATCCGGAGGAGTGCAGCAGGGACAGTCTTATCTTTATAAGCTGCATTCCTGACCGCTTTCGTAACGATGAAGTCAACACCGGGACACGTCTTCTCGTAGTAGTCTAAGCTCAGCGAGTTCCCCAACGACAAAACCGACAGCAAGAGGATTGCAAGGCTTGAGAATGCCACAGCAGAGGAAGCCATGGCCTACAAGTAAAGGTACAAAAATGCTACTCTCTCTCTTTATCAAACAAAGCAAGTTTGGGATATTCAAGTGAAATAATTGTGTGTTATTTATAGGAAATGAAAGGGGGGATAGAAGAGTTGGAATTCAAAGCTGCTGTGACAAGCGGCCCACAGCGGTTGAATATCAAAGCAAATAATGGAGAAGTGATTCTGAAGCAAAGGCTAATTCAACAACATGCACGACACTGGCTTTTGTTGCTCTTTAAACCTCCAACTTTTGGACTTGGGATTGGGACAAAATCATGCAAAATTTTGGTAATAATTATGTTTGCTTTGGATAAAAGCTCTTGAAATCTAGTAAGGTTTTACCCTCCTCTTGTTGTAGTTTTTGCATATTAGTTAGGTGTTTTCTTTTATACCGTGAGTGTTCGATTTAGCTTACGTGAAAGACATACCGTCTGTCTTTGCAATATGTCAATTTCTAGATAGGTGATCATTATAGATTGGACTAATCACTTCTTGTTGGAGATACTCATTGTGGTGCAATTATTCCACATTTATAAGGTGAGGATTCTTCAACACATTTATAAAGGATATGAGTTGCTCCCCTCATAACCAATTGATTTTGAGGTGGAACCCCATATTCTCTAATATGGTATCAGAGCTTAATGTGGATATTAATCCCCAAATTCAGATTCGACCCAAAAATGCTTTGAATTAAAAAAAACGGGTGTGGACCCCACCCAAGCGGGCAAAAAGTAAGCCAAAGCGGGTATTTCGGCCACAAATTCGGATCCAATTCAAGATGGCATTTCCCAATATATGGCCGCCATCTTGAAGGGGCACGTTGGAGATACTCATTGTGGTGCAATTATTCCACATTTATAAGGTGAGGATTCTTCAACACATTTATAAAGGATATGAGTTGCTCCCCTCATAACCAATTGGTTTTGAGGTGGAACTCCATATTCTCTAATACTTCTTAGATTCTCAGTTCCTTCTTTAACCATTAAGTCAATTCATGATAATTTAGTTGATGTTGGAATGCATTGAATTAATTACGGGTGCTTTTAATGGCTAAGCATGGAGTCTTGTTGTTATGTAATAATCTTATCTTAGTCTCTAGTTGATAAAATAATTTTTCTCAACATTTGCGGATGTTGTTAATAATCTTAATGAACTACATAAATTTGGGTGTCGATCTTCCGACGGAAATTTTTGTTTATTTTAGGAAAAATATGTGTTTAGTACTTAGATTTGGAGTTTAATTTTAATTTGGTCTTTAAGTTTCAAAATTGAACATGCTTACCACTACACTTTAATAATGATCATTTTTAGTCACAAAATTGTTAATTACATAATATAGAGTTGCCTAAAAGGACGATTAAACTAATTTTAAATTTCACAAATTAATGAATCCATCCTTTTAGTTTTTATGTAAATTTAATTTTTACAAGAAAATAGGAAAATTGTAATAGATAACCTATTATAACAAAATATTTACAAATCTAGTCAAATTGAGCAAAAAAGAGTAATAGCTCAGTTTCATAAAATCTTGTCAAATTTAAAAATATTTACATCGATGGTACAATATTGTGTATTAATAATCTTGTATAATTATTAATATCTATGACTATAATTACTATATTTTTTTAATATTATAAATACTCTTTCAATCTGGCATATTCCTAAAAACCAAGAAAATAAGTATAACTTTAAATTAAAAAATACATTATTGAAATGGTAGAGGTAAAAATATTTAAATTTGAAACTTAAAAGGCAAATGTAATTTTTCCCATTATTTTATTTATTTATACTGGTCCCAACTAATTTGATGCACTTTTAACACGCGGTTTTGGAAACTGTTCTTTGGATTGATTGTCATTCTTTTATCAAACAAAGCTAATTATTTGTCTTAATTTCAAAGGGTAATTCACGAGAGACGATCTTTTGTTCGTTTATATAGTTAAAAATACTTCTGACTTTATTATTATTATTATCATCATCATTTTTTTTTATAAAGATTGCATGAACTTTATGATACAAAAAACCAAGTGTATTATGCATTTATAATTCTTATGACCATAGCGTTACATGGCAAGAATTGGATAGATACTATTTTGAGAAAGAGGGAATAACTTGTATAATAGATATCTAGGTTCAAATTCTTCAACTGTACATGTTATTGAACTAAAATTAAAAATAAAGAATAAACTTTTAATTCAACAAGATGCTATTTATCTTGATTTTGCCAACAACAACCTCTAAGTGAATTCTGAATTGTTGTTGAACTAAAAAAAAATAGAGAAGAATTTGGATGGAGTCCGAGCTACACCTCTACCATGATGTTACCCAAATGGAGTCATATATATTCTTTTTTTTTCTATAATTTTTTTTAATAATAAATATAAAGTAAAAAAAAAAATGTATGGCATCAGAAATGCTATATATGACTGACATTATAGCCAAATTCTTCTAAAAAAATATATAGGAAAAGAATTGAACATTGTTCTCTTGAATTAGCAAAGGAGAAGTTCGTTGTATTTTCAACGTTTGTTTATCATGGTTTTTAATTTATATCTTCTACATGTCCTCAACAAGTGTCATAAATGGTCGAATTCTTGGATTTTGAAAATGTGTTTCCCTCAAGACCGAAACTCATATGACATTAATTTATAGACATCTTTAATTTCTTAGTTTCAAAATATATATATATATAGATACATCTTCTACATAAGAATGTTTAATTTGTGACAAAACATTCCTTTGATTTTTTTTTTCTTAATCAAGAGTTGGAGATTCACTTCCCTATACTTGGGACACCATTAAATCGTCCCTAAATTATGATACAAAACTTACCCTTAGATAGAATCAACAAATAATTTCATTTAAGTTTAAGTTCATAAAAAAAAATCGTTAATATAAAATACTATTTTTAAATCTATGTATTTCAAAAGTTTTAAAGCTAGGTAAAAGATGACAATTACATTTTAACCACTCTTTTGTTTTCTTATGCAACAGATTTGAATTATTTGCATTTACAATGGATCTAACTCATCCATGCGAGCGTGATAGTCTAAATTTTGCTAGTTGTATCAAGAAAAACTTTAACTAAATAATTATATGATTTTTTTTTTTGAAAAGAATAATTATATAAATTTAAATCATAAAATTTCGCAAGTGTTTTAACTAACCCTCTTTGTCAAATTTCGTTTAAAACATTAATTTATAGGTATGCAAACTTGTAATTATCTTGAACTTTTATGAGATAACCAATTTAGGTCCTTCATTTCGTATAATCATCTCTTTTCAAATGAATGATCTAAAATTTGAAAATTATATCCCCATTTCAAAACACATAGCTTACGATATAAATATAAATTTACATACGTGTAAATTAAAAAACTAAATAGATGATGTTACATCGATAGGAAATTTGAACTCATATGACCAAAGTCATGAAAACACACTAATACAGTTGAACTACGATTTTTATTGGCATCAAAATTTGAGATATAAATTGATATAGTTTAGAGTTTTTATTTGATATAACCCGAAATTAAATGTATAAATAGAATTTTGTCATGAAATCAAATATGACATTTTAATTTGAGGAATTTATTTGAAAGCAGGTTGTTGAGATGGAGCTTTCTGATCTGTTAATAGCTTGCTATTTAAGCTTAATGTGTTAGTCATAGTCAAATCATGCACCTGCCTGGTTATTTATAATTAAAATAAATACTAATTTTTGGTGCAATTATTTAAACTTTGAAATCAGTTCTAAAAGAATTTGCTTTTAATTTAGTGGGTCCGAACGTAAATTTTGTGTATCTTAACAAATATTTTATATTTCTGATTGGGATTCGATGTCGTTGATTGTGGAATTAGGAAAACGTGTTATTATGTTAATCTAATCTATATATTTATGATTGGGATTAGGTATAATTGAGTGTGGACTTTGGAAAAATTGATTGATAAGATAAGTGATACATAAATTACACACATTACATACGAACTTATGAATCTTTTTGCTAAGTTATCGTTAATTTTTTATTGGGTTCGGCCTTTGTTTTGTGTATATTGATTGTTTAGTGGAAAGTTGTGTTTGATAAACTCTTCTCCCAAAATAGGGAAATTTCAATGGATGATGTAGCTTAACAAAATAATTATAAATTTAGTCAAATTTAAAAATATTTGTAAATCTAGTCAAATATATGGTATTACTAGTACTTATCATACCATATTATTTAGGATATCAATACACTATTTTTTATTATTAATGTAATATTATAGGTTATTAGTACAATATTGTGTATTAATACACTATTATGTATTAATTATACCGTATAATTTTGTACTGGATGACTATAATTGCTATTCTCTTCTTTTTTTGCCAAGTTTTGTAAATATTTTTTCAATTTAACATACTTTTAAAAATACCCCCAAAGTACCGAGGGTCGGTGACGCGGTTGGTTATCTTGTTTGGTGTTAATTCAGTTCAACTCCACGATGCCGAATTCGAGTTTGAAAATCAGCATTTGACTCTCATATTATTTGAGAGCCCCTTCCTCAATTCGTATTCAAAAAAATAAATAAATAAATAAAAAGTACCCCCAAAATAATTATAAAGATAGAAAAATTCTCAATTATTTGCAACTATAATAATGGATATGCTTCAACATTATATTATAAGTATTTATTAATACTGGTATTATAAGAAAATATGTTACAATGCTTATTAATATCAATGATTACATTTTTTTTAAATATCATATTTATAATTATTTTCTACGAAAGATTCAATTCAAAACAAATTATAAAATTACAATTTAATCAAATTTGAAGAAAATTATAATTCAATTTAATCGTTAAATTTGGATAATTCGATTTTTTTTTTACCCTATACCGCGTGGTTTAATGAGCCAAGCACCATCAAGTGAGTATGGGCTTTAAACATTCCCCTCCAACCCTTAAATTGATGAGTAATTTATCTGATTAAACTTTTTTTTTTTTTTGAAAATCGGAAAATCGGAGCTTTCCTCCCTTATGCCCGGAGCACCACTGGCCCGTTCCTAGACTGTGGCACCGGGATACTTCGAAGGGTATTCTAATTTAGGCGCTTTCCAGCGGCCTCAAAGTCATTTGCCTCAACTGCTGGGCTGCCATTTGAGGACATCTGATTAAACTATTTTAAATATTAATTTGCAATTGCGTCCATTGTCTACCATGAAAATGGAGATTAGATGGCAAATTTTAGTATTCTTTGTTTTAATTATAATACTTTTTTTAAAAAATTTCATTTATATCAAATTATGAAATATTTAATTTAAAATTTATTGATTTTAAATTTAAGAAATTGAAGATTCTCAAAAAAAAAAATTGAATCTGATCAATTTTACTTAATCAAAATTTATAAACTTGGTAACTATTAATTTTTGCTATAGTTATTATTATTTTCTTTTTTTATTTTTGACTTCAGTATAATTTATTGTTATTACTTTTTTTTTGCTCATAAAAAAAATGCCCAAAGAGAATCATCATACAAATTGGGAAATGGTAAGAAATGGTTAATTTTAAAGAAAAAAATAGAGGTCATGACTAATTTGTTTTGGAGTTTCGATGAATGGCTAAAAAAATATCAGGGAGGAGAGATGAATGTTTCCCTCCCCAAATTATCCTTAGGTAGTTTTTGTTTAGGTGTTATACGAATTAAAAAAAAAAAAGAAACAAACAATTTCTCCCTATTTCTAAGGATAATCAAACCACTTTTTATTTTATAATATTTTATTTTTACTAAATTTAACCCTAATTAACCACTTGGTATTTTACAATATTCAAAATTAAAATATTAATAATATGGGAGATAGGAGTTGGCTTGCAAATAACAAAAAAAAAAACGTCGTTCAAAAGTGTCATTAAAAAAAAAAATCATATTCGATCAAAGCAAAATCGTGATGTACAACGAATGTACAAACATAGCGCATACTGATAAGTTGTAGAGACTATATATGCAGTGTATAATTTCGACAACAAAAGCAATGTTAGGAGTGATAGGAGGCACATAGACGTATTCAGGGGCGCAAGTGAACAATGTATTCTAATGATCCAATTCTTACGTATATACACATTCAAATAAGATTAAAAATTATAACAAACAAGAACAGATAAACGCATAACATAAAATAGGTCTTAATCTTACAAATACATATGTAGGCAATACACTAGGGCAAAACCAATGATGTATTCTAATGATCCAATTCATACGTATATACATATTCCAAACAAGATTTACAGCTATAATACAACAAAACTCGATAAACACATAACATAAATGAGGTCTCAATCTTACATGTACATATGTAGGCAATCCAGTAAGAAAAACTAATGATGTAACTCCAAAACAAAATGCACTAGGAAAAATTACAGAAACTAAATAGTTGTAAAGGATGACTAGGCAAGTTTCTATGCTTCGTGCGTTACAGGAATGATCCGTCGCATGTGCTTAAATCACAATGTACTGTAGATGTACAAACATAGCACATATTGATAAGTTGCAGGGACTACATACGTGGTGCATAATTTTTTATCCGTCGCATGTTCTTAATTTGGAGCCACTTGAAATTAATGTTGATCTTACATTTGAAGATAAGCTTGTGTAAATCCTAACTTGGGATCAAAAAGTTGTACACAACCAAGAAATTTCAATAGTTAAAGTTTTTTGTCGTAGCTTGAGAGTAGAAGTAGCCACCTCGAAGCGTGAGGGTGAGATGCGATCTTGTTTTTCTTAATTATTTATGTCTTGAACTTTCTTTCCTTTTACTTTTAGAGACGAAAGTTGTTTTAGTTGAGAATATTGTAGCATTCCAAATTTTTCTTTAAACTTTGAATATGATTTTTTATTTTATTGTGATTATTTAAGTTATTTTTTAACAAAAATACAAGATTTTATATTTAGTCTTAACTCAAAGTCAACAAATCTCTTAAATTAAGGACAAGATATTCTTTTTAAACACGTGAGATTTCAAGATATTATATTATATTTAAATATGTCTAATCCTATCTTTTTTTAAAAAAAAAAGTAAATTCCTTTTAAGGTTTGACAAAAGACTAAACCACAAACCCTAAACTTCATCCTCTTCTCTCCTCACACACACCGAACGACAACCATGTTTTCCTTTCTCCTTTGCACTTCATTCCAGCCAACTACAAAGTTTGCCGCCTCTTGCCATCACACCGCAAAGCTCTACTGCCTTTCGCCATCACGTCGCGAATCTCCTACAGTCGTCGGTAGTTCGTCGTGAGTCCAAAATCTCCAACAATAAAAATGTTCATTCTTGCATAAAAGGATTTAAACATGGTTTAGGTAAGTTGATCTTAAACCATCTTAAATCTTGGATATTAAATTTCTAAAACCAAATTGTTGTTCTAAATTTAAGAGAAGATTTTTCCCTAGATAGAAGTTATAATTTATATTTTTGGTCATGAAGATCAACGGAGATAAAAATGATTTTTTGCGGCTAAAATTTGATGCCAGAATCAAAGCTCACAAAATCGCGCATTTAATACCCCTTAAAATCCAATTTGATACTTTGCCAATGTTAAGAAGAATGTTTCAAAATTACTTATAAAGTTCAAAATTTCAAAATCTTAGACATAATATTTTCAAAATTTTGTTTTAGCTAAGATTTGTTATAACTATTTATTCTATTTTAGATTTTTATAGAATTAGAAGTAGTTACAAAATAATCTATTTAAAAAAGTTGAAAAAAACTCCTAAAAAATGTAGGAGAGGGTATAATTGTCAATCAATTCCCTTATTAAAAATTAATAAAAATTAATAATTAAAAAAAAGACATAAATTTTAAGTCTAGCCATTAATAACCATGATCTTAATTAATTCTAATTTTTAGCTATTTTCTTAGTTGTCCCAATTTTATTTGAAGATATAAACCCATAACCTAACGAACCTTTAAACCATTTATTTTTTTGTCATTCTCAAAAAAGGAAAAAAAAGACCTGTTCTTATTTTTAGTTTTTTTTTTTTTTAAAGGAATTAACCTTACAAAATTTGAACATTGCCTTCGATTAATCCCTTAATCCTAAGCCGTCCAAAATTTGAACATTGCCTTCAATTCGACCCTGAAACCTAAAACCCTAATCGCTGTTGCGTTCCACTGCCTTCCGACCGCCGGACTGTACGCCGGTGGCCGTCGTCATGGGCTCCAAAAACTTGAGCAACTCAAAGAAGAAGAAGAACAAGAAGGGTAACGGGAGTAAGGATGAGAGAAACGTTGGATCTTCAGCCCCGGAGCAAGCTACCACCAGCCATGGACCGGACAAGAAGAAAATCATCACCGACGCTCGATTCTCCTCCGTGCATTCTGATCCTCGATTCCAGAATGTTCCGAAGCACAAAGCAAAAGTCGCGATTGATTCGCGATTCGACCGGATGTTCGTAGACAAGAGTTTCTCTTCGTCGTCGGCGCCATTGGACAAGCGAGGTAAGCCAAAGAAGGGTAAGTCGGAGAATCCGTTGCGTAATTATTATAAAATTGAAGAGAAGAGTGAAAAAGATGAGGAGGATAGCGAGAAGGATGTGGAGGAAGAAGATGACAGTGTTGTTGAGGCTGTGAAAAAGAATAAGAAAAAGAAAAAGATACTAGAGAAGCCTGCTGATTCGAGCAGTGAATTGGAGTGGTCGGGGTCGGGGTCGGGGTCCGAGGATGACGATACAGAGACCGAAGAATCCGACTGCACGACTGATACAGATGAAGGTGATCTCGAAGAGATGTCTGACGAAGAATTGCCGGTGCGGTTGAGTTTTTTTACATTTTTTTTATATATCATATGGTCCCAAGCACATAAATTTGTGTATACTGTCTTTTGGGAGTTATCTTGAAGAGAAAAGGGGATAAATCATAGAATTAATCACTTTGCAACTTTATTATGTTTGGTTTTTGTAACCTTAGGGCTTAGTGGTTAAGTGGAATTTGGGGAGCAAAGAGGTGATAGATTCAATATACTACCTAGCTAGGAATTAATTTTATTTGTATTTCCTTACATTCGAATGTTGAAGGGTAAGTCGTATGTCCAGTGACATTAGTTGCAAGTTGCTCGGACAATGCCAGAAATAAAAAATAACTGATTATGTTGGGTTTTGCATGTGTTTGTGTTGGGGGAGGGGGTGAATCGATTGACTATAGGTTGTCAACTGGGTACAAAAAGGCGACGAACTCGTTGCTTAGATTTTTCTTTGCAGATAGAATGCATATTTGAAGTTATTGCTGTGTTGATACAGGTGGAGAATATTCCCGAAATCGAGAAAGAAACTCACAGGCTTGCAATTGTTAACTTGGATTGGAGGCACGTGAAGGTATGTTGTCCTGGCGTTCTGTTAGAATGAGTTTAGCCTTAAAACAACAAACAGTTGAGATAACCATTAAGGAGAAGATAATGAAAATAATAAAAATGATGCATCATTAGTGCAATAGCTAAGGGTTAAGCTAGTGAGAGAAACATAGACAACAAGTATATGTGGGAAACTATCATGTTTCTAACCTTCATTAATCTTAGAGATTGCTATTGACCATGAATAACCATCATTCCATACATCACATTTTATCTAAGATTTCAATTGCTTGATTTTTTTTAAGGACTGCTCTTAAAAATTAATCTGTCATACAAGTTTTAAACAGATTTTATGTAGGCTTGGAAGCCAGTCTTGAGTCTTGCATGTTCATATATATATTTCTTAATTGTCGTGTTCAAGGTTTAAAACAGTCATTTGGCTTTCTTACTTATTTGCATATTTGCACATACATTTGCATACTTGTAATGATACTCTATGCCTGTCTCATTATCTTTACTTGACTCTGTGTAATCATGTTATGTAGGCTGTTGATCTGTATGTGGTACTAAGTTCATTTCTCCCAAAAGATGGACAAATATTGTCTGTGGCAGTCTACCCATCGGAGTTTGGACTTCAACGTATGAAAGAGGAAGAATTGCATGGTCCAATTGGACTGTTTGATAATGAACAAGAGGAAAGTGATGAGGACGACGGCGAAGAGATTGACAATGAGAAATTGCGAGCTTATGAAATGAGCAGGCTAAGGTCTTTATTTTCATGCTGTTCATATTTTTGTTGAATTGAAATTTCTGAATTCTCTCTCATAAAGAAGTGGTGGAAGGGGCATGAAAGTATAGTCTGTAGGTTGATGTTGGGGTATTTTGTCCATAAGAAGACAAAAATTTGGACATTGTCTGTGGCAAAAAAAAGAAAAAAAACTGGTAGCAAGTTGCAATCTCTGCCTAATGATTGTTTAGATTAGTGTTAGCTATGAGTATTCAGAATTGCATTGCACATCTAATAGGAACTGTTTGTTTCCTTGATTTCACCATCAGGTTTAGTCTGGTCTTAGTAGAATCAAGTGCATTCGGTATATAATATCTCTGTAATAAATATTTCTCAAGTTCAGACGAGATTCAAGACTAGCTCTAGCTGATAATAAAGGAAATGAATCCATAGAAGTTTGTGCCATATGTGTGCAGGTACTATTATGCTGTGGTGGAATGTGATTCTATTGCAACAGCTGATTACCTTTACAAAACATGTGATGGGGTGGAATTTGAAAGGTCATCAAATATGCTTGATTTGAGGTTTATTCCAGACTCGATGGAATTTAAACACCCTCCTAGGGACATTGCTACTGAGGTGTGTATTCTGACTATTTAATGGAACCTGTGTTCTCTTAGTAATTTTGGAGTATTTAATAATTTGATATTGAAGTTACTATTTCTTAGATATGAAATATAAAAGGTGTCATATACTCCAGAATAATTCTCTAACACACAAAAAAAGTGATAAACTAGTTAAAGGTACAGGAGCTTATAGGTAAGTTTGATATGATGAGGATATAAAGATCTTAGTTTTATCTAGAGAGTTAAGGCAAAAAACATGACTAGAAAAACTTATTATGCCTTTAGCTTTTGATGATTGGATCTTCTTTGGCCTCGCAAGATAATGAAAATTGAATTATGAATCCAACAGGACATCAATGAGTATGAAGTTCAAAATTCATTGCAGTGATAAGCGACTGAAATTGGAGTTTTATATTTATTTTTAATTTGGCTTGGACTTCGGACGCTCAACTATGGTTGATTGAGACAAGAGCTTGTATCAAGAGAGCTTCAAATTAACAGAATACACACGGTTTAAGGATTTATAGAGAAGATTAGTGTCCATGGTTATGTTAGCTAGGTAGATTTATATGGAGATTATGTTTGTTTCCATTGAAACTTGTAAGGTTAATCCATGTGGAAGGAGAGAGACCAACAAATCAAAATCAGTTAACTGATCTCTGACACTTATTGCATATTATGTGATTATAATGTTTCATTAACCAATTTTTGCTTATAATTTTTTAAAGCTAAAGGTTAAGTTTCTCGTATTAACTCAATATGATTTTTGTTACTTGTTTTTGGCTCTAACCCTTTCCTTTCTGGGAAGAAACTTATAGGATCTAATCGTTTTGTGTATCAGGCACCTTCAAGCTATGAAGTTTTGAATTTCCATACTGCAGCCTTGCAGCATAGTAAAATCCATCTTTCTTGGGATGAGGATGAACCCCAAAGAGTGAACGCCTTGAAACGAAAATTCAATGCAGATCAGGTTTGTTTCCAGTGATGCACTGATCCTATGCCAATTTCTTTTAATCATTGTAATGTTGTGTGCACAATTTCAGATGGGCTTCTTGTACCTTTTGGATTGCCAACAGTTTACGACAGCTTCGGTTACATTAGTTCAACTTGTAGCCTGCATTATGATCTTCTGTCTTGTTAGTTTTAGTTGCACGAGGTTGTCGATATATTTAAGAGATTATCATAAAACAATGTGAACCTGCCTATGTTTGTTGTTTATATAACAAGCGAGTAATGCTAACATGAGCAGTTGCTCAGCGGCACTAGTGTATGCCCAATGACCAGAGGTCTTGGGTTCGAGGCCCTCCACCTCCAATTGTTGTAATCTCAAAAAAAATATAATAAGCGAGTAATGGAAGTTTGATTTTCAAATGAAAAATACTTATAAAACAGTAAAAGACTTAATTTTATGAATCCCAAACCTGTTAACCTGTTTTTTTCTTTGATTTAGAAATTTTGATGGAAAACATAATGTGGTATGCATATTAAGCATCATTCACTAGTTTCTGCTTAGACGTGTGGTTGTATGGAGTTGATAGAACCAGTGTTTTAAAAGGCCCAAGGCGCACTAAGGCGCAATGGGCCTCTGGGGCCTGAGGCGCAAGGCGCACCATAAGGCGCGGGCTTTATTACATCAGGCGCACTATATAAAAAACACAAATTGTTTTATATATATGTGTGTATACACATTTCCATAGACATAAATGAAATTTTAACTAAGAATAATATACAAAACATACATTATATTTAACTATTAACCTTCATTTCATGGAAAGAAATGAAGTTTAACTAAGAATATATACAAAACATACATAAGATTCAACTATTAACCTTTCATTTAAGCGAATGTTGTCTTTGTGAGTTGAAGAATTAAGTTATTTAAGGTATTGAAATGTCTTGAATTAGTTATCTTGCGCTTTGAATGACCTAGTACGGGGATCTCACAAAGGATAAAGGTGAAAACATGAAAAAATATAAAGAAAATAAAAAAGCCCCCGAGGCGCGCGCCTTTTGGGCGCCCGGGGCTTCACGTGCGCCAAAAGGCGCGCGCCTTATTAAGCGCGCCTGGCCTTTCCCAGGCGAGGCGCAAGAGGTGCGCCTTGGGCCTAGGCGCGCGCCTAACGGGGCTTTTTAAAACACTGGATAGAACCAAATAACCCTTTCGCTGGTTGTATTATCTGAGGCTAACTGGAGATGATCATGAATTCGGTTCCCATTTTTTTTACATGTTCAGCCACTGACAATAATTTCCCTTACAGCTGGCTGATTTGGAATTCAAGGAATTTCTGGCATCTGATGAAAGTGATGATGCAAGTGACGGATCAGAGGACGAAACTGACAAGAAGCGTAAAAAAGGAGATAAATATCGCGCCTTACTTCAATCTGATGAAGATGGCGAGGAGGATGGCGGTCAGGATATGGAGGTGACTTTCAATACTGGCTTAGAAGATATAAGCAAGCGAATCCTGGAAAAGAAGGATAAGGAATCAGAGACATTGTGGGAGGCTCATCTTAGGAAACGACGCGAGAAAAGGGCGAATGCAAAACATAAATCCAAACACTCGTCAGATGATGAAAGCAGTGACACTGATAGAGAGGTTGGTGAAGAAGCAGATGACTTTTTCATCGAAGATCCTCCAGTTAAACAAAGCAAGAAAGATCGAAAGAAGAAGAAAATTAACGACAGGGAACAGGTTGGTAAGGATGAGAAAGCGGAAGCCGAAGCAGCTAGCAGAGCAGAGCTCGAGTTGCTACTTGCAGATGATGAGGGTGTCGATACCAGTATCAAAGGATACAATTTGAAACATAAGAAGAAAAAGGGGAAAGAAGATATGGCCGAAGAAAAAATACCCGCGGTTGATTATAATGATCCGCGGTTTTCTGCACTCTTCAATTCACCTCGCTTTGCTTTAGATCCCACAGACCCTCAATTCAAAAGGTATCTCAAATGCTACTGAAGATTATTGAAATACTTTTGATTCAAAACATTGGTTTATTTCTAAATTCCAAATGCATCACAATTAGTTTACTACAATATTTCATTCTTTCACCTCATGTGAACTGATTAAGAACACTTTAGTTGCTCATGGATCTGAGATTACAAGTCTCTTGTTTGCAGGAGTGCTGCCTATGTCCGTCAAATGGCAGTGAAACAGCAAAACGGTGATGAGTATCAGTTAACGAAAAGCGAGTATGGGAAGTCTTCCATGAAACAGCCTGGAGCATCCAGGGAGGACGAGGCGAACGACAATGTCCCTGTTACGACTGAGGGAGATTCTTCAAAGAAGAAGTATGAGCTTTCTTCATTAGTTAAATCAATGAAAATGAGATCAAAGCCGAATCAGTTGCAATCGGGTGGTGGTAAGATGGCGAAGGAAGATGCGAAAAAGCGGTTACGTGCAGCGGTAGAGGAATTGCAACCGCTGCCAACCGTGAACAAGTCAGGTAAAACGAAGAAAAGAAAAACGAAAGGCACGGCGGATTGAAGCTCCTCAGCCTCATATGTTCTGCTATCAGGTTTGTTAGGAGGTGAGGATCTCTATGCGCAACAATTTTGTAATTTGTTTAATTTATCAATTTTGAGTTATTTGTAATTCTAATTTAACAAATTTTTATGATATTATTCCATTGTCGTCCGTCTTGGATTTTTTTGGACGGAAATTGGTATAACTACCTTTATATATGTAGGTTGTTCTTGTTTAAAAAAAAAAATTTAATTTTAATTTTTTATGGTTTAAACATATCTCGAGGACTGAGGTGGGGAATTCAACTTCTGTCGTCTAATCAGTTTTGACTTCAATAAGTTTGAACAATGGTGGCATAATTCTAATTTCTGTATGTGTTGTTTTTTTAAAGAAAAAGATGTAATTCTTGATTTATTTCTTATGAATATGGCCATGTATAATGTTGGTGCATGTTGTATTTGTAGATATAGATCTCTTAAAACTTAGAAACTTATTATTGAAATGATTTTATAAAAAGTTATATCTTAAATATGAAATTGAAAAATCATGTACTTTTTATTTTTTTAGTTAAACAAATGAGTAAAAATTTGAACTTTATCTCTTGAAAGTTTGAAATGTATATTTTGTTTGCATGACAGGTGTATTTTGTTTGGTCACTTTAAATGTATATTTTGTTTGCGTAATTAGTAAGACTTTCTTTGTATGAAATATTGTTTTAAAATACTTTATTTATATATAAAAAATATTTAGTAACTTGTTTTTTTTTTCCTAAATAAGTTATTAACACTCAACTACATTATTTTAGTTTTCGATCCACGGTTGGAACTTATACAAAATGTGACTAGTAGTGGTTGATCTGTGAAAATATGTTGTTCATTGCTATATATATTGTTTTGCACAAATTATAAACTCAATATTCTATACTCGAAAGTAGGTTTAAATTCTCAAATATTGTATTGAACTCAAAGAAATATTTGACAAATACCTCATTACTTTTTATTTAGTATTTTGCGACACACATTTGTAGCGAAAAAAAAGAGAAATATATATTCAAAGAAAAACTTGCTTCAATAAAATGTGAACTTGGAATACAAGTTTACAACATTGAATTACAAAACCAAAATAAGAGAAAACAATAAATTATTACTGGAAGGAAGAAAAAGAATACACCAAATAAATCAGAACAAAACCAGGAGACTAATAATCAAAACATCAAACAACAGCCAAAACTACAAGAACAGCAACAAATACAGAGGCCAATGGGTTCAACCGAATTGCATCACTTCCCACTCTTGGCAAACCGGTGCTTCCTCTTCGGGAAGAAGGTGGCGGCGGAGAGTCATCGGACGGGGGAGAGTCGTCGGCCGGTGGAGAGTCGTCGGTCGGTGGAGAGTCGTCGGCCGGTGGAGAGTCTTCGGTCGGTGGAGAGTCGTCGGCCGGTGGAGTGTCACTGGACGGTGGAGAATCGTCGGCCGGTGGAGAGTCATCGGACGGTGGAGAGTCAGCCGGAGGAGAGTCGGATGGAGAGCTGTCGCCATTGTCATAACCTGGATTTAAGAACACAAGCTTTATTGACACTGCAAAAGAGAGAATTTAAAAAAAAAAAAAAAGGAATTTTTTTAGGTGAAGATTTACTCACAGTCTGAAGGACTCCATCCCAACACCATCTTTTCACGATTGAAGACAATTCGATATCCAGTCATGAAGTTCTCTGAAACAAAACGAAAATGAAAAATGAAAAAGAAAGTCCCTTTGATCTTTCAACGGTTAAGTCACTACTGCTACCAATTGTTTCCATAAATTTAGTCTCAAATTTAAGAGTAAATTATAATATGGTCCTCTGTTTAGTCCGATCAATTTAAAAATCTAGAATTTAGTCCATAAAAATTGAATACAATTAACCATCACGATCTCGAGGAAGCAAGAGGCGATGAGTTTGATCTATGGTGTCCACATACTTATGAATTAATTTGCTTGACACCTAAATGTTGTTAGGACAAGCAGTATGTCCTATAATATTAGTTGAGGTGTGTGCAAACTGACTCGAGATATATATAAAAAAAATATAAAATTAGAATTTAGTTGGTTTTAAAAATTAGAATTTAGTTTTTATTCTTTGATAAAATTAGACAAAAAAGTTACATAATTTACACAATAGTTATCTACCCTACTTGATTTACCAGTGATTACGAACGACTTAAGTTTTACTAAATCATAAGAACTAAAGTCCAACTTTTTTCAAACTATATCGATTAAATTCTAACTTCTTTCGGAACCTAGAGATCAAATTTATAATTTATCCTAAACTTTCACTATGCAATACTTTTAACCATGACAAGATAAAAAAGCTTTAGAATTAGATGCAGAGACAGAGGCCTCACGTCCAATCAGATCAATATCAGGGCTTTTGAGAATGGCTAAGCAACCAACACGTCTGGTACCAGCATCCTGAAAGTCCATAAAACAAAACCCACTTAAGAAAAGCCTCAAAACATTGCAGAAGATTTCATCTTATATGATCCAAAATCTGAAAAAAAAAAAAAAAAAAAAAAAAAAAAAAAAACTTCAACAGTTGAGAGTACCCACATCAAGAGGAAAAATAATGAACAGATCTATGGGGACAAAATTATCTCCACCCATCATCGTAAAATTCAGTTTTGGGTGTTTAAATGACTTGGAATTAGACCTGCAAATATGGATCAGAATTCAGAGATCTTTTGAAACAGAAGATAACTGGTTTCATTATGTGTCTCATTGGCTACTTACGGAACTTCATAGCAGTACTCAAATGGGAAATCAGGATCAATAGTAAAGCGCTTTAATTCCATCCCTGCATCCATCTGCATTGTAATTATGTATAAATTCAAGGATCCTATGAAATCTTATGACACTTCCAAAGAGTTGAAACTATGGTACAAATAGCTTACATTCTTAGCAATAGTAGAGTAAGCTGGTTCAGTTATGTGCGTAAACGAGGTACCGGAATCGAACAATGCACTAAATTCAACATTGTTGGCTTTTCCTCCCACAATTATCTGAGTGAAGGTAACATTGTAGGATGGACTACAAAAATGAACAAGGAAATTCAGTTAGGATATGCCTTGAATTGTTTGATCTCTATTTCCGTATTCAGGCTTTTATGTAATTGAGTATATTTTGAAATAGGATTTTACGAGACTGCTCTATATAAACTCTCCCCCGTTGATTGACTTTCTGTGATCGCACTCTCTTTAATAAAAATGTTTTCTCCTCTGCCTGAGGATGTAGCTAACACATCGTTAGAGAACTAAGTAATTTATGTGTGTTTTTTCCTCTCACGTTTTTTTATAGTTTTCTCTCTCATTGTTGTTGCCGTTTTCGTAACAATTAGAAAAACCAGATTCTTCGAAAGAAATGTGAAAGATTTACTTTTTACACATTTTGAATATGGTTATGAAGAGGAAAGTTCTTACTAGTTGGCCATGGTATTGAAGGGTGTTTCACTTTGCCCTAGTGGGCCCGTGTCTCCGAAATCGATTCTCCCAATGATATCAAGCAGCCCGAAACACATGGAGAATGAATCTGAAGTAAGCCCTTGGTCTGCTAAGAAGCTTGGAACTGATATCTTATCCATGCCAAGCCCAATAAGACCATTGGGAGCTGCACTTATTTGAAATATGCCAGTTTGATCCTTACCACACCTGCCATGAAGAATCCCATTTAAGCAACAACACAACAAATTGCATAATGCTCTCTCTAAGATGGTAAGGCCAACAGTCAATTTCATTGCAAATTTCTAAAAGATCATTAAATCCCATGAAGAACACCAACCATCTTGATTTTTAGTTCAACAACAATTAGGAGTGTTGGATGGAAGATTCAAACCCATGAATTTTTTTATCACAAACATATGTCTATTGAGTTATTTTTTGTTTTTTAATATTTGTGATTGTCTAGGACAGCTTGCGCGCACCTCGACTAATGTCATGGGACATACCACTTGATCCTACAACGTTTGAATGTCAAGGAAATCCGTAGGAAATTAATTCCTAGGTAGGTGACTACTATGGATTGAACTCATCAACTTTTAAGCATCACAAGACCCTCTTGACCACTAAATCAATGCACGATGGTTATTTCTGTTGAGCTATGCTCTTGTTCTTTCCATCCAAGTTATGCATGCTATCTCTCAAACTACCATTAATGTTGTATATGATGACTACTTTCTTATCTTAACAGAAAAGTTAGGTAAATAGAAAAGAAATCTATTAAGAACAGAACAAAATTCAGCACAAAAGAAACAATCCATAGAATTACAAAGAGACATTAGAGATGCAGCAGAACTAACCCAAAAGTAATCTTGGCTTCAACAGGGTTGAGTTTGGAATCATCAGTGGCCAAGTGCAATACGTCCTGTACCAAGTACCCAGTCGATGAGGTATTGGCAGATAGATAATGAATTTGGTAGGGACAAGTATTTTGGTTTGAAGTGCATTGGTCTGAAAGCTCGCACAAAGAATCGCTACACGGAACAGGCGCGCTCGTTGTCGAACCATCTGGACTATAATGATTCAACATAAACTGTTGAAAGATAAATCAACCGTTAAATTCCGGATCAACACAAAAGTTTAAGTTGACGGGTTGAATTAAATTAAATTGTATCAACTAACCCTCCCCTCACGTGTGACTTGTGAGCTTATATTTAATCATGTTTAAACACCGATCAACTTAAAATCTTCTAACTAATGGATTGAACTAAATTTAATTATATCAATCAACGAACACTCCCTTTACTTACGAGCTTAAAAATATAAGCTCATATACCGTGTTCACTTTAAATCATCAATCAACACAAAAGTTTAAGTTAATGGTTGAGGTAAATTTAATTATATCCACAAACACATTCCTCGCTAGTCAGCTTGATCACATACATTGATATCATATTTAATCATAATAATTTGATGAAAGGGAGAGTAAATTTAGAAGAAGAAAAATACCTTTGCCCCATTGGATATGTTCAAGTAAGTACCACAAGTGCTGCATTCACATGGCAACCAGAACAAATCGCTTCCAGTATCCAAAGCCACCAAGAAATCTAACGACGGCGTTCCAATCGAAACATTGGCATAGTACAAACTGAAAAGCCCCAAATCAAAGGAAACAAAACGGACTAAATCAATCAAACGCAATCAATCCACAGAGATCAAAATCAGTACAACAGAGAATCAAAATACACTATAAAACAGAAATGTAGAGAATCAAAATAGTAATTCTATTTGGTTTTGATTTTCTAATTTTTGTTGGGTTGATTTTTGGGTTGACCAACTTTTTACCCTTTTTACCCTTCAACTTAACTCAATTGGGACTAAGAAATGATACATATATGTATAAAGAGAAATTAATTAATAAAGCCCCATTTGATACCCATTTAGTTTTTAATCTTATTTTTACTCCAATTTTCTATAATAAATTTCAAAAATAAAAATAAATTTTTGGAAGCTCCTCTTTTTGTTACCAAATTTTGATTTGATTTTTAAAAGAATAAGTAAGATACAGAGGAGACAAGTAAGAAAAATATATGATAAAATAATTGTTGTAAGTTTAAATTTTAAAAGCCAAAAACTAAAAAGGTCATAAAACGAGGCCGAAGATACGTTCTTCGCATATTCATAAATAATAACAGTTGAATTATAGAGTTATTAATCTTTTCTTCAATATAAAGTTAGGTTGCTCCAATACATAGGATTGGACGGATTGGAGTATTGAACGAGACTGATAAAAATCCCTCCAACCCAACAAAACTCAACCCGGACCGTGTACACTCCTGAATCGAGATAAGAAATCAGGGAAACGAACAGAGAAAATAAGAAGCATTACAATCCCAAATTAGCGAGGAACAAGGTCTCGTTGCCATAAGCGAACGTCAACGGCGTATCAGCTCCGGCCAAATTCCGGCCGCGAAGCAACCGGTCGCGGTGGACCATAGTCGCGTAGTAACCAGGAGTGTGTTTCTCCGGCAAACCCTCGGAATCGAGAATGCCCATAACCGAATCGGAGAATCGATGGTGGATGTCGAACTTGAACGACGCCGCATCGCCGGCGAGAAGGAAAACCGAAAGAACGAGCAGGGTTTGGACGCCGGAACTGAGCGCCGCCGCCATGAACGCCGATTAGGGATTCGAAAAATCTTGCGGGAAAGTGATGAAGACATTGATGGGTTTGAGAAGAAGAGTTTAAATATAGAGTGGAAATGGGGGATTTCACGGATTCGAAGGATGATTGAGAGAGAAGGGTTGAAGTTTGGAGAAGATGAAATTGTTGACTCTGAATCACCTAAGTCAAACATTTCTCTTCATACTGGGAAGAAAAACATATATAAATGTATTTTATTTTTATTTTTTTTTAAAAACACACTTTTTTTTGTTTGGAATTTACCATAAATATGCTTGTCCAATATAGAGTACCTTCTTTTTTAAGTCCTTTTTCTTTTGAAAAAAAATAGTAAAAGAATGTTTGAGTTTTTTTTTTTCTGATAAAATATAAGTTTAGTCTTTATCATTTGAGAAAATATATAATTTAAAGAATTAGGGTTTAATCTTTATGATTTAAGAAAATATAAAATTTAGTATCTATGATTTTGAACACTAGAATTTAGTTCTAAGTTTGATAAGACCTAAAAATTAATTATTTTTGTTTATAATCATTAGAGAATTTTTACTAAAAAAAAAATTAGAAAAATAAAAAATAATTAATCTGGAAAAATATTAAATTAATTATTTATGTGTTAATTATGAAATTATGAATTAAATGATTAATATAACCAAAAAATCATATAATTTATTAATAAATAATGAACTTTCATATATTTAATACGTTGACAATTAGATTATATTATAGATTTTATAAAAGTATAGAAATAAATTCTAATTTTTCAAATTATAGACTAAATTTTGGTGTAACTATTATTCTAAAACTCGCCCAATAGAGCAGTAGCTCACACAGCATCAGTGTACACCTAACAACATAGAGGTCTTAGCTTCGAGTCTCCTCCACCTCCAATCGTTGTAATCTCAAAAAAAAAATTTAAGGTCACGTAACTCAATTAATCAAAATATTTATTATATTTTATTCCAAAAAAATATTTTTATGATATCTACAGAATTACAATTCAATCTCTGAGCTGAAATAAATAAATAATTTTCAGAAACAAGAAAGAAATAAATAAAAGCACACTATCTATAAAAATATAATATATACCTAAATGCTCATGAATCAAAATAAGATTAGAGAATTATATTATACATCTGTTTTGGGGTCTAGAAGGGAAATACAGAGAAAAAAAAGGACACAACTGCAAAAGAGAAAAGGTACAGTGGCTGAGCAAAGGGTGGCACGGAATAGGGACGTTTGGAAACGGTTGGTGAAGACCGTTGACAAATATACATTTTATATTTTAAAGGCATCACTATAGTTCGCAAAACTATATTAAATTAAGCAATTTTTAACGAAATAACAAATATATATATATAAAGCAAATATTTATCAAATATTTGAAAAAATAGTGTTAAGATATGGCTTTAATAGTTGCCTTGCAATTAGTTAGTGAGAGTCTCGCTGCCCGGTCAGCGCAATTGTTGCAAAAATAGTGTTAAGATATGGCTTGAACGTTGTCTTACTATTAGTTAGTAGGGGTCTTGTTGCCCGGTCAGCGAGCTGGCAATGCCTCCGATTCATAAACCTTTTTTGCATTCTAGCAATGCATTCCGCATCCGCTTAACACATCTCGCATTCGCACTCTGCAACTTAATTGCATTCCGCATTCTATTTTTCGATTACGCATTGTGTATTAGAGTTTAATGAGAGTGCATATATAAATTCGAATTAAACCGTAGTCGATTATGATATTCGTTTTGTAATATGTAATTCGTTTCTCCTAATTAATAAAATTACGCTCCCTTCTTTACTTGTGGATAAGCTAACAGAATGTTAGTGAACCACGTAAATTGCTATGTTGTTTTTCTTTTTCTACATTTTCTTTATTTTTCGATTAATTGTTTATTGTCATTTCCATAACAAATAGATTCAATTAAATTAACTGGCTTCCAATTAAATGAAGTTGATGGATTCTATCAAATTAAAACAATCGAAAATAATAAAAATTGAAATATTTTGCTTATAAAATTATACAACTTGCCATATACTCGGCCATTTAGAAATTTCGATCCAAGTTTCCTTAATTCTTCAATTATTTTTATCAATAGTCAATGTCAACGTTTTATTTTGTAATATTATGAAATAAAATAAACCGATAAGTACTCTTTGAACGAATCCTATCTCATCATTTGAAGCAAACTCTTACAATAATATCCAAATACATCGAATGACAAAGTTTTGACTGTTTACGGGAATGATAATAAATTCTTTTTGTCCAATTTGATAATTATTTATGTTTAATTTTCAATCTATTTATTCCACATCCAATCACCACATATCAAATCTATCTTTCTATATAAAGAGGTTTTTTTTTAGTTATAATAATTTGAAATAACGGATTCAAACTCATAACATTTTAATCATAAAGTGTACACTGATATTAATACTGCTTAGTTACTGTTGTTATTGGCAAAAAGAAGGATTAAACCACTATATGTTGGCTTAGTGATAATTTATAGTAAAAGAATTTAATTGAATGTTGGCATTAGTCAAGATAGACATAAATTGGTTCGAGCTCCAAGTAGAAAATATAGGTAAGTTGATAGAAAAAAGGGAAATTGTATTTGATGGTCTATTTCTATAAAATAATTACAAATGCAGCCAAATTTTAAAATATTTATATTCATAGTCATTAATATGTTTTAATACAATATTACAAGAAAGTATGCGACAATAATTATTAATTTATAAATTTTTTTAAATTAATCATATTTATAATTATTTTTTTGATTTGATATTCAGTAATGTTTTCAGAAGGTGTGAATCTGAATTTCACATATTTATAGTTGTTACTTATTTTTTAGTATATATCGAAAGAGGGGGACAAATACTAATTTTTGGAATCAAATCTTGACGTTGATGTTAAACTAATTTACAATCCAACAATAAAATTATTGCACTACTTGAATCGAAAGCACTAGGGATAATGCATGGAAAGGTATAATAAATTCTTACGCTAATGAATTTCAAATTTCAAGGGATTGGATTTCCATATAAAACGCTAAAATATCCCTACGACTCAAAGTCTTCCATGCAATGCAAATAAAATACAATAATACAAAGTGGAATTTCTAAACAAAAAGTACAAAACAAAACATCATATTTTAAAAATCGACCAAGTCAACGGCAAAAATGGCAAGTTGCACATAAAATAAATCATCATTCAAAATCAAGTGGAGAAGAAATATTCCACTATGTCCAAAATAAATATATATAAATTGGAGAGAGAGAAAATGGAGTTTATTGGAAGTATGATATATATAAAAATTCGAGAGAGAAAATGGAGTTTATTGGAAGGATGGTAAAAAAATAGGTTAAATTATAAGTGCCGTTTGTTTCACGTATTTAGGTAGGATTTAGTTTAAAGAGTTATATTGAAGAGTTATGTTGAGTAGTTAAAAATTGAGAATTGTAGTCAAAATTTAGATACAGTTTTTGTGTAGAGAAGTTAGAGTCAAAATCTTGTTTATATGTAGATTTAAAATGAGTAATTATTTTTAATAGTTAAAAAAGAAATGATTAAAAATGAGTGAGTAGTTATAAATGAGAGTTCGTTTAAATATAGATTTTTGAGGTGAAATTATTAAATCCTACCTTAATATGCCAAACAAACAGCCTACTACATTGATGCCACTTGAGCTACTGCTCTATTAACCATGAGGACTAACTTTTAAATTAGTACTCGTACTAAAAAAATAATTAAATTAGCTCCATTTAATAGTCATGAAATTTTTTGTATTTTAAATTTAAGTTCGATTATTATTTCAACATTGATTTTCATTAATTTGATATTTACATTTTATTTATATTTTTTAAAATTGAACCAAAATTTGTGAAATAAATAAAATAGTTTTCAAACATTTATTTTGATTTCCAATTTAGTTAGAATTTACCCATTCTTCAAACAAAGATGATGCATAAAAGTTTGAATATGGATAAATTTAAATTTCATAAACCAAATATTGAGATCCAAGTCAAGTACGATTGGTTGTAAACTCAAAAAAAAAAAAAAAAGTCAAGTACGATTGTGCAGTTTTTAAAAGAAACGCTTCAAGTAAAATAAAAAATTGTTAAATAGATTCATGACTTATTGTACATAAAATAGAAAGTTTATGCCTCATTTGATAACCATAACATTTTTTGTTTTTTGTTTATGAAATTTAAGCTTATTTCTACTCAAATTTCTTAGCATGCGCTCCATTTTTCCTACAAAATATTCATATTTCCTTAAGAAAGTAGGTGAATACTAACCAAATTTCAAAAATAAAAACAAGCTTTTGGAAACTACTGTTTTTTTTCCAAATTTTGGTTTTGTTTATTAAAATATAAGTAAGGTGTAGATATTCAAATAAGGAAAAATGTATAGTAAGATAGTTGTTGTAAGCTTAAATTTCATAAACAAAAAACAAAAAACAAAATGGTTATTAAATGGGGTCTTAGTAACTTATTAGTCATAAAATTAAAAATTTAAGATTTTAATGAATTTTTAAAAGGGAATTTGTCCTCCATAGCATATTTTTTGTTTTTCATTACAATTTTAGCATATTTTTTAAAATAATTTCATCCATAGCATATTTTGTCCAAAATTGCTATTTTAACATCATCAGACTTCTATCAATTCAACTGATAGACTTAAACTTCTATCAGTTCAACTAATAGACTTTTATCACTCCAACTAATAAACTTTAGATTTTTATCCGTTCAACTGATAGACTTTAATCGATTTTGAGTGATTGAACAATGCAAATTGATAAACTTCAATCATTTTTGTGCCACAGATGAATAGAATTATGCTATGCATGGAATTATTTTGTTTTTTTTTAATATACATGCAAAATCCCCTTTTTAAAACTTCACGGTCATGAGTTCGATCCCTGAAAATCTAATAGACATCGGTTCAATTGATTTTGAAATGAAACCTTATATTATTCGAATGTAATATAGTATCAAAGTCATTAAGCTAAAATGGGTATTTTCAACCACTACCCTGCAAAGGTCTTGATTCCAAGTTTTAATTCCAAGTTTGGTAACAAAGAAGGTGCTATATATTGGATTTAGTGTAATGTAGAGATCATCTTAAAGCATAATTCTTTCAACATTCCCAAAATCAATATGTTACCATAATTTGCATATACAGAAGTAGTGTAATTAGTTTTTAAACAAAAGTCGAAGCATCCATAGCATCCATCCTATCAGTTGACCACTGGGGAATGGCGGCCGTTTCCTTCGACTTTCAAAATCTACTTTACATACACATTATGGAGTTGCAAATATGCTAAACAGCTATGGAGGGAGACCCATTTTCGCCAATACGAAGGTTCCTAGCGGGCTATCGGAGTGCGTCGATCTCATTATGTGGTTTTATCATTGTCTTTCTTTGGACAAATTTGAACAATTCTTACTCATGTGTTGCTACATCAAGGTTGGGAGGTTGTCTTCTGTGAATGGGGAAGGAGAACCTTTTTTCTTGGGATTTATGTGAATCATTTTTGGAGCATTTTCGTGATGCTCAATTGAAGGAGGGGTACTTTGTGTGTTGCTTCTTCGAGGCTTCATTCTACTCGATGCGGCTATTGATAATGGGGCGAATATTAGTGGTCTTGGTGGTATTGCTCGTAATCATATAATGGGGAAGTTGATCCTGTCTTCCTTGAGGCAATGGTAATTCGTAATTGCTTGCAAACGGCTATTGACATGGGCTTTGACATTCTCCAAGTTGAATCAGATTCTCTTATTATTATCCAACTTTTGAACAATCATACCTTTTGCCCAAATGAGTTGGGGAGTTTGATTGATGACAGCTTCCCGTTTATTTGGTGCAAGCAAGACGCTACCTCTTTGGCAAAAATGGCGCTTCAAGTGAATGAAGATTTAATTTGGATGGAAGAATATCTTTTGCATTTACAATCTTTATACCAAGCAGAGCTAGTTGTGCCTTGTGTTTGTTTTTTTGTAGAAAAGAGTGGAGGGGTTTAGTATATAGTGGAAACAAGTGGTTAATAATAGTCTGTAGTGGTTAACTACTCGTTTGAGGATTGGGATTAATAGTGGTGAATAATGAACTACTTGTTTGGAGATTGAAATTAATAGTGGTTGAAAATTTGGTTGGAGTAAATAACAACAATTATATGTTGTTTTTTTTAAGTACCACCTCAATTGTTGTTAACTGAACTTAAAAGACATTTTTATAGTCGATCATATTTGTTTTTTAAAAAAATCAATTTTATATTTTGTTACTAAACATATGAACAACATGAATGAAGCAAACAATAATAAATTTTAAAAATTTAGGCTAAATTTACAATTAAATAGGCTATTAAAATGTGAATGATTACAGAAATAATAAAAATATATTTACGTGAAATTTGTAAAAATACATTATTCTAGAAAATAAAGAAATAGAAAGTACTAACATATTATGATCTTCTTGTTTCAAAAAAAAAAAAAATAGCAATCATACTCAAACTTACGGTATAATTAATACTCATTATACGGTATTGTTTATACATAATACTATATAAATACACAATATTGTACTAATAACATATAATATTGTATTATTATAATACCCCAAATTATATTGTACAATGAATATTAACCATACCGCATTTTTTATTATGGATGCAAATATTTTCAAATTTGCTTAGATATTTTGTGAAATTAGACTATACAACACAATTTTCCTTTAGTCTACGTACTTCTAATTTTATTTTGATTATTTTATTTTTAAATGTCAAATTTTAATTATTATAACAATAATAAAACTAAAATTTAGTATTTGTTGTTAATTTATTACTATATTTCATTTGTAAATTTTTTCTTATTATTTTTTCAAAATTTTAGAAATATGGTTACATCAAATGTTTTATTAAAATAATGAGGGTTTTTTATGAATTAAAATTATTATTCATCGATAATTTTTTAATGAAATAATTCATTTTAAGTTCAAATTTTCAAAAGTAGAATTAAATTAGATTACAACCAATCTATTTACTTTTTCGATAGGGTTAAAATTATTTTTATAAAGAAATATTTAAATATTGATGTTAGTCAAGATTAAAAGATAAATTTGACGAAATTTAAAGTGAGATTTAATAAAATTATTTTTTTAAAAAAAAAAATAGAGATTTGATAAAAAATTTGAAGAGCGGTTAAAAAGGGGTTGAAGAGTGGTTAAAAAGAGGTTGAAGAGTCATTGTTTACTACAAAATATAAACGAGGGGTTGTTGAGGAGTGGTTTACACTCCTCATGTCCAAAGTCCAAACATAGCCTTAAGAAATCTTATTGTTTCTTAATATATTTAATATCTATTTTAAAAAAAAATCAGCCTTTGGATTATATTTTACATTTTTTTCTTCCCTAAAATGTTTTTTTTGTAGCTATTTTAGTTTTCTTTTCTTGATAAACCATATTAATTTGCAAAAAACAGTGCCCGACTTTAAAAGTGTCTTTTGATTTCCGTCATTAAAATTATTCGACTTTAAGATGTATGTCTGGCATTTAACATTTATATTTTTTAAAAACACTTTATTACTATTTTATATTTGCCTATAATTGTGATACATTTTAGAAGGAAAAATATAGGAGGGTAGTTAATATTGTTAAAAAAATTCAAAGATAAAAAATAATTTATAATTTAGAATAATAAATAAATAAATAAATAAAGTAAAATTATTCTAGACTAAAAAAACACATAAATATCATCATTAAAAAAAATAAAAAATAAAAATAAAAAACTCTATTATAAGTCCTCCAAAAAGAAATAAAAAAATATATACTACATCTAAAGAAGGGTTTAAGCTATTGTTACAGTACACTAAACCCTAATCCCTAATCCCTTCATTCAATTTTATCGCCGGTCGTTCCTCAGTGGGTCTCCGCCGCATAAACTTTTGTTTTTTTGAAATCAGCCACATAGACTTTCAATTCCTCTCATCTCCACTCCTCTTTTTAATCACCCATAAATATAGATCTTATATTTCATTTTGTGATACAACTTCATAAGTATTTTATCAAAACTTATTAAACTTGAACAAGTATTTGATCCAATAATAAAATGACATCCGATCCAAGAATGATAACCTAAAGAGACACCATCTTAAAATGGCACGTTGAATATCTCACACTCTCATTTATATTTATGGTGTGTATCAATCAATCTACATAATTTGGAATCCTGATAGCTTGTAGAGTGGCTTGAACTATTATCCAAAATTTGAACACTATCAATACTAAGGCCACAATATAATCTTGAGTGTCTATAGTAAAAAAGACAATATAATGAAGAATCTGAAGCAAGTCAAAAGAGAAGAATGGAAACTATTGAATTCTGATTCAGTTGAAATTTGAGCACTAATTTTGGTCTCTTTTGTCAATCCTGGGTTAGAGTCATTACCTACTCCAGCAGCAACAGCAGGAGGAACCGTAGAAACATCTGGTTTCATTGGAAATAGATTTTGTTCCTCGATGTCGTAACCTGCGATGAAAGCTCAAACTTCCTTGACCATAATAATGTGACAGAAGAGAATGAAAGTTCATTAGTGGGTGAAAGCACAGACTTACAATCAAACTTCTTCCAGCCCAAGACGAGCTTTTCCCGGTCGAATACAATGCGGTAGCCGGTCATGAAGTTTTCTGCATAAAGATCAATAGTTGAAGCATTTGTAACTATGGATTACCTGATCTATCATTACCAATGCTCTTGAATCAAAATGAAAGTCACTTCAAGGCAAATATGTTCAAGTTCAGCGCAATCTACTTACGCCCAATTATATTAAGTTCAGCACTCTTGACCACGGCCAGGCAATAAATGAATTCATTCTGCAAATTTTCAGGAAAAATACTTAGACTTAAAGAAACAGCACAGACAACTCCAAAGAATTAGAAGATTATGACTACCTGAGTGGAGATGACAATAATCGGATCATTAACGAGAAAGGAACTTCCACCTTTCATGGTTAAACTAATACCAGGTCTCAGAGAAGCATTTGCATCTGGACTGCCTTCATAAAGAGGTCAAGAATAAAGGTTCGTAAGTGTAAGATTGAGATTAAAATAAATACATATAGGTTTAGTTTAGCACGACCTCGTGTTATAACAATATTCAAAAGGTATCCTCGGATTAGAGGGATAACGTTCATCTCTTGTTTGTGCATGGAACTGAAAGAGTGTAAACAAGATTCATTACAATGAAAAAAATTACAATTAAAATGGATAATTGATGTCAAATATTCATGATTCAGAGTGCTCACACTTTCGGAAAGCTTGGAGTAGATCGGATCAGTGAAGTAGGTAAACGATGTCCCAGAGTCAAAAAGTGCACTTATATCCGCATCAACTAGAGTAGTGCCTACTTGAATGCGAGTAACTGTGATATTATAGGTTGGGCTGAAAATGAGATAGAAAGACAAGAAGCTTGTTGAAAAAAGAAAATGACACTGGATTCATGAAACATTGACATATGGAAACTCCAAAACTGCACTTACTGTTGTTGGTTCAGATTAAATGGGGTCTCTTCCTGGTCTAGACTACCCTTGTCTCCAAAATTGATCCTTCCAACTCCATCATCACTGAAGCACATAGAGAAAGAATTTGCCATCAAACCTTCTCTAGATAATATGCTAGGAACTGATATCTGCTCCATGCCGAGCCCAAACAAGCCATTGGGTGCTGCAACATCAAGAAATGAGCCACTCTGTACCTGTCCACATCTGCACAGACCGGAAAAAGGCAGAGCGATGATATGAGCAAATAAGAACAGTTTGTATAACAGAGTTGCCCTGTTATAAGGTGTCAAAATTAAGTTAAGCTTAGCGCCTTAGCTTTTACTGACCCAAATGTGATGTATGCCTGGACAGGTTTAGAATGCTTAGATTCTGTTTTTAGGTGTAGAACATCCTCTATCAATATTCCAGTAGTTGAAGTTTCAGCTGATACATAGGAGACAACATAAGGACAATTGCCAAAGGTGCATTGGTCACGTTGTGCACATAAGCTGTTGTTGCAAGGAACAGTTTTGCTTGTAGATGACTCTTTGGGGCTGTATACACTCAACTCAAAATTCTGCACGATCACGCAATTGAAAAGATAAAAGATAACACAACTTCCAAAGATAGGTATCCCATTGTACTCAATAACTGACAGGAGAATTATACTGAAATTTGTTCTTTTATTTATTAGTACACCACTTGCTCATAAATCACTTAAACCGCCGTTTCAATGGATAAGGTACAGAATGGGGGAAAAAATGAAACTAAGAAGATTACGAGTGTGATATTTTTTTTGGTTATTCGTGACTGTACGCCAGCTTGCGCGCACCAAACCTAATGTCACAAGACCTATCATCTGACCCACGACATTTGGTTGTCAAGAAAACACCTAGAAAATTATTTCCTAGGTAGATGAGCACCCCCCTTGACCACTAAATCATCCCATGATGGTTAGATAACAAGTGTAATGAATACTGTCTAGTTCGATTATTCCTCCGAATGTAAGCTAGAGCTCTCACAGACAAACATCAGAAACCAGCAATAAGAGCTAAGAATTCGAAGAATCTAAACTTCTTCAAATAGAAAATGAACTTTAATACAGAAACAAGAAAAACAAATCAATAACATAAAAAACATATCCACCAAAGAAAGTTGCGAGGATCATACAGAAGCAAAAGGGGAGCCCTCCGTGGAAGCGCATCTGCTACAATCACAAGGCACCCAAAACAGATCACTTCCAGTATCAAGCGCCACCATAAACTTCATTCCCGGAGTTCCTAATTGCACAGTAGTATAATGCAGACTGATAAAATCTCAAAAAAAAAAAAAATTCAGAACATCAAACAGAGATTAAACACAGAAAAATCAAAATCAAACAAAAAAAAAGAGGCTACCGTACAATCCCAACGAGCTGATCCGGAAACTGGAGTTCCCATCGGAGAAAGCCAGAGGTCCATCAAAGTCGGAGAGGCTCCGGCGGCGGAAGTAGCGATCGCGGACGGCGAGTTGAGCGTAATACTCGACGGTTCCTTTCGCCGGCCAAGAATCAGGGAGCGACAACTTCCCGGTGACGCCGGACCAGTTCTTGACGTGATCGGAGAACCGGTGGTGCATCTTGAAGCTAAAGATGCGGCGGCGGCGGCCATGGGAATGGCGATGAGAGCTCTGAGAATCGCAGATCAGAAGGAAGAAGAGAAAGATAGAGTAGAAGAATCGCATTGCTGAAGAAGAAAAATTAGGGTTCCAAGTGAAGAAGAAGGTGAAGAAGAAGAAGAAGAGATCTCGTTTTCTCTTGGCGTGGCAGTGAGAAATGGGACCCACTTTGTTTTTATTCGACAGTTGAGGACGTTTTTTAAAAACCGCGCTTTTTTTTCTTTTTAAAGGTATTGGAATTTTTGTTGTCCAAACAAGTCCATTATTATCCGTCTTCTTCTGGTGTGTTTGGAAACAGTGATTTGTAGTGATGCCACTGAGAATGGGATTGTTTTTATTCCGGATTAGGACAGATAGTTGAACCCTTTTTTCTTTTTTCTTTTTTTTTGTAAAGGTTTGAATATTCTTGTTGCATTGCTATTTTGGATGAGGATTTAACGAGGATACCTTCCAAATATCAACTTATTGTTATTATTATTATTATTTTGTATATTCAAAAGTGTTTTGGTTAATTTACACGTAGTTTGAATAATTAAGATACAAAGTTTTAATCTACATTATTAGATGTTAAAAAGATCTATAAAAGATAATTTCTCTAATAGATGGTGATAGTGGATCGAATAGCCTTTTTTTTTTTATCGACATGTTATCTATGATGATTCACATGGACCAAACCCATTTCATAAATACTCTTATTGGAATAAGGACATGGACCTAGAGAGAATTGTTATCAATGAAAAGTATTATGTTAAAATAATATTTTTTATCATTAGAGATGGTTATGTTTTAGTGTCTAATTTTAAGTTATTTTTAATTAATTTGGTTAAATAATAATTATACTTTTAATACAATATATGACATTTTATGGATATGTTTTAAAATTTTATTAAAAAAATGAAATAAAGATGATTTTTAAAATAAAAGGTTAACAAGAAATTTATCATAAGTATCCATTTTAAGTTTTAAGGAAAAAACAAGGTTTAAAAGTGACTAAAAATATCATTCCAAAATGAAAAAAAAAAAAAAAAAATTTATAAATACAGTTATCAAAATGATATTTTTGACTAAAATAATAATATAAACTATCTATTAAATGTGCGTTAGGCCAATTGGGTGTCTACCATAGTGAAGCATTACTCAAAGAAAAATTGGAATGTGGAATTTAACCTTGAATTTATTGGTCATGAAGGATAGTTACATTTAATAATTTGAATTATTTAACCTTTTTTTTATTAATGAACTATGCTAATGTCGAAATTTGGTCTTCGTGATTAATGGTGAATTTTGATTGTATATAGACGAATTAACCTGCAAAACAAACAAGAACTAGACAGCGGTGTGGTGTGCGTCACGCCGCCTCTGATGCCTAAGTCAGTCGAGATTGAAAGAGGTAAGTAGGTAAGTTGAGTTTAGGGTTTTCGAATAGCTTACTTGATAATCAATTAACTTGCATATATATAGCAAGTTGGTAAATTACCACATTTGGTAAAAATAAATCCTAATTTATGCAAATATTCCTTTTTTAGGGAAATATTTCTCTTTTAGAAAAATATCTTTTCTTGGGCGGAGCCCTAAATAGAGTCTAACCATAGATAAGGAACAAAGATGAATGTAGGCGAAAATGGGCATGCGAATCAAAGTTCAAACATGGTAGATATAGCCAAAAGGCGAAAATGGGCTGAACCGGGTCAGGTTGAGTCAGCTCCAGAGGTGGGCTGGTGGGCTTTGACGCTCGTATAAGGGGGTAGGTGGCTCGGGCGCACTGAGGCGGGCAGGTGGCCCATGCGGCCTGCTCCCCTTGGCGCCTGCGCGGCTTGCTTGCCTTGGTGCCAACGTGGTCTGCTCGAGTGGTTACCCCTATGCATGTAGTGGTTTCTGTTCACCTGGTGGCCTCTATCCACCTGATCGGCTCTGCTCACCTAGTGGCCTCTACTCACCAGATCGCCTTTGCTCACCTGGTTGCCTCTGGTCACCAGGTCGCCTCTCAAGTGACTTCAGACCTTTTTGTTCAGGCTTGGGCCTTTATTGGTGGGTCTGACCTTCTTTCGAGCTGCTCCATTTCTTAGGCTTAATTTTTTGGGAATTTGCGCTGCATAGCAACTTCTTTACCACAGTTTACAATTATAGCACATTTTTAAAAATAATTCTTTTATAGCAAATTCTGCCATTTAAAAAAAAAATTTATTTATCTTTTTGATAGAAGACTTTGATAGAATCTATCATTCTCTAGTGATGGAAGTCTATCAATTTTATCAGTGATAGATTCTATCGGTTCTTATTGATAGACTCTTGATAGAATCTGAAAGAAGTCTATCAATTTACTTTATTTATTAGTAATTGATTCTATCACCCTTTATCGATAGAATCTATCAATAAGTCTATCAATTTACAATTTTTGCTATATGTGCAAATATTTTCATTATTGTGCTATTCATGTAATATTTTATCCATTTTGTAATATACATGCAAAAGCCCCATATTTTTTCCATAAAAATTTATTTAAATATGCTAGAGAAAATTGTCTAAAAAGAAGTTACTTTCCACGGGGGTTAGAAAAATTAATTAAAATTTTATTTATATAGCCGTGAGTTTCAAATAACTATATTTTATATTGAATAAAACAATTGCAATAATTCATATACTTAAAAATATTTATCCATATGATCATGTATACATAGTTATAATTTTTTTTTTTTTGAAAAGTAATACATAGTTATAATTGAACTATAACTTCGGTTGACATCCAAACATATTGTTTCATTGTTTGATTAAATTTGATTTAAAAACTAGCTTCCAAGCAACTCAGTCTCAAATTTATCATAGGACAATCCACGTGGACAATTCTTAATGCTTATCTTCAGTTGAATCAGTCAATTTAAACACAAAAATTTGAATTCTAAATTTAAATGCACTATAAGAAGCAGCAAATGTATGCCGCCTAAATCAAGAACATCCAAGCTAAAATCAAGAACAAAAAAAATTTAACATTTTCCTTCTCATTTGAAAAATCAACAAAAAAGAAATTCTCTTGTATTTACAATTAAGGAGATGCACAACTCAATAAATCAAGATTGTACAAGTAAACTCATTAACAAAAAAGCTACACAAAAACAACCAATACATCTCTGTCCATTCCTCCAATGGCTTCTTTCTGTTCTGCTCATGCGGTCCTCGAAAATGTCGAATGAAGCTCCATTTGATGAACAAAATACACGTCTTGAACCAGCGGATTCTCGGTTCGTCGGGGCGGGGAACCCGAATAGCACGACGGGTAGCAGTTCGAGCACAAACAATCCCTCCCTTCAACGGTCTGCAAACATAAAGATTCATGAACTTTTCACAACATCATGAAAATTCATTTTCGCGAAAAAGGGAACCGTTTTCCTGACCTTTCCCGCGATGATATTGAGGATTCCACTCCTAGCATCGCCACTCGATTGGCTGGTGAAAGACAATAACAAACAAGTTAAGCGATACACCAAGACGACGTTACTTAAATATTTATCAAGTTAGAACGTAAAATTTTGTCAAGGTGAGAAAGTGACCTGTGAATGTGATGGGCGCATCGAAGAGGGGCGAGGAAATTGGGAATGGCGGGTTGAAGGCGTCGGGGCTTCGGGCAGAGAGGGAGGCCATGGTCTGTTTCAGAACCTGAATCAACAAGATTGCTTTTAGCTGCTATGTGATGCATTTTCTTTCTCTCTCTTTTTCTTGTTCTACAAGTGTCACAAGTGAAAGGAAAATAACAACTTGAGACTCATAATTCAACATGAGTTATGATTTATACCTTATAGAATTGGTGTCTAATTAGATAAGCCACATGTTAGAGGGATATTAGGAAAGAGTGATGGAAACCACATATTACTTGGCCAAGAGAAGTTATAGGAGCATTAATGTACAAATCAAAACCTTGAGTTTATTTGATTTCCTCCTATTTTTTCTCCTTTCCCTGCCAATTATTTGGTCAACCCACATTTTCTTCATTTGAAAACTTCACCAAAATTTCTCTCATTTGGGGAAAATCACGAGCCTTTCTCGCTTACGCAACACAACTCTTTGAATCCTACTATATTTACCGTCAGCACCCGAGTCGCACTATAATATTTTGGTCTCTATACTTTAAAATAGTTTATTTTGGATCTTACGTGTTAAAACATTCATTTTAACCAGTAGATCAGGTCAAATTAAATCCCTATATCGTTTTCTTCCTTGTGTCTTCTGCGTGTGAATTGAGAGTTGTATACAGGATTTGGTGCAAATGGATGTTATGTTAGGTACAAATAGAGTTGGGGCTTGTACGAATCAAGTTTGGAGACTCGTTGCAAATGTAGTCTCTTTTCTTTTTCTTTTTTATCAATTCAACATAATATCGATTCAATTTTTGAGTTGATTAGTGATTTAATACAATTTAACATAGTATACTCTTGCAAATTCATTTTGAATCATTTCATTTTTAATTAATATTGATTTTTATTTTATAAACATTTTCAAACTCATAAGTGAAGAGATTGTTGATCGATATAATCCTTACGAGCTCTAATCTAAGCAGCCCCAACTCGTCAAAACCATCCAAATAATCAAAGCAAAAAAATAAAAAGTTAAAATACCATTTTGGTCCCTCAACTTTGGGGTTTATTCCATTTTGATCCCTAGACTTTCAAATGTTCATTTTTAGTCCTTTGACTTTGTAGTTTGTTCAATTTTGGTCCCTTGACTTTGTTGTTTGTCCAATTTTGGTCCCTCATCTTTCAAATGTCCAAATTTAGTCTCTAGACTATAAAAAAAGTTCAAAAATGGTCATTTCGTCAAATAATTTTTTTTTCACTCCTAAATTATTTTCTCTCTCTTCCATCTTCATCATTTCTCTTTATAAAAGTTTTATCTCTCTTAAATCCACCTCTCTAATCCTCTTCTCTAATTTTTTTTTTATCTTATTCTCTCCTCAATCCATCTCATCAAATTATTTAACATGAGATAATTTTTCTAAATAATAATTTTCCTATTTGATTTGTCACTTTTTGTTTTCTAAAATTCATAGTCTACCATGGAACAAAAAAGAAAAAGAAAGAAAATAAAGAAGAAAAAAAGAAAAGAAAAGAGGGAAAGAGAGGTGGATTGAAGAGGTAAAATTTCTAGAGAAAGAAATTATGAAAGATGAAAGAGAGAGAAAATAATTTAGGAGTGATAAAAAAATTTATTTGACCAAAGGACAATTTTTGAACTTTTTTTATAGTCCAAGGACCAAATTTGAAAACATTTGAAAGTTGAGGGACCAAAATTGGACATTTGAAAGTTGAGGGACCAAAATTGGACAAACAACAAAGTTGAGGGACTAAAATTGGACATTTGAAAGTCGAGGGACCAAAATGGAACAAACCCCAAAGTCGAGGGACCAAAATGATATTTTAACCAAAATAAAATGAACTCTAAGAATCCGAAGAAATTCATTGTGAAAACCAACTAAAATGAACATAGTTTAAGATCGCAGAGCCTAAAATGTACATGGTTATACAGGGACCAAAAGAAAGCATCCACAAAAGTATAGAAACAAAAAGAGTATTTAAACCTTGATTTATAATCTTCCTATTAAATTTTCATTAGTGTTTATATTGGATTTTAGTGTGGAACATTCATCAATATTATTATAGTCAGAGAATCAGAGAGAACAAAGATCGATATGCAATTTACATAAGAGAATTTACCATCAACAACACATTCTACCTCTTACACTATATTTGAGGCCGAATTTTTAAAATAATTCATCTATAACACATCAATTTCTATCAATTAACTAGTGATAGAACTCAATTACGATTTCTATCATTGATAGAAAACTCAAGCAGTAATAGAATGAGTATATCATTGATTGAATTCAATCACTAATAGAACTCAACCAGTGATAGAACTCAATTTGAAGTTTCTGCTATAAATGAATTAATTTTGATTTTGTGTTATAGATGAAAATATCTTGTCATTTTTTGTTATAGATGCAAAATCCCCATTACATAATCGGTTGATACTAATTCAGTTGACAGAAAAAGATGATTTGCAGCTCTCCCCAACTTTTTTTTTTAGTCCAAGTTGAGAGAAGGGGGATTACAATACTGATTCCAGGGATCGAACTCGTGACCGTGGAGTGAAATAGATTAACTCTAAACCAGATAACTAATCGCATCACCGACCATTCGGTAGCTCTCCCAAACCTATTTGAAACATATAGATATAGACTAAAAGGAATTTATCATGAATCTCAATTTTTATTCATTCTTTTCTAGTGTTTTAAAATGTATTGATTGATAAAATTAAATTTACATCAAGATATCAACTTAAACTTTTGAGGTAATTGATAATTGAATATGATTCAACATAGTATCAGCACAAATGATCTATTTTTAATTGTTTTCAAATCTCTGCCAGTAATTTCCATCCCTAATTTAACATTGATTTTTACTTGACTACCATTTTTAAGTTTTCAGGCCCGTGGCATAAATGAGAAAACTAAATATATATATATATATAAGACTACAAGTTAGCAAATAGTAATCTAGAAAATGACGTAATTTATCAGATCTCTACTGCAGCACAAATCAGTCAGTCAAAGGAAGGCCTCGGCTATCTTTTGAACATACTTATTTCCTATCTATGAATTAATTTTCTATAGATTTCTTTGACATCCAAATGTTGTAGGGTCAAACAGTATATCTCGTGACATTAGTTAAAATGAGAGCAAGCTCGTCCAAAAAGTCACGGATATCATCAAAAAAAAAAAATGACCCTAGTTTCCTAGGCTTGCATCCTTATCTTGTGCAATTAAGTGTTAAAAAATGAATGCATCTCTAGCAAGCAACAGATTATTCACAGTCCAAATTGCTAGAAGATCACGTGAAAATTAGGAACAAAAATCAATTGAACCAGAAAGTGAACTTTACATTACATGTAGTTTTCAGATAATAAATGAAGTTCCTCACCTATAGTACTTACAGTGCAAGATACAATTCAACTAATGTACGTGTGACTAAGCAAGCGAAAGCCGAAATCATGGTTGATATGTATCCCAGTCAAATTTAGGTTGAGAATAGACCTCATAATCGATGGGACCGTCTACAACTGAATCGACTGTTTGAATGCCGTCCAAGAGCATTCGTTGAAACCCGTCATCATAAGAAGGCAACAATTTGTACATAACTAGCAACCCGAGTGTGAATATCGCTTGAAGCTTTGTCGAGTCTCCGTTTACCGAGAAGAACAAGAGCATGGAGAGCAGGAATAAATCAACACAGAACCGCATGATCCCGAGAACAGTATCCATCAACTTTCCGTCATTTCCAGCAGGAAAGCCACTTACTCTATAAATAAATAGAAAGTTATACTTGTCAACAACATATCTATACCCGAAGTATGCTGCGCCAATCGGGACTACAAGTGGGGCGAACGATGAATATATCATGGTCAGGGCAAATATTGTCAAGTTAAACGCATAATATTGTGCAAAATCGAACTTCTGTTTTGGTGCAGTGGAGGTCCTATTGACCGGGTATACGGAAAGATCTTGTCCATGCATATCAATCAGTCGAGGAGAGTCATCCGGTAGTAATGATCTCTCAAGACTATCGATTTCCTGGTACTCAAGTGGGTACTCTTCACTTTGTTCAGGAACCAGCTGGAGCATGTCGTTTTTTCGGAACTTTTGGATCTTCTTCTTTATCCATGGTATTGGAGCCAATAAGTCAAAAGATATGCCCAAGAAGGTGCTCGTGATTAAAAACGCAACAGATGAAAGGCATGATCGGGAAAGGAAGGACGTACTCATGTACTGCTCAATTCTCCGGCAATCTTCGCTATCCAAATAGCATTGTCCCATCCCAAGGATTGCACTCTCTAAAGATGACTCAACCAGAGCCTTCAGAAGGATGAGGTTTACTAGAAAAAAGCAAACCATCTTCAATAGTGCAGCTCTCTGCTCCCCAGATACTGTAAGATGTCTTTCAAACTTAGAAAGATAAGAAAGAGCTGATGGGATTATTATATACATACTCACAAAAACAATAACATTGGGCAGGAACTGAAAGATAAGGCTGCCAAGCCAGCTAGAACTTTGCACCCAATCCAACCATGATTGTGCATTATCCATCACTTCAGCATCGATAATTCTCCCAGCACTCTTTACAGCAGTGATCACAGCAAGAGGAGAGCTAAAGAACAAAAGCATTAACAGTAAGCATGTGTTCACAAATATTCTCCGAAGTCTCAATGATAGTTTTGTTGATCCCAAATGATTCCAATATATATCCGTCGCTAAGGGTGCACGATCAACTTTCCATTGGTTCCTTTGAAGCCGTAACTCCATGACAGAAAAGAACTTTCCAATTCGTCTCTTCTTTTCGTTTCGGAAATCCAAAACTGCTTTGTTCGTAGCATAGATATCTTTGAACATAACAAAAGCAACCCCAGCTCCAGGTGCACGCCCTTCCTTGTAAGCAACCAATTCAGTCTCCAAGTTGGCTCTCAATTCTTGCAGCAGTTTTAGCCTCTCCTCATTTGTGTAGCTAAATTTATCCATTATCTGAAAACACAGGTCTTTAACTCTCCTCCAAATATAGCACATCCAACTAAAGAAAACCTTCAAACAATCACTTCTATGTTCATTGTCTTCATCGTCATCAGGTACAAGACAAGAATGCATTCGTTCTACCAACCGTGATATTTCTTCCCTAACCTTGACCAGTTCTGTGGCCAAATCATCCAATGCGCATAAATCCATTGGCATTATGACCCTATAAATCTTACCAGGATACTTATGCTGAAAATACTCTACTATTGCAGCCCTATCAAGCTCCAAGGTTCTAGGAATCCCATCCACCATTATAGTGAAAATGGCAGTCGAATCAGCAGCAGGATCACTCAAATTCCCATTCCCATCTCTAAATCTAGTCACCTTTAACCTTTTCTCAATAGCAGATATACCAAAGTGCACAAAAACAACAACAATCACAACAAAAGCAAAGTGCACCCAAAGTAAAACCGAACCTTTCTCAATGTTATTGATCGTCGTCTTCGAGAATTGATCATTCAACACAGCCTTCCCTGCATAGAAATTAAGCGGAAGCAACACCGAAACCGACAAAACCGCAATCGCTAGTAAGACCGTACAGCTCCCTCCTTCGATCAAAAGGAACTGTGCGGCATCGGCTCCACAATGCCGCGCAATATCCCGGCAAGTCGCATGCCACACCGCAAGTAGCTTAGCAAACAATCCAGAAGGTCCAGGAATTCGCCGGTGGTCGCTTCGAAGCTTCACAAACAGAAATATGAACAGGCAAGAGAAAGCGCCAATGATCGAGATATTCAACAAGTATTGAATATTACCATACCACATAGTAAAATCACCGGGAGAATCGCCGTCCTCGGAGAAAGGAGGCGGGGAAGAAGGCTGATTAGCAGATGAACTAAAAGGAATCATCGAGTACGAGCTTCGTCGGATCAATCGAAGTTTCACACAAACAAATTGAGATTCTACGCGTGAAAAATATAGGTCTGGATCAACAAATCACATCAAAAGCACATCAAAATCTCAATTCGAACGATGAACAGCGACGAATTCGAAGAACTTGAAGGCCTTAGGGTTTTTTATCAAATCAAAGGTTTACACAATCAAATTGAGATTCTTCGCGTGAAAAATATAGGTCTGAATCAACAAAATTACATAAAAAACACATCGATACCTCAATTTGAACGATGAACAGCTACGAATTCGAAGAACTTGATGGCCTTTAGGGTTTTAGAATCAAATCATAATCCGTTTAGCAAATTGACGTCTCCTCCTCGAACTGGGAGTAGGAATTGACGCAACCAACATTCACGAACAGAATTCTGGGAATGATTCTCAAGATGAAATCGGGCAAGAAAATATTATTTAATTGGAGAAATTTTTAAATTGTAGATTTAAAAAAAAAAAAAAAAAAGGAAAATCTTTTTCCCAGAACATTTGAAGCTTTAGTTAAAGCTTTTTTTTTTTTTTTTTTTGAAATCTAGTTAAACGCTTATTCAACAAAATTAAATATAAATGAGAAATATTAATTAAGTTTTTGTTTTTTTTGAGAAAATCCCAAACTTGCACTGTATTAGGATAGGTGTTCCCAATTTGGAATGGGAACTTATTTTTATCTCGAGAAAGGCTGGAATTTATATTTTCAGACTCTCTAAAATTAAGGAATGTATTAGGGTTTTTTTTTTCTTTCTTTTTTTATCAAATGGGTCAATGGTGGAATGATTTCAGTATTTGGTTGTAAACCAATTCAATACTAGCGTCACATGATTGAACCCGAGAATTGATATTTGTCCCCTCTCCCCCAATATTACTAAAAAAAAAGATTTTTTTTTTATAAAATGTTGGATGAAAATATACAATCGAGTCTCTATTGTATAACTATTTTACTATTATTTTTTTTCTTCTTTTCTTTTCTTTTTTGAAATTTTATTTTATTTTTCTCAATTCACATATATCATGTTTTCATTGCTAAGCATTTAAATTCGTAGCCAATTTTAAAAATAAAAACAAAATTTTGAAAGTTATGGTTATCTCGATATTTAGTAGCCAATTTTTTTTAAACATCTCTAAGATGGAGCTTGAGATGGTGTTATATTGAAATACTCACTTAATTTAGTTGCGCATAGATTTGAAAATGAATATTGCAATAGAACTTTAATATCATATTAGATAATATGAATTTCACTTCAAAATTAATTAATATTAATAAAAATAACTCATATATCATTTAAAGTTGTTGAAAATTCTTCACATTTTTAATATAAGACAAGGTGAATATCTTCAACATTATGATTACTAAAGCATGTGATTTCATTCAAACTACACTTTTTTTTTTACTTTTTAGTTATCCTAAAGAAATATGTACAGTGAAGATATTAATGATGGTGACTATTCTTTAATAATATAAATGTAGATTCAAAATTTGTTTGCATGGCGAGCTATGCCCCCCAAGAATATGTATAAATAATATACAATTGCCTTATTAAAAAATACCCAATGCTCTAATGGTAACTAGGCCCCTCAATGTGTTTAGCCACTTGAGTTTGGTACCTTCAATTGTAGTTTTTGTTTGATTTCATTTTTTTCCATACATAATGTTTGATTTTGGCAAAATGTAGAAGTAAATCTATCCTATATGGAAAGTTTTGGCATAATATTAGGAAAGTTGTCCTAGATTGAAAAATGTAAGAATGTGGTATGCTCCAAGCACTATTAAAGAAGTTAATGGCTTTGGATTCAAGACATCCCAATTCCAATCGCTTTAAGCATGTGTAATAATTCTTTTGTATACAAAGTTGAGCAACGGTTATAATTAATATAAGTTTTGAATAGTTGTTTTTGTAATTTGGGTGGGAGAGAGAATTATTTGTGATTATAATAATTTTTCACTTAGTTTAAATTATTTCTTCTCTTGGTTTTTTTTCTCCGACTTTAAAGTGTTTCCAAGTAAATTCTTGTTTTTTTTTGTTGTTTCCTTTAATTTCTTAGTTGATTTTCTTGCTTTATTCCTGCAATAATTTGGGTGTGTTCCCCAACAAGTGATATCAAAGCTTTGGGTAATTAGCTTTTTGAATTTCGGAGTATGTTCTGTAGTTGTAGTATTGTCTGAGCTTCCACATAAAAAGAATTCTTAAACCAAGTTAAAACTGAGTGTTGTGAATAGTGTTGTTCGCTATTTGCTAGGAGTGAAGCAAAGATGTCAATATTTACGAGTGCAGTGAAGGTTGACGTGGATAAATTTGATGAAATGATAGCAGTTTGTGGCAAGTGCAAATCAAAGATATGTTGATACAATATTGAGTACACAAAGATTTGAAGAGAAAACCAAGATATGGTGCTTCTAAAATAAAAAGATCAAGTAGTCATGATGATCAAGTAGAGTTCGTTGATGTTTCCAGTAGAAGTTATAAGAAAAAAAGTTGTTGGGATTGCAGACAAGCTGGTCACATAAAAGGAAGTTATCCTAACAGAACAAGTTTGTCAAATGTCTCAGGTTCATATGCTGACGTGGTCTCTCTTGTTAGAGGAGATGATTCTCTTTGAAAAAAGACAGAAACCATTTTTATGGTATGTCAACTTTATCAGGATAAAAAATGTGTGATATCATCGATTTTATAAATTTGCACACATATATTAACTTGCGGTTATGCCAAATGTGTAGCAAAAGTTATGTTGGTGGCGAAGAACTTCTTTATAAGAAACTAGTAAAATAATTGATTATCACATGGAATATCATATGATATGAAGTCAATAAGAGCGCGTGGGGCAAATTATTTATAAAATTAAGAAAAAAGAAAATGGGAAAAATGTGAAACTAAATGTATAAAAAGGGAAAGGCGGTTGGAGATAAGAAAAGAAAAGAGATTTGTATAAAAAAAGTTTGAAAATTAAAAAAGAAAAAAAAGAGAGGGTACACGTGGCAAGGGTTGACTCTGAAATGAGGGTACACGTAGGCAGAAAAAAGTCACAAGAAGAAAGCTTGTAACTCAACCAACATTGCAACATTTTTTATTATTACCTCTCTTTTTTCTCACCAATAAAATCTTCTTATTTTCCAAAAAAAAAAAAAAAATCTTCTTCTTTTCAAAATTTTAATAACAACTAAATTATTTCCATCCTTTTCACTTTTGCGTCCAACATAATAAATAAAATTGTCGTGTACTTTAATAAATAAATAAATAAAAATAATAGTACATGTACTTTTAGACAAATTGTTCATGTTCCGGACGAAAGAAAGTAATTATAAAAATATTGAGGATTAAAAAGAGAATAAACATGATAATAATTCTGAAAGTTAATGATTAACTGTATTTAAAATTAATAATTATGAAAAAAATATTACTTATATTTAGAATGAAGAAAATATTATATGAGGATAAAATAATTGGATATGGAAAATATAAAAAATGATTAGAAAGAGAATAAATTTCAATTTTAGAAAAAATAAAAAGTATTTATAGAAGAGTGAAATTACAATAAAAGTGATTTTTTTATTATTAAAAACATAATCATTATCTTTCCCTTATCTCCGACTTGATATCTTTGTTTTGTACCTAATAATAAAAATGAAGCCAAAAGTTTATTAAGGTGTAATAGGGTTTTTATTTATTTGTTTATTTTAATGTTCATAAATATATTTCTACGAATTAGGAGGTAATAGTTCAAATCTTCTTAACTTTAATTGCTCTGGAACCAGAAAAAAAAAGGAAAAAAGAAAAATCATACCAATGCCATTAAATGGATTACTATTTTTTTAAAACACAACCTTAATAATAATATATTTTTTTAAAACAAAATTACGTACTTCCTAGTAAATATCTCTTTTTTTTTTTTTTTTTTGAAAACCCTAGTAAATATCTCTTTAATATAATGGAATAATAATAATATGCTACATAAATAATGTACCATTTGTCAAGTCATTATTTGTGCATTTTTGTTAAGAGAAATATTCGATATTATTTAAATATGCATTTTTGTTATTCATTTTGTGACCCAATATAAACTATACTATATTTTTCATTATGTTTTTTGAAGTTAAAATAAAATAATTTTTTTTTAGTATATATTGGGGGAGGGGGGACAAATACCGATTTTCGGGCTCGAACCTGTGATGCTAGTGTTGAACTAGTTTACAGCCAAACAATGAAACTATTACGTCACTGACCCATTCGATTTATATAAAATAATATTAAGAAGGGAAGATTGAAACGTGTAATCTCATAATTATTAAGTCATACAAAATGTTGGTATAACCCTCTTCTTGTTGGCAAAATAAAAAGTAATATTTTAAAAAAAAAAAAAGTAATTTATATTGGACTACATAAGTAAACATCAATATCTAAATTTTCATTTATTTAAAAGTGTTTGTGTGTGTGTGTGTTTTTTTTGTAGAATTTGCAGTCTTCTCTTCCATATTATACAGAATAAACATCAATATTTAAATCATGCTTTGACATGATTTATACCTTTCTCATTTTTGTTTTTTAAATTTATTTTGTATACACCCATATGAAATATGGATACTTACTAGAAAATATTAAATTTTGTTTTTTTTTAAAAGTATCTTACTAGGAATGATGAAAAAACTTTTGAAACAAGTTTATTAAAACAATAATATAATAAAAATTTTGAAACAAGCAATCCCAATTTTCCATTTAAGCGTACAAGGACTTTGCGAAAAAAGGAAAAAAAAAAGAAAGAAAAAGAAATGAACATATAAGGGCGACGACCAGTGATTTTGGTGCCATTCCGCAATCGCTCTTAGGTTTTCTTGGAGACGAGTTCTAATTCCAACGCCACCAAAATTCGTTTCATCAAACCAATTGAGGGTTTCGAGAGATTTTTGTATGGTGGCTGAGTAATTTGAAACCCCTTTTGCATATACTGTTCTTGTTTGATTAATTTGTGGATCAAACATCTGTTGCTCTGTCCCGTTTAGATCTTCAGCTGCTGACCGAGCTGATCGAATACAGCCTAATTTAGTGAGTTTGTTCTCCTTTTTCGATCGTTTCTTGTTTCTGTAGTTCGTATTTGTTGATTAGGTTCTCTTAATTTAAGCATGGGCATGAGTATTTGACGTTCTGTTGGGTGTACATCTTTTTAAAGTTCGATATTTGGTCAATGGATTATGGGGTTTTTATTTCTGTTTTGAATTTGAATTTTAGGGTTAAGAGATAATGGGTTTCTGCTGTATTGTGGGTTTATTGAGTTAGTTATATTTTATAATTTTTTTTGGGTTAGGTCAGTTCTTGTATTCAGTGTTTTAAAAAGTGCAAGACTCACCTAAAGGTAAAAGCTTTTTTACTTAAGGCGCACTAACACAAAATTTATATATATGTGTGTATACACAATAAAAACACTTTTCAGGGACATAAATGAAGTTTTAATCAAGAATAATGTATAAAACATACATAATATTCAACTATCAACCTTCACACATTTCGAATGACTTAGTATGGGGATCTAAAACACAAATAACGTAAAGGAAATTAAAAAATCTCATGAGGCACGCGCCTTTTGGCGCCTGGGGGTTCACGTAAGGCACCATAAGGCGTGCGCTTAGGACAAGCGAGGCGCAAAAAGTGGGACTTGAGTCCAGGCGCACCTTTTAAAACACTGCCTATATTAACTAATTTTTTGCTCGTTCAATCCAACTTAAACTAAGAATAATACTGTGTATGTTTTTAGCATGTTGGGATAACATAACTAATAATGTATGGGCATCTTGGGTTTGAATCTAGTATCATGCAATGTTTTGTTTATTTTTTTACTGATTTATTGGTTATGAACTTGGTCTTTAAGAAGAAAGACAAGATAAATGCAACCCAACTCAATTCCATAATAAAGGGGTTGGTTTGGTATAAGTGGTAGGATAGGTTGACGAATTGACCAACTGGAAAATTTGGGTCAGTTCAAAAAATTCTCTTAACCCAATCCAATCCGGACTATGTACACTTCTTGACCAGAATATCCAATTACAGGAGCCAGTTATCGGATTGAGTTTTGCTGCTTCGAATTATGAGTGATTTATTTTCTTCTTATTGGTCTTCTTAGTTTGCAGGGAAAAAAAGACGGCTGCTGGGAGTTTTGGACAAAATGATATTGCCATCCTTTTCTAATGTGGAGTTAAGAGGATTGAGCTGATGAACTGAGGGTTATCTACCTTGATGAACTTTCTGAGGTCTTGCTGGCTTTCGTCCTCGGACAACATTGTACACAATGGTTCGGATTCAGCAGGCCGTCATGAAGGCCTACTATGGTACAAAGATATTGGACAGGACATGAATGGTGAATTTTCAATGGCTGTCGTCCAGGCCAATAACTTGCTTGAGGATCAGAGCCAGATCGAATCAGGTCCGTTGAGCTTGCTCGAATCCGGGCCATATGGAACGTTTATTGGTGTTTACGATGGTCATGGTGGGCCTGAAGCATCAAATTATGTATATGAAAATCTTTTCCACCATCTAAGAAGTAAGAACTCTAATCTAGATGTAGAGCTTTTTTTTTTTAATTATGATTGCTGGACTTGGTGTACAAGATTGAAAATGTTCAAGTTTTTCAGAGCAATAGAGTATGAGCATTTCATTTGAAAATGCAGGGTTCACCTCAGAACAACAATCAATGTCTTGTGATGTGATAAATAAAGCATTTCAAGCCACAGAGGAAGGATTCATATCTCTTGTGACTAAACAATGGCAAATGAAGCCCCAAATTGCAGCTGTTGGTTCATGCTGCCTGGTCGGTGTGATTAGTGGTGGCAGTCTTTACACAGCCAACCTTGGTGATTCCCGTGCTGTGCTGGGAAGGCTTGTTCAGGCGACCGAGGAGGTTCTTGCTGTTCAGCTATCAGCAGAGCATAATGTGAGCATAGAAGCTGTCAGAAGGGAGATGCACTCGCTGCACCCGGATGACTCGCATATAGTAGTCTTGAAGCATAATGTATGGCGAGTAAAGGGCTTAATACAGGTATAACTCTTCATGCCGCTAAGAAATTTCTTGCTAACAGAGGATGTAACTCTGTATCCTGCCAAAAATAATATCATTGAAACATGAAAATGAATGTAATTTTGGTCTTTAGATGTCAGGCTACAAGCTCAGAGGTTTCTTTTAGAGTAGCCAAGAAAATTTAGTTGCTACTTTTACTCTCATTTGTAATCTTTCGGTAAAGAGTTCTATTTTTCACTTTTAGAAAGTTCATCTCTCTTATTAGAGGTTCTCATTTCATTAGCAGCATTTTGATAATGACCAAGTTCTATTACGATATCAAAATAAGGAAATTACAAGATAAACTAAGTTTTTGTAAGTACTTCGATCCTCCCATTTTTGAGCTCTCTCAAGACCTAATCCAAATTGGCTAAACTCTATGATACCTTTCTCCTTCGGTCCTTCTTTACTACTTTTTCTTTTTTGGAAATTGAGAAATCGAAGTTTCGCTCCACTATACCTAGGGTAACTACGCCTGTCCATAGGCCAGACACCGGAAGACATTGAAGAAATGTAGACACAATAGGCATCTACAAATTAATGTCACAGACTCACAGGTGAGTTTTGAACCTGAGATCTCTAGGAGAGTACACCTTAAAGCCCAAACTTTCGACTACCCCTTGGGGACTACTACCTCTATTGATAACCTAACAACTCTAACAAACTTCCTACTATTTGCTAAAATATCCCTATTATTATTCTTAATTCCACCAAGGCCCGAACTTATCACGTTTTTTGTGGATGATGCCATTTACGTTACAGTGACATGTTCATTATCACGAATTTGCCTGAAATTGTGGAATGGGGCATTTTGAGCATGTCTTTGTTTACATTACAACACTTTTTCTGTATGGCAGGTTTCTAGATCTATAGGTGATGTGTATCTAAAGAGAGCAGAATTCAACAGGGAACCTTTGTATGCTAAGTTTAGGCTTCGTGAACCGTTCACCCGGCCAATATTGAGCTGTGAACCATCAATTTCCGTGCATGAACTTCAACCACATGATCAATTCATCATATATGCGTCTGATGGTCTGTGGGAGCACCTTAGCAATCAGCAGGCCGTGGATATTATTCGAAATCACCCACATAATGTAAGATATTTGTCTTGTCATAAATGTATAATGTACTAGAAGTATTTTGGTCGATGGTGGTGGCAAATACTAGACATGAATGGAAAGATCAAATTTTAATCATCTGCTCTCCCTTTTGCAGGGAAGTGCTAAGAGGTTAGTAATAGCTGCTATGCAGGAAGCTGCTAAGAAACGAGAAATGCGATATTCGGATTTGATGGAAATCGATCGTGGTATCCGTCGTCATTTTCACGATGACATCACAGTCATAGTTGTATTTCTTGACTCAAATCTCATGAGCAGAGCAAGCACGGTCCGAGGCCCAAATACGTCTTTGAGAGGGAGGGGCGTTATCTTACCGAGAAAATCTCTAGCGCCTTTTGCCACAATCTAATGAAGCTGACAGACTTTTTTTCTTGCTGTTATGTACGTATCTAGTGCAGGGTCTCCAGAAATGCCATGACCCATCAGCGAATGAATATCAAATATAATTTTAACACAAAATGGTTCAGCAAATTCTTTTCATGCATAATTTAACATTTAGCATGGGCATGTACTCAATGTAGTTTCCAACAGTTCGTAAAGATAAAAGAGAACTGGGCAAGTAAAGCTTTAATCTACGGTAACTTGGGACGGGGCGCCTCGGTCTTGTGAGGCCCCAAGTACGAAACTCATAAATGAATTTAATTGTAAAATCTCTTATTATCTCATAAGTTTCTAGAATAGTCCCACCACTACCCAAGAAGATTCTTTCCTTCATTTCATATTTACAATTTCAACTTTTTCCTTCCCATACATTTTGGATTATTCTAGAAAACTGAATATTTTGTTCCAAAACTTGCTAGTTCTGGCTGAGCTCAACTATACAGGAAAAATCAAACTGAACTGAACCAGTTTATTTTACTCATCTTTGTCACACAATCAGTTCTTTTTGTTCATCATTTGCAGCCTAAGACAACTGCTGTTATGGAAACACTACTAATCTCAAGGCACTTTAAGCTTGCACTCTTGAATGCAAAACTATCCATCTCAATCTCGATGTGAAACTTTTCGAATCCAATACCTTCAACGATCGCTATGCTTTTCGAATATAGAACTCCATCGACCTCGTGGATCGGAGCTTCGTTGAATTCTGGCTACTCTTGTTTAACTGTCAGCTCTATGAAGAACTTCCTTGAGCTCGAGCCAAACCCGAGTCATGGTTGGATGGTACTTGAAGTGCATTGTAGTCCAAGGTTGCCCTCATCTTGCCTGCAATTTTGTCCGCCAATTCATTCATTGCTTGTTTTAGGTTCTATTTTCAAATGATATAGTCTCTTTTTTATACCCCCAGGATTACAACTTTCGACAATTTTCAAATCCAAATATCTCTTTTCAATTCTCACTTTATTTGGTTTCTTAAGATTTTGCCTATTTTGTCACTCTCTTTTTATAATTTTTCTTGAAGAAAACATTTGTATTAGCCAAAATTTAAAAATATGGACAAAGCCTTTAATTTCTTTATTGTTATTATTTTTATAATGTCCAGAACTTGGAACATGGTTAAAAACAAAGAACAAAACTAAGAAATTCAGAGTTAAAAAAAAACATAATAACCCCTCAACATGGTGTTTATCTAATGCTAAAAGGAGTAATACACCAACAACATTATGTATCAAAATAGTAATTCGTTGGTTATGGGTTAGACTTCGACAAATAGTTGTTTTAAAATTTAAAAAAAAAAACATTGTGTGGGTTTGACTTCCAAAAATAGTCAATTAAAAAAATTATGGTACTTATTTGAGTTCATCAATCTTCGATTGAAACTTATTGAACTTAATGAAATTTGATACTAAAGTTGTTTGGTAAATCACAGGGCTTCCATTGTAAATTATAATTTATTTATGGTTTAACCATTAACCTAACTAAACATCGTTCTAAATCTTACATAGACGCACAACTACTCTCAAAATAACCAATTATCATTGACCCTCGGTATTAATTTATATCCTTCAAGAATATTAATTCTTTTGTTCTTTCGAAATAAATATTATTATTTTGTTTGTCTCTAGTGGTCGTTGCCATTGGTAGGAGAGAGTTTTATTATTTAACAATCCCACCAACTAAAAACGACAACGCACACATCTATTCAGCTGAAATAATAGCTCTTAACTTTAAACAAATTTAATTAATTACATCAATCATGATGAATTAGAAAATTCGATTTAATTTTTTTAATTTACAAATATTCATTTGACTTAATAGATAGTTATATGCGAGGCATCAGAAGACATCTTTAACCACTATGTCATCCTTTGGAGATGATAACACTCCTTATTTATTTATTAAAATCAGAAAATTGAAGTTTTGCCATATACTCAAGATAACCACACTAGAATAGGATTTATAGTTTCTTTCCTAATTTAAAAATAATATATATATATATATATATATATATATATATATTTGTGAAATTTATAGACTCCAATTTTCGGTTTCATGTATTATATAGCGTTTTTTTAAAAAAACAAATCTTAATTTATATTTTATTTAACAAGTTTTGTAAAAATATATTTGTATTGATCGGATAAAAAAACTAATAATATGAACTAAAATAGGATAAAAAGAGACGTGTAGTCGTGTACCAAACAAATTCTAAGTAAATTTGTCCCTTCTTGAACAAAATATCAATAGAACAAATGGTCATAACTATGTTATCCTCACGAATTTAAACTATGAAAAAGGATAATTTTTTTTTAAAAAAAAAACTATTAAAAAGGACATCACAAAAGGATGAGAAGACCAAGACTTATTTTCAATTCTTTTTTAAGGTTCTATGAATTAGAAGGATAGAGACTTAGGGGGTGTTTGGTGGAGGTATTAAGTTAATCCGGATTAACTTAATCCTTCTAATTCGTGTTTGGTGGACGGATTAACTTAATCCCTCAGATTAAGTTAATCCTTCACAAACTCCAACAATAATCCTCATATTTTCTCTCTCTGTCTCGTTTTCCGAAATTATCTTTAATTATATTTTTCAAACTATTTATTCAACTTTAAAAATTTAGATTTAAAAGTTTATTCATATATATATTATGTTTTATAGTTCATTTAATATTTTTAAATTTAATATTAAATGTTAAATTATCTAAAGAAAAAAATGGTTCAAGAGAATATATTTCATTTTCAAGAGACAATTATTTGAATGGAACAAAAGAAATTCTTAAATTATAAAACTCATTTTTCTACTTTAGAATATAATTAGTTTTATTATTATACACATACAAAATTTTACTTGTGTTATTTTATGACTTGTTTTCTAAGCATCTAAATTGGTTGTTATATACACCTATTTGTGAATATACTTTTGTTATTATTATATTGACTACAATTTTAATTCAAATGAGTATTAACCAATAAAATAGGTAGCATGATTTAAAAATACATGAAAATTAGGTTTATACTTTCATTATAACTTTTATCAAGATAGTATAGTCCAACATATTTAAACTACTTTAAAAATATGAGTAAAATTGAATTTCAAACTTAATTACCATTCACACAAGTTAAGGTGTACTAAATAAATTAAATTGATTTTATAATTTATATCAATCTTGTAATTAAGTAATTAAAATGATTTTTTATATATAATTTCCTATATCTTTCTAAAGTTTTTGAATGAAAATAAAGTTTTTTATATTGTTTTTAATTAAATATAGATATTAAGTTAAAATTGAAATAAATAATAAAATATATATTCATCAAGCATATTTTATTTAAATTAATATTATTGCTACATTTTCAAATGAATGTCATTTTGTCATGAAACTATTGTTAAGAGAAAACAAATTAAAGAGTAGACATTTAAAAAAAATATAAAAAATGTTAAATAAAAACTCAGTTTAACTTAATCCCTCCACCAAACAACATTCTGCTTAACTTAATCCAGCTTAACATAATATGTCCACCAAACACAGATTAATTTAATCTTCAGCTTAACTTAATACTCAGTTTAACTTAATACCGACTAACTTAATCCTAATCCCTGCACCAAACACCCCCTTAAAGTCTTAAACTATCCACAACTCTTTATGCATAAATAGAGAGAAGAAAAAAAAATCGATGATGAGATGAAAAAAATATTCTCTCTTCTTTTTGAAAATTGAAAATCGGAGCTTGCTCTCCTATACTCGTGGCAAGACTGGCCCGTCGTAAACTGTGGCACCGAGATATATCGAAGGGTATTCTAGTTTAAGTTTTTTCCAGCGGTCTCGAACTAGTAATATTTCAAGAAAGCATGCATTAAAGTGCTTAGCTTCAACTGCTCGCTTGCCCGAACAAAAATATTCTCTGTTTAATTTACATTAAATTTAGCATTTAAGGAAATCTTATGCACGTGTAAAGGATATAAAATTCATTTTTACAAATTGAGAGAGAGACCACATTCTTGAGATTGAATCTGTGAACATAGTATTGAAGTGAACTACCATCAAACAAGGAAATCATCAAGTTATCGTCCCATTCGATAATATAAAATTCTTATGAATGATCTAAATTGACTTAGTTATAAAACTTATGTAGTTTTGATTATAATATAATTGTTAATTAATTTAGTATGATACTATCAAGATTATCTTTGTTCAACTACTTTTATTTAGTTTTTGGTTACCCGATTGAATGTTCAAGATAACTAGACTTCGTTTTAGGCATGCCAAGTTTGATTTTCAAGATAAGAGATTCGTCGATATCTATAAGTTTTCCAAAATTATTTCTACAAAAATATAAATATTTACTTCATCAACTTTTCTAAAATTGAGAAATCTTTGAAGCTTTCAATTAATTTCATATTAATCTATAATTTAAAAATCATCTATCATTGCCAATAGAGTAATAGCTCAAGCAGCATCAATATCCAATTGTTGTTATATATATATATATTATCCCTAACTAAATTTTGAGTATTATTTTGTATATTGAGATTCTACTCTTTACATTTCTTGATTAAAGACTATAAGTTGCACTAATTAAAGATAGTAAAAAGAAATATGGAATGAAAAAACGTTAAAATGTTATAATTAAAACAGATAACAAAAAATTCTAAAAAAAAATTGTTGGCTAAAATAGATTCACATATTAAAACCTAACTTGTGTACTAGTGAGCATAATTTGTCTGATAATTTTGGCAAATTAACATCAACATTTCTTTAAACAAACATGTTCATTTGTCTATTTCACCCCATTTCTTTATCGGTTACTCACAATCTTATTTTCATCCAGCATAATTTCTTTAAACTTCATAAAATCCAAAATGAACACTTTTTCTAAAAATCCCAATTTCTCATCAAGAAAATTGATGAAAAACAGGCTCCAAAAGCATAAAGATGTTAATGAAAAGTAAATCAAATTCACACCCATTTTAAAATATAATGAATTTTTCATCAATTAATCACAAAAAAATGCTTTGAGATTCATGAACTTACTCAAGAACTTAGCAAGAAAGTGACATGGTGCACCAAATATCTTGTGAATTGGGTTGTTGAGAGAGGTAGGGTCCACCCACTTAGAACTGATTTTTTTTTTCAAGTCTACTTCATTCGTTTTGGATTAGGTTATATGAAATTTTTTAAAGAACCCAAAATTTTGAGTTTATTGATCTGTCAATCTATTCATTTCTATAGATTAGTTTGAACCAAATAAAAAATAGTTCAACCCAAAAACTAACTTAATCCACAAAATTATAACCCAATTTAATCCAAAATATATATTAACTTAACTCATCTTTACTATTTGAATTGGATATTCTAGGTTAAATTAACTTCGAAGTAAGTTTTGGGACCAACCTAAAAAATGTTATTTGATCAATCTATCAATTCTACGAGTTAGATTGAACTGAACAAAAAATTGTTCAATTAAGAAATCGGACTCAATCTACAAAATTACAACTCATCTTAAACTAAAGAATATTCGACCGAACCATTAAGTTTCGACCGAACCATTAGGTTTGAGTTGGATAATCCAAGTAATTTTAGAGGTTTTTTTTTTTAAATTTTCTTTTTTTAATGCTAAACGGCGTTACCCAAAGACAAATAGCCTGACTGCTATATAAAAAATGTTCAACCTTTTTCTTCCGCCCGCCATTGTCTTCATTTTTCATTTTGCTACCTTTATTTCTCTCTCTTTGGATCTGTATAACACGATTTCGATCTAGCCCTGTTGGGTTCTTATCATTTCTCTTTGTTTTTGCCTTAGTTTTTTTACTCGATTGATAGAAATTTGCTTGTGGAGTTCAAATCGATCACAATCATGGGTACTTCTCGAATCGAATCGATCTTTGTTCTTTCTGTTTCTATCTTTTCTGGGTTTTTTCTGGTTTGCAAATTGGAGCTTGCTTTTGGTTTTTTTTATGGGATTTTTAAAAATTATTGATGTTGGGTTTGTTGGGGTTTTTTTTTACAGCGGCTGAACACCCTTTCAATGGCATATTGAAGACCCTTGAGAATCCTGAAGGGGGTGTGTTTGGAAAGTACTACAGCTTGCCTGCTTTGAACGATCCTAGAATTGGTGAGTGGATTTTCTTTTATTTGATTGTTTTTGTTTGATTCTTGTGAAATTAAAGCAAATGGAGTAGGAAATTTTGAGTATCTTTTGTTGTTTTGTGGCCTTATTCCTTTCGAATCATTGAATGGGGGGTTTTGTTTTGTGGGGTTCGTTGTAAGCTTTACTGGATTCTGTATGTTTCTGAAGTAGAAACATGGTTGGTTTTAGTGGTTTGAGTTGAAAGTGATTGAACATTATAATGGGTTGGAATTTGATTGTTGGGTGGATGTTTCTTTGGCAGAGAGGCTGCCGTACTCCATTCGGATACTTCTCGAATCGGCCATTCGAAACTGCGATGAGTTTGCGGTTAAGGTGAAGGATGTCGAGAAGATTCTTGATTGGGAGAATAGTGCTCCCAAACTGGTTGAAATTCCATTCAAACCTGCTAGAGTGCTGCTTCAGGTCAGCCTTTTGTTTCTCCAATTTTGTTTCTGAAAGTTGGTTTTGGATTTTTGTGTTGTCATTTTGATGTGTGATAAATGTGTCCATTTAGGATTTTACTGGTGTGCCTGCTGTTGTTGATCTTGCTTGTATGCGAGATGCCATGAACATGCTTGGTGGTGATTCCAACAAGATTAATCCATTGGTGAGCAGTGAGCTAGTTAACTTTTTGTTCTTTATATTTCATCAATCATAGGTAATTATGTCTGATATTCGAATAATTGATTTATGAGTAATGGCATTTGAATGCGATGAGTGCAGGTTCCAGTAGATCTTGTCATTGACCACTCAGTTCAGGTTGATGTGGCGAAAACAGAAAATGCAGTACAGGCGAACATGGAACATGAGTTTCGACGAAACAAAGAAAGGTTTGGCTTTCTGAAATGGGGATCAAGTGCCTTCCACAACATGCTTGTTGTACCTCCAGGATCGGGCATTGTTCACCAGGTAAACTTATTTGAGTCTCATCAGACTTCAACATGCAGGATTGTTCACCACAGTCATCCCGTTGGTTTACATTTTAATTGAAAGTTACTTAATAGCCTTTTAGTTATCAAATAATATTTATCATTTTCAGGTTAATCTGGAATACCTCGGCCGTGTGGTATTTAACACAAATGGTGTGCTTTACCCTGATAGTGTTGTGGGAACCGATTCGCACACAACTATGATCGATGGATTGGGTGTTGCTGGTTGGGGTGTTGGTGGGATAGAAGCAGAAGCTGCAATGCTTGGACAGGTAAGGAGATGCTGTGGTGTTTATATTTGCTTCAGGGGACTGATCATTGAGTTTTGCCCCAATAAGTCAAATATAATATGCCAGTTTTATTTTATATTGGTTGACTTTCCATTGCCTCTATAAAACAATGATTATCAAATAATATTACTTGGTTTATATTTTTGTTATCTTGCTGGAAAATGGTTGAGTTTGTTTTTCTTTGTGGTTCTCTTTAATTTTAGCCCATGAGCATGGTCTTGCCTGGCGTCGTTGGTTTTAAATTAGTTGGAAAGCTGAGAAATGGTGTAACAGCTACAGACTTGGTTTTGACTGTCACTCAAATGCTCAGGAAGCATGGAGTTGTTGGCAAGTTTGTGGAGTTTTATGGTAAGCAGAATCGAACTTCTGAAGCATATAATCGACACAGGAAATAAAAAATGTGTAATAAACGTGCCAGAAAATAGGTTAACAAGAACCATAACTCAACCGGCATAAGTGTGTGCCCATGACCAAGAGGTCATAGATTCGAATCCCCCAATTCTTGTTGAACTAATAAAGTGAAAAAATAGCGATTATTAGAGTTAACTGGGATTATGGAAATTTCAAAAAAAAAGAAAAAAACTGGGATCATGGTCCTTGCTATCTAAAATTCCTCCATCTGCCCCCTTATGTGTTGAACTATTGAAAAACGGAGAACATATGTTTGAGGACAATGCATACTTATTTTAGATTCCCTTACAACTTTTCCATTATAAACAAAAAAGAATACAACAATGCATTAAGTTTAAAATTTGAACAACATAATAGCCATTGATGTGGCAACATCATTGTATGAGAATCTGAGTTGGAGGTAGAAGAGTCAAAACCAATATATATGTATAATATTTTATATTTTGTGCATACGTATAAGATCCATTTATTTAATGACAATTTTATTATTTGTGCCACCCATTTTCTTCTAATTTCTTTTTCCTTCTATGCAGGGGAAGGTATGAGTGAACTGTCCTTAGCCGACCGTGCCACAATTGCCAACATGTCGCCCGAGTACGGTGCTACAATGGGCTTCTTTCCTGTGGATCACATCACCCTGCAGTATCTAAAACTAACCGGAAGAAAAGATGAAACAGTTAGTAAATGCTCATACTGAAGTTCAGTTAGTGAAATAATTCTTGTTTGCTTTTATTCAAAGTGCTAACTTGAGAATTGCCATTTAGATTTCCATGATAGAATCTTACCTGCGGGCTAACAAGATGTTTGTGGACTACAGTGAGGTAGATATAAATCCTCCTATTTTATTTTTTTACTTCATTTCATTAGTTCGCTTTAGAGCAAAGCCCTAAATCACTCGATACTTTTAACCTTTTCACGTCTAACGGTCTAAGTAAGATTTTGCTGAATGCAGCCTCAAGTTGAAAGAGTGTACTCCTCTCGTTTAGAATTGAATCTTTTGGATGTTGAACCGTGCATATCAGGTCCAAAAAGGTAGTTTAAGTTATACCGGAACTATTAGTGAATGATGGAATATTAATCTAGCATTATTTAACCTTATATTCTTCCTCTTCATTTTGCAGACCGCATGATCGAGTTCCCTTGAAAGAAATGAAAGCAGATTGGCATGCATGCCTTGACAATAGAGTTGGATTCAAGGTGAAGGACGTTTTCATTTGCACATTAGTTTTTATTGAATTACAAGTGCTATTGATGTTACCTAGGATGAAGTATTGTTATCCTGGATAAAAAAGCAGCAAAATTCTTGGTAGAGAATGAAAGCTATCTATTCCTCTTTTACTCTATACAGAGTCTAAGCTAATGGGATTAAGCATGGCCAAAAATTAGTGTTCCAAAAGTTGTGATCTAGACATTTTTCTAATGCCCATTTCTAAATCCATCATTTCCATTTTCAGCTATCTTATTATGCTCTTCTATAATGTTGTTTATAGGGTTTTGCCATACCAAAAGAAGCTCAAGCTAAGGTTGCAGAGTTCAGTTTTCATGGATCCCCAGCCCAGCTGAGGCATGGTGATGTTGTTATTGCAGCTATCACTAGCTGCACAAATACCTCGAACCCAAGCGTTATGCTTGGAGCGGCTTTAGTGGCTAAGAAAGCTTGTGAGCTTGGGCTAGAGGTTAGATGTTTTTCTTCACCCACTACTAATATGCCACCCCTCTCAATGTTAAACTCACAATAACCAATTCCATTGTGGTTTAAAAAAAAATAAAATCCATTGCGCTTTATCGATTTTGATACGATTGTGACTTTTTGCATATTAGGTTAAGCCCTGGATTAAGACTAGTCTTGCTCCAGGCTCTGGGGTGGTGACCAAATATTTGGCAAAGAGGTATTTTTTACTGCAATAAATGAACTCTTTTTCAAGAGGAAGATTACTCATCTATTGTACAGTGGCTTGCATAAGTCTTGGAATTTTTTTGTAACTTTTTTTTTCATCTGCAGTGGCTTGCAAAAGTATCTTAATCAGCTAGGATTCAATATAGTTGGGTATGGATGTACTACTTGCATTGGAAATTCAGGAGATATTGACGAATCCGTTGCTTCAGCAATAACCGAAAATGGTAACTATTTTCTTTAGGTGGAATATTGGATATTGTTTTAAGCCACTATATTAACTGTGTTGTTAATGATGTTTGGAAATGCAGACATAGTTGCAGCGGCTGTACTGTCCGGAAATAGAAATTTCGAGGGTCGTGTACACCCTTTGACAAGGGCCAACTATCTTGCTTCTCCTCCTCTTGTTGTAGCCTATGCTCTTGCTGGTACTGTAAGTATCTTCTTGATCTCTCTCTTCTGTATTGGAAAAATATTGCAAATATCAGATTCATAAGTTTTTAACACCTCTCTTCTCCAGTTTCATTTAATATAAATGAATGTACCCAGCCAAAAGGTGACATCATGTATAATCTAGTAACCATGAGGTTATAGATTCGAATCCACTCTCTCCAAATGTCGTTGAATCAAAATGAGTGTAGCCATGAAGACCATATCAAATTACCTAGATATCTTACAGATTAACTTTTCAAATGCATAACTGGGAGGCTATTTTGCAGGTGAATATTGATTTTGAAAGTGAGCCTATTGGGTTGGGAAAGGATGGAAAGCAAGTCTTCTTTAGGGACATTTGGCCAACTAGTGAAGAAGTTGCTGAAGTAAGCTGCTTTACTTTGAAATGCTTTTTAGAAGTTGAGTTTTTGGATAGCTGTATTTGGAACTTAATTCATTGTTCCATCAGGTTGTCCAATCAAACGTGCTGCCTGACATGTTTCGGGCCACATACCAAGCAATCACAGAAGGAAATGCAACTTGGAACCAGTTGTCGGTTCCGGAAGGAACACTCTACTCCTGGGACTCGGCATCAACGTACATTCACGAGCCTCCCTATTTCAAGGATATGAGCATGTCTCCTCCGGGGCCTCACGGAGTAAAAAATGCGTACTGCTTGCTCAATTTTGGCGATAGTATTACAACTGATCACATCTCACCTGCTGGTAGCATCCATAAAGACAGTCCTGCTGCCAAGTACCTTCTCGAACGTGGGGTTGATAGAAGAGACTTCAATTCTTATGGCAGTCGCCGTGGGAATGACGAGATTATGGCTCGTGGCACTTTCGCCAACATTCGCATAGTCAATAAACTGCTGAAGGGGGAGGTTGGACCCAAGACAATTCACATTCCCAGTGGGGAGAAACTTTCTGTCTTTGATGCTGCAATGGTAAATTCTTAATCTTTGTTTACATTGAATGTCTTCAATATAAATAATTTTGCTTTTCGAGATCGGCCTGTGTAAACTGGCACAAATTCGCCATTCTTGTCCTGAGATTATACGTTTGTTAACAGAGGTACAAGACTGAGGGACATGAGACAATCATTCTGGCTGGTGCCGAGTACGGTAGCGGAAGTTCACGTGATTGGGCTGCCAAGGGGCCAATGCTTCTGGTATTATACTGTTTTGTATCAGTAAAGCTCAATTTCACAACAGTTATAGGCTAGTGATTATTTAATGTTTTTTTCGATATCGCTCCCAGGGTGTTAAAGCAGTTATAGCAAAGAGCTTTGAGCGTATACACCGCAGCAACTTGGTCGGTATGGGAATCATTCCTCTATGTTTCAAGACAGGGGAGGATGCTGATTCTCTCGGGCTGACCGGGCATGAGCTTTTCACTATCAATCTTCCAAGCAATGTGAGTGAAATCAGACCTGGCCAGGACGTGGATGTGGTGACAGACACCGGAAAGTCGTTCAGCTGCGTTTTGAGATTCGACACGGAGGTACTTTCTAAACCGTAATCTTCACAACTCGAATCGAAACAGAACCAGCAGGTAGAGATTTCTCCATTTTTCTAAATTTTTATGGTTGTAATATGTGTGCAGGTGGAACTGGCATACTTTGATCATGGTGGAATTCTGCAGTATGTCATCAGAAATTTGATCCACGCAAAGCACTAAAAAAGGGCTATTTCTTCAACTTGGAGCACTGAATTTCATAATAAAATTGGGGGAATAAACTACACGTTGATGGTTAACAAAGTTTGTGTTTTTTCAGAGAATTGTTTGGGATTGTTAAGTTCTTCATTTCAGCGATTTTCCATCTATTTATTCTATGATAAAATTTGATCAATTTTGTGATTTCCTTTTTTTGAGTTATTGTGATTTCATATTGGTGCCCTTGATATAGATTTTGTGCTTTTTAAAGCCCTAAATTTTCACGTTTTAGTTTATTAAACTATTCGACATATTCAAAATTATTTAAATTGCTTGATTTATAATAGTTAGTATCTATAACACAATTTAAGTTTTTTTTTTTAATTAAGGTAACCACGCTCGTCTCTAGGTAAGGCACTGGAGACATCGAAGAAGTAATGTCACAGGGAAGATTCAAACTTGGGACCTTGAGGGAAGCATATTTTCAAAGTCCAAGTCTTCAACCACTGTGTCACCTTTTGGGGACTATAACACAATTTAAGTTAAAATAAGTAAACACAAACACAAAAAATCAAAGGTTTAAAAAAAAAGCATACAAAATCAAAAACATATAAGCTTTTTTTCTCTTTTATACAACACGAGAGTAAAAGGTTGAACCTCTCAACATGTAATCATCAATAGTGTCACTTGGAATATATTTATTGTGGCGACTAAATCAGTAATTTAACCTAAATATTAAATGAGTTTTGTATTAATAAGAATTTTCATTTTTATATGTAAAAGTTATTGTGCATATCTTGACTAATGTCATAAGACATATAAATTAATCAGCATTTGTAGAAAATTAATTTTTAAATAGGTGGCTACCATAAATTGAATTTATTACTAATGACTAAACTTTTCTATGATAGATTATTAGTCAACGTCCAATTAGATAAATAAATTTTTAAAGACATGAAAACTATTTTTTTAGTTAACAAAACTTGACTTAAACTGGTACAAGAAAAATATAAAATAAATTAAAAGCACAAAGGTCAAAAAATACTGTAAGCTTTTTTTTTTTTTTTTTTAAATAACTATTATGAAACAAGACTTGAAATGGACTAAATTTATAATTTATTAATATAAAGATTAAATTTATGATATAAGATCCTCAATGACTATTTCAAATCAATGCTATCAATTTTATTTCATTGACTAGCTCGGTTATGCATTCAAAAATAAAAAAGACTAGCTTGATTATTGTTTACCTTACAAGTTGTCAAATTGTCCCTAAATGACATTGAATTTCAACTAGTATTAACTCTAATTAAAGACCCATAAAATTAAAAGGGTAGACTATGCCAAAGTTAATTTATTTATTGCAACCAAACACATCAAACTTCAGAAAAACTCCACATCACATTATGACAAAAAAAAAAAAGGATTATTATAGCCAACAATAATAAAACAATAATAACACAGCAGCATAAATGTGTTTAATTAAAAAAAAAAGATTTGGAAAGTCATTTTTTGTTTCAAATGGGTAGCTAGTTATAATAATGAGAAGGCATTAAAAGGTGGTATCAAATAGAAGAAAATCATAACAATATTGTAGCAATGGAGTTGTACATCAATTGTAAAACCTTTGTTTTTTTACATAACATACCATATGAATCTATAACTGAGGTTTGAAAGTGGCATTTCTGACAAAAATATGAACTTTTATTCTCTCGTGGCCATAAACAAGAAATCAGAGACAATCTAAGCTCGCAATTAAAATGTTAAGCACATCAAAATTCATAGATTTAGGGATGGAGTACATGATAGAGATGATGATGATTCCCTACAGCAAATGCATCTGTGACTTTGATCAATAACAAGAAAAGTCAACCAAACCTGCCAAACAATGAAGCATCAAGTCTTTAGGAATAATTCTTTGAGCAATTACATGAAAACTCAACATAGAAAATTGATTGAAATTAGATCATGCTCAATAGAATGATCTAGGTCAGAATCAAGAATGGCTGGTCCCCAAGGGGCACTAGTTGAGACTAAGGATTTCAAGGCATGCCCTTGAGAGATTACTGGTTCGAGGCCGCTGGAAAGCGCTTAAAATAGATTACCCTTCGAAATATCCCGGTACCACAGTCTAGGAGCGGGCCAGTGGTGCCCCGGGTATAGGGGAGCAAAGCTCCGATTTCCCGGCTTTCAAAAAAAAAAAAAAAAAGAGTGGCACAATAGTTGAAGACTTGGGCTTTGAGGGGTATACTCTCCTCAAGGTCTCAGATTTGAAATTCACCGTGACATTACTCTTTCGATGTCTCCGGTGCTCGGCCTAGGTACGGCTGTGGTAATCTTATTTAAAAAAAAAAAAAAAAAAAAATCAAGAATGACTATCTTATTTCCAAATAGAATGTTTCTTTTAAGCTTTTCATATTGTCATAGCCAGATATAGCTTGTGTAAGGAGAAGATGTGTAAGGAGAAGATGGTGATAAAATGTTTAGATTATCCTCGAGATGAAAGTTTCTTTGGTAGGCTGGGAGTTGTGCTATTTTGGAGAGGAGAAAAACAATAGAAACTTTCAAAGGGAATGAGAAATCTCTTGAGGATGCCTAGTCCCTCGTAAAATTCGATGTTTCTCTCTTAGAATTGGTGACTAAATTATTTTATAATTGTTCGTTAGGACAGATCTTGTTCGATTGGAAACGCCATTTTTGTACGCTCCTTCCCCTTTTTCGTGGATTCTTCTTTTTATATGTACGAGTGTGTGTATTTAGTCATTTTTATCTCAATGAAATGACAGTACATAATTTATCAAAAAAGAATAATGTCCTATTCTATGTTTTCTATGTTCAGAGACCAAAACTAATATGAACCGGTAAAACAATGTAGACCCTGCTTGATAACCATTTCGTTTTTTGTTTTTTATTTTTGTTTTTACTTTTTAAAAAACAGGTTTGTTTGATAACCAATTTTGTTTTTGTTTTTAAAATTTTAAAAATATTTATAAAATATTAAAGAAATTTTAAAAACTAAAAAAAGTAGCTTTTAAAAAAAAATTGTTTTTGTTTTTAAAAAAGTAAGAAAAGAATAAGAATAAATAGAAAAAACTAAAACAATCCCAACAAAATGTGATAATTGAAAATAAAATACAGTTATCAAACATGCTTTTTGGTTTTTCATTTTTAAAAACATAAAACTAAAATGAGTTATCAAACATACACAGTTTTTATTTTTTAAAACAATGAACCAAAAATAAAAAATGAAAAACTATAAACAAAAAACAAAAAACGAAATGGTTATCAAACAGGGTCGTAGTGTTTACGTGTTGATTTGATTACAATTCTAGTTCATGGTTTTAGAGCATGGAAATTACCTTAGTCTCATCAACTCAAGGTTTGTATTCTTCTACTCGCATCCATTTTGTAGCAGACCATTTATTCCCCTTGATAACAGGGCAACCACCTATAAACGAACAGCAGAAGAAACGTCATCATTTTATCAGAAAGTCCCTTACTTTCCGGCATAAGGGATGAGACAAAAGTAAATGTGAATCATCGAAACATATCCTTTTTTTTAATATCTGTGACTGTCCATATTAGCTTGTGTGCACCTCGACTAATGTCACATAACATACCGTCTGACCCTACAACATTTGGATGTCAAGGAAGCTCGTAGGAAATTAATTCCTAAATAGATGACTACCATGAATTGAACTCATCACCTTTAACACCCCAAGACCCTAAGAAACAGTATCAACTCAAATATAATTTACAACTCACCCGGTAGGAACTCATCACCTTTAACACCCCAAAGCCCTACTTGACTACTAGGCCACTCCATGATAGTTGAATCATCAAAACATATCATACTTCATAAAATGAATGCTAGGATATAAGTTTACGAGTATCTAATCTAACCATGCAAACTTGATGGATCTAGAGAGGCATCAGGCTTCATGCTCCAGAAAAGCAACGCATCGCCCCTCTTCGGTTTAACAGAAAGTCCTTTCTTCCCGCAATCTGAAAGCTCGTTCCACCATGGTACAGAACTAAAGTTTCCCTTAGCAGCAGGGAACACTGTCTCGCCTCCTTCTTCGACATCTGAGCTGAATTATGAAAGAGGTCGTTTGATTAATGGGAGAACCATGCATGATATGGTAATACTTGTTTAGAGTCCAAATCAGCTTAGTGTATATGAATATTGATTACTACTTACAGATACATAAGCACTGTTGCTATACGTTGACCTCCATTCTTTGTGTTGAATTCATCAAGGAAGTAATCAAAATGAGGTTCATATTTCTGCCCCACTTCGTAATGAAGAACTTGAAGTCCTTCTCCATGCTCTGCATATAGTATGTGTGGACTTTAGTAACAAAATGTGAAAAGAAATGTGTAATATTAATGGATTTTATGAAAAATTCAAAAGATACAAGACAATATTTACATATATGATAAACAAAATTTGGCACATCTGATCAGGTGAACGCAATTCTCTTTCTTTCTTAAAAAGGGGCAATGGGTGTGTGTTATGTAAGCCTATAGAACAAATATCTGGATCATTTTGGTGTTTTTACATCAGAGTGGATATTAGTTATTCAACTTTTCAAGCAAGGTTAAAAATCTTCCTCATCCATGTGAAACTTAGCAAGGTAATTGTGTCTATTTGAATATCTTGGGCATGATTGTAAAAGATTTCTTTTAACAAAAGAAAAGTTATGATTGGGAATGCTGGATTATAGTTATTATACCACAATGATAGGTGCACTGGGAAATAAATTAAAGATTACAAAGTTTTAACTTTAAACATACATAAGAAATATAATGCTTGATGTAGTGGGTAGAAACCAAGAAGAGGGGAATGGCCTATAAACACATACCTACGGGTATGAAGCTGAAATCAGCAATCTTTTTTTCAATGTTTCGAATAATCTTATCGCGTCCTCTCTGCAAAAATGTTCCAGAACTAGTTCGAACTCTGTAAAGGAGAAGTCATAGAGATTTCTACATTAAAGATCCAGCATTATTAACACAAAAGGAACTTTTTTTTTTTTGGAAACCAGAAAATCGGAGCTCCACTTTACACGGGTAACAATGATTAACACAAAAGGGAATTCAGGGGAAAAGAATCTCAGACCTGCTATCTTTGCTCTTTCCAGTTTCACTATCAACAACGGAAGACTTTTGCATGTGAGGCTTCGCAAGGCTGATTAGGTATTCACATTCCTCCTTTGTCTAAGCAATTAAGAAATAAACCAATTCAGTAATTCAACTCAAACTCAAAAGCAACCTAAAGATTATTTTTTTTTCATATCCGAAGTGTCCATGTCAAATTGCATGCACCTCAACTATTCTTACGAGACATACAGCTTGACCTGACCCTTCAACATTTGGATGTCAAAGGAATCCGTGGGAAGGTAATCGCTAGGAAGGTGACCATCATAGTTTTTTTTTTTTTTTTTTTGGAAACTGGGAAATCAGAACTTCACTCCAGAATATCTAGAGATGAATACCATAGATTGAGCCATCTTTCCTTAGTTTTCCAGACTCTCTTAAACATTAGGTCAACCCGAAGACAATTACGAATAGGAATTATCCTATGAGTAACTTTATATAGGAACATAAACATAATTCAATCAAGAAATGTGCAGCTACAAGACTCCATTTCTAAAACGCCCTTGATTTCCATAGGCATATGCCGCCCCAAAAAACGCATAACAGAAACCAATTACAAAGAATCCGATTCACAAATTACGCAGAGAGTTATAAAAAAAACTTCACAAAAAAGAAAAACACAAATCGGTCAATACAGATCAAGAAAATAGAATAACTACCAGAAAATTATGATAAACGAAGGCTCTAGGTTCCCACGAGATGACTTCAGCCCACTGCTCCCCAATCTCCTCTTCAACACTAAATCCAAATCCAAATCCAAATCGAAAACAAAAATCACATACACAATCAATCAATCAATCAATCAAAGACCAAACCAAACCAAATCGAAAAGAAAACTCAAGAGATCGCATACTTGTTAGAAGTCTTGCGCACAATGGAGCTGAGATCATTCGCCTTGGGGCCCCCGCCGCCGGCGTTTCCGGGGAGGGAGAGGATTCCGAGGGCGAGCAGGATGAGAATGACGAAGGTGAACATGATGAGGAGGGAAAAAACCAGCGTTGACGAAGACGAGGATTTCCGAGACGGGAATCGAGATTGGCGGTGCTTCGCCATTGATGGAGAAGATGAAGATCTGGTTTCGTCTTCTTCTCTGAAGTCTTGAGGATTCTGTGCTCTGGAGATTTGGCCAAGTTTGACGCAGAAATTACAGATTTGATTTTGGTTTTTGGTTTTTTGTTTTTTGATTTTGGGTTTTTGTTTTCTGGTTTTTCCTTTCCTGCGATCTCACCACTTTTATTTATTATATTTTCTTTCTCCTCGGTCTCCGGCGGCTTTTATTTCTTTTCCAGATTTTTTAGGCATATTATTTATTTTTATTCCTTTTAAAAAATTAGAACCCATTAGAATTTAGTCACTATAGTCTAAAGAAATATTCAAAGTTCACTATTCACATTGATTATATAATTTTTGTTGTTATATGAGTCACTTCTCATAATAAATCGGTAAATCGGTGTATGAATAACTAACTTTTAAATACTTAATTTGCTAATTTTCAAAAAAAAAATTCTTAATTTGCTGACTATTAGAAATTGCAAGTATTACCTTTTGAATTTTATCAAACCATGGCCATTAAATTGAGGACTAAACTCTTTTTAGAATAATGAAAATTAAACTCTGGCGTTCTTTCAGAAACTAAATTTATATTTACTTTTTTATTATTTCAATTATAAATGTAACTAGAGTATTCATAATTTGTTTTAGATGTAACCTTTTTTTGTCTATTTTTATTATACCACTTTTTTTTTTTGAAATATTTCATCCATAACAGCATTTTAGATTATTTTTTTTGTGCATATTTCAATTATTTTTATTCTTGTCAATTGAAAATTGAGTTTTGTATGTTTAACCAAATTTGAAAGCTATTTTGGTTTGTAACACTAATTAAAAATTATATGTGGATTGTTTGAAGATTATAGATACTTGTGGAGTCCAATTGAAACGGAGTAAATGAGAGTAGCAACTAAAAATATGTTCTCGAACTCTATTCGATATTTTTTTTTGAGAAAAAAATTTGTATTTCAATTATCTAGACACTCAAAAGTATGTCAAATTTATTCGAAAATGGCCTAAATAAGAATGATAATAGGAAATATGTTCTCGAGTCCTATTCGATAATTTTTTTTTTAAGGAAAAATTTTGTATTTCAGTTATCTAGGCACTGAAAGTATGTCATATTTGGTTTATTATACATGTTCTTTTTGTTATGTTATTGACATAAAAAAAATATGTTATTGACATATATAGTCAAACTTTATAAAAGGCTAAAATATCAAAACAAAACTAAAAAATAAATATATTATTAAGATGTTTTTTACTTTTGACATTTGAAAAATATTGGAGGCTCCTATACACAGCAACTGAGTCTCAAACTTGAAACCTTGAGAGGAGCATACTCTTAAAACCCAAGTCTTCAACCAGTGTGTCAACCCTTGGAGACATATGTACAACCAATTAGAAGAGTAACTCACCAACATTTAAGAAAATATACATATTCTACCTCTTTTATTATATTTGTAGTATAATTTTTAAAATAATTTTTATATAACATATAATGTTTTAACACATATAATTTTTTAACACTGATAAAACTCAACCAACGATCGAATGCGTGTGATAAAACTAAGCCAGAACTGATTTAATTTTATGGAGATATAATTCAATTTGAATTTTGTGTTACAAATGAATTAGTTTTGATTTTGTACTGTATAGTTTTTTTTTTATTATTATTATATATGCAAAATCTCCTTTAATGATTGAGAGATCACATCCTTTCATGATCGAGATATCATATTTATTTATTTAATCATGAGTAATTAATATTATATTGGAAAAATTATATTTTTAGTTCTTAGATTTGAGATGTGATTTTAATTTGGTCCGTACCTTATAAATTTGAACATTTTTACTTAAATTTTGATATTGCTCATTTTTAATTTCATGTGCATTTTTAATTTCATGTGTTTTTTAAAAAAATAAATTCATATGAATATTAAAATAGTCGCTTTCAGTCTTCTCACATAATTTTTCAAAAAATCACTTTATATTGAAATCTAAAGTTCTTCAAATCATAATTTTAATCAATGTTACTTAATGTAATTTTGCTATTTTAAGGGCTAAAAGGGTGTTTTATTAAAATGTTACCCGTAAAAATATTCAAGAACTAAAATGTGCTTTATTAATTAAAATATTAAAAGTGTGTTTTATTAAAATGTTATGAATAAAAATATTCAATTTTTTTTTAAGGAATTATATAGATGAAATTGAAATTAGACTACAAATTAAGAATTAAAAAAATACTTTTCCCTATTATGTTTTAATCAATTGTGTTACTAAACTTGAGACTCTGCTATTAACTTTATCAGCCCACAGTTAGCAAACAACAACTGTAAATTACCCATTTGGTCATCAGTGTTGTTTTTCCACCTAATAAAGCTGAATTAGAATATCCAATAATTGGCAATTTTGTCATTTTACTCTGTTATATATTAATGTGAGTAACATGGAAGCCTTACCTAACAGATAAAGTATAATTGAATCTGATCGCATCAATAAATCCATTTATTAGTTGAATTATATATGTTAAGAAATCCACCAATAAGTTGAATAAAAGAAACCCATTATTGGTGATATTTCAATTGATTTTTTTTCCACATTTAGAAAGATATTAAAATATATATATATATATATATATATATATATATATATATATATATAAATTAGGTGAGGAAATTCAACCAACACTAAGTTGAGGTACAACTGCTCTAAAATAATATAAAAGTAAAAAATCTATTTTTAAGATCGAATTATGACTGTAAAGTTGAAATAGATTGTCACATATAACCAACGCACCACTAATCCTTTTGATATAGAAAAATAGGTCGAACCAAGCAATAAAGTAAATGTCAATTAAAATTACAGTCAAATCCTTGAATGAGTTCAATCTCCAATAATATTGTTGTTGCAAAGTGGTCACTATTGTTAAGACATTAATTAACTTAATTCCTAAAATTTGTGTTGCTCTAACCATTTTAGTTAACTTATTTCATTTGTCTTAACTTCAATAGTTATCAATAGTTTCAAATTAATGTTTAGACATTCTTGCAAGTTTAATTTTCCTATAAATACAAGTAGAAATAATTAGGAAGTCTTTGTTTTTGTTCAACAATTTTTATTTATAGCACTTGTAATTTGAGTTGGCATATTTACCTTAAGTCAATTTGGGTTAGGATTTAGCCACCATTTTCCCCTTCTTGACAAAGAATTCTTCTTTGTATTGGCATTTGAAAATGAAGATGTCTCAAAGTTTTTAAGTAGATGTAGGGTTTAATCACGAACCACTATAAATCGATGTTTTAATTCTTCTCCATCCCTTCTCTATTTTCATCTTTTGATTCAATCTATACCTCTGTTTTTTTTTTTATCAATTTAGAAGAAATTAGTTAAAGAACACTTTTTCTAAAATATTTCATATCTAACACATTTGTCTGCTTTTTTCTTATTCAAGAATTGATATTCTTTTTTATTTCAATCACTTAAACTAATTGAAAATAATCATTTCACTTGATTTTAAGTACGGACATCTTTGTTATTTTATAGGAACAATTCCTTTTTTCTCTATAAATAATTAGTTTCCAAAATTCTACTATAAAAGCAATTATTTTGATTTTTTTTTATACATGAAAAATCCCTTGGGGGTAATCCTTCAAACCAAATGCTGTTGATTACAAAGGAGAGTGATGTCCCAAATCTCTTTATTTACTGATTTTCTCTTCTTTCATTTCTTTCTATTATTTTTTTTCTTTTATATAAAAATGTGAATTAGATACAGTTTAGTTTCGCCAGCAACAACAGTTGTTCAGCAAAATTAGTATGCATGCTATGACCAAGTGCTTTTGGGTTCGAATTCTCTTCCTCAATTGTTTTAATCTTAAAAAAAATAAAGTTTAATTTTTTTTCTATTAAAAAAAAATATATACGTCTAGTTTGTTAGAGTATTATTAAAGGTTAGACTAGTTAAGTGATATCGGTTGTTTAATATATTTTGAACTTCCCTAATGTAAAGTCCAATGGATTTCTAGGTTAGATTATAGATTTACTGTATAATGTTATTGGCTCTATCATCATAAGTGTGGTTGGTATTTATGCTTCCATCGTCTTCTTTCGTTAATGAATGCTTTTTTTTTTTTTTTTTTTTTTTTTTAAGAATGGTTTATTTATCTTCTCTAATTTTATCATAGTTGATTTTATTCGGCTTACTCTATCATAATTATTAAATGAGAAAATATGTAGTACTCTTATAATGTATTTCATTTATTTAAAATGAATGGAATAGGAACTCCGGTAGTTTTTTTTTTTTTTTAAATAATAATAAATAATAGTAATGCAATATAAATGGATTATTAAAATAAAACTACCTTGCTATTTATGAAAATAATAATAATAATAATAAATTATAAGTTTAGTCTGTTTCAAAAAACATATATATATTTGATCATATGGTTCGAAGAAACTTAGAATTTAATACATATGATTTCAAAAACTATAATTTAATCTATATGATTTTTAAAAAGTTTGAATTTAATCCATATAATTTTAAAAACTAGAATTAGTCTCTAAGGTTTGATAAAATTTAAAAATTAATCCTTATACCTATTAAAAGTAATCTTAAAAATTAGAATACGTGAAAGTTAGTTATTCATCTAATGATAGTAGTATGAATAAAGTGATTGATTGGACAAAAAAATCGACATGAATAGTTAGGTTTTATGTACATAATTCACGGCAAAAAGGAATTTCGATTGAGTTATTTCAACTCGACAAGAATTAATTTTTAGATTTTTATCAACTCATAATTATTAAATTATAGGGACCAAATTTTTAAATTTTTAAATTCATATAAATTAAATTCTAATTTTTAAAATTAAATAGACTAAACTCCAACTTTGTTAGAGACAGAAATTTATAATCCTGTTACGGTGTGGTGTCTCAAAATATCTCTGGGATGCAATCTAAAAATTTGCATACTCTAAATAATAGTTATATTTAAATATATAAACAAATTATAATTTTCTCATACATTCAATACAATAAAATAGGTAAAAAAAAACAATAAAATAGTATAGTAGGAAAACAGTAAGCCACATTTTTATGCCAATTTTTTTACTGGGCCAAAACATATGCAGGCTCATTACTTGTCTGCTTGAACCAATACTGTTTGGGCCCAAAAACTAAATCAAATGAGCCTATGAATATAAACCCACATCATCCACGTTTCATCAATACATATATAGGTTAAATATAAGTTTCGGTTGTAATTTCAATTTGATCTTTTTTAATTTTAAAAACTTTGGTTCCAAACATTTCAATAATATTCATTTTAAGTGATTTTGTATTTTTCTTATTTTATGTTTCTATTTATTTTATTTTGAAAATTAAGTTCATGTAAAATTTAAAATAATTACTTTATCAATATATCGAAATTTAATATTAATATAATCAAATTTGAGTCAACTTTACATTATATAACTATTTATTTTGTTTGTTTCAAAAAAAAAACTATTGATTTTGTTATTTCATTATTGAAATGTAAGAGTTAAAAATAATAAATTTTGAAATGTATAGATCAAATGAAATTACATCCAAATTTAAGGATTAAAAATGTAATTTCAACAATATTCTTTTATGGATTCTTCCGTAATTTAAAGTCATCCATTTATGCTTACTATATTAAAAAATTTCAATTACATCCATGCCACTCATAATATTATTTAATACATGAAATTTAATTTATCAAACAATAAAATTTAGACTCACCAAAATTAGCAAATTGCATATTTATCGAGTGACATGCTCACATGTATTTTTTTTTTTTTTTGTAAAGACTTAAATCGATAATGACAAAGTTGGGAATTTTAAAAATGTCAATTGTCGAGCCCTATTTTAATTATGATTTATTTATTTTTATATAGTTATGTGACATACACAATACACACTTAGTCTATGAATATAATAATGTTTATAATTGTAATTTAATTTATATATCGAAATTATTAATTGGTAGTGAAAATGAAAAATTTATGGTGCAATACTTTGTTCACTTCCTATTTTCCTAGCAAAAGAGGGAGAAAAAAAATAGTTCTCCATTTGTTTTGAGAAATATAGTTCTCCTATTCATCATCAATTAACAGCAACTATAAAAGTCAAAACAAAAAAACAGCAGCTATAAACAGACACAATTTTTTTTTTTTTTTTTAGTTTTTTTATTTATAGAAAGTTACATTAAATAAAGGTTATGTCAACTTTTTTTTCATTCATTATTAACTTTAGAGACAATAAAGGTGGGAAATGCAATTTGTATATATTCCTGTCTGGATACTTTTGGCTTTCAATTTTTGTTTTTATCTAAATGCGGTGAATAAAATTTTGGGGTTTGAGGGGAAGTACACCAAATGAAAAAAATAATTGCACCTGTGTTCATATTCAAAAATTTTAGCAAAAGTAATAATGACTTTGAAAAAAAAATCGTTTTTATAGGTAAATTACACAATTTTCCTTCATTATTAAAATAATATTTATTCAAATAAAAAAAATGTCAAAACAAACTTCCATGATTCTTTGATACTTTCAACTCTCATTTACCATCCAAAATTATTTCCTCCGTTGTAAATAACGTTTTTTTTCATTAATAAAAATTAAGATTTTATTTGAGATCCCCATTTTGTTTGTTGTTGTTGTTTTGATTTTGCCAAATAAAATCTAAAATCTTCCAATGGTGTATTAATAAATAAATATAGATATAATCTAAAAAAAAATTAAAAAATATAGATTTATGTATTAGTAATTCTGTATTTTTTTTATTTGGGTGTTTATAAATACCTTATTAATATTCTATTTTATGATATTGTATATGGTTGGGTATGTTTCTCACATGAATATTAATTCATGATACTTTATATTTATTTGTATTATTTAATGATTATTTGACCACGATTTTATTATAAACACAAGTAGATCTAATTTCTATAGCTTAGAAATTAAAGAAACTAAACAACCCGAACAATGACTTTATGAGGAGAAACTTAGTAGTCAAATTCACAAAATAATAACAAATATGATCAAATTAAAAAAATAGCAATCATAATTATAGATATTAATAATAATACTATATTAATAATATAATATTGTATTAATAACGTAAAATATTGTATTAATAATATATAATATTGTATTAATAAGTATTAATAATATTGTATTGATCTGTATTTATGACCATTGCAAATATTTTCAAAATTTACTACATTTGTAATTATTTTGTTAGAATAAGTCATTCATTACAATTTTAAAAAAGGAAATAGTGATTATTTAAAAAAAAAATACAAAAGTATTCAAATTCAGAAAATAATTAAAAGTATTAGTCAATTTAAATATCGATTTTCGGGCTCAAACTCATGACGATGGAATTGAAATGAATTAACACCAGACAAGATAACAACTGTGCCACTGACCCTCGGTTACAATTTTCATATATGTTGTTCCAGAAAATTAAACTAAAATTTGAAAATATATGAATTTTTTTTAATTACAATAATAAAAAATAGAAAGATTCGAACGCATAACTTTATAATTAAAAATAGCTTTGGTTCAAAAATATATATAAAAAACTTTAAATTTGGTCAACAATTAATCAATAATTAACAATTGGTTTCAAAAAAAGAAAATCAGCAATCAACAAACACTATTTATTAAAGTTTATCTAACCCTATAAAAGACTTGAATTTAAAATTAAAAAAGAAAAGCTACTAAAGACTAAATTCTAACTGCAATTCGAATTTTGTTCCATTGTTTTTATTTTTTACAAAGAATTTTATCCCACAGTAATTAACTAATAAAATATGAAGAGAATTTTAAATTTATTATTAAAATTCAATTTAACGAAGCCTTGTTCTCACGTGAAGCGCATGGACTTGAAAAAGGACAACTGCCAATATATATATATATATATATATATACATACATATAACAAATGGTTAAATGGACCAATTTTTTTTTAATAGAAGATGCAAAGCATATTGTATAATAATAGGATTTGAGTGTTTCAAAAAAAAAAAAAAATTAGGGATTTGATTTTATTACGTTCCAAAATAAAATAATGCCATCCACTTGCTTGAAGATTTGGACAACGTCATTCAAACATTCCGAATTCACTAGTTTAATTTTAGATAATTTCACTATTTTTTTAAGAAAAAATTTGTTTGATAATATATGACTTGGACAATTGAACTTTTAATTTCGAACTTGTCCCACAACATGTGGATTAAGCTATGTTTATTTTGACAAATTCACTAAAGTTAATAAACAATTATTCTACTTTTGACAATAGATAAATTACATTTTTTAAGACTCTCAAAAAAAAAAAATTACATTTTTCAAATTTTATGCTGAATTAATTATGAGCATAGATACTTATTTATGAGATAATTTTTTATATTTAAATGTTGTCGGTGAAAATAATCAAAGTGTTTTTTAGCATATCATCCCGATGTTAATAAATTATCCCAATTACTCACAAATAAAATAAATTTTAAAAAAGAAAAGAAAAGAATTGAATTATTGATCAATATCGTCATCTACATCATTGATAATGGTATGTTTTAATACAAATAGAATGCTACGTTACAAATTAGCTATAACATACAAATTATGTATTTTATGTTTATTTGGTTAAGACAATTAAAAAAAAAGTATAATTTTAAATTTTGTGTTTAAAATGTCTCTAAATATTAAAGTGTCTAATATGTTCTTGACTTCTCAATTATAAGTTCCTGCTCAAACTATTTAAAAGCTATCTAGTTTGTTTGTTTTTTTTTGGATAAAAAATGCTATCTAGAATGTTAGATATAAATAAATTTATGACTTTCAAATAGTTTAAATATAAAATAAAATTTATGTCTAATAAAAGTTCACACTTTCAGTTTTGTTTCTATTGGATCTATAAATTGTTAAAGGTAATATAAAACTTATAATATACAATAATGAAAATTGAAGCTCTATTACACACAAAATTAAAAGTTTAAATTTTTAAAAAACTAGTTTTAAATTTGAAAAAGTTGGTTACCTTATGATTTCATTTTATTTATTTGATGAAAATTCAATTCAATACTATAATTACGAGATTCAATCCTTGAAATTGATGTGAGTTTGTAGTATTCCTTCCCAAATTTATATAAAAAAAATATTTTAAATGTGAAAGAATCAAATAAATATAAAGTTCAACTTTCTTTCCTTGTACTAAAAAAAAAAAAAAAAACTTTCTTTCCTTGGTACTAAAATAATGGACTTTCTTTTTTCTTTCTTTCTTTTTTTTTTTTTTACAAAACACAAAGTTCAAAGGCTTTAAAAACTTATCTAAACATTCACGACTAAATTTGTAATACCCCGAATTATCAAAAGTTTACTTTAATATGATACTTTTCTTAATTGGTTATCCAATTAATTTAATTAGATATTAAAGTTCCAATTAACAATATAGTTTTTTTTAGATGGTCATGATTTCTTTAATGGAAATTGTGTTGAATAGTCCAATTTCACAAAATAATTGCAAATTTAGGTAAATTTGATTTTTTTTGCATCTGGAATCAAATATACGATATAATTAATACTTATTGCACAGTATAGTTTAGGATATGAATGTAATATTTTGTATTATTAATATAGTATTTTGTATCATTAATATAATGTTATGTATTATTAATATAATATTATGTGTTATTAGTAAAATATTGTGTATTAATACAGTTTTATATATTAATTATATCGTATAATTTATATACAGTATGACTATGATTTTTATTTTTTTTCTTAAAATTATAAATACTTTTCCAATTTAACCATTCCTAAAAAATTCATTTTCTTTAATGAATCTTTTTTACTTAAAATAATGGAAAGATTGTAATAAGAAATTACCACATTTTATCAAATATGGATTTTGTATTCCAAAAGTGTTTGGTTTCATCTGTATAAGATAACAAGATTGAATGCAAAAAAATATATATTCTTTTAGTTATCTTTCAAATAGATTTTAAAATCATTTTACATTTTCAAAAAAAAAAAAAATCATTTTACAACCAACTAGAGTATATTAGCTTAGCAACATGAGTGTAGACTCATTGATCATGAGGTTATGAATTTGAATCTCTCTACCCATTATTTTTATAACTCTGCTTTTACTCACCGACTTGTGAAAAGAGGATTTAAAACTCTTTTCTTCATTTTTATTGGGTAAACGACGTTTTCGCACATTGGCTAAGATAAAAAAAAAGATCTTGTGTATATAAGGAGGGGACAACACTTCTATTGATATAAGGTCTTATGGGTAAGCCCAAAAACAAAGTCATGATGGGTGATTTCCAAAGAGAACAATATCATATCAATGAGTTTTTTGGTGTCTAACAAGTGGTATCAGAGCAAAAACTTTTGACTTAGCGATGTGGGTGAAGACTCCCGATGTAGAACAAAGCAGGGGCAACCATTGTATGACTCAGTGTACTTTGTTCGAGGGGAGATCTCTCTGAAATAGACAAAGTCAATAAGATTCGAAGGGTCGATGTGTAACTTTGTTTGAGGGGAGGATTGTTAGGCAAACAGAAAAGTTGTCCCACATTGCTAAGATAAGTGAAAGATTTTGTATATATAAGGAGGAGATAACACTTCTATTGATATAAGACATTTGGGGAGATACCCAAAAACAAAGTTGATATGGGTGATTTCCAAAGTGGATAATATCATATTAATGTGGAGTTTTGTGAAAATCTGTTGGCCTTAAAATTTCAATTTTGGACGACTCTCTATGTGAATTCACGTCATCTCCATCTATGGGCTAATAGTTTTCATATTCTCTCTCCAAACACAACACAGTCGGTGTGCTTAGTTTTGCGTAAGTTTCATCTTCCCGAAAGGTTCAACCCATTTCGTATCATTTTTTTTTTCGTCTCGTCGTTCTGATCGTAGTTGATGCAACTTTATGTCCCCATTCTTTCTTGTTTTGCTATGTGTCACGTCTCACTTTACGTGTTAAGGGTAAAATTGATACTCTTTTAAATTGGGTTATGTTTTATTTAGTTAATTGTGCATGTTAATTTTGTATTGTACTTTATTTTTGTTTGCGAGATCGTTATGATCATTTTGGTTGATTGTTCTCTATCAAGTTGCTTGGAGTGATGTTCGATCGAGTCGTAGGCGAGGTAAAGGTTCAACCTTTACTGGAGTTTGTTGAAACACATGACCAAAATAGTTACATAAGTTTCATATTTAAATGCTTGTTGGATACTTATCTTAATTTGAATTGTTGTTTGAGATTCTTATTTTGATGTTATAGATTAGAGACAATAGTATGTTGTTAGATTGTAGTGGTTATTATAGGTGTTTGCTTAGTAGAATTTGATAGACTAAGTTGTTTTAAGAATTTATGTGTCGTGATTGATTGGTATTTTCTTGGATTAAGATAAACAGTGATGGTTTTATCGATTTGGAGCTTGTTAATAAAAGATAGTTGATATTGGATTGAATTGTGATCTATTAAGTGATTTATAGTTATTTGGATGAGATTTTAATGCTAATAGATTTTTGTTTTAGATTGTTTTGTCTAAGTGTACTTTGATTTTGGGTTGGTTCAAATGTAAATCCTTGGTTCTTAAGTATTGGTTGGTGGGACTGAATTGTGATGTATATTTAATAGTTGATAAGCATGGTATAAGGTGGATTGTGATTGAGATAGGGTTGTTGTCTAAGTTTGTGTTATGGCTCATGTAATTAATGCTATAGCTTTTATGGTTGGATTTAATGTAGTCTAGGCTTGAAGTTGAGTGTCTTTACCTTTTGTTTGAGTCGTTTGTAGGCAAACTCACCGTTTGTGTGCTGAAGACCTTGTTATTCTCATAATTGTTTTGCAGTCTTGGTAGACCCAAGGGAAGATCCATACCCCTATTTTTGATTTTGTGAATTGTCGGTCCTGAAAGATGATAGATACCCCTATTATTGATTTAACGGACTTGTTAGTCCATGCAAAACTAATAAAGGTGACGACAGACTTATTAGTCCATGCAATATCGATTACTTGAGTTGCTAATCATTGTAAATATTTTTGGTGGATTTGTGATCCCCTTGCTTTCATATTGTTGTTTTTGCAACTTGTTGGTCCCGATAAATGATAAATTTCATTATTTTGCCAATGATGGACAAACACTCTTTATTTGTTTGTATAAGATGTATAAGCGTGTTATGATTGTAATTTTAGTTATTGACATGTATGAGTATGTCACATTTGAAAATTGTAACTATTATCTTAAATGTCTTATTTGGATTAATTAGCATGGTGTAAGTTGGAATGCGATTGTACGACAGTTATTTGAAATTAAAGCGTTGTGCCTAGTTGGATCTAAACGATGTTGGAATTATGTTACCTTATAACCTGTGAAGTCAATGTTGTGGCATAAGGCTAAGGCCAAAGAGCCTTTACAGATATAAGAGATGTCAAGTTTAAGTCATTAAACCTACTTTGGATTTAAGCGATATTATTTATGTTTGTATTTGAATATTTCGAGTTATGTATGACTGCTATCGTGAATACCCGTTAGAAAGGATCCTTGCTAAGTATATTCCTTTATTATTTAACATTTTTTTAGATATTTGAGTATGCCGAGGTGGTTGACTATGAAGAGTTGATGAGGTCATGGGCCAGTTATTTTATTATGCATTAAACTTAGGAAGACAATAAATGTATTCCAAACTTTTTGTTTAACTATAATTGATGAGATTGAAATTTATTTTTTGAAAACTTCGCCTCATTTCATTTACTCGAGTCAATGTATTTAATGTATGCATGTTTTTTACACTTAAAGTTTAGCTAGATTTTCGGGTCTTATAATTCTATATCACCTTACACTCACCTTGATTAATATACGATGATCACACAATATTACTTCTTCTTTCCTCTCCCAACTCTTAAATCTAATCACCTCAAAGTAAAAAAAAAGAAGAATGAATCTATAATAGTCATTTATCTATACCTCAATAAATAAATAAATAAATAAATATATATATATATATATATATATATATATTTATTTATTTATATAGTCATGTGGTACTAAAAAAGATTATTATAACTCATGTGGTGCAAATTTGAACCTATACCTTAATCTATAAGTCATATTTCAAATGCATGAACTCTCCATCTCGAAAAGTACAATTGAACTTAATTATTAAGATTGCTCGTTGAAACTAAAAAAGGCTAAAAAGCCTAAATAAGAATAGAAAAAGAACGAGAAATAGAGATTTTCGTAGAAAATAAGACTATTATTTGCTTTCAATTTGTCAAAGCGACAGAAAGACAGAGACTTCAAAATTGCGGGCAAAGAAATGAGGGACCAAAGTGGAAGAGAAGCAAACTCAGAAAAGGAAACAAAGAATATAGATTTTTTATTTTTTCCTTCTAAATTCAAAAATATTTTGACTCGAATATGTAATTAATTAATTAATTTTTTTGATAAATGGTATCATTGAAATTGCAAGAAAAAATATAGTCCAATAGGAAAAATATTGGTTTTTATATTTGTGTATTTATTTATTATTATTATTATTATAATGGTGATAAGGTGGAAGAATAAAGTTTTGGTTGAGTTACAAATTTAGTAATTAAACTTTGAATCCCTAAGTTTTCAAAATTATCAACTTGGTCTTCAAATTTTTTTTCCTAATTATTTAAATTTCATATACTACACAAAATTAAAATTTTAGAGTTAACATTAAGTGGTTGAGGTTAATAGTGGTTGAATGAAAAATTTAATGTAAAATTTAATAAAATTTAATGTGAGATTTGATAAAGGAATTGAAGAAGGATTGAAGAATGGTTAATCGTAGTTGTTTACTTAAAAAAAACAAATAAGGAGTTTTTGAGTAGTGGTTACTCATATTTGAAAAACAAATACACCCTTAAAACAAAACGTTTCAGAATTAAAATCTTGATTATTGAATTGAATTGAATTACAACCAATCAACTAAGTTAACACACCATTAACATTTTTTATACATCTAAAATATTAAAAACAATAATTTAATGAGAAAGAGTTTTAGGGTCATTTTTTAAAAGTTAATCCTTTAAAAATGTCAATTTGTGTGGGAAGGATTTACAAATTTTCAGTAACGTGAGGGCATGCATGAAAAGATCATGATTTTTTTTTTTTTTGTTAAAAATTATGAATAACAACAAATCAACCATGAACACATTTTGCTTAGTTAATTGGCACTATCTTTAATAAAAAGATCGTTTATATGGTTGTTGAACTAACATTTTATATTTTCCATTAAATTAATGACTTTATAAATATTTTTAGACACCAATGACACATCACTTGAGAAAATATAATTTTTTTTTTTTGAAAAAGTGAGAAAATATAAATTTAATTCATGAACTAGTCATTGAAATTATATATAAGGATCCAAACTCCTCCCAATTTGGGAAAAAATATACCTAGAATCAATTGAAGTAATTTTGACATATTAAAATTTACAAGACTATATTAATGGATTAAAAAGTATTTGTAATATTGACCGAAAACTATCTTTATCACTATTGAATCCATTAGACATATACATTTTTTTGTCGCTTTACTGTGTCCATTTCAATTTTATGCTATCCACAAATTTCATTTAACAAAATTGATATTAATAGATTATTGTTTTTTTATTATTAAACATGAATAATCCCTTTATAAGAAAAACAAAAAGTAATTATGATGAAATGAAATTATTGAAAATTATTCTCTAATCCAAAATAGTGGGTAAGATGATCATGGTGTCCCTGACCATTTTTATTTTACCACCTCAAACACCCATATTTTTACTTTTTTTTTTTTTAAAGATTCATTGCCAACAAGTTGATCTGAGAGTGTGTTTGAGAGAAGGAGAATGATAATGATTAAAAAGAAATGATAATGAAAAAAATAATGAGGAGAATTATTATAAGAAGAATACTTATTTGTATTTGGAGTGAAGAGAATGATTATAAAAAAAATAAAATAATGAATAAGATAAGAGTGAAAAATAGTGATTCATTTATAAAAAATTGTTGGATAAAGAATAAAAAATAGTTAAAAAGAGAATGAATAAAGTGATTTTTGAAAAACTTGATTATGGTAGAAAGATTCTCGCTGGCCTAAACACCAGAAATCATTCTTATTCTCATCTTAACATCCCATAAGTAAAACTGACGACTTCACATTAAATTGATAAAATAAAACAATAGAACGGTACTGATTAAAAACAATAAAAAATTATTTATTTATTATTTATGAAATATTTTTTAAAATATTGTAAAAATAAAACTAAAATTCACTACCTACAACAAATTTGTATAAAATAATGGACATGAATAAAATGGAAAAGTCTTACAAAAAAAATCATTAAAAAAAATAGATGGTTATAAGAAAAAAAATAAAAATATTTATAAAGTAATTAAATTGCGGGAAATGATTCTCTAGCCAAAATGGTGGGGTAAATTAATTACCTTTTTTGAGAAAGATTCATTACCAAATATGAAAATATTGATACATCAATAATCAAAACCTAAATTCTATAAATTGTTTCAAAAAAAAAATCAACTTAACAGAAGAAATTTCTTTGAATTGAAAGAAACATGAAAGAGATTTACCAAATGGCTATAAATTGATGCCTTTCTTCATAATGAATCTTGATTCCTTTAAAAGAATCCTCCAACTTTTTTTGGGAAAAGCAGTATCTTTAACATAAACCATTTTTTAGATTTGAAAATCCACTAATTACAGTGCCCCACATTTGTACTATCTTCAAAAGCAAAAAAAATTGACAAATCCTTTCTTGTTGAGGCCATTTCAAAATCTGGGTGTCGGGTTAAACCGGATATAAACCCGTATTGTATTCTCGATTCCATTTTTACTGTAAGCGGTGAAAAGGGGTTGCAGATTTTGCGATGAGTTGTGGGTTTGATTGAGAAATTTAGGTTTCCATTGATTTGTTTGTTGATTTGGTGCCTACCCAGTTGATTTTGTTTCAGTTTCGGCTCACATGGACGTGTCAATACAGTAACGATTGAGTTATTAACTTCAATTTTTGCAACTGTTCCTGTCCCACGTTAATGAAAGCAATCGCCATTTGTTTTTTTCTTCGTTTTACTTATTGGGGTTTTGAATAAGCAAAGCTAGGGTAGTTGAAGCTCTCTGTATGAAGCAAGAATCTCTGTGCGGCAGATGGGTTTGCTGATTTTGAAGCTATTCTTGTTTTAGACACTTGGGTTTTGTAGGATTTTTTTGTTTAGTCAAAACCCATTTCGATTGTTTACTATATTTCTTGTTTTGCGGCTTTTTTGCTTGTTTAAACTCTACTGGAGCTTTGGTGGGGTTTGTCGCTTTGGTTTCCATGGCGGAGAGCTTAGAAGAGGTGTATCTCCATGGTGATCTTGACCTTAAAATCTTTGAGGCTGTCAATTTGCCTAATATGGACATAATTTCGAATCGATTTCGTCATTGCTTCACGGCTTGTGGTACTCTTGATTACTTTGCTACTAAATCCGGTGGAACCGCCTCTCGTTCGGTCGCCGGTGAGGAGAAAGTTCACCATGGCCATGGCAAAATCATCACCAGTGATCCATATGTTACGGTTAAGGTTCCTCAAGCTACGGTTGCTCGGACTGGGGTTATAAAGAATTCCCAGAATCCCATTTGGAATGAGCATTTCGTTATCCCTCTTGCACAGAAAATGGCTGAATTGGAATTCCAGGTGAAAGATGACGATGTCTTTGGTGCTGAAGTTATGGGGACGGTTAAATTCCCTGCTCAGCAAATTGCCTCCGGCTTGATCATTAGTGGGTGGTTTCCGGTGATTGGGTCGAATGGTAAGACGCCGAAGCCTGGCACTTCACTCCGAATCGAAATGAAGTTTGTTTCGGTTGAGAAGAATCCGTTTTATCGCCACGGCATTGCTGGAGATCCCGAGCACAAGGGTGTGCGGCACACTTATTTTCCTGTTAGGAAAGGAAGCTCCATGAGATTGTACCAAGATGCTCATGTGCCCGATGGGATGCTGCCGCAGATTGAATTGGATGGAGGGAATGTTTATAGGCCTGAGAAATGTTGGGAGGATATTTGCCATGCTATATCAGAGGCTCATCATATGATTTATATAGTTGGATGGTCTGTTTTTCATAAGGTGAGGCTGCTTAGAGAGTCAACCAGGCCGCTGCCACGAGGCGGGGAATTGACTCTTGGTGATCTCCTCAAATACAAATCAGAAGAGGGTGTTCGAGTTTTGATGATGGTTTGGGATGATAAAACTTCTCACGATAAGTTCTTCATCAACACGGTGAGATTTATGTACAATATTCAGTTGAATGAATGAATGCTTGTGATTTTAGGCTATAGCTCTGAAATTCTTAAACTAGTTCTAGTTTCTATAATGATATTGAAGGAATTGTGTGCAACTCTTTTATATTAAGATGGCTTGAAAGAATTGATTCTAAAATGTAATCGTCATTGGTCGCAGGCAGGATTGATGCAGACACATGACGAGGAAACCCGGAAATTTTTCAAGCATTCTTCGGTTATCTGTGTGCTCTCACCTCGCTATCCAAGTGGCAAGCTGAGCTATGTGAAACAAAAGGTATTGGTTTAACACCTCCTCTCAAGGGGGCTATGATTTATCATTTATTTTGAAACTCATGGCTGATATAATTGTGGCATCCTTATTTGATTTTGGCTTCTTTTCTTCCCAAAATATGTCTTGGGGGTTTTAAGGTTCTTGTTTCTCTCATTTTGGATATTTGTGTGTATCCAAGGAGTTGCTCATGTAATGAGTTTCCCAAAATATGTCAATTATTGTATGGAATGACTTTCTTTGTGATTGACTACCCTATTTCAAGGAGTTGCTCATGTAATGTGTTTGCCCAGGTTGTAGGGACTGTCTTCACACACCATCAAAAGTGTGTTCTTGTTGATACACAGGGATATGGTAATAATAGGAAGATAACTGCATTTCTTGGAGGTCTTGATCTCTGTGATGGTCGTTACGATACACCTGAGCATCGATTGTTCCGTGATCTCGACACAGTATTTAAGGAAGATTTTCATAATCCTACAATTCCTGTGAGTAAAACTAAATGACAACTGTCATTGTTTTCGTTCATTTGAAACTTGAATAATTTCCCCCCCTTAAAATTGATCACTCTTTCCCCATCTGGGCAGTTAAGAACTTGAGACAATTGCCATTGTTTTTTTTTGTTGTTGTTTTTCGATGGAACTCACTAGCCTGGAACCAATGCTCCAAGGCAACCATGGCATGACTTGCACTGTCGGATTGACGGGCCAGCTGCATACGACTTGCTTATAAACTTTGAGCAACGTTGGAACAGAGCCACAAGATGGACAGAATTTGGCCTACGATGCAAGAGAATTACTCACTGGCACGATGCTTTGATAAAAATAGAGCGTATATCATGGATACTAAACCCTAAAGTAACTATCTTACTGGATGGTTCGATAAAAGTTCCAGAGGATGATCCTAAAGTATATGTTTTGGAAGAAGATGATCCTAGAAACTGGCATGTTCAGGTTTGGTTTTCTTATTATGTTGAAATCAATCTCTCTTTTCTTTCTACTACTAATCATTGCTGTTTGATTTCATTTCTTTATTTAATCCATGCCTGTTATTTTAGATTTTCCGATCCATCGACTCTGGTTCCGTTAAAGGGTTTCCAAGAGATGTCCATCTTGCCGAGTCGCAGGTTCTCAGCTCACTACAGTTCTTTCTCTTCATTTTGGATATGCGTGTATTCATATATGCAAAATTGTGTGTGTGTTATCAATGTTGGTGTCAATTTTTTGTTTGCTTGTGGGCCTGTGCTGCAGAATCTTGTATGTGCAAAAAACTTGGCTATAGAGAAAAGCATTGAAATGGCATACATCCAGGCTATCAGATCGGCACAACATTTCATTTATATCGAAAATCAGTATTTTATTGGATCATCATATGGATGGCCGGGATACAAAAATGCCGGTTAGTTTTTTATAAGTTCTGTTTCTGTGTTGTTTTCCCTCTTTGCTTCTACTTCCATGGTTGATAGGGCCTGTGGAGTTCAGATCTTATTTGTGGAATAAGATATATAATATTGGTTTAACCCCTGTTGAACATTCAAATTTTAGGTTTATTCTATTTTGGTCTTTTGACTTTTAGAATGCCTATTTTAATTCTAAACTTTCAAATTTTCTATTTTAGGGAATAAACTTTTTGAAAACAACCATTTTGACCCACATTAGCAAGTTAATACGTATTACCTGAAGCTATGTTGCATATTTGTTAAAAGAAAAAACAAGGTCAAAATAGTTATTAGTTTAGAGACAAAAATAGGCATTTTAAAGCTCAAGACCAAAATAGAATAAATCTAATACTTCGAATATTAAAGTAGTTATTTTAAAAATTGAAGGACCAAAATGGAACAAAAAGTTTAAAGACCAAATTGAGAATTTGTTTTTGACAAGGACCAAATTGAGATTTAGATCTATATATACTATTTATTTTAATATCTATAATGTACTATTTGAATGCAAAATAGTGACATTTATTCGTTTAATATGCAAACACTATATACCTTGTTCTCATCTTCACTTGCTTTATGTATACGTATATTTAAAAAATCATTGATTCTCTAGTGCTGGTAAAAAAGTATGGTATTATTAAATTCAGTGACCAAAACATAAATTTTCTTTCCAACTTTACCCAGCTACATTTAGAAGAATCTTTCAAGATAAGCATTACATAGACCTTTTTTATGCTATAGTAAACATGATTGTCTTGGTGTAAATGTTCCCTTTTTCATCTCTATAGCCACTCTATCCTCCTTTTCAATTGGAGAAATTTTTTGTAAACCTCTGGGGCATCTCCCCTTTTTGTGTGTAATTTTATATTATCAACAATATTATTTCTTATAAAATATAACTTTTGGTTCTTGAAAAAATATTTTTTTTAAAAAAACAACTTTTCCCCATCTACTGTTGCTGTCATGTTAGGCTTCTACATTATTTGTGTTTTCAAATTTACTAAAATCTTTAAAAACTTATATCAACTACTCTATACATCATGTTTCTGGGTTCATGGCTCGAGCAGGAGCTGATAATCTTATTCCCATGGAGTTGGCCCTTAAGATTGCCAGCAAAATAAGAGCCAAGGAAAGATTTGTTGTATATATTATCATACCAATGTGGCCCGAGGGAGATCCAAATAGCGGTCCCATGCAAGAGATTCTTTATTGGCAGGTAAATGGCTATCTGAAATATAATCTAGATAGATTGAATTTGAAGTGTTGAGTCGTCGACAACAGGCTCGGGTTTCTATAGGATCCATTACTCACTCAATGTGATGTACTAGTACGATTAAACAACCTGGCTATTGGCTAATGACATGTTTGAGAGTGTTCCAAGTTACTATGAAACATGCCTTAAATCATTGAAAAACAACGTAATATTTGATTTCACATTTCTAAACACGCTTTTTATATTAAGAAAAATTGATTTTGAATAATTAAGAGCATGTTTTGGAGTGATTATAAATATGAAAAAAGGCGAAATCACTCTCAAACATGCTCCAAGTAATCGTTGGAGTTGAATTACTAGAGTTGGGTTTAAACATTTACAAGGTAATGGAACTATAGAATAAATAATTAATGACTCGAATGTTGGGTTGTACAAAAGGATGAACTATAAAAGGCTTGAATTTGTATTAACTGTCAGCTTATGAAAACTTAGTAACATCAAATGAGTTTATAAGTTTGAGTTTATTAACATAGTAGATTTGTGTAGAGATTAACAAACTCGTAGTGTCGGAATTTTAGACCAGCTCATTAGCCAAACAATCTGTAATTTTCGATACGGTACATTATTGCAGGGGCAAACAATGCAAATGATGTATGACATTGTTGCAAGTGAACTGAAGTCATCGGATCAACCAAACTTGGGCCCTCTTGACTATCTAAATTTCTACTGCCTTGGTAAACGGGAAGAGATTCCTGAGAATGGACCAACGACTGACAATGCAACGGTAACTTTTTAAAAAGGAAAACGCGTTTACGAAGTTCATGTGGTTAATGTTGAATTCTTTCCCTTCCCTATCAGCATTTGGTTGTAGAGTTGGTATTCGTTGATTATTATCTTGTTGTGAACTGTAAGTTTTATGATCATGAGGTCCATTAATTCCTTGATGTTAAGTTTACATATTATTCCATCCTATGAACTGTCTAACTTCAACTTCAGCAACTTTTTCTCAAGTTGGAATGTGATTAGCTTCATTTGATAATGGATTGTTGAAAGTGTCAAATATTGGGTAGGAATCTTGGGAACAAATATTTTCTCATATCTTTTAAGTATGTGTATATCTGTGAGTAACTTTGCCAACTTATGTGCACCTCAACTATTCTTACGGAACCAATCGCTTGAATCTGCTGCACACTCTCCATTTTTCTTTCTCGTTATCATTTGAAAGGTGTACAAATATACACAATTGAAACTAAGTATCTGTTGGTTGGTCATAACCTTGGTACTCTTTTTGTCGAATATCTGTATGTGTCTCAGGTATCGGATTCGATAAAACATAAACGGTTTATGATTTACGTTCATGCCAAGGGGATGATAGTAGATGATGAATATGTAATTATTGGGTCTGCAAATATTAACCAAAGATCTATGGCTGGAACAAAGGACACCGAGATAGCCACGGGCGCGTATCAGCCGCATCACACGTGGGCAAAAAATACGAAACATCCACACGGTCAGGTAAGGCATTTTCTCACCTTCTCTCCCATAACATCATTGTGAATTTCTTAGTCACTTCCCCTCCTAACTCAAGATTATTATGTAGATTGTAGGGTACTCTCCCTTTAAGCCTCAATTGATTTTTCTCATCATCATTAATTACTGGATTCACAGATTTACGGGTACAGAATGTCGTTATGGAGCGAGCATCTCGGGATGCTCGATCCATGTTTTGAGGAGCCAGAAACTTTGGAATGTGTGAGAAAAGTCAATGGAATTGCTGAGGATAACTGGAAGAGATTTGTGTCGGATGAATTCACGACATTGCAGGGCCACCTTCTAAGGTATCCGTTGCTCGTGGACGGTGACGGGAAAGTCAGCCCTCTGCCCGGATCTGAAAACTTCCCGGATGTAGGGGGTAAGGTAATTGGGGCTCATTCAACTGCAATTCCAGATGTTCTGACCACATAATCTCCCTGTAACTGCAATGGTGCTTTTGCTTTCTGCAAGTTTGATCTTTGGCTCTGTAAATTTCATGCTGAACTAAAGTTGTAGTTGCCATTAGTAGAATGAACCCTCTTGATCCGGAGTCGAAACAGGCGAACGGGGAAGAGAATCGAAAACTTACAATCAGTTGGCAAGTCCAAAAACAATAAAAATTACATAGCTTCTGTTATCTTTTGCTTTCTTTGGGTGCATTTTATTTGTTTTTTGTGAGAATTTCTTGGTTGTTCATTGATGCTTGTATGTATTTAAATGGAGCTAAGTTGTGAATGTATAGTATATAGGGAGATTGTGGGGTTTCATTCATTTTCCTTCAAATAAAGTATAAAATTGTTTGTTGGACTACATTTGTTTTGCAATGAGAGTAATTCTGTACACTATAATCAGTAATGAACGATATATCTTTTTAACTTCATTTTCATTTTTCATCTGTGTGAAATAAAAATAAAAGTTCAAAATAAATAATTTATTTAAATTTAATGTCTAATAGACTGAATTTTCAATTTTGTAGATTTGCCAAAGCTCAACACACATGATATATGAATAATATAATTAGTAATCAAGTATAACTACCATGGTAAACTTTCAAAAGTTGACTCAACACATGATATATGAATAATATAATTCATAATTAAGAATAATTACCATGATAAGCTTCAAAAGTTGGCACTAACGCACGTGATATATGAATAATATAATAAGTAATCAGGAATAACTACCATGGTAAGTTTTCAAAAGTCGGCTCAACACACATGATATATGAATAATATATTTAGTAATAAAAAATAATAAAAAATAACTACCATGGTAAGATTTTAAAAGTCGGCTCAACATATATGATATATGAATAATCTTATTAGTAATCAAGAATAACTATCATGGTAAGCTTCCTCACATATTAAATGGCGATTCTTTTGGAAAAATTAACTTTTTAGTCGGGAAAACAATTTGATCCCAACTGAACACTTACGTTTAGACTTCGTGTGCTTTTTAATTTACTTTTATATTTATTTTCTTAAAAAAATTAAATTCACATGAAAATAAAAATAATCACTTTTCAATATATTGAAATTTAAAAATGACCGAACTTAAAATAAGTATTATTGAAATGCAATAAAAGTGTTTAATTTAAAAAAATAAGCACTAAATTGAAACTTGATTTCAAATCTATAAATTAGAAACATATTTTCCCTTTTTTTTTCCAACATGTAAGGTCGAGAAAATAAATGTATGATCTCCAAATTGAAAATACATAACTTATACTAATCAGATTTGGCTCATTTTGATAGGTATATAGATTCGTGTGAAAGATATAAGTCAAACAGACCAAACAAGATTGTAACTTGATGGCCAACATGTTTGAATTTTTGTTTAATTTGATGTTGGTGGTCTCGAGATCGAATCTTAGTTGGTACATTCAAAAAAGAAAAAATATATATAAGTAAGACCGAATTTAATTTGATACAATTGTGAGTTGTTTTAATTAACTAGAATTTTAGCACGGTGTTGCACGTGATAATTTCTTAAATAATAAATTATATATATATATATATAATTATAAATTGTTTTTTATATTTTTAGGCTAAATTTAAATTATCAAATAATAATTTTTTTATATAATATTGAATTTTATAACCATTTTTTTACATTAATTAAATTTATTAAAATTCTGTTAAAAAGCAGTTAATTATTTATTTTGAGATTAAAAATTAATAGGTGTTATTATTTAAAAAAACTTAATAAAATTTATTGAATTAAAATTAAATTTTATCTCTGATTTTTAAAAATCGATGCTCTTTAATTTTTTTTCTCAATTTATCTATTAATAGACCAATTACTGTTGAATTATAAAATTTATAAGAGTTATATCATTATTATAATTATAAATATAAATAAGCTAAATATATTTATTAGTATACATCTATGAACTTACCTTTAAGTTCAAATGATAATTTTATGGTTCTTCAAAAAAAAAATCCCACATCTTCAAGTCAACAATTAACCAACAAAAAATTCCTACAAAAATTATTGCAACAAAAGAACCAAGAAAGTAACTTCAAGCAAAAAGAAAATTTCAAATGTGTTTGTAAACAAAATATAGAGAACTATATATATATAGGAAAAATTTAAGAATTCATGCACTAATCTCACATGATAATCTTATAATTCTTCAAACTTTTTTTCCAGATCTGCAAGTATTTTTTTGAAAGGCAACAATTATGCAAAAAAAATCCGTACAAAAATTATACCACAAAAAAAAAATTAAATGAAGGTTAAGGTAAATAATCCAACATAACTTATTATAAAAAAAAAAAATAATAAAGAACAATAAATCCATGAAAACAGGAAGTGTTCTTGTAAACAAAAGGTAGACAACTATTTATAGGATTGAAAAATTCAATTTATTATTTTAATTAGAATATAAAATATGAAATAAAATCTATGAGATTTGGTAAAAATATCTTATTTTATAACTGAAAATTTAAATGATATTGTAAATATTTTCATTTGATTGTTGAAATCTCTTATTTTCTAACTTAGTCATAAAATTATGAGATTTGATGAAAATATCTTATCTTCTACTCACGAAAATCTAAATGAGATTTGATGAAAATATCTTATCTTCTACTCACGAAAATCTAAATGATATTGTAAATATCTTCTACCTTATTTGAATTTTTTTTTTATATTCCAATAAATGACATTTTTGTAATTTAGGGTATGACTTAATAGATAAAATCGTCTAAAAATGATTTTTTCCCTAAGCCACACTTTAAAGTAGTATGATAAACACACTTTAAGGTAGTATGATAAACACACTTTAAGGTAGTATGATATGATGAAGATTAAGATTAAGATAAGATTAAAATATGAAAAAGGAAATTGAATTGCATTTCATGTGATTATAAAATAAATTAAAGGAAGAATTTGAGGAATTTTTTTTAGAGATAATATTTATATTTTTTATAGATAAATTGATGTGGTTGAATTGCATTTGATGTTTTTTATAGATAAATTCATAGATATTGTTTTTTGTACGTGAGTTTTTGCTTTTTTGTTTTGTTTTTTTTAAAATTTTTTTAAGAAGACAATGACATATTCATAGATATGTTATATGGCTTAAGGGGCAAAATCGTTAAAAAATGATTTTTTCCGAGACTTTAAGGTATTAAGATAATAAATTTAGATTGGGTAAATAAACTGTTTTTTTTCCTCGTAATCTAAATTCTAAATACCAATATGAAGTTTTGATAAACGGATGAGAATCCAGAGTGCAGAATAAGTATAGTATGCACACTGTAGAGGATAATTCTAAAAACGGTACAAAAATTCAAGAATCCGGCGAGTTACGATTGTATTTGAAACCCTAAAATTCCAGTTTTGAATCTGTGCCGATCTTCGCCTTTTGGTGGCCGTCGTTTTTCGATTTGGTTTCATTGTGAAAAATGGTAAGCCTTTTGATTTCCACATCTATTAATCTTTCCTTGTTTTTCGTTGTTTTTGTTTGATCGATTGAATGTGTAGTAATCGATCGTTTCTATTTCTGCGCAGGCTGATTCTCATCGCCCAAGGTGAGATTATCAACGTTTTGTTGAAATTATTTGTTTTATTTACTGTTGGCGATCTTAAGGGTTTTTTTTTTTTTTTTTTTTTTTTTTTTTTTTTTTTTGTGGGTATCTATTCAAAATTCATGATTTTCTGTAGCGTTAATGAGACCTGAATTTTTCTTCATCCGCTGAGATCTCTGCAAGTTGGTTCATGTTTATTGATTTCGGTGTTACTTTATAGGGCGGTTGTAGTTTGTTAAGATTGTAACATTTGAGCATAATTTTCCTCTTGCAATTTTGATGTTGATTGATTTCTATAGAATCATTTAGGAAAGTAACAAGATCGTGCTTTATTTTCTTTTCTTTGGAAGTTGTGAAGACTAATGGGTAGTAATCGTCAAATCATATGAAAAACTACATTGGGCAATTGTGGTTTATGGAGTTTGAGAGTCTTGGATATAGAAATTTTGAAGTCCTTGTAGGTTTTTCACTTGGGTCGAGAGTAGATAAAATGATGTTGATCGCATGACTTGTACCCCTGGTTTTCATTTTATATTTTGAACTGTTGATGATTTCGTGAATTGCGTGAATGATTTCTGGTGCTTGCACTTCCCTTGTTTTGTTGGTCTCCTTTTGCCTATTTTGAGCATAATAATTTGGACTAGAAAACTTGTTTTGTCCTTAATTTACACATTAAGGATCAATGGAGATATGGATGGAAAGGAATTGTGTGTGTTTGCAATGTTATGAAACTTGGCGGTTTTTAAATTTAGAACATTCTATTTTCTTTTGAATTTCCTTACAGTAGGTTCCTGGTTTTGCTCTCTTTATGGTCATAAATGATGCAGGTACTCTCGAACTCCTTCCCCTTTGAGAGCTCCTTCAAGGTCAAGATCTAGGTCTAGGTCGCGATCTAGGCCCAGGTCCAGATCCAGATCGTGGTCAAGGCCGAGACCCCAGAATCGTGGAAGGTTGGTTTTGATTGTTGTTTATTACTTGAGTAAATGGAAAGTTAAAGACTTCTTTTATGTGTGAAGTTTTGTTGCTTAGAACCCTGTTCTTATGGTTTCACATGTTTCTGATTCAGATCAAGGTCCAGAAGTCCTGGGAGGTGTGTTTCTTCAGCTGAACTCTGGACAAAAAATAATCGACACTCTATTTCCGTACTCAAATTGGGTCTAGTATTAATGCTTTTGTTGCATGAGTGTTTTGATTCTTCTTGGATAACATTTTTAGCTTGTTCCAGGGAGAATGCCCTCAACCCCGGGGATACGCTTTATGTCACTGGTCTGTCTACGAGGGTCACTGAAACAGACCTTGAAGAGCACTTTTCTAAGGAGGGCAAGGTTAGCTTCTGCACTCTAATCACTTGCAGTTGATTGCATTATTGAAAACTGAAATTGACACCAAATAGGCCAAAGTTCTGCAATTATTTGTTTTATTAGCATGGTGTAGTTAGTTTCTTTCTATTGTGAAATGATTTTATTATTTGCAGGTAGCTTCATGTTTTCTTGTGGTTGAACCTCGAACACGGATTTCCCGTGGCTTTGCATTTATTACGATGGGCAATGACGACGATGCTAGTCAGTGTGTTAAGCATCTCAACCAGTCAATTCTAGAAGGTCGATATATAACCGTGGAGAAGGTACTATGATTATGCTGCTCCCGGTTAGCATCGATGAAATTTAATTGTTTGTCTTCTTTTCTTAACTTGGAGGTTTTCTGGTTATATTCAGAACAAATTGTGTCAGCTATGTTGGCAGCAACCAAAGATGATCAGTTCATCCATGTCAACTTTTAGTGAAACCGCTTAGTCAATGACAAGCTTAAACAACAGATTTCAAATGCGCCTGTTCAACTAAACATATCAACTATATTGCCCAACAACTTTTCTACATCAGCATTCAATTTCAACACAACTAACCAACGGACATTATCAAGAACTTTATTATCAGGCTTTATGGTATTTCATACCTGGCATTCATTGAACACTAGTCAATTTTTCCCTACGCTTGATATCAAGTGCATCCTTTTTTGGTTGCCAGTTTTCTTCCCCCTGAATATTTCATATTGTTGATGAATGCTTTGCCAACAATTTAAAAACTTGTTCTTTTTTTGCATAAAGTGCTCATTTGGAAAACTACATAAACGATAGAGAACCCTTTTATTTAGATGTGGACGAACCGGAACTTAGATTACTATAAGAAATGAGATAACACATTTTCTGTCTTTCAGTCACGGAGGAAACGGCCAAGAACTCCAACGCCTGGACACTATTTAGGGTTGAAAACTACCCGAGACTCCGGTAAGCACAACCTATCAAGTTATTTGAGGGATGTTTTCTTCTTTGATTAATTACCTTGACTGGTTTTGTTCCCTTTTTTTAAGGCTACCTTGGAGATCGAGGTGGTGATCGAGGTGGCAATCGAGGTGGCAATCGAGGTAGGTATGGTGGTGGCTCGTTCCGCAATGACTATGGTTATCGTCGATCTCCTAGACGTTCGCCATATCGAGGGTCTCCAAGACGTTCGCCATATCGAGGGCCTCAAGAGTACTCCCCTAGACACTCCCCCCCTTATGGTGGAAGATCAAGGAGGGACCACTCCAGGTCACCCCCTTACTCTCCTTATGGAAGCCCAGATAGGAGATATCCGCGTGGCACTCGGGTTTAGGATTCCATGCGGCACTCGGTGAGGCCTCTTTTTAATGTATTTATGTGGTGCTGTTATAACGGTTGGCCGCGACTGCTTTCATGTGGTCTCTTGGTGTTAGGTGTTTTGACTTGTTACTGAAGATGTTATGAACATCTATTTTTTGTCTGTCTGTTGTATCTTTTGTTTTTGTTTTTCGTTTTAAAAAAAGAGACCTGGCTTCTTATGAGCACTGGAATTTATTCCCCTACTGTTCAAAACTATATTTGATCACAGTATTGTAGAAAACAAGTTATGATTCATAGGCTGGTATTCTTGATTTTTAAGTATATTATGTCTATGCTGTTATTGATGTTATTCAAATGCTGTGATAGAGCATTAGTAACTCTATGTTACATTGATGCTTGTTGATCTCTATTAAAAATAATAATTCTTTTTTTGCTTATTTACGGAAATATTGCTAGAGTCAAGTTAATTTTGTTTAATGATAACTGATACCTATCTGTATCTATTTTTGAGTTCAGCAATATTTTTGGTCGTGATTTTAACTCAAAATTCATACATCCTCTATATGTTTTTAAGTAAATAATGATCGAGAATAGGAGGATCCAAACACATTAGAAGTAATTGTAGGGATTAATTTCTTAAGTATTACGGTATATCTTGGAGTCATAGTATGGGACGAATCAATAATGCTTCGAATTTAGAGTAGTAAAGAGGTTCGCCGGTCAATAGTTAGGGCACTAAGAGTTGGTGATCCGAGATGATTTCATTACTTTGTGAAAATTTCGGTACAACATCATGATTTTTTAGAATTGGTATTTGACTCTTGAGCAATTATACTCTTTTTATAAAGTTTGTGGTCTCTCTACTCCAACTTGTGCCAAAAAAAAAAAAAAAGAACAGGTTGAAACACAATTTATTTCTTAATAAGAAAATTTGCATGTTATATAAAAATGAGAAACATGATAGAATTGACATTTCAAAGCAATTGAAATTTGAAAGCTTAAAGTCCATAAGATAATTGAATTGAATGAAGCATACATTTTTGTTTTTTGTGTTGATATTTTATTAAATGAAATTGTGGTTGTAAAACAGTTGGGGCAGATTTTTGTAATTTGATCTATTTAATTTTTGGGCAACTGTACAATTTGAGTGGCTGAAATCCACATAAATATTTACAACTCCATGGGAAGTCCATTGCGTGACCAAGCTTCATATCCACCTGCTATGTCTGTTACGTAGTTATATCCCTACAACAAAATTAAATTCATTAAAATCACTTTTTAATTTGTTAAAATGAGCAAAGCACAAATTATTTATCATGGAATAAAAAAGACTAAAATGTAACATTTTTTCTAACCTTAAATTATTATGAACGTGAGATCAAAAAATTTTTACTCACCAAGGTTAAAGGAATTAAATATTACTTTTGTGAGACCAAAAAATGTTCTTGGAAAGAAAAAAAGGGGAAAGTGGGCTTTATAGTAACCACACTTTTTAGAGAACTTATCCAAATATTGATATTAGTTTCAAAAGTAGATAAAATTTCAAAACTTGATTTCGTCTCAAGATTACATTTTCCTCTTTGAAATTAGAATTACTTTTCCTTTTTAAACTTTAGGGGGAAGTAGAAAAGAAAGTTTAAATAACTTTTTCGTTTATTTTGAATAAAAAAAAGAAAAAATTTACATAAACTAAAAGGACGTAGGATCGAATTTAACCTTCAATTATTATAATCTAAAATAAAAAAAAATGTTTTTTAACAAAAAAAAAAAAAAGACTTACAGAAGCAAGAAGATCAGCGGCGGCCATAAGAGACCGCTTCCCACTTAGGCATCCCTATCCAATAATTAAAAATCCCACAAAAATTCAGAATCCAAATTTACAAAAACAATTCTAAGAATAAAAAAATCCAAAATTAAGCTAAACTTACCACAATAATTTCATCATCTTTTCTGAAATAAGCCGCCACTTCCGCCAAGAAATGTGGGTTTCTAGTCATCCCTACAAAAAAAAAAAAAAAGGAGATATTTAAAAACTATTCCGGCAATTATTTTATTTTTAATTTTTAGTTTTTGAAATTTAAAATTAAAAAATATATATTTATTTTTTAGATTTAATTAATATTTACCTACTTTCTTTAAAAAAAGATAGATACATATTAAAAAAAACATGAAATAGATGGTAGAAACTTTGACTAAAAATAAATTTCAATTTCAAAAAACAAAAAATTAATGTCCAATTTAATAACTATTTTATTATTTGATTTTGTTTTTACTTTTTTTAAAATAAGTTTTTTTTTATAATTAATTTTGGTTTTTGTTTTTAATTTTTCTAAAAAAATATTAAAAATTCTAAAAAACTTTTTTTTTTTTTTTTTTTAAAAAGCATGTTTTTGTTCTCATTTTTAAAAGTATGAAAAAATAAAAAATAAATAAAAAAAATTAAAAAATCAAAATAAAACACAAACATATTTTTTTGTTTTTAATTTTTGAAAATATAAAATTAAAATTAGTCATCAAATACGTAGAATTTTTATTTTTTAAAATAAAAAATAAAAAACTAAATAGTAATCAGATATGTCCTAACTAACCACGGCTTAATTTTGAATTTAAAATTTAGAGAAAATTTGGCCGGGAAAGTGAAACCTGATCCGACTCTATACATGTAAGGGATGTTAACGGCGCCGGGAGCGTGGCCGGCGGCGAACTCGTCCGGCGTTCTAACGTCCAAGTACCGTTGACCGGCTTGAAGAAGTTCAAGAGCTACACGAACCGGCACCGACGCCGGAACCGCCGTGGCTTGAACCAGCTCTTCTCTCAAAACGGCGTTTCGACTTCAAAATTTAAAAAAAAAAAAATTTGCAAATTATAATATTTTTACGCATTTCTATAATTTAATTTTTTAGAAAAAAAAAATTCATGACAATTTAAATCCGTCTTTGTTTACCTGATGCTCCAATGTTTTTGGCTGTCGCCGGAATTTCGCCGGCGGCGCTGCAGAGAATTTGTTATCGGCAACAACCTCCCTCTTGACCAACAAAAAGCTTAATTAGTTTTTTTTTTTTAGTTCGCTTAATTAGCTTTTTTTTTAGTTAGTTTAATTAAATTTTTTATAAACCAAAAGGAGTAATAATGTCATCATGTTACATATTATTTTTTTTTGAAAAGCATCATAACACATAATTGAGTACTGGTTGGTTGAATTCAATAATAATAATAAAATAAAAAAATCATCTTGTTTGATAGTAATTCATTTTAACTTTATGGTCATAAATGTGACATTGAAAATCGATATTTAACTCTCATATTATTTAAAAGTAATTATGCATTTATATAAAATTTGTTAGTCATCTTCCCGATTTGTACTAAAAGAAATTTTGATTTCAAAAAAAGAAAAAATTACACAAGCTTAATTAGCTTATTAAATACACAAAAATGGATTAACTACAATAAATAATAAATTTATTCTTATTATTATTATTATTATCACGTATTCCCATTTTTTAAGAATATGAGATTAATTCATCACGTGAACTTTCTTTTTAAATTTGATCAATATTCCTCATTTTACAAACTTTAAAAATCGTATAAGATTCCAAACTCAAGTCAATCACCGTTTTTTTTTTTAAATTCAATGAATATAAAAATATAACTAGATTGCATAAAAAAAATCGAATATGGGTCATTCGTTGAATTAAAAAGAAAAAAGTCCGTTATGTTATTCTACTAAAAAAAATTGTAATGACTAAGTCTCGGAGAATTAATATTATTTACCAACAACACAACAAAAAAACGAAATATTGACCAAGAGTGAGTGGTGCAATTAGTTATGTTGTCTGGTGTTAATCTATTTTAATTTAGGCTCTCATAATATCTGAGAGTAGTTATGTCCTTAAGTAGGATTTGTTATCTCTTTCCCCAAAACTCAAAAAAAAAAAAACAAAATATTGAATAACTAATTGAATTGGATTCAAGTATTAAAATGGGGTTTTTTCAAATAAGTTTATATCCACACTATTTTTTACTAATAGTGGTATTATGGCCTCGATACATGGTAGGACTGAAGATGGAAAGGAGATCTAATTGGAAAATTATTTTTCACATTTATCTCGAATTTTGGATGTCAAGGATAGTACATCCTTAATTATTCGAACCTAGAGACGCTACTTTTAATTATTCAAAATCTTCTTGATCACTAAGTTACTCGAGGATGTAATATTAAAATGAAATTGAAATGGAGAAATTAAGCATACCTTTGAATGAGATTATTATTGTTGGGAAGAAGGAGAGAAGTAGAGGCAATTGAAGCTAGAGACATGGTTGTGTGATAATTAGCAAAGATGATAGCTATCGAAGAAGAGAAGGAAGAAAAGTAGAGAGTTGTGGTTGGCTTAGGTTGATTGGAGAAGATTTATATACATAGTGGTGGAAATGGAATATGATTTATTATTATTATTTTATAAAAGTTAGGGGAGAGGAATACAAATCCTACGTAGATGTCATTGATACTTTCGAAAAATGATAGTAAAATATTGATTTTCAGAATGAACTCGTGATCGTGGTATTAAATTAGATTACCATTAAATAGTAAAATTTAACACATCACAAATTTATGATCGTGATGTTGAACTCTATTGCTATCAAATAGTGAAATCTAACACGTCACCAACCATTTCGATGGAGGATGAAATTTTGAATGTCCAACAAAATTGAGTGGATAAGTTCAAAGGGAGGAAGTGCAGTCAGGCATGACCATGAAATTTTATCCCAATCCAAATTTTTTTCATTCATTGTTTTTGCACAAACTTCAAAGACTTTTTCTATCTTCTCCACGTGGTTGGTGCTGCTCTTTTCCCTTGCCCCCATCTCTCCCTCTCAAGATATTTTCTCTCTATTTTCCCACCCCCACTACTTTTTTTCCAATAAAATCATTTTGAGAAAAATATAAATATAACATTTTAATAATATTCTATTTTAATTTTGAAGATAATAGAATGTTTTATGACATGAAAATGTTGACTAATAGGATAAATAACTTAATTTTAAATTTTAATAATTTGTTGATGCAATTATTTTGATATAATCGATATAAAATTGATTTATTTTTTAATTAAAAAAATTCTACAAATATATAGGAATGAAAATGGAATATTATTGAAAGAGAAAAGTTTAAGTCTTTTCTATTTTAGTTTTACGTTTAGTATAATTCTTTAATTTTTTGTTTAGAGTAAAATGGGGCTAAATCACCCACATCAATATTTCATGTCTTGCTCTCTTATTAAAATGTTAAAAGTAAGCATGTGAAATATAAAAACAAAACCTATAGAATATTAATTCTTAATAGATGTTTTGATAAATTGAATACATAATCTTTTGCTTTTTTTTACAATTTTATTGATCTCTAAATTAATCCATGATAATATTTTTAAAAAAAAATTAAAATTAAAATAGAAAATTAAAATCATTATAAATGATATTTAAATTATTTAAATTACCTATTCGAATCCAACCACAAATAAGGTTGAATTAAAAAAATGATTTTAATTTTTTGTTCTTATTTTGTAAAAGTAATATCTTTTGCTTACAGACAGTATTTGATAATACCTTGCCCATATTGGTCCTTATCATGATTGTTTCTATTTACGGGTAGTGTTGTGACATGCTGATGTAGAGATGTATTAAATCAATTCCTCAAAAAAAAAAAAAAAAAAAAGTGTGTGTATATGTATACCGACGGTTAGTGGCACAGTTGGTTATCTTGTCTGGTGCCAATCCATTTCACGAGTTCGAGCCCGGAAATCGTTATCGTATTATTTTGAGAGTAGTTGTGTCCTCTATAAGGTTTGTTGGTCCTCCTTCCTCCATTATGTATTCATTAAAAAAAAAAAAACAAACTGAACCAATACAAACATTCTTTAAAGTGGAGCAAATGTCAGGGGAGATTTCCCTCTAAAATAAGGACCCCTCCTCAAGCATGAGACAAGGATCCTTCATTATTATATTTGAGGTATTGAACTCCACCAAAATCGAAGGTAAAATGAACTTTGAACATCTCTTAACTGCTTCAAGCCCTGCTTCAAACCCTCTCTCAAAACTCTTCCTTCAAGAACCTTCACTTATGCAAAAAAATGGATTTTCAACCCATCAACTTAGGATGTCTTTTCTAATCGCTAACCACCTAATCAATGCCTCCCCTTCTCGAATTTGGATTCACAGAAGTATCCAGATTCGATTTTCACATGCCTTATTCACCTTCAATTTCCATATGCGTTTAGATATATATAAAGTCAAATAGAATAATTAAATTTGTTATTAAATTAATGAATATTGTGAATAAAATAAAAGCAATTATAAAGGTTTTTTTTTTAATTTTTAATTTTTTTAAAGTTCATGTTTTTAGAATCAAGTTTATGGGTTGTATAAACTACTTGTAATTTTGAGTTTAAAAAATAATATTTATATTAAAAAGAAAAGTATAATAAATTTAAGTTTTAAAAGACCAAAATTACAAATTCACTACAAAATTGAAACCTTCCAAATATGTTACTTCTTAGTTTCTTCCTCTTTACTCATCTCTCCCTCCTAATATTTAACTTTTAACGATTATTTTTGAAATTATAATCTTTCATTAACAATAATAAAAAAAAGCATAACCCACTTATAATTAATAAAGAATACCACTTTTTTCTTAATCTATAAGTTAGAGCGATACCAATTAAAATCATGAGAATTACAAATGGGAAGAAATTTAGTAGGATCAACAACACCATACAACTAATTAAGTTTGATATTTTAATCTTTGAAAATAAAATAAGTTCATCTGATAAATTTCAAGTGGTTGAGGAAAATGATTATTCTATGAACAATATGACTTTACCTTGATAAAGAAGAAGGATTTCTCCCTAATTATTAACTCGATGAAGTCATTATTAAAAGAAAAATAATTTTAAAAAAATCTATTAAGTGGTAATCCTTAATTGAGTTATGATTAATATGATTAAAATGCAATTAATAACTATAATAGCAAGTTTAATGGAGATCATTTAATTTCTAAAGAAAAAGAAGTCCGAGTATTCTATTTAATTTTTCACCTTTTTTGAATGGTTTTGTAATTAAAAAATCCGACTTATCGAGCACTTTCTTTTGGAATTTATAATCGTGAGTTATTGCCAACAAGAGCAATATACTTATTGACCTTGAGGTCATGGGTTCAAGTCCCCTATCTTGAATTGTTGTAATTTAAAAAAAAGAACTCGAGATATTAGATAATTAGTGCATAATTTCAATAGAGGTATGTCCAAATGAACTTAACTCATCAATAATTTGACTAATGTCAAGAGAGATATTGTAAACCTAGTAAATCGACAATGCTAGAGCATTAGTAACTGAATCTATCACTTAGTTGATAAGAATCTCACAATATTAGTGAAATTAATTCTTAGATAAATGGATACCATAAATTAGACCTATCACTTTTTTAATTTTTCTTCAATAATTTTCTTTTATTATTAGATCTATGTATATTTTGATATACAAATATATGTCGAAATATGTTTCATTCTACATTTCTAATAATCTTACGTGATGTGTTTGCTATATTTATATATAAAAATATGGCATTACTGTCACTAATTTGCTTGAATTACTATTTGTCATTAAATTGAATTAAACATATTAATAATTAAAAATTGGAATTTAATCATATTAATGATATTTCGTTTATTTATTATAAAAAAAGTATTCGGTTATTAATGAATCGTAATACATTTTATATTAGAGTATGTTATCTACTAATAATAAATATTTGTAGTGGGTTATAAATTAACAAGATACATGTAACATCCAATGAGTGGATAGCTAGTTAGTTATCTTATTAAAAAAAAAAGTTAATTATCTTATTTGGCGGTTATCAATATTAAGAATAAAAAAATTAAATTTAATCATATTAATAATATATAGATTATTTATTTTATAAAAAAGTATTCGATTTTTTATAAGTCATAAAATATTTTATATTAATTGAGTTACATTTTATAGGATATGAATTAATAAAATACCTATAATATTGAATGAGCTAGTGATACGTTGATTATCTTATTTGATGATATTTTATTTTAATTTTATGGTCTTGGGTTTAATCCTGCCCATTATTTTATCACTGAACTATCTTTTCTTCTTAAGAAAAAAAAATCAATAAATTTTAAGCTTATTTGAAAGTAAAAGGCTTTAATGAAAATCTTAAATATGGAATAAATTTATTGAGTGTTTGAATTTTGGTTTCGTGGAAGAGTTATAATTTAGAATTTCTAAAAAAACCATATCACCTACGGCAATTGCTTAAAAGAAATATTAATTTTTAGTCACTTAAAATAACTCTCCATTTTATAATTACTCATTTTTAAAATTATTTTACAAAATTCATATTCAATCGCTATTGACAGCAAGTTCATTACAAAAATCTATATCCAAACGATTATTACATGCAACTTTTGTTCAAAAAATCTACCAAACAAGTTGTCATATAATCTTAATTTCTAATCCGTCTAAACTACTATTCATTCTAATTACTCAAAATCATTTCTCACTCAGTGACTCATCCAAATATCCCATTTTTTAGATTAAACATATACTAGTGTCGCTCATCAAACTGCTCCTATTGGCAAAAAAGCAACGAGTTAGTTACAACTAATAGGATGGAAGAAAAAGCCCATATATCAGCCCATGATACGTAAAAAGCCCAATAACTACTGGGCCGTGCGGCCCAATAGGCATCATCAACCTCTGAATTTCCGTCGCCTCCTTTCGCCTGAAACATCATCTTCGTCTCTGCATTTTCCGGTGGTTTACAAGAAGAAATGGCGAGCTCCGCCAATCTACTCTCGCTTCCATTGAAGTTCATGAGACCTTGTACTCGCCAGGTTCGTTCTCTATTCCCTCACAGATACGATTCTTTCAAGTGCCCAAAGTATTGGATTCGGAACCGGCTTGTGGTTCCTGTGTTTTGCTTCTCCGGTGGAACTGATCAAGATTCCGAGCCGGAACCTGAATCAGCGTCCTCTGATTCTTCTTCTCCGTCGGTTTCGAGTAATTCGGCGTATAATTTGTGTGCTGCGTTGGGCGGGGTTGGATTCGTTGAAACGGCGTATTTGAGCTTCCTCAAGCTCACTGATTCTGCTTCCGTTTGTCCGGTTGGTGGAGGGAGCTGCGATAGCGTTCTCAACAGTGATTATGCTGCTGTTTTTGGTATCTTTTTTGATCCGTTAATTTAACTTATTGTTCTCTCTTTTTCTGCTTGGAAATTATCAGTATCTTTGTTGAGATACTCGCCTTGTGCCTTGTCCAAATATGAAGTCTTTTAACATCTTAAATCAATTGTTTTTGAGGTTGTTCAAATTCCAATCAGATCCAATCAGGTTTTTTTTTGGATATTTGTGACTGTCTGGGCCAGCTTTCATGCACCCCGGCTAATGTCATAGGACATACCGCCTAATCCTACAACATTTGGATGCCAAGGATACATGTAGGTAGGAGGCCACCATGGATTAAACCATCACCTTATGCACCTAAGGCCCTCTTTGAATTTGATCCAATTAGGTAAAAACTTAAGCGGGTGATTTGGATCCCACCCAAGCGGGCATAAGCTTAAATGGGTATTTGATTCCAACAATTTGAATCTGACCCAAGCAAGTTAGTCTAAACAGATATTTTGATCTACAAATTTTTATTTAATTTAAGATGGTTTTCTCCGAGGGGCATATTGGAGATACTCACTTATCCACATTAGAAAAGTGAAGAGTTTTCAACATCTTTATAACATATATGAACTACTCCCATCCGGTGGAATCTCATATTATCTAATAATTTTGAATGTTAATATTAGATTACTACGATCGAATGACCATGTGTTTTCACTTGCAAGGTGTACCGCTTCCTTTGATTGGAATGGTCGCGTATGGCTTAGTAGGAGCAATTAGTTTGCAATTGGCAGCTAAGAAATTGCCTCTTGGCATTGATGAATCTGATGGTCGTTTAGTCGTGCTTGGCATTACTACCTCTATGGTAGCTGCTAGTGCATATTTTCTATACATTCTGAACACACAATTTACTGGAGTGTCATGCTCGTATTGCTTAGTATCCGCTCTGTTGTCATTCAGCTTGTTCTTTGCCACTTTGAAGGTCTCTTATTTTTACTTATGTTTGTTTTGTATTTTGGGTGTTTTTTATTGAGGATTCTTGTTATTTATTCATGCATTTCTGAAGTTTTCCTTGCGGTTATGACTTAGGATTTTGGATTGCAAGAGTCTTTGAGACGAGTGGGATTTCAGATATTTGTCGCTAGCTTGGTTTTTGTCACCCTTTCTACCTCATATAATGGTTCCGTACCTAATTCTCAAAGGTTAGTGTTACATAAGATTGTCTTGAAATAGCTAAATGGATACCCTCTGTCTTGTATGTGCTCTTTAGTAATTCGGCGTTTGACTTGTGATTTAGTTTTTGATGTCTATAATTGTCTATTATTGTGGAATAACAATATTTATCCTTTAATATAACTGTTCACTTTTTCTTTATGTAAGAAACTAATGATTTGAGGACATAGTGCTCGTTTATTCACTGAAATCACCTTTTGCCAAGTGGTTGTCCTTAGGATGAAGTTTTGGGTCTTTATGGTCTGCCATCACTTTGACATAAGTTGTTATCAACTTATCACTCGTTGATTGATTATTTGGAACTAAAGCTGTCACATACTTGTTTTTTGGGAGTTTTTCATGAGAAATCGCCTAACTGGTATTTCCATAAACTATGATTTTTTCTATCGTTTGGTTTCAATTTCTTGTCGTCAAAAGGGATTTTGCATGTATAACAAAAAATGTCAAAGTATTTTCATCTATAGAATAAAATCAAAATTAATTCATTTGTTGAGGAAATTCAAATTGAGTTCTATCACTGGTTGAATTCTATTAGTGATAGAATTCAATCAATGATAGATTCATTCTATCACTAGTTGAGTTTTCTATTAGTGATAAAAATCCAAATTTAATTCTATCCCTAGTTGAGTGATAGAAATGAATGTGCTATAAATGAATTATTTTAAAAATTATGCTGCAAATATAATACAAGAGGTAGAATGTGCTGCTGATGATAAATTCTCTAAGATAAATGTGTGGTTCCATTTCAAAACTAGTTATGAATGAGAGAAGTAGCTCATTTATCTTCCCAACCTCCTCACATTTTCAATGTGGATTCTCAATACGCCTCTCAAGATGGTATCTCTTTCGGTTCACCATTCTTGCATTGTATCCCAATATTTCTTTTGCCCTCTCCAGATTTTTTGGGTTCATCATTCTTGGATAAGATCTTAATTATTTTTGGACCGAAAACCCGTTTGAGTTTCATGAGCTTTGCTACCATATTAGATAACATGGCATGAGATTTCATCTCAAACCAGTTACCAATGAGAGAAATAACTCATGTATTTTATAAAAATTGCGAAACCTCACATTTTCTAAATGAGATTCTCAAGAGACCTAAGAGTACTAATTTTTTTGGTCTCGATTCCTTAGGAGAGCTAAATATTTGGTAGTGGGAAAATTATAATTCGCAATGTTGTTTTGGAACACAAGATTGATTTGGTTGATGGACAATGTTTTAAATGGCGCGCCTAGGCGCAACCTTAGCGCCTAGCCTGGGAAAGATGAGGCACGCTTAATAAGGCATGCGCGTTTTGGCGCCTTACGTGAAGCCTTAGGCTCCAAACGGTGCGCGCCTTGTGGGCTTTTGTGTTTCCTTAGGGCTTTTTACTATTTTTGCCTAATTTTTTGTGTTTAGAGTCCCTATAAGCACGAGATAAGTGATTCTAGACATTTCAATACCTTAAATTACTTAATTGTTCAACTCACACAGAAAACTTTTGCTTAAATGAAAGGTTAATAGTTTAATCTTATTGATGTTTTATATATTCTTTGTTAAACTTCATTTCTTTCCATGAAATGAAGGTTAATAGTTAAATGTAATGTATGTTTTATATATTATTCTTGGTTAAAACTTCATTTATGTCTATGAAAATGTTTTTATTGTGTATACACACACATATATATATATATAATTTTTTTTTTGTATTTTTCTATATAATGCGCCTGATTTAAAAAAGCCCGCGCCTTTTGGTGTGCCTCAGGCCCTAGAGGCCCATTGCGCCTTAGTGTGCCTTGGGATTTTTAGAACATTATTGATGGACATGCTGCCTGAACTTATAACATTTGGATGTCAAGGAAACCCGTAGGAAATTAATTCCTAGGTTGGTGGCCACCATGGATCAAACCCATAACTTCTTATGCACCCCATGACCCTCTTGGCCACTCCATGATGGGTGAAGTTTAATTCTTATTATTATTGACTTTTCAGTGCGGCCGAACTTGACCTTCCATACTACACAACGGAGTTGACAAAGCAATCGAGCCCTTCGGCCATTTCCCTTGCAAGGCATCTGCAGGCCATCGGGGCCAAAATGTATGGAGCTTTTTGGTGTTCACATTGTGTAGAACAGAAAGAGGTAATTTCTCTAAGCATTCACAGCCACACTATTAAAATATAAATAGATTCTTGACATTACATGTGAATCGTGATCATCACTATTGCTCTATTCTTACCATTGGGTTTATGATGCAAATAAGACATCGACTTATTTCCCTCTGAATGTAACTTTGAGATGCAAACTGATATATTATCAATTATGCTATACTACCGTCGACACAGATGTTTGGACGTGAGGCAGCAAAACTATTAAACTATGTAGAGTGCTTCCCTAATGGATATCATAAAGGCACAAAGATAGAGAAAGCTTGTTCAGAAGTTGGAATTGAAGGCTTCCCAACGTGGGTGATTAACGGCCAGGTAAAGCATAACTAAAGGGGCATTTCGTTTACTTTCCTGTGCATTTTATTTTTATTATTAGTTATGTTGCACTGCATACTGTCGAAATTATTTCAATAAATTCAAGAATGCTATGTTTGTGCAACTATCTTCTTGTTATACAGGCTAGAATAGATTGCACTTAATTTAATGACCAATCATATATATATATATATATATATATTGACATAGGGAAATTGGGGTGGGTGGATTTGAACGGAGATGAAGGGACCATAATATTCTACGAATGTATATAAATTGGATAAAGTGTGTCAAAAGAGAAATTAATAAGAAATTTTGTGTAAAAATATATCAATAGAGATAAAGTAGGGAGTTTTTTTTTGAAACTAGGGTAAGCAAGCCCGTCCCTAAGGCTAGGCACCGGGAGACATCGAAGGAGTAATGTCACAGTTGGGTCTCGAACCTGGGACCTTGAGGGGAGCATACCCTCAAAGTCCAAGTCTTCAACCACTGTACCACCCCTTGGAGACAGAGATAAAGTAGGGAGTTACAACAATAATTTATTAGAGAGAGATATTGATGAGAATTTTGAAAAACCTTGAGAAATTTGTGAGTATTCGTGTGAAAAAATTCCCCAAAGATCTGTATCTTGGTTCTGATTGAATGGTGGATCATATAACATTAGAAACACAATTTCTATTAGCCCTTGTCGACTAGGTGGTTAGAGTAGCAGCATTTGTCACCCTGGTTCCTTAACCTACAAGTTTCTGTACTTCCTAAAAGAAAAGAAAATAGTTTCTGGAGGAATAGAAGACCTCCACAAGCACTTAAGTCGGCTCATACACTCATGAATATATAAAAAAATAGATCTCCACAAGTAGTAGTACAAAAATAAAAGAAGGTACCTGACCTCATGAGATATACTCTTTATCTGCAAGATCTAATTTGGTTCTTCATTTTCATTACCCATCTATTAGGATCCCAAATATCCTTGAATGTTATAAAATGGGTAAACTGGCTATTGAGTAGGGGACCATGGGGTAGTGGGAGGAAATTAGGGAAAATAAATAAGAGAAGTGGGTGTTTGGGGAGGTAGAGAAATGTTTGTCTAAATGATGAGAAACTTTGGAAGAGAAGTCACCAGTACTCATGAAGGCACATATAGCGCATTGTTGCTTCATCTTGTCATTAAATTTGTTCTTAGTATTTTTGGTTGATATAATTAAATTTACCTCAATCCATCTGTTAAAACTTTTAGATCGAATGATTTAACATGATTCAACATAATAACATGCAAGAGGTCTTGAGTTCAAGTCTCTAGTTAGTTATTTTCCTCCCCAATCAAAATTGAATTCTATTTCTAGGACGTGTCTCAAATTTCCAAGTCCACATGTGAGAGAGAGTATTGGTTGATATAATTAAATTTCTTCTAATCCATCGATTTAAGTTTTTGAGTTGATTGATAATTTAATATGATTCAACCGATATTGTTTAGCTTAGGTTAAAATACCATTTTGGTCCCTAGACTATCATCATTGTTTTATTTTGGTCCCTTGACTTTCAAATGTTTAATTTTAATCCCTAAACTTTCATGTTTGTCCAATTTTAGTCCCTAGACTTTCATACTTGTTCAATTTTAGTCCTCTAACTTTCAAATATTTAATTTTGATCCTTCCACTTTCCAAAATGTTTTAAAATAGTCCTTGTAATTAAAATAAAAAGGTTAAGGATGGCAAAAAAAATAGAAATCAAAATAAAATCTTCATTCTTCTCCTCCTGTGTTTATGCTCTGTTTTACTATATTTTTCATTTTTAAATTTAACTACATGGGGAAGAAGAAGGTATGAAATTCTAAAACATCCATCTTAAATGTTTTCATCTTTATCATACTGCCCACTTTTATTTTCCTTCCAAGAAATTCATAAATTTTTCCGTAAAACTCTTTTGATTGCAAGGATGAAACATGGAGCACAGTGGCAATGGAATATTTTTCAAAAGTTGTTAACTAACCCTTGCCCATCTTCATCTTGAATGTTTTTATTTTTTTAAAAATTGTCAAGGGTAAATATTCAAGTAAGAAAACATATATGATAATTAAGTGTATAGGCTTAAATTTCAAAAAAGTTTAGTTGAAATGGTTCTTCTTTCACTCCTTGTCCATCTTCTTCCCCCATTAGCTTCCACCCTCTAGTTAAATTTAAAAATGAAAAAATCAGTAAAACAGAGCATAAGCACTAGAGGAGGAGAATGAAAATTTTATTTTGATTTCTATTTTTTTTGCCATCTTTAACCTTTTTCTTTTAATTACGAGGACTATTTTAAAACATTTTGGAAAGTTAAAGGATCAAAATTGAACATTTGAAAGTTGGAGGACTAAAATTGAACAAATATGAAAGTCTAGGGACTAAAATTGGACAAACATGAAAGTCTAGGGACTAAAATTGAACATTTGAAAGTCAAGGGACCAAAATTAAACAATGATGATAGTCTAGGGACCAAAATGGTATTTTAACCTTTAGCTTAATACAATATCGTTATATCAAACTCCATATTAGTGTGTTAGGGGGATTATTCTGTTTGTTACATGGTCAGTTAGGTATCATGTATTTAGTACCATTGTTCCTAAGGGATGTTACAGTGATTGAACACTTGGGCTTTGAAGGTATGCTCTCTTCAAGATCTTGGGTTCGAGATTCACCTGTGACATTATTCCTTCAATGTCTTTGGTGTCTGGCCTAGGGACGGAATGGTTACCCTTATTTCAAATAAAACCAAAAAAGTATTTAACACCATCATTCTCTGGAACCTCGGTTCTGGTGTCAAAAATTTTATGAACTGTCTGAGCTAGAGCAACATGTTCCTGGCTGTTTATCATTCATTATCATCGAATTGTTATTTCCTGCAGGTTTTGAGTGGAGAGAAAGAACTGTCAGAGCTTGCAGAAATTTCAGGATTTGAGCCGGATGGGATAAGTTAATATCATCCTTTAACATTTTCTGTTTGTCTATAACAAGTCATTTTGTAGATTGTATATATATATGCATGCATATATTTAATCACTTCATGGCATGGTTATTATACCCAGCAAAGTTGCTTTTCATTGTATTATGATTGTTTTTTTGAAATAAGGGGAACCACGCCCATCCCTACACCAGGTACCGGAGACATCGAAAAAGTAATGTCACAAGTGAGTTTCGAACCCGGGACCTTGAGGGGAGCATACCTTCAAAGTCCAAGTCTTCAACCACTATGCCACTCATTGGAGACAATTGCAATTATGAAATAAGGGTAACCACATCCGCTCCTAGGTTAGGCATCGGAGACATCGAATGAGTAATGCGACAAGTAAGTTTCGAACCCGAGACCTTGAGAGGAGCATACCCTCAAAGCCCAAATCTTCAACCATTGTGCCACTCCTTGGGGACAATTGCGGTATGAATTTATTAGCCAGCCTATCAATTACCTTATGGAAATAGGTAATCAGAGCAGAGGTCTTCTTTTGCTCTTCATGTTGATACTTAACAGGTTCTTGAATTGTAACAATTTCAGTATTTGCCCTTATTTGTAAAGTATCTATAACAAAATTTTTTTGGTTAAGATTAGGAACCATCATGTTCATAAACTATAGGGACTAGGATATTCGACAGAAATTTGACACTTTATACTAAATTCTTACCAATTTAAAGGACAATTCGAAATTAACTTGTTATTTTTGGAGAAGTTGTAAGTTAAAAAATACCTCTTGATTTATTGTGATGTACTAATAAGAATTTTTAGAAAATTAATGAATAACGAGTTTAATTTATGATGATTATCTACTTAAAAATTAATTTTTTATAAATTTTCTTGACATTTTTTTTCTTGATATCTAAATGTTGTAATGTCCGATAATATGTTTTGTTACAATAGTCGAAATATGCTACACATACTTGAATGGTTACAAATATATATAAAAAAGAAGTTAATACAAGGTCTAAAAGGGTTGTACAGGAGTACTAAAAAAAGGTTGTATAGGAGCATTGTTTTTCTCAAAATAAAAGAGATCGAAGATATAGATTTCCTTATAAATTGTTGCTTGACGTACTGTTTTTGTTAAAAATAGAAAGTTGAAAAGTCAAAGTGAACGTAATTTAGCAATATTTGACATGTATTTTTAGCCCTCAAATATATAGTTGTATTAAAAAATAAATCATTCGACATGTTTGTTTCCCACCCAAAATGTGGAGATTTGTCATGCTTGTGTGGCAGTTTTTTTTTTCCAATTTTGAATGACCTTGTATAAATGTAATATACTTTGGAAGAATATTTGTCCCTAAGGGGATGATGCAGTGGTTGAAGATTTGGATTTTGAGAGTATACTTCCTTCAAGGTCCCAGGTTTGAGACGTAAATATTCGATTACTATGGATTAGTAGAGATTAGGTTTGTGAATTAAAAAAATAAAAGTCTAACCCATTAGGACCTTCGTAAAATAATGTAAGTAAAATCAAGAACATCGAGTGAAAGTTGTTTTTATTTTTTATTTTTAAATAATGGTGGTATTGAATCTAACCTTTCAAATAAGAGATATCTATAAAACAAAATTTTCTTCTAATAAAATACCAAACAAATAATATATTCGATTGATGGTCACAAGAAAAATAATAAACAAAAGAAATAAAAAGGGTATTTCATTATATATATAACAAAAAAAAGGGTATCTCATTATATATATAACAAAAAAAAAATAGACGGTAAAGTTAAAATAAATTAACATTAAACAAGATAATCGACTTTATCGTTGAACTATTCTTAAACAAATAAAATATTAAAAAAATATTATTATTAAAATAGTTGAACTAAAAACTAATTGTTTATAGTAATTTTTCTTTAAAGTCTCCAAAATATGGTTGAAGATTTGAGCTTGCTCCCGTCAAGATTCCGAGTTTGAGATTCGCTAATGACACTCCTTCAATTTCTAGTGACGAGCAATTACTCTTATTTAAAAAAAAAAAAAAAAAAAACAGGAGAAGTTGATATGTGTGGTGTGTGGCTTTTGGCACGGACACGTCAGAAGACTCTCCGTTTTCCACTCTACGGCAATGTAGTGAAACGACATGTCGACTTCCAGTTCCATCACATTACTTCTTCACCGCCCAATTTTCCCAGCGCAGAAGTAATTTCAATCCGGTAAGCATATTCTTCCGCTACATTCTTCTCAAATTTGTTATCATTACACTTCTTGATCGATTCCATTTTTGCTGAATCTGAACACTCAATCGACGCTCATGAAATCATCGCCTTTCAAATCAGATTCAGCAGTAATTATCTGTCGATTAGATTCCGATTCTCCTGTAATTTGCCCCAAATTTCTGCTACGAATCGAATCCAGACGCTTCAGTTCAATTCCCGAGCAGTAATATGAGATTTCGTTCCGAGATTTTGACCTAATTCGACTCTACATCGCTGTTTTTTCCTCTGATTTTATGAAATCTCTTTTTGATGCTATTTTTAGGTTTTACCGTACATCGCTTGTTTACAACGCTGAAGATTTTTGAACCATCTGTTTTGTGTTCGTGAATCTTTTTTTTTTTTTTTTAAATTTTTTTTTATTTCAATTAGATTCAGTAGTAATTATCTGTCAATTAGTTTCCAATTCCCTTGTAGTTTTCCCCAAATTTCTGAGCAGTAATGTGTGATTTCGTTCCAAGGTTTTGACCTAATTCGATTGTAGATCGCGGTTTTTTCCTTTGGTTTTATGGTATCTCTTTTTGAACATCTGCTCTGTATTAGTGACTTGATTTTTTTTTTGTTTGATTTGAAGAGGATTGGTGTTGTTGTTAAAGATGGTGTTCTTGTGTTGGTCTCGTCCATCTCCTCAGGAGCAGAAGGCTTGCATTGACAAGTAAAAACAAGGGTAAAATTATAAGTTCCGTTCGTTTAAAGAAAGTTAGAGTTTAGTGTCGTGGTTCCAAAAATTAGAATTTAGTCCTTATGGTCTGAACAAAGTTAGAATTTAGACTCTCTGATTTTAAAAACTAAAACTTAGTCCAATGGTTTGATAAAATCTAAAGATTAGTCTTTGTCGTAATGCAGTGAATTATATATGTGGAAATTAGTTATTCATGCGTAAATAATGTGATTTAATCAATCGCTTAACTCACACTGTCATCATTTACACTTGAATGACTAACTTTCACGTTTTCAATTCGCTAACGATTGAAAACAATAAGGACGATTTTTTAATTTGATCAAATTATAGATTTTAAAACCATAGGAACTAAATTATAACTTTCTTCAGACTACAGGTACTAAATTTTAGTTTTTGAAATCATATGGACTAGAGTCTAACTTTCTTCAAACCAAAGGGACCAAACTTATAATTTACCTAATAATAACCCCCACAAAGAAACAGAATACACTGATTTGATTTTTCTAAGTGAAATGTAAAATGATGTTTATCAAATCAATAGGGCTGGTTCCTTGAACTATAACAGCAAGTTTAAAGGAGCTACTGCTAATCCTATTTCTTGCCTTCAAGAAGATAATGAGCTCTCACAAGAAGGTTTCCTTCTCAACCATGCTCGGATTTTGGTGGGTTCTGGTGTTGAGACTTATGAGAAGGGGAAGAAAGCTCTTCAGAATTGGAGGTTGGCTGTGCAATTTCTTGTTTTAGAGTAACCTAACCTATTAAACGAGAAATCTGAGTCTTACCCGGTTCGAGTTTTGCAGGCATTTTGGATTGAATTGGGCATTTGTTGATTCCTCAACTCCAGTTCATCCGGGAGTGAAGTTTTGTGTCTGTGCCAAGGAGTTCCTTCCTTGGGTGGCAATGCCTCTTCAAATTTTATATGTAAATGAGAACAGGGATCCCAATATGGCTAAGACATCTTTCAGTTATGGCAGTGGTACCCTTCAAGGCCATCTTCTGGTTAGTTGTCCTTTCCCTTCTTCATTTTTTTCCCCTTATTTGCTTGTAGCTTACTTGTTATTGCAAGGAATCAGCCATAGATTGTGAAATAAGAGTTAATATTTCATGCAATTATAGCTTCTGGTGTGAGCTTTGATTTGTTCAATGTCTTTTCTGGATGACTAGGATGTATTACTCAATTGAGTTCTATTTTTATTTGCTAGCTTACTCACACTTCAACTATTCTCACATGACAAATTATCTAACCCTACAACATTTGGATACCAAAGATATTCGTAAGAAATTGACTTCAGGTAGATAGCCACCATGGATTGAATCTATAGTATCTTAGATCCACACATGGCCCTCTATGACCATTGAGCCAACTGGATCAAGCCTTCAACCAAGTCATCCCTTAGTTTCTTGTGATTAAGACATGGCCGAAGTGAGGCTTTGGGGGTATGCTCCCCTCAAGGTCCTGGGTTCGAGACTCACTTGTAACATTATTTCTTCGATGTCTCTGATGTCTTGCCTAGGGACGGACGTGGTTACCCTTCTTTAAACAAAAGACAAACATGGCCGAAGTGCACTAAAGTATCAAGTCTTCGACCAAGTCTCTCTCTTTAGATATGTAGAATAAACAGAGACTTTCATCCAGATCAACACCCCAGAGTCTATCTTCAATATTTGACCCTTGGGAGAATTAGGGAATAATAGAGGGATATATGGACAATTAGTTAGAGAGTTAGTTAGAGGAATATGATTATAAATAGAGAGGTTGTGTGAGGAGAAAAGTATACATATTTTGAGTGATTACATTTTGGGCTCTAAGAGATGACTCTCTAGAGAATGAGAGGTTCTAAGACATATTAAATCTTGGTTTATATTGTAGTTCTTTTATCTCTTGATATTAATCTAGATCCTGAATCTTATCATAAATATTTGGACATCTGCATTGTCTTGTCTCCTTGGATAACATAGTCTATCATTCGTCCTCAAGGAGTGGAACCATATCATAAATATTTGGACATCTGCATTGTCTTGTCTCCTTGGATAACATAGTCTATTATTCGTCCTCAAGGAGTGGCACAATGGTTGAAGACTTGGGCTTTGAGGGTATACTCCCCTCAAGGTTCTGAGTTCGAAACTCACCTGTGACATTACTTCTTCGATGTCTCCGGTGTTTGGCCTAGGGACGGACGTGGTTACCCTTGTTTAAAAAAAAACATAGTCTATCATTCATTTCTTCTAGGCCAAAAACACTTTGTTCTTTTCTAATTTCAATTATTGCTTTTCCCTCCAAATGGGTTTGGCGGTATGTCCTGTGACATTAGTTGAGGTTCGCGCAAGCGCCCGGACAGTCACGAACATCAAAAAAAAAAAACTTGTATTCATTTAATTATGAGTAAGATGATCTTGAATTCTCACAAATTCAGGCCGGTGAAGAACGATTTTCGATCGAGATGGACAAGGACAGTCAGGTGTGGTATGAAATTCTTTCGTTCTCGAAGCCTGCTCACATATTATCATTCCTTAGTTATCCCTACGTAGTTGTTCGGCAAAAGTATTTTGCTTATCAATCTACAAATGCAGTTAAGAAATATTTGACTGCTACTGATTCCTAACTCCTGCTGTATGTATATATTCTTATTATGTAGCATTCAGTCTTTTTTTCCTTAAAGAAACAACTTCATCAAACATCACCAAGATATTAGAATAGTAAATGTTGTTCTTACTTAATCAGCATGTTGCATTATTCATAATTATATTAGATTGAATTGTTGTTCCCAAGGAGTGACACAATGGTTGAAGACTTGAGTTTTGTTGTCACCAAGGGGTGACACAGTGATTGAAGACTTGAGTTTTGAAGGTATACTCCCCAAGGTCTCATGTTCGAGACTCACCTGTGATATTACTCCTTTGATGTCTCGCGGTACCTGGCCTAGGGACGGCCACGGTTACCTTTGTTTAAAAAAAAATATTAGACTGAATTGTTGAGAAAATGATCGTTTTGATGACCGCAGAAATGATAATTTAAAACTTGATTTTTTCAATAGCAAATGATCCTTTGGGGCTGTTTTTTTGACATATTTAGGTAGGATTTAGTTTCAAAATTTATTAACTCCTTGAAATTTTTTATCAAAATGAATTTTTACTAACTCTTCCTCATTATTCCTTTTAAAAATAACTTTTAAAATAATTCATTTTAATCATTTCTTTTTTAACTATAAAAAATAAATTCTCATTTTAAATCTACATTCAAAAAAGATTTTGACTCTAATTCCTCTATATAAAAATTACATTTAAACGAGTTTTTGGCTATAACTTTTAATTTTTAACTTTTCAATATAATTTTTGATATAACTCCTTAACCTAAATTCTACCTACATATGTCAAACAAACACCCCTTTGAGATTTACAAAGTTGAGAAGTGAGCCCACAAAGATAACATATTTGTTTTGATGTATGTTTAAAAAGCAGTTTGATTTACTACGTTTAGAAGATTAAGAAACAATTATAAAATTTTGACTATCAGGTACAAAATGAATTCAATTATTAATTGTAAATTAGTTCAACATTATTTCAAAGGATTTGAGAGATTTGTGACATTTATTCTAGTTAGATTTTATGTTTCTCAAAGGAGTTTAATGACATTTATCCTTCAACTAGTCTCATTTATCCTTCAACTAGCACTATCTCATATATTCTTAACCTTCCAATGATAATAGTTTTTTTTTTTATAGAATCAAATATTTAAATTAATTTGATAATTAATAAAAAAAAATTAATTTGATAACATTTAAAATATTTCTAAGTTGTCAAATGATATAGATATAATTTTGTAAAGAAAACATAATTTATAATAATTTAGACCGATAAAAAAGATAAAAATATATTTCTAGTGTAAAATATTTAAAAAGATAGTTTTCTATATATTTTAAAATAATTTTTTAAAACTAAATATATAATAAAAAATAAATAAAAACAAAGTATGTGTTGAATAAATTTAATCTCCTCTTTCTTTTTTTTTTTTTTAATTTTAAATTAAATTTTTTTTCATCTTTTTATTTATATATATATTTACTTATTTACTTATTTTATGTTTGATATATTTTTTTTTATAATAATATTATTATTTTAATATATCAATATTTTATAATAATTATACTATTATTATATCAAATGTTTATTTAAATATATTTGAATTTTAAAAATTAGAATAAATAGATATATATTATCTATTCATATATGACGTTAAATTTTCATATTTTTATTTATTTTTTAATCATCTTTAATAACAAAAAAAAGTTATAGAATTTTAATTGTTTAGAGATAGACTATAAATATCATATTTAAAAATTAATAATGAAAAGTTATGTGTTTATTTTTAATATTAACAATAAATATATCAATTTATTATTAAAATAAAACTTAAATTTAAATAATTTATACACATTGAATTTTTATTCGTAGTTTACAATAGATTTAAAAGTATGAACTTATTTTCAATAAACTTAAAAATATTAAACTTATTTTGTTTGTTTAAAATATGAGATTCAAATTTTATACTCTTGTATTCAGCGCACTTTAAAATAATAGTAAGAGTGGATATATTTTTTTGAAAGGATAAATTAATTTAAATAATTTTGAGAGTCTTGATTGTATATACAAAAAACAACTATAAATTTTAAGACTTATATGAATCATAGGGATTGAGATCTATTTTACCTAATAAAAAAAACAATAAATTCCAAAATTTGAGGGATATTTTATTACTTCCATGTAATAATTATTATCAAAATGTGACTGAGTTCTCTTTTAACTACAAAAAAACAATAAATAAATTTTTTTTAGGGGTGTCTATGGTTCCCTAGAAGTATCAATGACTAAAAAGATAAATATATTTAATTTATTATTACCTATTAATTAGTGTATTTTATTAACAATTCTTTGACCTTCGGTAACTATGAATATGAATGTATAAAAGGTATAAGAAAATATATTTTTTTAAATAAAATAAAAATTAATATCAAGATTTTATAATGACTAGTTTAACCAAATGAGTTTATTTTTATTTTTTAATAAATAGAATCTTGGTATTTTTTAATTTTTTTTATTATTTAAGTCTGACTAATCTAAAACTTTATTTCGGTGGTGTGAAATTTTTTTTTCTCATAATTTTTTTTAATTAAACAATATTTAAGTATGAAAGATTAGAAATTTTTAACCTCATGGTTATTATGTCGTACATAATATCATTGAAACTATGTTTTTTTAATAAAAACATTAATATGATTAAGGGTGCTTAATATTAAATTTATATTACTTACATTTTATTTATGATAGTAGTTATATTTACATATTTATTATATTAATAGCTAAATATTTGAGAATAATTATTTTTTTTAAAAAGAAAAGAACAATTTTATTGTTAAAAAAATATAAGAACAAATTAAAAAAAAAACATTCTTAACCTCTCGTCTCATCTCACCCCAAACAAAGTTTTTCTGTCATCTCACTTCACCCCAAACAAGGTTTTCTGCTATCAACATCTCATCTCTATCTTACCTGCGGCCAAACACCCCCAAAGTAAAAATAGAGAAAAAAATTAAAAAGATATAAAATGTTTAAACGAAAATATACAGAAAAATGAATAAAAAAAAGGAAAAAAAAAGAGAAAGGAACCAAAAAATAAAAGATGAACGAGAACCCCATAGGAATTATACAAAAAAGCTAAAAATAAATTTAATTTTGTTCCAAGCCAAGGTTTCGAAGGTCCATAACAATTGTTTGGGGGCCAAATCCACTAAGCCATTTGGCATAATTGTTAATAATTGTGTATTACATTTCATATGTTAATAAATCTAAAATTTTTTGGCCCTTCTAGAGTCCGTCCATGATCAGATTCGAACCTTCACCTCTATTATACTAAAAAAAATAATGGTTGATACAAAATATTTAGTTACATATTGCAAAATACCATTTGGCTCAAATCTCATATGTTTGTTAGCACATGTTAAAAAATAATTATAAACATTTGACAACTAACAGTTACCGAACTTATAAAATTCATGCCTTTATCAATTATCAACCACTTGGTTCAATTCATTCAATCTCATATATTCTAGCCCTATCTTAAGATATTAATTACTAAATTACTAATTTAAATCCTCTTTTTCAAATGTTGTTGGATTACAAAATTTAATTCATCAATTCTACACTCAATTCAAATACATAAAAGAAAATTCATTTAGCTAAAGATGATACTTTTACAAAAGTCAAGCTTGCCTATCCTAAATAAAACCAATAATAGGACTTCACAAAAAAAAAAAAAAAAGGGTCATGAGTATTTAACTATAATAGTCATTAGCAAGCTTAAATGCCTCGCAATCTCTCAAAACATGGAGTGTCTTCAAAATCCTTACCGATGATTTAAGAATGGAACTTTTCTCAAGATCGAACTCATCAAATTTTATACTCATAGCCATGGCTAAAACAAGCATTCAAAAAATATATGTAATTCCTTTCAAAACCTTGAAGATTAGGTGCTAAAATTGAGAAGGAATCCACCCCTAAAACAAACGCATGATTCCCCAAGTTCTTGACTTTCTTTCCTTTCTACAAATCGATCTACCACATAAATCTTACCCCCACATTCAATCAAATGTTTCAAATCTCCATAAACACTCATTGGATAAAAAATTTGTACCAATTTCATGGATGAATTAATCAACAACACTCTTCCTTGTCTATCAATTATATACATTTGACCATTGTATACAATCACATCGTCGTAGTTAGCATTCTCGTTGATCGTACTACATTTTTGCCTCTTCAAATTCTCTCCATTCCATAAACAATAACCATCCGTTATACAGAAGGGCTTCAATAATGCAGATGTTATTGTGCTTCTTCAGCTTACGAGGAAACACTAGAATCTTAACTAATTTTAGAAAATTAGTGGTATGAACATTGGTGGCTCCAAAAGAATATGATTGAGCAACTTCCTCTATTCGAAAATCGAGATTCTTTCCTTTGTTGTTGGATTTATAGTTCAAATAGATCGAACGTTGAGATAGATTTGTATTGTCGATCATTGCTTGCAAAATCAGAGGACGTCGATGTAGGTATCGAGGCGTTGTCCAATGAGCGACCAAAGTTCATGAGGAACCGGGGTGGATCCAGCTTCTAAAGTTTTCGGGGGATGATTTTTTTTTTTAAAGAAAATATCTTTTTAGTCTTAGGTTTGAATTACAGTGTTTAGTCTGTTAGATTTTAAAATAAAACACTTTTATCTATGACATTTAAAAATTAGTCTTTACATTTCAATAATGCTTAATTTAGTTCATGAGATTAAAATAATCATTAGTTACATGACGTAATGTTGAATACGATAATAACTAAATTAATCTTAAATTTCAATATATTGATGAAGGGATTATTTTATACTGACATAAAAAATAAATTTATAAAAGGAAATAAGTATATTCGTAAATCAAAATATACACTAGATCATTATTAAAATGTCAGACATAAAAATATTTGATTTTAAAACTTGGGGACCAAATTGACACTACAATCCTAAATATATATTTGTTTTACGCATATTCATGAGTGCATTAGTATGAACGCTTCAACTATTGTAATAGACAAACTTCATGACCTATAATATTTTTATTTTCAATGAAACCAAGAAATTAATTATTAGTTACGTGATGATGATGAAATAAATTCATAATATTTTTAAATATATTAAATAGGTGCTGACTATAAAATAAATACGTAATATTCACAAAATCAAACCAAGATAATAGGAGAGCGAACATTACGCTTTTTTTTATTTTATAAATATATTAAAAAGTTTTATTCAAATGTCAAAAGACAAAAAAAATATATTATAAAAGAAAAAAAATACATAAAAAATGAAGAAAATACAAAAAAGGAAAACAAAAGAAGAAAAAAAAGAAAGAATAGGTAAAAATAATTACATGATGAATATATTTTTTTAGAAACGTAAGAAAAATACAAATAATATATTAAAAAAGGACCATCCAAATAAAAAAGAAATAAAGAAAGAGAGGGAATGAAAAAAAAAATCAAATGAAAAAACAAATGGTATATAAAGAATAAGAAAATAAAAAAGAAATGAAGCAGCAAAGAGAATAAAATAAAAGTACAAAACATTATTATGCATGGACTAGTGGCCAGAACCGGTGAGCCACCATGGTAAAATCATGTTAAAAATACCTTTGTATATATAAAAAAAGTTGAAACTACACCTTACTTTATTAAATTTAAAATTTTTGCGAGCCATGACCCATTAGTCCCTTTATAAATTCTCTCTCGATAAGAAAGATCGGACCACGATACCGAGGATTGGGGTTGAATTGGTTCATAAAAAGAGCAAATATGAAGAATGAACAAATTGGTTCTCTTGATTTCAGATTCATTAAGTATTGGAGTACAATTTATTGTAGAAGAAGGTTTCTAATCCGGAATGGAATTGTAGTTGTTTTATTCCATCTTAGTGACGATTGTTTTTGTATAAAATCTCTCATTCAATATCTTTTCTTTTTAAATTTACTAATTTTGAAAATGTAATATATAATTTTTTTTTGGTTAAATTAAAACTGGTATAATGTAAGATGGGGAATTGAGAAAATAATTACAAATATGATTACTTTTAAAATTTTCTTTAGCAATTATAATCATGGTATTAATTTTGTTTAGAACTCATGAATATTAATATTAAACTTTGATATCCGTGACTGCCCGAACCAGTTGCACGCACCTCGACTATCGTCACCAGACATACCCATGACCTTACAACATTTAAATGCCAAGGAAATCAGTAGGAAATTAATTCCTAAGTAGTCACTATGGGGATTGAACTCATCACCTTATACACCCAAATACTTTCTTTGGGCAATTAAACCCTCCCATGATGTTTAATAATACATAATAGTGTATTTGTTAAATCGATTACAATTTTACTATAATGTATTATAAATCAAAATATTAATTACACAAAACAGGTTAATTATTAACTAATCGAATATTAATTTTATAATGATATCTATTTACTATTTTTATTTGGGAATTTATCCACGAGAGCACATTTTGCCCAAAATTGTTATGCTGACATCAACAAATTTTCAATTGATAGACTTTAGACTTCTATTGCTTCAATTAATTCAACTGATAGACTTCAATCGATTTTGAGTCATTGAACCATGCAAATTGACAGACTTCAATCATTTTTGTGCCACAAATGAATAAGTTTGTAAATTATGCTATACATGGAATTATTATTATTATTTTTTAATATATATGCAAAATCCCCTTTTTATTTTATAAATATATTATCAAGCATATTTTAAAAATATGACTTTTGCACCTATGAGCATAGTTCAACTTAAGCAATTAATCTGAGTTTTTTTTTTAAAAAAACTTAATTTTAATGATTTTTTTTAGAATTAAAACCAGAAGACTACAAGTACAAATGAAATCCCCTCCATTTAATGTGGTTGAACAAAAAGCAATTCTACACACAATTCGAATATATAAAAAAAATGTTTCGTCATTTAGCTAGATTCAATTACAAAAGTTCAAATTGCCTATCATAAATGAAAACGACTTAACATAATAATAATAATAAATAAAAACTTAATTCCAAACACAAAATGTAACTTTGGGTAATGATTATTCTAATTATATATACCCGTTACCATACCAAACTTAAATGCCTCTTAGAATATGTGCACATGAATTCGAAATGGTACTTGTCAAAGTCCGGTAGTCATGGTCGAAACACGAATACACTTCATGCAAAAAATATATACACAGTTCCTTTCAAAACCTCGAAGATTAGAGCTGACACTGAAAAACAATTCATCCCTAAAACAAATGCATGGTTCCCAGGTTGTTGACCTCCACCCATCTTTTTCTCTCTTGATCCAGCCTATGAATTTTGAAATCCAACTGATTTTACATCATTGCGCCACCGACCAATACGATACCAATATGAATCTGACAAACCATTCCTTTCCAGAAATCGATCCACACTCGAACAATCAATCCAGAACACTCCTCCTTGTCTATCAAGTGTTCTGGATTGATCACTACTGCTTCACTTCCAAAGTTACTTGGGCATGCTTGATCAATGCCAACAAGCAAATGTTTTGTTTCTTTGTTTTTTTTTTTAATTGAAACAACTTTTGCATTATTGATAATTATATTAGATTAATGAGAAAACTGTACAAACTACCCCTAAACTATTGAGTTTATAACAATCTGATCAATTACCTTACCTAAAGTTTGATTAGTGCGACAATCAACTTTCAAAATTAAATTTGAGGAGTTTGAAATTGTCATTTCAAACTATTTATTCTTCCACCTCCTTTTATCTTCATTTTTGGAGCACAACCACATTCCATGGAGGAATTGAACATGGCTGATTCGTTGAGGTGCGCTCTCAAATCAGTCATATTCAAATCCTTTAGAAGTGAGCCCACAAATGATAACATATTTGTTTCAATGCATGTTTAAAAAGCAGGGTTTGATTTACTAAGTTTAGAAGATTAAGAAACAATTGTACACAAATTTGACTATCAGGTTACCATACCTACATAATTCATTCATTTATCAATTATAAACTAGTTCTAACATATTTCAAAGGATTTGAGAGATTTGTGACATTTGTTCTGGTTACATTTTATGTTTCTCAAGGAATATGATGATAAAATCTTTATGGAAATAATCCTTCTAATCTTATTTTAGTTGAATTATACTATGGGTAGTTTACCTCTTTTCACGCACCGTTTTTATGACTGTCCGACATTAAAAATGTATTTGTGCCACCGAGAACAAATGAAGAGAATGAGGATGATTCTCCATGTCTGTGGATATGATTTCAAAATGATGCTTTTCTCAAGGTCAAACACATGAGCACTATAGTCATGACTAAATATATACAATTCCTTTCAAAACCTTGAAGATTAGGAAGGGTAGAAGTTGAGAAACAATCCTTCCTTAAAACAAATGCATGGTTTCCCAAGTTGTTGACCTCCACACATCTTTCCCTCCCTTGATCCAACCTATGAACTTTGAAATCAATTGATTTTACATTATTGCTCCACCTACGAAAACCAAACCAAAATGAATCAAAATTAGGACTCAGACAATAATAATCCTTCCTTCCTTTCTACAAATCGATCTACGACGTAAAGCTCACCCTCACATGCAACCAAATGTTTAAAAATCACCACAAACACTCATTGGAGGAGAAATTTGTAGCAATTTCATCGACGAATCAATCAAGAACACTCTTCCCTATCTATCAATAGTATAAATTTGAACCTCGTAAATAGACTTAGTCTCGACAAACGGATTACTTTTTCCCCTAAAACTCTCTTCATATTCCATAAACCATAACATTCCTTTATAGAAAAGTGCTACAATAATGGAGGTGTTTTTGTGCTTGTTCAACTTTTTATCCAGAGACACTAAAACTCTTACCTCTATTTCAAAATTAGTGGTTTGAGTGATGGTGGATCTAAGAGAATATGATCGAACAACTTTCGATATTCGAAAATTCAGAAAGTTCACTTTCTTTCCTTCGTTGTTGGATTTAGGATCTAATAAATTTGTACCATCAATCATGGCCAAAGAAATAGAGTTTGAACATTGATGATGATCGAGGGGAGTGAAGAGATAGATTATGCTTTGGAAAATTACACATTCGTAAAATGAACGATTAGAATTGAGGGGGATGTGAAAGAGAATGGCGCCATAATCGACAGACGCTGCAAAATCAGAGGACGTCTATATAGGTATCGAGGCGTTGTCCGATGGGCAGGCAAAGTTCACGAGGAAGATCAGACCATGATACCTAAAAACCTGAAATTGATCCTCCATTTGAGCGTTGAAATTGCTTCCACAAAATCAAGAACCAAATATGAGACGCTTCTTCCAATACAAATCTATTATTAACAACTAGGGCTTCCTATAAAAAAAATTAAAATTGATTCTGGTTTTAAATGTAGATTCGGAGTCATTTTTTTGTTATAAAATTTCTGATTTATTTATTTATTTGACTGATTTCAATTGATTCAGATATAAAAATGTAGATTTTCCCCCCAAAGTATGGGTTAATGGTTTAACGGAACATTTAGTTACCATTGCATTTATTTACTATTTTTTTTTATTTTATAAATATATTATCAAGCATTTTTTAAAATATGCACATCCATTATCAGTTCAATATAATTTTTTTTTTTGAGAATAGAGTTATCTTAAATATGCACACCTAATCATAAAAATATAAAGAGTTTAAACTATCCACCTCAATTATTTTTTATTAAAAAAATTGTCCAAATTTAAGTCCCCAATTTATCTAATCACCATTTAATATAACTAGAATTTTAGCACGGCATTGCACGTGATAATTTCTTAAATAATAAATTATATATATATATAATTATAAATTGTTTCACGTTAGTTAAATTTATTAAAATTTACATTTATGTTAAAAAGCAGTTAATTATTTATTTTGAGCTTAAAAAATAATAGGGGTTATTATTTTAAAAAAAATCTTAATAAAATTTATTGAATTAAAATTAAATTTTATCTCTCATTTTTAATAATCGATGTTCTTTAATTTTTTCCCAATTTATCTATTAATAGACCAATTATTCTTGAATTATAAAACTTATAAGAGTTATATCATTATTATAATTATAAATATAAATAAGCTAAATATATTTATTAGTATACATCTATGAATTTACTTTAACTAATTTTATCGTTCTTAAAAAAACACATTTCCAAGTCAATAATTAAGCAACAAAAAATCCCTACAAAAATTATTCTAACAAAAAAAAGTTAGATGAAAGTTAAGGTAAATAATCCAACAAAAATAAGATAACTAAATTTTTTATTATAAAAAAAAAACCAAGAAAGTAACCCAAGTAAAAAGAAAGTTTCAAATGTGTTTGTAAACAAAATATAGAGAAGTGTATATACAGTAGAAGATCATTGTTACCAAACTTTTGAAATTAAAGAATTCATACACTAACTTCAGATGACAATCTTATAATAAGTGTTCTTGTAACAAACCGTAGACAACTATTTAAAGGATTGAAAAATTCAATTTATTATTTTAATTAGAAATAAAATGTCAAATAAAATCGATGAGATTTGGTAAAAAAATATCTTATTTTCTATGTGAAAATTTAAATGATATTGTAAATATCACGGATGAAAATCTAAATGATATCGTAAATATCTACGTTATTTGAATTTTTTTTATATTTCAATAAATGACATTTTTGTAATTTAGAGTATGACTTAAGGGTAGAATCGTTTAAAAATGATTTTCTCCTTAAACCACACTTTAAGATAGTATGATATGATATGATTTATCATTAGTCTTTGAAATGATTTTATCTCTACAACAACAAATATTATTAAAATTATCGAAAAACATATTACGAACCATCAACGTTGATAATATCAAGGTTAGATTGTTATATAATAAAATTTGACACTTAATATTAAATTCTTACTCACTAAAGTTTAAGGACTAAATTCTTATAAATTTTAAAGTAGAATTTGAGATTAACCTTTTTTTTGTAAGAGTTTTTAAAATAATAATTGCATACAATGCCTTAAAAATATTGATTTTTCAATAAGAATATGGATTTGTAAAACGTTGTATAGGAGAATTGTTTTCTCAATAAAAATATTGATTCAGTAGACTCATTCCTAAAAAGAAAAAAGAAGATGCAAGTAGATTTGAGCCTCCAACCTATGTATATCATTGTACTAAAAGAAAAAGAAACTTAGAAGATTAGACAAATTCAAAATAATTATAAATATGGCTGCTTAAAAAAAATTAGCACTTTTAATCATTAGTATTAATGATAATATTATATTATATTAATGATTATGAATACAAGTAAATTTAATTTGTAATTATTTGGTCAGAAAAGTCCATTTAAACAATTTCTTGATTTAAAATATTTAATTACTTGCCACCAAGGCATGATAACATACATTATGCAAAAATACCATTTGGTTCAATCTCATATATTTGTCAATTCAAGTTAAAAAATAATTATAAACATTTGACTACCAAGGTTACCGAACTTACAAAATTCATTCAATGATCAATAATTAACCATTTGGTTCATTTCATTCATTCCCATATATTCTACCATTTTCTATTATAAGTTCGAATCTTCTTTTTCAAATGTGGTTGAATTAAAAAATCAATCAATTCTTTAGCTAAAGAAGAAAATTCATTTAGCTAAACATATACATTTACAAAACTCAAGCCTGCTTATCCTAAATAAAAATCAATACAAGACTAGAAAAAAAATAAATAAATAAAAAAAAAAAAAAAACCAAAACACAGACTGAATGAATATTTAACTATAATAGTCATTAGCAAGCTTAAATGCCTCAGAATCACTCCAAATAGGAGGTGCCTTCAAAATCTTTACCGATGATTTCAGAATGGTACTTTTTTCTAGATCGAACACATGTGTGTTATATTTAAAGCCATGATTGAAACACGAATTCACTTCATTCAAAAAATATATGCAGTTGCTTTCAAAACCTTCAAGATCGGTCGGGGTCGAAATCGAGAAACAATTCACCTCCAAAACAAATGCTCGATTCCCTAAGTTCTTGACCTCAACCCATCTTTCCCTCCTTTGATCCAACTTATGAACTTTGAAACCAACCGATTTTGCATCGTTGCGCAACCGACGAGTACTAGGCCAAAATGAATTCAACTGACTATCTACAAATCGATCCACCACGTAAATCTCACCCCCACATCCAACCAAATGTTTCAAATCCCCATGAACACTCATTGGATCAGAAATTTGTACCAATTTCATGGATGAATTAATAAAAAACACTCTTCCTTGTCCATCAACTGTATACATTTGACCGTTGTACACGATCACATCATCGTAGTTAGCATTCTGGTTTATCACATTAAATTTTCGCCTCTCGAAATTCTCTCCATATTCCATAAACGATAACCATCCGCTATAGTGAAGTGCTACAATAATACAAATGTTTTTGTGCTTCTGAGGAAACACAAGTATCTTAACAAATTTTTTAAAATCAGTGGTATGAACATTGGTGGCTCCAAGAGAATATGATCGAGCAACTTCCTCTATTCGAAAATCGAGAAAGTTCACTTTCTTTCCTTTGTTGTTGGATTTATAGTTCAAATAAACCGGACGTTGAGATAGATTTGTATTGTCGATCATCGCTAAAAAGCCTTTTGAAGATTGATGATGATCAAGGGGAGTGAAGCGATAGATTATGCTTCGAAAAAGTATAGATTCATAAAATATACTATAAATCTCACGATTAGAGACGTGTGAAAGGGGGAATATCAGGTTTAGTTTAGGAAGAGAATTACGCCATGATCGACAGACGCTACGAAATCGGAGGACGTCGATGTAGGTATCCAGGTGTTGCCCGATGAGCGGCCAAAGTTCATGAGGAAGATCCGACCACGATACCTGAGATTGATCCTCCATTTGAGCCTTGAATTTGCTTGCACAACGTTAAAGAACAAATTGCTTCAATTAGGGCTGATTTTAGATTTATTAAATATTGGAGTCTTCAAAGGATTCCCATTTCTAATTGGAGTTTAGTCGTTTACTGTATAAAATATCTAATTCAATATTCTTTTCTTTTTAATTTTACCAGATTCAAATATAACTTTTTAGATTTTTTCCTCCAATCTTTTTAAAATATATTTTCTAGATTTTGGGATTAAGCCATAGAAGTTTTAAAAATGTAATATACTATATTATCTTATATTTTGTTTTTCTAAAATAAAACTGGTATAGTATAATGCATTATATTATATAAATCAAAATAGTAATTACACAAAACGGGTTGTTTAAAAAAAAAAACACAGAAACGGGATAGTTTTTTTATTTTTATTTTTTTGAGAATACGGGATAATTGTTTAAGAATTAATTGAAACGAATATTTAGTTTTATAATTGATTTAATTTTATAAATATATTATCGATCATATTTTTAAAATATGACTTTTACACTCATGAGCATAGTTTTTTTTTTTTAGAAACGAGCACAGTTCAACTTTAAGCCATTAATCTAAATTATACACAATTAATAATAAATCGAATGGGTGGTGATGAAATGATTTTATTGTTTAGTTATAAACCAGTTTAGTAACGTCACAGGTTTGATCCCGAGAATCGATATTTGTTATCCTCTCCTGATATACACTCAAAAGAAAACTACTAGCGGCATATTGTACCTATAGCATAATTTCTAAAATAATTTATCTATAACACATTATATTTTATTTCCTACTACAATGAAAATATTTTATCATTTTTTATTATATATGCAAAATCCCAAAAGAAACAAGGTTGGAACAAAACTTTCCTATAAATACTTCTTTGTTACCAAACTTGCAAAATTCTTTCAATTTTCTATTATAAACTTAAAAAATAGGGAAATTGTATACACTTTTGGAAAAATATTTGCAAGCGTGTTTAAATCCCAACTTATTTGCAAGAATATTTTTCCTTTAATTTTCTATTTTAAATATATAAATTGTAAGTTACCATTTTACTCTTCATTTAATTATATTATTATTTTTCTTCTCTAGATCGACACCTGCTTCTCCTTCCTTTTTGTGCAATTTCTTCTGGGCGCTTTCCTTCAAATTCTGGCCGGAAATTCTTCTTCTCCATCGATTTCCGGCGATTTTAATTTGTTCTTTATTCTGTTCGATTTGTTCTTCTCCGGCGTCTTCCTTCTACTCCATCTCACCATTCATTCATCGTCGGTCACGTTGTTCTTCGCCTCTATTTCTTTCGCCTTTATCCAAATCAATTCAAACACTACAACACTAGATAATCGTTTGAGATGATGAGCAATCGCCGCGGAAAATGTGTTTGCAAAGATGGCAAGTCAAAATGGTGGAGATTCTACGACTTTTTCGCCACTTTTTTCTTTATGAAAATCGCAGCCGTCGAAGACGAAGACTGCAAAACCCTAATTTCGTACTTAAAAATTTAAATAAATAATGTATTAATAAATACTGTACTTATAAATAAATATTGTATTGATAATAAATACTGTATTAATAAATCTTGTATTAACATTTTATTAGAGAACATTTAATGTTAAATCCTCATTATTAATACTAGTACTAATAATAAATAGTACTAATAATAAATACAATAATTTGAAAGTGTATTAATCATTGATATTGTATTAATCTTTAATATTGTATTAATCATTAAAACTGTATTACATAAACAAAACTAATACAGTAAATAAAACTTGAAGTGTTTTTGTAAATAATTTCATCTTCATTTGTCATTAAAACTGTATTAATCATTAATACTGTATTACTTAAACAAAACTTGAAATATTTTTGTAAATAATTTCATCTTCATTTTAGGGTTTGAGTTGCAGATGACGGCGACGCAAATAGAGTTATGCCAAAAACCCAATGGGTTCAGCTTGACGGCGGCGCAAATGGAATTTCGGCAAAAATCCAAAGATCGACGGCGGCACAAATGGAGTTACGTTAAAAAACCAATAGGTTAAGCTCGACTGCGACACAAATAGAGTTTCGGCAAAAATCTAATGGGTTAAGCTCGACGGCGGCGCAAATGGAGTTCCAACAAAAATCTGGCAGGTCTGCTTGAAAACTATTGTGAAGAAATCGATGATGTGGCAGGCGTATTTCTTGCGCCCAGTGAACGGATGGGAGAGATTTGGGGAAGAAGGTGATGACGTGGGTTTCTTTCTTGCACATAAAGGAGGGATATTTTTGTCTTTTATTATTAAAACAAATTTATTTAATTAAAAACAAAAATTACTTTTGCTAATTAATCTTAACCTGGACAGATTTGCAATTAGTTTTCTATTTTGGCCTGCTATTTAACTTTTCCCTAAAAAATACCATATTACAGAATAACAGTAACTAGAACAATCATTGATCCCAAAAACTCTTCCTAATCACATCCAACGTTTTGATTTATTCGAAATTATATACAACAAATTAACTTTCACCTATTATCCCACTCTTAAACTAAATTACTTTGGCAGTCCAGAAGTCGAATCGAACGATCGTTGAAAGGTTAGATGTTCGAATTTACTACCTTCTTTGTTATTGAACAAACAAAATACTCATGATCATATTTTATAAAACACTTGCAAAATCAATTACAAACAAATGAAGCTGCATAAGAGTTTATTCCTACTTTATTTCTTTGAATCAAAGTTGAACTTATATATAAACTCAAATGCTAGTCATAAATAATAAAAAGGAAAAGAAAAACCCAAACATGAAGATCCCGCTTGATGACTATTTCGTTTTTTATTTTTTGTTTCTAGTTTTTCATTTTAAATTTTTGGTTTTTTATTTTAAAAAATAAAAACCATAAGGGTTAGATAACTGATTTTAGTTTTATGTTGAAAATTAAAAACCAAAAAACAACAAAAATAACATTTTGTTTTGAATTTTTTAGTTTTTTGTTTGGCAAATTTGCACTCAAAATAGTTGTTTAAGAAAACAAAAATAAAAATTGTACAACACCATGGTTGTTCAGAAGTTTAATTAGGTTATACTTAGTTATCCACCCAGAATAATTAACAAAGAAAACATTGCTTTTGTCTCCTGTCATGAGTTTACATTTTAAGAATGGTGCTTTTTTCAAGATCGAACACATGAATGTTATACTTATAATTATGGCTAAAACACGAATTCACTTCATTCAGAAAATATATGCAGTTGCTTTCAAAACCTTGAAGATCAGTAGGGTTCGAAATTGAGAAAGAATCCACTCCTAAAACAAATGCTTGATTCCCCAAGTTCTGGACCTCCACCCATCTTTTCCTCCTTTGATCCAACCTATGAACTTTGAATTCTATCGATTTTGCTGTAGATCTGCCATGGCACCACGTACGGATACTATACCAATACGAATCAAAACGATCCAACTGATTTTTACTCATTTCTACACATCGATCCACCATATAAATCTCACCCCCACATTCAACCAAATGTTTCAAATCCCCGTAAAGACTTATTGGATAAGAAATTTGTACCAATTTCATGGATGAATTATGATATGATCCAGGATCTAGATTATATCAAAAGTAAAAGAATACAAGATAACCCAAGTTTTGATAGGTCTTGGAATCTCCCCTCTCAAGACAATCTCTTGAACCCTACAATAAATCTCTCAATAACTCACTCAATAATTGGATACCTAAACCCTAACCTAACCCACTCTATTTATAACAAAATCCTAACTTATTCTACAAGTAATTGCTAAATAGAGCCGTAGGCCCAACCTTATCAAATTAATCAAGAACACTCTTCCCCGTCGATCAATCGTATACATTTGGCCTTTGTACACAATCATATCGTCGTAGTTCGGCTTCTCGTCGATCATATCCCATTTTTGCCTCCTGAAAAAATCCTCTCCATCTTCCCTAAAGAATAACCATCCGTTACAGTGAAGCCCTACAATTATGTTTTTGTGCTTCTTAAGCTTCTTAGGAAACACTAGATTCTTAACTAGAATACCATTCGCATGAGTACTCGTGGCTACTTTCGTTATTCGAAAATCGAGAAAGTTCACATTCTTTAATTTGGTGTTGGATTTATCGTTCAAATCGATTGGACGGAGAGATAGATTTTTATTGTCGATCATTGCTAAAAAGCCTTTTGAAGAAGAAGAAGAACCAAAGTTTGAAGATGGATGATGATCGAGGGGAGTGAAACGATAGATTATGCTTCGAAAAAGTAAAGATTCATAAAATAAACTATAGATCTCAAGTTTAGGATCACAAAATAAACTATATATTTCAAGTTTAGGAAGTGAATTACGCCATGATCGACAGACGCTGCGAAACCGGAGGACATCGATGTAGGTATCGAGCCGTTGTCCGATGAGCGGCCAAAGTTCATCAGGAAGATCAGACCATGATACCTGAGATTGATTCTCCATTGGAGAGTTGAAATTGCTTGCTAGCACAAGATCAAGAACAAATCCGAAGAATGAACGAATTTTTTTTATAATTGATTCTGGTTTTAAAGGCGATTTCATATTCATTAAAGGATTTGGATTCCGAATGGGAGTGAACAAAAATATGTTTTATTATTATTATTATTACTATAAAATCTCTCATTCCATTTCAAAAAGAAAAATCTGATTCAATTGATTCAAATATATATTTTTAGATTTTTCCCCTGATTCTTCTTTCAAATATGTTTTTAGATTTTTTTAGTGCAAGGTGAAGGAAGAGGACCACAAATTTGTGTACAATTACTCTCAAATTAATGAGAGTTAAGTATCGATTCCATGAATCGAAACCATAGACAACTGAATTTCAACCAAACATTCAAACCACCAACTCACGGAGACTTTCAGTTTTTTTAGATATTTTTTATTTAGTCATATAAATTTTGAAAATGTAATATATTATACGTACTATTTTTCCTATTTTGCTAAAGTGAGGGAAGAGCCTGTATTTTCGGTGTAGGTGGAAGAAACACTATCCAAGAAATCATTTTGAAAGACCAGATATGGAGTTACAAGAAATCATTGTTTCTTTAATTAGACTATATTTTCCAACAAAGTTATAATTAAATTGTTTTTCAACAAAGAAATCATTTTCGGTGTCTAATAAAGAAATATGATGAATTGTAACATTTTCTTGTGCTTTCTTTTGAGAGAAAAGGGTGAGAGAATGGAAGAGCAAGTATGGCTTTATGAGAAGATATTATTTCTAATGCACAGATATGGAGTTGCAAATATAATCTTTTTAAAATTTATAATGCTTCTTCAGTAACCTTAAATCAGAGAGCTCTTTGTAACCCACATTTTTAGTACTAGAATTTTAACACGGCTTGCACGTGATAATTTTTAAAATAATAAATTATATATATTTATTTAATAAAATATGTCAATTGAGTGCAATAAATAGTATATATATATATAAATAATTATAAGTTATTTCCTACCTTTTACACTACATTTAAATCATCAAATAATAATTTCAATATAATATTGAATTTTATAACTATTTTTTCACGTTAGTTAAATTTATTAAAATTTACATTTATGTTAAAACACAGTTAATATTTTATTTTGAGCTTAAAAAATAATAGGTGTTATTATTTAAAAAAAAACTTAATAAAATTTATCGCATTAAAATTAAATTTATCTCTGATTTTTAAAAATCGATACTCTTTAAAAAAAAATCACAATTTATCTAGACCCATTACTATTGAATTATAAAATTTATAAGAGTTATATCATAATTATAATTGTAAATATAAATAAACTAAATATAATTATTAGTATACATCTATGAACTTACCTTAATTTCAAATGACAATTTTATCATTCTTCAAAAAAAAAAATCCACATCTCCAATCTAAACAATTAAGCAACCAAAGATCCATACAAAAACTATTGTAGCAAATGAAAAGTTAGATGAAAGCTAAGGTAAATAATCCAACAAAAATAAGATAATTAAATTTTTTATTATAAAACAAAAAAACAAAAAGAAACCAAGAAAGGTAACTCCAACAAAGAGAAAGTTTCAAATGTGTTTGTAAATAAAATATATAGAGAACTATATACATAGTAATAACAGAAAATCATTATTACCAAACTTCTGGAATTGAAGAATTCATGCACTTTAGCCTCAGTCTTCAAACATTTTTTTAAAGGCACAATTATGCAAAAAAGATCCCTATAAAAATTATTGCAACAAAACAAAAATTAGATGAAAGTTAGGGTAAATAATCTAACAAAAATAAGATAACTTATTATAAAAAAAAACAAACAAAGAAAAGTAAATCCAACCAAACAGAAACTTTGAAATCTCTTATCTTCTAACTTAGTAATAAAATCTATAAGTTTTAATAAAAATATCTTATCTTCTATCGATGAAAATCTAAATGATATTGTAAATATTTTCTACCTTATTTGCATTTAATTTTTTTTTATATTCCAATAAATGATAGATTTGTAATTTAGGGCATGACTTAAAGGGTAAAATCGTCCAAAAATGATTTTTCCCTTAAGCCACACTTTAATGTAGTATGATAAGCCACACATGATATGATATGATATGCTCCTCCATACATACACCTATATAAAAGTATCCTTTTTCGAAAAAATATATTATACTATTTTATAGTTTTCTTTTGCAAAATTAAAACTGGTATAATATAGAGAAATTGTGATGAATATTCACTTTTCAAAAATATTTACCAATCTAGTCGTTTTAAAAAATATTAGTAAATGTTTTTCAATATATATATATATATAACAGTAAATCTATTTCTTTGATTTTAATTTAATTTTATTCAACTTTTGAAATACACAATCACCTTATTGATTTCTGAAATTGAATACGTATAAACTACTAAATATAGCTATTCCCAAATGTGAATGATATATTTAATAATTTTAGGGATTTTTTCTGTTGGTTATTAATTTAAATGATTTAAATTGAAAAATTGTGCTTCGATAGTCCAATTTCACAAAAATATTTGGATCACTGTAAAAATAAGATATTGTTAATATTCATTATACAGTATTATTTAGGATATTAATACATATTTTTTATTATTAATAGAGTATTATGTATCATTAATAATACAATATTATATATTGCATTTTTTTCTCTTAGAAATATAGAAAAAGAAAGGAAATTATACAGTAATTGAAGTTCTACCTTATCCCTCTTCCTCAAGTATGCAGAACCGCTGAAAACGAAGAAAAAAAAACGTGTCCTAAATAATATTGTTGTTGTAGTAAAAAAAATAATTCATTCAAAATATTTAATTACTTTCCACCATGGCATAATCATATACATGATGCAAATTAACATTTGCTTCAAATCTCATATAATTGTTTACCCATGTTAAAAAAAACAGTTAAGAAACTTACAAAAAAATCATTAAAATTATAATTGTTCTGAAATTTTACGAAATTATACTTTGTATCTTATTTTGGTTGATTCTAATGTAGTGAGTACGAGATTAAGTTCAAATTTTTATTTTCTGAATATATATTAAAAAATCAATCAATCCTACGTTCAATTCAAATGCATAAACAAAAAGTTTCATTTACTTGATTCCCTAAGTTCTTGACCTCCACCCATCTTTCCCTTCTTTGATCCAACCTATGAACTTTGAAACCAACTGATTTTGCTAAAAATCGATCATCACACCACCTTCATTTACTAGGCCAGAACGAAACCAACCGACTTTCCTTCCTTTCTACAAATCGATCCACTTATTGGATCAGAAATTTGTACCAATTTCATGGATGAATTAATCAAGAACACTTTTCCATGTCTATCAATTATATACATTTGATCATTGTACACAATACCATCATCGTAGTTAGCATTCTTGTTGATTCGATTCCAATTTTGTCTCTCGAAATTCTCTCCATATTTCCTAAACATTAACCATCCAATATAGTTTAGTCCTACAATAATTTTTTTGTGCTTCTTTTGAGGAAACACTAGAATCTTAACTAGAAATTCAATAGTATGAGTATTGGTGGCTACTTTCTTTATTTGAAAATCGAGAAAGTTCACTTTCTTTACTTCGTTGTTGGTTGAAATTGTTCTGATGGAGAGATAGATTTTTACGGTTGATCGTCACTAAAAATCCTTTTGAAGAAGGAGAAGAAACAAAGTTTGAAGGTTGATGATGATTGAGGGGTGTGAAACGATAGATTATGTTTCGGAAAAGTAAAGATTCATAAAATAAACTATAAGTATCAAGATTAGAGGAATGTGAAAGGGGAAAATGAGGTTCAGTTTAGGAAGAGAATTACGCCATAATCCACATACGCTACAAAATCGGAGGACATCGATGTAGGTATCGAGGTATTGTCCGATGAGAGGCCAAAGTTCATTAGGAAGATCCAACCATGATACCTGAGATTGATCTTCCATTGGAGGGTTGATTGATCTAAATTGGTTGTCACAATCAAAGGCTTCAAATTGATTACATATTGAAGTGTTCACTTTTTATAGATGAATGATTTAGATTCGGAACGAGATCGGAATGGGATAGTGTAAATCTGGTTTTTGTATAAAATTTCTTATTCAAATGATTCAGATATATCTTTTTAGATTTCCCGTAATTGTTTTTTAAAATATGTTTTTAGATTGTCTTTTTTTGTGTGTGTTCCAGTTGGAGAAAGGAAACTACAAATGAAAGGATAATATTCCTCTCAAATAAATTATATCAATTTAAATTTTTTTTTATTAAGCTATAGAAAATTTGAAAATGTAATATATAATATTATTTTATATTTTTTTTTTTTGCTAAAAAAAACTTACATCATATCTTTCAAAAAAAAAAAAACTGGTATAATATAATGTATTATAAATTAAATATTAATTACTCAAAAAAGGATTAATTATTCCAGAATTATTGGTATTTTTTAGAACAATTATTTACGAATTAAGTTTTTTTATTTTGAGTACACCAACACTCATACTCTACTGATGAACAGCAAAAATGATGAACACCAACACTTTGCAAACACAACTTTTGGATTATTCAAACTTTGCAAGCTTTTACTTGATTGGGTCATTGAATCCTGACACACCATTCCAAAAAGGATTCTTCTTTTAAAAATTACATAATTACATAATCCATCAAATAATTCTACAAAATCAAATATTTTTCATTGTAGATTTATAGGGACACAAGCTCCTATCATATCATCATCCTAGATGAAAACACCCAGAATAAAAAGATTGTTCATAAAAGAAGACAATCTCTAGGAATATTATGGCTCGTTTGATAACGTTTCTGTTTCATGTTTCTTGTTTCTTAGTTCTTGTTTTTAGTTTTTTGTTTCTTATTTTTTGAGAATAAGAAACAATAATATGTTTGATAACCGTTTCTACTTCTTGTTTCTTAAAAGATATAAAAAACAGAAACAAACTTGTTTGATAACTATTTCTTGTTTTTTGTTTCTTATTTCTTGCTTTTTGTTTATATATATATATATATATATATATATATATACATATGTATATATATATATACATATGTATATATATATATATACATATGTATATATATATATACATATGTATATATATATATATACATATGTATATATTTAGGCTTCTAACAAAATATAACATGCATTAAAATATGACCATCGAAAGTTTACATTTTCTAGTATAATAAAATCTTTTATAATTAAAAAAAAATCTTAATATAGAACTAACCATAAATTTAATATGTTATCTCTCACATAAATTATTTGTCACAAATGACATGTTTAAAAAATGTTGTGAGTGTAAAATATTAAGGTAGTGTCAGTTGTATATTTTAGTGAACAAATTTTTCATGATACCAAATTTTTTATGGATTCCGAGTGTATTATTAACTTAAATAATAAATAAATACACATATACAAAATTTTCAAATCAACCCATAAATTAAAAATACATAATTCCATTAAAAATATAAACAATAAAAGATTACAAAATTTAAAACTAAAAAATAAAATGGTAAAAAAACATACAAAATTAAAAGAATTAAAAATTGCAAAATATAAAAATTGCAAAAATGATTTGAAAAAAAAATACAAAGTTGGGATTTGAACCATGGACTTGACAAATTCTGGAAAAAAAGGTTGACAACACAAGCATCACACCACAAGCAAATATTGTGACTTTTTTTGAACGCATAATAGAAAACTAAAACAATACTGGGTTTCAAAAAAAAAAAAGAACGGAACAAGAGAAACAAGTTTTGAGAGTTTCTCATTTTTTCACATAATTTGAGAAATGTTTCTTGTATTTTTGGGAACAAGAAACGGGAACAATTATCAAACAAGACTGTTTCTCAATAAATAAGAAACAGGAACACGAAACAGGAAACAGGAAACGAGAACGTTATCAAACGAGCCCTTAGAGTCTAAATTCCCTCGTCTTTGTTCTCTAGAGGATGCACAATGGTTGAAGATGATGAGAGTTGCTTCTCTTGACGTCTCACATTCGAGGTGGCGGTGGGATTATTTTTCTAGACGACCCCCAATTTCGCTTTTGTTTCCTAGATTGTCTTCTATGTCCCGATCTAGCGAAATAGAGCGTGCCCTGAAAGTCCGTAAAAATGATAGTACAATGGTGCCTTTCTCAAGGTCAAATACAGGGGTGAGCGGGTTGCGGTCATTGTTGCGAGACGAATTCACATCATTCAAAAAATAAATGCAGTTCTTTCTAAAAGCATCAAGTTTAGAGGTAGAAACTGAGAAACAATCCATCCCGAAAACAAAAGCATGATTCCCCAAGTTCTTGACCTCCACCCAACTTCCCCTCTCCTGATCCAGCCTATAAACTTTTAAATCAACAGATATTGTCATCAGATGGCCACGGAACCAGCTATAAGCATATAATCGATCCGAATTCATTTTTTCATATTGATCCACTACGTAAAGCTCGCCCTTACATTCAACCAAATATTTAAAATCACCAAAAACATTCATCGGAGCGGAAATTTGAACCAAATTCATAGAAGAATCAATCAAGAACACTCTACCCTGCCCATCAACTGTATAAATTTGGCCCTTAAACTCGATCATATCATCGAACTCAAAATTACCCCTCACTCGATTCCATTCTTGGCACTTGCAGCTCTCCCCAAATTCCATAAATGATAAACACCCGTTGTGGTCAAGTCCTATAATAGTACAGATTTTGTTATCCTTCTCATCGATGCAGACCGAATTCGGAAACACTAGAACCTTAGGCATTTCTGTAAAACGAGTAGTGTAACCACGGATGGCTGCAAGAGAATAAGATTGAGCAATTTCATGTATTCGAAAATCGAGAAAGCTCACTTCCTTTCTCCGGTCGTTGTATTGATAGCTCGAATAGATCGGATGCTGGAATCTGTTGCTGAGATGTGTACTTTCGATCACAGCCAAACAGCCAGAAGAAACAGAGTTTGAAGATTCATGACGTTTCAGGGGACTCAAGCGATAGGTTATCATCCGGAAAAGTACATATTCTTCATCAAATACCTTAATATTAGGGTTTAGAGGATGTGAAAGGGGGAAAATTACCTTCAATTTAGGAAGAGAATTGCGCCATGATCGACAGACGCTGCGAAATCGAAGGACGTCGATGTAGGTATCGAGGCGTTGTCCGATGAGCAGTCAAACTTCATGAGGGAGATCCGACCATGATACCTGAGATTCGGCCATTGGAGCGTTGATATTGCTTGCAGAAAACAATAAAGTTGAAATTGCTTGCAGAATAAGAAGATACCTGAGATTCCGCCATTGGAGAGTTGAAATTGCTAGCAGAAGAAGAAGATGTCTGAGATTCCGCCATTGGAGCGTTGGAATTGCTTGCAGCAGAAACCCTAGACGCTCCCACTGAAGTTGAAGAAGTGGAAATGAGAGAACAAGGCTCGGTTATGCATACAATTTGTGAGTTTTTTTTTTAAATTCATTAATTTAAATCACAGTTTTCATAAATACTTTTAAATTTTCACCATAACTATTTTATTTTTAAATGTAAATTAAAGTCATAATTTGTTTGACAAAAAAAAAAAAGTCATATTTTAAGAATGATTTTTTTAGTATCATTTGGGAGAGGGGGGACATCTACTCTCAAATACTAATTTTAGGGATCGAACTCATGATCATGGTATTAAATTGAACTTTACCAAACAATAAAATTATTAAGTCACTATCCATTTCAATTTTTTAGGAAGATTAATATACAAGATAATAAAATAAAGGTTAAAATATCATTTTGGTCTTTCAACTATCATCAAAGTTCCATTTTGATTTCTAGATTTTTAAAAGTAAATTTGGTCCATCAACTATCATAAAAGTTTAATTTTGGTCTCTTAATTTTGTAGAAAGGTTAAAAATATTCCCTCACTTCAAATTTTTCTATCGTCCATTTGTTAACTGATGATGTGTCAAAAAAGAAAATAAAAACTTGGTAAATGATTTTATGGGTATAGATAAAAAAAAAGTTGAAGAAAAGGAGGGTTTGGATGTTGATAAAAAAAATAGTCAAATGGGTTATAAAAACCTAAAACTCATTAATTCAATCTATGATCACACCTACTTAGAATTTAATTTTCTATGAATTTCCTTAACATTCATTAGTCGATATAAAATTTAAATGAAGAAAAATGGGAAAGAAGAAAGTTTAGGGTTTATTTCTTCTAATCATTGAGTTGATTGGGGTTCTTCAAGTCATAAATTTTTTTAATGCCAATACTTTCAATTGAAAGGATGCCTTGAAATCGAGCCAAATCAAAGATAACCCGAAACCCTACATTAATCTAGCTATGAATGTAGAGTATAACACCAAGAGATCACAGATTCTAATTTCTAGACTCCTTTTTTGAACTAAAAACACATTCTATATCTAATGAAAGAAAAATTTTAAGACAAAATTGATGGGAGGTAGAATATTAAAACAGATGACTTGTTTAGAATAAACACTAACTCCTTTCAACACTAATTTTTGGTTCATTGACTCCTGACCAACCATATTAAATTACATAATATTGGGCCAAGCCAAGAATGGGAATAAAATTCAAATACATTGAAAAATAAGTTTGAGTAATATAAAGTGATTCATTTATTAGAAGTGCCTATCATAAATTTAAATTACCAGTCTCAAGAATAAAAAGATTGTTAGTAGCCGTCAAAAAAAAAAAGATTGTTAGTAAAAGAAATCATATCTAGTAATTAAAAAAGAAAAGAAAACAATTCAAACATAAACTAATTTGCTTCATTTCTTTCGCGGTTAGATTTAGTGCTCTGATACCGAATGTGTCAGTGGCACAATAGATTCATTGTTTGATTGTAAACCAGTTTAATACTAATATCACAGGTTCGATCCGGAGAATCAATACTTGTTCCCCTCTTCCAATATATATTAAAAAAAAAGATTTAGTGCTCGGATAGATCTTAAATCTGTTATTGAGATTTGTAGTGTAGATGATGGCCAAAAAGCCTTCCGCCGGACTAGAAGAAACATAGTTTGAAGATTGATGACGATCTAGGGGATTGAAGCAATAGATTATCCTTTTGAAAAGCACAAATTCACACATTATGTTATAAAGTGGCCAAAGTTGATGAGGAAGATTCAACCACAACTATCATGGATGGTTCAATTGGTCAAAGAAGACCTTGAGTGTAAGGTGATGTGTTCAATCTACATGTGGCCACACCTACTAATTCCTTTCTGACATTCAAAGTACATGCAGACTGATCCGGACGAATAAAAAAATGAAAAGAAAAATCCAACCAGGATACTTAAGATTCCTCCATTGGAGCGCTGTTATTGCTTGCAAAACAAATCCTACCTAATATAAAATTTGTTAATTTTTTTTTTCTTCAAATCGATTCAGTTATAAATATTTGTGATTAAACTGTTTCATTTTTAAATGTAAGAACCTATTTACGTCCTCTTTCTCATTTCAAAAAAAAACAAATCCTCTTTTTTAAAGCCAACTCAACGGGGTTTAAATTTTCTTTCTAATTTTTTTAATTTTAAAAAAATAATCTTTTTTAAGAACTATTTTAATATATTTGATTTTATTATAATAATTATTACATAAAATTGATTTGTTTATAATTGTTATATTAAAAACGATTTTGTACAATGATTTTAATGCTTATTTCTACATTTTTATAATGGTTTTGGTATAACCGATTAAAAGTTTATTTTACACTTTAAAATTTTGTGTATAATCCTAGAAAATATTGAAGTTTACTAATCGTTTTGGTGGTGTTTGGCTCAAGGTGAAATGAGACGAGAGGAGATGTAGACACCAAAAAAAATTTGTTTGCAATGTGAGGAGATGAGATAACAAAACAACCTTCTTCTTTGGAACGCATAGAGATAAGATGAAAGCAAAAAATTTGGGTTCATCGAAAGGATATAAGAAGTTAAGGTATTTAATATAATTTTTTAGAGAAACTTATCAGCTAGTCAAATCTAGAAAACAATGTAACACCCTCAATTTAAGGTCTAGTTATCGGTTAACATGATCGCCCTGCTTAATTTTCTTTTCTAAAAAAAAACACAATATACAACCAAATACTTCAAAACAGTTCTCAGTGCCCTACTTACATCCACAAATCTTGAATCCCAAAAGAGTGTGAAAGTCTCACTCCCCTTTCCAAAATGGGGTGGTTGATCCATCAAGCACTTTCACTCTATTCATCACACTACAAACCATTTCTTACCTTGCATTTTAACTTCCAGCAACATCCACACATGTTCATACCCTGCCAATTCTATAGCAGCTTAGCATAATCTCACATAGAATACAAACACCCATAATTGAAATTAATATTCAGAGCCACACAGTGAAGCCTTTCAACCCAAATACCTCACCTATTGTTGAGTAGGTTCGCCACTGATTTGCCTGGTTTCAATCGCTCAATCTCGTGTAGCATTTTTTCCCTTTGTTGATCAATTTTCCTCTCGATACTAAATTTGACTATATTTATAATTATTTTGTGAAAAAATGGAGTACAACTTACCTTTTTATTTACCTAGTCTTACATTTTTTTGTTGAATAATAAAATTATCTTCAAAGAAGACCATCTCCACGAATATTAGTCTAGATACACTCGAAATACATAAGAGAAGAATATCTCTAGGAATATTGGTCTACATTCCCTCGTCTCTTAGAAGTGGTGCAGTAAAGTCTAGATACACTCGGCATACATAAAAGAAGACCATCTCTAGGAATATTAGTCTACATTCCCTCGTCTCTTAGAAGAGGTGTAGTAATCAAGCGCCTAGACATTGAGAGTGTCCTCCCCTCAAAATCTCAAATTCGAGGTAATTGTGGGATTAATTTTCTAGGCGACCCCCAATTTCGCATATGTTTCCTATATTGTCTTTTGGATTATCTTTGGTGTCTGACTTAGAGACGGACTAATCTAGCCAAATAGAGCGTGCCCTGAAAGTCCGTAGAAATGATTGTAGAATGGTGCCTTCCTCAAGGTCAAACACATGAGTGAGTGGGCGGTGGCCATCGCTGCGAAACGAATTCACATCCTTCAAAAAATATGTGCAGTTCTTCCTAAAACCTCCAAGTTTAATGGCAGAAACTGAGAAACAATTCATCCCCAAAACAAACAGGCATGATTCCCCAAGTTCTTGACCTCCAACCAACTTCCCATCTCCTGATCCAACCTATGAACTTTTAAATCAACAACTTTTGCCCCCAAACTGTCACGGAACCACCTACAATTACATAACTGTTCCACATTCCTTTCTTCAAATTGATCCACAACGTAAAGCTCGCCACAACATTCAACCAAACGTTTCAAATCCCCGAAAACATTCATCGGATCGGAAATCTGAACCAAATTCATAGAAGAATCAATCAAGAACACTCTACCCTGTCTATCAAGGGTATAAATTTGGCCCTTGTACTCGATCATATCATCAATGCAGACCGAATTCGGAAACACTAGAACGTTAGGCAGTTCTGTAAGACAAGCACCATAACGAAGGATGACATGCGAATACGATCAAGCAACTTCCTCTGTATTCGAAAATCGAGAAAGTTCACTTCCTTTCTCTGGTCGTTGTATTGATAGCTCGAATGGATCGGATGCTGGAATCTGCTATTGAGATGTGTACTTTCGATCATAGCCAAACAGCCAGAAGAAACAAAGTTTGAAGATTCATGACGATTCAGGGGACTCAAGCGATAGATTATCCTTCGGGAAAGTACATGATCTTCAAATAACTTGATACTAGGGCTGGGGGGATGAGAAATGGGTAGGATCACCTTCAATTTAGGAAGAGAATTGCGCCATGATCGACAGACACTGCGATATCGAAGGACGTCGATGTAGGTATCGAGGCGTTGTCCGATGAGCGGCCAAACTTCATGATAGAGATCCGACCACGATACCTGAGATTCCGCCATTGGAGCTTTAAAATTGATTGAAGAAGAAGAAGATACCTGAGATTCCGCCATTGGAGCGTTGAAATTGCTTGCAGAAGAAGAAGATTCCTGAGATTGATCCACTACGCCATTAGAGGTTTGAAATTGCTTAGACAAGAAGTATTAGAGAATATGGGGTTTACCTCAAAACCAATCGGTGATGAAGAGAGTAATCCATATATCTTTTATATTGATGTTGGACTCCCTGAGCTCTCAACAAGAAGAACAAACCTGAGATTGATCCGCCATTGGAGCGTTGGAATTACTTGCAGAAGAAACCCTAGACGCCCCCACTGAAGTCAGACGAAGCGGCGATGAGAGAACAAGGCTTGGTTAGTTAATTCATTAATTTAAATCCCAGTTTTCATAAATACTTTTTTATTTTTACCATGACTATTTTATTTTGTCATGTCAATTTAAGTCATTTTTTTAAAAATGATTTTAATATAATCGATATATTAAAAACCATTTTGTCAATCAATTCATTTTTTTTACTTAATAATCATTTTAATTCTTAAAGACGACTGGATTTTGGAGTTGAAAAGAGAAGAAGAAGTGGAAGAGAGAGGAAGCGGAGTAATTTAAAAATATGAAATACTTATTTGTTACAAAAATATGTTTTTTATATTATTTTTTTCTTATATAATCATTGTATATTTATATTTAATGATAAATGTAATATATTTTATTTCATATTATATGGTTAAAAATTAAAAAATGTTTGATAAGACATCTAATAGATTAAATATAAAATATTTTATATTATATTATATGGTTAAAAATTAAAAAATATTTGATGTAATATGTCGTAGATTAAATAAAACATATTTTATATTATATCATATAGTTGAAAATTAAAAAAAATTGATGTGATATTTAATAAGATTATATAAAATGTTTAAAAATGATTTTACACTTTTTTTACTTTTGGGTATAATTTTGAATGTTATCTGTTTAAGTATGATAATCATTTTAATGTTTATTTCTACGTTTAAAATTTTTTTTGTGTAATTATTCTAATGCTTTGCTCTACACTTTTAATAGTGATTTTCATAAAATTGAAAGTGGTTTTTAAGAGTTAAACTTACTTAGTTGCTATTAGAACTTTAATAACAACTATGTAAGTTTTTCGAATCTATCACTAAGAAATCACGTGTTTTTCGAATCTCTCAACCTTGATTTTGAACTAAATAAAAGCATCCATAGCTAATGAAAGAAAAGTTGTAAAATGAAACTTGTATATGAACCGTTGCTAAGCCAAGATTCACAGTTACAAGATTCCTATCAAAGGGTCTATTTTACACCTTTAATTCAAATCTGCAGAGGGAAACACAAGAAAAGATGTAAATCAATCTCGAACGAACCAAAAGAGATATTCATAAAATTAATCAAACTTAGGCAAATCGCATGCCAAAAGAAGTGAAATCTAACCTAGAATAACATTAATGAAGCAAGAGAACCAATATGAAGGAAAATTGAATCAACATCAATGAAGGAAGGAGAACTTTTCACAAACCCTAATCGAATGAGGAAAATCGCATGCCAAAAGAAGAGGAATTTAACATACAATAACTTTAATGAAGGCAAAAGAAGCTTTCAAACGTAAATCAGCAACAAAAAAATTAAAGAAAAATCGAATGAATGAACATAGAAAAAGAGAGGCGAATGAACAGAGCGCTATACACGTACTTCTACAGTTATTATTGTGCACAGCACGAGTAAATTAACACGGATTAGCCGATTAGCCAACTGGATAACATGCACACCAAACAAGTGTCGAGGGGGTTAACTTAACCAGGTTAAGTTAACCCCACACCAAACCGACCCTAAAGCGGATGACTTTTAAGAATGAACATCAACACCTTTTTGCAATACAATCTTTTGTTCATTGAATCCTAGCCAACCATAGTCCAAGGATTCTACTTCTGAAAATTACATAATAATATTGAGCCAAAGCAAGAATGAGTGTTAGTGAACATCCATCAATCAGTTTTATAATTCAAATACATTCAAAAAAATGTTTCATTGAGCTATCAATGATTCATTTATAGAATGAGCCAATCATAAATGAAAACCAATCTCAGAATAAAAAGACTGTTCATAAAAGAAAACCATGTCTAGAACTAAAAAAAGAAAAAAACTGAAACACAGACTAATTAACTTTCAATATTGAGTAATCAACTATGATAGTCTATTACCCTCAAGGTCCCTCGTTCGAAACTCATTTGTGGCATTACTCCTTCTCTGTCTTTGATGCCTGACCTAGGGACGGACGTGGTTACCCTTATTTCAAAAAAATATGATAGTCTATTAATTTAATTAGATAAGTTATCAATTAGCAAGCTTAGCCACCTTCCAATCCAACCAAACAAGAGGTGCTTTCAAAATCTTTACAGATGATTTCATGATGGTATTTTTCTCGAGGTTGAACACATAAACATCACGGTCTTCACTGAGACACGAATTCACTTCATGCAAAAAATATACGCAGTTCCTTTCAAAACCTTCAAGATCAGGAGCATAAACTGAAAAACTATTGACCCCCAAAACAAAGGCATGATTCCCCAAGTTCTTGACCTTCGCCCATCTTCCCCTCCGTTGATCCATCCTATAAACTTTGAAATCAAATGAATAGCTTTCATCTCTTTCTATAAATCGACTCACCAGGTAAAGCTCGCCCCCACATTCAACCAACTGTTTCAGATCACTCCAAACCGGAATCGGAGGAGAAATCAGTACCAATTCCATGGATGAATCAATCAAGAAAACTCCTCCATGTCTATCAACTGTATAAATTTGGCCCTTGTAAACGATCGCGTCGTCGTAGCAAGACCGCTTACCGATCCGCTTCCATTCTAGCCTCCCAATGCCCTCCCCATGTTCCATAAACCATAAACATTTGTCAAACTGAATTGCTACAATAATGCAGCTGTTTTTGTACTTCTTCATCAGCTTCTCGGAATTCGGAAACACCAGAAACTTTACCATTGTTTTAAAATAAGCAATGTGAGAACGGATAAAAAGTGAATACGATTGAGCAACTTCCTCTATTCGAAAATCAAGAAAGTTCACTTTCATTCCTTCCTTAATGCATCGATTAAACAATAAGTTCAGCCAATGAAATCTCGAATCGAAATCTGCACTATCAATCATAGCCAAAAAGCCTTTCGAAGAATAAGAAACAGAGTTCAAAGATTGACGATGATCAATAGGACTAAAGCGATAGATTGTTCTTCGTAAAAGTACAGCAGATTCATACATTTCACTAAGAAACTTAGGGTTAGGGTTATGGAGACGTGAAAGGGGAAAAATGACCTGCACATTAGGAAGAGAATCGCGCCATAATCGACAGACGCTGCGAAATCGGAGAACGTCGATGAAGGTTTCGAGGCGTTTTCCGATGAGCGGCAAAAGTTGATAAGGAAGGTCCGACCACGATACTTGAGATTCCGCCATTGGAGCGCCGGAATTGCTTGCAGAAGAAACCCTAAACGCTTCCATTGACGACGATGAGAGAACAACGGAATCACATTATAAAATTTGTTAGTTTCTTTTTTTTAATTCATTGATTTAAATGGATTCTTTTAAATTCTTAGGAAAACTACTTTTTTTATTTTAGTCTTTTGGAACTTAATTTAGATTTTGTGTCTATATTTAATTTTTTTTAGAATAAAGATCTCCATTCAAAAGAGCTAGTGAGAAACGAGCAAAAAGAGTCATAGAAATAGAATAATTCTTATAGAAAAATAGATTTTATGCACCATTCAACTGTCAGTGAATATAATTATATTTCATAACGATAGAATATTGTTAAGAATATGATCATTACCAAAATTGTAGTCATTTCTCTCTTTCCAAATCCACCAAACTATATAGACTTTTATATAGGAAATAAGGACCGATCTATGAGAATTGTTACTCAAACACAAAGATTCTAACCAGAACGTGTTGGGATCGTTGTTGTTTTGCCACGATTGGGAGGCGGGACTATAACTTTGAGCAAAAGGGCAATGCAGAAAAAGATGATCCACAGATTCCATACTCGCATAGCAGAGAACACAATAGTTTGGACTAGGGTCAACATTGGTTGGGTTACGATTCTGTATCGTGTCGAAAGTGTTGATTGTCAAAATGTGAATCTTAACTTTCATGGCTAGACAAGACTTCCAAAACTTTCTTTGACATATGCAAAATGTAGGATTCTCGGTTATGATATCTATCATTTATGTGTAGGAAAGTTTTTCTTTATTTTTTTGAATTCAATAACATTTGAGAGTAAGAGTCTCAAACTTGTCAACGATATCTACCGTACATAATGCTGATATAAAAAAATATCGTTTGTGATGTCATTGGAACTCGGCTTCATTTGGTAGAAGGTACATCTCTGTATGTTTATTAATCTTGGGTTAAATCTCAATTTCTCCATTTGACTTGAAATTTCATCTCAAAATTAAGTTGGTAGAATCAAATACTTCATCTATATAAATAGATTATGAATACATGATCACATCACTTCTTTCTTTCTTTTTTTGATGGACACATCACTTCTTTCTAATCTGGTTGAACTTCTAAAAGATGAAAATTTTTTTTTTTTTAACACAAATGCTTCTAAATATTTAGTTGATTTATAAATTACAAAATTGCCATGACAAAAGGAATAGATAGTTTGATAAAGAAAAATATGCTCATCACAATATATCACAACAAAATATGTTTACAGTGTTTGATTATGTATAAGGTAATGTGACAACTAACAAATGAATCTTAAACTGCTTGCTTATTTGACTGCAATAAGGTTTGAGTATGTAACGTGCACCATGGGCAAATTTCAACCCAACCACAAAAAACCAAAGCAACATTCTGACTAATGAAGTTCAAGTTTTCCTGCTGTTCTTGAGAGCTTCAAAGCGAGCAGCAAGTGCGTCGTAATCAGGCAGCTTCGGATGAACACGAGACGAAGGTACTGGTGGAGGATTCCGATCAGGAGGTCGATGAAAGCCTCCGCCAACTCCATCGTCCATTTGAGTTTCTTCTTCACAATCAGATTCATCAAACTTTATGTCTGTAGGATTGTAGCTATATCTCCTGTAACCCATCTCAGAATCTGTATCTAAATTATTCCTGGTCTCTTCATTCTTCAGAGAGTGGCACCTGCCAAAGCTCTGAGGTGGGGTTGATCTCTCTTCACCTGCCTTAAATTGATGATCCATGTTATGGAAGGCGGTTCGGGTAGAATTAGCAGGAGAGCCTCCAAATCTGCTATCGAAACCCGAGTCTTTGTTTGCCAAATAGGCAGCAGCCTGTGCAGCAGCAATAGCTTGCTTAGCCGCTTTGGCAGCAGCTTCTGCAGCTGATGCTGTATCTTGAAAGTGCATACTTTCATCCTCTCTACTGTTCGTCGTTCTGCATAAGAAACGGAACAATGACATACGTTAAGCGAAAATATACTCACTCCTATACTCTGCCAAATGGTTCCAATGGTTGAAATTCCTTCCTTACCTTCCAATTGGAGATTTATCTTCAGCAGATTGGCTTGCTATAGGCTTCACAGGTAAGCTCGCAGCACTGACGAAAGTCCGAGGCCCTTCCTGTTCAAACAACAGCAAACAAACATCAATAACATAACAAAATTACCATCTAATGATATTATGATAGTAAGAAAGTGAGTATAGAACAGACAATAAGCTCTTCAGGAGGCTTTAGCAGCTCTTTCTCAGATTCTGTTGTATCCCATTCGATATGATGCTCCTTCGCAATCTCTTTCATGATTTTCAGCTTCACCTCACCGGTCGGCGTTCGAACTGAGAGCTTGTCAATAAGCTGTAAAGCAAATGCAAGCACCAATTCAATACAAATACAATCCTATGAAATGCAATGAATTTGTAAACAATGTGAGTACCAGGCGATTCACTCCACAATTGGGTCTGAGATCAGTGGCAGCAGAGACAAAATCCTTGCCATATTTCTTCTCAAAAACATTCCTAAGTGCAGAAAGTTCTGGAATTTCTGAGCACCTTGGAGCTGCAAACATCAAACTAGCCACCCCTTCTTTTAAATCTGTTGGACATTGCCTGCAGCAAGTGATATCAACATCAAAAGAAAGTCCAGCCACTACGAAATCGCCATAATTTTATTTTTTCGAATAGAAGCATAGCTCCTCTAAACTTGGAAGCATCCACGCCTATCCCAAGGGCCAAATTCGGGAGACAACAAGTTATTTTACAATTAACTCGAAACCTCCAAGAAAGCATGTTTTGAAAGTCCCAAACCTAAACCAACAAGCTGGACCTTTGGGACTACAAAGTCATCATTATTAGCATAATTCAACTAAAAAATTTACCTTTGTTTTGCAATTATTGATAGTCTAGCAACAATCAACTCACAAAAGAGTTCAATAATCTCATTAGCAGCCAAAACATTCTGCTCTCTGATCACATGTTCAACCTGGCAAAAGTAGAGCTTCTAAATACATACATTCAAAAAACAGAGAATGCTATAGTTCAAAAATACATCAATTGAATCAATTTTAACTCGGATAGTGATGCCCGACCCGTATACGAGCTGTGCCATCCTGACCCGACTGAAGAAGAAGAGCAATGTCGCGTCTCATCTGCTTCACCACCGCCTCTCGCTTGTTCCTCAGCAGCTTTATCCTCGCCACCGCCATTTTCGCCGCGGTTTTACTGTCATCAAAACCTCAAATCTTATGAATAAACTGAAAACAACAACCAAGAATTTATGAAAAACGCACAAAATTCACAAAATTTGTGTTAGTTACGTCCAAAGGCCCGAAGCCCTAACTAAGTAATTAAAGGCCAACATAGCTTAAGTCATCTCAACACCAAAAAACCAGATTTAAAACCCCATGAAAAATGAAAACCCCATTTCTCAGATCATGTCCCCAAATCCATCTACATGTTCCTCACATTTTAAAGCAAAGGGGTTTATAAAAAAAAAAAATCATAAACCCATGAAAAATGAAAACCCCATTTCTGAGATTATGCCCCCAAAATCAATCGCTCCACTTTCCCCACATTTTAAAGCAAAGGGGTTTGTAAGAAAAGGGAAAAAGGAAAACCCCATTTCTCAGATTATGCACCAAAATCAATCGCCTCCATTTTCCCCACAATTTTAAGGCAAAGGGGTTTGTAAGAAAAGGAAAAAACCCAAAAGCCATTACCATTTGGAGGAGTTGAAGCCGCATCGGAGGATGGAGATGAATTGCTTGACGATCCTGAGGGAACGAGCGGCGGCGTCGGCGGCGGCGCTCATTGCCGGAGAAAAAAAGAAGAAGAGCGGCGGTGTGGAACTGAAAGTGAAACGGTCTATGGAAGAGAAAGGGGACAATGAGAGAAATAAAAGGATTAAAAATGGGCCCCACTGCCACGCCGACCATTTATTTTATTTATTATTATTTAATATTTGTTTTTTTGGATATAGCCGTTGGGGAATGGGAACGAACGGAAGAATCCGATGTAGCTTAGCGAGGTAGTGAGTGGTACACGTGCCTGAGGATTAACTTCCACGTAGACATTATGTATTTGATGGAGAAGAGTGTCAAGACCGAGTCAAATTTCATAATTTAGATATGTTCAATAAATATTTGGGGAAAATAACTTATTATTTTAAATAGGGTCTTAGTTTAAATTTAGCTCTATACTTTAAAATTGGAAACTGACCTTTCAATAACAGAATTTAATCCAGGTAGCAATTTTTAGTGATTATATTTTAATTATAGCATTTGTTTTTGTAAAATATTACACGTATAGTATATTTAGGTGTACTTTCTTTAATATTCCAATCGTGCCCTCTCCTTCCACGTTTGAGATTCACGCAATTGCACGCGAGTTCTAGGCCGGTTCGTTTTATTTTTCTGGCGATTTCTCAGCATTAGCTGCAGTGATAAAAAAATTTGTCGATCTCTATTTCTTCCAAAGCGTTCGACATATTGAAGCAAAAGCATTCAAGAGCTTCAATCCACTTTAATGGTGTTGGCGTCCGACATTTTTGTCCAAAATCCCAAATTGTGAAGTTTTTTCTCTATTGTAGACCATCGTAGATCTGTAGCAAATCGTCTCTGGCAACTTAAAAACCCTTGTTTGTCGAGAATCACCACAAATTTCTCTATAATTGCAAAATCATGCACCATCGTTGGCGGCTGAGATAATGGATTTTAACATTCAATGATTTCTCACATTCCATTGAGAATTTGAAGTACTTCAAATATTGGTTTTGACTCAATTAATGGAAGGTTTTTTGTTCTCACATGCTTCTCGTGCTTTTCATCCATCCATTGTTTTTCCATTTTTTCATTGCACGACTATCAATTATGATAGAAGTCTATCAATTGAATTGATAGGAGGGAAGAGTGCTAAAATTCTTAAATCAAGAATCACGAGACCTGTAAAAGTGGGTTATCACGAGCTGGCAAAAAAAAAATGATAGATTCAATCACTAGCAAACTGATAGAAAATTAATTGAATTTTTCACTCCAACTAATTTAAGAGGCAAAATCATATCAAGAGAAAGAAGCACTATAAAATAATAATCCACCAAATCTAACTCAAACAATATTATAACCCAACCAAATCTTTTATATTTCCGTCGGTTAGTTTGCTAGGATCAACCCCATATTACCAATGGTGATTTTCACTACCGGTCATTCCTTTGTCGGCAATAACCCAAATTCTTGTACACCCCATTAGAAATCACAAATGGACTAAAAAATAAAAGAAATTCAAAAAAAGGAAAATGCAGTTCATTTCGATTTCTGCCTACACTCCATTAAAGAAGAAAGTGTAGTTTTCTTACACGCCCGTTCCATCCGAGGCCAGACAGCAGAAATATTAAAGAATCATGTCATAGGTAAACTTCGAACTCGAGATTTTAAGGGGGACTAGGCAACGAAAATATTAAAGAATAATGTAGAGATGTCCATTTTCCCCGCGGGTAATCCCCGATTAAGCGGGGAACAGGGCCGGGGATGGGAGAGAAAAAATCCCCGTTGGCTAAACGGTGCCGGGGACGGGGATTGTACTCCCCGTCCCTGATTCCCCGATCCCCGCCCCGATTATTTTATTTAATATATTTTTTTTAATTCTACTCTTTTAATTTTCAAATAAATATATCTTTGTTGATAATATTTTATATACATATGAATATTTTCTTTGATAATTAACATTATAATTGAAATTTATAGATATATTTTTTTTAAATCTAATTTTTTGAATTTTTTATCCAAAAAAAGTTTAAAAAAATGAAAAAAGAAAAAAAAATTGTAAAAAATCCCAGCGGGGAACCCGATCCCCGCGGGTGCCCCGCGCGGGAATCCCCGGCCCGATCCCCGAAAAAAAAACCGGGGATTTTTCTGGGGACGGAAATTGAATTTTATGGCGGGGATGGGGACGGGAAAGCCATTCCCCGGCCCCGCCCCGCCCCCGTGGACATCTCTAGAATAATGTGACAGATAAGTTCCGAACTCGAGAATTTAAGGGAAGCATACTCTGAAAGACGAATGTTAGGGCTCAGAAGACACTTGTTCAGAATTACAATTCACAACCAAACATCATATACATATACATATACAAGAACAGGCCAAATTTCGTCGCCGGATTTCACAAGAAGAAATCACAATGCGATCAAATTCATTCATTCATTCACCGGCTAATTACATTCAGAAAGCAAACTCTGGTATGAATCAATTCCCTGAACAATCCCTCCATTCCACGTTCGATTCCTTCAATCCTCGAATCCAAACCCTCAAATCTCTCTCCAACGATCGCTTGAATCTTCTCTTTCGCTTCCAAATGCACGTCCAGATTCTCCAGCTCGTTGTTCATGTTGCCGATCGCTCCTTTCTGCACCAGCCTCGACACCAACGTCCACCGGCTCGGCTTCGGCCTCGGCCTCGGCACGGCGAGGAAGGACAACACGGAGTTGAAGATGAAAGAGGTAACGGAACTCGCTTCTCTCAATACTTTGATTACCGCCGCCGTGACCTCGTTTTCCAACAGAAGTGGAGAAACTCCGGCGCCGGCGGTGGAATCCATTTCTTTGAGCGATGCGAGCGATTTCTTCACGATTTCCTGTTTGATCCTCTTTCTCGAACAGATATATGTAGCGATGTTATTCTCGATGCCGGAATCTCGCCGGATCGCCGATTGGAGTTCTCGAATGCTTTCTTTGATCACTAACATGGCGTCTCTTGTGTTGTCGCAGATATCCAGGAATCTTACAGATCCGTCCACGAGTTCTTGTATCCAATTTTCGCATCTGTGTTTGGCTAGGGCTTGTTGAGCCAGTGGCTGGATCAGAACCTCGTTTATGGATCTGTAGAGATCTACCAAACCGGAGAGGCTGCTGCAAATCGCTTCAATGGTTGAGAAAGATGAAGAGTCCATGGATCTAAGCTTGGCTAGCTCTTGCTCAACACGAATCGTGGACGGATGCGATCGAGCAGGTAAACTTATGGATCTAACTCTATAACGACTCCAAGGTGTTTGTGAAAATGCCACCATGACTGTTTTGTTGGTTTTTAACTGTTTTTGAGTGTCTATATTGCGTTGTTTCCTATCATGGATTTATATACCCGTTGAGCATGTGAAGGTGGACAAGGATTAATCAATGGTGTGGGTTATGGAGTCACTTCTTTTGCCGGCTTAAAAGGAATATTAAATTGGCATTATCTAGTCTCCATATTTAATGTAGCTTGATTTTGTTTCTATCTGGTTAAGGGATAACTGGCTTGTCTTTCCCATTTACAATCCCTTGTATCTCCACCGCCATCACCGCCAATTCACTCTTATCTATGGTTGAATTGTAACTTGAAAATTGGAAGTACATTGGCGTTGGGATTCGGTACCCATTAAGCTAAACCTAGTCATCCCCTTTGGACACCGGTCATGATTTTGTTTAACAATGGTGCTCTTCTTTTTCTATTCTTTTCACGTTTTAAAGAACCTTTTAGACAGGTTCAAGAGAGAAAAAGGTGAATCGAAGTTGATGTGTTTTTCTTTTTTTTGATACCTGTGAGTGTTTGAATTATGTAGATATTGATTATTTTTATAGAACATATTGAGATGTCAACTATCATGAAATAACCTAGAAGTAAAAGAGGATTTTGGAGTACTTGAGGTGATGTGTTCCATCCATGGTCGAGCGCATGTGCGACCTAATTTGGACAATCACAAATATCAAAAGAAAGAAAAAGAAAGAGTAATATTTGGATGTCAAAATTATATTATGAAATTAATTTCTAAATAAGTGGCTATCATGAATCAAACTAATCACCTCTTAATTATTTAATATTTTTTTTTTAATCAATTAGCCAAATGGAGGTTCAAAGTTGATGGGACATTAACCTTCATAGGAGTCTTTGGTCTAGTAAATGTCTTAAGGGTAGATTTTGGTGGTGAAATAGATTAAGATTGTAGATCTTTGCAAGGATTGAGAGGGATGGGGGTGGAGCCCAAATAAATATGGCTTGGCTGGCTTTGTAAATTAGTGGAAGCTTATGAGTTATCAATCAAATCTTCCTGCAAATGGCAGCTGGTGATCAAAGACAACTAACTTATCATGCATACGATTGGAGATAAAAGCATCTGTTGGCTAGTCAATGGTGAGGGAGGGCTCTAGTGTTAATTCAACTGGTGGTTGAGTATGGAAATGTCCATCAGATTAGTTAGAAAACTAAAGAAGTGATAAAGATTTAGTCTCTTTCTAGACACACCTTCGTGTTAATTATGAATGATTTATTCTTATTTTTCTATAAACTTAGTCACGTGTCTCGTCGAAACTTGATTAACCATATTATATTCAATAGTTTCTATTCTATCTATATCCAACCGTTTGGCTGTATTTTTACAACATTTTGTGAAATTCATCGCCCCTAATTTTCCACAATATGGTATGTTTAGGGCTCGTTTGATAATGTTCATGTTTCCTGTTTCTCGTTTCTCGTTTCTGTTTCCTATTTTTTGAGAAACAAGATTGTTTGATAAGCGTTTCCATTTCTTGTTCCAAAAATAAAAGAAACGTTTCTCAAAATAGCTGAAAAAATGAGAAACTCTAAAAATTGGTTCCCATTATTCCGTTTTTTCTCTTCTTCTAAAGCCGAGAAAAGTTATAAATAATTAAGCGTTAGTCAATTATAGTATGAGGTACTGTAGTATGGTGGTTTTATAGTCAACCCTTGTTTTTAAAATTTGTTCCATGGGAATGGTTCGAATCATGTTTGCACTATATTTAGTATTATGAAGAAAAAAAAATCACTAAAATATATATTTGACATTTCTCGCATTTTTATTCTTAAAAATAACTCCTCATTTTTAATCACTCATTTCTAATAATTCATTTATAACTATTCAAAGTAATTCATCAATACTTACTACTCATTTCTAATAATTTATGTCTAACTTTTCAAAATAACTTATTCTTAACCAATTATTTTTAATCTTTCTTTTTTAACTAACTCAAAATAACTTCTTAGTTTAAATACACATCCAAATAAGCAATTGTCTCTAACTTCTCTACATAAATCTTACATTCAAACGAGTTTTTTGCCACAACTCTCAGTTAAAATTATGACTGTGAGTGTTTCTGCAACCAAAACTCGTTTGAATGTGTTTTTTTTTTATAGAGAAGTTACAAATTATGACTTATTTGGATGCAAATTTGAAATAAAAAGTTATTTTGAGTAGTTAAAAATGAATGATTTGAAATGAGTGGTTAAAAGTGACTTATTTTGAATTATTAGAAAGGAATGATTAGAAATTAGTTGGAATTATTTTGAGTAGTTATAAATGAGGAGTTTTTTTTAATAGTTAGAAATGAGGAGTTGTTTTGAGTAGTTATAATAGCTCGTTTGAATGTATTTTTCCTAGGAGTAATTAGTAAATGTTCAATCTAAATTGTCTGTAAATTCGACAAATGAACGCCCCCTATATTTAAAAAAAAAAAAAAAAAAAAACAAGAAACAAGAAATGATTATCAAACATGAGTGTTTCTGTTTCTTATATTTTTCAAGAAACAAGAAACGGAAACAGTTATCAAACTTATTTTCGTTTCTTATTATCAAAAAGTAAGAAACAAGAAACAAGAACCGAGAAATAAGAAACAGGAAACAGGAACGTTATCAAACGAGCCCTTAGAGTCCCAGTGTACTAATTCATTGAACTTATAAAAAAAATTGTTCAATCATGTGGGAAGTGCTTTATTAATGCTGGATTACGTCATTTTTTCCATTAAGACTCCATTTGATTAGGCAAAGTAAATATTTCATGAAATCTTGTGTGAACTGCTTTCGTGGAGTCTTTATTAGACTGTTCGAAATAGAAGAAGACGGGCTAAGAGGGTCTTGAGAAACTAAGATGTAAAATGCTTAATTCATAGTGGTCACCTTCCTAGGGAATAATTTATTACGTGTTTTCTTGACATTTAAATGTTGTAGAATCAAGTTGTATATCCAATGACAATAGTCAAGATGCATGCAAGTTAGTCGGACAGTCTGATATATCAACAAAAAAAAAGGGAAAAAGCCACTTGGCTTGGGCGATGAGGAATCTGGTTGGGTTGGATAAGGAACGAGGCCCATTCTAATTGTTTTCTATCTAGACGGCCAAAGCCCTTTGACAGATTGGGATAGAAGGGAATAGTATAGGAATCTCTTTGCTTTGGGAAGCCAAGATTTTCACCTACCAACCCTTCACACTTCACTTGATTATTGAAGTAGCTTGAAGGGCAGTATGGTAAAATTCTGTTGTCATGTGAGTGAAATGTTAAATCAGAGATTCAAACTTATTTCAGTAATCTTACCCTATTATCTTGACTTCTTTTAGAAGTAGAATCGTTTTGACTGTGAGTGAAATGCTTTAACTGTGCATTATATTTTGGTTGAAAGATTTTTTCCACTCAATAGATTAGATAGTTTTAGTGTGAAAGATCAGATAGTTTTAACTGTGAGTGAAATGTTTTAGTGTGAAAGATCAGATAGTTTTAGTGTGAAAGAGACAACTTTAGTTTGAGAAGGACAACTCAACTTCCAGAAAGTCCCATGCTTCTAATGTTTACTTCTTGTTGAAAGATTCTTTCAGCTTGGAAAAAACCCCCTAATTCTGTAAGCTTCATAATGAAGGTTTGTCTCTTGTATGTTCCACCATCTTTCAACCTTTCATACTTGGCTAATTTTAAATAAAGCAGTATTATGTCCCCTTAATCCATTAACTTCAACTTTTAGATTTATATGTGATTTAATATGATATGATGTATTTGAGTCTGACCCTATCCCTTTAACCTTTTTTTTGTATGATGATTTAATCAAAACACATAGAAAGGTAGTGACCAAACAAGGATAACTCTTCATTATCAAATTTCACATAATCTATTATATGGACATGGGAACAAGTTTAATATCCCAGTGGCAGATCCCTAAAATTTGGATTGCCTTGCAGGATTCAGGGCTTCAAAATTGGAAATACAATACAACAACTCTATTGAGAGATTATGTTCAAAAGAGATGCTCTTGTTTTGATCAATCTCCTGAACACACCATCCAAGCTGCCCTCAATTTCAAGTGCTGCCATTTCCAAACTCCCCAATCTTCTCTGAGCTATCTGCAACTTCTCAGCTTCCATTTCTTCAACTCCAGAGCTCAAAGCCACATCCACATTCTCAAATTCATTCAATCCACTATTTGACTCGCAGGCAATCGCTCCCTTGTGCACCCACTTGGAAACCATAGACCAACCGCGAGCTTTCGGGTTCGTCAATGGCGTCATGAACAACAAGACGGATTCGAAGATCGAGCTGTTGGTTGAGCAAGCTCGTCTCAGCACTCCAATCACAGAGCTCAGGTGGTGATGATGATGATGGTCTGTATTTTCCATTGTTGATATTGAATTGGATTTCTCATTCATCTTCTTCATTGAAGCCATTAACTTCTTACCTTCTTTCTTCATCTTTTTCCTATAGCAAATGTAAGCAGCAACAGTGGTTTCAATGGCAGAATCTCCTTTCCGCCGACGAAAAGCGGAACGAAGAGCTCCAACATGATGTTGGGTTTCCAAAGCCATGTCTTTCACAAAGCTGCAAACATCCAAAAGCTTCATAGAACAATCCAGCAACTCATCCACCAACTGTTTGTGTGGAGGACAAGCCAAAACCTGTTGAGTCGACCCCATTTCAAGAAGCTTATCCATGGAGTCATACAAATCCTGCAATCCCAAAAGCGCATCGCAAACAGAAGAAAAAGAACAAAAAGAAGATACCCATTTGTTCATCTTCCTCAACTCCTCCTCAACCTTCGCGGTACTCGGATGAGATCTAGAAGGTAAACTAATGGACCTTGCATTATACTTGGTAGCCATTATTGACAACTATGAAACTTTCTCTAAATTAGTGCTTTTGGGTGGGGGTTTGTGGAAGTACATACATATATAGAGTGTGCAGCCAATTGATGATTGGGGTGTCACATGTTTGTGTAACATTAGAGTTTGGGCCAAATGATTTGGGGATTGGGGGATTAGTTTAATGTGAAAAGAAGAGTTGTGTTTTGTGAATTTTGTCCAGGTAAGGTGTTTGATAAAATGCAGTAGAGAAGAGTCATTGGGGGTGAAGATTCTGGTGCTGCCACGTAACAAGTTTGGTCATAAAATAAAGCTTTATGGTTGCACACCCACCAAAGCTAAATGCCTAGCTGTGATGTCTCTATTTGCGCACATAATTGGGAGCAAAGTTAGGTTCTTTCTTTCCTTCCCCAATAAGAATTCTATTTTATTCATCCATTTGGATATTATTAAATTATAAATTAAATTTAATTACTCTCATTTTAATAATTATATAGCTCACATATCTCTATTTACCCATATCAATTTAAAAATTATCTTAGTCTCTAAATTTTTTTGAAATAATTTTAGTCTCTAAATTTGAGATCTAGTTTCAATTTGATTTTTAGGTTTCAAAATTAAATAGACTAAATTTGAGATCTAATTTCAATTTAATTTTTAAGTTTCAAAATTGAATATTTTATCGTTTGTTATTGAGTGTTATATATTTTTTTTCATATTATTATATATATATATATATATATGTATGTATGTATGTATGGTGCAATTTTGTTGAGGAGGTGATTTAAACCACATTTTGATAGAGCAACTCTAAAAAAATATTAAAAAGTCTCTATAAAACATCTATATAAATATATCACTTCTACTTCAGTTACTCATAATTTATTAAACGATAATTTTCTATTACCATCATTTATAAAATATAGAAATTTTTTGTCATAGTCACTCATAATCTCTTGATTGCGATGTTTGAATAGTGATTTTAACTTAGTTTCAGCTGAAGCAGTGTGACCAACTGCATAGTTTTTTCTTTTTTCGAGTTCTTTCTTATCAACACATTGAATTATTTTTAATATTAATAATAATTAATATTATTATTATAATTCCACAACAAATTTTACCTGGTGCAAAGAAAATTAAAATGAGAAATAAACTCTCAATCTAATTTGTTATATTTATATATATATATATATTCGAATACATTAGTAAGATAAGAACCAGGTAACTGGAATCTTAGGATAAAGGACAAAGTAGATATTTAATTGATAAAGGTAGGGTTTGTGGTGTGCCATTAGAAATGACCTCAAAGAACGTAGGCCAGGCGTCACCATTTCCAATTATCAACGTTGCCCTTCCTTTACCTTTACCTTTTTATTTACTATTTATTAAGATAAAAAATTAAGCCATAATCTTGTAAAATCTTATTTGTTTACCAACCAACATTAAAATAATCGTTCTCCTTTTACATGTAAAGTGTGAAATACTTTTACAAATCTTTGTTTAAGTGATATACGAGCATGATTAATTTAGAGCCAGATTTGGATGTATTCTAGGCAGTCACACATGCAACTGCTTTAAAAGATTAAAAAAAAATCTCTTATAAAAAAATTAAAAAAAAAAGAAATTTGTGGCTCTTAAAATGCTACATCAACGACAACATGTGGGGTATGTAGCCAAGGCTCCACCCAAATCTTTCTCTTAATTTTATCCTTCAATTTTTAGTTATTTTTTTCAAAAAAAGAAAGTTTAGTAAGTTGTAGATGCATACGAGTTAATGGTCTAGTGTTTTCCTTGTTTGATGGTTATCCAGTTCAACTTAATAGTGAAAAGTTTGATCTTAGAAATTGATATTTGTCTCAATTTCGTGGGCACAAAGCCTCATATAGGTTATCTTAAAACTAGTTTTTTAAATTGTAAATTTGAATGGTATGGCCTCTTAGTTTTAACGATAGATCTATAAATTTTCAACTTTGTATTTGATAAAATTCTTTAGTTTCAATTTTGTATGCAATAGGTTTACTACATGTAAAATCTAAATGTGTCCAATAATCATCCACTTATCTTCATATTCATATGATATTATTCACTTTTGCACTAAAAAAATTCTCATAACTTTATGTTTTCGTCATCATTTTAAAGGACTCATATTAATAAAAACATTATCTATCACTTAAATATTCAAGATCTTTCTCTTAATTTAGGAATAAGTTAGACTTCGTTCACATCAACAACCATATTCTTTCCTTTGAACAAAAAATACTTCAAATCCTTGGAGGCATGCCTTCTTCGTTCTACACCAAAAGCTTTCACACCCATATTACTTTGACAAGAGTTACCTATTAAACCACTTGTTAAGAGACTAACATTATACATATATCTCCACATTGATATGATATTAATATAAGCATCCTTCATGACTTTATTTTTATCATCACCAAAAAATTCTCATATCAATAAAAATGTCATCACTTAGTTAAGTACTCTAAATTTAATTTTATTCTTCACTCAGCAATATGTGACTTGTTTACATTAGCAACAAAACACATTAAAAGTAACAAACATTAAATAGATTTGAACTAAATATAACTCAAATTAATTTATATTTTATATTTTAAGAAAATAAATGTTGAATAACATTGAAAGATGCTAGATTATTACACTTTTTATCTTATATGGCCAAAGAAGATTTTAGATTATACACATATGTTCAATATTTATGAAGAGAATTCTAGAATACATCTTGTCTTAAGATTGGTGAAGAAAATTTCAAAACACCATTTATCTAAGTTTGATTAAGAGAATTCTAGAACACGCTTTGTCTAAGATTGGTGAAGATTGATCAATACTACATTGTCCAAAGTGAAGTTGTGATAAAATTGATACCATATGACTTACTTGATTACCAAGGTAAGATGTGACCGATTTAAAACCATAAGATTTACTTGGAGCCCAAGTTTATGTCTATAATAGGTGATAACTATTGTCGGCGGATCATCCCAAAATCTCCCAAGACATCTCATTATCTAAGTGAGTGAGAGTGTGATATAAAAAATAAAGAGAGTTTATACTTATAAGAGATTTTGCTACTACTTTGTAAGAGAGAAAGTTTTGTAACTCTTTGTTTTTATATAAGTCAAATTTTTTTTTATCTTTCCACATGATTTTTACCCTAATTTGTTTAGATATTTTTACATATAATCATTGTCTCATTCTTTATCTTATTCCTCTTCATTATTATTATTATTATTCTCAAATTGTAACTACAATCGTACTCTATTCGATTAAACAATTATAAGAATAAAACCTAGAGCAAAAATACATAATAATTACTAATAAAAGCTAGCAAAACCATTGATCAAGAAGTCTTATATTCCAACAATAATTCCAATTCTTATGAACTAAAAAAAAGAATACATAGTAACCAAAATTTGAGAATATTATTTTGGTAGGTTTATTTTTGGTTTGTAGTTAGAAAGGAGGAGACGTGTCCTCTTATAAGAGGATTAGTAATGCAAAATAGTAACAAATTATGGGAGTTTTGTGCACTATAAAAAAACAGTCCCATTGGATAAGGACACGTGTTACCGTCACCAAATGTAGCGTACCAGAGTGGCATACGTTATGATATATATATATATATATTATTATTTTTTTTTAGGTTACAATACGTTATGATAATTTCAAGAGCATTAAATTTTGATGAGATCCAATATTATCCGATCAAAAAGTGCATTCAATTTTATATTATAATGCGGTTTAGGATACATACTTCTTTTTTTCTTTTGATTGGAAGGCCACGTGTTTCTTTTATATGGAATATAGCGTAAAAGGTTTTCAAAGTAAATATATATTGAGAATTTAACATCAGCAGCATATTCTACCTCTTGTATTATATTTGTAGCATAATTTTTAAAATAATTCATCTATAACATATTTATTTCTATCACTCACCTAATGATAGTCTATCACTCACCTAGTGATAGAACTCAATTTAGATTTCTATCACTGATAGAAAACTTAAGCAGTGATAGAATGAGTCTATCATTGATTGAATTCTATCACTAATAAAACTTGACAAGTGATAGAAATCAATTTGAATTTTCTGCTACAAATGAAATTATTTTGGATTTTGTGCTATAGATGAAAATATTTTGCTATTTTTTTATATACATGCAAAATCCCCATATATATTTATAGCGTTTTATTATTAAAAACAGCGTTTCAAAGTAATATTTCTTTTTGATACAGTGAATAGGAAAATTGAAAAAGAAAAATAGAAAAAGAGGGATTTATACTTTAAATGTACTTTTGTTTAATGATTTTTTTTAATTTCAACAAATCTGTATTAACCTCATAATATGTACATTATATAATATATCACAAGAACTCTGCTTTTATTGGTTTTTAAAATAATTTTAGATGTATTAGACAAACTTTACATTTTAAATTAAACATGATAATATTGTAGATAAAATTAGTAATGCTCTTAAAATATAGCTCAACTAATATAAAGTATGATCTTATAATATATTAGTCATAAATTTATATCTATTTCAAAGGTATATGGATGAATTAAAAAATTACTTTAAACTAAGTTATATACAGTTTTTTTTTTTTGAAAAAAAAGTCATACAAATGTTAAATTTAAATAAAAAAATTTACAACACTAAGTCCAACTCTTTTTGAATTTAATAATATTTGGAGGTATGGTAATTAAAACTTATAACCTCTCTTATTAAGTTATATTTTTATTAATTGGAGCTCTAATCCTTTTGGTACACTAAATCCATCTTAAAATCATCTAATCACATACATGCACATTTTTTTCTAATATTATCGAGTGTCTGGGCTAGCATATGCATCTTGAACATTTTCACACAATAAATCACTCATTTCTACATAATTTAGTTTTAAAGGAAATTATAACAAATTAATTATTAGATATATGACTATTTTACACTTTTGATTTCGTAAACAAAACCAAATACTACATTTTCAAGGCCCTCCAATATTTTAGATTGACAACACAATTGACAAAGAGGCTTATATGACCTTTTAATTAACTTCTCACTTAAATGACACTTGAAAAGGTTCTTCTTATTTCAAAAAGAAAAAAACAAACTTCAAAATAAATACTAGTTTTCTTTTCCTATGGTTATGATTAGAATTTCTGCCTCTATCTTTAGCAACATAAACTTAAAAATCACTTATTTAATAAAACCACCATGTAATCAACCACTAGTAAATTCGATATCAATTCTAATTTTAAGTAAAAGACTATGGTTTCGGTGGTTCGGTCTTCTCTTATAAACAAAAAAAAACCAAATAGTTAATATTAAGAGTTCTCATAATATAAAAGAATGGGAGATTAAATTCATATAGGAGAAGATTGTCATTACAAAGTGACAAAAAATGTACAAGGCTTTTGAATGTTTGAGATCAATTGTTCAATGAACCAGCATGTTAAGAAAACACACTCTATGTTTAACTAAACATCTAAACATGAAATCCAATCCACTCTCTATTCCTTCAAAACTTGAACCCAATGTTCTAAGCCTAGTTTGTGCCATTTGAACTTCAGCCTTGTTATCAATGGCACGGTCGCCTCTCGTATGGCCGAGGAGAGAATGTAGAGCGATATCCACACTCTCCAACTCATTTGCCATCTTCTTCTGTCCCTTCCCCGATCCCGACTTGATCACCGGCATCAACTGCGAGACCAACGACCATCCGCTAACCTTCCTGTTCGCCACTGGTGCCGAAAGGAATGCTAGAAGCTCGCCAAAGATGGAGATGCTGATGGTTCTTGCTTCCCTCAGCAGTCTGATCAGAGGTAACAAATCATGATTAGGTATATCCAATAAAGAGAAGCTTGTTCTATTGTTTTCCATTCGCTTCAGTGCGCCAAGGAAGCTTCCGATGTCTTTCTTCGCCTTTCTTCGGAAACTGAAGTAGGCACGAATATGGCTTTCAATGCTCGAATCTGCACCATTTCGACGTAATGCCGACTGAAGGACTTGCATACTTTGTTTCATCATAAGGATTATGTCTCTTGCAGAGCTGCAAGAGTCTATCAATACAACAGACTCATTTAAAGCCTCTTCCACGAGCTTCCCCTCTTTATAGTGAACAAGAGCATTGGAAGAAGACTGAAAAAGCTCTCCAACAGAGTTATACAACTCTGCCAGCCCAACCAATGCAGTTTGAATCTCCTCAAGCCCGAAATGAGTCGCTTTTGCATTGAATGACGAAACTTGAAAGGATTTTAGGCTCCGCAGCAATGGTTCTGGCTCGAGCTCTACCCTCGCAGGTAAGCTTACTGACCTTATGGGCCGGTGGACGCTGGCGAATATCGATGAGATAACCATCTTTTGTTTGTAAATTGCTGAAGCTCACAAGAGAACCTATAATGGTTTGAGAAAAACCAACCAACTTTTCAGCCAATTTATAATGAAAACAGAAGTTAACAAAGTCTCTATGCATGCATGTCAAAGCCACAATGTTGTGGGCCATACTCAGCTCTCTCTGATTCTCTTGTAACAGGTTCAGCCTACAATTTGAGCATCTAAGTCAATTTTATTTTTATCATATGCTTCACCGATTGGGTAACATCAAGCTCTGACAAAACAATATACAGTAATATAATATTGAACATGTTGGCATAGTTGCAGGCCATAATAATGTCAATGCCAACTTGCCTCCCAATAATTGGAGTCTTACCATCTCAGCCTAAAACAAACATAATTAAAGATTAATTCAGGCAAAACAGAATCAGCTAATTTCAAACCTAAATATTCTCAATCCTTGTTTTGTCTCTACCCATCAAGAGGAATGTGCAAAGAAAAATAAAAAAAAAGTGGCTACCCACTTTTAAAATGGTGTCTTTGTTAATGATTGTAGCCATGAATCTAGGCTTAAGACAAGCAAACATTGTTACTTCTATAGCCTAGATTATAGTCATGTTTCTAATGCTGTTGCAGAAAGAGGGCAGGGCATGCAGCTTAAAGAATGGGGGGCAGAGAAGTTTATCAGAAGAGTTTGCTATCTCTCGTGAGATGAAAAGAACAAATCCACTTTAATCATTAGTTTGATCTATGATGTCCCATGATTACTTAGTCGGGGTCGTGCTACACTTGATCTACATTCTATATTATATATCTCCAAGATTAATAAAACCGTTCTCTTTTGTCCATGAACGTAGCTAACAAAATGTTAGTGTCCTGTGTAAATGATCGTGTTTTGTCTCAAATTTTCTTTCTGTTTTATCATTGTTGTTTCGATTTTATAACATCATTATATAAGAACTCTCTAGTAAGGATGACAACCTTGTCTGTTGATCTTTCATATTGGTATGATATTAACTATTTTAGACATAACTCTAGTGGTCTTGGTTTTCGGTTTTACCCAAAATCTCTCGAACCAACGAAGATGGGTGCAATCACTTATATGTCTATAATCTTTCCCTTATCTAACCAACGTGGGACAACCCATGATCTCCCCTTTGTCTAATCAATGCGGGACAACTTTGTTTGTAAGTAAACACTCCCAAAAGTCATTCTTTCTAATTCTACACTGAAAGTCTAGTGTGGAAACTAACATGAACACAATAATCAATTAGAACATAGCAACATTTGGCAGTACCAACACAGATTAAGAGTAAAATTTCAGATTCCTAGAGAGTGAATAGGCAAAAAAGAGAAACTGGGTATGGGAATTTAAGCTCAGGGGATGGACCAGGGAAGAGAGAAAACAAACCACATGGACACAAAATGAGAGAGGACAGTCAGGCCCTGACCTAGAAGAGAGGCATGTGAAGATCTTCAGTCAGGCATTTTGTCGAACATGTGAAGGGCGCAAACCAAAAACATCATTACCGTAACGAATGGATATGAACTGTGAAGATGCATGAATGAAATGCAAATCCATTTGCCTTCAAGGATAAGAAAAGATTAGATATCGTCGATCAATGATACAAGATTATTAGTATGTGATACAAGATTATTAGCTCATACTAATATGGGTTAGTGGCACAATTGTTTCATTGTAGTTTAACATCAGCGTTACAACTTGGATCTCGAGTATTGATATTTGTCCCACTCCTTCGATATGTACCTAAAAAAAAAAATATCAGCTCACATTCATAAAAGAAAACAGAAGAAAAAAAAATGTCAGAAATTTTGAACTTAGTGGCATTTATGGATCTAAAGAAATTTGGCTGTAAGCATTAACGTCTAGCAATGGTATTTGGGGCAATATTATCATTTTCAGGTAGATTAGCTTATAACCGTTTTCCAATTATAATGATCTCTCAATTTTTTTAGAAGTCAATAACTTTTTTCTTTTTTGAATTCCACACCGATTAAAGATAGGAAAATTCGAACTCGTAATTATAATTGAGAATAAGAAGTTATACAAAATGATATTAGAGTTATTCTATTTCAATTCCACGGTCACGAATCCGAGTCCAAAAATTGGTATTTGACTCTCATATGATTTTAGAGTAATTGTGCTCTCTATGTAGAGTTTGTTGTCCCCGGACAAAGAACAGACATCCCAAAAAAATGTTAACATCCAATAAGTAAGTTATTGTAATCTTCGGTATTATAACAATTCACCATGGTAATTAGTTATAATAATTTAAGTTTTACTCCCAATTAGATTAATATAAAAAAACCATATTCATCTTTTTATTTTTTGAGTTTATTTTATTTTCGTTGATGAATTTTTAAATTATTTAATTTTAGTTTTTTTTGGTCTTGAATTTGATTCAAATATAAATTTTTAACATATTTTAAAATTTTATAAAAAACAATATTTATTTTTAAAAGGAAATTACAACAAACCTACCACTAATTTTAAGTTTTTTCTTTTTGTAAAAGTAATAAAATTAAAATGAAACAAATTTTAAAATATATGATGGAAATATATGATGGAAAAAATGATATTTTAACCTAATAATGTCTCTTTATTTTATTTGGTAAAGTTTGTGTGACTTGTCTTTATATGTACCAGATAATTAAAGATAACGATAGGATCAAATTAAAATAATAAATTTTATTAATACTTTTACTTGTTGTCTCTATGTAGGACTTGTGGAATGCAAGTGCTTCTCTATAAGATTTAAAATTTATGATATATAAATTGATAGAAAATAGGTAAAATTTCAAAAACTAACAACAAAAACCAAATGTCAATTTGTTTGTAAAGTCAATTTCTAAAGAATTAAAAATAATAAGATTTATGTATTGTTTCAATATATTGCTTCTATATATATTAGAAAAGACAATTTGTTTGTAAAGTCAATTCTTTCAAATATGGAAATGGGAGATATATTATCCATCCTTATAGAGTGAGGACTCCTATTTCATTAGGGTTTTACTTTTTTTTAGAAAACATTAGGGTTCACTCTAGAGATTCCTTTGTTGTCTTTTGTTATTAATTATTAAGATAATCTTTTTTGTTGTCTTATATAACCACTAGCCAAGTTGTTTTATTTTGTAAGAAAAGAATTCAATGTACACCTTATCTTAACCTTTTGATAATGCACCTCATTTTCGTAAAATAAAAAAATGATATAATTGTGCCACCAATGAGAAAGAGAATTATATTAGACACTTAAAGGAAATATTCATTATTACATTATTAATAGACAAAAAAAAAAGCTACACATCTCATAAAGAAACACATAAAATTACTACATTTGACAAATTATTATATCTGAAAATTCGTATACACAAGTATTAGGCGATTTAAACTATTCTTAAAAATTTCATAAATTTAGGCAGTGATTTCAATACATTTAAATATGATAAGTTCTATTATAAGCTACAATTAGAATGGTTTTTTCAAAAAAAAAAAAAAATCCTACTTTTAAAATACATTTTATAATAAAGGATTATAATAAATAATATTTGAGTGGCAAATTATTAATAATATAAATTATCATAAGCATTTAGAAGTTACGTGAAAGAGGTTAAGTGCAACAATAGTTTGTGTTTGATCAATTCATCGATTATTATAATCGATGAATCAAACATGAGTTAATTTATAATAATTCAACTGCTGTTTACATAAATGACCCTTTAAACACAACTTTAGTGTCTAAATACTTAGATCGCCGTGATTAAAATTATGTTCGAATTAGCGAAAACACAACGGTGAAACTCGACTAGCATGTACAAATAAATGGGGGGTGGGGTATTGAGCATGAGCATGTGGGAAAAATCTTCAAGAAATCTTGTAGCCACAAAATTAGGTCAACAATCCAAAAAAAGATTTCATCTAAACGTACGGATCAATTGATAGACAAAGGTACAGATGTACCAAAAATTATGATCCCTTCACATTATAACCTAAGAATTAAACACCTTCCCAAAATGCCCACTTATAATTAATTAATATTCAAATTACCATATATATATATATATATATTCATAATTAAACCCTATGCTCTGGTTTTGCATTGTGGGCTCTCAACATTAAAGCCTGGCAATGAATTGACTGTCCCCCAATTTTAGAAATAAAAAACAATCTCACATGAATCAATTCTCTTTGACCACCCAAGATTATACAAATAAATGTTTTTAAAAAATATATTATACAAATAAAAATGTTAATTTATTGGGTAAAAAATCACCAAAAGAATCTAGAGCTTTGTTTTTTCTACAAGTGATCTGTTTTGAGAAAAAATTGCTCACAACTCTTACCAAAATGATCTTTTAAAATTTGGGTTTTGCTAAACAATAATCACCCAACACAATGTAGTTTATATTAGGCTTTGTGATCTGATTAAGATGATTTTGGCTAAAGTTTCAAATTTTGCCAGTTAATTTCAAGATCTTGTTACCTTACCAACCAAAATATAGTACCAACAACTTGTTATGTATGTTGATTCAATAATTTATACTGTCTTGTACAATGTTCATGATCCATTTCTTGCTAATCTCATATACAGATGAATCACAGTTGTACAACATAAACCATTGTAAAATAAGGTGTATTGAATTTTTATGTCACTAATGTTTGATACAATTGTATTCATGGTTTCAAAAAGAAAAGATATAATTGTATTTATCCAACATACTTTTGTAAAAGCAATGATTAAAATTATAAATAATAAAAAAAATAAGAAAAACCTCAAATTTTAGGTCAACTGAAATAATAAAACAAAAATAAACAATAAATATACAACTGAAATGAGGTGTTCATCCGTCCGTGACGGTTTTTAGTAAAAATTAACACCAAATCAACCTATTAAATTGCTTAAACATGTCACCGAAACCAATAGATCGGTTAAATCAGTCGGTTAAGCTAGTTTAGGCGTCAGTTAATACATTTTATAATTATTTTTTAATTAAACAAACATAATCATCACATAATTTTTGAATGAATATTGGAGAATTAATTTAAAAAATCTGAACATCTTAAATAATTTATGAAACACATTTAAATTTAAGTTAATTTTACAATAATTTAAAAAAAATCTTATTAATAATATAAAAAGAATTAATATAATATAAAGTCAATTAATCAAACCGATCGACTTAACAGACAAATTTTCGATTAAATTCTTTGTCTAACCAAACCACAATCAACCATTCACCCAATTTCAATACGTAGAATCAATTTTCGAAAAATATATGAACATCCTTAATATTAAATAAACTTGAATCTCCAAATTTTTTGAGAACTTTGGAGCCACCATGAATCTCCAAAATGGAAAATATTGAGGAATTGGGAATTGAGTTTCTTGATGGTTGGTCCAACCTGATCTATCAGAAATGTTTAGAGCTAATTACTAAGATATAATGCTAATGTTACAAAAATCAGGATTCAAAGAGGTAATTGCAAAGGAAAATATAGTAGGGTAAAAAAATAGATAGATAAGATATTTTGGGAGGCTAGTTCAAGACATTATATATTTTCTTTTTTGAAAAGTAGTTCAAGACAATATTATTTAGGCACACAACAAAAATCAATAAAATAAAATTTCAAATTAAAGTTATTGTTACTAAGATAAGCAGGTGCATCAAGATATCCCAACTAATTGACAAAATTGTATGTGTAGTAGGGTTTGGATTTAATAACATATTATACAAACTACATTTATTCACACATTTAGCATAACTCAAATAGAATCTGTAAAAACAATAGCAACAAATTAATGGTGAAAGATCTGTGTATTATTAATTTTAAGTTTAAGAACAATGAAGTAGAAGATTTGAGAACTATGACCTCCACATACTTGTGCCGGTTGAACTATTAAGACCGATCATAAAAGGAATGAATTATCCAGGAAGCTCCATAGATTGTATCTGTTTTACAGAACATAGTGAAATAACAATGAATTATCATCGATCGAATACATAACTAAAACAAATTGTATAGCTTCTCCACCCAATGGTTTCTGAAATACACTGAAATCAAACAAGATTATGCCCAATCATAGAGTGGTGAGTAACAAATTTCAATTTCAAAACTGCATCAATAAATAGGAAGCTCTGTGAAGGCAGTAAAATAGAAGGCAACATCAGCAAAGCATCGACGCTTCTGGATAACAAAAAATTTATAGTGAAAGTACGAACCTTGATAACAATTTGATCCAAACTCTTCTGCCAATACTTGAACCAAGAAAATTTAACCAGGAAGCTCTGTTAAACCTGGCTTTCACCGTCGTTCAAGCTTCGCCAAGTTTTCACTAAACCACCTTTTTCGTCGGTCAGCTTCAAATTCATTTTGATGTTGATCAAGGCCTAAATCACATGAACTAGAAATGAGAGATTTGACGACTATCAAAAGAAGTAAGGAAATACAATTTGGTGCAAGAAAGATTCAGGAATTGGAATGGTCTGTGAAAGGGGGAGATAATATTCAACCAGATGAGATTTCATCTCAAAATCAATTGGCAATAAGTAGTTTATTTATCCTATAAATGTTAGAGGTCTTCTTGCCTTTCCAAAATGAGATCCTCAATAGCCTCCTTCGGGACGATGCCTCTTTGCATTCACCATTCTTGAATCAAATCCTTTTTTTTGTTGGACCGAATATCTATTTGGGCTCATAGGCTATTAGACAAGATGTTAGATGAAGTTTCATTTCAAAACCATATCAATAACGAGGGAAGTAACTCGTTTAACTTATAAATGTTAGGAGATCTACTAGCTTGTCAATATGAGATCCTCAATAGCTAGCACTTGATAACTTCAACATTGTCGAAGCAAGGCCATGATTCCAATGCAATCCAAGAGTATTCATCTACAGCCGCTACCTTATAATATTTGGAGATACCCCCGAGTTGAACCCATTATTAATATGGCTTTTCGTATATGTTTATCAAACCAAGAATACTTCATTCGATAATTGAATCTTGATAGTATCAGATTCTAGCTATAGACATATATCGTTATCAAGAAACGGCCAGATTTGGCCCATTCATTAGTAGAAGTGTTTGTTAATAAATTGTTCTCACGACATAAGCTAAAAGCATAATTTTTTTTTGAACTCAACAGCACTTGGGTGAGGATTTGAAGGAATGACCATGCTCATGTTGTCCTAAGTGTAGAAAATTTTCAAATGGAAGAGAAGTATAAGACAATAGGAAGCAAACAATCCTGAAATTTTCAAAACATACACACAATTAATACGAAATGAGCAAACTCTTACCAGTTATATAGCTTTGCTTTGGTCACTCGCTTTCTTCAGAGTTTAGCTTTGCTCCCTCGCTTTCTTCAGTGATTAGGCCTTGCTCCCTCGCACACTTCAGGCACTTCTTCAATGTACTTTCTAACGTTAAATACGCATGAACTTCAGTCAGACTTTTACTCTCAACCGCATAATCAAATACTTCATAGGCCTCCGCATACCTACAGTTCCTGCAAAGCGACCTCACAAAAGAACCATAGGAAGCTGCTTCAATCTTCATATCAGCAGACTTCATCACACGAAACAATTCAATCGCTTTATCAAAAATCCTAGCCTTTGTCAACCCATAGAGCAACGTATTGTACGTACACGAATTAGGGCTACACCCCTTAGCCTCCATCTCCTCAAGCAATGCCATTGCTCCCATTGCATCACGCTCACGACACATTCCATTCATCAACGAAGTGTAAGTAACTGTATCCGGGAAATGACCCATCTCTGCCATAATGTCCAAAAACTTTCTAGCTGTCTTAACTTGCCCCGACTTCGATAACCCGTAAATCAATGTATTAAAAGTTACAGCATCAGGCTCCAACCCCTCCTCCTTCATTTTCTCATAGACTGCAAGTGTCTCACTGCCATTGCCAAGCATACAATAACCCTTCATAATTGTGTTATAAACATAGCAATCCAGCTTAAACCCCTCATCATACAGCACACTCACCAACCGCGTCGCCTCACGGATATTCTTACGATTTAACACATTATCTATCAAGATTGTATACGTAACAAGATTGGGCTTCACACCATAATCACAACGCATTTCATCCATAAATTCATAAACCGTAGACAGGGCTCTAGACTTCGCCAGTTGCTTAATTAGCAGATTATAAGTATAAGAATCAGGACACGCATGTTTTTGCGATAGCTCTTTAACTAAATCTACAGCCTCATCAATCAAACCAACAGAACAAAGCGATCTTACAGCAACGTCAGTAGTTACCTTATCGGGATCGAACCTGTTCGCGACCATGAAATTGAGGATTTGCCGAGCCGAGGCGAGGGAGAAATCGGTACCATTCCTGGAGGTAGAGAACAGGATTTGATACGTCGATCGATCCGGCGAGAACGAGGATTGAATTTTGGACATGTGGCGGAGAAAAGCGATGGAATCATCGAGTGAGGCGATTGAAGCGTAGGATTGAAGGAGAGCGTTGTAGAATCGAATGTCGGAAGAGGCGTTTGAGGTGGCGATGAAGGAGCTGTAGAGCTTCTTGGCATCTTCGAGACTGGCCGATTTGAACAGGGTCGGAGTTTTGGGCTTTTCTTCTCGGTTGCCGGAGCTATGGTCCGATTGGATTTTCCGGGAATGGTTTGGTGGTGGTTTCCTGGATGAGAAGCGGGGCTTGCCGGAGAAGCGCGGTGGCGCGGCCGGTGGACGCGGTGGTTTGTTGGCGATCGTGTTGGAGAGAGCTGACCGGAATGATGGCGATATTTTGCCCATTTTCCAATTCCCGCAAGGGTTTTTCCGATGTTAGGGTTCTTGCAGAATTTGAGATTTGGTTGGGAAAGTAAATGGGCCGGGCTTTGGTCAAACAAGATAAAGGCCCACAAGTGTCAGGCTTCGGCCCAACAAGTAAAGGGTTTTTATTAGGGAAATGTAGGAAATGGCTTAATTTAGTGAAAAATAGAGGTCATAGCTTTTTTGTATTGTCCTTTAAAATTCATGACTAAAAAAAAAATTCAGGGAGGAGAGATAAATGTTTCATCTTCAAAGTACCTTCGAAGTTATTTTTCCATTTTAGTTTTTTCAGGAAAAGAAAAAAAAACCAAAATTTTTCATAACCAATTTATTGTTAACAAATTCCTAAGATATAGGAAGTGGACTAAAAAAATGAAAAAAAAAATGAAAACCACAAATCAAAGTTGTTAATCACGATGTCAGTGGATGTACAAACATAGCGCATGTTGATAAATTGTAGGGACTACATATGAGGTACATAATTTCAAAAAACATAAGCAGGATCAAGGGTAATAAAGGGGCACATGGACATATTGAGAGGGCAAGCGAATAATGTATTATAATAAATTAATTCATACTTATATACATATTCCAAGCAAGATTAACTGCTATAACACAACAAGAACGGATAAACACATAGCATAAAGGAGGTCTTAGTCTTACATATATAAATGTAGGCAATCCACTAGGTCAAAACTAATGATGTATGCCCCCAAACAAAATGCACTAAGTAAAGTTACATAAACTAAATAGTCACAAAAGATGACTAGATAAAGTCTCTATGCTTCGCATGTTAGATGACCGATCTGTCGCATGTACTTAAATCACGATGTACCATGGATGTACAAACATAACGCATACTAATAAATTGTAGGGTCTACATGTGCATAATTTCAGATCTGTGACATGTGTTTATTTTTTAGCCACTTGAACCCATTGTTGATCTTACCTTTAAAAAGAAATTCGTGCCAACAATATCTAAAATATGCATAAACTAAAATAAAAAAATAACTTTATTTACAAAATATATAAATAGGCAATAGTAATAAACATATGCAGTCTTATTATAACATGATAAGTACAAAATATGTGCCAACAATGTCTAACTTATGAAAAAAAAAAACAAAGAAACAACGTTACTCACATTATATATACGAATGTCAACACTAATATAACTAATATATGTGTCAATACTTTGTACATAATAGGTGTCAACAGTAACCAACATAGGATAGGTACTGCAACCAACGTTTATAATATGTGTCAACCATGTCTAAAATATGAAAATAATAATAATAATAAAAGTAAAAAAAAATCCCAAAAAATTAGGATTTTTTTTTTTTTTTGAACAACAAAAAAAAAGTAGGAATTTCATTTTAGAAGTTAATATCTTTAAAACCAGAGCCATTTGAGAGATTTGGAAGCTTACACCCTAAAAAATGTTGGAGCACCAAAAGAGATTTAGAAGTTTACACCAGAAACATTTATATCTTCAGAAACGTGACTCCAATGTCGATCCCTTTGGAAGTCTCGAGAATTGGAACCCAACAAAATGCATTCATTTCTCTTGCAAATGGATTTTTCAACGCGGGTCATCATCAATCGCAAATACATGGGTGAAGGGTTTTTTCGGAGGTTGTTCAAGGAGAAGAAATAATCAAAATGAACTTTTCATCTTCTTAAAAAATAGATATTTAAGGCGCTCATAAAACTCAAGTTCATGTACTATTTCAAACCATTTTTTTATATTTATATTTAACCAAACTTACAAGAATCACCTCGACCAATGAGAATATGCATGACTTATGGGAAGATGATGTATAATTATATTTATGAACGTTAAGAACAAAATTTATATATTACGTATAAATTTTTAAAATTTTCAAAATCCCTTATTTTATGGTATTTTTTAATAATTGATTTAATTTTGTTTGCTTGACATTTTTAGAATTAGTTAGGTTGTTTTAGATTTTTATAGATTATAAAAGGTTGTTACAAATAATATATTTAAATAGATTAAAAAGAAACTTTATAAAATATAGGAGGGGTACAATTGTAAACTACTTTACATATTAAAAATTAATTAAAATTCGGAAATAAAAAAAAGACATAAATTTAAAGTCTAAAGATTTTTAGTCATGTCCCTAATTAGTTTCTTAATTCTAGTTATTTTCCTGGTTGTCCCTTTTTATTATAGCCTCTATGCGAAAATTAAAACAAAGGGTTTAGAGATGTCGAACTATCAATCCCCTGGTTTCTTTTTTTTTTTTTTTTTTTTTGAGAAATCAATCTCCCGGTTTCTAATATATTGAACTTACCAATTAAATAATACTCAATTTGATAAAATAAAAAAATATTCCCCTAAACATTCAAAAAATAAAAAATGAAATGGGAGATTTTTGAAGGATGTGTTTGAATTTGGTAGAAAAGAGGAGTGTATAAGAATTAATAGTATTTTAAGGAATTAACTCCTCGTTTGAGAATTGATGTTAGTAATGGTAAATTTAATTAATTATTCGTTTGGGGATAGATGTGAGTAGCGGTTGGATAATTAATTAGTCGTTTGAAAATTGTTGTTAATAGTGGTTGAAAAATAAGTTTGATGTGAAATTTGATGGAAGCCATTTTTTATGAATAGTTAAGGTGTTATAGTGTTTGATGGGTTGCATGGGAAAAGCAAACATCCCTTCTCTTTATTAAAAGTTATTAAATAAGTTAGGCATTACACATACTTGTATTTTGTAGCAGCATACAAAAAGACACTTCTTTATTTTATATTATAGCATAAGAGTAAAAATAACTTAGAAAAACCCTTGATTATAACAATCCAAGTTATTGCCATAACCAACACCCAATATGTCACAGTACCGTTTATAAAACCCAATTCTGTCAGCAACTCTGGGATCGGGGCCATGCCCACATTCGAATTCGCCGTTAATGATGTTGGTGATGACACCATAGCCAGGGGCTCTTCCGGCCTCCTTGTCGGTGCCTGAAGGCTGCCATTGGCCTGTAATAACATCGTGGCTCGAGGGCTTGTTTCCTTGTGCTGTCATCCAGAACCAAATGGCTGTCTTAAATGATATAACTGGATCTGTGGCTACCAAATCTGGGTCGCTCAGTAAATTTGATCCTATTGCGTCGCCTGCTAGCCCGTAGTTGTCGTTGCTGGAAAAATTTTCGGTTAGAAAATCTCAATAAAGATACACAGTTGGAGGACGTGTCTACAAATTAATGTCATAAACAGTCTTACTTAGTTAGTTGGATCGGTCCACGACCGTAGTATTGTTGACCAGGAGCACAGGGCCATTGTTGGCTAGGTGTGCAATATTCGGCTTCGTTTGTTTCACGTATGTAACAGTATCCCCATGCATATGGACCATCTGGTGCTTTAGGCCATCCTCCTGCACCACAGTTTTGTTTTTTTTTTTAAACGTAACTTAATTTTAAAACAAAAAGTATAGCATTGGTGGAATTATTTTTTAACAATAAAAATCGAAAGTCTTTATAGAATTATTTTTTAAAAATAAAAATCGAAAGTCGAATCTTACAAGTGGGTGCTTAATTTTCGGTTTTTAAAAAGAGAATTTATCATATTTTTTGCTCTTCATTTTAATTATAGCACATTTTTTAAAATAATTTCATCCATAGCACATTTTTTAAAAATAATTTCATTCATAGCACATTTTGCCCAAAATTGCTATTCTAATATCATCAAACTTCTATCAGTTCAACTGATAGACTTTAGACTTCTATCAGTTCAATTGATAGACTTCAATCGACTTTGAGTGATTGAACAATGCAAATTGATAGACTTCAATCATTTTTGTGCCACAAATGAATAAATTTGGGAATCGTGCTATACATGAAATTATTTTGTATTTTTTTTAATATACATGCAAAATCCGCTTATAATAATACTTTGTGAATTTATCCTTTATAACATATTTTTGGCTCTTCATTATAATTGTAGCCCATTTTTTAAAATAATTTCATTCATAGTACATTTTGCCCAAAATTCCTATTTAGACTTCTATCTATTCAACCGATGGATTTTAGATTTCTATCAGTTCAACTGATAAACTTTAGACAGTTTAATTGATAGACTTCTATCAGTCATCTAATAGGATTCTATCAGTTCAACTGATAGACTATAACTTCTATTAGTTCAACTGATAGATTTCAATCACTTTTGTGCCACAAATGAATAAGTTTGGCAATTATACTATACAGGAAATTATTTTGTTTTTTTTTAATTTACATGCAAAAACCCCTTTTAAAAATTTAGCTAATTCATATATATATTTTGAGAAATACTTGATGGTGTGCATCGCTTTAGTGCTATGACCATTTAATTTAATTGTTTATTTTTTTTAAATGAAAAATAGAAAATAGTAGATAAATTATAAATTTGGATCATATGATTTGAAAATAGAAAAGGAGATTTTGCATATATAGCAAAAAATGGCAAAATATTTGCACCTATAACACAAAATCAAAACTAATTCATTTGTAGCAAAAAATTCAAATTGAGTTTTCTCACGCATTAATGATAGATGTCAATCACTTATTAGTGATAGATGTCTATCACTGATTGAGTTCTATCACTAGTTATTGATAGATGTTTAATGTGTTATACATTTAATTATTTTAAAAATTGTGCTGCTAAATTAATACAAGAGGTAAAATTTGCTTCGCAAATTCTCAAAAGAAAAATAATTCAGAAAGAAGGAGATTTTTATTTAAATAAATAGTTATTATTTCTTTCAAAAAAAAAAGTTATTATTTATAGCACAATTATTTATGTGTCACTGTTGATCGTATTAGTTATGTGACAAAAAGTCACATCATAAATGAATAAATTCATTCATATACTTATATAATAATTATGTGACAAAAAGTCACATCATACATTGATAAATTCATTCATATACTTGTATAATAATTATTTTATAAGTTTAATGAAATTATAAATATTAAATTTTAATGTTTAAAAATATATAGACTAAATTCTTTATTTTCTTATGATCAAATTTATAATCCACCTAAAATTAGTTTTTTGGGATTTTTAAATTTGGGTTGATATTCATTTTTGAAACATACTCTCCTCACATAAATATGTAAGAAGAGTCTACTTATACACACATCTACATGGCACACAATTTTTCTTATAATAAATAAAAATTAACAAAAGAAAATAAAGAAAACTTACTTTTTCTAAACAAGCTTACTTTTCAAAGCTAAAAATAATGAAAGAAAATAGTATTTCGTTTATTGATATAATTAAATTTACCTTAATCTATCAGGACTTTTGAATTAATGGATAGTTTAACGTGATTAAACTGTTTTTAGATGAAAAACAAACCAGTAGTTTCGTGAGAAGTTTGGCCGAAGAAAGCAGCCAACTCCCTTTTACGAGTTTCCGCATCTCCTGTATTACCAAAGGCATGAAAAGATTCAGCAGCAGTAATGAAAGCACTATATTTATAGAACCCTTTGCTAGGACATCGAGCATCATTGCTATCTTTCAGCATTTGATGATACGTCGACTCCGTAATGATCGATCCGACACCGCCGCCATGGCATTGGCTTTGGCAATCAATTTTACAGTAGTCATCGGTGTTGCCACAGAACCCGTATTGGCTGCAGCACAGCCCGTTGGGGCAGACCGCGTTATTGGCCTGCCGCCCGCATTGTTGTGCGGAAGCTCCCAACACAAAGGTTAAAGCTAAGATTATGAGCGTATGGCCCTTCATTTTTGTTTGTTGGATGAGAAGATCGAATAAAATGAGAATGGAATTCCACATATTTATAGCCTTTGTGTTTGTTTTGGTTATGTCACTCTAATAAATGCTCTTGCAAATTGCAATATAAATTCATTTTTGAAGATTTTATCTTGATTGATAAGCCTAATTTTGAACACTCTCACCATGTAATGGATCATATCTTAAATGAGATGAAGTTGCAAAATTTAGAGGTAATGTATCCAAACTCTACTTTGGAGGGAAAAGTAAATGAATCGTAATTTTTATTTACGAATGAAATTGAAGCATTTTTATGGGTTTGAATCACATCTAAACAAATTGAAGTTTTGACTTAATTGTTTCTATTCTTGCTTATGAAAAGGTAGAGATTGATGGTCTTCCTATGATCTCTGTGGCGATGGGTCCAATACTATTTTACTTCCTCAACCTATAATAATTTGAGTTCGATTGTTCCTCATTTAGTATTGGCAATTATGTAGTTTTTATTGAATTAAATATTCGTTTAGGTTTTTAAGGAGCAACCTAATTTAAAACTACGGATTTTTAAGTATGCTCTCCTTCGAATCTTCCTAGTTTGAAATCGTTGAAAAGTATTTAAATCAAAAAATCTTTTCGTATGTATATTTCACGTCTAAGAACAAAGCTCTTACTTCTAATTATAAGAAAAAGAAATTACTCCTTAGATTTTTTAAGTTCTCTTAGTATAAGATTTTATTTTAAAAACTAATTAAATATAAGTGGAGAAATTAATTAAATGTGTTAGAATCTCTTCATTCCTATTTTATATTTTTTTTAAAAACTTTATATTTTATATAAATAAAATTCGTAAAACTCACTTTTTTCAATGTTCAATATAATTTAAAAATAATCGAGTTCGGTGGTGCAGTTTGTTATCTTGTTTGGTATTAATTAATTTCAATTACACTTTCAAGCCCAAAAATCGAGTGTAATTGTTTCCTATGTGTAGGGTTTGTTGGTCCCCCTTCTTCCAATTTGTATTAAATATATATAAATATATATATATATATATATATATATAATTTATTCATTTTGTTTTGGGAAATTATATTGAATAATACTATTTATGAGCTTTTTGCATAAATAGACCATATTTGAAAAGTATTTGCAAATATATGTATCTACAAAAATATTAGCAAAAGTTGATTTTGTTTTAATAAATTATAAAATCCGAAAATAACGAATTACAATTATACCTTCATATTGGTGATTTTTTAATTTTGGAAGGAAAATTTCAAAAAAGGAAAACCATCCTACATTCCAAACCACAAATCACAAATTTAGGGGCATTAATTGTGAAAAATCATATCCTCCGAAATCACATTTATAAGAGACATTTCATCTTCCTTTTTAAATAGCTTATAAATTTAAAAAATAATGATCAAATGATTGGTTTTTCATTTGGGAAAGAAAAATTTTAAAAAAGAAATTCGTCTCACATTCCAAACCAGAAACCGCCAATTTATGGGTGCATTACTTGCAGGACGAAAGTGGCGACAATACATTGTTAAATGTACTGTTGTGATTTACATACAATATAGTTAGTAAAGTACATGTTATTTGATTATGATAGTTTAATTTTAAATAAACCGTATGAGCTGTTGAACGTTCAATTTCGTTGATTGAAACTAGAACACGTATGATAACCACACAATATTGAAATAACTTGAAATATACGGTACAACCATAATAAATCATGTACCATACCGTATTTTAAAACTTTGTGTTTTTTTTAAGTATTTAATTTGCTGATATGGAAACTTGTAGTGTGATTTAATATGTTTGCGATAGCGAACAATAATTTTGAATGTACAATACCGTATAGTAAAACATTGGGAAATAATATATGTAATATTTGTAAATTGATAGAGACTCGTACTGTTGGAACAACTTCACACAAAATTACTATTTAAAGTGAGATCAATAGTAAATAAAAAAGGTCTCATGAGTTACAAAATTGAAAAAAAAAGACAGTAATGTAAAATCATCATTGAGTGAATGCGTTTCTCAATATTTATGCTACACTCTTCAGCTACTTCATGATTATGGTACATCTCATTTTCATCCTACTGGTCATTATGTGCAATACAGATTAAGATGCTTGTTGAACCTATAAGTAAAAGTTGTATAGTATTTCAAAAATGTCCAAACAATATTGTGCTATATTATAAGTCGCATAATATACATGTATAAACAATACCATATTGCATAATAGAAATGTAATGAATAGTATTATGAGTATGAAAAATGTATTAGACATGAATAAAATGACTAATAAACCATAAATATATCAAGTAAGTTATACAATATGTAACATGAAATAATGGAACATATACAGGTTGTATTGTTTATACAGTAATATAACGATATATGGAAAACTACAGTAGATAATACTCAAGTATACCAGAACTTGGACATTTTAGTACGTAGATAATACTGTTCTACATATGATTTAAATACATTTCTATATAGAAATATTGACATTGTAAAGAACATTGTGTGCAATTTCAAATGGAATGATTAATGAACCTACTATAAGGAAAAGATGTAAAATATAACTAACCTAAAAATATAGTATGAACGTACAGTATATAGGAAATTATACAATTTTTTCGGCTATATAGAAATTGAAAACGTTTGAACATACGGTATATATTCAATTATACAGCTTTGTAGATGTGTATACAGTCAATTATACCACAATATGGATTGGAAAGTACGAAGGTACTACTGTTCTACATATGATTTTGCTGCATTTTCTAAACATGATTTTTGACATTCTAAAGATTGGAATATAAATGAATTAAATGTACAAAAATGTCATAAATATGAATAAAACATACCATACTAAACAATCTGAGATATATCGGATCACGACTATACTGAAAATGAACAGTAACATGCTAATGGTGATGGATAAAAAACAAAAACGTGATACAAATACAGTGAAAAACGGAGATTATTGAAAGAAGTTGACTAAACTTGTATAATTATACCGTCCGATCGGAGCTTTGTGGTTGACAAAAATTTATGTTTTACGCCACAATGTGAAAAGAGAGAATGAATGGAGCTGAAGAAACAAAAATAGAGTAATGGAGAATGGAAGAAGAAAAGTGAAACGGAAAAGGAAAAGGAAAAAAGATGGAAATAAATGAGAAAATGAATTTAAAACTTTTGCATTAAAAAGATTGATAATTAAATATGGTATGTTTTAAAAGGATGGGAAGTATGTTTTAAATGAGTGTTTTAATTCAAAAATTCAGTATTAAATGTGATAAAGGACAAAATGGTATTAATGAAAAATTAATAATTACGAATTTAAAAAAAAAATTAACTTGGCAAAAAAAAAATTGGAACCTATATTTATAAATACTTTTCAAATATGGTCTAATTACTACAATTTCCCTTAAAAATATAAATGAATTCTAAAAGCTAAAAAAGTAATTTTTTAAAACAAGTTTTTAAGAAAGCATGAAAAAATCAAGAAGAAATCGTAAAAAAAATAAAAAAAAAAATCACGATACAATGTGATGGTTGATTATCAAACATTTTAGTTTTTAAAACAAAAAACAAAAAACCAAAAATTAAAAAAAAAGAAAAAAAAATAGTTATAAAACACGGGTTTTTTTGTTATTGAATAATACGGGGTCTTAATTATTTGCTTCTCTATAATAATTTATGTTTTTAAGGGAAATTATAATGGGTAGCAATTTTAAGAAAATAGTTACGGATCTAGACAAAATTTACAATAATTATTATTTTTTGTTTACTATTAATTAAAATATAATTATTTTTTATTCATATTGTACCCTTAAACAAATTAATTGTCGCGCCCCTATTCCAATCACCTTGAGGCTGTCGTTTTCTTGTGTTTGTGCTCGGACTTTTTTTTTTCTTTTTCTTTTGAAATTTATCTTTTTAATTTTTTTTTCTAAATTATTTTGCTTACTCATAAATTAAATGACATTTGGTATTATTATTATTTTGTTTTTTGAGAATTTGGTATTATTATTTTAATACCTTAGAAAAAATACGTTAATATTATATAATTATTAATAGATATATGTTCCTAAAAAAACTATTAATAGATATATTTATTTATGGTGAAAAAAAAACTTCTATTAAAAAAAAGAGTAAGCCAAATTTATTTATGTGTAATTATCTTATTTATGATGTATTTATGAAAAATTGTATTGGATGAGCTATATTAACAAAATAATTACAAAAAATTTAAAAATATTTGTATATATAATCATATTACGGTTTAATATTTTATTATTAATATAATATTATTTTTAATTAATATAGTCTTATTTATTATTTAATATTAAGTATTATTAATACAATATTATGTATTATTAATACCTATGACTATAATTGTTAAATTATTTTTAAAAGTGATTATATAATTATTTTATGATTTGACTAATTATGTAAGTTTCTATGTATTATCAAATATTGTATTTAATGTATTTATGTTGCAAGACTGTATTATTATTATACTATTATTATAAATACAGTAGTTATTATTTATAAACAAATATCGTTCAACAATTTTCTCAAAAATTAAAAATTAAAAAATATCGCTCAACGATATTATTTATGCTCTTTAGCATAAATATGAAGTATTTATGATAGGTCATTACATGTTAACTCTAGAAAAGCATATTATACATGTATCAAACATAAATACATCATTAAATTATAAATATTATTAGCCAGATGTATTAATGTTTATAAAAAAACATATGGATGTATATATGATAAAAAAAAATTCAAAAAATATATAATCCTTATTTATATTAAAACTTGTGTATTAATAAATAAATACATGTTTTAAATTTTACGAAATTTTATATAACCTAATAATTGTATGGCTACATCATTTTTTTTTTAAATAGGGTCACTTAAAAAATAGCAAAAGAAATCATTGGTTTTATAAATAATAACTACCATCATTTATTTTTGTTATAATATGGTATTAATGAGTATTTATAATACAATATTAAAAAATATTAATGATTATGAATACAAATACTTAAGAATTTATATATATTTGCAATTAAGTTTTGAGAAGAACTCATCCAATACAATTTTCTTAAAAAATTTATGATACTTATACATAACATGATCGATACAACCAAAACAAGATCCATAAATCAATATTTATTTAAAACTCGTATTTATTTATCAATACATGATTAAATATTTTATGAAAAAATCATCACTTTTTCCACACATTTTTTCTTAAAGTCCAAAATAATGTATTTGAATAATTAAATAAATCCATTTTTTACTGATCATTTTTTCAAAAAGAAAGTTGTGTTTATTACATTTTTTAATACATTATTTATGAAATATTAACGTATTAAACTTTAGAATGACGATCATTTATTTAATATTATATATTCACAAAATTATTGTTAAATAATTATTAAATAATACAAATAAATATAAAGTTCGATGAATTAATACTTATATACGAGATAAATACAACTTAATGTGAAATATAGTAAAAAAATAGTATTTAAGTATAACATATTTAATACCACAAAAGTAAAAGAATCTATAAATCCTTATTTATTTATTAGAGAATTAGAAACTTATATTTATTTATTAATACATAATTAAAATTTTTAAGTATTTTGACAAAATCAAAACAACTACAGAATATATATATAAAAAAAACCCCTGTATCAAATTTGAAAAATGAAAAAAAAAAATTCTTTTAAACCGTACGATTTTGGGAGATTTGTTAAGAGTAATTTTAAAGGAGATATTTTATATGCAAGTTGAAAAATTAAGGAGAGATTTATTTTAAAACGTTAATTTAAGATGGGGTAATTGTGTCTTTTACCTATAAATTTTTTTAATATACCTAATTTTGTAAATTTTTTTTGAATTCTGCTTACTCCTGCAAATGACCCTTTTTTCAATTAATATTATCGAAATGATCCGAGCTACTTTTTTCAATTTTAATTCCCCGGGCTTTGAGCTTTGAAAAATCAACACCTTCTATTTTTAATGATGTTTGAAAAATCGACTCCGTCAATTACCGCCTTCTAGTGTGCCTATGAATTATTAGAAGACTTTTTTTTTAATAAATTACACCAACGTCTAACTATTTAATCGGCTAATGATTATAATTTTTCAAAAATAAAATAAACCGCTAACAATTATGGATGGTAACTATTTTTAAAGTTTTTTTATGCAACAATATTGATAGTATTCCAATTTGTAATCTCATAATTATACAAAATATCATTAGAGCTCTATTTTTGTTGACACTATTTTTTTTTTTTTTCTGAAAACATGTTGATGACTACTTTTTAAGTTTTACTTATCATAGAGACAAAATTTTAGTAATTTATAAAATCATAGTAAATGAATTCAAACTTTCACCCAACTTTAACAATTAAATTTTAGTTTAAAATTTGAGAATTTATCGTTCTGTAATATATTTTTTTGCTCTTCTTTACAATTGTAACACATTTTTTAAAATAATTCATTCATGACATATTTTGTTCAAAATTCCTATTTTATTATCATTAGATTTTTATCAGTTCAACTGATAGACTTTAAATCAGTACAACTGATAGACTTCTATCAATTCAAATGATAGAAACTGATAAACTTCAATTGATTTTGAGTGATTGAATAGTGCAAAGTAATAGACTTCAATCGTTTTTGTGCTTCAAATGAATGAGTTTGAGAATTGTATTATACATAGAATTATTTTATTTTTTTAAAATATACATGCAAAATCCCCTTAAAGAAAATCTAGTTTAAAACTATTTTGACCAAAATCTGAATTTCTTGAAACTATAAGACCAAATCTGCAATTTATCATTTTTTTTTCTTAATTAGTAGTATTTGTTTTGCTTAAATTTAAAAGGAAATAAAGAAAATGAAAGTATCAAGACGAAATTTGTAACTCTTTTTTTTAGTACTGTAACTCATTTTTTTATACTTTCAATTATTTAAATTTAATTCTTATACTTTCTAATTAGAGATATAATATACTTTTTTTAGTACAAATATTCGGGAAGGGGGACCACCAAAGTAACCGTCAAATTAAAATGGATTAATATTAAACAAAATAACAAATTGAGCCACAGACTTATTCTATCGAAGATATAATTAACCAATTAATCGACTATACATATACTTGAATTCTATCAAGAAAAAAAAAAAAAAATATATATATATATATATACTCGGATTAACCTAAAAGCTAAAATTAATGGTTACGTCTGCAGCTAAAAAAAAATTAATGGCTACGTGATTTCAAAAAAAAAATTGAATTCATTAATATTAGTATTCAAACCAGTAATTACTATTTCAAACTTGGTGAGTATTATTATTTTTTTTATTAAAAAAATAAATTAAAAAATTAATAATAATGGTTACATAGTCAGTCACAAGTAACAGTGGTCCTTGCACAGATTGTACTTATAATGTATAATAACTAAAACGGGTTTGATGTTTCAAAAAAAAAAAAAAACGGGTTTGAAAACTATTTTATTTTTTATTTTTTATTTTTGAAATTTAAGCTTACAATAATTATTTTAATATATATTTTTTCTTTCTTAAATATTTATATCTTACCTTATATTTGTACATACCAAATCAAAATTTGAAAACAAAAAAATAGCTTTCAATTTTTTTTTTAAAATTTGGTTAGTATTCAACTATTTTGATAAGAAAATATAAATATATTGTAGAAAATGTAGAATACATTTAAGAAACTTTAGTTGAAATAAGACTAAATTTCAAAAACCAAAAACTAAAATTCCAGGCCCCGTTTGATAGCCATTTGAATTTTTTGTTTTTGGTTTTTAAAATTAAAAAAAAAAGTGTTTAATTTGTAAAGTAGTTATTCTTGTAAATTTCATGTATAATTGAGGTTTGTAAAGTCTATTTAAATACAAGTTTTCATTGAGATTAAAAGCCATGCAAGTCAAAGACAACCTTCTTCAACACCAAGCAAACCCAAAGTCTACGTTTGGCTTGGAAAATACTAGTTATTTTCACTCCCTGAAAATTCTGTTTCCAAAATTTTTTCGCCCAAGATTACAGGTTCCTCTCGAACATCTAGGCACTAAGACGCAAAGATGCGCTATGAGTCCATTGGTAGGAGGCGTAGGATAGACTAGTGTTTACGTGGAAATCTAGAATTTGTTTGATGCCTACTTTGAATATGCTTTCAAAGTAGAAATGGTAAGCTTGAAAACGAAGAAAAGAAGATTAGAACTTTCGGTCTTTGTAGTCTTTTATAGACTACGGACTTGAAATTTAAATCAAATCTAGAAAACTAAAAGATAAGAAGTGGGACGCAAGACCCTTGCCGATAACACCCATTTGGGAAAAGAAATAAACTAACCTACATTATTACAAACTGACAAAAGGAATCTAAATTATTACAAAACGACAAACGAAAATAGTAAAGGAATCTATTATTACAAAAAGACAAACACAGCTGTATCCTATTTTCATTTACTATTTTCGTTTGTTGTTTGCAATAATTTAGAATCCTTTTGTCAGTTTGTAATAATGTAGGTTAGTTTATTTCATTTCCCAAATGGGTGTTGTCGGCAAAGGTCACGCTTGCCTCCCACTTCTTATCTTTTAGTTTTCTAGATTTGATTCAAATTTCAAGTCCGTAGTCTATAAAATACTACAAAGACTGAAAGGTCTAATCTTCTTTTCTTCGTCTTCAAGCTTACCCTCTTCCACTTTGAAAGCATATTAAAAGTAGGCATCGAAAAAATTTTAGATTTCCACATAAACACCAAATGTATCCTACGCCTCCTACCAATGTACTCACAACGCCTCTTTTCGTCTTACTATCTGGATGTTCCAGAGGAACCTGCAGTCTTGGGCTGAAGAATTTTGGAAACCGAATTTTTGGGGAGTGAAAATAACTAGTATTCTCCAAGCCAAACGTAGACTTTAGGTCTGCTTGCTGTTGAAGAAGGTTGTCTTCGACTTGCATGACTTTTGATCTCAATGGAAACTTATATTTACATAGACTTTACAAACCTTAATTATACATGAAACAATAACAACTACTTTACAAACACTTTTTTTTTTCATTTTACAAAATAGTTTTGTGACAGTTAATATAATCTAATTGATGTGAAGTATGATCTAATAATTATAAGGCCGTGTGTTTGAATATTTTTACTTTCAATATTGTTGTTATAGTATAATATTTTTAGGAAATGAATTTAAATAATAATATGTATTAATGGTAATTGAGTTATTTCTTTTGGTTAATAAAAAAGAATTATATTTTATTAATGCACGAGTCATGAGTCGAGAGTTATTATTAAAGTAATATACAGAAATATCACCCACAAAGGGAAATATGATCGTACGTAACACATCCATAGCTATTTAATTTGGTTATTTTTTATAAGATCGTTGGTTTTTGGAAAAAAGATACTATAGTGATAATATGCAGAAGAAACATACAAGAAAATTACATGAGAGGGAGAGAAAGGAAAGCTATCCAATTTAACATGATAGATAAAAAATCATAGTCCTTATAAAGAAGATTTTTTACATCAAAAAGCAGCATTCATAATAATGTTGTCTCATAGATGTTCATTCGAGGTAGATACGTCGGTAAAAATGTGAGCATTGCGCTCCTTCCAAATGCTCCAAAAATTAGCACAAAAAATAAAAGATTGTTGGTTAGACATAAAAAAAAAAAAATTATGTTCAGATGTTTGAGTTTCATATACTACCCCTTTTGACCTCAGGGAAGAAAACAATTTGTACAAAATTAAAACAAATAAATAAATAAAATATTAGTATGAAATTGACGTCTATCAACATCTTTTTCTTTGTATAGAAAATAATAAAAACAAAATTCTTTTCAAGGTTAAAAAAAGTTTTTATATATTTTATTAAATAAAGTGGACATATCTATTTCATAATTAATTCATCGAACCAACCTCTTAGGTCTTATTGCAATTGCATACAAATTATTACAATTATTTCCATCTTGCCATAATTTGAGCATTTCTTTTTCAATCCATCTTGGAAATTGTTCTTCGTGTTTTTTATATAAGTCAGTAGAATTTAGCACACCAGGTCGGATTAGTGCTAAATGTTGAATAAAATAAGTATTTTATATCATCACAGTTATTAAGAATGTATCAATGTAATCTATGCATGTCAATAGGAGATAAAGTCTTCGGTGTCATTTCTCCCATTGGTCGTGCATTCTGTTTGAACACCTCATACTCCCCAAGTTGTTCATTATTAAGAATCTGGTCATCATTGCAATATTTCCTATTGAATCTCGTTTCAATCCCAGTGAAATATAATGAACAAAAGTTCAAACATTCTCTGTTCACATACTTTTCATTAATTGACCCTTCTGAACCTGCCTTCTTCATAACGAATAGTTTGAAGGCAATTAATCCTTCTATTCGCATGAGGTCTAGGCTGCGATTGGGGAGAAAGAAGAACAGCGAAATAGAAGTATATAGGAGGCAAACTCATGAAGGAAAAGGTGAGACAAGTGAATGTTGGGAAATTTCCAATTCTTGGTAAAACATAGATTATGAGTTGTTGAGTAGGATTCTAGTTTGTAATACTTTTTCGTATGTGTAGGGAGCACAGGAGCAAGCGGATTCGGGTTGCACAACTGGGGCTCATTCCAACAAAAGGTGAGGGATTTGAGGAGAAAACTTGATTGAATCAGGTTATATTACTTTTCTTTCTTTCTTTTAATACAAAGTGGGGGAAGGGGGACTAACAAATCTTATATAGAGGGCACAACTACTCTCAAAATAATATGAGAGCCAAATACCGATTTTCGGGCTCGAAGTCGTGACCGAGGAGTTGAAATGGATTAACATCAGACAAGATAACCAATTGCACCACTGACCCTCAGTAATATTACTAGATATGTGAATGGACATTCTTTAAGAAATGCTAGAAGTGTGCTTGCTATAGGAATATTATTAAAGAAGTTGCAGATTTGTTTATTATATTCCCGCGGTTGAATTAGTGATGTAGGGCATGAAGGTTGTCTGTTATTATTCTACTTGCTTCTAATGGTAATTGTTAAATTATGTGTGATTATAAGTAGGTAGAGTTGGACTGTACTTAGAGGGTTGTTGTGTATTATTGTATGAATTCAAGTATCAATGGTGATATTCGAAAAAGGGCACAAAGAGTTATTGAAGGGCATCTTCTAGAATAATAGTTGTTTACCACTTTTCTTCTACAAAAAATAAGGGGTAAATTGTGAGGCTGGGTCCTTTTCAAAAACTTTTTGTGAAAATGGGTCTAACGGAAGAGATTTTGTAAAAATGGGTTGTGGCGTCTTTGATAAAGACGCCACATCCATTGAATACGGTCAATTTTTTTTTTTTTTTATGTGGTGGCGTCTCTACAAGAGACGTCACATGCCTTCCAAAATCTTTCTGTTACAATATTTCTAATTTTCTTTTTATTTACTTTTTCTTATAGATATTTTTTTCTTTTCAATATCTCAACTAAAATCCCACAAATCAAGAATATTCAATTTACATTTTTTTTAAAACATGACATTTCATGGTTTTATTATTATCCTAAAATATTATTAATTTAAATAAAAGAAAATTTATATAGATATTATTATGATAATGTAATTTATCCTAGATGAATATAATTTTAAAAAAATGCAAATGAAAATTTCTCCATTTTTGTTATTTTGGTTGAAATAATATTTTATATATCAATTAATTTAATAAAATCTTATTTAAATTTGTTAGAAAACTTATTAGATTTAAGGAGAAAATACCAATATTTTTCAAAAAAAAACACCAAATTTTAAAATCTTATTAAAATTTATGGGCATTATCATGATAATGTTAATATAAAAATAGAGATCAAATTTATTATTTGGTTAGAGTTGTAGTGTTATCCTTTTTAATTAAATTTATAAAATAATTTTTTATATTAAAATTAAATACATCTTCCTCCCCACTTTCAAATATATATATATATATATATATATATATATATATAAAAGATTTTCTTTATAGAAAAATATATCTTTTCCCTCTCCTTTCTCTATTGAGATTTTTTTTTTCAATTTTGTTATAATCTTTTATTATAAAAGAGAACTTTTAAATTTTGCAAAATCTTTGTTGGAAAATAAAAAGATAAATCTCAATTTAACAAGTAACTCAAAAAAATAAATGTCAATTTGAATTTCAAAATTCTACCGAGATTGAGGTAGTTATTATTTTTCAATTTATATGGATGTGGATTTTTTTTTTTATTTAGGTAGTTTAAGTTTTCATAAAAAATATTCATATAAAGTCTCTTTTATTTAAACTAATATTAATAAATTCGTGTGATCATGATTTAAAAAAAATTAAAATTAAATTTTTTTGATCGGTTGAATTTTAGTTGAAATAATATTTTATATCTCACTTTAATTTAGTAAAATTTAGTACTAATAAGAAAATGTCATTTTAAAATAAACTTAATTTTAAAATCTTATCTTTTCAAAAAAATATATATATATATATATATATATATATATATATATATATATATATATATTAAAATATCTAAGCATTACTATAATAAAGTTTTTTTTTTGAAATCTTTACTATAATAACGTTAATTTTTTTTATTTTTTTTAATAACGTTAAATTAAGAATACAAGTCAATTAATTATTAGATTATAATTTTAATGATTTTTTTTCATAAAAAGTATGGTAGAATATTTTTTACTGTAAAATAATTTTTTATTAAAGTTAAATAATTTATATTTTACTATTTTTAATTATTTTGAAGAATTTTTGTTTAAGAAACAAAATATTCTTATAAAAATAAAATGATTAATTAATCATATTTAGTTTTAAATTTGAAATTTAGAAAGAGAAAAAAATCTTCAAAAGAAGAAGAAAAAGAAAAAATAAAAAAGAATTGTAACAGAAAGATTTTGGACGTCATGTGGCGTCTCTTGTAGAGACACCACCACATAAGACAAAAATAGTTGACTGCTTTGAACGGTGTGACGTCTCTACTAGCCAAAACCCATTTGCGCAAATTCTTTTTCATTAGACCCATTTTCATAGAAATTTTTTTAAAATGAACCATTTTTACAATTTACCCAAAATAATCATCCGTATATATTTATCTACCTAATGAAACCTAAACTTTAAAATGAATATGCTCATTTTTAAAACTTGTGATGGAAATGAAAATTGGCCCGAATGAAACATTTTTTTAGAGAAGCCCAAATGAAACATTGAAACCATGTGAATGGAAAGCAAAAAAAAAAAAAAAAAAAGCCTGAACTTCTTGAACGTTCAACCATGAGTTCCAATTCTCTATCTCAACTCTATTTATATAAATAAATAAAAGAGAGATAAAATTATTTTTGGTGTTTGATTTTATAGAAAAGTAACCGTTTATCTATGAACTTTGATGGTTATAATTTAATCTCTACCCTTTTAATTTTGTAAAGCTTATTGATATATTTAACCTTCTAAATATATAAAAATAAATAAATGCACAACCATTCATGAATTATGAAGTTTGTTATACTCACAAACTGAGTTTTATATTTGATCAATGTGTTTTATTCGATCAAACAAACCTTGTGTGTTATCACCCCTCTTTGTTATTATTGCTAATCTTAAGTTTAATTGGACACTTGTGTGAACTCAAAAAAAAAAAAAAAAAAATTGTTTGCATGGGAAAAGTAAATATCCCTTCTCTTTATTAAAAGTTCTTACATAAGTTAGGCATTACACATACTTGTATTCTGTAACAGCATCCAAGAAGACACTTCTTTATTTAGCATAAGAGTAAATAACTTAGAAAGACCTTTGATTATAACAATCCAAGTTATTGCCATAACCAATACCCAATATGTCACAGTACCGTTTGTAAAACCCAATTCTATCAGCAACTCTGTCATCGGGGCCATGCCCGCATTCGAGTCCGCCGTTAATGATGTTGGTGATGACACCATATCCAGGGACTCTTCCTGCCGCATTGTCGGCGCTTGAAGGCTGCCATTGGCCTGTAATAACATTGTGGCTCGATGGTTTGCTTCCTTGAGCTGTCATCCAGAACCAAATGGCTGTCTTGAATGATACAACTGCATCTGTGGCTACCAAATCTGGGTTGCTCAGTATATTTGATCCTATGGCGTTGCCTGCTGGCCCGTAGTTGTAGTTGCTGTAAAAGTTTTCGGTTAGAAAATCTCAATAAAGATATAACTGGAGGACGTGTCGACAAATTAATGTCATAAACGGTCTTACTGAGTTAGTTGGATCGGTCCACGACCATAGTATTGCTGACCAGGAGCACAGGGCCACTGTTGGCTAGGTGTGCAATATGCGGCTTGGTTTCTTTCACGTATGAAACAGTATCCCCATGCATATGGACCATCTGGTGCTGTGGCCCATCCTCCTGCACCACAGTTTTGTTTTTTTTTTTTACTTTTTAAAACATAACTTAATTTTTGAAAAATAGTAAACAAAAAGTATAGCATTGGTGGAAAAGTCTTTAAAGACTTATTGTTTTAAAAAAATAAAACTCAAAAGTCTTTTTTTTTTTTTTTTTTTTTTTTTTTTGAGTACAAGTTGTGGAAGGGGATTACAGATACTGATTTTAGGGTAGCTCGGCATCGGGAATCAATGAGTTTTAGGGATCGAACCATAACCGTGGAATGGAAATGGATTAACACCAAATCAAATAATCAATTCCTATCACCGACCTATTCTGTTCAAAAGTCAAATCCTATGAGTAGGGGCTTAATTCTTAGTTTTTAATAATTTAGCTTCAAGAAATACTTGGCTCTATTGGCAAAAAAAAGTTGAAGTATCAAATGGTGCCACATATATGTATAAATAAAGTTTCCTTAAACATTCATATGTAAGAAAGTATTTCTCTTCGTTTTTTCTAAAGATTTGACTTATTTTAAAGAAATTGTAGTAAACTTATTAAAGAATATGAGGTTCCACCTCAAAATTAATTGGATATGAGAGGAGTAGCTCATATCTCTTATAAATATGTTTAAGACTTATCATCTTTCCAATGTGAGATAATTGCACCACAAGGTGAGTATCTCCAACAACTCCCCCACTTTCCAATGTAGGACATTTGTGAGATCCTAACATGGATTACTCTCCTCATCGCCAATTGGTTTTGAGGTGGGATCTTATATTCTCTAATATGATATCAGAGCTCATAAAATCTCAAATGGGTATCGGTTTAATAAAATGAAATTGAGATCCGATTCAAGATTGATGAGCCCAAAAGAGGCACCATCTTGATGGAGCATGTTGGAGATATTCACCTTGTGGTGCAATTATCCCACGTTGAAAAGGTGGGGGAGTCTTCAACACATTTATAAGAGATATGGGCTAAAACAAAATGGTCACCTCTAATTAAATCATAGTGTTTTTAGATGAAAAACAAACCAGTAGTTTCGTGAGAAGTTTGTCCAAAGAAAGCAGCCAACTCCCTTTTACGAGTAGTCACATCTCCAGTATTACCAAAGGTAGGAAAAGATTTAGCAGCAGTAATGAAAGCACTATATTTATAGAACCCTTTGCTAGGACATCGAGCATCATTGCTATATTTCAGCATTTGGTTATATGTCGACTCCGTAATGATCGATCCGACACCACTGCCACTGGGTGTAGAACCGCCCGAGCCATGACACTGGCTCTGGCAACCAGTTTTACAGTAGTCATCGGTGTTGCCGCAGAACCCGAACTGGCTGCAGCACAGCCCGTTGGGGCAGACCGCACCATTGGCCTGCCGCCCACATTGCTCTGCGGAAGCTCCCAACACAAAGGCTAAGGCTAAGATTATGAGCGTTTGGCCATTCATTTTTGTTTGGTGGTTGAGAAGATGAGGAAAATGAGAATTGAAATGTGCATATTTATAGCCTTTGTGTTTAGTGGAATTTTCAAACTTAAATTAAAAACGAAATCGAAGTTTGATTTGTTCATGTCACTCTATTAAATGCTCTTGCAAATTGCAATATAAATTCAACTTTGAAGATTTTATCTTGATTGATATGCCTAATTTTGAACAGTCTCACCATTTAATGGATCATATTTTAAATGAGATGAAGTTGCAAAATTTAGAGGCAATGTATTCAACTCTCTACTTAGAAGTATTTAAAGTAGAAAATCCTTTATAGGAACAAAGCTCTTGTGATTATCAAAAATAAAATTACTTGCTTAGACTTTTTAAGCTCTCTTCGTATAAGATTTTATTTATAAAACTAATTAAATATGAGTGGAGAAAGTAATTAAATGTGGTTCCAATCTCTCAATCCCTATTTTATTTATAAAAAAAACTAAACTATATATTATATAAATAAAATTCGTAAAGCTCTTGCTTGTTTTTCAAAACTTCTAGGTTTTTTTTAGAAATTTTCAAAATTAGTCAAATCTAAAAAATAATTATAAATATATTTATTATTAAAAAAGTAGTAATTTTTTTGAGTACGGAGAGGTGGGATCGCAAACCCTACAAAAAGGTATTAATGCTTTTAGAGTCAAATGCCGATGTCGATTTTTGCGATCAAACTCTTGACCATGGTGTTGAATTGCACTACCACCAAATAATGAAACATCAAGAAGCTGTCTCTTTATAGTATTTATACATATTTTCTTATGATAATGTATTGATATAGTCATTAGTATTTATGACTATTTATACATATTTTCCTATGATACTCTACTAATATAATTATAAGTATTTATGAGTATTTATACATATTTTCTTATGGTATTGTATTCATAATACATAATTATAATACTGTATGAAATTGTATTAATAATTATAAATGCAAATACTCAGTACAAAATTAATACAAATAAATAAAGAGTCATACTTATCTAAGGGTGGATAAGTATTTTGAAATTACTTATCCACCATTAGAACCACAAGCGTCTCTCCACTTTTGCCCAGGAAGAAAGCAAGGCTTTGAAGACCAAATGCACCAATTTTTGTGTAATTTGATTACTTGCAGCTACCAAAGGGATTGTTCAGTTGTCTATCCAAATACTACATTGAAGGACATCCAGATATATGACAGAAACAGTCACATGAACAGTGAACTTCTAGCTTCCACGATTAGTTTTGCCATATTATTGTTAAATTAATCCACATTAGTAAATAATTAAGAGTTTATAAATTTAAATATTTACACTCCAGTTATTGTTGAACTAAAAAGAACTCATAGACTTCAAATTGAAAATAAACTCAATATTGAAGATCCAAATAAACATTTTCTCTAATATTAAGTATTTTAAAACACAACTAAATGAAAACCAAATTCTCTTTATCTATGTCTTGATGTTTTTCTCTTATTAAAGGGTTAGTGGGGAGCTGGTTTTATTGTTGGGTAGTAATCCAGTTCAACACCACAATCACATATTCGATTCTAAATATCGGTATTTGACTCTCACATGCCAACTTTATAGTTAAAGGCACGTTGAATGATTTGTTTTAGAGTAACTAAGAACATGTGGAGACTATTGCGTTGATCCTTCAAGATAAGGTGATGTTGATGACCCTGATATGTTTTGAGCACTAGCAGAATATTGGATTTTAATGTTGGATGTTATAGATGACGGACAATTGCCCGTTATCTAATGTCTGTCGTCATCTTTCGTCCAGGTTTCTTTTTTAAGTTTTTGAAATTGTCTGTCATCTAATTTTTTATTAAGAAAAACTCTTCTACACATAAATGTATAAAGGAGCCCTTCATTTATGTTATATGACTCCCTTTGGTGCCACACAAATTTACGTCATGATTAAAAATATTAGAAAATAAAATTATTTGTGTGGTGGTGCATAATAATTGTAAGGCTCTTTTACACATCCATGTGCAGAGGAGTTTCTCTCTCTTTTATTTGATGTTTTGGAGGCTGCCTGATTTAGAATTAGAACCATCAATTAATGTCTAGCCTAGAATTTCATCTTAAAGGCATGTTTGAATAGGAGAAGAATAGAGGGCTTTGAATGTGTTGTTTGAATAAGTAGTTGCATGAAAAATCATGTTTGAATAAAATTGTTGGAAGGATTGTAAGAAATTGTATTGGAATGAGTAAAATAATGTTTGGATAAGATTGTTGTTTTTTTTAAAATAAAAAAGAGTTTGGATAAAATTGTTGGTAGAAGGGATTATTGAAAAAAAAAATGTTATTTTGAAGAGATGTTGCAAGAAAAATTTGTGGGTTTGGAAAATTTAAGGAACATATGAGAAGAATTACTCCATGTTGCTTTTAGGGTAGAAAAATCTTTTTCCAACCCCACAAATTTTCCACGTTAAAAGAACGAAAGTGAATACATTTATCTCTTTATTGAAACACATATGTTCATTACATAAGTAATTAAGATCTTACACAAAGCAGCCATACCTGTCTTTTACATAAAAAAAGACATTTTTTTATTGTACAGTATTAAGAATAAGTGTCTAGAAAGACATTTGATTGTAGCAATCCAAGTTGTTGCCATAACCAATACCCAATATGTCACAGTACCGTTTGTAAAACCCAATTCTATCAGCAACTCTGTCATCGGGGCCATGTCCGCATTCGAGTCCGCCGTTAATGATGTTGGTGATGACACCATAGCCAGGGACTCTTCCTGCCGCACTGTCCGCGCCTGATGGTTGCCATTGGCCTGTGATCACATCGTGGCTCGATGGCTTGTTTCCTTGTGGTGTCATCCAGAACCAAATGGCTGTCTTGAATGATACTGTTGCATCTGTGGCTACCAATTCCGGGTTGCCTAACAAATTCAATTGTAGTGCATTGCCTGCTGGCCCGTAGTTGTAGTTGCTGAACAAGTTTTCGGGTTAGTGTTAGATGGTATGAATTCCATTTCAAAACCAGTTATACGATAAATGAAGTAATTTATCTATCGTATAAATACTATTGTTTTTTTTTTGATACGGTATAAATACTATTGTTGAAGATATGCTTTGTACACATTAATTTCATGCGATTAGTAGTCAAGGGTCTAGCTGCCTGGTCAGCGAGCGGGGATCTCCTGTAATAGAGTTTAATAAAAGTGCATATATAACCTCGAATCAAATCCTAACCAAACTCTGTGATTCGCTTCTCATTAATAAAATTGTTCTACCGAATGGGTCAGTGGCGCAATAGTTTCACTATTTGGTTGTAAACCAGTTCAACACCAGCGTCACACACGCTCAAGCCCAGGAATCGGTATTTGTCCTCCTCTCCCAATATGTACTTAAAAAAAATAAAAAAATTATTCTTACTCTTTGTCCGTGGACTAGCTTACACTACGTTATTGAACCACGTAAATTTTTGTGTGTCTTTTTCTTTTGCGTTTATGGTTATCTGTTTTCATATGTTCGTATCAATTGTTAATTGTCGTTTTCAATACAACTATAAATATAGGTGGATATATACATGGTTCGAGTTAGATTAGGTTAAGAGATTTTTTTGGTCTAATTCAAACTTTCGAATTGGTCAATCTGTATATTTATTTAATCCTATGTATTAGATCAACCCAACACAGTAAGTATATATAATTGAATTATCAGATTTTAAAATATAGAAAAGAATGAATAGAGAGATGGTTACTGAGTAAGTTGAATGGGTCCACGGCCGTAATATTTCTGACCAGCGGCGCAGGGCCATTGTTGGTTGGGTGTGCAGTACACATCTTGGTTTGTTTCGCGAATGAAACAATATCCCCACGCAAATGGACCATCTGGTGCCGTAGCCCATCCACCTGCAACACAATATATATATATATAATTTAAGAGAATTTACTATCAACACACATTCTACATCTTGTATTATATTTATAGTAGAATTTTTAAAATAATTCATTTATAGCATATTAATTTCTATGACTCAAGTAGTGATAGAACTTAATTTGGATTTTTATTACTAATAGAAAATTCAAGTAGTGATAAAATAAATCTATCATTGATTGAATTTTATCACTAATAGAATTCAAATTGATAGAAACTCAATTTGAATTTCTGCTATAAATGAAATAATTTTGATTTTATGCTATAGATGAAAATAGTTTACCTTTTTTGTTATACATGTAAAATCCCCTATATTTAAGCCATTTTTCATAAATGATCAAAAAGGAAATAAATTCCACTGAACTTGACGGCTTCATCAACCAAAAAAATGTACTATTGTTCTCAAACAAAATAAGAGTCAAATACTAAATTTTGAAATGGAATCTGTAATTATGATGTTGAACCGGAATGAATTACCACAAAAAAATAAAAAGATCATCCCTTTTTATTCAAGTAATGAAATTGATTAACTTAAAGTTCAATTAATTGAAAAAATGAAAGTTGCATAATTAAAAACATATTTTCATAGGTTAATCTTTAATTCTAGGTTAATCTTTAATTCTAAGTATCACTTAAAAGGTTGTATTTGATCTTTTTTTAAAAAAAATTGTTTCCTTGTTTTCTTGAAGTACAAAAAATTAAGAAATTTGTCTCGTAATTATTTCTAACTAATAAATAACTCTTGTTTTCTCGTCATTTTCTCCAACTTGTATACTTGGAATAGAATTCTTCATAAAGGATTGTCTGGTTCGTTGAGATTTAAGATCTCTTAAATATACTTACTTTAAAATATCAAGAATTTCTAGTACGTATTGTTGGCTTAGTATTGGAGATTCCCAATTACGCGCGGAATGGCATCAAAGACGGAGAGAAAAAAATTTCCATAAGAAAAACAGAGTAGGTATTCCTTGTTTTCCCGATCCCTGGCCCGCCCCATTGACATCTCTACTTAGTATTGAAAAGAAACGAAAATATCTTCAATCCAAACTTTGAAATGGTGCAATTGTAAACTACATAAGCCAATGGCTTTCTACCAGTGGGAAAATCCAATTATTTGATTATAACAAAATAGTTTGCATCAAAAGTGTATATTATCTTTTAATTTTTTTTTATTTCAAGTTGAGGGAAAGAAACCACAAACACGATTCCTTTAGATATATATATATATATATATATATATATATATATATTATCTTATATGAATTAATTTCGGTACAAATTTAGCAACAATATTTCTTGCTTAGCGCTAGTTGACTTGTAATCTTGATTGAGAAGTAGTAGATGCAAATCTTTCTCTAACAAGAATATAATTCTATTAAAACTATTTTTATTGTATAAAAAAATACTTTATGAAAACATATTTAATATAGTTTAGTAACTAGATGTTAATCCTCCCTTCTCAAATATTACTGTATAAAACAGAAAAAAAAAAAACAAAAGTTAGTATAGAAGAAGAAAACAAACCAGTAGTTTCATGAGAAGTTTGGCCAAAGAAAGCCGCCAACTCTCTTTTACGAGTAGCATCATCTCCAGTAGTACCAAAGCCGGGGAAGGATTGAGCAGCAGCAATGAAAGCATTATAGGTATAGAATCCATTGCTAGGACATCGAGCATCATTGCTATACTTCAGCATTTGATTGAAAATGCCCGAGCTGATGATTCCTCCAACTCCGCCACTTGGACCGGACGGTGTGCCGCCACACTGGCTCTGGCAACCGTCTTTACAGTACGCGTCGGTGTCGCCGCAGAACCCGAACTGGCTGCAGCACAGCCCGTTGGGGCAGAGCGCGCCACTGGCCTGCCGCCCGCATTGCTCCGCGGAAGCTCCCAAGACCAAGGCTAAGGCTAAGATTATGAGCGTTTGGCTATTCATTTTTTTGTTTGATGAATGAAATGAGCATGGAATTGTATGTATTTATAGGGTTTGTTTTGGTTGAATTTTCAAACCCAAATCAGAAATGAAATCAACTTTGTGGATTGTTCGTGCTTGACCCGCAACCTTGTTTTTTGTTGACGTGGCTATTCATATTCTGTTCCAATATCAATCATTTTGTAAATTTTTCAGGTTAAAATAAAAAAAACAAACATGTGTGTTTTCTCTCCATTTTTTTACTGTTTCATTATTGTTCGGTTTTTATAATAATTTCAAATACCTAGTTTTTTTATTATTTGAATGGTTAGTCAGATATTTAACTGGCCCCTTGCTTTCGTATTTTTGCATGATATATACATTTTAGAAATATTTAAAAAAAAACATGTTTTACCATATATTTTTTAACATTGATTATAAATTTGGGTTAGTTTAAGGTCAATATAAATGAATTTGAAATCAATCCAAGAGCCACTTAATCCTTTCATATTTCATTTATTTGATCCAGGCCAACTTAAATAAGTTGATCCACCCCAACCCAACATATCAAATGGAGTCGTGTTAATTTTGGTTGTTGGTTTTTTGAATACCCTAGTAAAATGCCATTGAATGTTAATTTAAATTAACTAATATTTATGTTATATATGCAATTGATAGGAAGAAAACAAAAGGTTTAAATGTATCACAAGGTTGAAAATGTGAAACCTAGATTCTAGTGTTAATCTTGATGCAATACTTTTTGGATAATCGGCCAATTGAAGCCCCCAAGCCCAAGTAGAGGTACTACCTCTACCGATATTTGCATATGAGCCCAACTTCATCTGAGGGTTTAATAGCACATCCCAAGACTAAGACTTAAGATATTTCAAGGGTTTTCTATTTTATTAAGGACTTTCCAATGGTCTCGAACTCAAGACGTTTGAGGAAGCACATTTTGCCTTGTGAAACAATCTTCATGCAATGTTTAAAAAATTAAATTAAAAAAAAAAAATCTTAATTTGAAAGCGAATGTGGTTATTGATAATTTATTTTCATCTCTAGAGTTTAACATTTAATTCAAACATATAAAACAAATAGATATATACAAAAAGAGAAAGAAGAATAATCATGATATGTTTGAAACAAAATTTTATATTTTTGAAATATTCCGTAAAGTTTAAAAAATTTAAACTTTTCAAAGTTTAAAAAATTTAAACTTTTCAAAGTTTAGAAATAATATTAATGGTCGGTAGTCCAATATTTTTTAAAAATTTTAACTATTTTTTAAACCTTGTTGGTATCCAATATATGTACTTAAAAAAAGGTAAAATCGGAAAAGATTTCCTCATTTTGCTGGTCAACGTAGGTAACGTGTATACGTTATCCCAACAAAATTTTGTAAGTCCAAGTAATGGGTTTTATCCATTGGATTATCTTGAAGATCTACTCAAAATTTTAAAATATTTGGATTCTATCCAATAAATATGTATTTTTTATTTTAGTTAAAAAGTCTAACATTTCACGAAATACTTGAATTTATATTAAAAATATACGAGTTAGGTTATTTTCATATCTGTATCGAATAGAGCCTGTTGAGCTTGGAACTTGAATAAAAAATTGTCATTTTTTATAAGCGTATTAAATTTATATTAAATAATGAATTTTGTTTCTTCTTGCATTAACATATTGTTCTGGCAGTTTGTTTTGGTCAAAAGTCTAACTTGAAGCAAATTATGTAGCCATTAAAAATTAATATAAGGATTAAGCAAGAATTACAAGAAAGATGATCAATTAGAAAATGAGAAGGTGACTAATTCAACACATGACCTCATCATCATATCATCATGGATACACATTCTGTTGTATTCATTTTTAATAATTCTTTTTACATTTGATTTCTCATTATAAGGAGCAATGTCAGAAGCTAAACTAGAGATAAAATTTAGAATTTTAAAATATAATACTCATTTGGATTTGAGCAAAATAATTTATTTATCTTATAAATTTTAAAGGATTATTTTACCCAATATGAGATCCTCAATAGTAGGGCAATTTTCTAGTGATTATAATTTGTTTTGTTTTTTGAGACTTCATGGTTTGAATCTATTATCTAGGAAGTTTTTAAGAGTGGTACACAAATATAAATTATTTTTTTAAAAAAATTTATCTCTTTAATTCAATATTTTTCATTTTTTTATATATATTCTCTTTAATAAAAATGATTTCCCCATTTGCCCGTGAACTATGGGATATATGTTCCCATCCCAACAAAATTTCTCTAGTTCAAGTCACAGATGATCTTGTACATCTATTCAATTTTTAAAGTCAAACATTATACAGTACCGAAATTTGTATTAAACATATTAAACATGTATGGGCCTTTTTTAAGAAGAAAAATAAAAGCATGGACTTCGAATGATTTTTTTTTCTTTTTGATCCGTGACTATTTGGGTCAGTTTGCACGCACCTCGATTAAAGTTACATGACATACCGTCTAACCCTAGAATATTTGAATGTCTAAAAAATTCTTAGGAAATTAATTTCTACGTAAGTGACCACCGTGGATTAAATTCAACATCTTATGCACTCCAAAATCCTCTTTGACCAATTGAATCACTCCATGATGGTTAGATTTAAAATAATTGTGAATGAAAATTTTCAATTAGATTATAGGTCCATATATAATTCTTTCTTATCTTCTTTGTTTTGCACTTAAATAAGATTGTATATGATATGTTTTACCCTTAATGTTAGTTTTTCTTTAGTTCAAAAGAATTGAAGATTAGGAGATCAAATTATAACTTTCAGAACAGTAGTTTGTGCATTCTATCAACTTAATTATTTTTTAGTTGGCTAATTAAAACTTGTTATAGATTTGTGTTTATTACACAACGGTTATATCATATTAGTTAAAAGGATTTAGTCAACGAGAACAATAGTTCAATTGACATAATTAATTTGTATCATAATAAAAAAGTTGTGAATTGGAATCGACATACTTTTAATGGTTTTTAACTAACAAAAGGGAAATTAACTTTTTTATTACAATAAGTTGAAAATTTCAATACACACAATAATTCAGAAGTTGTAAACTGAAATTCCACTCATTTCATAGCAAAGAAAGTCCCAATACATGCGCTAATTAAAAGGTCTTTGAATCTAGCTTTTTCTTTATTTGTTTACTCATTTTTTTATAAATCAAATAAACTTCACTAAATCATAAAATAAAGTTTACAACGATCCTCCAATGAGAGATAAACCAAAACATAACAAAAATTATCGAAAAGTACATTGATTCCGATCCACAATACAGATCGAGACCAACTAAGAGACAAAAAATTGTAAATTAAGAACCTTCTAAAAGGATTTATGACACCTTTTGTACCAACTTTTTTACATACAAGAATGATAGATACCAACATAAAACATCGATAACATTTAGGCAACAAAAGTTTACTCAGTTTCTAATCTCTATTCTTCTTTCTTTCTTTGATGGTATCTCTACCTATTTTATTAGATTATAAATTAAATACGTCTATTAAATAAGATATTAAAATATAAATAGACCAACAAATGGAAATTCATACTAACAAATAAAAAGGACAACTTTTTTATCGTGGTGCTAGTTCATGTCATTTTCTTTTTTTCCTTGTCGAAATCATTATATCTTCGGCTGCTTTTAATTTTGTCCACATCCTTAATTACTAATTTTGAGCTTTGAAAATTCAATCGTACATCCCCTAATATTTGATTTTTTTTTTTCAGTAACTATCTCCAAATTGGAAACATAGCATATAGCTCTTGATTGACAAATAATGATATATACTTTGGTCCAACCGTGAATTTGTATTCATGATCATGAAGTGGTTGCAAAATAAATAGAACAAGACACGAGTGTGATGTTAGCTGAGTGGTCTTCGATGCTTAAGTCAGAGGGCGGAATAAGTTTGAAATTTTAGCGATGGATTAACACCAAACTAGATAACCAATCGCGCCACCGACCCATTCGATATTGTCCACCGATAATGATCGAGTTTAATGTCAAGGAAAGGTTTTTCTACCGTTTTCTAATTCTTGATTTGATGTTATGAAGGCTGCCTGATTTAGAATCCTCAATGTCTAGCCCAGAATTTCATCTTAAGTGCATGGTTTGGATAGGAGAATAATGGAGGTCTTTGAATGTGGCGTTTTTATAATTAGTTGCAAGAAAAACTATGTTTGGATAAAGTTGATGGAAAAGAAGAATGGTAAGAAAATTGTGTTTGAATAAGAGTTTTTGAATGATAATTGCACAAAAACAATGTTTGGATAGGATTGTTTGTAGGAGGGATTACAAAATAATAATAACAATATTTTTTAAAAAAAAAAAGACTTATTTTGAAGAGAGGTCATAAGAAAAATTTTGTATTTAAAATGTTGTTTGGAGGAGTTGGAGTAAGAGGTTAAAATACAAGGGGCTAAGATGTGGGGTTGGGGAAAAAAATATCCATCTTAAACAAATATGAGTAAATCTTCTCATATGCTCTTTAACTCCAACTTCTCCCTTATCCATGCACCCATATATAGTTATATATAGACCATATCTGGTTTGTTTATATTTGTTTTTTGAACTAAAAAACATGATATTTTGTGTACTTTACCATGAAACTAATGAGTTACATGAGGTCAGAAGGGGTCTTTTTTAAATACATAATCTCTTTATTGAAACACACACATATGTGTATTACATAAGTTTAGACCTTAGAAACCAAGCCATAGATGTGTCTTTTATAGAAAAAGACACTTTTTATTGAGTAGTACTAGAAATAAGTGTCTAGAAAGATCTTTGATTGTAGCAATCCAAGTTGCTGCCATAACCAATACCCAAGATGTCACAGTACCGTTTGTAAAATCCAATTCTATCGGCAACTCGGCTATCGGGGCCACGCCCGCATTCGAGTCCACCGTTAATGATGTTGGTGATGACACCATAGCCAGGGACTCTTCCTGCAGCACTGTCCGCGCCTGATGGTTGCCATCGGCCTGTAATAACGTCGTGGCTCGATGGCTTGTTTCCTTGTGGTGTCATCCAAAACCAAATGGCTGTCTTGAATGATATTGTTGCATCAGTGGCTACCAATTCTGGGTTGCCTAGCAAATTCAATCCTAGTGCTCTGCCTGCTGGCCCATAGTTGTAGTTGCTGTACAAATTTTTGGTTAGTTTTTTTTTTTTTTTTTTAATGATAATAAACGATAGTAACTCATATATCCTGTTCAACCCTATTATATTTTTAGGTTAAGTTATCAAATTCTAAACATTTCATCTTTCTTCTTTAAAATCAAGCACCCATAATTGAGAAATATGTTTTTTTAAAACATAAATAAAGAAAAATTGCATAATATTATACTCAAACTCAAATTATTTATCTTATTAATGCATACTTCCTACCAATATTTTTAAGAACCTATTTTATTAATTAATTTTACCTACAGTTCAAGTTGAGTTGAACCGGTTAGAGCCAAAAACCGACTTAACTCAATCCTTACCATTTTGGTTGGATAGTCTAATTTGGTAGATTTGATTTGGTATAGTATAATATATATATATAATGATATAGAAATAAAATAGAATGAATAGAGAAATGCTTACTGAGTCAGTTGGATTGGGCCACGACCGTAATATTTCTGACCAGCAGCGCAGGGCCATTGTTGGTTGGGTGAACAGTATACATCTTGGTTTCTTTCGCGAATGAAACAATATCCCCATGCAAATGGTCCATCCGGTGCCGTACCCCACCCACCTGCACCATAATACAATTTTTATATCTTAATCTAAGTATCATTTATAAACGAACACTATGTTTGATAATTATTTCTCGTTTGATGATCATTTTGTTTTTTATTTTTTATTTTTTAAATTTAAACTTATAATAACTACAGTAATGATACATTTTTGTTTCTTGTCATTTCATATGATTTGACTAGAATTTTCTTTCAAAGATTATCTTGTCCGGAAGAGATTTGAGATCCCCCAGATATATTCTCAAGAACTTCTTGTGTTGGTTAAATATTGCAAAAATTTGTCTTTCAAATTCAAATTTTGAGACTGACTACATAAGCCAAATGGCTTTCACTTCAATTATTTTTATTATAACAAAAAAAAAAACAAACAAACAAAATACAGTTATTATCTTATATAAATAAATTTCAATAAAAATTAAACAATCATAGTCAAGTGGGCTTAGCTCTAATTGACTTGTAATCTTGATTGAGAAATAGTAGAGATGCAAATCTTTTGCTAACAAAAAAATAGTCTAGTGATGTATTATGTTAATTTAATAATTAAGAAGTGTAAGTTTCGAATACTTCATTCTCAAATATTGTTGGTACTAAAAAATCAAATCCTCCCAATTATTGTTGTACAATAAATAACAAACTAACAACAATAGTAAATAGGTTTATACCGGTTTAATGTGCCCAAATTTGAATCAAAATAACAATATCAAATTAAGGCTTCAGAAATATTTTAATGAGTAAAATTTACATTATTTTAAATTCGCATCAAATTTAAAAATGTTTTTCAAATTATGAAAATAAAAAATCAGATGGATTATTAAAATAAAAAGGTACTTAAAATATGAACAGGGTAACGCCGAATATTAGTAAAGCGAAGCTCCAATTTCCGATTATAAAAAAGATAATTAATAAGAGAAAACGAACCGGTAGTTTCATGAGAAGTTTGGCCAAAGAACGCAGCCAACTCTCTTTTTCGAGTAGCAACATCTCCAGTAGTACCAAAGCCAGAGAAGGATTGAGCAGCAGCAATAAAAGCACTGTATTTATAGAATCCATTGCTAGGACATCGACCATCATTGCTATATTTCAGCATTTGGTTATATGTCGACTCCGTAATGATTGAACCGACACTGCTGCCACCGCCACCGCCACCGCCACCAGAACCGCCCGAGCCAGGACACTGGCTCTGGCAACCATCTTTGCAGTATTCGTCTGTGTTGCCGCAGAACCCGAACTTGCTGCAGCACAGCCCGTTGGGGCAGAGAGCGCCATTGGCCTGCCGCCCGCATTGCTCCGCGGAAGCTCCCAAGACCAAGGCTAAGGCTAAGATTATGAGCGTTTGGCTATTCATTTTTTTTTGTTTGGTGAATAAAATGAGCATGGAATTGTACGTATTTATAGGGTTTGTTTGGTTGAATTTTCAAACCCAAATCAGAAATGAAATCAACTTTGTGGATTGCGTTTGAACTTGACCCGTAACCTTGTCGATTGTTAACGTGGCCACTCACTTTTTTTTCTTTTTTTTTCTTTTTTTTTTTTAGTTTTTTGCTTAATTGATTCTGTGATTGCCCACACCATGCCTAATTTTGAATACTTTAATCTTTTGAAAAAAAAAAATTCTTTGTTTTTACAATAATTGGAAGCTATTGGAGCACATGATTTCTTGATTATTTGATTATTGGATATACATTGATGTACTACTCTTCTTGTCAATTTGTTGAAATATTGATTTCTTTGATTATTGGATATACATTAGTGTACTACTCTTCTTGTCAATTTGTTGAATATTTTGAATCAAATATTTGGCACACTTCAAGGGTGTGTATGTTTGTCATATTTAAGGAGGATTTAGATTGAGTATTTATTAATTCCGCGTTAAAAAATTATATTCAAACGATTTTTTTGTAACTACTCAAAATAATTCATCATTTTTAACCATGCATTTCTAATCATTCATTTATAATTACCCAAAATAACTCACCATTTCTAACCACTTATTTTTAATCATTCATTTCTCACTTCTCAAAATAATTCATTTTTAACAACTCATTTCTATTTTTCTTTTTTTAACTACTCAAAATAATTATTCATTTTAAATCTAAATCCAAATAAGTTATTGTCTTTAACTCCCTTACATAAAAAACACATCTAAAAGATTTTTTTACTGTGACTCTCGATTTCTAACTTCCTCAACAAAAACCTCATAACAAACACCTCCCAAGTGATAAATTGACAATGAGAAAATAGTAGCTTAATTATCTTATAAATGTTAGAAGATTTACTAATTAATGTGAGATCTTTAACATATATGACTCCAATTTTTCTTTTTTATTCATCTGAATATTCATTTGAATTAGACAGGTTCTAGTATCATATTAGATAACATGAGCTTTTATCTTAAAATTAATTGATATCGAAAGAAATAACTTATCTTTTTTATAAGCATGTTAAAGATTTTCTCATTTTATCAATGCATCGTAGGATCTCACATGAGAGATTATAATTTAGACTCACTTTGATAAAGATTCAAATGCTTCTTAAAGGCCAAAGGGAATATGCATATCTTTCTGGAGAATTTAAGTTAAACAAACTTTAAAATTTTAAATTATAAAACAAAAACATGACTATACATTTTTTATTTTAAGTTTTATGATTTTTGGATTACTTATTCACCTTTTCTATATATGGATGAGGTTTTAAAAAGTGGTACACTATAAATCCTCTTTAAAACATTTGTGCTTTTTATAGAAAAAATTGAGGGACGAGAATTACAAACCCTAGATAGAAGATACAATACTCTCAAATAAATTAGAAAACTCCATTTTCATTTTTGATATTTTCTTCGATGACAAGATTTCTTCATTTGCCCGCAAACTTAGGTAATTGTATACGTCCCATCCCAACAAAATTTCTTAAATTTAAGTCAGGGATTATCTTGTAGGATCCATTCAGTTTTTAAAATATTTGGATTTAATCCAATAAATAAGTGTGTATATATATAGTAAAAAGTTTAACATTCTTGATTCTACAGTACCGAAATTTATATTAAACATATTTAAAAAGTATGGGCCTTTTTAAGAAGAAAAATAAGTATGGGACTTAGAATGAAAAGTTGTGATTTTTAACAAACAAATTAAATTTATATTATTGAATAAATTTTAATTTTCCCTTCAGCATTAGTATATGATTTGGCCATTGTTTTGGTCAAAGTCTGACATTTTCTTTTAGCTCTAAAACCATTGGATACACACGGGTGTGTTTGGAGCACCGATTTGGTTATATGATAAACGGTGAGTTATGATAGACGATGAGTTATTATAAATGGTGTTTGAGGGACAAGTTATTATATAAAGATTATGATAAACGGTGTTTGAGAGACTGGTTATTATGTAACAAAAAGTAACATACATAAGATTTAGATAAATGAGCACGTAGGTTTAGATAAATGGGCACGTAAGTTTAGATAAACGGGCACGCAGGTTTAGGTAACCACCATTTATGATAAACGGTGGAGTAAACATCGGTTGGGTTAAATTAACCAACCCAGCCCAAACACACCCTAGGTTAAATACAATTTTAGATTGGGTTGAGTTTAAAATTATAAAAAAATATTCATGTATTGGGTTGACCTAAAATTAACTTTAACTCAACCAGACGAACCCGAATTGATTATTTAGTTATAAATTTTTTTTACCTATAATATAATTATCTATATATCATGATAAAATATAAAATCATATTATGTAATATATCTTTATTGATTTTAATTATATATTTATTTTATGAAAATCGAACTATGTTATCTATTTTTGTTTTTTTATTTATCTATTTGTTTTATATTCTATATTTGAAATCTTCTATATGAACCATGATTGTAAGATTAATAGTGGTGATTTATTTTATATATTTAATATTTATATTCATTTCATTATCTTGATTGGAGATTGTATTTTATTTATATATAATGTAGGACTGATTTGATAAAAGATATTTATATTTATAATTTATTATTCGACCGGAAAGTATAAGTATTGGGTTGGGTGGTCTCTCTAATTGAGTTGAGTTGAAAAAATGATCTAACTCAAAAGTTTGGTTTAGGTTGAAAACTTCTCTCACCCCAACCTAATTAATTCACGTTCACAATTCAATGTCTGAGATATTATTTTCATTGGCAATCCGAGTCAAACTTAAAACAAAATAATTAATTTTTTAAAAAGAAAAAAATCCATACCTATTAAAAAAAAAAGTAAGCTAAGAATTACAAGAAAATTTATAAACTAAAGATAATGGAAGAAATGAGGAGATTTAAAACTCAATTATTGGCCATATATAGATGGAAAATCAATCCCTTCTATGGTGGCTTTTTGGCTAAGAAATCTAAGTTCTTCAAATACTATGATTGTACTCTACAATTTTAAATTGGAGTTCTTTCTTATAAGCTCTATTTTATGACCCTTGCATACAATCTATAAAGTATCCTTTATCCAAACAAATTATAGGCACATATATTACCTCTTCGTATCTTCTTTGTTTTTCTCTTTAATAAGATTGTATGATATGTTTTACCCTAAATGTTAGTTTTTTTTAGTTCAATTATAATCGTAGAGCACGAGATCAAATTATCAACTTTCAAAATAGTAGTTTGTGTGCACTCTATCAACTTAATTATTTTCAACTAAACTAATTAAAACTCATTATATATTTTGAGTTGGATACATCTTACTTTTATTTTATTGTTATATTAATTAAAAGAATTTAGCCTAATTGACATAAGTTTATATCATAATTAAAATATTATGACTCTAAATTGAAAAATTCAATATATAAGATAATTAAGAAAGTTATAAGCGCCAATAAAAGAAATAGTCTAGTAGCATCAATGTACATCATTAATTATATAGAAATAGTTGATAATTGAATGACTTCATTGTTTGATGATGACTCAATTCAACTCTACAATTAGACTCTCGAGTTAATATTTGTAGTCTACTCCCCAATTTGGACTCAATAAAAATGACAAGTTTGACATTTTGCATTTGAGATGGTGTGGTGATTACGGAAATTCCGGCACCAATTAGGGATAATGCGCTGATTGGCGAAGAAACACTAAACTGGCAACTGGTCGTCGGCGTCACTAATAATGGCGGCGGCGGGTCGTCGCGACGGTGATAAGATTTATGTCATTTTCTTTTCAATTTTTTTTTTTCTTCTCGAAATCATTATATCTTCGGCTGCTTTTAATTTTGTCCACATCCTTGATTACTAATTTTGAGCTTTGAAAATTCAATACATCCCCCCGTATATTTGATAATTGTTTTCTTATATAATGATTAAAACATAGGATAATGTGTTAATTTTGTTTGGTTTAATGACAAAGAAAAGGTGATAATTATAGAGAGTGAGTGGTACAATTGGTAATCTTGTTTAGTGTTAATCTATTTCAATTTTATGGTCATGAGTTGGAGTCCGAGATCAATATTTGACTTTCATATTATTTGAGAATAATTATTCTCTCTATATAGAGTTGGTTCTCAGAAGGTGGAATTTATCACAAATATTAGAACGGTTGTTTTCTGGTAATTATGGTAAGAAAGGAATGCAAGAACTTTTGACAACAATCATACTTACAAAGCTCCTAGATAAATATGGAAAAATATTATTTTGTGGCTGTTTTTTGGTGTTCTAGATTTAAGCTTTTTGTTAATTATTCTATTGATTTTATTGTTAAAAATTGGCATGCTTTCTTGTAATTATACTTCTCTCGCTAAATCTTCTATGTATATATATATATAGAAGAGTTTCTTTTTCTAAAGAAAAAAGTAAATTTGTTTGGCTAGATTTTATTAAGTGTTATTTGAAATTTTGAATAAGTAAAAAACATATTATAACATAAAATAGAAAAGGTTAAGACTTATCTGTCAGTTGTAATAAGTGTAAGCTTATTAAAAAAAAAAAATTAAAGCTCTAGCTATAAAGTTTAAGAATATATTTCATACAATTTAGATAATTTATGAACTAAATTATAACCTAAGATATATTAAATGGTTAATTTAAGAAACGAAAGTTGGTCAAATAAAACTAGCATTCCATTGACAACAAATAGCGAATTCTAACATTTTTATTTTAATTATAGTAATAAAAATATAAACAAGTGATCAAGCAAGAACATATCGTCTCGATGCCAAAAGTGAAGTCTCATCAATGTACGATAGTGAGAGAAACAGTAAAAGAAAACGAACTTATACCTTCTATCAAATTAAGAATATGTTTAAATTCGAATAGCGAAAATTTCGTTGAGTCTAATGGATTTAAACTAATAGCATGTCCCTCTACTAAAATGGGTTGGAAAGCTTGTATGCCTAATCTATGCAAAGTGGGGGCCCTATTCAACAATACGGGATGCCTTGCATAACTTCGAGAAGTATTTCCCTGTTCTTTTTCCCGAATTTAACTCTTAGCAACTCCTATATTTGAAGCAAAATGTTGTAGAATTAACCCACGAATTACAAATGTCTGAAAAAGTTATAACTACACATGCATTCAATGAAGAATGCAAAGCTCAATTCCAAGGGCACAACATAATTTCATAGAGAAACGAAATACCAAATACGATTGCCAACATTACATACTCAAATTTCAAAATCACCTCTTTTGATTAAGTTTTTGATAGTGTTCAATAAACTTTAATGCAAATTTATTATTTTCTTTTAAATGTAATTAGTTGGCATTTTATTACGAAATTAATATTTGTCAATTTATGAGCTAATTAAGGAATTAGTGGATCATTAATTGAACAATTAGTGTGAATAGTTTTTTTTTTGTAAGAATCTAAAGACCAAGTTGTAATAGGACTATAAATAGGTAGTTTATTTCATTGTAAAAATTAGAGAAAGGAAGATCAAGAACGAGAGCAAAGAAAGTGTAAGAGAAGGATATAGAAATTGAAAAATAAAGAAAATTGTTTGTTGAGAATTTGTGTTTCTTGTCTCTCTAATCCCACAAGCGAAAAGCTAGCACGATTGTTTCTATTCACATTTAGTTTCACAGATAGTATCCAACAATTCTAAAACTTTACAGCTTTTCTTTTATTTTTCTTCTCTTCTTACAAAATTTCCTTAGTCAAAAGTGGAGTGTTCAAATGGTGGAGTTGTTGGAGTTGTAAAAATCCCAAAATTTCCGAATAAAATTAGGACGCTATAGAGGAAATTGCTGATGTGACAACTTTATAAGACTCAATTTGTGAATCATTTGATTTTAAGTCAATGAAAATTCATCAAACTCTCTTTCAATCTCCACTCGCTTAAGAGAATTGATTTTGATTTGTGATGAAAAATCTTTTAATTAAACATAGTGTTAAACTAATTCTTTAAGAATGCTTCAAAATCAAAGATGTAATCAAACAATAAGAAGAAAATTAAAGATGAAGAGATAATGGAGAAAAATCGATACACTGGATTCTAATTGTTCAAGATGAATCCTACCTCCACTCTTTAAATTTCAGAGATACACATTTCTTTCATAATTATCATCCAAGACCTTCAAATGAGGACTACAAACGATGGAAGATTCAACTCAAATTTCAAACCTATCCAAATGTGCTTTATATATAGCACTTATAAAACACTCATTTGTTAAGACTGGCTAAACTCTAACCAAACTCTACCAAGGTTAACAAAACCATCCCAAGGTAAGATATGAGATTCAAAGATGTAATCAAACAATAAGAAGAAAATTAAAGATGAAGAGATAATGGAGAAAAATCGATACACTGGATTCTAATGGCTCGGGATGAATCCTACCTCCACTCTTTAAATTTCAGAGATACACATTTCTTTCATAATTATCATCCAAGACCTTCAAATGAGGACTACAAACGATGGAAGATTCAACTCAAATTTCAAACCTATCCAAATGTGCTTTATATATAGCACTTATAAAACACTCATTTGTTAAGACTCAAGCTAAACTCTAACCAAACTCTACCAAGGTTAACAAAACCATCCCAAGGTAAGATATGAGATTCAAAGATGTAATCAAACAATAAGAAGAAAATTAAAGATGAAGAGATAATGGAGAAAAATCGATACACTGGATTCTAATGGTTCGGGATGAATCCTACCTCCACTCTTCAAATTTCAGAGATCACATTTCTTTCATAATTATCATCCAAGACCTTCAAATGAGGACTACAAACGATGGAAGATTCAACTCAAATTTCAAACCTATCCAAATGTGCTTTATATATAGCACTTATAAAACACTCATTTGTTAAGACTGGCTAAACTCTAACCAAACTCTACCAAGGTTAACAAAACCATCCCAAGGTAAGATATGAGATTCAAAGATGTAATCAAACAATAAGAAGAAAATTAAAGATGAAGAGATAATGGAGAAAAATCGATACACTGGATTCTAATGGTTCGGGATGAATCCTACCTCCACTCTTCAAATTTCAGAGATCACATTTCTTTCATAATTGTCATCCAAGACCTTCAATGAGGACTACAAACGATGGAAGATTCAACTCAAATTTCAAACCTATCCAAATGTGCTTTATACATAGCACTTATAAAATACTCATTTGTTAAGACTAGCTAAACTCAAACCAAACTTTACCAAGGTTAACAAAACCATCCCAAGGTAAGATATGAGATTCACAATTTATGCATAGTATCACTTCTCTCTCCAAAAGCTCTGTCAAACTGTCTACTCGTTAGAACTCGTGGCAACCATCGAGTCCTGTTTAGTACAGATTTAAACTAATAGATTCTTTATGGCTAATCGGTAAATCTTTTCATATTTTAAACCCACTCTTGGAAAGTCATTTAAACTCACTCTTGGAAAGTCTTAACTACTGATCATTTGGAAATTCATGTCAATATTGATTGAATAATAAACTACTCATTTAAGGATTACTCATTTTAGGATTTATATTAGTAATTAACTACTCATTTACTATTGATATGAGATTTGATCGAAAGTTAAATTGAATTGTCATCATATACAAACTAGAGATGTTTACAACTCTTCTTCCCTGTATCAAATACAAACCAGAGATGTTTACAACTCTTCTTCCCTTTTAGTACAAAAAATGGAAAGGAATCAACAAATCCTACACAAGATATTATTATTCTCATATAAAAGTCAAATATCAATTTTCAAGATCTAACTGAACTATTACTAGCATTGTAGTAGTACAGTTAGAACTATTACTAGGACATAAACAACTTGAACTTCAGGGACCAAATGCGGCATAACTTATGAGACATACCTGTTTCGACAAGTTATGAGACATACGAAAATTAGAAATTTTAATGATTTTATTCCATAGTAAACAATTAATGATACTAATGAATCAATTTTAATGTATAAAATAATCTCAATTACAACTTTATTAAATTGCCACAATTAATCCATCCATAAGTCAAATTCAAGTGAAAGAGAGAAGTAGAAAAAGGACAAATTTGTAATTTAAAACATTATTTCGATCCAAGACGTTGGATTTAAAATTAATCCCACAATGAGGGATGTCTTCTTAAAATTTAAAAACTAAAATATATATATATATATATATATATATATATATATATATATATATATATTACCAGAGTCTTCCTTCAAAATCTTTCTTTTATAAGCAAGTAAATACATCTAAATGGTAATTGCTGAAGAGAAAAATGAAGTACAGAGCAACCAAACAATAATAATAATATATGTAAATGGTAGAAGAGAAAATTGGGTCCTAAAACAAGTTTTAACATTTACACAAATCTAAGAACAAAAACAGTATGTAGTTAAAAGGCAAACCAAAATATGAACATTCATCATCATACACAAAAAAGGAGAAGATTTGTTTTTTTAATGGCATGGTGGTAGGCTGAGACGGTGGGTGAGGTACATAAGATGCCAAGTGAGGGCCATGAGGGAGAGCAGATTTAACAAAGATGAATAGGAATTGAGCTTCTTTAGCCTCTTGTTTAGCCCCATCATTTTGGACTTCACCATTTGCTGCTGTGTGGCTGCACCCAGTGCTGCTCGAGGATTGTCGGTGTCCACGGACCCGGGTTCGGCGCAGCTAATGTCCTCCATTCCTCTTCCTTCTTCTCTTTCTAATTTTAACCTCTCAAACATTACCTGCACCCAAACATACACCAATGGTGGGAGATCCAATTCCTCACCAATGGGAATCATAATATCTAATGTGTATAGAGCTCCAATATCCACAAACTTGGATCCAACTCAAACAGGAAAACCTAAGTTGATATTGGTCAACAAATTCAGATCTAATCCGAAATGATGTTCGGAATGTGGGATCATCTTGAGGGGTATGTTAGAAATCCTCACCTCATCCGACCCTGGATGATGAGGAGTTCTTATCACCTGATACGTGCTACTCCCTCGTCACTAATTAATTTTAGGTTGGGGTGTCCATACATTTCAAATTGATCCCAACGCTTGAACTTTTGACTTGATTGATAATTACAGGTCTAACCCATATGCCTATGCTTTTTTAATTAATTAGTGGATTAATATACTCAAGATAGTATTAAAGCATGAATTCTATCCGTTTCGACTTAATCGGTGATTTAACACAGAAGAAAGAACAGAGCAGAGACTAGGGGAGAGAACTCAGAAGCATACCTTGGTGGCTTGAGGCTCCATGTAGACAGAATTGACAAAAACCATCAAAAGTGCCACTACAAGTTCAAATGGCCATTTTCTGTGGGCAAATACATGCCCAAACAAGGCCATCCCAATGCTGGAACCCATGGCTCTAAAATACACCGGAAATATCTTGCTATGCACCACGCCCAGCTGTTGCCTCGGCAGCACGCTCGCCAGCACATAGCTTGAGATGAACGTATTCCACACCCCCATTCCCAAAGCCATAGAAAATCCCAGCAGACTCAATCCCTCCATAGCCGCTTTCGACGCCTCGACCCAAACCAAGAACTTAAACCAATAACCCTTCACTAGCTTCACTCCTCTCTCAACTAACCTCTCCTTTGCACCCTCTGCACCCTCTTTCAATTCACTCGCTTTCTCCAAAACGGTCCCTTTTGCTTTCTCAAACGACTCCGAAGCCGTCTCTTTGGATTCACTCGCTTTCTCTGAAACTCTCTCTTTTGCTTTCTCAAACGACTCTGAAGCCGTCTCTTTGGCTCCACTCACTTTCTCCGAAACCGTCTCCTTCGCTTCCTCAAACGATCCCGAAACTGTCTCCTTGGCTTCGTCGAACGCGTGCACTGCCTCCGTCTCCGAAGAGACCATTACCTTAGCTGCTTTCTCCACAGCACTGGCTATCTTATGCTTACATTTGCCATAGGCATCACAAATAAGATCTCGGGTGCGGTGCCTTTCAGAGTCTAAGCTATCATCATGTAGTACTGGTTCATTGGGTTCGGGAGAAATGAAGGAAACTTTAGTGTTGTGTTGAGCTTGGCCTTGACCATGGTCATCATATTCAACCACAACAGCTCGGTGGCCTTCTTTAACAATAACATCTCGAGCTTGTTGATCATGACCTTGCTGGGATGCAGGAGAAGGAGACCAGAATCCTGCAGCTGAAAGAGAAGTGATCATAAGAATCAAACCAAAGAGGTTAGTCATGTTGAAGATGAGAGATTTTGGATGGAAGCAAGTGAAAAACAGAGTATTTAAAGTAAGGAGAGATGGACACGTGGTATGCACAAAGAGACACGTGTTTCAACAGAGTATGCCAACGTGTACAATGAACAAAAACTTGGCTGCATTTCTGCTGCCAGCTCGTCACGTGTCCCAGTTAAATTCAGATGCACACCCTCTGTTTTTATCAACTATGACTAATGAGAAAAGAACAAAAAAAAAAAGGAAAAAAAACCGCTTTATAAAATGTTGGATAAAGAATAAGGATTTTAAGTAAAACCCTGTATGAAATATTCATAACGCTACATATTATTGACTTGTAGTGTACAAAGAGATAATCTAGATACTGTTTTGGTTCAAGAAAGGCTCCCCAAAGCCTTGGCTTTGTCTCTCAATATGAACTTTTGTATCTTTCCAGTTGAAGTCTTGGGCAAATCTTCAAAAACTATGGACCGAGGAGCCATGTAATGCGGCAAACGATCACGGCAGTAATCAATGAGTTGTTTGGCAGTGACATTATTACATCCCTCCTTCAATGTAACAAATGCACAAGGCGTTTCTCCCCAATGATCATCAGGACGACCTACAACAGCAGCCTCCAAGACTGTTGGATGGCCCGTAAGAACAGTCTCGACCTCAACCGTGCTTATGTTCTCGCCGCCCGAGATGATTATGTCCTTGATTCGATCTTTTACTTGGATATAGTGATCTGGGTGTTTTACTGCAGCATCTCCACTGTGAAACCACCCACCCCTGAAAGCTTCCTCAGTTGCTTTCTGGTTTTTGAAGTATCCACTCATCACAGTGTTCCCTCTAAACATTATTTCTCCCATTGTTTTCCCATCAGCTGGTACACGAGCCATTGTTACGGGATCTCGTACGTCGGCCTCTTGCATTCCAACATGATGAACACCTTGACGAGCCCGGACCCTTGATCTTTCTTCACAAGGAAGATCATCCCACATTGGCTTCCATGTGCAATATGTCCCGGGACCGTATGTCTCAGTTAGACCATACAAGTGACAAATTCGGAACCCCATCTCCTCCATCTTATTGAGTACATGTGGTGGAGGTGGCGAACCCCCTGTCAAGACATCGACCTTGTTCGGAAGCGGCTTGCGGTCGCTCTCGGGAGAGTTCACAATCATGTTCAAGACAGTAGGCGCGGCTGCCATGTGTGTCACGTTGTGTAGAGCTATGTTCTCAAATACTGCCTTTGGTGAGACTTTTCTGAGACAAATATTTGTACCACCTTGAGCTGCAACTCCCCAAGTAAGGCACCATCCATTGCAATGGAACATGGGGCAAGTCCAAAGATAGACCGGCATCGACCCCATTCCACCAAGCAAAACCGTCGCCAAGGAATTGAGATAGGCACCTCTATGACTATAAACAACCCCTTTAGGCATAGATGTGGTGCCTGAAGTGTAGTTTATGCTAATCGGATCCCATTCGCTTTTTGGTTTTCGGGCCTCGAATTCACCACTCCCAGATGCAATCAAGCTCTCATACTCATAAACATTGGAAGATAACGAAGCCGGAGATGAACCATGTTCAGAATCAAGTATTAAAACAAGCTTAGGTGGTTCTGAATCTTCTTGTTCAAGAAGCCGAATTGCCTCACAAGAAACTTCATACAACTGATGATCCACAAAAATGATCTTGGCCTCTGAATGCCTCAGTAAAACAGACAGCATAGACGAATCATGGCGAGTATTCAATGTGCAAAGAACAGCACCAGCCATGGGAACAGAAAAGTGCAGCTCATACATGGCAGGGACATTAGGAGCCAGAGTTGCAACCTGTTCAATACAAGTTCAAACTCACAAGATAGCAGAAAGAAATCCCAGTAGCCACAAGAACAGATCCATTCAAGAAAAATTATTCCAACATTTTATTGATTTAAACCCAAAAATTTGCTTGGACCCATCCTTGGATTAAGCTACAAAATGTAGGTGAAACAAAGAGAGATTGAACGATTGAAAAACTTTTATTCTACTATATAAATGAGAATTATGACTTGTATTTATAGGCGTCAAGAACAATCAAAAATAAAGAAACACGAGACAAAGAATACACAGAGTTACACAGTTCACTAACATGGTCTTAGCTATGTCTATAGACGAATGATCGGAAAGAATATAAAACCATATTCATAGCGAGACTCTGCTACTGAGTATTCATAGTGCAACAAGTTTACCACTAATCCAGTAGTTATAGAAGCTTGAATTTCCTTTAAACCATCACCACAAAGCCACTAAGCCTACAAACTCTCCAACTACTTAATAAACAACTAACTACGAAATTGACCATCTAACAACAAAACTCATGTCTCCACTAACTAATAACACATTCATCCAAACTCAAAAGGGAGAAAATCATGTGTTAGAGATGCCTTCGAATTATGTTGCACCGCGAATACTTAATCCGGAATTTCACCACCCAGTCAGAGCAGAAATCTCTTTTAAGACTCTAGTCTCATTTGACCAAACATTTGTATTCTTATCTTTTTAATAAAACTCTGACTCGTGGAGGTAGCCCACAAACCATTAGTGAACCACCTAAATGGCTGTGTTTTATCTCATGTTTTCTTTATTTATTTCTATTGTTGTTCCTCAACAATCAACCAACAAACATAATCAGAAGATTAAAAACAGGCAAATGAATAAGAACCCAACATAATCACAAGATTAACAAAACAAATTAAAGCAACTCACAACTTGGCCAGAGGAAATCCCAAGCTGGGTCATGGCAGAAGCCAATCTGAGACACCGATTATAAGTTTCTTCCCAAGTAAACGACACAGAACCGTACACAACCGACGTTAAATCTCTATAAACTTTAGCCGTCCGCTCCAAAAAGCTCACCGGCGAAAGCGGAACATCGTTCGCCGGGCATCGAACCAGACCCGCCATGGATTCCGGCGAATCGGAGAAACCGCAACGATTCGACGAAGAAGGGAAACCCCATTTCAGATTCAAGTTCGAATTCCAAAGCGCTCTGGTGAAGCCAAACGCCGATCGAAACGACCCATTTTGGGTAAAACGATTCATCGTTTATGAGGCGATTTTCAAGAACTTTGCAACAATCCGAACCGCCGCTTGTGATTGTTGTTTGGTTGTTGTGAAGAGTTCTAGCCGGAGATGGGAATTGGGATGGCGGTAGAGTGACGAATTTGTTGGACATTTAAGGATAAAAATTAAGATCACTCTAATATGGGATATGGGTTTGGATAATTGTTGTGAAGTTGAGTGGGACAGTTGGCTTTTTTTAATCATCAAGCATGTGGCCATTGACAAAGATGATCATATTTCGTGGGTGATTTGATTTGAGATTGGATGCATTTTTTTCGAAGATTGAGTTTTTTTTTTTTTTTTTTTTTTTGTCTTTTCTTTTGCAAAATTCTAATATGTTGCTAAGGTGCACTGCTTCATTTGAAAGAGCAATTTGATATGAGCACACAACTTAGACCAAGACACCTTTCGAATTTAAGTCGAACAAGAAGTCAAGAGCTTCAAGACCGTAGGGGAACAAACACCCTCTCGAAGATATCGAGGGAATAATGTCACAGTTGAGTTTCAAACTCGGGACCTTAAGAAAAACATACCTTTAAAATTCAAGTCTTCAACCTCTGCGCCATCTCTTAGAGATCTCATTTATTGAAAAATTAGAAATTTATTTATCAATTAGCTCTTCACCACTACAATAATTGACAAACACAAAAATTAGGACTACACAATGCGATACTCCATCATTAGATATTGTAACAACAACAATCAAAATAAGTAGAAGTGCTAAAGTAGGCCTTAGAAGTGACGAAACTTTCCTGAATATTTGGATTGCTCAAGAGTTACCTAGCCCTCGATCGATCTCGATTAAGGTTATCATGGTCAGTGACACTGCTAAACATCAGGGTGCATCTTGAGTGGACTAAGAAAGCAGTATAATATGTATCTTTCTCAAGAAAATCTACTATTTTTATTTTCTATCTCAATACATAAATTGGATGGACCCAACACATCAATCACCCATCTCTTCAGCTGTTTGTTGAGTCCAATCTTTTTTTTATTCTCCTTCAATAAATATCCGTCAATAATTGCATTTTGCTACAATATTTTCTCCTAATTCCAAGAAAATTGAATTCATTTCTTAACCAAACTTACAAATTAATATATATATATAACTTAGTAAGTAATAGATTATGCATTTAAAGCCATCATTTTCTTTTTCTTTTTTTTAGTACATATCGAGAAATGAGGATAAATATTGATTCTCGGGATCCAACTTGTAATATTGGTATTGAACTGATTTACATTCAAACAATGAAATCAATAACACATGTTCTTTCCTTTGTTCCTCACCTTTTTAGCACATGTTCTTTTTCTTATATATAATGAATTTTGAAGGAATTAGATATAGCTTAAGAAGCATGGTGGTAGTAGAAGATCCCTAATTGAGATGGGACATGAGTGGGCTAGTCGATCTACTCTCTAATCTAAGTAGAAAATTCGAACTCAAAATCTTTCAATCATTATATATATACTTAAATAGTCAACACAATTATGTAATTAACATAGATGGCACAATTACTCTAAAATAATATAAGAGTCAAATACCAATTTTCGGGTTCGAACTTATGACCGTAGAGTTGAAATGTATTAACACAAAATAAGATAATCAACCGCGTCACTAACCTTCTGTCCAATTATGCTGAGTTATGTAAACCTTTGATGAGTTACAAACATCTATGGATTTAGTATAAGATGTTCAATGAGGTGTAACTCCAATCCATATGTCTCTCAGTTTGCAATACATTAGACAAAATAAATTAAGTATTCTTTTCTTTTTTTTAATGTAATTTATATTTTTTTCTCGTTTTTTAAAAAAATGAATTTAGTGAATATAATTTGTTATTTAAAAATAGACTTCGTGGTCTAAGCCATTGAAAAGGCATTAAAAGTGTTTTAACGAGATCGCCTACAATTTAATAGTCAATACATTCAAATTTTGAAATCCTCACTGTTGTTAGGATTTTTTTTTTTTTTAAGCATAATTATAATTAAGTTAACAAAAAAAAATTACAGTAAAATAATCGTAGTGATCAAATGAAAAATAAAAAGTTTAAATCTATTTCGTACAATATACATTTTTTTTGTTATACGATGTATGATTGATTGGACAAACGTGTATACACTTCAACTATCAAAATATATATATATATATATTTATTTATTTATTGTATCGTCTACAATATTTTAATATCAATAAAATTTTAAATAAATAACAAAACTTGTAGTGAAGGTTTCTTCTCACAAAATAATAACTGTATGCAATTTTTAAAATAATACCTGTCAATATCAATAATTTTTTTTTAAGTCATTAATATTGGTACTATAAGAGAGTATATGATCGTTCTTATTAATATTAATAACTACATTTGCTAATTTTTTTAAGTGACCTTATTTGTTAGATTTGACTAATTATTTAATTTTTTCAATATATAATTTATACGTAAGTGATCCCAATGAATTTAATCTTTTTTATTTGATTACTATTATTTTATTTTTTTTAATTACTTTATCAAAATTACCTATCTATCATCATCTTACTTTATCACTATATTTGTAACCTTCACCCTTTGACATTTTCAGGTGAATGTTTAAATATTTGGAATTGGCATTGGAGTTGAAGTTATGCATGGCACCAAGTAGATGAGGACATAAAAGATTTATACATAAAATAAGATAAGATCACATGGATTGTTTGAGTTATTTTAAACTTGTTTCCATTTATCACTAACGGTTGATTAAAAGATATGTTTAGAATTTTACCTATAATTTAATGATAGAGAGACTTAGTCTATAATGAGTCATTTGAATTTGAATTATTAGGTAGCGTATAAATTGATATACTTATATATTTTGAAATTCGGGATAAGAGTTTATGTTAAAAACAAATTAGGCAATTTTCAAATTAAAAGTAAAACTTAAAATGGTACTAGTTAGGGAATTTTCATCTATAATAATAATAATAATAATAAGAAAAATTGTGTTAGATAGTACAATATTTCACAAAATAATTGCAAATTTAGGCAAATTTGAAATTTTTTACATCTATAATCAAATATACTGTATAATTAATAATTTATGGATTGTATAATTTAGCCTATTAATATAATATTTTGTATTATTAGTACACTATTATGTATTATTAATATAATATTATATGTTATTAGTACACTATTGTATATTAATATAGCATTATGTATTAATTAAACTATATAATTTTTATACAACATGACTATAATTACTATAAACAAAATTTGCCTAATATTGTAAATACTTTTTAATTTGGCCTATTCCTAAAAAATACATAATAATAATAATTAAAGAAACCCTTAAAAATTTCAACTTTCTCGAAAAAAAATTCCTACATTAACGGACTTAGTAAAAAGACGAAAAGGACAATGTATCTAATGATTCCAATAAGTGCAATGCATAGTGTTCAATAGTGCATATATAGTTTTCAATAATGCACAAATAGTCTTTAATCAATAACACAAATCATTTTCATCAATATAATCTGTTATCAATGTCACAAATAATTTTCAATTAAGAGACAATGAAAACTAGAATTGAAATATGGAAAAATAAAAACAAATTTCAAAATATAAATAGCATATATAAATAAGAATAAAATATCGATTCTTGAAATTGAATATGTGACCTTAGTGTTGAACTAAATTATCACCAAACAATGAAACTATCAAATTACCAAACTAAACAATGAAACTATCAAATTACCAACCCTATCAACCATTGTCAATTAAAAATAAGTTATTGATGTGTGCATAATTTTCAATCTAAACATAGCATAAGTTACAAGAGAGACCATGGTGTTTTTTTAATATATATATATATATATATATATATATATATATATATATTATTCCACGTATGATAATAATCTATCGAAAGAATTAGTTGGCTGATGGTTTCATAATCTGTTATCAATGTCACAAATAATTTTCAATTAAGAGACAATGAAAACTAGAATTGAAATATGGAAAAATAAAAACAAATTTCAAAATATAAATAGCATATATAAATAAGAATAAAATATCGATTCTTGAAATTGAATATGTGACCTTAGTGTTGAACTAAATTATCACCAAACAATGAAACTATCAAATTACCAAACTAAACAATGAAACTATCAAATTACCAACCCTATCAACCATTGTCAATTAAAAATAAGTTATTGATGTGTGCATAATTTTCAATCTAAACATAGCATAAGTTACAAGAGAGACCATGGTGTTTTTTTAATATATATATATATATATATTATTCCACGTATGATAATAATCTATCGAAAGAATTAGTTGGCTGATGGTTTCATAATCTGTTATCAATGTCACAAATAATTTTCAATTAAGAGACAATGAAAACTAGAATTGAAATATGGAAAAATAAAAACAAATTTCAAAATATAAATAGCATATATAAATAAGAATAAAATATCGATTCTTGAAATTGAATATGTGACCTTAGTGTTGAACTAAATTATCACCAAACAATGAAACTATCAAATTACCAAACTAAACAATGAAACTATCAAATTACCAACCCTATCAACCATTGTCAATTAAAAATAAGTTATTGATGTGTGCATAATTTTCAATCTAAACATAGCATAAGTTACAAGAGAGACCATGGTGTTTTTTTTTTATATATATATATATATATATATATATATATATATATATATATATATATATATATATATATATATATATATATATATTATTCCACTTATGATAATAATCTATCGAAAGAATTAGTTGGTGATGGTTTCATAATCATTATCAATGTCACAAATAATTTTCAATTAAGAGACAATGAAAACTAGAATTGAAATATGGAAAAATAAAAACAAATTTCAAAATATAAATAGCATATATAAATAAGAATAAAATATCGATTCTTGAAATTGAATATGTGACCTTAGTGTTGAACTAAATTATCACCAAACAATGAAACTATCAAATTACCAAACTAAACAATGAAACTATCAAATTACCAACCCTATCAACCATTGTCAATTAAAAATAAGTTATTGATGTGTGCATAATTTTCAATCTAAACATAGCATAAGTTACAAGAGAGACCATGGTGTTTTTTTAATATATATATATATATATATATATATATATATATATATATATATATATATATATATATATTATTCCACGTATGATAATAATCTATCGAAAGAATTAGTTGGCTGATGGTTTCATAATCTGTTATCAATGTCACAAATAATTTTCAATTAAGAGACAATGAAAACTAGAATTGAAATATGGAAAAATAAAAACAAATTTCAAAATATAAATAGCATATATAAATAAGAATAAATAATCGATTCTTGAAATTGAATATGTGACCTTAGTGTTGAACTAAATTATCACCAAACAATGAAACTATCAAATTACCAAACTAAACAATGAAACTATCAAATTACCAACCCTATCAACCATTGTCAATTAAAAATAAGTTATTGATGTGTGCATAATTTTCAATCTAAACATAGCATAAGTTACAAGAGAGACCATGGTGTTTTTTAATATATATATATATATATATTATTCCACGTATGATAATAATCTATCGAAAGAATTAGTTGGTGATGGTTTCATAATCATTATCAATGTCACAAATAATTTTCAATTAAGAGACAATGAAAACTAGAATTGAAATATGGAAAAATAAAAACAAATTTCAAAATATAAATAGCATATATAAATAAGAATAAAATATCGATTCTTGAAATTGAATATGTGACCTTAGTGTTGAACTAAATTATCACCAAACAATGAAACTATCAAATTACCAAACTAAACAATGAAACTATCAAATTACCAACCCTATCAACCATTGTCAATTAAAAATAAGTTATTGATGTGTGCATAATTTTCAATCTAAACATAGCATAAGTTACAAGAGAGACCATGGTGTTTTTTTAATATATATATATATATATTATTCCACGTATGATAATAATCTATCGAAAGAATTAGTTGGCTGATGGTTTCATAATCTGTTATCAATGTCACAAATAATTTTCAATTAAGAGACAATGAAAACTAGAATTGAAATATGGAAAAATAAAAACAAATTTCAAAATATAAATAGCATATATAAATAAGAATAAAATATCGATTCTTGAAATTGAATATGTGACCTTAGTGTTGAACTAAATTATCACCAAACAATGAAACTATCAAATTACCAACCCTATCAACCATTGTCAATTAAAAATAAGTTATTGATGTGTGCATAATTTTCAATCTAAACATAGCATAAGTTACAAGAGAGACCATGGTGTTTTTTTAATATATATATATATATATATATTATTCCACGTATGATAATAATCTATCGAAAGAATTAGTTGGCTGATGGTTTCATAATCTGTTATCAATGTCACAAATAATTTTCAATTAAGAGACAATGAAAACTAGAATTGAAATATGGAAAAATAAAAACAAATTTCAAAATATAAATAGCATATATAAATAAGAATAAAATATCGATTCTTGAAATTGAATATGTGACCTTAGTGTTGAACTAAATTATCACCAAACAATGAAACTATCAAATTACCAAACTAAACAATGAAATTATCAAATTACCAACCCTATCAACCATTGTCAATTAAAAATAAGTTATTGATGTGTGCATAATTTTCAATCTAAACATAGCATAAGTTACAAGAGAGACCATGGTGTTTTTTTAATATATATATATATATATATATATATATATATATATATATTATTCCACGTATGATAATAATCTATCGAAAGAATTAGTTGGCTGATGGTTTCATTATTTAGTGAAAAAAATCAGTTCAACACTATATTCATGAATTCGAGCCTTAGAATTGGTATTTAAATTTTATTTATTTGAGAGTAATAACTTATCTCATGTTACACCTTTTTTTTTAATTCAAGAATAGTTTGAATTAGTAAGTTTATTTCATTAAATTATATATCATGTTGAATTGGTTTCACTTAATAAAATAGAGAATTTTATCATGATTTGCCTAGTCATATATTGGCTAACATCTGATGATGACCCGAATTAACGAAGCTCTCAGTTCAAGAAATGATTTTAAAATTATAAACTGCAATATTCTGGGAAATAATTTCCATAAAAGAAAATAGGTTACTAAAACTATAAACTACAAGTACTCAAAAAAAAAAAAAACTATAAACTACAATTGTATGGTAAACAAAACTTCCGCGAAAATCCCTCCCCTAATTGTAGTTAAACTGAAGAAAAAAAAACTTCCATAAAAAAATAGTTTCACTTTATCTTTATATCGAATGGATCGGTGGGACAATGTAAACCAATTCAACGCTAACGTCACAGATTCAATCACAAGAATCGATATTTGTCCTCATCCCACAATATTCTATAATATCATAAATTTTTATTGTTTACAATCATTGTTTAATAAAATTGTTTTAGTCTGTTCCAACCATAAACTTCTCATGCAAATTTACTTGTTCTTTCAGATTTAGTACAAATCGAGGGAAGAGATCAACAAACCCTACCTAGAAAGCATAACTACTCTCAAATAATATAAAAACTCACAAACTTGTGACGACCGTAAAGTTGAAATAAATTAAAATCAAACAAGATAATCACTCTTGCTTTAATTAAATCAATCAATTTGTATCGGATAAGTTTTGAGGATTAAAAAACAGGTTAAATGTTTGATAAGGCCACTATTAAATTAAATTTAGAATAAAAATAAACAATAATAGATTTGAAAAGCTACTATTGAATCGGTCTTCATTTCAAGTAGATCTGCAAATTCGTTCTAAGATTAAGGAGAAACAGCCAAATACAGGTAAAATAAAATTGCTCTTTTCAGATTTAGCAGTATTCGAATACAGCAAAAATTAATTGATATTATAACAGTTTAAAAAACAAATTGAGATTATTGGAACAATAAACGCATTCCCAACTCTGATGCTTGGGAAAACAGAAACAAAAAATAACTCAAAAGGCAAATTTTCTTCCCTGGTTTGGGAAACTGGCAGAATTTTGACTGCCCAAGCATTGTAAAACTGTTTATGAACGGTGGGAGGATAAGTTGATCAATCTAAAGCAGCCATGACTGCATCGACAACCTCCTGCGTCTTGCCTTGTCCTCCGAGGTCCTTGGTTCGATAATTACCTTCGAGTATTACCTTCTTCACCGCTGTTTCTAGTCGATCAGCAAAAGAAGGGAACTGGAGATGCCTTAGCATCATGGCAGATGATAAGAGCAGCGCCACAGGGTTTGCTTTCCTTTGTTCTACTAGTCTCTCATTGCCCACATTTCCTGCTGAAGCTCCTTGCTCGAAAACGGCGTGATCAGCACCAACATTGCCTGAGAAAGAGAAACTACAGTTAGAACATTGCAACAACGACAACGAAGCAATGTCTTAGCTCCTACACCTCATACAAAACAAAACAAAAAAAATGTGTGCCTCCGAGATCGGTAAAAGAAATCTCTACATATATTGAAAGTTCTCAGGCGGTAGGGTTAGGGGGCATCAACCCTCAACAAATCTCAATTGGAACTATATTATCCACTTTGAATATAAGTCTTCATGACTCTCTTTCGAACAGGAACCATCGAGCCTTGGACATGGCTAAGTTAGTGACATGGCTTTGAACCACTTGTTGAGGGTGACAACCCAATCTTTGATATTGTCCACCATAAACTTTAAGCATTAATCTTCATGATTTTGTTTTTTGTTTCATCCAAAAAAAACTTCATACCGATTATCTCACTAATCTCATGGAATATCTGCTTGATTCTAGTATTTAGTTGTCCATGAAATTCTTAGGATATGAAACCATAGGTAAGGCATTCCCCCGTAGCTACTTTTTTCATAGCCCCCACGACTCGCTAAGCCAAACTACTGTGTTTTTTAATAAAATATTGCATTTCCATTTCTCTGCCTTAATTTCTTACTGACATAGCATTCTCCCCATCAGATCAACCTTAATTTCTGGGTGTATGGTTCTGCACTTCTATTGTTCAACTTTCATCACTGCCCAACATTGTTAGCATCAAGGAAATAAAACAGCTTCGCATTCCATCCATTTTAAATTTGTGAACATACAAGATAAAAGCAAGTCCAGCTCAGAATTCTCTATTCAGTACTTGATGTGCTATCTCTGCCTCAATTAAAAGGTTCTAATAACTTGAGAAATGCTAAAACATAAGCTTTCAATCTGAAACTATGAAACATTTGATCTTACCTCCTGGCATAACGCCCGTTCCACCAGCTATACCAGCAGCTGTGTTTGCTACAAGATTTCCGTAAAGATTGGGCGTCACCTGCAAAATGATAGTCATTATTCAATCGTTAGCAGATATCATCTTCTTATTTCTCAATATGTGAAATTCATATAGTAGTTCCTTTTTTCTTTGAAGGATGGGAAATTTGTATTCCACCAAAACATAGAGTACAAGCAGAGGGGGAATGAATTCTACCCCCATCTTCCTTAGATATGTTAAGGCATAAAAATGCACATGTATCTCCCTTCCCCACTTTTATTAATAAAATATCCTAAAGGGTTTAATGACAGAAAAGTCTGAACTCATGAGACTTGCAAGTAATAAGGTGCTCCAAAACACAAACAGGAAATCCTAAAAGTTGCGTAAAACTTTAGCAATTGAGATCGTAGATAGCTGTCTCAGAAGATGCTACAAGATTGGTTTCACGAATCCATTTTAAAGTGTTCAAATTCAGCAACAGTCGCTTCTGATTATGGATTTTTTTTTGAAACATGGGTAACCACGCCCCGTCCTTAAGCCAGGCACCAACTTTTGATTATGGATATTAAGATCTTACAATGACATTCAATTGTATAACAGTAAAAGTGCATACCATAACATCAAATTGCTCTGGCTTTGAGACAAGTTGCATGCAGCAGTTGTCTACAATAACTTCATTGTACTTAATTCCAGGATATTTTGTTGCAACCTCTCGACATGATTCCAGAAATAGACCATCCGCAAGTTTCATGATATTTGCTTTGTGCACAGCTGTAACTTTCTTTCTGTTGTTCAGGTAAGCATACTCAAAAGCATATTTAGCAATACGCTCTGAACAGAACTTTGTTATCACCTGGCAAAAGAGTGAGTATGAGAGACAAAGATAATAGGAAAGTAGTAGTAATAAGTTTTTCAAAAAAAACATAATAAAACTTATCATGAGTTGAAGCCTGAAGGTTAAGATTCTCAAAAACCTCTTTCAAATGGCAAAGGGTAAGCTAAGTTAGCATGGTAATTTTTTTTTTATAAGAAACCAAACTTTCAATTGAGAAAAAGGAAAGAATGCAAGGATATACAGAAAAGAAAAAGAAAAAAAAAGTGAGCACATAAAAGAGGGAGGAAGACTACAAGAACAGTTTCCAATGAAGCAGAATAAGATCCAGAGAACAATTACAAAATGGCTTTGCCATCAAAGAACACTAAGAAGCATATAATGAGAATAAAACAAGGGATCAAACATCACCCAGATCTCTTTCCACACCTCGAAAGTTCTGATATTGCCTGCCTAACAAAGAAACTTTAGAGTGGGGGAAAGAGGCTCGGGTGATGTTTGGTCTCTTATTAGATTCTCATTCTATATTTCTCTTTAAGCTTCAGTTGCAAAATCGTTTTGTAATTATTCTTTAGATCTTGTCTTATTAATCTTAATTGAAAAGGCTCTGCCACTGAATTCCAAGGTGAAACGTAGAGAGTTCAATAAGAAACCAATCATCACTTGGAGATCTCTCCATTTCTCGAAAGATTCTATTATTTCTCTTGCTTCAAAGCCCCCCAAAAACTAGCACATAACACAGTTTCCCACAAATTTCCTTTCTCACAAACGGGGATGAAAAAAGTCTTCCACGATAACCTCCCTGCAAATCTTCTATTTAGCCAAAGCAATACCGAACTCTCTAAAGAATAGGCTCCAAGCTATGTATGCCACGTCACATTGAGAAACGGGGGAAGGAAGAAGCATACTTTTAGTAGAAAGCTAAAATCAAAATTATTCTGGAACAAGGTAATAGTTATAACGAATCCGAGTGACCAAAAAAAGCTAGTACCACATCAACTAAAATACTTGCCACGTCCTGAAACATGAATACGAGCAAAGAAAATCTTATGTTAGGTTATACAAATACAGTTATGAATTCCACCTCTCTGGTAAAATTAGAAGAATGAAAGAAGAAATGGGGTAAGTAAGAGAAAATCTAAATCATAAGCTTCCAATATACAAGCCATCATCTTCCAAACACGCACCTATAATGCATATATGTGAATAGAGTCTTGGGCATCATTCTTGAGAACACAAAAAATAACTAAGGAAACTTCATATTGTTCAATAAGTAACCTAGTTGGGATCAAAACATGGATCGAGATGCCTTAAACTATGTTGCCCTACGATCGAGATCCCGCTGAACAGTGTTTGATATGATCCCGAGATCGCTGAAGGTCTACTCGAGGCGGAAGAAGTGACAGATTTAGTTATTACTATTCTTTAATATATTTATATTTGGTTATTTAAGTTGTATTGGGCTTGTGGGCCTTAAGAGGGATTATTACTTAAATTAGGTTATATCTTAGGTTTACTATATATAGGATATGTTAGGCACTATGTTATTCATCCATTGAATTATCGTCTTTGTACTTGGCTCTTTGAGAGATCCTCTCGAGAGATTATCGTAGTTAATAATATTTGTGGTAGATTCTATCATTTTGGTATCAGAGCCGTTTACCGATCCGGGAATGGTCTCGACTAAGATGGAAACAAGGATGCAAGGTTGGGAAGAAAGCTCGGCCGAATTGTCCAAGAAACAACGAGAAACGGAAGCAAGGCTAGACTCATTGGAAGAACGATTAGGGCAAAAGATTGACTCGAAGTTCGAACAACAGGATGCGAAATTTAACTCACAAATCGAATAAATAAATCGGAATATTCAGATTTTGTTAGAACGCACTCGAAATTTGCGATTATCGAACCAAACCAAGAAGCCAAGGGGAAAGGAACCGCGAGCGAAAACCAAGGGGAAGGAAACGTTGTCGGGCCGGAGTTGGCTAGGGCTGTAGCGGCGGCAGAGGAGGACGGCGGCGAGGGGACCGGGCCGACCAGAAGCAAGGGCAGCGGAGGCGTGGGCTGGAGCTCGGCCGCGTGCGCAGGAGGGGATGTGGAAAAGCAGAGGTTGGGGCGCGCGAGTTGGGGACGCGGCGAGGGCGTGGGCGCGGGTGGCGCGGGCTGGGGTGCGGGCGCGAGTTCGAGCGCGGGCCATGTGGGCTGGGGTGAGGGTGTTGGCGACTCGGGTGGGGGCAGGGGCGAGCGCGACGGGGGTGAGTGGCGGGGCTGGAGGTCTTGGCCGTCATGAGGCGGGCGCGAGGGGGTGTCGGGTGGGGCGTGGCGGGCGGGCTGCACACGCGGGCATGAGGTGTGCGCAAGGTCGGGCGAGGGTTGTGGCTCGGGTGCTGGCGAGCCGGGCCGGGGTGGGCTGGTCGGACCGGGTCGGGTTGGGCCAGTCGGGTTGGACCGAAGGATGGAGTTTCGAGGGCATTCTGACAGGAACACTTGCACGGGGCCAGAAATTGATCGACGAGGAGACCCTCGACATGACTGGGGAGGAAACGGAGTTCCGGAGGAGAGGAGGGTGCGCATTGGTCGTGATAGACCGATAGCGCATGACGGTTGGAACGATCGGAATTGGGAGCACCACAACCCAGAGGATTGGAGGGATAGGGAGGACCGTTATGAACGGGGGGGAACGAGAACAGGGGGCAGAGAGGGACCAGTGTTCGATAGGAGACTACGGAAGCTTGAGATGCCGGTTTTCAAGGGGCTTACCGATGAGGACCCGGACGGATGGCTGTGTCGAGTAGAACGTTATTTTTGGGTAAATCCACTGGAAGGACAGGAACGGGTCGATGCGGCAGCTCTGTGTATGGAGGGTGAGGCCTTGGAATGGCTACAGTATGAGGAAGATCGAGCCCCGATCAGTTCTTGGGATGAATTCAGAGAACTACTGTTGCACCGTTTCCAACCCACGATTCATGACAACAAGTACGCCAATTTGATGAGCCTACAACAGGTGGGAACAGTTAAAGAGTATCGGCGACTTTTTGAGAAGTATGCAAAGGGAATGTGTGATATTAGTGCAAGTGCACTAGAAAGTAAATGGGAAAGTGGGTTGAAGGCAGAAATTAGAAGTGAAATGCGGAAACTGCGACCTGTTGGGATTCAGGATAAGAAGTTTATGGCACAGGTAATCGAAGATGATCTTGCTTTTCGGGCTCAAGGGAAGGGTGCTGGTTCTTTTCCTGTAGTGAGGCCAAGTACGAGTTCAGGGGTTGCGAGTACGAAGGGCACGAGCAGTTCATCTCTGAGAACTATAGCTTTTTCTCCAAATAGACCAGCTACTACGAGCACAGCCTCCACGACGCCTTATAAGCGGTTGACGGATAGTGAGATACGTGTGCAAAAGGATAAAGGACTGTGTTTTCGCTGTGATGACAAATTTGTCCCGGGGCATCGATGTAAGAAGAAAGAGCTCCAGTCCTTAGAAATATTAGTAGTTCGAGATGCACCTAATCAGGGGGACATATACGATAATGATGATTTGAGTGCAGAGGAAACTATTGATAGCGTTGAAGAGACAGGGGATTTTGCAGCATTGTCCTTAAATTCGTTGGCTGGGTTGAGCTCACCCAAGACATTGAAGGTCACGGGATTGATCCAAGAACTGGAGGTAGTAGTTCTTATAGACTGCGGAGCCACACATAATTTTATATCTGATGTGATTGTGGAGAAATTAAAACTGCCGGTGGAACCTTTAAATGATTATGGAATTATGTTAGGAACAGGTGAGTCTGTGAGGACGGCGGATATTTGCAAGAATGTTGAGTTGCATTTGGCTGAGCTGAAGGTAGTTAATGATTTTTTACCGCTACCACTAGGAAGCGCCGATGTGATACTGGGAGTGGCATGGTTGGAAACTTTGGGGAAGATTGAGTTTAACTTTCGTTCGCTGAAAATGCGGTTTGTTCTGGGGTCATGGCAGGCTGAGTTACAAGGTGAACCGCGATTGGTTAAAGCACAGGTTACCCTAAAATCCATGATGAAGTCATTACGACCCGAAGACCAGGGTCTCTTGGTCGAGCTAAATATGATTGATGCGACAGTACCGAAACATGTGCAGGGATTCTATCAGTGTTATACACTTATACTAGGGTTTGAGAGCAATTTAGATCTTGCTTTGACATGACCTATCTTTTCATGTTTATATACGTGTGTCGTGCCTCAATTTGGTCATATTTTGTTGTTATTTAACCAAAAAAGTTAAAGAAAAATAAAACTTGGTTTAAATTAAACCAAGAATGTTTTTTTTTTTTAAACAAAGGTGACCACACCCGTCCCTAGGCCAGGCACCGGGAGACATCGAAGGAGTAATGTCACAGCTGAGTCTCGAAGGGGTAATTTCACAGATGAGTCTCCAACCTGGGATCCTAAGGAGAGCATACTCTCAAAGCCCAAGTCTTCAACCACTGTGCCACCCTTTTGGGTCAAATTAAACTAAGTATGTGAGCATGAAAAGATTGGATATGCCAATCATGATCTAAACTTTTGTTAGAGTTAACTGTATAAATTCTCTTAAAGTACTAGCCACATTAATGAATCATCTGTATAAAACCGTTTCTAGTAAAACAGTTTCTCTCCTAGAAATAGGTAACACCATGTTGAACCACGTAAATCACAGTTAATTCTTGATTGATTATTGTTCCGTTTGTTCTTAACAGATTGAATCTAAAAACCAAGAACTGGGAATCAAAGTAGCATGACCTTAAGGCTTTCCACAACACCAGGAACGACCTCGTGCTCCAAACCAGAGTATTCCCCCTCAGTGTTCTCCCTAATCACAACAATATCAACATTCTCATGCCTGGTGGGCAGCCCAGGAAGATTGAAGCAATTCACAAGCGAAGCATAAAGATCAAGCTCTTTCCTCAGCTGCACATTGAGCGAACTCACACCGCCGCCAACAGGCGTCACCAAACCGCCCTTCAAACACACCTTGTTCTTCTTAATCGAATCGATCACTTCTTGAGGCACCTTCTTCATGTCGCCATGGACGTCAAACTTCTCGAAATATACAGGCGCGTGCATCGCATCCATCACCTGCTCCACCGCACCGGTCACCAAGGGGCCGATTCCGTCGCCGGGAATCAAGGTCACGGTTCGCGGAGCTCCGTCGCCGGGTCGGGGCATGTACGTGACGGATCGGGTTTGAGCGTCGGGTTTGGATTTGAAACGTGAGGAAAATAGGGCTGGAGATTCGGAAGTGGTGGATTTGGAGAGGAGCTGCTTCAGGATCGGTACGGATCTTCGAGCCATCTCGGAGGATTTCTAGGGTTCCGGTCGCCGGAGAATGGGAAAGTCTGAAGAGAGATAATAGAATTGAGCGTTTGGGCGGCGAAGAGAAAAGGGAGTTATCCAATGCGGTCAAGACTACTGTATTAATGTGATCGTTGTAAGATTAGCCAATTCTAGAATGTTGCCTGTGAAAACTATTGTATTTATGTGATCGTCGTAAGATTAGGGGTTATAATGAAAATCGAAAACCGACAAATCGAATCAAACCAGATTGATTTATTGGATCGGTTCAAATTTTTTATATAACATTGGATAGATTGATTTTTATTTAGAGAAAATCAAATTTTATTAGATCCAATCAAATTTTATGTGTAAAAATCAATAAAAATCGAATTGGAGCCAATATTGATTTACTTACTTTCATTTTTCTTTTTATGTGTTAGTTAAATTTTTTATTAGTATATAACTATTTTTTAAAAAATTTAATTATAAATTATGAGATTTTCTTAGGAACATTAAAATATGAATCGGAAGTAAAATAACAATTAAAATAGTAAAAAAAGAAGTAAATCGTAGGGCATTGGTTTGGTTCATCTTTTTGTTAAATCAATTAAATCGGATAAGATATCGTTTTGGCCTAAAAATCAAAGAAAATCGAACCAATGGTTTTGTCTTTGTTGGACATTGATTCGATTTTTCTTTTTGTCAAATTGATTGGATTAGTACATTTATTAATTTAACCTAAAACCGAAGAAAGTCAAATCAATATCACTCCTACTATCTGTGCTTAATGAGGTTTTGGTTGAGTAGTTAGTCTAAGGACTTATTTTGAGAATTGTAGTCAAGTACTCATATGGATGTAATTTTTATGCAGAAGAGTTAGACAATAACTTTTTAGATATAGATTTAAATTGAACCATTATTTTGAGTAGTTAAAAAAATAATTATTATAATAAATTATTTTAAAAAGTGAAAAATGAATTATTAGAAATTAGTGATAAGAATTATTTAAAATAATTATGAATGAATGAATAATTAGAAATGGTCAATTATTATAAATAGCAAGAAATAAATAATTATTTTAAGTAATTTAAAAAAATCTCGTTAGTTTTTCAAAAAAATATTAATATATGTACGATCTAAACCTCTTTAAATATGTCAAATAAACGTCAACAAGAGTAGAGCTTTATTGGCATCTTGTATAACCTAGTAACCATGAAGTTTTAGGTTCGAATCCCACTTCCTCTAATGTGTCTAAAAGTAATAGTCTTAATCTTAAATTTTGAATGTTTAAATTTAAACATTTTTTTTTTTTGAATACATATAAGGAGAGGGGCACAAGTACCGATTTTCGGGTTTGAACCTGTGACGCTGGTGTTGAACTGGTTTACAACCAAACAATGAAACTATTATGCTCCTAACTCATTCGGTTAAATTTAAACTCCTAATTGATAGGTTTTTTTGTTTAAAATCTTGCAAAAAACATTATTTGTATACCTGTTTAATGGATTATAAAACTTATATGTGTGTCGTATATGGTTACACAAAAGTAATAGCAAAGCTTGAATTTTATTGAAATTTTAGCAACATTTTTTCATGGTTGATACTTGATTGTGCATGAGCCAGTCGAACGTTACTTTTACTCTTTTTTTTAACAAAAATTAATGAATTTATAGATTTTTTTTTTGAGTCCGAATTTATAGAATATTTACTTATTCTTTTTTGGGATAAAAAAAAACTTCTCTGGTGCTCAAACTAGTGCCTAAATTAGCGACATTTTCTAAGGGATGAAAATGGTAATAATTGACCATTTTGTTGTTGGGATTTTTCTAGTATAATGATTTTTTAAAAAATAAACCAAAAAAAAAAAGTATGTTAGCAACTTTTTGGAATAAATTCATGATTAACAAGAAAGTGGAGTGAGGCTAGTAAAAAAATTAAAAAGCTGAGGTATCTTATCACGTATATGTTATTTTCGATTAGTATACCAACAATTTTCATCTAAGTGATGTATATAATATTCAATCAATATCATAAATAATTTTCAATTAATATAGTAAATAATTTTCAATCAATAGCATAATTAAAATATGGTGAAATATTTATAAAAAAAGTGTTATAATTAAGAAATAAATTTTTTAAAACAAGTCAACAACCTTAAGACTTTATCGCTATTGATGTTATGAATTTTATTTCGTGTATTAAAATGTCAAGAATGGGATTTGAACCCATGCCCTTTCGGACCAGTACCTGAAACTGGCGCCTTAGACCAACTCGGCCATCTTGACTTGTCGTTTAAAATAATTGATTTTATTTATTTTTCACTTATGTCTAAAGTTGTTATTCAAAATTTATTCTCCCAATGATATGTCGTGTTTGTAAGAATAACCAAAGTTCTCATGTAAATTTTTTTATACAGATTTAAACTAGAAAAATGTGATTATATAAAAGAAACTGTTAAATTTTTTTTTGTTGGAGCGTGATTGTGGAATTCAGATCTGTGGGATTGATTGGATATTGAAGAGTGAGTAGAATATTAAAGTTATGAAGTTGAAAATTGTCGAAGAAATTGTTTCCTTTAAAAAAAAAATATCTAAACCTGTTGTGATTACCTTTTGCAGTTGAATAGACTTCAAACATTTTTTTTGTTCCTATATCTATTTTAGATAATACGTGGGGAAATGAAAATGAATTTGGTTTGAATTGTACAAGTAATAACAAATGGTCCTCTCTCCAAAAAACTCGTACGACAAAGGCCTCCAATCAACAAACTTCCTATTCATCACAAATCATTGGAGTAACCAAATTCTCCAAAATCAAATCTTAGTATAAAATCATCAAATTGTTTCAAAGGGTGATGCAGTGGTTGAAGACTTGAGTTTAATGATATGCTCAAAGTCCTGGGTTTGAGACTCACCTACATTACTCCTTCGATGTTTAGGACAGACGTGATTACCCTTGTTTCAAAAAAAGTATAAAAGTTATTGCCAAGTGACAACATAGTATGGTTTTAAGTTTTAAAAAGTAATTATTATTTCTTATTAAATTTTAGGAGAGGTGATTGCTCAAATTAGAAGTTTATGAGGTTAATTGTTACAAACACCATAGTTTAGTTTAGGGGTGGTTTGTGCATTTTTTCCCATAACTTTTCATTTACAACCACTCATTTCTAATCATTCATTTATAACTACTCAAAATAACTTCTCATTTATAACCACGTATTTCTAATCATTCATTCCTAACTCCTCAAAATAACTCATTTTTAACCGCTAATTTTTAATCATTTTTTTTTACTACTCATTTTAAATTCACATCAAAATAATAATAATAATAATAATAAGAGTAATAAAACTCACATTCAAACGAGTATTTGGCTACAACTCTCAAAATTTAACTACTCAAAATAACTTCTTAACTAACTCCTCGTCTAAAATATCATCCAAACACCTCTGTAGTGTTTTGTTGTTAAAATGAGGTTCTTTATTTAATGATGGATAGGTATACTCTTAAAAGGAAGTTTAGGTCTTTTTCGAACATGAAAATTCCCTTTTTATTTTTAGCAAATTCACGTTGTATTGATGGTTTTTTAGTACATATCGAAGGAAAGAAGGATAAATACCGTTTCTCGAGATCTAACCTGTGACGTTGGTGTTGAGCTAGTTTACTACCAAATAATGAAATCATTATGTCACTGACCCATGCGATATAGTATCGACAGTTTGGGATTAGTCTCCTCTCCTTTCTTTCATAAAATCAACTTGTATGGTGCTAATGATATCGAGTAGGCCTGCTCTTAAATTTGGGATTTGATTTTCTCAATTATAAGAAGGTTGTTTTGCATAAATGCTTTCAATGCTTTAAGAGCTTTCTTTCTCGGTAACTTTATGGTTTGATTGAAAGTATAAATGATAATTGTAATTGAAGCTTTTATATAAATTAATAATGAGTTTTATAAATGTTAATTTATGGAGGATTTTTGGTATGTTTCATCCAAATTCGAGACGGTCAACTCCTAGCCAACCTACCTTTTCTCTCTCTCTCAAGGGATGATTGGATTTTGGAGTTGAAAAGAGAAGAGGAGAGGAGAGAAAGTGGAAGAGAGAGAGGAAGCGGAGTGATTTAAAGATATGAAGTATTTGTTTGAAAATTGATATTTTAGAGATGAGATGTTGTAAAAATATTAATTTTATAATAACGTAATCATTGCATATTTGTATCAATTAATAAATTTAATATATTTTATTTTATATTGTGTAGTTGTGAATTAAAAAAGGTTTGATGTTATGTTTGATAGATTAGATAAAAAAATATTTTATTTTATATTATATGATCGAAAGTTATAAAAAAAATTTGATGTGGCATTCAATAAGATTCAATGAAAAATTTGATGTGAAGTCCGATGAAATTGAAAAGAGGTTGATATACTAAAAACAAACGTGAATGAGATTCTCAACTCTTTCCTCTTTCTCTCTTCTCCTCTCTTCAACACCAAAATCCAAACACCCTCGAAAGGACGCAAAAACCAAGAAAATACCAAATTAGGCAAACTCTATCCCTGTGTTTGTCCCATCTCAAATAATATAATTGTCTGTCTCTTGTATTTATTTATTTAAAAAATGTTTTACTTTTTCTCTTGTGGGGGCTGAAAATAGTGATGACACATCAAGAAATAGAACAAAGATCAGATGTTTCTGGCCATCAACTTGGCCACATTCAATCTGACAATTATTAGAGTGAATGAAATAAAGAGAAAATCAACTTTCTTTTTTCTTTTCATTATGAGCTTATAAGTGTACAGGAAAGAGAACTTAAACAAAATTGTAAAAGAAAGTGTCAAAATGTTGTGAAATCCTTAAAATAATGAAGAGTCAACATGTTTTTGTTTGTTGGTAAAAAACAACAAAAAGGAAAAATATAAAGATGTTCATATCAACTAATGATTGGGACTTGAAAATGGTAATAACATAATAAATGCTTTAAGATTGACCAAAAAACTTGAGTAACTATCTCTCGTTTTGAGCCAAAACAAAATATAAAAGCTGTTTTAATAAAATAGTATTGGATGTTGAAATATATATATAGTATTTGAGGATTCATCTTATGATAATTTTATTATTAGAAAACGTAGGCTTTTTTAACCAACTTTTTAAATATGATTTTTAGTAGTTAATTTTTAGTCAAATTCAAAAAATTAGAAACAAGTTTTTAAAATTTAACTTAAATGATCAGAATTATGTAAAAAAAACTTAACAAACCAAATAAATTCATATGTGGAGGTAGTATCCAAATGTTTATTTTTCAAAATTAAAATATAAAAACTAAATGATTGTATAAGATTTTATTTGATTATTTGATTTTTGAGAGTAAACTTATAAATACTATTTTGACTTAAATCAAGTTTTTGTAAATTAATGAAAATTGATTTTTTTTAATTATTATTTAGAATTGTTTTGATAGTCAATCTAAAAGCATAAATTTATAAACAATCAACTCGACAAACAGAAATTATTTCATAAAAATCATAAAATAATTATCAGCACCCAAAATTTAACCAAATTTCTCAATGTCATCAAGAGATTCACTATTTAACCTCAATTTTAATTTAATGAGCTAATGGCAACTTTCAAAATATAATCTTCTCAAAAAAAAAAACTTTAAAAATATAAATTTTGATTTCTTTTAATACAAAATTTTACTATTAAAAAAATGTAATCATAGGAATCTAGAGATTTTTAACCTTTTATATACTACTAATTTATCTTTTCATATATTAAACTATCCAATATTGTTAGAAAAAAAAAACAAATCAAATTGATATTTTCATTTGGAGTAAAACTGCTCTATATGTGTAGTAAAACTTACATTTTATGTGGTTACCATTAATTGTTACAAAAATTTATACTTTTTCATATTTTTATTTATAAAACAAAAATTTGTAACAGTGAATAGTGTGACAAAAATAAAATGTACCTCTCTAATACACATAAGAATTTTACTTATTCATTTGAATATTGCACTCCAAACAAAAAGTTAAAACAACAAAATATAGCTCAAATAATTTTATTTATGATTCACTAAATAAGATATTATAAATTCAAATCCTCCCCAAATTAAAAAATAAAATTAAATGAACACCCACAAAAATATATCTCTATGACTCTATGCTATCATAGGACTAAATAACCAAAAAAAAATAGTTATAATCCTACCATTACCCAATAAATATAGTTTAAAGTTTTGATGGGGATTTGCTTTCAAAATCATAAAAAGGAAAAAAAAAATTCTTTTGAGTATATATTGGAAAAGGAGAGATAAATCCTGATTATCTGGATCGAACTGTTACACCGATATTGAACTGGTTTATGACCGAACAGTAAAATTATTTATTGCGTCACCAACCCATTCCTTAAAAAAAAAAAAAAAAATTTCCCTAGACAAAAAGAAAATGAAATGTTCTTATTCTCCACTGAATCAAAACGCCGCATAGACACAAAAGGCAAAAACTTTTCCCCTGCGCCATCTCTGCCACTCACATTTTGGCTCCATTTTCACCCTTTTGTGAGCTTAATAATTAGAGAGTTCCATTTTATGAACCCCCTTCACTCGCCATGGCTTGCTTGAGCGACGAGACATGGGGAGCTGCTCCCCTCTCCAACAAACAAGAACATGGCGGCGGCGGCGGCGGCGGCTCCGGTGACAGACCCAGTTTTGTCTCTGTGGATTCTGTGCCTTTCAGGCTTGAAAGGGTCTTCCCCATTTATGCTATGGGATCTTCCAATTCAACCGCCGTTGTGGATTCCGATTTGGGTGACCCTATTTGGGACTCTGTCAGGAACGAGGCTAAGTTGGATGTACGTTTCTCCAATACCCTTTTCCTGTTTTTGTCTCTTGGTTACCAAACGAACCTGTTTAGTTTCCTTGTTGTGGGTTTTCTGTGCTAAATAACCAATTAACCAAAAGTTTATTTTTTAGTTCTAAGGGTATTCAAATCCATCACATTTTGTTATACATATATTGATTAACCCAAGAATTTAAGTTGATGGGTTGGAGTATATTTAATTATATCAACTAGCACTTTCCTCCCAAGTGAAAATTAATATTAATTGGGGTGTGAACGACTTAACGGGGTCGAATCGAAAACCTTTTGCTGGTGTGATAGCATATTGAATTATGTTAAATTACTAATTAACCCAAAAGTTTTAAGTTTGTAGATTGAGATAAATTTAATGACATCAATTAAATTTCTCTTTGGGGTTTCTTTGATGAGTAAAGTTTACCTCGTGCTAGTAAGGAACTAATCTGACCCCAAGGGGTGGCAGAGTTGGTTGATGACTTGGGCTTTGAAGCTGTGTTCCCCTTAAGGTCCCAGATTCGAATTTCACCTGTGATATATAGACACCTCTCGTGTCTCTATTTCTTCAGTGTCTCTCGGTGCCTAACCTAGAGATGGGTGTGGTTACTCTTATTTCAAAAAAAAAAAAAAAAAGTAACTAGTTTTCCTTACCTTTCATGGGGGCTATTATAGCCACAAAATTTTAGGGTCAAAATCTTCTTAAAAAAGAAAAGAAAACCAAAGAACAAAAATTTGTGGCTACCAAGGAAAGTGAGCAATAGGCCTTACTCGCAAGGAGTTAAGTTTTACTCTAGTTTGATATTAAGATGTTAAGATTTTATCATGTGATTATGAATATGATTGTGATAGAATCTACTACTATTATTATTAAGGAACTATGATAATCTCTCGAGAGGATCTCTCAAAGAGCCAAATACAAGACAACAACTGTTTGAATGAATTGCTAGAGGCCTAACATGACCTATTTATAGTAAACCTAGTATTTAACCTAATTTAGTAAATAATCCCCATTAAGGCCCAAAAGCCCAATACAACTTAAATAACAAAACATAATTATATTTAATAAAGCAATAAAAGAGATCCGTCACTTCTTGGTTCGCCTTGAGTAAACTTTCAATGACCCCGGGTTCGTATCAATACTTCCCCCCCAAAGAGCCACCTTGTCCTCAAGGTGAAAATTCGGAAATTGGAGCTCTAGATCTGCAGCAGACTCCCAAGTCGCGTCGTCCGGAGTGGATCCTTCCCATTGGATCAAAACTTGGCGCGAACCTCCCTCCTGCGAGGACTCTCGTAGACCCAAAAAACGACCTCGGGACAAACGAGCACGCCTAGATCATCTCCTACCAAAGCCGGTGTCGGGAAAACAAGCCCGGAGGAACCCACCGCCTTGCGTATGCGGAAACATGAAAAACCGGGTGAATCCTTACCGTCGTGGTAAGTCCAATCGCAGACGCCATCGGCCCCACCCGAGCTAACACACGATATGGCCCGATGAACCGTGGTGCTAACTTGGGGTGTGTAAACTTCGCCAAGGGCGATCGCGGTAGGGTCGGAGCTTAACATACACCAAATCGCCCACATCATATCGAACATCCCGGCGCTATGTTAGCACGCTCCGTCATTAATTCTTTGTGAACGCAACAAATTTGCCTTAAGCTTCTCCAACATTCGATCCCGTTCCATCATTAAGGAATCCATCTGTTGTTACGGACTAGCCCCATAATCATAACCCAAAATGGTCGGCGGAGAACGCCCGTAAACAATTTCAAAAGGAGTCATCCCCATGGATGAGTGAAAAGACGTATTGAAACTGAACTCAGCCCAAGCCAGCCAGCGGTACCAGGACTTCGGCTGTGTCAACACAAAGCATCGTAGGTATGATTCTAAACAGCGATTGACGACCTCAGTTTGGCCATCAGTTTGTGGGTGGTAGGTAGTACTCCGACGTAGCTAAGTCCCAAAAGCCTTGAATATCTCTTCCCAGAGGAGGCTAGTGAATATCTTGTCACGGTCCGACACGATACTCTTAGGCACTCCATGCAAACGGACCACTTCCCTGATAAAGACCTGTGACACTGAAAGAGAAGTAAATGGGTGCCTAAGGGGTATAAAGTGCGCGTACTTAGATAGCCGATCCACCACCACAAAAATAGTGTCATAACCTTCAGAACGGGGAAGTCCTTCAACAAAATCCATCGAGATGTCCTCCCAAATCCTGTTCGGAATCGGTAACGGTTGCAACAAACCAGCTGGGGACAACGATAGATGCTTCGCTTGAACACAGATCGAACATTCGGCCACAAATGCGCGAACGCGAGCCTTCATTCCAGGCCAATAGACCTCTTTAGCGAGGCGTTGGTACGTCTTTAGGACCCCAAAATGTCCCCCGATGGCCCCCCCGTGGAACTCATTCAGTAACAGAGGAATCGTAGGCGAAGCCGGAGGTAGCACCAACCGTCCCTGATATAATAGCACATCACCCATGACGGAATAACCTGGCGGACCCTCCTCTCCTGCAACTACAACACTATAAATAGCAAACAACTTTGCATCTTCCCGCACTTGTTGAGTGAACACTGTCGTGTTAACTCCGGCCACACAACTCAACATGCTCAACTCCCCGGTCGATGGCATACGAGAAAGGACATCTGCCGCTCTGTTTTCTAATCCTTTCTTGTATTCAATATGGAAATCATAACTCAGTAGTTTCGCTATCCATCGCTGGTACTCCCCATCAACTACACGTTGTTCGAGCAGGAATTTAAGGCTCTTTTGGTCCGTACGTACAATAAAGTGGTGTCCTAATAGGTAAGCTCGCCAACGCTGGACTGCAAACACGATAGCCATTAGCTCGCGCTCATAAACTGACTTCACGCGATGTGTAAGGGGAAGAGCCTTACTGAAATAGGCCAGCGGTGTCCTCATTGCATCGGGATCGCACTCCACGCCAATACCGAAGCATCCGTCTCCACAACAAACAATCGATCAAAGTCCAAGCAATCGCAATCTTGGCACACTACTCATTGCATGCTTAAGTCTCTGAAAGCATTCTTCCATTGTTGGGCCCCATTCAAACCTTTCTTTTTTTAACGGTAGAGTCAATGGAAAAGCCATCGACCCATAATTCGCCACAAAAGCGAGCGATAGTAACTCGTGAGCCCAAGGAATCCCCGTAAGTCTTTAATGTTTTTAGGGCTTGGCCAACGTTCCATGGCCACAATTTTCTCCGGATCGGCAGCCACTCCCTCAGCAGATATAAAATGCCCCAAATACTCAATCCTGCGCAGTCCAAACTGACATTTCTTGGCATTTGCCACCAAGGCATGTGTCTGTAACACTTCAAACACGCTGACTAAATGCTCCTTATGCTCATCGATGGTCACACTGTAGATCAGGATGTCATCAAAAAATACTAGCACAAAACGGCGTAGGAACGGACGCAAAAGCTCATTCATAACTGATTGAAATGTCGCAGGCGCGTTGCGCAACCCGAAAGGCATGACTACAAACTCGTAGTGGCCCTCGTGAGTTCTAAATGCTGTTTTGTGTACATCAGCCGGCTTAACACGTATTTGATGGTACCCTGCCTTCAGATCAATTTTTGAAAATACCGTTGCCCCATGCAACTCATCTAATAATTCATCCACCAGCGGTATCGGATACTTATCGGGCACTGTCGCCTGATTCAGGGCGCGATAGTCGACACAGAAGCGCCAACTCCCATCCTTCTTTTTAACCAACAGAATCGGGTGGAAAAGCGGGCTCGTCTTTGGGACGGATAATACCCGCCAATAACATTTCGCCCACTAGTTTTTCAATCTCGTTCTTCGGCATCTGCGGTACCGACACGGACGATACATTCACGGAATCCTTGCTCGGCAATAAGCGCAATAGCATGGTCGCAATTACGTTGTGGAGGTAGACCTGTCAATGATTCAAAAACCGGTGAGTATAAACAAAGTACGGCGTGGAGTTCTGTGGGTACCTGAGACAAGTCAGGTAGGGTCCCGGACTGTTCACGTGGCGGTATCAGGGTTTCAATCATATTCAGCTCGACCAGAAGCCCCTGCTCCTCGGGACGTAAGGATTTCATCATAGATTTCAATGAAACCTGGGACTTGACCACCGTGGCTCGCCTGCGCATTCGACCGCCATACGACCTAGCTTGAATTTCATTTTAAGCGCTCGATAGTCAAATTCAATTTTTCCCAATGTGGCAAGCCACACAACGCCCAAAATCACATCCGCACTACCCAACGGTAAGGGCAAGAAATCATTTACTATTCTCATCTTGGTCAACTGAAGTTCCACATTCTTACAAATGCCCGCAGTTCTCACAGAATCCCCAGTCCCCAACATAATGCCATAATCATCAGATGGTTCTATCGGTAATTTCAATTTAGCAACCATGTCCTCGGATATGAAGTTATGCGTAGCCCCACTATCGATTAATACGACTACTTCATATCCCCGTATCGAGCCTGTCACCTTTAGAGTTTTTGGAGAGCTTAGTCCAGCCATGGAGTGCAATGAAAGGGCTGCCATATTCGGTGTATCCACCATTTCCTCAACAAAAGCCTCTTCGAACGTACATTCTTGGGAATCATCATTTTCCTCATTTTCCCGTGTTTCTACTGCATCACGTACAACAAGAATCTCCAGAGCTTGCAGTTCCTTTTTCTTACACCTGTGCCCCGGTACGAACTTCTCATCGCACCTAAAACATAGCCCTTTGTCTTTACGAATGCGGATCTCACTATCTGTTAAACGTTTATACGGGATGGCGGGTGTGGGGATGTTCGACGGTGTTGATCGGCTAGAATAGACTGAGGCAGGTGTGATGGTTTTTAGGTTCGTACTCCCTGCTACTCTGGTACTCATAGTACCTGAACTCAGGCTTGGTCTAACTGTTGACGTCGTGCTAACTCCTTTGACTTGATTTCGAAAAGCCAAGTCATCTTCGATTACCTGTGCCAAGAATTTCTTATCCCGGATTAAGTGGTCTCGGTTTCCTCATTTCGCTTCGTATTTCTGCCTTTAGTCCGCTCTCCCATTTCCCTTCCAAGGCACTCGCACTGATATCGCGCATACCCTTTGCATATTTCTCAAACAACCGGCGATATTCCTTGACTGTTCCCACTTGTTGCAGACTCATCAAGTTGGCATATTTATTGTCATTGATCGTTGGTTGGAAACGATGCAATAGCAATTCTCGAAACTCCTCCCACGAAGCAATCGGAGCTCGATCCTCTTCATATTGTAGCCATTCCAATGCCTCCCCTTCCATACACAGGGCTGCTGCATCGACCCTTTCATGGCCCGTCAACCTATTTACCCAGAAATACCTTTCTACTCGGCAGAGCCACCCGTCCGGATCCTCATCAGTAAGACCCTTAAACACCGGCATTTCCAATTTCCGTAATCGTCTATCAACAGTTGGTCCATCCCATCCGCCTGCTCCTGGTCCCCCTCGGTCACCCCGTTCTTGCCTGTCCCTCCAATCCTCCCGCTCGTTCCAACCGTCATGCGCAATCGGCCTTTCATAGCCTATGCGCACCTTCCTCTCCTCCGGAAAAATATTCCCCCCGCCTCGAGGCCGGCCATCTCCCTTCGCTCGAATTCGAACTCATATAATTGTCCCCATTGGTCAAGCCACAAAAATTTTCTCCCGGCCCACCCGGTGACGACCCGAACCGGTGAATCCACCCCGGCCCGACCCGACCGCCCGCCCAAAGACCACGGTCGCCGCCTGCCTCGACCGAGCGCCGCCCGCCTCACCACCGCCCGGGCCCGCGCCCCACGCACTTCCCTCGCGCCAGCCCGCGCCCCACTCTCCCGCACCCCCGGCCGCATCCCCGACCAACCCCTCACACCGCTAGGGGCTCGCCCCACTCGCCCCTGAGCCCCGACCACCCCCGATCTCCCGCGCCCGAACCCGCGCCGGCCCTCGCGCCCCATTCTCGGTCGCTCGCGCTCGGTCCGCCCCAGCCCGCTCGGCCGCACCCCCAGGACCGTTCCCCTTCGCGCCGACCCACGCCGCCTCGGCCTCGCCCCTCGTGCCGCGCGCCCGAGCCGCGCCTCGCGCGCTCTCGCGCCACACCCGCCGCAAACGCCCCGGCCTCGATCCGCGGCCAGCCCGGCCCGACCACGCCGCTCGGCCTCCGCGCGCGCGCCGCGCGCGCACCGCTCTCCCCTTCCGGTTCTGCCGCAACCCCTTTCCCTTTATCCGCGACAGCTGGTTCGGGATTCGACGGTTCCGGTTTGCGTTCTAAAAGCTTCTGTATGTTGAGATTCAACTGTCCAAATTCCTGATCCATCCGACTCCCCATAGCTGCCAACTGAACCTCGAACTCTTGCTGTTTTTTTAGCATCTCGGTACCGTTTTCCTCACACTCTTGCATCCTGGTCTCCATCTTAGTACTCACCATTCCCGGATCGGCAAATGGCTCTGATACCAAAATGATAGAATCTACTACTATTATTATTAAGGAACTATGATAATCTCTCGAGAGGATCTCTCAAAGAGCCAAATACAAGACAACAACTGTTTGAATGAATTGCTAGAGGCCTAACATGACCTATTTATAGTAAACCTAGTATTTAACCTAATTTAGTAAATAATCCCCATTAAGGCCCAAAAGCCCAATACAACTTAAATAACAAAACATAATTATATTTAATAAAGCAATAAAAGAGATCCGTCACTTCTTGGTTCGCCTTGAGTAAACTTTCAATGACCCCGGGTTCGTATCAGATTGGTCCTTTTTTCTTGCTGTAACAAGTGATTACGTTGAGCTTTCTTGTTAAGGCTTGTTTTGGAAAAAGTTTGCTGAGTTGGTGTGGTTTAGTTTGAATGAAGTAGCCTTTTTGGGGGTTGATAATTTTTATTTCTGCAGTCGAATGAAAATCCATTTTATTGACGAAATTTTGTACAGGCGGAGAAGGAGCCTATTTTAAGCAGCTTCTTGTATGCTAGCATCTTGTCACACGATTGTTTAGAGCAATCATTGAGTTTTGTTCTTGCTAATCGGCTTCAGAATCCCACTCTTTTAGCTACTCAGCTGATGGATATATTTTGTAATGTTTTGATGAATGATAGAGCCATTCAACAGTCCATTCGCCTGGATCTTCAGGTAAATTATATTGTTGCTGGCTTAAGCTTTTGAATTTAGCAATAATTTAACACGGTACTTGAGGAAGAGTTGGTGTGTTCAAACACGAACTATAGTGTCATTTTCTGATTTGAAACCTCGTAGTGAACTTTCTTTGACAGGCCTTTAAAGAACGAGATCCTTCTTGTTTGTCTTATAGTTCGGCGCTTCTATATCCTAAGGTAATTGATGTTTTTTAATGGAGTGGCCAAATTTTATTCAACAGGGCTGTCCCTATTGTTAATGTTACATCCTTCCTAAAGATCTTTTGTAGACAGTAAAGTTCTATGTTTGACTCTTATTGTTACAACCCTAGCCACTTTTTGCTCAGTGAACTGATATTGACTGCTTGTCCTTGCAGGGTTACCATTCTCTTCAGGCGCATAGAGTCGCGCATGCCTTGTGGAGGCGAGGACGCACTGTGTTGGCTTTAGCATTACAAAGCCGAATTAGCGAGGTAAATTGATACTTCTATATGACATGTTTCTGTTTTCATCTGAGTTATTTTTAGTTCATTCCAATGGTTATTTTATTTTATTTCCTGCAGGTTTTTAGTGTCGACATCCATCCTGGTTAGTTAATCCTCTATCATCACCCTTTCCTTTAAGTTTGAGAAATTGAACAAAAGTGATGCTTTGTTAACTTAAAGTAAAGGGGTATTTGTTGCAAAATATTATTAAAAGATGTTGTGAGAAAACTCCTCAATTTTGTCATCTTATGAGATTATAAATTGTTGGCTTAGAAGCAAGAATGAGTCAGCCGAAAGGCTCATGTCTTATTATTATAGACGTCTCTTTTCAAACAGTTGACTATCAGTATTGGCATAATATCGTTATTACTCTAAAGATCATATTCTTGATTTCGTGTTCGGAACTTGAGTGCTTTTTTCCCTTTTTTCTAGCTGCAAAAATTGGAGATGGAATACTCTTGGATCATGCAACAGGTGTTGTTATCGGTGAAACTGCTGTTGTCGGTAACCGAGTTTCAATGATGCATGTAAATTCCTTGTCTTGTCATGTTGCTACTGCTAGTGAAAACTCGAACTGCTATCTCCAACGCTCTGTTACATTTATTAAATCTTTAAACTGCAATTTTGTCCCAAGTTTTATACAAGAATCAGGACGCAGGCTCGACCGCTTACATAAAATGTATAAGCAAAGAGCAACTACAGTCTGTTAAAGTTCCTAATTGTTGCTTTCCACTTGAGTCCTTGACAACAAGTCATAAGTAAAATTGTAATGGTTCAGCTTTCTTCCTTGTTAACTGGAAGAACACAACTCTTATGCATTTGAAATTTAATTTGCAATTCTTCCCAGTAACAAATTTATATCTGAATGTACTTTGCATATCAAGATTCGAATTTTTTTATTTTTTCCTAAACTCTCATTGACCCTTTTGCTCCATAGTTAGTGTTTACTGCAATGACTTGTCAACTGAATCCAGAGTCTTCTTCTCCGTTCAAAAATTTTCAGGGTGTAACTTTGGGGGGCACTGGGAAAGAAGTCGGTGATCGTCATCCTAAAGTGGGTGACGGTGCGCTAATCGGAGCCTCTACTAATATACTCGGAAACATTAAAATCGGCAATGGGGCTATGGTGGCTGCTGGTTCCCTCGTGTTAAAAGATGTCGCTCCACACAGGTATTAACTTTAAAGCATATTCTTTTTTCCATAACTTCTTACAAGTGCTGTATATTCGAATGAGAACTGTGATGCCATCCTCTCTCTCTGTTTTTTGTTGGTTGTAGTATGGTAGCTGGAATTCCAGCCAAGGTGATTGGGTATGTTAAGGAGCAGGATCCCTCTTTGACAATGAAGCATGGTATGTTTATAATTTTCTTGAAACAAAGCATTTTATATCCTAAGATTTTAATATCCACATATTTACGATAACTGCTTCTCTTTCGTTGTGCAGATGCTACCAAAGATTTCTTTGAACATGTTGCTGGTAGTGATTATTGCAGAGATCCTAAATCCACTGGTTAGCCCTCTATAATCATTGTCATCAAATACTGCAATCTGGATTTGGATTATTATGATCTTCAACAAACGCGCTCCAATTACTGAAAGAGTCATCTTTGATCTGGGGGCTTGGTTTCTGCAGGTCAGTGCCCCGAAACTAATGGTAATCGGCATTGAGGGCCTGCTTTTACTCTCATTTCAGCAATGAAAGTGGTATTATTACAAAGCTTTTTACTTGGTAAGGTAGTAGTGAAATGAAATGTAGTTGTAGGAGATCGAGGAGGAATATGTTCCGATAAGATCGACGAATTTTTTTGTATAAAAAATTTAGTCCTTTAAATGATGTAAACAAGTTCATACAATTAGCCCACCACTCTGCAAATTCACACTTTGCTTATTCGTTTGTATTATAAATGAGTAAGCATAACGAAGATGGTGGATTAAACATGTCTTGCTTGGAAATCCTTTATGAAAGCAATCGATTTCTCTACCATAGGCATATGTGTAACTTTGTGTCCTTTGAGCTGAACTCTCTGTTTACTTCCTGGATGGATTTTGCCTCCATTTCGGACCTCTCCGGCGCAAACAGAATGTTCATCAATGACTGACTGCAACAACTTCTCAACCAGGGATTTGTTTGCTGTTTTTGTGGATTCCATTCTAGAGCATCTGAGCCTTGGATCATTTAGTTTAGGCCTGGCTTTAGCAGATCATCAAACAGCATGTAGATGCTGAAACTGGGAGGGGGTGTGGTAGAGTGAGTTGTTTTTGTAGTGTGGAAAACCTGTGGTTGAGCATCAGTGGTGTTTTCCTGAGCTTTTCGGGATCGGTCGTTCCCGATGGTCACAACAATAGTGACCTCGGATGGCCGACACCATTCTTTGGAGCTCCTCTCTATTGTAGATCATACCGAACTTGCAAGCGCCAACAAATTTGAACAAGAACAGAGTTTTAGCGGTATCTTGTACAACCTAATATAATTAAGGGTCGATTGTTCCACCCATCTTGATTAAAAAAAAGACAACGTTTTAGTTAGTTTGTTTTTTTTAGATTGTAGTTCTTGACAACCAGGTGAAAAATAGTGTAGTACAAAGAAAAACTTTCTAGTTTCTACACTAGACTAATGAAAAAAAAAATCCAAAACCTTTTAATTCAAATCTATTACTGGAGTAATTCAAATCTAATGATTTTTTACTCAGAGTAATAGATTTAAGGTCCTTTCATTGCGCTTGATGATAGAAACTAGAAAGTTCTTTACGGCTAACCAATCTTATTTAATCTAATTCTACCATCTAATTCATATTATATATCAATTCGTCATAATTAGGAAAAGAATGTCAGGAGCAAGGAGAAATGGAAATTTCGGCCAAAGGCCAATATTATTCTGTCATATGATTGATTGCTATCTTCTCATTGCAGTTGAATGAAATGAACAGACAACAAAAAAAAAACAAGTAATGGCCAACATAGGAAAACAACAATGGTTGTTCTTCTTCCATTATTGTTGATGCCCTGTCCTGCCACCGCCATAGTTGACTCCGGTCGCCGCCCGTCACCCCGTGGCCCAATTTCATGTACTGTTTTTGTTAGTAAGAACTATACATGTTCTGTTCTGTGGCTTATTGTTGCTGAGTCTGCAAAAGAAAATGTGCAGGTTCACATTTTGCCGTATAGTTAAATTTTGACGTACAGTACTTCCTATGAACCCCGGTGAGCTTCCCGGTCGCCGCCGTCTGATGGAACCCCACCATCAGCCTAGAGCATTCTCTGCAAAATTCAATGCCAGCCCCCCCCCCCACCATTAAAATTTGAAGGAGAGGAAAACTCGAGAGAATTAGATCAAAACAAAAACCATACAGAAGTTGGTCTTCTGAGAACGTGGAATGCCATTCGCAGGTCCGGCTCCATCCTTTGACACCAGTGAGAGTACATTGAGCAGTGTAAATCGCCGCCGCCGCTAGCAGTGAGGGCGGGAATCTCAGCATTACATACTCCACAAGCGAGAGCTCGATCAAGAAGAACGCCATTAGCTCAAGCTGTTTCATTAATAAGAGAAGTTCAAGAACAAACAAAAGCAAAGGGAAGAAGAAGGAAAGAACAATTTTCTATGTAGATTGTTTAGTTTGTCTTAGATTAAAGAGTTTGTTTTATTTTAAAATTATTTTTCTAATATCGATAAGTTTTAAGGCCAATTTACGCCCAAGACTCTGCAGCAACTTTTGAACATCAAAGAAACTTTAGGAAATTAATTATGGAGGCATTATAAATTGAACCCCATAAACTTTTGGTTGTAATACTTGGTTCTATTTAAAAAAGTTACTTGAAGTTTTGTCCCTCCAAAAAATTTATGGCTCCATTCTGATTCAAAATGGTCAGTTAAAAGGAGAGAGAATCAAAAACCTTTTTGTCAGATTGAGCGGCTTTAAGGAACCTTTGGAGGAAAACAAAGGGTGTAGGAACTGACATATTAAACTGCAAACAATTGAGCATCACTGTCTCCTGCCAAAACACAAGAAAAACTCACTAAAAGTTTCTCAAGTTTCAAAGAGAAAGATCTGATTGAACAAGAGCAAAATTGTAGAAGAGAAGAAAATAGAGAGTAGTTACCATTTCAAGAACTTCTCTTCTAGAGTAAGCTTTATCAGAAATAAGAATCAAATCTCCCACAACAGGAACAGACACTTCCTCATATTTGCAAGCTAAGAGCAAAGAAACTAAACCAACCAGTTGAAGCTTCTTTCTCACAATTGATTTTTGGGACAAAAATCTGTCTATCAGATTCACAGTGAGAAACAATGTTTCTCCCATGAGATCAAACTTGTCATGCACCTCTATAAGCCAGTCAATTAGTATGGATCTCATTTTCTCATTAATGTCAATTTGTTTTGTCATGTAGTTTGGGGGAACACAGCTTGAATTCTGCACCAGACACAATTCAAAAACTTTTAGTAAGATGAAAAGACCATCCCTTGCCAATGGTAGCCAAGAAAACACAGACAGTTTTACCTCTATCTTTCTGTAGTGTGTGTAGAGATCGTCAATGTAGTCGACAACAGCAAGAGGGTTCTTGGAATCTTCAAGGTCAATGTCGACTACTGGGTCTTCGTCGTAGTCTTCGATATCCTCCATTTCAACTTCCTCCTAGATTACAGAAGCATGAACATTAATTAGAAACAGGAATTCTTGATTGGCTTACTTTTGTTTGTTTGGCTAGAGTTCATGTTGTAAATGAGAGGTACGCAGTCTCGACCGAGTTAAGGAGGGAGGGAAATTGAACATGCTATTTCTTCTCCTTTCCCTCTTGATGAAAGTTTCACAGAAAAATATAAATTTTTGGATTTGACTATAAAGAAAAGGATGATTTTTGTATCCATGTGAATGAGCTTGAACAATGAAAAAAATTGTATGCTAGCTATCAACTGTCTGAATTTCAGTTGGAGGATTGAGATTTATTACCATTTGGCTTGCTTCCTGATGCAATGATGGTTCTGGTTTCTCCAAGAACATAGGAACTGGATGGTCATTTTCAACTGTTTTGCAACTGTCGTCTACAAATATGGAATGTCCAAATGCATTTGAGTTTGTAAGAAACAAATTGGGTTTATTATTTTCCTGCCCAAGATAAAAAAAAAACCCCAAAAGATCAGTTTTGGATCAACTATCCTCTTAAAAGCTGAGAAAAAGAATAGAGGATGATTACTTGTGGCTGATGGAGCTGTTGACTACTCGCAATTTGAGCAGCAAATTTCCTAAAAAAAGACAAAATTATCAAAATTCAAAGTTTCAAACCAACCCTTTTCTTTTACTCTTAACAAGATTCAAAATCCAAACAAAACCCACCTTGTAATCGGTCTATGAAATGGATCAACCTGCTTCTTCTCACAGATCTCTTGCTTTCTAACTCAGAAAAGAGCAAAATTTCAACATCCATCCAAATTCAAAATCTAGGGCCCATTGATATCCATTTGATTTTAACTCATACTTCCTGCAATATGTTCTATACTTCCTACAATGTATCTAGCTATCTTTTTAGAAAGTATGTGAATTTTAACCACGTTTCAAAAACAAAAACGACTTTTAGAAGCTACTCTTTTTTTGTTTCCAAATTTTAGTTTGGTTTCTGTTAAGATGTAGATATCAATGTAGAAAAAACATATAGTATGATAATTGTTGTAAGTCTAAATTTCAAAAACTAAAAATAAAATGGTTATGAAATGGGGCTAACAAATTTAAATCATATACCCGGAAAGAACTCTCTTGTTGACAACACAAGGATAAGCTTGATTCACCACAGAATTCTGATTAATGTCATTAAGAACTCTTCGATTATTGATTCTACTACTCTCCTGGCCAAACACCCTCCCACTCTTCTCCAACCCTCCTAAAAACCAAATCAGCCAAAATCAGCCAACAATTAAAAAATTTACAAAAAACCCACAAGGAGATTCAGCAAAAGAAGCAAACCTGGAAGAAACCCAGTTGGTTTAATCAAGTTATGACTGTTCTCATCGGAAAACGCCATAGATTCCGGCGAGCAAAGAACAGAAACAGCCCTGAAAGCGAGATCGAAACAAAGGAGATTGAAATCTGTCAAAACAACCAAATGGGTTGTCTTAAAAGAAGCATCTAAGACGACCCAGTTGAGAGTGAAGGAAGAAGGGGGGGTTTAATGGAAAGGGTATATGTCCAGAAAAGGTATATTAATTAGACGCCATTGTATTGTTTTTTTTTTTTTTTAAAATGCAACGGCTAGTGGAATGTGACCGTTGAATTTCGTGGGTGTGGGTTGGCGGATGGGAAAAAGAGAAGACTTTTTGGAGGGTTTGTCCGAATAACGGTCACCTCACCCTTATGTTTTTTGGATTTCATTTGCAATGTGCCCTTTTCATTTTTACCGCATTTCATTTCAAATTATTCCTTTTTATTTTTTTTTATTAACTTACCTTTTTTTTTAAACTTAATTTTCAATCGAGAAATGATGTGACAAAATTTGATCTATTGATTTTGTTTTTAATTTGAATCAGATCATACCACATCAGTGGCTACAAAGAGCATGCAAATATTTCTCTTTTCGATTTGGTTGTTTTAATTAAGCTTTAGTCCAATTTGATCATGGAGATTGGTTAAAGCTAGTAAATGTTCCTAAGTTGTCTTTTACCCACTTGAAAACTCTCATGAATTTTTCTTTTAATAAAAAATATTTAGTATTTGGACTAACACAATTAATCAAATAAAAAGCTTCAGCTCATGGTCAATATGACAATGACACATGTAAATTATAGTGATCAATATAAATGTCTAGAAGTATTGGTGTCATTTAATCACCATAAGTTTGTTTAGTAGAAAAAGAGATTGAGGAAGAGATTTGGGGACATTGAGCATTTGGATTCAAATTTTAGACTCAGTGACCAATTTAAAGTGAAAAATTAAAGTTATAATTATATTCACCCGCTTAAAAACAATTTTATTTTTTATCTTTGAAATTTAAGCTTACAACTTTTTATTCCACCACATGATTTTCATTACTTTTATTCTTACATTTTACTTGGGTTTTTAAACCAAAACCAAAATTTGAAAGCTTAAAATTTAGTTTGAATTTACCTAATTTCTTTTAAACCACTAGGTGAGAATTTGAGGAAATATAAACTTCAATTTTAAAAATAGGAAACAAAAAATTAAATGGTTATTAGATCATTTTTTTTTAAAAAAAAAGATACAATAATTACTTCAACATATGTTTTCCTAACTTTGATTATTTACATTTTACCTAAGTTTTTTATAAATAAAAAAACAAATCAAACAAAAAATTAAAAACTAAAAACTAGCTTTCACCAACTTGTTTTGATTTTTGAAATTTAGTTAGGATTCAAACCTTTCTTTAAAGAAAAAAAAAACTTTCTTTTTAGAGAATTTGAGTGATAATATGTTTAAATTTCAAAAGAAAAAAAAGCTAAATACTAAGTATTTCTCAACAATTTAATGTTTTTTCAAGAATAACAAATATAGAAGTAGTCTAGCATAACATTAATTGTCATGCATCTTTTCTTCCATACATATGTGGCCCAATTTAAGCAACATTTTATCATCTTTTTTGTTAAAAAAATAATAAAATGAGTCCCAAATTTCTCTCCCAAACAAATATGAAATACAAGATTTGAATCTTGAGATAAAAAAAAATAGAACAGAGGTGCAAGTAAGTTTGAATATTCCACCTATGGAGAAAAGAGAAAACAATTAGAGGAGCCAAGTGACAATTTTTGCATTGATGGGGGAATATGTTGATTTTCTATTTTTGTAGCCATAAAGTTCTCATATTTCTTATCTTTAATGGCAAAAGACAAAAGTGCTCTAATTACCTTTTGTTTTCCCTTCTTTCAATTTTTTTTGGTTTTTACTTGATTATGGATTTCTCTTTCTTATCATGATTGTTTGACTTATGGTAATGTCTATGATGTTGTAGAGTTTTTTTTTTCATCATTGTAGAGATTTAAATTTTATTTGGAGTAAGCGATATGGCATGATTAACTAATTTTGAATATGAAGCTGTTAATCTGAGTGGGCTAAGTTGTTGTAAATAATTACTTAGCTTAAATTCTACTATAAATAATAATCGAGTTTTTTTGGGTTTTATATATATATATATATATAGAGAGTGCATATCGAGGGAGTGGAGACAAATACCTATTATCGAGATTGAACCTGTGATGTTGTTACGATGTTGAACTTGTTTACTACTGAACAATAAAATCATTACGCCACTTACTCATTCGATATATTAGGGTATATTTGATTTAATCAATTTTCTTGCTATTGTTTCTTATTGAAGATGGTTATGCAATGGAGCAAGATGAATGCCCTGAGTGTCTTTAACAGGGTGTTTGAGGTAAGAAGAATAAAAATGACTATGATGAAAATAAAAATTAGAAAAAAGATAAGAATAAGAATGATTATTTATATTTGGGTGAAAAGAATAATGATGGGAGAATTATTATTTGTATTTGATGTAAACATAATAAATATAATACTATTGAAAAATAATTATGAATAAAATAAAAAGTAATTGTAAGAAGAATAAAAAAGTTATAAGAATGAGAATAAAAAAATGATTTTGAAAAGATGTGGTTATAAGAAAAATAAAATGATTTTCGCCAACTCAAACACAAAAAACCATTCACCTTCTCGTTTTCTTCATTTTACTTCTTTGTCCATAAACATCCCCTAATAGTCATTTTCTTAATCGTTCATCGTTCATTCTATCTTTTTTTTCCCCTTCTAATTTCTTATCAACGGATGACTACGTTTGGAAGCAACACACATCTCTAATGCTAAAAGATTTAACAAAAGACAGAAACAAATCTCGTGGTTCCTATACTGTCACGTTTCCCGATCCTTTTCTTTAGTGCTTTGACTCGAAGCAATAGCTTCTAGCTAGTTCAAACCTCTCCTTATCGGTTTTGATCCTTCTATATTTTACGGTCGAGGTCCTCTCGTCGAGTAGCTACATACCTTTGAAATTTCACGGTTTTGATATTTCAACCTTACAGTTGTGTTCAGTTTGAGCAAGCAAATGGCTAGCAGAGTCGATGAACCACGATGAACAAGAAGACACTCGTCAATTGAAATGAGAATATGAAAGAACTATGTATACATAAATTTGAAAAATTGAAAATAGTATAATGTTGTAGCATATAAATTTTGAATATAATTAAAAACAATATATGTATATTTAATGATAGGAGAGCGTGGGCATAAAGGGATGAGATTCCATTTCCATTGCCAGCTTGTCCCCAAAAAAGGGGTGCCCTTCAACGTGCCCATTGCTTTCCTTTTTTTGAATTTTCTGATAGTGGGCCCCAATCCTATGCAATTTTCTCCATTTACCGTTATATTTTGGGCTCTTTCGTTTATACGCATTTTGACTAATATTACGAAAATTAATCTGATCAAATAATATTTAGATGTTAAAAAAATTTATAAAAATTCAATTTAGGTGAAACCCATTATTTCATAATTTTCAACACCCTCCTAACGAAGTTACATTAAATAAATAAGTAAAAAAAAAACTCCATTTATATCTCATATCCATTTGTTACATCTTAATTTGTACGCACTTTGGAATCATTTATATTTTTATTTTAATATATAATGGATGGAAATTGATGGAATAGTTGATATACAAAGAATTTCAAGATATATTAACATCATTTATTGTGAACACCCCTAATTTATACTAGGGAATCCAAATTACTAGAATTTAAAAATTAATTAGAATTATGGCTAACAAATTTTGAAGTTTAAATTTATGTCCCTTTATTTTCAAATTTTATTTATATTTTTTTAATGACAATAAATTGACAATTGTACCCCTTTCTATTTCACCTATTTTTTAATAAATATTTTAAAAATAGATTATTTATAACTACTCTCGAGAATGTAATTAGAATTCAAACAAAATTGTGATCTCTCAAGGAAGCATGCTCCTTAGCCTCAACGGCTGAACTGCCCATTTGGGACATCCCCAATTGTTGTAATCTAAAAAAAAAAACTACAAAACATGTTTTCCTCCATAACCCTTAAATATCCATGTGACTTAATATTTAAATAGGGAAGGATTAGTCACCTGATGAGTAGCTGGATAAAACTATGGCTTTAATGCTCTTTTATTTACCTAAAACAATATAACTCATCCACTTCCATTTACACACCTAAGATTGACCTAGAGTTTCGGCTGAAAAATGAAGCTCTCATAAACACTTTTATTTGCTTGAAGAAAAAATTACTGAAAAAATAACTCATCTACCTCATTTACAAAACAAAGATTGACGCGGATACCAAAGCTTTCGGTGAAAAATCTGGCTGCCATAAACGGTACATAACCCATCCACCTTCATTTATACACAAAGGATTGATGCTGATATCATAGCTTTCGTTGAAAAATCTGAAGGCCAGAAACAAGTTTTTGCTCGACGAAAATATAACTCATCCATCCCATTTATACACTAGCAATTGATGTCGATACTAGAGTTTCGCTAAAAAATCCGCTGCTAGAAACAAGTTTATTTGCTCGAAGAAAACATAATCCATCCACCCCATTTGCCATAAATACTTTTATTTGCTTGAAGAAAACATAGCTCATCCACCCCTATTTACACACCGAAGATTGACGCAACCGGCTGTCATAAAACCCCACGAAGTTCCATTAAAATATTCGACAAAAACGAGACCAATTTGAAAGCTCCTACAAAGTTCCCCAAAATTTTTAATGGAGAGTTCCATTCATAACTTGTTGATCGAGTGCAACAACCTCTGCAAGAAACAAGTTTGATTTAAAACAACATATTGAGATAATGATCACAAAAATCCCATTACCTGCAATGAGTTTCAAATCATTTATGGAAACCCTAACAAGATTTAGATAAGTGGAGACAACAAATTTATGAAAGTTGAAAGGGAATCGTAAACTAAGACAAAGTTAGATTTCAAGGGCTTCCAAATAGAATCCCTACAAACTAGGGATTTTATTTTCCTTCTACTTTTTATATTTTTTTAGGTTGTTTTACCTTCAATGTAGCCAAAGATATGGTGGAGGATTTTTTTTTTTAATTGATTGTTTTAGGCTTTTTTTAATAGATTAAAATGTTTGGTTAATTTGGGAAAAAAAATTCTCTCTCCACTTTTTTTAGCCATAAATTTAAAGTCACAAACAAAATAGCCATGACCCTAATTATTTCCTAAAGCTACTCATTTCCTACCCTTTCCAGTCTCTCCTAATCTAGAGTTTCTCTATCTATAGCACTTGGGCCCAACCATTGAGTTGGACTTTATTGACTTCGGCCCTTAACTATTAAACTTGGGCTTTATTGGTTTGGGACCTAATCATTTGAAATCAAGTTTCGTTTAATTTTGACTCATTTTGACCGAATCAAAATTTGGAAGATATTACTTCAAAGTTTACTCCAAATTTTTTTTTTTAAATAAGTTTACTCCAAATTGTCCCAAACGAAGTATAGTTTGTATAACTCTAATCTTTCATCATCTCAATATAATTTTTGTATTAAAATAGTTTTTTGATTTCTAAATTATCCACAGGTTTTATTTAAAATTTAAAAGTTTCATTTCTTTGATAACTAATTTAATTTTTTTGAAATTAAATTTATAAATACTATTTTTACTTTTATCTAGCTTTTTTCTATTATGTACTTTACCTCTATTATCTATACATGTTTTGATAACTATATATATATATATTCCAAAATTTATTTTGTTTTTTAATTGGATTAACAATTAAAAATATCTCTTAAGAAAAATTAGATTTCTGGTAAAGAAAATTAAACTATTTTTAGGTCATTGATTTCTATTTTTTTAAAAAAATTGAATTAAAAAAAAAACTAAAACATGGCTTATTTCACCGAGGGTTAGTATTTGAGAATAGTTGTGTCCTCCTCTTCCCCCCACTTTGTACTAAAAAAAAAAAGGAAGGAGAATGATTTTGGTGCCAGAGATAAGGACGAGAGGTCATTCCCCGATCCCGCCCCATTTGATATCTCTAACTTAGAAATATTTCTCTAGGAAAATTTTACCTTCAGTTTATTAAATAGAAAATACACTAAATTTTTAGAGAAAAAACCTGTTTTTCAAGCATAAAAATGCTCGGGCACGTTTGACTTTAAATTTCCCTTTTTATAAAATATGTAACCATAAAATTTTTACAGCAAATAAACTTGAATGTCGTTTCACTTTTCTCTGCTCGGAATAGTAAAGAAAATTATATGGTAGAGACATAAATCTCTCAAAAATTAGAACATTCCAAGAACCAACCGCCTGATAATGACCGGTCCATTCAGACGATGAGTGAAAAATGAACCGGCTTAATTTGCATGCATGCATGTAATCGCACCTCTTTGAAATGACTCTTTGAAATGGAGAGACATAGAACAAAATAAAACCAAAATAAAACTCCTCGGTTAACGGAAAATAACTACCTCAACTCAAGATTATAAGTTTCACTTCCACAGTCCATATAGATTTGTACAAATAAATCACTAAAATCTAATTTGATGGAGAGGGAGCATAACAAAAACTCCCCATCTAGTGAGAGCGTTGACCGCGATGGCGATGGTGACAATACTACTCCCGAAACTCTCACCAATCCCCCCGAGAATACCGTTGTCTCGTCTTCCTTTCCTTCGACGGTCAGCATTGCCCCACCGTCTCCATATGGGACTCCGAGGAGGAAGAGAAGCCGAGTTGAGGAGCAAGGAGGAGGGTCGAGTAGCGGAGATGGGCAAAAGGGAAAGAAGAAGGGGGAATTGACTAACCAACCCTCCACCAACCCAAAATGCGCCACTTGTGGCAAGACATTCGGGTCGTGGAAGGCGGTGTTTGGGCACTTGCGGTCGCACCCGGAGCGGGAATACCGTGGGGCCTTCCCGCCACCGAAAGTTTGGGAGGAGATGATGCAACAAGAGGCCGTGCGGCAGCAACATGGTCAAGACCAAGCGGGAAGTAGCACGTCGGTGATGGAAGGTCTTGTTGGCGGCAACGTCAAAGGCACGGTGGTGATGCCGTCGAGCAGGGGGATTGGAATCGATCTTAATGATCCAGAAGAGCCTCACAAGGATGAGTTTCCTTTTGATCTCAACATGCCTGCGCCAGAGAGTGAGGAGGAGGATGATAATAATGAGAGTTAAATAAGAGATTATGAGAGTTGCTATTTATATTGTGAGGGTATGTAATGGTCAATTTATATTTCAATAATTTCCCTCTTTTTCTTGTATTTTTTTTTGAGAACACTCTTTTTCTTGTATTTGGTACTGATAATAAATTGGTGTTTTTTTTTATATATTACTAGTTGATTAAAATGTTTGCCAAAATTTATATACACTAATTGAACCATATTTAAGGTGAGGACTTATCATTGACATTTGTAGATTTCTTTTAAAGCTTAATTTTCCGATAAATTGTTTCATGAAGTTAATTCAAATAAAAGAAGGGTCAAAACTCTAAGTGTAACTTTTGTTGTTTTTTTTTTACATAAAAAAAACTCTGTCTACCTTTTTTTCTATTATATATTGTTATGGTATGAATTCGATTTTGAGGGTGAATTTATTAGGGTTTAGTTATATAATATTATGGTATGTGAGGTTTCTCATTTCTTCAACTAGTAAATTTTAAAATCAACCAAAATCTTTTTTTTTTTTTTTTTTTTTTTAAAAAGCAACAACTAAAGAAGAGGAACACTAAAAACAATCAAATATATGGTTATATGTACTTGTTTTATAAGTACATTCTTGCGTTAAACGAAAATATTTGTTGTATATTGTGATTTTTTTTTGAAGCATTATATATTGTGATAATTAACGATATGAAAAGGGAAAAAAAATTGACCGATTAGGTTGTTTGTCGTTATATTGTTTGATGGTGATATAGATCATCACTATAGTCACAAGTTTGATCTCAAAAATTGATATTTTGCATTCGTTTATTTTGAGAGCACTTTCTTTTCTTTTCTTTTTTTTGTAGGATTTGTATTCCCCCCTCTTCCAATTTATACTTAAAAGTCATTTTTAGTAAAGGTAAGTATTTCTTCAAAAATAAATTTGAAACAAAATAATATCGAAAACTATCCGTAATTGTTGTAATAAAAAAGTATCAATAATTGAAAGAACACTATAATGATGTACAATGGATTGAGGGGCTCGTGAGCCCAATTCAGTTGGGCTTACAATGGAAATCAGATTAAAATGACGTTTTTTTTTTCTTTTTGTGAAAATCGGAAAATCAGATTTTCGCTCCAGCTTCGAACCAATGATCTGTCAAAGAAGTATGTTTAGAAGTTCTTAGCCTCAATCGCTGACTGCTTCTTTTGAATAATTATAAAATGACATTGACAGACAAACAGACCAAAATACTTCGAGCGATGCATACTTATTTTAATACTTTGATTAAAGATGGAAGATGTATACTTTATTATTTTTTTGTTTTTGATTTATGAAATTTAAGTTTATTTCTACTCAAATTTTTTATGCTCCATCTTTTCTACCATGTATCATCTTTTTTTTAAAATGTAGGTGAATACTAACCAAATTTCAAAAATAAAAACAAACTTTTGGAAGCTACTTTTTTTGTTTCCAAATTTTGGTTTTGTTTCTTAAAATATAGGTGAGATGTAGGTATTCAAATAAGAAAAAAGCTAAGGTAAGATAGTTATGGTAGGCTTAAATTTCCAAAAACAAAAAATGAAAAATAAAATGGTTATCATGCGGGACCTTAGAGTTCAAACTCCTAACTCACGCGAACATAACTCTATTTATATTATATACAATTTAATAATTGAGATATTATATATATATTTTGCTCTAAATATCATTTAATATATAAAAAAAAGCCTGCTCACATTGCATTAAAAAAATTGCAATATCAAGTAAGGGAATGTGTTGAGATTTGGCGTTGCGAAGAGGAGAGGAAGGGAAAGGAATTGAGATTTTTCAATTTCATGTTTGTTTTTAGGACGTCAATCTCATCTCAACCTCCCATCCAACGTCACATTAAATCTTTTAAATGTCAGATCAAACTTTTTCATAATTTTCAATCATATAATATAATCATTGAATTCAGTGACACAATGATTTCATTGTTCGGTTGTAATCCAGTTCAACACTGGTTTCATAGGCTCGAGCTGAGAATCGGTATTTGTCTCCACTCCACTTTTTAAAAAAATCATATAATATAATCTGAAATATCTTTTATCTAATCTTATCAAATATCACATTAATTTTTTTAAAATTTTCAATCACATAATATAAAATAAAATATATTAAATTTATTAATTAATAGAAATATGCAATGATTACATCAAAAAAATAATATAAAATAAATACATTTTACAATATTTTGTCTCCAAAACACCAATCTCCAAATAACTTTATATCTCTAAATCACTAACTTCCTCCTCCTCTTCCACTTTTCAAAACTACAAAATCCAATCATCCCTAAACAATTTCTTTAGAATAATAATAACAGCTGTGAGATGAAATCAATAGTCATTCTAATTAATTATCAATATATTGTCTAATAGAGTAGGAACGTGTTCATTTCTTTTAAAAAAAAAAGAGGAACTTGTACACAAAATGCACTAGAGATCAAATGATGATCTTAAAGAAAATAGTTTAGACTTACATAATTGACATTCCCATTATAGAAAAATTACAAAGAATCCTTTTTGAAAGATTCAGCCCATACATCTTTTATTATGAAAATAAGCTGCACCCCACACATCCAACTACTTTAAAAGCTACAAAAAAGGAAAAATATTCTCATATATATATTTTGAGTACATATTAGGGGAAGAGAATAAATATCGATTTTCAGGCTCCAATCATCAACTTTGATAACAAAATATCCTGCAACTTTGGTGTTGAAATGGTTTACAACAAAAGAATAAAATTATTTGATCACTGACTCATTCAATCATACATGCATTTTAAATTGATAACAAAATTGTTTATCTTTTTTTAATCCTTATATTGAATTATAGTTTAAAATTGGTCTTAGATTTTAAATTGATAACAAAATCGTTTATTATAAATAGTAATATAGACTACAATGATAATTAAATTTAGTTATATTGATTAAATGATCATTTTAATTTTCATGTAAATATAATTTTTTAAAAGAACATTAAATTTTTTGTTAGTATAAATGAGAGACGGAGGATAACAAATTCTACCTATAAAATATTACTTTTTTTTTTTGGACAGAATCCTATAAAATATTACTATTCTCAAATACAATAAAAATAAAATTCCAATTTTTTAGGATCGTAGATTTCACATAAAAATTTAACTTTGAAAAATGTGAATCAAATTAGAACTAAATTTCAATTTAATTAACTTCATAAATATGAATTAATTAATTACAGGGCGTTAAGATCGAATCCCATCGTGACGCGAAGAGGGTGGTGGCCCGCGAAGAGCAATGTGGTTTTCCTTTTAACATTTCTCCGATCATTCAGCAAAGTTCGTTAATCCCAATCCTTAAATTCACTGCAACAATCCAAACCCTTTCCGCCCAAAATCCGAAAAAATTTCCCAATTCCCAATTCGGAAATCTCAGAATCAACCCAGCTTTGCTGAATGATCTTTGTGTTCATCAGCCAAGATTGTTCCACAGGATCGCGTAATCGGTATGGTTTTTTTGTGAATTTATTTGACTCTTGGTTTGATTGATTGTGTGTTTGTGTTTTTGGTTACTAGGTTTCTGATTTGTTTTTGTTAGTGAGTTGTGTTCGATTTGAATAATGATGGAGAGGGCAGATTCTGCACAGAAGTTGTATACGCGTATGCGGTTATGGGAATTTCCGGATCAGTATGTTGTAGAGCCGACGGATGGTTCTTGTGCTTCGTCTTTGTCGGTCAGTCGTGTCGATGGATCCATGAAGCTTATAGGTGGGTGATTAGGTTTTTGCCTTTTTTTTGGTGGGATTGAAAAGATTGTTCACATTTGAATTTTTGGTGATTTTGTTGATTTTGAATGTTTTACTGTGTTTATGATTCTTATTGCTAGATGAGCTTCCACAATGCAGCTCTGTCAGGGTTCCGAAGATTAGGACAATTTTTGGAGTAATTGGCTTGCTCAAACTATTAGCAGGTGACAGATTCTCGAGCTATTTTATTCACATCCTATTAACTGGAATTTTGGTTGATTTTTTTCCATTTTATTGATAAATGATCCAGTTTTGTTTGTATTCAATCGTGTACCTCTTCGTTGTTTAACTGTGTTGGCTAAGAATGGTTGACTCAAGAGGGTTTAAAAATTCCATGGTTTTTTCATAGAGAATAAATCTGTAGAGAATGTACCTTTGGTTGTTAGTATAAATCAGTTTGAAAGAGGATCACAATGAAATTAGTGAACATAAAATTGATTTTTTATTTTATTTTAATTATTGTAAATCATATTGCAAGCAGAATCAAAGTGGACATAATTTCTAGTTTCAGTAATCTACTAATATTTGGAATGAGATCTAGTTTTAGTTTGATGAAGCTGTTTAGAAAAAGTAGAGAGAAAAATTGAAGTATTGCAGACTACGAAGATGTGAATGGGATTGAGATGGAACCTGAATTTAAGATATTCCTTAGCTAAGCATATTGGTTCTTTGCTCGCGTGGGGATGATACTGATTTTAAGAACTGAATTATTATTGACCATGTATTGATGTTTTCCCAATGCATCATGCATCCTTTGCAAGTGATAATAGAATAGTTTCTTGTTTGAATGCCTGAAGGCTACATTCTAACCATGATTACAGACTTGCCATCGCAATTTAAAAACTTTTATACAGTACATAAATTTGATGTCTTCCATAGAAAAGGAAAAATTAAATAAGTTCACTTATTTTACTCTATTCTTCAAAATACATGTTTCGTTGAAAATGTAAGAATCGGGAGGATTAATTCTTATTGCTATTCATAATAAGTAAACATGGTCTGAACTAAATTATATTATGTCCAAATGGCCATGTTATTTATGATTGGGGCCTTCACTTTCATTAGGCACCATGTATTGAGTGTGTGCAGTTCAATTTTATGATTTTTGTTGTTGCATCCCTATGATGCTTTGAGAAACAATGTATATTTTCTTTTTCTTCTCTAAACTTCTCACATAATTAGATGTTACACTATTTCTGCCATCGTCCAGGATCCTATTTAATTGTCATTACCGACCGTGAGTGTGTGGGGTCTTATTTGGGGCATTCCATCTTTAGAATTTCATCCTTGAAAATTTTTCCATGCGATCATTCAGTAAACAGTTCTTCTGTCGAGCAGGTAAGACTTTATTGCTTGTTTTCTTCTATAACACATAGTAATAACTGACTATATCATTGAAACTAATTAGACAATCTCTAGCAGAAAAAGATGGAGGCAGAGTTTTCTGGGCTGTTGAGCGTTGCGGAGAGGACTTCTGGTCTCTATTTTTCCTATGATACCAATTTAACCCTGAGGTGAAGCATCAGTCAATATGTTTTGTATTAATTTTGAAGCTGTGACTCTAGTTTGGATGAATTATAAGAATTAAAAGGGTTCATATACAAAATGGTTAACAATTGCTTGAATGGACTTGTCTCAGTTGATTTTTGGCTATTCTGATTTGTCCTTATGTACTTTTGTGCGCACATACATAAGCTTTATTTGGCTTAAACTTCTTACATCTTTATCTTTTGCTCAAGTCATTATTCTTCCCTTGAGACTTAGTGGGATATATCCTTTTGATCTCTCTCTCTCTCTCTCTCTCTCTCTCTCCCCCTCTGTATTTAATTAATTATTTTTTGTTACAGTACACAAAGGTTGCATGCTTTAGGGGATGAATCAAAGTTACTACCTTTATGGAGACAGGTCAGCCCTCATTTTGATTTTCATTGTTTTTTCCTTCTCTTGTGAAATATTTTTCTGCCCAAAAGTTTTCCATAGTTTTCTTGTGTTTTAATCGCTGAAGAATTAGAAGTTTTCCAAACAATTTTTTCTTGCCTACAGGCAGAACCAAGATTTCTTTGGAACAATTACTTGCTGGAAGTGCTCATCGACAATAAGGTCGGATTGGTGGAAATTTCTGTCATCTGTTCTTCAATTGCTTGTAATCCATTTTGTTAACATTTATCTTCTCATATTTGCAGCTTGATCCATATTTATTACCTGTTATCCAAGGGAGTATCCTTATCTAATTCTCAACTCAGTCCTCTCAATTGTGAATGCTTGTAGATTATTTTCTTTATTCTAAATTTTGCATTAACGCGTTCGTACCGTGAGTTGTCATCCTCTGGGTGGTCTTTCCTTAATAGATTTTCAGGCTTCCAGAACTTTCAAGCTGCTATTGGAAAAGATATTGTTGATGTAACTCTGATTGCTCGGAGATGCACTAGAAGAACAGGTATTTCTTGTTTATTTTATTGAAGCTGCAATTTTTAATTTTTTTAATCTTTTTTTTTTAAATTGTCTCTCAACCCCTACTTTATTCTGAGTATTCTTTATTCAGTATTTACTTTTAAAACATGATTAGAACTAGACTATAGTATTTAATCATTGTCGGTTGGTTTTGTTTCTGACCTGGAATATTTTCTTTCCCCTGTTACTTGAGTGTTCCAAAAAAACGAAATATAGGACTAAACCATCATGGGTTGGCTTAATGATTAGAACTAGACTATAGTATTTAATCATTGTCGGTTGGTTTTGTTTCTGACCTGGAATATTTTCTTTCCCCTGTTACTTGAGTGTTCCAAAAAAACGAAATATAGGACTAAACCATCATGGGTTGGCTTAATGGTCAAGAGGGTCTTGAAGAATTAAGAGATTATGGCTTCATTCCCTTGTGAACACCTACTTAAGAATTAATTTTCTATGAATTTCTCTAACAATCAAATATAGTAAGGTCAGGAAATTGTTCGGTAAGAATACTCAAACTGCGCATGAGCTGTCCTGTGGACACTCACCAAAAAACATAGAACTGATGAGGCAAATTGATTTTCACCCCGACTCTGAATCTTTGAAGCCTTGTGCAGTGTTGGGGTCTCTTCCTTAAAAATTAGTGTTCCAGGGTTAGTGTTCAAGTTTACTTAAAGTTGCCAGACGCCATAATTGCATATACTCAAGAGAAAGATATTAAAAATACCTCAAGTACTTTGCTTATTTGGTTGTTGTTTTATCTTTTGTATTTCAATATTGTTTTAATTGATTGGATTCTTTGAGAGTACTTGAAGTTGTAAAATCTTAAAGAGTCTTCCAGTTTATGGTATACTTCGGAAAATGAAAAGAGTGATCCTATTCCTATATACTACCAGTGTAACAAAACTAATCGACTTTCTTCCTTATATGTATTTCTTGTGGACCATGCTAAATTCTTGATTGAAAATTATGAATTCTTATCAAATTGTTACGAAAGAATGGAAAAAAGAACATTTGTTCTGATTATAGATCTTCATGTTCTGAAAGGAACTCGATTGTGGAGAAGAGGAGCAGACTCTGATGGATATGTTGCTAATTTTGTGGAAAGTGAACAAATTGTTCATTTGAATGGGTTCACAGCATCATTTGTTCAGGTAACACTTCGCTTAGATCATTAGCATGTATTTTGGATTTGCATATTCTTTTTCTTTCCAATGGTTGGAAATCTAAGTCACGACGCAATTCCCTCATATGATACTCAACTAGACTATCCTAGGATGCAGATTAAATCTAAATATTCAACTCCTTAAGTCTTTTAGATCTTTATACAGCACCTATGACTTTACATCTCACTTCTGACATTGGATTTTGTAGATTCGGGGATCAATTCCATTACTTTGGGAGCAAATTGTGGATTTGACATACAAGCCCAAATTTGAATTAGTGAAACAAGAAGAATTTGTGAGCTTCTTATAAACCTCATGATCATGGGAATACATTTATGTCAATCGAGCTAGCTTGGTGTTATTCATCAAATATGGACCACTATACTTTGATTTACTGATTATTGTATTGCTTCCAGCCTCGAATAGCCGAGCGACATTTTCTTGACTTAAGGAAGAAGTATGGGGCTGTATTGGCTGCTGATCTTGTCAACGGGGTGATTCCCTGGCTTTCTTTTATTGTTTTCTTTCTGATCTTTGTATTATTACATGTATCCATGTATTTGGAAATTTTGGCAATGTAATTGCAATGGTCAAATTTTTTAACTTTTATATCACCTTGTTCTGTTATCAGCATGGAGCTGAGGGTCGTTTGAGTGAAAAATTCGCAAGTGCCATGCAACATGTTAATGGTGATGATGTAAGGTACAATCTTCTACCTTTTTCTATTTAGATTAATCTTGGAGCTTGTCATTCAATCAAACTGAGGTAAAAATTTATTTTAGATACGTGCATTTTGATTTTCATCACATCTGCGGGCATGTTCATTTTGAGCGCCTCTCCATTCTGTATGAACAAATCTCGGACTTTCTTGAGAAAAATGGGTTAGTCCACTTCAATTCTCACTCTTCTATGTTTCATGGATTATGAAATTAGCTTTCTGTTCCATTTTCATTGTCACGCTATCTGATCTGTCGTTTGGAAGCTTTTTGTTGAAAATTAGTCCCCTTTTGACACCTTATTTTATTTACTATTTGTAATATGTAGGTACATGTTATTGAATGAAAAGGGTGAGAAATTGAAGGAACAGCTTGGAGTTGTGAGAACCAATTGTATTGATTGCTTGGACCGCACAAATGTTACCCAGGTAGCTTAGCTGACCAAGGGTTGGTCAATGATGAAATAAGCTATGAACTTAATGCCCCCAAAAATCTCCATTTTCCTTCTTAAAAACAAACAGCTATGGTTTTCTATGATTTCCCTTTTTAAGCTTTGGCGGGCAGAGAAGATTAACAAAGTTTTACATTGAATTATGTTGGATTACCAATCAACCCAAAAGTTTAAGTTGGTATGATGGGATAAATTTAATTATATTAACCCTTATGAGCTTGGAAATTTGAGAATGTCCATCAAGTGGAAATCAATATTAATTGGGGATGAAAGTGACTCAGCTTGGACTGAACTCAGGACTTCCTACTCTGATACTATGTTGAATTATGTTAAATTACCAATAAACCCTTGTGACCTCGGAAATTGAGAATGTCCATCAAGTGGAAATCAATATTAATTGAGAGAAAATGACTCAGCTTGTACTGAACTCAGAACTTCCTACTCTGATACCACGTTGAATTATGTTAAATTACCAATCAACCCAAAAGCTTAAGCTAGTGGGTTGAGGTAAATTTAATTATATCAACCAACATAGTTAAATAGACCATGTGTATAGTTTCATCTTTGTTGTTCATAGTTAAATAAATGTACCTTGAGTATAGCTTATTTACAAAGGTTTTAGCTTTGCAATTGTTTCCTTTAGGATTTTTATGTTATAGTATGGTTGCAGAGTATGATAGCCCGGAAGACCTTGGAATCTCAACTCAGGAGGCTTGGACTTTTTAGTGCTGAAGAAACCATTAGCTCACATCCGAACCTTGATGACAGCTTTAAAATCAGTGAGTCAATTTAGTATCCCATTTTGATTTTATTTTCATTGGAAGTTTAGGCTTACATATCCATTTATTTTCATTGGAAGTTTAGGCTTACATATCCATCTATTAATATATTAGTACCTTTGCTGCTTTTTATTCAGTTTGGGCTAATCATGGAGATGATATAAGCACTCAATATTCTGGCACTCCTGCTTTGAAAGGAGATTTTGTTAGGTACTCCTTCCTCAATTTCTTTTAAATTTTATTTTTTAGCTAATGCACTTGCATGTTGTATCCAGTCTTTTGCTTATAACTTCATACTGATTAAAGATTATTTCTGATGGTTTATATCAGTGATTTATGTATAAATTTAAAAACAATAATTGTTGTGAGGTGGCCAGCTATGCAAATTGTAGAAAATTTTCGTGTGCCCATTTTTATACAACATTAATCAATTTCATGTTGATAAGTTATTATTGATTGGATGGTCTCCAAGGGGCCGCCTTAGTCATAGTTCATAGAGGCTTGGGCCTCCAAGTTATGTTCTCATGGAGGTCCCAAGTTTAAAATCCATGAGTGAACTTAAATATAAAATCTTGTGTTGTCTATTGAGTCTTAGGACGGACACGAGTGCATCGTTGTAATGGGGCGAAGCTCCGATTCTCGGTTATAAAAATAAGGAGTTATTAATTATTATAGGTTGGATGATGTGAAGTGGGCAGGTCTTTGATTTGATAGTGATGGGCTGATATGTCTTAACTTATGGATTTAAATATGAGATAATTCCACATTCAGTTAAAAAATGCATGTTAATGTCACGTTAATGATCTGTAAATGAGTTTGTGTTTAAAAAGGTGGTCAGCAAAATCCGTCGGTTGTAGTTGCATATCTGAGGAATTATATATATATATATATATATATATATATATATATATATATATATATATATAATAAATGTGCTGAATTGAAACTTGAATACACTGAGTTCAAAGATAGTAGATAAATCTTTGACACTTTTTTTTTTCTCTGAATTGATAATTTGCTGTCTCATTTTTCATATTAAACCGCATGCTCTTCTTTTTTATGGTTACTGTCTAATGTGGTCGACACTGATGTTATATTGGGCAAACGTTTTGTTATATATTTTTGTTTGAAATCGCTGTATGTGATTTGGTCGAAGATATGGCCAACGGACGGTTCAGGGGATTGCGCAGGATGGTTGGAACGCTCTCCTACGCTATTATTTGAATAACTTTGTTGATGGAACAAAACAGGTAGAATCCATTTTCATCTTTATTTTAAAGAGATCTTCGTTTAAATTTACGATGTTTTCAATTGACTTCAATTGCACTCTGGCTTTTGTGAAGGATGCTATTGATCTAATGCAAGGACACTATATAGTTTCAGTTAGTCGGGATATGACTCCTACAACTCAAAAGGGAGGCTTAGAAGCTGTAGCGGTGAGTGAAATTTAAAATGGCAGTAGAAAAGACTTCTCATTCGAAGTATTATCAAGCAACCGACTTAATTTTAGTTCGTAAAATGTTAAGTAAACGCCAAAGTGGGCTTAGCCAAACAGTAATTCTTCGACAAGTAGTAGTTGTTGGTTCAAATCTCCCAACCCCCAAATATCATCGTCGTGCTAAGAAAAAGGTTAAAAATGAACTCGTTTTTAAATACTAACCTCATTTGCGCTCTTGTACAGTCCTTCCCACTGGCTTTTTCGCTGGTGTTGGCAGGGTTCTTTTTTGCAGCCTTGTCACTGAGACAAGGTGAGTTAGAGTGTTGAGATCTCCAAATTATTTATGACACTTGTTGAAATCTCTACTCACGCTTCAACTTCATTTCTCTTTTTTATCTTTTGCAGCTCGCTATGATCTTCGACACTTGTTCTTTTCATTGTTGTGGGCGGGTTTGAGCATAGCCATAGCAGGTGTTGTAAGGGCGAACGGTCGGATTTTCTGCAATCGACCTCGTCTGCACAAACCTCGATCGTGATTTTGGTTCTAGAGATTGGCTAATTCCGCCTAATTCAATTCGCTTTGCAAGATTTCCAGTCATTTATAGAATTCTTTCTTGGTTCCATATGAAGTGCCAAATTCACTCATTAGGATCGCTCTCCAGAATGTGTTGTTCACCGTTCTTTTTTGCCAAACACTCCTGTTTTTTAGAATGTTATTTATCATCGTGTCATATCCTATTGGACTAAGAACAATATACATTATAGAGAGATTATTGTAGCAATCATCCAAACACTATTGATTGAGAATAACATTTTTAACAGATTTTTTATATGAAAATTATTGAGACATGGTCTTGCAAAAACTTCATATCATGTATGTATTGACGAGATTAAGAAGTAGCAAACTTCTTTGCAAGTTAATTATTTTGTTCATTATTATGCATAGAGTGTCTGCAAACTAAACTGATGGTCCCTAATTCTAGAGCTATGCTTTATACCTTCATCTGAAAACATCTCTTGGACTCATTCACTCATTCTCTAGCTCTCTAAATAGTGCTCTCTTGCTAATAAAAACACAGCTCAAAAGTTTTGGGTTTGAATTTTTTACCCCAAATGTTGTTAAATTAAAAATAATAATTTTTTAAAAAAATGGTGTTCTCTAAATGCTCTCTTTCACTCAACATCATTATGCCTTTTCAATGCCAATTTGTTTTCAACAGTCGGCAAAGTTGGTCAAACACTTGAGATTTGAGAGTTGGACCTCAAGCTAAGAAGTACACTTACTTTTATGGTACAAAAGTAAAACACATAATTATACTAAATAGTACAAACGAATGTCAAATGTATAACATTGTTTAACTTCAATATATGTAAATGAAAAATAATATTTCTTACCTCATTAGATCTTTTCCACAAAAAAATAAATAAATTCATCTTGTTCTTCACAATATTATGTACATCACCAAGGGGATGTCTACCACATGTTATGCAGAAAAATATAGCACAACTTAAACTAAATCAATCGACTTTGTCTTGAAGTTGTTCAGTTGCTTGTCAACCAGAACTCCCTGCAATAGAACTCAATAGTATATAACATTAGTATTGAAGAAGAGGATGGTTGATTCCCATATTAGAGAGCTTTGCACAAATAAAGTTCTACCTAATTATCAGCACATTTTTTTACTTCAAGTCTAAATGAATTATCCTACCTAGTACACATGCTCTGATTTAATGCCAAACTTTATGCTTGATTATATATTATGCATATTGAAAAGAAATAAGAGAAATAAAATGCATACAAATTGCCGTTCCTAAACCTTATTACATGAATGAAATCTCTCATTTTAGATAAGAAAATATTATGTTAAGCCATATCAAAATTTACTGATTAGTTTTTATCATTGAAGTTCAGAAGTAAAACCTAATAGATTCAAAATTTTTTTTTTTTTTTTTTTTTTTTTTTTTTTTGCCAATTTAGCAAAAAACTATAATTATCCTAAAAAGAGTATAAAGAGAGGTCAAATGTATACTATTGTTAGTAAATAAAAATTAATATTTAAGGATTTTGTAGTGTTCTTGAATAATTTGAAATCACAATATTGAATTAGATGTATACGACTTACCAACCAGAACTCCTATAACTCCAACAACTCCACATAAATTTGTTCCAGGGCTTGCCAACCACAACCCAGCCCACCATTTCAATTATATTTTGAAATTTAGTTATAATTTTAAAAGCCATTTTGATAATTTCTCTTAAATTGAATTTTTAAATTTTTTTATGAAATATCTAAATTTATAATTTTAAGATGTTTCGATAAATAATTTGTTTTAATTTTTTTTATTAGTATAGTATAAACATGAATTATAGTAATATTTATTGATTTATACTTATCAATTATATATCATTTACTAAAATTCAGTCACTTTGATAAATTTAAAATGGATCACCCTTAAATTGAATCTTTAAAATAATTAAAGCTAGACCAGTTTAGACTCGATTTGGAGCATATGAAAAATGAATACTTTAGAAAAACATTGTGCCAAAGAAATTGAAAAAATTTCCATTTGTCATTTTTCATCTTTTAAATGCTTAAATCATACAAATTGTCATTTTTCAACTTTTAAATATTTAAATCATTCAAATTGTCATTTTTCATCTTTTAAATATTTAAATCATTTTTAGGAAATTGTAGTTGTTAACATAGTTAAAAAAATCCTTAATTTAAATTAAGAAGTTGCAAATTAAAATTCTGATCTCAATACATTACGATGTCAAATTCTTGCTTTAATATGTTACGATAAATTAAGTTGAATGCTATATGAGACATATATAGAATATTGATCTAATTCTAATTATTTTTTAATTACTAAATTTAGTTATAAAAAAATAGGTGATTTCAAAACAAAAAAACTTCGAAAGTGATTTCAACTCTATCCAATTTCAAAGCATCTATGTATATCCAAATATCCAAGAAATCACCTGTTCAAATCTCATGAAAATAAAAAATAAATAGTAAAAAACTATAAAAATCTAAACAAAATGATTAAATTAAAAAAAATAATACAAAAAAAAGACTTTTTACAACATCTCCTCTCCAATACATCAATCTCCAAACAACTACTTCATATCTCTAAATCACTCAACTTTCTTTATACTTTCTCTTCCCTTTTCAACTCTAAAATCAAATCCCCATACATTATTCTTTAAGAGAGACATCAAAAAAGAAAATACTTGAAAAGAAGGATAATAAACCACATTTAATGTTTATTTAATGTCAAATTCCACTAATTTTTATAAGTGCAATATTGTTCATCAGAGCCCTATTGAAAGGGCCACTATCATTATTATATGGCTATTTACAGTACTTCGATTGGATTTTAAGAACTGTTGCTTAGGCTCATATTCAGTAAAACCCCACAGAAAGTGCCCCAATGAAATTGAAATATGTTAAGAATGGAAAAAAAAGGTCAGTGTTTCAACCAAGTTATGAAATCACAGAACTATCTTCAATACCAAAATGCAGTATAGATAAACGCCACAGATTCAGCTTAAACTACAGAAAACTATACGACGCCGACAACACGTCATCCTACAAGTTGGAAAAGTAGAAGAGCAGCAAGGACTCGGTACAAAAATATAGCAATAGAGAACTTTAGTCTCCAGGACCAAATTACCTACTTACTGTCTTGACCTTGACTCAGCTCTTCTAGCTTCGTTTGGGGTTGAAGGGAACAACTCCACATATCTCGAGCCAATTGTCATCTTATCCTTGCTCATTGCTTTCTTTGCCTCCTCTGCTGAAGCAAACTCCACGTAGGCCTCACCGGTTGCCTTCCCATCCGGGCGACTTGCAATATGTATCTTATCTTCAGCAAGGTCGAACTCTCCAAAAAAATCAATGATGTTGGATTTTGTCACAGAGAAGGGGAGACCACGCAGCTTCAGTATCTCGGTGTATTCCATTTGATCCTTGTCGCTCAACCTCTTTTGTCGCGGAGGAGGACTTTCTTGGTAATCATTATCATAAATCCCCTCATAGTTTACTTCAGCAGCAACTGCATGATAATAATCCCGCCTTTTGCACCTGAAAACTTCTACGTACCTACGACCCATATTCTGCCGATCTCTTTGCAATGCAAACTCAACCTGCACGGAGCCAGCAAGGACCACAAAGGCCTCTCCCATGAACCGTCCGTTCTTGTTGACGAGCAACACATCCACAATGTCCAGTCCAGCAAAGAACTTGAAAATGTCAATGTCAGTGCAGTTGAAGGGAAGTCCTCTAAGGCGAACCACAGGAAAGTCATGAGCAGTTGGTAAACTCCCATATCCGTAAGGTTGATATCTGGCAGTGCTGCTGGTGCTAACTGCGAAGTAGGGATTTGGTTCCATCATTCTTTGTCTTTTCGAGCCGACTTCGTACACATCCAAAACCCCCCCGCTTCCCAACATTGCCCTTCAATTACCAACCCAGAAAAAGAAAAGGAAAATCCCCACTCAAGCAAGTTAATAAAACCAAGCCCATTCAACACCTCTAAAACCTATTGGCTTACACGATTTATTGTCTATGAAGTTAGATACCATTACACTCCTATAAACAAATAAATTTAACTAAATATGGAATAAATAATGATTTCTAAAAGTAGCACCAAAGACACATTTAGAGGCTCAATGAGCATACTCATCAAGAAGTAAAGAAAAAAAAAAAGAGTTTTCCAAGTTTATACTTAAATAATCCCTCAAATTTAAAGTAGATTATTCCTAAGAACATTAATAAACCAACTAAATCACTGTACAAAATTCGATTTTTCCCCATAATGCATACTATTTGAAACCTCAAAAGAATAGTCCTAACAGACTTAGGACATCCTATGACAAGACTCCTTTTTTATGACCCAGGAACTTAGAGCTTTACAACTCTAAACACGTGACGCCCGTCCCTAGATTGTGACACCGGTATAATTAACATAAACATATGAAAGGCTTCATAAATGGCACTATATTTTTTAAAACAAAAGGCTAAAACGAACAACAGTGAAAATCAACTGGAACGACGAGAGGTTACGAGTTCAAATCACGAATTATATTTACAAAACATAAGATGTTCTTCTTCAAGAATATGTGCTACAGAAAATAAAAGCCATCAAACGATATTTGCATACAACAAAAGAAAACCTAAAAAAAGGCGGAGGAAAATAACAGAGGAACTCATCCTAAATCCCTCAGCCCTTAATCCAAAACACCCAATTTCAAGCAGAATCCATCAAAATTCCCAGATATTCCAAGGAACAACAAAACAATCGAGCAAAACGTGGATAAAAACATAGAAACACAACCAGAAACCCCGGCTGAAAAGGGTATGAAATTCTCGACTTACCCTCTAGGTGCGTACATGATTGTCTTCAATCTTCAAAAGCTGCTGTGATGATCCGAGGAAAATGAGTAAATTGGAGAAGAAGAAAGCGGATTCAATGGAAGAAAAATAATGCAAAAGAAAAACCCTAACCAAGATTATGGAGGACTCTGAAATACGAACTGAAATTGAAATACGAACTCTCTCTAAAAGATACAAAATTAGGTTAAACTTTTAAATTGCGTTATTTTATATCTCTGATTGCGGATTCTAAATTACATAAATATCTTTTTTTCCCATAAATGGAACTGCTAGCCACTGAATATTTTACCCCTATTTAATAATTTACAGCTTTGAAATATATGTATTTTTATTTAAAGTTACATACATTCTAATTAAAATGGTGGATTTTGCAAGGAGTGTCAAACGACTTAAAACCCAAATAACCCAAACCAATCTAGCCAATTTGACGGATTGGGTTGGGTATACAATTTTAGGTTGGATTGGATTCAAAATCATGAAATTTTTATAGATTGAGTTGGGTCAATAAATGACCTAAAATTAACTCAACTCAATCTGACCAACTCTAAATGATTATTTATTTTTAAAATATATATTTTTACTTATCACATAATTATATATGCATATATTTGTTTTATGGTTTTATAGTTAAAATATTCTATATGAATCATGTATGATTAATAGTGCTTGACTTTTTAGTCTATATTTACCTATTTAATATTAATATTAATTTATTACCTTTATTGAAGATTGCAATGTGTTTTTGTATGATGTAGAATTAAATTGATAAAAAAATATTTATATTTATAATTTATTATTGGACCCGATAACCCAATCAAACCTAACTCGAGAATATAAGGGTTGGATTAAGTTATCTCTTTAATTGGGTTGGAAGAATGATCAACCCGAAATTTTGGATTGGGTTGAAAACCCCTCTCAACCCAAACTATGTTCACTCCTAGATTTTGCATGTATAATAAAAAATGACAAATATTTCCATCTATATCACAAAATCAAAATTAATTCATTTGTAGCAGTAAATCTAAATTGAGTTCTATAACTAATAAGATTTAATGAGTGATAGTTAAACTCATTTTATTACTACTTGAGTTATATCTATGATAGAAAATCATGTTCCGTAGATAAATCATTTTAGAAAGAAATTATGCTGCAAAATATAATATAAGAGGCAAAATGTGCGGTTAAGGACAAATTCCTTTAAAAATAAAATAAAAGTATGGATGTGAATATTTCGCCCCCGGTCAAAATGAGCATTCAACGGTAATCAGATGTATCTTTTTTTTTTTAGAATATTAATTAGATGTATCTTTATTAAGTCAATAAGAGCAGTAGTTCAACAACATCAATGTATATTCAATGACTAAGGTCATGGGTTCGTAACGTACAAAATGGCAACCACATTATGTCAGCGATACCAAATAACTTCCCTGTAATAGGACACAACAATGTTCACTCGGGGAACTGGAGGAATAGGACGATTGAATGCGAGTAAGACGACTAGAATGTAGCTGAAGAGCGAGTAAAACGACTAGAATGTAGCTGAAGAGAGCATATTCATTTGAATTGGTAGTTTTGCAATGAATCCACTGAATCTAAGTAAGAACATGAATGAATATGTAGTGAAGATTATCATATTTAATAGCATGTATAAAATATAAATCACTGATCTTCAGGATGCTTTAAGTACATACATCCCTGATTCCATGTACAATAATAGTATCTATATCCGTACAATATTTCACTCACTTGTGTTAATGTCTTGCAAAAACAATACTAATTTTTACATGCTATACATTGCTTAATAAAAAATAAAATCATTTAAAATACAACAACAAAAAAAGAAACCTGTAACAGGGAGAAAAAATACGGTCAACGATCCGACAGAGGAAAGAACCTGAAAAAAGCATTGTCCTGCAGTCGAATGGTGCCCGCCTATCCGGTCATCCGGTCTTCACTTACCCACTTTAATCTGGAGGTTGCTCATTCCAACATTCACATTTTCGACCTCTGTTTTATTCTTCACTTCGCTTTGAGATAAGTTGCTAGGATTGAGCCAAGGATGTTGCAGGCATTGCTGAGCGGTTGGTCGCTTCTCGGGAGCAAAATCGAGAATGGGACTGAGAAACGCGGAAAATGACTGAGCATCAGCATTTGAAAACTTATATTTCTGGATCAGTAGTCGATCGAGAGAACAGAATTTTAGCCTCCGAATCCTCTTTAGGTCCCCATGCCTGTCAAAGTAATCTTTTGATCGAGCGCCTCCTATTGCCGTCTGTGTTCCAAACCAAACATATGAGAAATAGACAGCAAGAGGTATTAAGAAACTACAAGAAACAGTTTAATGAGCTGAGCTTACTTTTCTAGGCATTTTCCCAAGGAGTTCCATCATCAATGCAAGATGATCCTGAAACCAGCACATTGAAGAAAATAAATATGTGACCAAGATAGAAACTTGATACTGGATTGAAATATCAAACTTGTACCCTTCAAATTTTTCCTACTTGCATAGAGTTTATCAACTAAATGAAGCTCAAAAGGATGGTAAAGATAAAGCATAATCAAAACGCAAAATCAAACAAAAGAACTGCTCCATTAACGCTCGTTTCCTCGTAGTTGGTAGTACTATAGACGGGCATCACCATATATGTGCATAAAAACACAAGAACATGATTATTTTTACACAAGGAAATTGCTTCAATCCTAATCCAACACTTTGTTTGCATGTAGTTGGTTAATTCAATTCTACCAACTACTTATCGGTATGCTTGTGGACTATATTGATTGACGGCGTTGTCTCGCTATTTTTCTTTTAAAATACAAGAAAAAAAACTTGTCCTCCTTTAAGGGCAAACAGGTGACATAAAATTTGAACTGCATCAGCGAAGGTACCGTTTGATAACCATTTTGTTTTTAGTTTTTAGTTTTAGAAATTTAAACTTATAACAACTATCTTAGCATTTCTTACTTGGATATCTACAGCAACCAAACCCGAATTTGGGAACAAAAAAAAAATAGCTTCCAAAAGTATGTTTTTGTTTTTGAAATTTGTTTAACATTCACCTACTTTTTCAAGGAAAGATGGAGACATTATAGGAAAGATGGAGTACATTATAGGGAAACTTGAGTAAAAATAAGCTTAAATTTTAAAAAACAAAAATAAAAAGTCAAATGGTTATCAAATGGAGCTTAAGGAATTGATTTTAGCAATCATCCTTACCTCGTCCTCACTATAGTCTTGTCCTCCTTTTGGGGTAAACATCATGTCACCTGTGGCGAGTTCAAAAGCGATGCAACCAAGTGACCACATGTCGACCGAGTAGGAATATCCAGACTGCAGTATGACTTCAGGAGCTCTGTACTGTCTTGTTTGAATTTCTTCCATAAACTGCTTATCTGCCCAACACGCATTGCCAAAATCTACAACCTTGCACCTCAGATCAATACCATCCAGTTTCCTGTCTGGCTTTGGGGTTACTCCCCCTATAGAAAATTTTCTTTCTGAGATCCTAGAAACTGCTTTTCTTGCTCTTCTTTTCAATTTCCTCTCAATAAGATTCATAGTTGCTCCACCGTTCGGGTTCCCCTCAGGCCTTTCGAGAATTGGGGCCTGTCCAGATCTCACAGGATCTTTGGTAGGATCAATAGTTGAAAGTAGAAGAATATTTTCAGGTTTCAGATCAGAGTGGATAATGCCAAGTTCTCTGTGCAAATGATCCAGAGCAACCAAAATACATTTGCAGATCTCCCTGACTTTATTCAACTCGAGAACTTTATAACGGTTATACTTGATCAACCGAAGTAAGCTATCGCCAAGAAATTCAAGAACCATGCACAGATGTTGCCCATTTGGCCCTGCATGCTTAAAATGATCGATGAGTTGCACAATGCACTTGGAGCTTGAGGGATCACTCTTTGAAATCGTTGAAAGAACTTCAATTTCATGAAGTGCAGCTTCAGCAAACTGGGGACCACTTTTCTGGATCTTAAGTGATACATATTTCTAAGAGAAAGAAACCAAAAGTTAGAAAACCATGAAATATACTGTCACCATCATAGTTCAGAAATGTGAACTAGACACAATATTATATAAAATCTAGCAAAAAGTAAAGCTCACATATTATAAATGAACCCCACAATCAGGCTCGTGCCTAGGATCACTGGTCTAGCACTAGGCTCAAGGTGCAGGTCTTGCACCTTGAACCCCTCATGTTAAAATGTGCGACTTATCCTATGATTATTAGTAAAAAAAAAAAAACTTTACTAACCCAACCCTAAATGCAAAAAATTCTTGCGTTTAAGTTTTTTTATTTTTGTTCTTTATTAACTAAAAATATACTATTAATTAACCCTTATAGTTTTTTTCTTCATATTCTAATTTCAACTATGTTATCTCTTCTTTATAAATGTAACATTTATTAACCCTTTGGAGTTTATTTTTTTTCTTCTTCATACTCTCATTCCAACTATCTTATTTCTTCTCTGTAAATGTTCTAATATAGAATGTGCCTTACAAAAAAAAAAAGAGTCTACTCTTTCTTTTGCACCTTACGCCTAAGCTCAGAGTAGGCTATTGTGCATATTTCACAATACTTTTCCTGGATGTTAATGCATAGTTCACTTCATTTGACATTAAATTCTATTGAAAAGTCAATTGTAACTCTTTTGGCCATTTTTTCAAGTTTGCCTCCCTTACCCATTTTGTAATCCTTTTTTTTTTTCTAATACAACATGTATACTCTAAAATAACATATAGTTGATTGAGACCATCCTGAAGCACATTTACAAGTAGGTCCAGTTGCAAGTTGATGAAGTAAATGAGTGGTCAAGGCCCAAGGGGCATAAGATGTCATTTGCTAAAAAATGCTAGCCTAGCCATTCAAACATTAAAATCAAACAAGAATCTTTTAATACCACACCACTAAGCTACTTTCTTATTCTCCCATCCATTCTTAGATTATGTTGTACAATTCAAATCAATTAATATTTCAAAACAACATCTCATAAATGCCAACACTTCGTGAACATTACACCAACTACAGTAAGATAAAAAAACGGATACCCATCCATAAATGGAAAATTGGGATATGTATCATAATAGAAACAGTCCAAAAAGATCCCCACAAATAACCCTCAGAACATTCAAACTCCAAGTGGGCTTGGCCATAGGAAGAAAAAACAAACATATCGAATTAATGATGATAGGGAAAGAAACGTACATTAATGTGAGTTATATCATAAAGATCTAGCAAACTAAGCAAAGAAACGTATGCTTTAAAGACAAACAGAAATGAGCATCCCATTATGAAACATTATTTTTAATATCCGTGTGTCCGGGCCAGTTTACGCTCACCTCGACAACTTACCGCCTCAACCTACAACATTTAAATGTCAAAAAAATCCAATATGAAATTAATCCCTAGGTAGGTAACACCCTAAACTCACAACCTTTTACTTTTTTAATGTCATTTTACCACTACGCTATCCACCGTGATTCATCGCCATACGAAACTGCACAAATTCTTAAATGATCACAAAATAACCATCATGGAGTGGATCAAGTGGTCAAAAAGGGTATTAGATGCTTAAGGTGATGGTTCAATCTGTGGTGGAATTTCCTAGACATTTAAATATTATAGGGTCACGCTGTGCTGCACAAGCTGACCCGAACAGTCACAGAATCAACCCAATGCAGCAAATGCATAAACATGGAAGCAAATCCGATTGGAAACAAGGAAATAATGGGATCAAAGGAAAGCGATGAAACAAATGATGGGGTTGAGGAAAAACGTACAGAGGTGCGAGAATCAAAGGCGAGCCAGACGGTGGAGAACTGACCCCAACCGAGCTTCCGTTGAGCGACATATCGGCCGCCGGCGAAATGATCGCCGATCCTCACCGCATGGTACCCTCCTTTCCGGTAAGAATCGATTCCCTCGTCATCCTCCGACGCCGATGAAGACGAACACGACATGATCGACTGGTCTCGCAAAACGCTCAGATCCGATCCGATCCGATCCGAAGAGGGTTTGGAAATGGGTGAGCTAGAGAATCTGAGACTTGGGTGGATTCCTTTAATGGGTTGGGATTGGAAAGAAGGAAGAACAGAGAGAAAAAAGGGGAAGTTTCCTTGTAAAACAATCACAAGTTTGTGAGGTTAATTCAGAGATAATTACAAAATTACAAATGGCCATAAAACACTATGAACTTCTAAAATTTGAATGGGGGCTGGTTCATTGAATTTGAATGGTGGGGTTTGGAATTGCTTCTCTCTCTTTCTCTCCACTTTTTACTCTTTGTTTTCATATAATTGTTTTTGGTTAAAATTCACCATTTTGGTCTTATAAGTTTCAGTTTCATGTAATTTTACTCTGTTCTATTTAAATTTATAAACTTTTGAATATTTAATTTTACCTTCTATAGTTAGAAGTTATAAGAAAAAAAAAAAAAAACTAGTTTTTGTGATAAATTTGGGGCCAATATTATTGAAATTGATTCGACATTATTAAAAAATAAAAATGGATAAATATATCTAGATAATGATGATAACTTTTATTTTAAAATTTATAGATTAAAATTGAATATCAAAATATTCTGTGACGTAAAACAAACTTAAAAATTTAATGAATAAAAATCGAACAGACTTGACATAATGTTAAAAAATAAGGATAGACTAATTTTCTCTTTATTAAACGATAGATTAACTTTAACCAATTTTACCATATGATGTAGGGGTGCAACAAAAGATCGAAAAATCGAATTAAATCGAACCGATCCAATAGATCGGATCGATTTTTTAGCATGACATTGGACATATCGGTTTGTATTTTGAAAAAACTGAAAATTATTGGTTCTTATCGATTTTCATTTTTAAAAACCAATGGAAACTAAACCGAACCAATTTATATAGATTGTCAATACATTCTAAAAAAATCATTCTTACATTATCTAGAAATCTTGAACATATTGTCTCATAATCTTGAAGATCAATATATATGTATACACTTGTGGTAATATGAAGTATGAATAATTATGTGTGTGTTTTGTAATATATTACTAGCACAATTACTATTGTTTTCTAACACTTTAGCAGGTTCCTACCTATTGGATTTTTGGTAGGAATTGGATTGCTACAATCCCATATACTTGTATGGTAATGTATGGCCTATTTAGAGGGATATCATGCAAGAAATAAATGTTGTTCACCTAAAGTCTTAGAATGCACATAGGAATTCCAATTTTCTAGTTGATACACAGTTTAGCCATTCAGAGGTTTTATTATTTTTTTAATATGATGTTAAAACCGAAAACCGAACCAATCCAAATAAGATTGGACATCGGTTCAGATCCAATTTTTCAAAAATCGAGTATATCGGTTCGGTCGTCGATTTGACACAAAACTGACAAAAATCAAACTAAAATTAATATGATGTTAAAAAATAATTAAAATAAAATAAATCTTCGAGAGTTATTTGTTTTTGTTTTTGTTTTTTAAGTTTGTGAATTTAAGTAGAATTATTTATTTATTTTTGAGTTTGTGCATTTAAGGGGAGTTTTTTTTCTCGCAAACTCTATCAAATAATAATATGATTCAAATAATCATTTTCAAGATAGAACTTGTAACAATAAGGTTGAATTAAATTATAGCAACCAAACTAACACAATACACATTTTTTTATTATCAATCAACAAAACTAACATGACACCAATCTTTTTTATTATCAATCAACCAAACTAACATGATCAAATGGATTGGTGGCGCAATTGATTTTTTGGTTTGGTGTTGATACATTTTCACCTGAGTTCGATCCTTGAAACCGATAGATGTCCACGGGGCTGGGACAAAGATGACTTTACCGTCCCCATCCCTGCTACTCATTTCAATCCCCATCCCCGCGAATTTCACCATAAAATTTTGCGGGGAACGGGGCGTGGATTCACCACGGGTAAATTACGGAGATCGGGTTCCCCATATTTTTACTACTTTATATATAGTAATGTATTTTTTTCACGGGCCCCGACCCCATGAGGAAAATGGACATCTCTATTTGTAATCCCCTTCTCCAATTTGTATTAAAAAATTAATTTAAATTGGGGGAGAAAACGACTTGGCAAGAATTCGAATTCATGACTTCTTAATCTAATACCATATTAAAAAGGTTCCACCTCAAAATTAATTGACAAGGAGAGGAGTAACTCATATCTATTTTATATTAATGTTAGATTCTCTCACTTTATAATGTGGGACATTTGTAAGATCCAAACACATTTCAATAATACTCATTTAGTTTCAATTTGACTCTAATGTATCAAAATTGAACACTTTCAAAAGTGATTTCAGGTATGCTTCATCTTTATGAATTATAAGTCAACTCAATATTAATTCTTAACGATAACTAAAAATAAATAATGTTGATCTAAAAATAAAAATAATGTCATTTTTAGTTAGATTTTTCGCGGAAGAATACTTACCTAAGGGTAGACAAATATTTCAGAAATATTTACCATAAATTTGACTTTAATGGATAGACAGAAAAATATTAAAGTGGAGAGATAAATGCAAACAAAGTAAAATTTCTGACGGTGGTTTACCCACTCTTACTTAATAGTGCTCTTTTTCATATACCAGAAAACTTAACGTGCGTTGCACGTGTTTATATTTTTATTTTTTACCCTCCAAATTACTAAATTTTGTCTCTTTTTTAATAATTTTTTGAACGTCTATCTTTATTCATTTTTTCATAATTTTCAACATAATTTTCTCATTTTGCATTTCAATCTATTTATTTGAATCTAGTTTTAATTTCTAATTTGGATAGAGCACGTGTTTCTTGCTTAGCGTTTTTTTTGACGAACAAAATTATATGGGAGCTAAAAAAGTATTATAATTAAAACAATCTTATTCTATTTTTTAAAATAATAAATGTATGAAAGGATGATAGAAACTTTATATCATATAAAAATGAATAGATGTCTTGACCGCCTAAAGTATATGTTATTATGTTATCAATGTTTCAATAGTTTATTTTAAACTTTAGACCACATAAAAAAAATTTAACGTATATTTTTTAATTCAACAATATTTGACACTTGAACTTGTAACCAACTTATTATTATATGATACATTATGTCACTTGAATACAAATTTTTCTAACATTTATAAATAATTTTATAATTATACGAAAATTTATATTTTGTAAATAAAGATTATTTTTATTTATATTTTGTTAAGATATAATAAAAAAATCACGGAGTATTGAAATTTTTTCTTTACCAAAAACTTGAGTGAAGTAATTGTTTTATATTTTTGTCCATTTAAATAATGCTTAGAATCCTATTATCATTATCATACTCTTTTTTTAAGGAACATTATCATACTTTTAAATACATTTTATTTAACATTTTTTTTGTTAAATAAATAATGACATTCATTTACTTCTTTTTTTTCTTTTTCTTTTTTACAAAAACAATTTTTTTTAATACTTGACACATATAATGGTAGAAATTGAAAACACATTAACATACTCGAGAAAGGAAGAAAAATGAAATATAATATACGAAGAAATATGTAAATTGTTTGAATGTTTTAGTTTTTTTTCTTATAATAATGTTAGGAATATATATTGCTTACAATTTTTTAAAACAATATTATTTACATTTTTTTTAATCTTTCGAGTCTTTATTATCTATATATATATATATATAATTTATCATTTAGTTATTATTGTTACTTGTAATGATAAATTTATTCTTATAAAGTTATAAGTAAATCAAATTAAACGTGGAAAAAATGTTAAACTAAAATAGAGTTTTGTGACTCACCACCAAATTAAAAGGACATTAGATAAATATTAACAATTATATAGTTTAATAATAACATGATTACACACGCGGAAAGAGAAATGAATAACTTGGATTTCATATTTTCCAAGCTTAAAAAAAAAAAAAAAAAAATCCATTAAGATACAATATTCTATCTATAGTTTCATATACTCTTTTCTTTTGTTAACCAATTATAATCTATGGTTGTCACCTTCTTCCTCACTTCCATCTTCAAAACACTAACAATGATCAACAAATACAAAAACAAAGCTCAAATTACAATAAAAATAAATCAACAAAGCACATTACAAAATCTATTGAATAATTTGAGAATTACAAAATAAACATCATATTTCTTCTAAATTTCAAAGAGAGAGAAGAAGAACCTAATGGTTAAAGTTTCAAAAAGCAAGAATCTTATATAGTCAACCACACATAAACAATAAAAACATGGAAGGAATGATGGTGAATCACAAAACTCTCTTTTGAAAGTGTTGAAGATAGTAAGAAAGGAAAAAAAAAAACCTTTCAAATTACAAATGACCATAATCGAAACAAATCCAATGAATATAAAGCAATAAGGAATATAAGGATAAGGAATGAGAAATGGGAAAAAGCTAAGTTGTTTTTTAAAAAAATTGTTGGAAAACGTTCAATATATATAGTTGTAGGAAAAGAAAGTTACAAATCCTATCAATTTTCACCACTAAATATCATTAAAGATATTTCCATTAAATGATTACAGTAAAGAGATAAAAGGTGAGAGATGGAAGTTACCAATCTTTTAAATTCATACAATTAATGAAAAGATTAAATTAAAATTTTAAGTTTTGAAAAGGAATTAAATATTAAGTTATAGAAATGAGAGTTATAATTTTTTTTTCAAATTCTAGAATTAATGGTGTAATAGGTTTTAATTAATATTTAAAACATAAAACATTATAATGTTTTTTTTTTGAAAATAAAACATTATAATGTTAAATGTATTAAAGGAAAATTAAAAGAATTTTTTAAAAAAACTTATGGATGAAGTGGATGTTTCTAGAGGGTGGGTGTAATTTAAAGTGTGGCTTAGGGGTAAAATCATAAAAAAATGATTAGATGTTAGATGTTAGATTAAAGATATTCTCATTAAATGATAAAAGTAAAGAGATAAAAAGTTATGGGAGATGGAAGTTACCAATCTTTTAAATTCATACAATTAATGAAAAAATTAAATTAATTTTTTAAGTTATGAAAAGGAATTAAATATTAAGTTATAGAAATGAGAGTTATAATTTTTTTTTTCAAATTCTAGTATTAATGGTGTAATAGGTTTTAATTAATATTTAAAACATAAAAAATTATAATGTTAAATGTATTAAAGGAACATTAAAAGAATTTTTTTAAAACTTATGGATGAAGTGGGTGTTTCTAGGGGGTGGGTGTAATTTAAAGTGTGACTTAGGGGTAAAATCATAAAAAATGATTAGATGTTAGATATTAGATTAAAGATATTCTCATTAAATAATAAAAGTAAAGAGATAAAAAGTTATGAGAGATGGAAGTTACCAATCTTTTAAATTCAACATTTAGTATAATTAATAAAAAAATTTAATTTAATTTTTAAATTATGAAAATGAATTAAATATTAAGTTATAGAAATGAGAGTTATAATTTTTTTTTTCAAATTCTAGTATTAACAGTGTAATAGGTTTTAATTAATATTTAAAACCTATTACATTATAACATAATCAGTGTTAAATGTTGTATTAAAGGAACATTAAAAGAATTTTTTTAAAAAAACTTATGGATGAAGTGGGTGTTTCTAGGGGTGGGTGTAATTTAAAGTGTGACTTAGGGGTAAAGTGTAACATGTTGACCAATATAAATATTTCTCGTAGCCACTTTTTGATAAGTTAATAAATATATTAATGTATATAAATAAAATGAGGAAGAAATTGACACATACGCATATAAACATATAATTTTTCATAAATTTTACTAAGTTAACTATGTCTATAAGAGACAATACATATAAATGTAATTTGAAATATACTTACGTTTAATTTCAAATGACAGTATATCATCTTCATTGCTACATACCTTAAACTTTTTTTTTATCCATTACAAAGGATTAGCATGGCTACAAAAGAAAGTAAGATTGAAGTAAGATTAGGTAATTCAACGAAACTATATATATATAAAGTAATTCAACAAAGCCTATACAAAATAATTCAACAAAAATGATAAGAAAGCAAGATCAAGAAAAATAAGTTAAAAAAAGAACATAATAAACTTAAATTGTTGTAGAATTTTTTTTAAAAAAGGCTCTTTATATAGTGGTAGAAAAAAAAATTACAAAACTTTTGAATTTTCTCTGTTAAAAAATAAATTATAAGGAAAAAAGTTATAGAATTAAATATATAACTTTTCTAATTCTAACTCATTCATTTATCATATATTTTATATATAGACATGAGAAGATGTAAAGTTGGTTATATAACTCCTATATGATTATTTCTCCAAAAAAAAACTCCTATATAATTAAAAAAATTAAATAAAAAGAAAAAAAACCTACAAATTCACCCATGTATAATTAACTCCTATTTAATTAAAAACATTAAATTAAATGAAAAGAAAAACCTAAAGATTTATATTAAAATTTTTATCGAGTGACAACTTTGAAATTTTAAAATAATTATTGAATATATTGGTCAAAAAATGATTCTCTTACCCAAGCCATCTTACCCAAGCCACGTTTTACGTTTTAAGATTCAATAATGGCTAACCCACTTCCATCTACATTTTTTTTTACCGCACATGAAATGAGAAAAACTCACACTCTTATCATTAGAGATTGTTTGTTGGAGCCATATAGAAAAGGTGAAAACCGACAAATCTAATGCAATAATACAATCAATCTCACATTTCATCTGTCACATCAAACAAAATATGAGAACGAAAGAATCAAACATGAAACTGGACATTAAGCCGTGAAGAAACTATTGACACCAACCAAAAGCCTTATTATTCTTTATTCATGAGATTGAGAAACTTTTTTTAATATATCCATAACTATTCGAGGGAATTTGCATGCACCATGACTAGTGTCCTAGGATTATATGAAATTAATTTCTATATAAATGATAATCATAGATTAAATTTATTATCTTAAATATTTCGAGACTTTTTTTTACCATCAGGTCAGTTCATATTAGATAACTCAAGTTCTCTATTCAAAATACTATATCAAATTTCGACCCTAGTGCTAGTGGTTTGAATCCTCTCAATCTCTAGTGTACTAAAAAAACTGACTCCCAATGTACAATGATAAATGAGAGCCAATCAACGAGTCATAATTGTAACAATCTGACCAAGCAAAGAATCCAATGACATTATAATGGTGTAGGACAAGTAAACGAAGCACATCTATTACACCCAAAATGGCAGATCAAATAGATTGGGAGTGAAAGTAGAAAATCAAAGCAGTGTTAATAATATGAGAATAATAAAAGTCTCCAGTTATCTACGTGAAATTTAATACTCCATGTGTTTAAGTTTAACACTCATATAGATTAAAAAAAATAACATTTTTTTTTTAAATTGGAAAATTGAAACTTCACAACAAGAAATGGAGATACAAAAGGTGTCTACAAATTCATGTCAGTTTCGAATCTGAAACATTGAAAAGAACACACCTTTAAAATTCAAGTTTTCAACCATTTGTGCCATCCCACGAAAACAAAATAATAATAATAATAATAATAATAAATAAATAAATACATTATAGAGTTGGTATCCTCTTCGTAGAGACTTAATTCATAGCCTTACATCATTTTCTCAATATACTCGTGCTTTACTCACAACGACTTTTGTCATGGGACATACTATCTAACCTTATAATATTTGGAGATGACTTTACGCATACTAGTTTAGTAATTAAAACAATAAAAATTGCATAGTCCAGGCACCGGGAGACATTGAAGGAATAATATCACAACTGAGTTTTGAACCTGAGACCTTGAGGTAAGCATACCCTCAAAGCCCAAATCGTCAACCACTAAGCCACCCCTTAGGAACATGGAAAATCATTGGTTCCTCCCTGTTTTTAAAGTTACAATGCTATCTCCTCCATCTTGTTTGCTTTTTCAAAATTTCCAGCCTTTTTGTTTATTACCTTTCAAAGAGCTTCATCTTGGCTCATTCCCACCTTAGATGTCAATCTACGAAGCTTGACGATGCTCGTTCTCACCCCAAAATCAGTTTTTCGGCGACTTTCGTCTCTTACTTGGAGAACCTAAGTTGAGGATTAATTGATTTTTTTATAAATTAAGAGCTAAATATTTTTATGCTCTTTTTTTTTTTTTTTTTTGCAGGTGTTTAGCAGATGAAAAAGGTGAAGTAGATGGTAATTGTTTTTATTCATTGTTATTTTTTGCCATCAAATTAATTTTTAACCATCATTAAGGTTTTTTTGTTGATTGAAGTTTCAAGAATTAAAATTGGACAAATGAAAGTTGAAGGACCAAAACGAAACAAAAATGATAATTGAGGGACTAAAATTGGACTTTTGAAAATTGAAGAACCAAAATGGTATTTTAACCTAAAGTTTTTCAACTTTAAAATTTGTATGGTTATTTAAATAAATCTATATTATTATTTTAAAACTTTCTAGACTATGTTCTACTCTATTTTTTTAATACAAATTCTAAATTTTTGGTTATCTTACAAATTTTACCTTTGATAAAATTTTAAAATAAACTACCTTTATAAAAAAAATAAAAAAATAAAACTTAAAATTATAGACATAAATTAAATATCTACCATTTATATAACTCTTTTTCTTTCCTAATCAAACCCGTACCCCAAACACGGCTGAAGTTATAGAAATAATTGTAGTGTAAAATGGTGTTTAATTTTCAAAGATCATGTGACACATGGAAGAGGAAAAGACATGCAGGGATGAATTGACATGAATGGAATTTTCATGCAGAGCTAATGTAATTTTTCTTTTGTATATTTTCAAAATAACATTGGATATTTCAAAAGAAACCACAGATAGAAAAGGGTGGATATTTTATTTTGAGTTGTTTTTCTAGATTTAAGTTTAGTTTTTCTTTATTATATGCAATTTATCTTGGACAAATGTTAATTTGGTTGTTATGTTTTTTTTTGGTGGGATACATTGGTGGCTTAGTATTATTTATTTTTCAAAAAATTGTTTTAAAAAAATTGAGTAAGATGAGAATATGAATTTTTTGGTATATAAATTAGTTTATTTAAAGAGAATTTTGCACACTTAGTCAAAATTAGCAAAAATATTAAGCATCTAGCCAAGTTTCATATTAATGGTATTAATATTCAACTATTTAAAATATTAAATAACCTTCATATCCCTGCTGGATTTATTAAACGCATTTTATTAAATTAATTTGGAGAGAAAAATATTCATTAAAACCATCTAATTAAATAAATTGGAGGGATAAAATTGCATTGATTGGCATGATTTTACTCCCCAATTTTCATCCACGATCAAAATCTCTAAATCTCCTCAAACTAAAAAATGTAATGACTGACATACCAAAATTGAAATTTATTCTATGGAATTGTTTGTTCTTTTTGCTTCCTACAAATTTTAATCTAGATTTATTATTGTTTTTTTTAATTTTTTTTTTATGTCTAATATTTCATCTGTATTTTAAGTATGTTGAATATTCTCATATTCAACCGTATTATGACTATATTAATACCGTAGAATATATATTATTATTATATTTATATAGTAATTATACTTATATAATATATTTGTAATATTATTGTACGTACTTGATGAATGTAGACATTTCTTAGTTTTATTAAGCTTATACACTAATATTATATAATATCAACTTTATACACTAATATTATATAAAATCAACTTTATACACTAATATTTTATAATACCTTGATTTGTACAATCAGTATTATATGTAATATTTAACCAATACGTTTGTAAAATTATGTAATTATTTTAAAATTTGAAATTCTTTTGAATGTTAATTATTGCATGGTATTAGTTTAATGTGTGTCTGAATGAATGTAATATAATACTTTATAATACATTTTTTGAACGAAAAATAAATTTGATGAAAATTTAATATAAGTAATCTTTTCAATGTGTATTATATAATATCACAATATAATATGTGGGTAGGGTATAATAGTGCAGGTGTGAACCAATCTTCGTTTAATTCATGCAAAATTGAGGAAAACAAAAATGGTAGGGGCATGAAACATTAAGCTGGACGACTTTTTAAAGAAGGGACAATTGTGAATGGTTGTGTGTTTTTCATTCAATGGGTACAAAATTGAAGAGAGAATGCAATACATTTTGATAAAAATATATATGAGTGATGAAAATTGATGTCTACCCAAAAAAAATGTGAGATAAAAAAGAATTTTACACATGTCCGTTTCAATTTTAAGAGATTGTGAGCATTAATTAAAGAATATAGTTTTAAATAAAAAAAATTTAAATAGAAATTTACAAAAATGAAAACTATAAAACATGGAATTCGTGGAGGGTATATTTGGGAATAATTTAAAATTAATTTTTTAATTAAAAAATATAAAAATAAAATTGCAAATATTTTAAATTTTGGATAGTTTTATAATAAGTTTCTAGATTTGAATTCATTCAGCTGATGTTGAACTGTTTTACAACCAAACAATAAAATTATTGTGGCACTAACCCATTTGGTAATGAGTATGAGTTGTTACTATGATAATTTTAAATTCAAATTAGTTCATATTATTTTAATCATTTTTATAATTAGATTTAATCTATTTTTAACCATGGAAGGTGTGGTTGGATTCAAACAACAATCATAAAAGAATCCAGACATAATGTGTTATATTAATCATGAAACTTTTCTGAATATATACATTTTTTTATAAAATCATATTTGAAACCAATATATAATTACTCGATGGACTAAAAAAAGCTATAATTACTCAAGATAATTAAACTAGTTATTTTTTATTTATTATAGTCCATCTTAATTTGAGGTTTTTTTTTAATAAAAATTGTGCTTATCCATTTTTTTTATTTATCATTTTGGCGGCCTTTGTTTCAATCTTTCCATTTAATTATCTATGTTGCTTTATGTAAATTTTTTGATAATTTTCTACGAACAAATGTACTAAATTTCAAAATTAATTTTTGATAAATAATGAAAAAAGCATATTATATTATATGAAAAATATTGAATAAATATTATTTTTATAGATAAAAATATATCATCTTTTTTCTCCCATTGAACAATAATAATATTTTTTATCATTTCTTTAGCTTCCTTTTTTATCCAACACCAATTTATTTTCAATTCTTTTCTCTTCTCCTCTCTTTCTTCTATTTTTCCACCCTACAAAACATGCCCCAAAGAACAAAAGACAAATAAGAAAAGTACATTTTGAACCTAAGACTTATTTTATTTAAAAAATCCTCGAGGCTTATTTTTAAACCATAGTTATCTAACATTAGAAAAGTCAATGTATTTATTTTTTAAAAAAAAGTCAATGTAATTAAAAACAAAAATGTTGAATCATGAATGAACATTTATTTTAGCTGATAGGAGGGGCAGGCAGGCAAGTTGTGGGAAATTATAGGTTCTCGAAGAATTAGATGAGTCAACTCTCACGAATTTTCACGACCTATAATTTTTGTACGATATTATAGTAATATTATATATTTTTTATGGTATATTATATGATTATTATTATTATAAGCATTGTTCATATGTACCAACATATCACTATTTGTTGAGTCAAAAAAAAAAACATATCACTATTTGTTTCAAAAAGAAAAAAAAAAACATACATATCACTATTTAATTATACTGCTCTTTAAAAAAAAAAAAATATATATATATATATTGCTAATATGATTTGTTTTTAATCGCCATTGAAATGTACCCTAATTAATACTTATGTATTTTTGTTTGGATTTTATTAATAAGAAATATGATCGTGAGATTCTAACAAAAAATTTAAACTATAATATTTATGCTTATTTTTTTAATTTTTATTTTAAAAAGTAATCGTTGTATGAGTAAAATAAAAGGTTGATGGTTTTTCCAAAAAAAAAAAAAGGTTGATGGCCAAAAGAATTAGTATTAAGTGAAATCATGTATTAGGGGTGATCGTTTACCATATTCATGTAGGATTTAACTTGAGAAATTATATTGAAAAATTATTTTGAGTAGTTAAAAATTGAGAGTGATAGAATTTTTTTTTTGTTTGGATGTGATTTTTGTGCAGATGAATTAAAGTGAAAACTTTGTTTGGATGTAAATTTAAAATGAGTAGTTAAAAAAAAATGATTAATGATGAGGGATTAAAAATGAGTTATTTTGATTGATTTGAAATGAATAATTAAAAATTAGTGGTTAAAAATGATTAGATAGTTATAAATCAATTGTAAGAATTGAATAATTAAAATTGAGAAGTTATTATTATTATTTCTTTTAAAACGAGTTAATAACAATTAGTTTGAATATATGTTTTCAATGAACAATTAATAAATTTTCCATCTTGATTCTTTTTAAATAATACACACAAACACTCCCTTACTTAGTACCAATTAATTAATATTTATATATTTTTTATTTCTTGTAAAAGGTTGTTGTTGAAATAAAAAAAATATTAATAAAAGGTTGATAATGGAATTAAATAAAATATACAAATAATATTGGTAAAAAAGAACAACAAAAGTTGAGCCAGTCACTATCATTATGAGATGCAAATGGGGAGAGAAGAAAATGAAATGAAAAGAAAAATACACTGTTTTTGACATAATGAATTCGGCAACTTGCATGTTGTCATAAAGACCGTTTTTTTACTTTAGAAAGATACAAATACACATTTTTTTATTCGAACATGTGACAATGATGTTGAATTAATTTATAACCGAAAGAGATTATAATTTAATTGTCACCAATTACATATGAATTAATTTTGCACTAATTTTTAACAATCAAATATGAAGAAAATAATCTAAATGGTCGGGGACATGGGAGTTTTATTGTTTGGTAAAAATCTAATTTAACATTAAAGTCACGAGATTCTCACATTTACTATTTAAAATAACTATTCATTTATAATCATTTATTTATAACTACTCAAAATAATTTTTCATTTCTAAATTACTTATTTGTTTGGTATAAATTAGGGGAGGGGGATCATAAACTCTACCAAGAGAGCACTACTACTCTCAAATAAATGAGAGTCAAATATCGTCTCTCACGATCAAATTTATCCATAATATTAAATTAAATTTCCACTAAATAATTAAACCATCAAATCATCATCTACGACAAATAACTATTAATTTTAAATATATATCTAAACAAGTTTTTGATTTTGAAGTCCCTATAAAAAAAAAATCAAATTCAAACGGATTTTAATTATTCAAAATAATTTCTGATTCGAACCATACCTCTATAAAGCAAATGTGAAATGGTGAAATTTTGATTGGTGAAGCTGTTTCAAATTCATCAATTGTCGCGGTAATCTAGGCGGGTGCGCCAATTCGACATCCGAAACGCGTGGAATGAGTCACTGTAATGAAATCGTCAATCCCAAAATGAAAAAGAAATTTGTATTCTAATGAACAATTCTGTTTCATAAAGTATAATAAACCAAATCCGAGTGGTTACAGTGCAAATCTAATTTCTTCACCCAAAAAGGTCAGAAAATGGCACATTCTTGTCTATATAGTTTACCACACGCAGCCGCCCAATTCCTGTAAAACCCAGTTCCAAAATGAACGCGTTTCTCTTCTTACCATCACAAAGGGTTTCTTCAAATCGCTGTTAAACCAACAAATCTTCGTTTATTTTAAACCCCACTATTCTGAGGGATTGACTTCATTTTTGTGCTGTTTGAGCTTGACCCATCTGACCCATTTGCTTTAAATCTTTGTTTATCTGTGTTTTCTTGCATTTGGGGTTGGGGGTTTGTTTGAAATGTTGCTGGTTTGTTGCTTGTGTTTGTGTTTGTTGTGGGGCGAATCGTTGGCGGCTCCGGCCGGCGGTGATGGCACCACGAGGGAGCTTGATCAGACTCCGACGTGGGCTGTTGCCGGTGTTTGTGCTGTTATCATCGTTATTTCTATTGCCTTGGAGAAACTCCTTCATAAAGCTGGAATGGTGGGTTTGTTTTTTTCTTTGTTGTCTTCATTTTGGATTTGAATGCTTCTTTCTTTCTTGTTATTATTCTACATTTTTGCTAATCGGGAATTGGAACTTTGCTCGCTACATACTCGAGGCACTGCGCTTGACCCGACCCATAGGCAGAAAGGATTTTACAATTAAGCTCACTCGTGTTTTGAATGTGACTTATAAAGGAGCATACCTTGGAGACCATGCACATTTACCAACTAGGCCACCCCTTGGGACCTTGTTCTTGTTTTTCATCTTTCTATGGTCATTATCCAGTTGAATTTTTCTCCAAGTCTTTTCTAGTTTTAGAGTTTTAATGTGCTAATTTCTGGGTACCATGAGTTTTTCTATTTTATGTTTTCATGTAGTAGGCTTAGGGACGGGCTTGTTACTCTGGTTATAGTGGAGCCAAGCTCTGATTTCCTGGTTTCCAAAAAAAAAAAGATTTTCATGTAGTATTTATCCCTAATGGGAATGCCAGAAATTTAGAATTGAATTTTGATATCACCATGTTCCTCTTTGTTGTTTCGTTCATTCAGTGGTTTACAGAAAAGCACAAGAGAGCTCTTTTTGAGGCTCTGGAGAAGGTTAAAGCGGGTATGTTCTGCTTTGAAAGTCAATTCAATATCTGTTGTTCTATCTTTTTATTTTTGCCTGTAAACTTTGTAAATTAGCAAACTTGAATAAGTAAATTTATTGTTGATTTGTTTTCGGTTGCAGAGCTGATGATTCTGGGCTTCATTTCACTGCTTCTCACATTCGGGCAGAACTTTATCATTAGAATCTGCATTCCCAAAGGGATTGCAAACACTATGTTACCGTGTGCAGCACATGGAGGGGACAAGGGAAAGGACTCGGGTGATGAAGGCGAACATCATCGACGACTTCTATGGTATGAACGTAGGTTCCTGGCTGCTGCTGGGGCCCCTGTTAGTTGCAAGGAGGTAAGAACCTTTATCTGGATACATTGCTCTTGACTGTCTAACTTCATTGTCTCAAGCATATTTTGGAAATATAAACATCCTCAAACCAATTTTTTATTGTTTTGTTCGCAGGGTCACATGCCGCTTATATCTATCTCGGCATTGCATCAGCTGCACTTGTTTATCTTCTTCTTAGCTGTATTTCATGTAGTGTACAGTGCTATCACAATGATGCTTGGGAAACTAAAGGTATGAGTGCTTTTTTATGGTTGCAAGAGTTTTTGGACTAGATATTAGTTGTAACTTATAAGGTACCTACCTTAGCTATATTTTCTCATGAAGTCAAATTTATTATTCTAAGAAATTGACATTCTATCTTTTTCCTTAAAAAACTTCGAAAATGGGTTGACTACTAGATATCATAATCTTAAACATCAACTACTGAAAGTAATTTGAAGAACAGAAAGTGTTGGTAATGGAATTGGAAATGCTTTTGCCTTTGTAAGTTGTTGAATCTACTCATGTCAATGTTTCATGCATTACTCACTTCTCTATTCATAGATTCGAGGTTGGAAGGCATGGGAGGAGGAGACCTCAACACACAATTATGAGTTCTCAAATGGTATATCACAATCCCTTCCTTTGAATAAGCTATGTATTTTTAATATTGATTTTTTAGCCTAACTTTTTCCTTATTCTACCGCCCGAACATAAGTTTAATGATTGATTTTCTCATGGATAAATCTGCCTTCCCTCTTTGAAACTAAACTAAATGAACTTGTATCGCAGATAATGCACGATTCAGGCTTACTCATGAAACATCATTTGTTAAAGCCCACACAAGCTTTTGGACAAAACTTCCTATCTTCTTTTATATTGTAAGTAAATATTTTCCCAAGCTATGCAACTATTATTACCTTTCTCGTGATATTTTTTACTGGAATCACTTGGATGTAATATGACAATACTAAGATAGAGAAATCACATTATTACTAAGAGCACTAATGAGGGTAGGTGATATAATCACTCATGGTCAATAAGGCGATACTTGAATATTGTATGTATTTAGGAGATGGAGTGGAGGGAATTTTGATCTGTTTATTTATGACATTGCAAAGGAAACTAGGCATTGCAAAACCACACATCCCCATCTCCATGACAGAGACCAAATGAGATTCATTAGACTTGATTTAAGATATGAATATTATCCTTACAATTCATTTCTTGTAGTGGTTCCAAACTCCTAAAATTCATTAATTTGTTGCAGGGATGCTTCTTCCGACAATTTTTCAGGTCGGTTGGTAAGGCTGACTACTTGGCATTACGCAATGGATTCATTGCTGTGAGTTTTCGATCCAAGCTACCTGCTGATCATAAACAACTTATTTGTTACTTTTATGACAGTGCTCTATATCTGTAGGTTCATCTAGCCCCAGGAAGTAAATTTGACTTTCAAAAATATATTAAAAGGTCTCTAGAAGATGACTTCAAGATAGTTGTGGGAGTGAGGTAAAAATTAGTATAAGAAAACTATGTTTTCATGGGAGAATCTTTTCTTCTGAATGAATGAACCTGTACATGACTGATTTATTTATTTAATGTCGTTTGCAGCCCCGTTCTTTGGGCGTCATTCGTTGTCTACTTGCTCATAAACGTTTATGGTGAGCTAGTCGATCCAAATTACGCTTGTTTTATTTAAGTCCATAATTCTGAATGTGATTCAAGGGATGTTGTTGGGATACAGACAAAGTTTAGAGGTTTATTAATATACTATTATTTTCTTTACAGGATGGGAGGCATTGTTTTGGTCATCCTCAATCCCTGTGATTGTAAGGAATCTTTCTTTATTAGAACACCATTCTAGGCTTAACTGGTTATTAAAAGTTTTTAACATTAACTATTAATGGCAGATTATCCTGGCTGTTGGAACCAAGCTTCAAGGAGTAATGACAAAAATGGCTCTTGAAGTTACAGATAGACATGCTGTTGTCCAAGGAATTCCTCTTGTTCAGGCATCAGATAAGTTTTTTTGGTTTGGCAAGCCTCAGCTGGTTCTTCACCTCATCCACTTCGCTTTGTTTTCGGTAATAATGAACAAGTTTCTTGGCATCTTTTAGATCTTTTCTGCGTCTGATAATAAAATCTCTGAGTGTTTTGTTGGTCTAGCTCATTGCTTTTTTCTTTAATAGGAAACAAGATACTTTCATTGATAAAATGAAAGTCTTCCATCAAGATACTGGACTAGCTCATTGCTAGGATTTAATTCATGTTTTTTTTTCTTTCCAAAGCCTTGATTTTGTATGTGTTACTGTTGATAAGAATGTTGTGATTAATCTAATGTAATCAAACATGATAAGAACACAGTAAAATGATGTTTAAAAGTAAGTTCATCCATTTTACAAGTAATTTATTGGACAATTTTCAAAATTATTGGTGATATTTATCTTTAAAGGCTAAAAGCTTGATACTAATTAGCTATTTATTCTTACTATGTTGCAGAATGCATTCCAAATAACTTACTTCTTCTGGATTTGGGTAATTTCTTCTCCTTTTCTTATTCAAACTTTGAGGGCTCATTTGATAATCATTCTATTCTTAATTTTTTTTCTAAAAAAGAACATAAGCTATTTCCCCACAACTTTTTTTTTTTTGAAAAGAATTGTTATATACTTCCAAAATCATTGTAAAAATCCTACAAAAATGATAAGATTTAGAAGTTGTAGCTTCCTGATATCATTTTTGTTTTTAAAGTTTGAATATGAATCGAGAAGTGTTTTCAAGAAGGTGAATATCATAAAAAATTGTGAGCTAACAAGTTTAGTTCTTGAAATGAAAACATTTTCAAACAAGACATGAGTTATATTAAATCATCCCCATTGCCCAAAACAAGCTAGTTTGTTGAGTTCTAACTCAAGTAATGTAAAATTTTGTCACGTGCAGTATTCCTTCGGGCTAAAATCGTGCTTCCATTCTAATATCAATCTCGCAATTATAAAAGTCGGTCTCGGGTAAGCCTACCTCCTTTAATGCTGCTCTTATGATGTCTATTTTGGATGTTTTGCAATCTCAACTCACAAACATCCAGAGATATATTCTTCTCTTGCACAAAGTTAATTTACCATCGCGCGAGGTCATGAACATCGATCGGTTTAAGTGAGCGGGTTGTATTTTGATGGTGGATTTGCAGGGTTGGCGTTCTTTGTCTCTGCAGCTATATTACTCTTCCTCTATATGCTCTTGTAACTCAGGTACAACTTTATTAAATTTCATGCAAATGTGTGATAATTGAGCTTGCTTCTGTACTTGAAATGGAGTTCTTTGGAACTGACACTGTTTGATTCATATTATCTTTGCTGGTCTTGTGATATGGCTAACTTGGTGGTTTTGCAGATGGGTACGCGTATGAAGAAGTCAATTTTTGATGAACAAACATCGAAGGCACTCAAGAAGTGGCACTTGGCCGTTAAGAAGCGGCAAGGAAAGTCCCCAACTCGAAAACTTGGGAGCCCAAATGCTTCGCCAATGCATCCATCATCTGGACACGCATTGCAGCATTACCAAACCACAGGTCACTCAAACAGATCATCCGTGCATGACGAAAACGAGGCATCTGATTACGAAGTTGATACATTGTCACCTAAAGCACCAACTGCAAATTTTACGGTTAGAGTTGACCGTCGTGATGAACACCAAACTGAAATAATCGAATCCCAGAATTCAGAACGAAGGAACGAAGATGATTTCTCATTTGCCAAACCTGCACCAACAAAAGGACCATGAAAATGTTTTGCTTGTGATTAACTTTTTGGAACTAGATATTTTTCCTATCATTTCACGCCTAGGAAACAAAATGTCACATGTATATTCTTTCGGGTTGTTAATAAATTGTTGGATATTCCATTGATAGAGAATTTTCCTTGAAATTTCTATAAACAAACTGACCATGTGCTTCAATATGATGAATGGAAATCTCATCAAGAAATTTCAAGAAAATGTCTAATTTTTTCCTAAACATGGATTCTAATACAATCAAAATCCCATATCAAGTCAATAAACTGCTGCGTCGTCGGCTTGTTTTGCACCCACTGCAAAGAAGTCTGAGATAACTTCGAGGGGCATGCCCTTGGTCTCAGGTACTTTGAGGAAGACAAATATCCAGGAAATGATGCATACAATTGCATAGGCACCAAATACTCCTCCGAGTCCAATGGAGGTGAGCATAACTGGAAGTGAATAGGTAACGATGATGTCTCCGATCCAGAACGTGAGGGCACATATAGCAATGCAGAGGCCTCGAACACGAGTCGGGAAGATCTCTGAGCAGAGGATGTTGGGGACTGGACCAAAACCCATGACAAAGCAACAGAAGTAAGCTATAACACTGACGGTGGCGATTGTTGCATTGGCTACAGAACCCAAGTTGACCATGTTACCAATGACGAGTACGATCAGTGATAATATCAGTACAGGAATGGTGGATAGCAGAAGAAACCTGCAAGAAAAAGAAATCTCCATGGTCATATTTGAGTCACAAGGAGTTCAAGAACCATTTTGAAGAATAGCCCCCAAGGGGCAGCCTCATTGGTAGAGACTTGGGGTCTTCTAGCTATGCTCTTGAAGGTTTTACATTTGAAACTCACGAGTGAGTTTAATTATAAAATGTCTGGTTGTCTCATGAGTGTAGGCCTTGGAACAGGCGTGGTGCACTCGGGTATGTAAAAGAGGCAAAGCTCCGATTCCTGGTTATCAAAAAAAAAAAAAACCCATTTTGAAGAATAATGTTGTTACTTTTGTTTACCTTCTACCAGCTACGTCCATAAGCCTCATGGCAATGCCTATGGAAGGAAGCATCAGTAATGTAGTGAGAGCACTTATGAGCAGAGATGCAGAAGCTGATTCCAGGCCCAAATTGGATAGAAGCACTGCAACTCCTGCCTGTTCTAGAATCTGAGGTGTGTAGTAAAGTACACCATTTATACCTGAAAACTACATTAACAACTTTTTTTGTGTCAATTATTGGAAAGACAAGAACAAAACCCAAAAAGTTTTCTTTCAACGTGTAATGACTGTGTAGAGAATTTAGATATCACCTGTTGGAGAATCTGAAGCCCAACCCCAACGATCAATGCACGTTTAACTCCTGGCTCTAAGATCTCTTTCCATGATGGCCCTTTCGTGACTTTTTCGGATGGACGCAGGACTTCTGGTCCCATAGGAAAGCTTCCAGTTCGGAGAACAGATTGGCTGACCAGACCAGCGGCTTGAATATATTCTCCTTCTTGCATTTCGCCTCCAGAAACATCTGCGCCTTCTTGATGCAAATATATCCTTTGATATCCCTCTTCCCTTTTCCCAGCTCCAACAACTCGCTCGGTTCGTTTCCACATCAATTGCCAACCACCGCCAATTCCTGTAGTGTTAACGGTCTCACCAGGAGTATTTGGTCGCATCATTAGGCTGCTGCCTCTCCTTGGGACGACGTCCTTGTCTACTACGGTTGACGCCTGAGGTGAGAGCAATGGGCTCTTCAAATTGTCCTCGTATTCAGCTTCAGGATCAGATGCATAGCCATCGCCATCCTTCTGGCTTTCCATATCCCAGTTCTCATCTTTTCCTTGTAGAATACAAATGCCAGCATGCACAATTACCAGACTATTCAAGTAAAATATTGGTACCATTGATAGGTCAACGGTATTTTCTTAAAAATTCTCATTACAAGTTAAGTTATGAGGTGAAAACTTACGGATTCTTAACTTGAAAACAGATATACATACCTTATAGAGCAGTCATATCTGGATATATTATTAACACAAAAAACTATTTAACTCAATCATAAAACTCAAAGAGAAACATAAAGAATGGTGAAACTTAATCCTCCTACCTTGATTGTCGCCTCCCATATTATTGAATATGCTTCCAAAATTTGGAAAAAGCATACTCCGCAAACTCCCTGTCTCACCAGGAATCTTTTCATGGACACTGCCAAAGAGAGTTACCACAGGATCTATCAATGCCATACTCTGGTTAGCAATGCTACCATGGCGAGATGCCATGCCCAGGCCCAGTGTACTCTGTCCGGCAACATGTTTGGCAATCACAGACTGGCCTGCTTCAGCTCCATATAACTTAATCTGACCCTTTTCGGTACTCGATTCTTCAGTTGCTTGGCCAATTATGTACTCTTCTACTGATGTGTCTTCACTTGAACCCAGACCCTCAACCAGCAATGCAAGCTCCCCTGCAACATCTTCCCTCCCACGAAGTCTCTGCAGAACTTTCTTAGCCTCATTCATGCGGCCTTTGCTGACAAGCCAACGTGGAGATTCCGGAAGAAACAGTATATTTACAGCAAGATAAATGAGAGATGGGATAAAAAGGACCCCAAGCATGGTTCTCCAGCTAGGTGATTTCTGCAAGGACATTCCAAAAACCATGCAGTATGACACAAACATTCCAATAGAACCAGTGAACTGCGGTAGCGTGTTTAACAGCCCCCGAATATCAGCTGGGGCTGTCTCAGAAATGTAGACAGGAACCAGTGTCACAGCAAGTCCAACTCCAAATCCATCTAATAGCCTGGCTAGTAACAGGACATGAACATTGGGTGCCCACAACATAACTAGACCACTGGTCAAGTAAAGAAGTGAGGAGACTATCATCATTGGACGTCGACCGATTGAATCAGCTACGGGTCCTGAGAATGTCGTGATAACTGTAGCTCCAATCAGTGACATTGCCACGATTAGCCCTTCGGTTGTAGGATCACCTTCCAATTTGAATTCTTTCTTGATGTACATAAGAGCTCCTGAAACGTGTCGGCAAAGTTCTTTAGAAACTCGGTTTAGTTGGGTTTTTGTCATTTTTACCAGCCCAAAATACAGTCTGAAAACATGTTTAATTCCTCTCATCCTTCAAATCGGTTTAGAACACAGATTACTTGGGACACATTTATTCACTTTTCCATGTGCTTTATAAATTCCAGGGAAAAAAAATTCAATCCATTTTTACAATGATAAGTTAAAAATATGTTCTTGTTAACATAAATAGAAAATATTTTTAGGAGAAATGTATCACTTTTTTGTATAAAAATTCAACGAAATTTGAGGTGTCTCCACTATACACAGATAACCACACCCGTCTCTAAGACGGGCACCAAGAGACATCAAATGATACACTACCTATAAATTGATGTTATAAGTAAGTCTTGAACCTGAGACATTGAAGGGAACATACATTCAGAACTCAAGGCACAATTTCCTTATACTAGACCTTTAATTTTGAAAAAAAATAGTTTTACTGTACAATATAATTAAAGCAATCTAAAAACAGACAAGGAAAAAAGAAAGGTAAATACAAGTTGATTGAACTCATCCTCACACCAAAATTCACGTAACTTTTTTTAATCTCTTTTGAGTACAACAAATACGAGAACACAAATATTCAAAATATTGGAGCTAAAAAACAACAGTGGTTACATTATCCCACAAAATCAAATAATAAACTATTTGGATCAAACCTGCAATGGTTGCATTATCCCAACCCTGCAGCATATTCCCGATCGCAGCCGCGATCGCAACAAGCACATCTCCCCTCATCCTTACCATTGCGATCCAATACCTCTCCTACCCAGCAACAAAAAAGTTATATCAAAACGAATCAACGCTAACGGAAGTGAAAACTGAAAACCTTGATCCAAACACCAAAAACGAAAACAAAAATCCGATCCACAAATTCGGAAACAAAAGAGAGAAAATCAGAATGGTGATCAGTCGCATTGAATGGAAAAGGAAAATTGGGAAGAATGAAAGTACCTAAAAAATGGAATCGGAGGAACCAGATGGGAAATCCATGGCCGATAAATGTGGACTGTTGTGGTCGATTTTCCCCCATTTGTGTGAATTTCATGGAGATCCAAATGCTTCCCAATTTTACGCTCAATGCAACTGATTTCGAGCAACTATTTTTTTTTTTTTTTTTGAAAATTGAAATTGATTTTATGGGACACATGGCTTTCTACTATTGGCCTATATACATAAAAAAAAAAAAAAAGAGAGAGATTTTACAAAATATTTTGTTCGACTCAAAATATTGATAAGAAATTATGTTTTATTGCTCGTTGAATTTTATGAGTGATGGAAAATTATTTTTTATAGATGAATTATATTTAAAATTGTACTATAAATATACTATAAAAGGTCAAATGTGTTATTGATGGTAAATTTTATAAAAAAGAAGAAACTTTTTTAAAGGGTAAATTATAAAATTGTCATCTATAATTTGAAGAATATTAGAGTTTAGCCCTTCCAAAAACTAAAGTTTAGTTTTTTTTTTAAACAAGTAATCACTCCCATCCCTAGGCCTAAAATTTAGTTTTTATGGTTCGAAGATAGTTAGAATTTAGTCTCTATACTTTTAAAAACTAGAATTTTATCTCTATGATTTGATAAAATTTAATAATTAGTCTTGTGGGTTTGTAATCATTGTGAATTATGTACGTGAAAATTAATTATTCATACTTTTTTTTTCCAATCAATCACTTAATTCATATACTCTTATCATTGACATATGAATTGCTAACTTTCACATATTCAATTCGCCAACGATTAAAAAAAATAAAAACTATTTTTTAGATTTAATCAAATAATAAAAACTAAATTCTAATTTTTAAAATCATATAGACCAAATTCTAACTTTCTTCAAATTAGAGATTAAATTTTAATTTTTATAACCATAGACATTGAACTCAACTTTTTGCAATCCTTGGTAGGTATGAAATTTTTTGTTTCTATTTTTTTTAATTATTTATTTATGAGTATCTAATATCCCACTTTAATTCTTTTCATGAGACCTCAGACCTCATAATCCTATTTCAATGTAAGGAAAATTCTCTCTATGTGTATATAATTTATAGGTAGGCGATCATCTATGATGATTTAGTATAGATATTGTGATGATTTTTTAAATTTATTTTCCCATATTAATATATATGCCATAACATGACATGTTTAATTTTAAATTGTAACATTGTTTCAAAAAAAAATAAATTAATTGTAACATAGCATAACTAATCAAGATAATTAATTCAACCAGATCAAAAATAAAATTAATTTGAATATAATTAAACGTCAACAAGAGTATAGTTTTACTTGACATTTTGTATAACGGTTATAGGTTTGAATTTCTCTTTCCCAATATTTTTGTATTCATATTTCAACTGAGTTCATAGGCCACATGATTTCATTGTTTGGTGGAAATTCGCTTCAACATCATGATCGTATTCGATCTCGAAAATCGGTATTTGACTGTCATTTATTAAATATAAAAGTGAAGGAGTTGAAATTTTGTAATATCAAATATTTTATATAATCTTATCGAATGTGATCTCAAACATTTTTTAAATTTTCAACTAAACAAAATAAAATGAAATATATTAAATATATTAATTAATACAAATATGTAATGATTATATTAAAAAAAATGAAATCACCCTTTGAAATTTGAGTGGAAAAAAAAAAGAAGCTTTATCTCTCTTCCTCAAAACGCATATGGAGGTGTTTGGTTGAGGGATTATTCTCAAAGATTATTTTGAGGGAATAGAACTTAGAAGTGATAGGTTGAAATTCATAGCTGGTTTGAATGTTATTTTTTGTGGAAAATTACAAATAATTGCTTGTTTGGTTGTTATTATTTATAGAGGAATACAGATAAAAATTCATTTGAATGTTGTTATTTATAGAGGAGTAATATGTGTATTTTTTTATTATATTTTTATATGAACATTTTTAATAATGGGTTTATATTGAATAAAAGATCTCATTAATATTAGTATTTGTCCATTTTTCTACTGTTATTTTTTTTTTCATATTACTCTTTAATTAATTGTTTTAATTTGAAAAAACCTTGTTCCAATTAAAACGTATGTATGTATAACATTTTTTTTCAAAAAAAAAAAATTGAACCAATTAGACTATTTTGTGTGATTTTTTTTTCCTTTCAACATTAGAAGTACACATTATAGCCGATTAAAATTTATTTGTCAAACTTAAAAAAAATAAAATTAATTTATCAATAACATTGATAAATATAATTATTCAATACACAGAACCATCATATAATTAAAAATGTTGGGTTAATTTTTTAATAAAAAAATTATAGAATTGTTTACATTAATTTAATTTTCACAACGCATGGTGAACGCGTGTCGTAATAGCGTGGAGGGTTTATTTCACCGGTTAGATTTTTTTCTTGGGTTTATTTAGGAGGTATATTTGGGGGTTTATTTTTAGACCAGGGGTAGAAATAAACCCATAAACCAAACATGGTCTTATTTTAAGCCCAACTCCTCCACTAAGTGTAAACCCAACATTCAAACACTTCTGGAATCTAGAATAAATCTCTGATTTTTTTCTCTTTGACGTGTCTAAAAAATGAAATAAGAAAGGGAATAAGAAAGATAGAAGAGAAAAAAAATGAAATGAAGTTTAAGGAGACATAACTAAGGGTATTCAAACAACCTGAAAACCTGACAACCTGAGTAACTCAATACAAATTTGACGAATTGGGTTGAGTTAATTGGTTATTTTTTGCATTTTCTTCACATCTACTCCCTTTCTTTTTCATCAATCTTTTCATTTGCTTATTATTATTTTTTATTTTGTTTTTATATATAATAAAACATGTTCTTCATTTCTTTTGAACCAAAAAGGAAAAAAAACTTCTTTTTTTGTCATGTATATTTCTCTATTATTTTCTAGTTGGTATAGTTTTGTTGAGTGTTGTTTCTTTTCTTCATCTACAAGTTGTTGAGTTTCAAGTTTCTAGAGCTTCTTAAAGTTATTCTTAATGAGTTGTTTTCTGGATGAGAGTCATAGAAATTCGAAAAGGGATGAGCGTGAAGACTGATGGTGCGGCTGCTGAATTGAGTGAGAATGAAAGAGGAGGCTCCTTGAAGATTTCTGTTCAAGAAGATTTTCCGGTGCCATGTTTGTATCATTCGGCTTGGTGGCTTGAATTTCTAGTAACGTCCCAAACAAAATCTCCCAAATTTTGGTTGTTTTGGAAATCCATGACTCTTATAAGGAAATTTGAAACTCTTGATTTGGATTCTGCTAAATTTTGTGGAGGGAATTGATGGGTTTGTGGACGTCAGTAAGTTTTATGTCAATAAGATTAATCCCCAAAGCATACAAAAACTCAACCTATGTAGTGTTGAAATCTTTTCGTTGGTCTCTTACAATGAGTTCTTCCATTCTCATTCATAATAAGACCATTTTTCAAGGTGTGGTTGACCACTTGAACATCTTTTTTATTTGTGGCTCATTTGTTCTTAGCCGATACTGGTTCAACTTGTGAACTAAGACTAGTAGTTAAAGGGTTATGTGATCCCTTATTTATGCTATCAATTTGTTGTGATTATGTGTGTATGCTTTATCATTATCTTTAATGAAGGTTCTTGATTTCAAATTTTTTTTAAAAAAAGTCATAAAATTTTCATCAGTTTGGTTGGTACCTAAAATTAATCTAACTCAACCCGACTAACCCGAATTTATTATTTAGTTTAAAAAATATGTATATATATACATATTTTTTACTTATAACATAATTATTATGTTATCTAATTATTTAGATTATATGTATATTTATTTTATTTAATTTTTATTGTAAGAATTTTTATTTTTTAATAATTTTTTAAGTCTTTATAATATATCTGGATAAAAATATGTACTAAAATTAAGCCAATTATTATTATTATTTTGGTTTTAATTATTTGTCTTTTTTTAAGGAAGTCAAATTATGTATTTTTGTTGTTTTAATTATTATTATTTTTATTTTTTTATATTATATAGTTGAATCTTGTATATGAACTATGATGGATAACTAATAGTGAGAGACTTTTTATTTGAATATTTTGCATATTTAATATTTATATTCATTTCATTAACTAAATATTATATTGTATTTTGTTTATGTATAAGGTATGAATTTTTTTATTAAAAAAATATTTATATTTGGAGGGGATTGATGAACCCGATAACTCAACCCAAATCCAATAAGAAAATATAAAGATTTGGTTGGGTGGTGTAGTTGAGTTTATTGAAAAAGTGACCAACTCAAAAAATTTGGGTTGGGTTGGATTGGTATAAAACCTTTCTTCAACTAAATGTAACTCAACTACAACCGTACACATAACAAAAAAACAAAATATTATTATTTTATTCACAGTTGAGAGACTAAGGGTGTGTTTGTTTTTTGTAGAAAAGAGTGAAGTGGAATAGAATGGAGGGGAAAGAAGTGATTAATAGTAGTTTGTAGTGGTTAACTACTCGTTTGAGGATTGTGGTTAATAGTGGTGGAATAATGAACTACTTGTTTGAGGTTGAAGTTAATAGTGGTTGATATAATTTTTTTTTTTTTTTTTTTTTGAAAATGTGGTTGGAGAAAATAACAACAATTATAATATATCTATAATTAAAAGTTTATGAATTTTAATTATCCACCTCAATTATTGTTAACTGAATTTAAAAGACATTTTTATATTTTTAATTTAATAATAATTAAAATTGAAAAATTAAAAATTATGACATTTTAGTTCATTGACATATGCACCCCTAAAATAATAATAAAAAAATTATCATATTGAATTATCAATCAACTATTAGTTTATTATATTTGTTTAAAAAAAATCAATTATATATTTTGTTAATAAACATATGAAGCAAACATGAATGAGTAACATGAATGAAGCAAGCTATAATAAATTTTAAAAATTTAGACTAAATTTACTATTATAAAATGTGAATTATTAAATAAATAGTAAAAAATATATTTACAGAAACTTGTAAAAATACATTATTCTAAAAAATAAATAAATAGGAAGTACTAGGATCTGATGGTTTTCTTGTTTCAAAAAAAAAAAAAAAGGACATAATGGTCTTCTTAAGCAAAAGTAAGCAAAATATATTATATAGTAATTAAAATATTTGTTTCCTAACACATAAATAAAAGAAACAAAAATCATAACTTCAAAATATTTTTTTTTTCTTTTATTTGCCTAACTTTATTAAATTTTGTTTCATATTTTTATTATTTTTTAAAATATTAACTTTATTTGTATTTTTTTTTATTAACTACTTAGAAAAATAAAATAACTAAAATGTTTTTTTTTAAACCAGGTAACCCGCCCGTCCCTAGACTAATTAAATTGTCATTTTAATCTATAATTTTTTTAGGAATATACCAAATTAGAAAAGTATTTACAATACTAACAAAAAAAAAAGCAATCATAGTCAAACATACGGTATAATTAATACTCATTATACGGTATTATTAATACATAATACTATATTAATATACAATATTGTACTAATAACATATAATATTGTATTATTAATACCCTAAATTATATTGTGCAATGAGTATTAATCATACCGCATTTTTTACTATGGATGCAAATATTTTCAAATTTACTTAGATCTGCAATTATTTTGTGAGATTGGACGATCCAGCACAATTTCCCTTTAGTCTACGTACTTCTAATTTTATTTTGATTCTTTTACTTTTAAATGTCAAATATTAATTATTATAACGATAATAAAGCTAAAATTTAATATTTTGTGTTAATTTATTACTATATTTCATTTGTAAATTTTTTCTTATTAATTTTTCAAAATTTTAGAAATACGGTTACATCAAACATTTTATTAAGACCCCGTTTGATAACCATTTGGTTTTTTGTTTTTTGTTTATGAAATTTAAGTATATTTCTACTTAAATTTCCTACCATGTGATATATCTTTCCTAAAATGTATCCATCTTTCCTTAAAAGAAAATAGGTGAATACCAACCAAATTTCAAAAACAAAAACAAGCTTTTGGAAGTACTCTTTTTTGTTTCCAAATTTTGGTTTTGTTTCTTAAAATATAGGTAAGATGTAGATATCCAAATAAGAAAAAATCTATGATATGGTAGTTGTTGTAGACTTAAATTTCAAAAACAAAATGGTTATCAAACGGGGCCTAAAAAATGAGGTTTTTTATGAATTAAAATTATTATTCATTGATAACTTTTATGAAATAATTCATTTTAAGATCTAATTTTCGAAACTAGAATTAAACTGGATTAGAATCAATCTACGAAGCCAACACGTTATTGACTTTTTCGATAGAATTAAAATTATTTTTAGAAAGAAATATTTAAATATTGATGTTAGCCGAGATTAAAAGATAAATTTGATGAAATTTAAAGTAAGATTTGATAAAGAAAAAAAAACTTTAATAAAGATTTGATAGAAGATTTGAAGAGAGGTTAAAACGGGTTGAAAAGTGATTGTTTACTACAAAAAAACAAACAAGGGGTTGTTGAAAAGTGGTTATTAACCCCTCCTCATATTCAAAGAACAAATATAGCTTAAATGTGTATACTTTTATAATTGGGGACTAAAATGGAATGAACAAGTGGAGGATTTATATTTTAAGCTAATACATATTAAAATATTTGTAAATTTAGAAATCTTTACTTGAAATGAATTTTTTCTAAAAAATAATTAACTATCTTATCGAAAAATATAAAATTCTATGAAAATTTTATTAAAAAAAGTATTATAAAAATTAAGATTAAAAAAAGAAAAATGGAAAATGGAAAATTTTCCACAAAAATGGTGAGTTTCACCAAGATAGGAATTATGGTGTTTTTTCAAAAAAATAAATTTTATCGGGCATTAGAAAGACCTTCTCTCGACCAGCCCAGCCCAGCCCAAATCCAAATATATAATAATAATAATAATAATAATTTAATTACATTTCACTATGATAGATTTCAACCAATATTTGTAGTAAAGAGTTTAATATTAGAGATTTTGTTCTCCGAACCCTATTTTCGAAAAAAAAAATATTTATTTTTAATCATAATAATAAACAATTGGTTAATTGCAAATTTGAATGTTATAAAATTTTATGGTGGAGTTAAATTCAACCTAATTAATTTATACCATTAATAGTTCCTATCATAAACTTTCTTGTGTTATATTATATTTAGATAATGATTGATAACGGTGGCTCCAATTGTAACAATGTTTACATAGTTGTATGACCTTTATTATCTGGCGAAATTAAGGACATCATAATCGATCTTTGAACGAATCCGAAGCATGTAACAAATATATGATTGCTAATATGAAAAAATTAGGATGTTTATCCAATTACAAGATAATGGCGTCAACTACTGGCTACCATGCAAAAATGTATTATATAACCTAAATGGAAAATATCCACAACCTGGTTTCTTGGCCATTAATTTTTTCGGGCCTGCCAATTATCATTATTCCATATGAAGTAAAACATTTTGTTAAGTCCACCTCCAAAAATTTTATGTATTATAAACATTTCTTTTACCTACTAAAATATTGGAGGGTTTCAAATTCTTATAATTGCGTCATTTACCAATTCAATATTAAATAGTTTTAGATGGATAACCATTATAACGATTGATCAATCTAAACTTCCTAAAATTATTGTTAAAAGCCTTGAAATGGCGACACAAATTGAGAATTACATTGGGTTCAAAAGAAAAAGAAAAATAATTAATGACGCCAAAACATTCTCAGTCCAGCCCAACCTAAATCTGATATATAAGAAATTAAATTTTATCACCTAAATCTTACAATATTTAAATGTCACGAAGATAATAAAAAAATTAATCACAAATTGACAATCACCCTAAATTAAATTATCACCTTTAATTTTCAAACCTTGACCACTAATTGCTAATTACAATTCTAAAATTTTATATCGTACATTCAACCCAATTAATTTTTTATTAAGGCGATTTATACACATAAGAAAATCAAACACAAAACTTATTTATCCCATGCCTATTACAGAATTAATCCATATAACATAAGAAACTGAGTTATCTCAAACAACTAAGAATACGGGTGTACATGAGTTCAGATTTTCAACCCAACCCAAAAATTCAAGTTGGGTTGGGTCATCGGAGTTCAACATTGCAAATATTAATATCTTTCATCAAATTAGACATATACATATACAAATATACATATACAAATAAAATACAATCTCCAACCATTTTTATATTAATGTAATGAAATTGATATAAGCATCAAGTATGTCAATATCTAATCAAAAGTCACTCACCATTCGTCCAACTTTCATGGTTCATTTGGAAGATCTCAACCATAGGTATTGATAAGGTTGGGCCTAGGCTCTATGTTAGCAATTACTTGAAGAGTAAGTTAGGATTTTATTATAAATAGAGAGAGTTAGGGTAGGGTTTAAGCATCCAAATATCGAATGAGTTATTGAGTGATTTTTTAATTATAAATAGAGAGAGTGATTTATCATAGGGCTCAAGAGATTCTCTTGAGAGGGAAGGTTCCAAGACCTATCAAAACTTGGATTATCTTGTAATTCGTTATCTTTTGATATAATCTAGATCCTAGACCGTATCAATTGGTATCAGAAAACTACATAACAACAAATACATTTGATTTTCAAAAAACAAATAGATAATTAAAAAAAAAATCTAACTTTCATAAATCAAATAGATAATTAAAGCCAACAATAACATAATTTGACTATATATTTTATCATGATATATACATTCTAAAGACTTAAAAATATTGGAAAAGAAAAGTCTAAAAATAATAATTAAATAAGATAAATATTCGTACATATAATTATGTTATATGTAAAAATAAATAAATAAATAAATAAACTTAATAATCAATTTGAATTAGTCGAGTTAGATTTATGTCAATCATTGATCCAACCCAATCCATGAAAAAGTCATTACTATCCAACCCAACCCATCAAATTGGGTTGAGTTAGTTCAACACCTCGAGCTAAGAACATCCTCTGAGTTACCACCTAGAATTTTCTTGACACCAAATATTGTAATATTAGACCATTGATTCTACAAAAATAGTTGTGATACACGCAAGTTAAAAAAGATAAAGACACCTGTTATATCTCAGTCTCTGCTTAACCTAAGCAGTAACACTGCACAATCAAAAATAAATTCAGATCACACTTCACATGAGGTTGGCTTAATGTCCCTAACCAAATTTCCTTATGGACCTTTACCTTCCTTCCCAACCCCACTTTCTATTTATCATCTTTCATTACTTTATTTCTTCATTTCTTCTTTACCCATTTTCCACTTCTTTCACTCCCAAACTATAATATCATCAATCAAATCTCCCCAGTATATAATGTATTAACTGTTTTTGTCTACAGTTCAAAAAAGTTGCAGATTCTGCATAAATCACATTTCTATTGGAAGTATAACAGAAGATTCTTTTAAAAATCAATACAACCTAGTTTTAAAAAATAGTTTCAAAAAGGGGCAAGAGTCTCAACAGTTGTGATTACTTGTGTAGAAATGCCTGCAACGTTGCTTTGTCCGAACTCAATGCACACGCGAGATCTTGGCTTCTATATACATACCATGATTTGGAATCAGATAATTTTTTTTTCAGGGATGTATGTTAATGGACAAATGAACTTGACAGTTGAACCCAATGACTGAAGGCTGAAGTTGGATGATAATGGTGGTGATGACATCCTTCTTGTTTTGTAAGTCTTATGTACCAACTACTGGCCTCAGACAAAATGTCAGTCCCTGTCTTTGTCTAATTAATCAGATATATGATTATCAGGACTTGAAATGCTAAAAAACACCTCCACATCAGCCCAGCTAATCAACCAGAAATATCAAAAGTTGGAATACTTAAAAGAACATCGCCACTTCGTTCAAGAAAGGCTGGTTGATATTGGATCACAAGTCTCAGGTCTTGCGTCTCCCTTGTCCGCCAACTCGCAGAGGGGTTTTGTTGGAAACACAAACACAGTTGATTCTGCCATTGAAGGTTGAAAGCTAGCAGAATATCTTGCTGAGGTTAAAGTAAATCTGGGCAACTGTAGCATACCTGAGGCTAAAGGAACCAGCTTGTAGCTAAGGATGTGCTCGGATTTAGGGAGTATTGAAATTGTATCATCATGAGAACCCGATATCACAAAACTCTGTACGTCTGCTAAAGAAAACTTCACTTCTTGTAATAACTTCGATTGATTTTTAATCTTTATAAAGTATGTGAATGGATCTCCAAGGATGGCATAAGGAGGACCCTCCATGAACACAATTAAAGGCGAAAACTCTATATCTACATCGGGTAGCCTATGCGTGGTCAAGACTGAAGCAATATTAGAATCATATTGGTCCTTAGTCCTTGAGTATCTTTTCCACCTAAGTAACACATTTCCTAACCTAACCTTTGATTGATTTATCTCGGAAGTGACAATGAAAACCTTCTTAAATTCTTCCCCAGCCATAAGAAGAGATGGGTCTACAAGTTCACCGCTAGCAGTTTTTATGGAACATGACTTTTCTTCTATCCCATCATTATCTGCTTCAATTGACATGGATATTAGTTCCAATGGGACCTCAGTACAATTTCGGGCACTAATCACCAATATGCAAGTTTCATTTAGGGGCAGAGATGATGACTGATCAGAATGAGGGGTTGCTTTAGTCCTTGAAAGCGACAAGGGGTACCGCCGGAAAGGCAGCAAAAAGTGATGACCAATTGTGACAGCCGACTTTCCATCAATCTGCAAGCTCTTGTGGACATTGATTCTTTGAGCATTTGTTTCATTGCTAAGTGGAGAATAACCCAGGGATACATATAGCATAATGGGCTTAGCTTGATGCCACTTAATTTGCAGTTTGCAGGACCAGGAGTCTCCACCTTTTAGAAAAGGAACAGAAGTCACTCCAAAGGACTGCTTAATCTTCATTGCTTCATCAGAGATCAAATGTGATTCCGCATCATCTTCTATACAAGAAATGGCAAGAAGCTCAACATGATGGTTATCAGAAAAGTTTTCTGCTTCCCTTGGGCTAAACAAACCACCTCCTTGCAGATCGACCAGGTTGATCTTCAACTCGCCGGAGTGGATATCGGGACCCTTGGAGACCACGGTTACGGGTACTATGAAAGTCTCTCCAACTAATGCAGGGGTAGAAACGCTTAAAGTAAGATCTACTTCTGGGTCAAGCTCTTCAACTTGGATCGACTTCAGGCCGGAAAAGACTAGAGCAGGATCCTTGGTTGGTAGACTCTCCACATGATTTTCAAACTTCCAAAGAGGTAAATCATCCATTGAAACGGGGCTTTCAGCTCGGCAACAGATTGTAAAGTTTGGCCATATCTTGGCAATAACAGAGGTGCATTCAAGTTTCCCACTTTGAGCTGAAGAAAAAAACAGCATTAGCATAAACTTTAAATGATTGGTATATTCAGACTCTCCACATGGGTTATCTTTTTATGCCCTTTGTATTCTTTCATTTTTATCTCAACCAAAGTTCGGTTTTGTATTTAAAAAAATGATAATGAATCATAATTCCCCTTGGCTTCATGGGCATACCAGAATATCATCTTCGTTTGTTGGTGTCTTAACTTCTTTGATGTATGTTCACACACTAATATATAATCAAAATTCCAAGAACTCGTGAGAAAGAAACTGAATTACCAGATTTGATTTGATATGTCATCCGTAGCCATTTATTTGATGAAAGTGCAAGAGAAGGAGCCCACTCAACTCGGTTATCATGTTGATCACTGGCCATTGCATCAGAAGGACGACTTTCAGAATTCATTATAACAAAGTTACACTCTGGTTGATTAAAGTGAACTTCCAATTGATCAAGTTCAATGGCAAGGGGCAAGTGAGATAGAAGTGATACGGTAATCAAAGTAGTAACCCCAGGCTTGATTACTTGTTCATGAAAAGCAACTGAAGCAAGAAGTACCGATCGAAGAGGGCTCACTAAATCAATTTCAAGATGTACAGGATTGTCTCCCACTTTGAGCTCTTTGCCATGTTCGACTGCGGCCAATACTGATTCTTCATGAACAAGATTAAATACTTCATTGTGGATTTTTTCCCTCTGTTCTAGAGTTGCAGGGCCAACTGGGCAAAAATCATTGGATCTGAGAGACAACATATGAACATCAGATGATATGGGAAGTGCAGCCATTTCAAGAGAGTACTCCAAATAATCTTTCACAATACCATGCTTCTTAGATAACTCTCGCAAGTAACCAAGGACTTCCCATAACAAAGTGGTCCATCCCTCTCTCCTATATAAACTTGCAACATTATCAAAGTGATGTTTTGCATCTTCTAAATCATCCATCAGATAATGCTCTTCAGCTATCTGGAATGCACAAAGAGAGCTCATTCTCTGAGCTTTGACCTGGCTGCATGAATCGTAAGCTTTTTTGAGAAGATTGATCATCTTGAATGGATCTTGATGTCTTTTTTCTTCAGCCATGGCAATATTCAAGTACTCTTTATCAGTAACACTGCATGTACGAGACAAGTAAAAAATTGGAATCTTGGATATAACAATTATATATAAAAAGATGAATTGAGAATACACTTTTTCAATACATACGCTTGCATAACCACTGCATCAACTTGTTCAAGTGACCTGGAAGACTGCCCCACATATACTGACGGTGCCAGAAACTGGGTTGAATTTTCCAATTCCTCTGTATTAATGTACATCGACAACATCAACTCAAAAGATGATCTCTTCTCCTTCAGGTAGGTAGCAGCTAACTGTTTCAAGTGTGAGTTTCTGGATCAAATAAAATTCCTTCCCAACTTGATTAAAGCTCACACAGATAATTATAGTTTGCTTAGATTGCATGTTATAAAAACAAGAAAAGTTTCGATATGTGTTGGTATTAAACAATGCTATAAATAAGTCGTCTAGAAATGCAGTATTCTCAAGGCATCAAAAAGACATGCCTTGAATGCTCTAGGCTATTTAAGAATTCTGACGGGTATACGATTAATTAAAGAACAATGAGTTTTTAATTATTGAAATAAGCAATGCTCTAATAGCATAACTAAGTAAAAGTGCCATCAGTTTTACAGACCAACAATTGAAACGAAACAAGGTATAATATCATATGTTACTTGGTTCACAATTACTAATATGCATATGTGATTGTTGGTTATTTGCCATAAATAGCCTCCTCTTATTTATTTCCTTATTTATTAGATGAATGCCTAGTATTTGTTATATTATTGATTTATAGAGGATATGATCCTAATGTGTTATTTTTTCCTTATTTGTATAGTAAGAGTTTCTCTATTTAAGAAACACCTATTCTCCATGAATAATATAGAAGAAAATTATTTCTCTTCAAATTTTTACACAGTGATATAACATGTCTTTTGAATAGAGTTATGCATAAAGGCTACTGGAAGTAAAACATGAAGGAGGAACCATGCCTGATAGTAATAAGCGGGATAAAACTCCCATTCAGTTAAAGCCTTGTTTCCAGTGCCTAGGCCCAGTGATGGGATGGTAAGACTGGTTGCTGAGCTTGTCTCTAGCAACTCGGCAAATACCATAAATTGTCTACTCATCCATTCCCGGTGAAGAAATTCAGTATCCGGCTGTCCAACTATCCGACTGTACAAGGTAATGTGTTGGCGGAACCATGTCACTGCTTCGATAACCTTTCCACTGTGCAATAACAAGGTTGATATCTTAAAGTGCAACTGCTCTGCAATTGTTCTAATTTCAACCAACCGCTGAATTGATAGTACCCTTGATGGTATCCCTGAAATCTGCACACAGAATAAGAAATGTTAGTGGTGGCAATAGACAATGACTGACCCTCCATCCCTCTCACAATATAGACACATATGTCAGTGCACGGCAACAAGATCCAACTAAATACTAACTCTGTTATTATTTTGATTAAATGTTGTCAATTCAGTAATAATCTTTGTGAAATTAACCAAGGTACCAATAAAGTAGTCAAATTACCGCAGCTTTTTTTTCTAATGCAAAACCAAGCTTGATTGGAAAAATAAAATATTTTACAAAGGAATACAAATAAATGAACCCTACAAGCGGAGTCCATACACTAAGACACAAACTCTATCCAAAACATTCACATACCAACCCTTAACAAATCTATTATTCCTCTCAAGCCAGATACCCCATAAAACAACAAATTATAACGTCTCCCAAAGGACTCTACCCCTATATCAAAAAGGGGATTCAGAAAGCCTCATTTATCATGGAACAGCAGACCTTATAACAAGCCAAGCAGATCCCAAAAGAAGGCCACGGAAATCCCAAATGCGCAGCCAAACTGGCAGCCTCACAAAAATTTTGTTTTCAAAGCGCAAGGCACAACGCAAAGCAACACTCATCTTAACCGACCCAAGTCGAGAGGCGACAAAAAAGAAAGATCCAAGTGAAGCAAGATCCCTATCTACACAATGCAAACCATTACACCCCCCCCAAAAAAAACAGCCAAAAGTATTTGACATTCTTGGTCTGAGAGTGAACAAATTAGACAAGTGGAAAAAAGAACGGGAGGAAAAACCCTTGAAGGATCAGGGGGCCAAAGACCCACCTCCCTCCCTCCCAGACACACATGAGTATTGACTAGAATCAAAAGAAGATTAGCATCGTTCATTGCCTTTCTATCTGACGGACGATGGTCGAGGCACTGAGATATAGAAGAAAGCAAACACATGACAATAATAACCCGAAATAAAGCAACACTCGACTGGCAACAGTGAAAGAAAATCAACGATGTAAATGATAATATACCTCCCACAACTTGTTGTAGGCATCCTCATAAAACCGTAAAGCTTCAATCCAGTCACTTAGGAACTCTGCATACACAGCAGCCTAGCACAGGATGACATAAAGACAAATAAAGTGCAATCCATTAACTCAGAGGACACTGTATGCAATCATAGAATTTCGGTATACAGTGCAATAGGGGAAAAATTTGAGGTGCTGTAACCAACTTGTGAGAAAAAAAATTGTCAAACGTTCACCTTTCTGATGTTAAAATACATAGTACTAACTAACTACAGTCTTGCACTTCTATCACAATTTTCTTTTCACACACGAAACACTTGAGAAAGGCTGAAAGGTAGATATTTGAAGAACGCATATTTCCCAAGAATGGTTAGAGTGCATGATTTATTTTCAAGTTCCTCATCAGATATGTCTCAGCCTTAATGTTGGCAGAGGTGACTCAATAATGTTGCCATCAGGGCAAGTCAAAATGTCATTCCTAAGTAAAAATCCTTCTTTTTTTAAACAAGGATAACCACGCCCGTCCCTAGGCCAGATATCGGTACATCAAAGGAATGGAAACACGGGAGGTGACTACAAATTAATGTCACCAGTGAATGTCGAACCTGAGACCTTGAGGAGAGCACACCTTCAAAGTTCAAGTCTTCAACCACTGTGCCACCCCTTGGAGAAAGTAAAAACCCTTCTAATGGAAATAAAAAAAAATTCGGAAACCTCCACTATACCTAGGTTAACCACGCTCTTCCCAAGACTAGCATCAAGAGACATCGACGGAATAGAGACAGGGGAGGTGTCTACAAATTAATGTCACAGGTGAGCTCAAACTTATGACCCTGAAGGGAGCACACCTTCAAAGCCTAAGTCTTCGACCACCACGCCATCCCTTGGGGACCATCTAATGGAAATAAATTGTTAAACACACCTTACATATCATCTAAAAAGTTTGCTTCCTGAGAGAGGAGAACTTACTTTAAAGCAATACCGAATATTCAACTCAGGGTAATTGTAAATCCTCTTTTCAACACGTGTTTTAACCTTCCTTCCTTCATCTTTATAGAATGCATTTGCTAGTTCTGAGAAGAAGTTCGATAACCTGCGCAGGGGTGTTACTTTTACAAATAATAATGACGAAGTGGCTACTTTTCAAGTTGTAGACAAAACACAAATGCAACTATTTTCTGTAAAAGTCATCTTTTCAAAGGAAAATGAAATGCCTGAGAAGGGATTGCGTTAGATCCGAAGCATCATTGGGTTTAACAAAGAAGACATATTTCGAGTCCAATTCACCACGTTTGCGTAAAGCAACCATTCGATCCTCGTTGATATAATCTGCAATAAAAACCTTAAATGTACACATAATTACAACAACAAGAAAGAACTAACACACAATTCGATTGCATCATGTTAAACCATCAATCAACCCAAAAAAGTTTAAGCTAGTCTGGTAGGTTGGGTTAAATTTAATTATAGTAAGTGTTGGTTGATATAATTAAATTTATCCTCAATCCATCAGCTTAGGCATTTAGATTGATTGGTGGTTTTACATAATTCAACATGGTATCAGAGCAGTTGTAGAGCAGTTGTAGGACATTTCTCAAATTTCAAAGCCCACGAGTGAGGGGGAGTATTGGTCGATACAATTAAATTTATCCCTAATCCATCGGCGTAGGCTAATTCAACAACTCTAACTCATGATCCCTAGCCCTAATACATGTTGAATTATTTAAACCATCAATTAGGTCGGGTAAATTTAATTATATAAACCAACCTAAAAGAGAAGAAAAAAGAAACAGCCAAGGAAAATGTGAATACCTTGAGAATCGAAAAGGACGATAATAACAACCAATTTGATATTCCTGGAACGAGCCACACCTCTACAAACCAAACAAAACCAATTCGAAATCAATTCAATAACACAAATCAAGCAAGAACACGATTAGGGTTAATACTTGAGGAGATCGAGATCGGAGCAGAGCTGGAGCCACTGAGTGGGGTCGCCGGAGACATGATGGGAGGGGAAGAGAGCGGCGAGGAGAGAGGGAACCTCGGATCGGTGCTTGAGAAGCCAACGGCGCTTGAAGATGCCGGGCGGGGGAGAGGAAAGGGGATGTTCAGAGGCGTCTTTGGGGGAAGGAGGAGGGAGAAGAAGGGAGACCTTGGAGAGGTCGGGAATGGCGAGGGTGTGGATCGGAGGCTGGTCGGAGAGAAGGTGGGCGGAGATTGTGGGGTGAAATTCCGGGCATCCGACGAGGGAGATCAGCCGCACTGGTGGCGTTTGTAGCTCTTCTGGATAATTCTGCATTCTTCGTCTTCTTCAATGGCTTTCTTTGACAGTTTTTCTGATACATGCAAGGAAGGAAGAAATGGCGGATCTAGTAGTGTTGCGCCATTGTTGTGGAATTGATAGGAACTCAAGACTGAAGAAACGATGGATGTAATTTGGTGCCAAATCATTTTTTTATATGTTTTTTTATGATAAAAAAAAGTCAACTTTAGAATTTGTATATCAAAGGGTGTGTGATTTTACTCCCCAATTTGAATTAAAAAAAAAAAAAAGAATCCATATTTAAAGATACACATTCAAATAATAAGCTATTATACATATATATATATATATATATTACATATTCAAATTGATTCCATATTGATTTTTTATTTTTTATTTATTCGTCATTTCAATTATTTTTATGATGAATAAAGAAAATCATGATTTTAACCAAATTTTAGAATTTGTTTGATTGATATTGAAGAAATTCGTCGAGGAAAACAATCAAAATTATGACTTAAATTTATATGTTTTCGATTGACTCAATATTTTATAAATTCGAAATTAGAAGAAAAAAAAGTAAGCTTATATTTCAACTTAAAATTAATTTTTTCAACATCCATTCACATATTCATGCATAAATCTCGAAAAGGGATATTTTGCTGATGAGAAATTACGGTCAATTGCAATTTGTCACGCCATTATCTCAAATTTAACCATGAAATTAAATTAAATTTTGAGGTAATATTTTTTAAAATTAAATTGAAAGTTGTATTATTTGAATTTGGATGAAAATTAAATTAAACTTAAGCTCAAATAACCAGCTCAAATAAAAAAGTCCAAAGTCCAAATGATCTAGTCCCAAGACCCAAGTTTTGTAGACAATCTAAGAGGCCAAGACCAATGGCCTACCCGGACCCAATCCCATGATTCATAGAGGTCAAGCCCAATAGTCCACCAATGGGCCCAATCTTCATTTCAAGAAGTCCAAATTTTGAACCAATGGTTCCCTATTTAGTTCAGGTGTATAAAATAATATTTTTTGGGGGGAATTTTGCATGTATAACAAAAAAAAAGTACAAAAAGTATTTTTATCTATAGCAAAAAATTAAAATTAATTCATTTGTAGCACAAAATTGAGTTCTATCACTGATTGAGTCATATTAGTGATAGAATTCAACCAATGATTGACTCACTTCATCACTGTTTGATTTTTTTATCGACGAATTATTTTAAAAATTATGCTGCAAATATAATACGAGAGGTAGAATGCGTTACTAATGGTAAATTCTCAAAAAATAATAATAATAATTATCAAACAAGACTATAGGTGGTGAGGCGAATTTACTTCAGTTGATCCACGGTAAAAACTAAGTAATGCTCAGCTCATAATAATCGTAGTTACCAAATTTCATTATGGTATTTTTCTGCATCAAACCATTGGCTTTGCTTAGCACATTTATTCATAAAATTTAAGGTTACAGAAATGGCATTTTCAGGAAGGGAGGAAAAAGTTTATAAAAGGAGCTTCCTTTCTTGTCTCAAACATTTTATCTTATATCCACAGCAGCTTCTATAAACTATACATGTTTTTCCAGCTTATCACAAATGGCAGAAAATTAGCAACAAAGAGGCTAAAGTTATTGTAAATGTGACTGTGCAAGCTGCAATTCTGAACGATCAAATCAGTCCTTCTAAAACAAGAAGTTCATCCAAGAGAGCAAGCTTTTCTTCTTCAAGGGTCTTCACTTCATCTTCAACTTCTTTCAGTTCTGTTCCCAGAGAAAAGCTCTCTTCCTCCAGGAGCAAATATTTTCTTCTCAAGGCGCGGTACTCGTTCCCAGATGCAGATGAATCTGGCAACGAATCCGAATTCGACCTTTCGGGCTGCTGGAATGCTACTGATGGTTCATTCTTCAGACTTCTTTTGGAGGCCTTCTGTGCTGGAAAAGACCCCTTCATTCGATCATTTTCCCTTGCGTCTTTCCCTTGTAAATGAGATGCTGTGGAAGCTTTTTGATGCAAAGCTTTCGGATATTCAATCCGCGACATGGCTGGACGGTTCTGTGTTGTGCTGCAGATACTACACACAAGATTAAAAGAACAAAAGAACAGATGATTAGTCGTTATGTACTGCAGGGTTTGAGAGCTGGACATTGATGTAAGGCAATGAAGTTTGTCACAGTATAGTGTACAAGAACATTCACCGTCAACAACATCAAAGCAGGCCATGCATTATCCCTTGAGAATTACTTCAAAACATTTAGCCCCGTTTGATAACCATTTGGTTTTTTGTTTATGATTTTCTTTAAGCTTATTTTTCTTCTAATTTCCTACCATGTGTTTTGTCTTTTCTACGATATATCAATCTTTCTTTAAGAAAGTATATAAATGCTAACCAAATTTCAAAAACAAAAACAAAATTTTGGAAGCTATTTTTTATTGTTTCCAAATTTTGGTTTAGTTTCTAAAAATATAGGTAAGATATAGACATCCAAGTAAGAAAATAGTTGTTGTAGACTTAAATTTCAAAAACTAAAAACAAAATGGTTATCAAATGGGACCGAAAAACAAGTCTGCAATGAACGTTGCAACCACTTTAAAACTGAATGCCCAACAAAACATAAAATACCAACAGTCGGGGAGAACCTCAACTTGACAACAAGATCATAAACATGCTGAATTTCATCATCACTAAGAATCGTCTTGCCTCTTCCATATAAAATACAGATTACAGATAATCTTAAAAGTTTCAGAGGCTGTTTTAAGGTCTGTATTGATCACTTGAGAAGTCATCGTGTGAAATCATTGCTACTTAGTACGGTCAACGTAGGCGGTTCTCTATGACGACTATATGTCACACTAATAAATAAAAAACTATTCCAATCATTTAAGTGATAGGAAAAGGATAGCAATACTTCTGCCCAACATAAGTCAACCAAAACATAGGCAATTGGTTAAGATATATAACTCAATCTTACCCCCAATGAAGAAGTCAGAAGTATGAATCCCCAAAATAATAAATAATGTTAAGCATCAAATACAATGGGAATAAACAAGACCTACAAGTAGTAATAGACAGAAAAAGGAAAACAGAAACAAGCATTAGCATTAGAAAGCTTAGGCTAATTAGGAAGTGGAACAAGCAAAGAATAGCAGTCAACCAATCGCCCGAATAGAGAAACGCTGCCACCAAGAAGGCGAAACTTATTAGAACTTGAAACACGGTTGCACAACCTTCTGTATTGATCTTTACCTTTTTACTTCGGTTCTTGTTGTGTTATATCTTAAGCAGTCATACAATCAATGGCTCTGTGCTACAGATCCCTCAGTCAAGAAATTAACAACTGGTTGACCCTAAAATTTATCATTTTTGTAGAGCAACATTGATAAAGAAAACCCAATGGTTATAAGACTTGGGATCTCCTAGTTATGAGGTTTGAAACCATGAATTAGCTTAATTATAAAATCTGATTTAAACCTCAGGTTAAGCGCGAGTGCCCGACTATATAGTGCTGCTAGGGGCTGTTTGTTTGGCATATTTAGGTAGGATTTAGTTTTAGGATTTATTAACTCATCCTCGAAAACCTACTTCCAAACGAGTCTTTACTAACTTCTAATTTTACTTTTAAAAATAATTTTTATTTCTAATCATTCATTTATAACTAATCAATCATTTATAAACACTCATTTTTAATCTTTCTTTTCAAATCAATCAAAATAACTCATTTTTAATCATTTCTTTTTTAACTACTAAAAATAACTAATCATTTTAAATTTACATCCAAACAAGGTTTTGAATTTACAACTCTCAATTTTTAAGTACTCAACATAACTCTTCAATATAACTCCTTAAGCTAAATCCACATAAAAGGAGTGAATTGAAGGGAAAATCCCACCATAAATGGAACCAGAATACATAGACAAAACGCACATTAAACCTAGAAAACAAAATCGCAACATCAAATAAAATCTAAAACCAAAGAAAAAACGAACAACCCCATGAAAAAGCTCATGCCACTGAATCAAATCGAACCCAAATGAAAGGGTATAAAGAAAGTAGAAAACAATAACAGAGAAACCCATAAAGAACTCGGATCCCACCTCGAAGAAATCGCGATTAGCACCTTTCGGCAATTGAAAAGGGTAATCGGCGAGGGAGATTGAAAGAGCCCAAGTTTGAACGTTGCAATGGACGAGCGTCAACGATGAATTGAAACCAACTCTTCGACCATTATTGTTGCGTAGAGATTTCAGAGATATATGGCAACAAAGGGAAAGTTGAAGTTTCTTCCTCCAAAAAGGACGGGACTTGTATATCTTGTTATCTAAGTTGTCTATGTGGCACAATTATATGTTGCCACGTGTAGATTTGAAAAATTAAGGCTCTTACCCACTTTAAAAAATTAATTATAACAACTTTTTTAAAATATTTATAATACCAAAATATTAAACCTTCATTCAATTTCACTCGGGGTGTGTTTGGGCCCCGTTTATGTAAACCTAACATATATTACTTCTTGTTACATAACCAGCCCTTCAAACACCGTTTTTCTTTTTCTTTTTAACTCATTTAAATTAAGAATTAGCTCTACTAAACGATCATATACATCTATATGGACAACCACTTAATATTGAAATCCATAATTTAAGACAACAAAAGCAGTAGACATCTATCGACCATAAAATCACGAGTTTGAATCCCTTCATCCCTGTTGTTGTAATCTCGAAAAAAAAAATCCATAATTTAATCTTTAAAAAAAAAATAAAAAATTATTAATTTGTTAAATAAGAAAATATTCATCTTCATCGATTATTACACAATTTGTATTAATCTCATTGTAAATTTTTGGTTTTTTAGTCTGGTACTTTGTTTAAGAAAGAATTTGATGATTGGGTGTTCTTTTTCTGTATGCATGATATTCCATTAAATGATTACAAGAGACTTTAGAAGCATTTCCAACACCTCTTTGAAGAACACAAGGAAAGCCATCAGATTCGTCTAACCTATCTCAGAAGCAGAAGAAATTGAAAACGAAAAACTAAATGCTTTGGTAGCAGCCAGAGTAGGTTGAGCAAATGATCATTAACATGTATTCTCGATCCAAAGGTTCCAATTCAAATCTTCAACTTTCAAATATTATCGTACTAGTCCCCAAAAGGTGGTACAGTGGTTGAATACTTAGGCATTGAGGGTATGCTCTCCTCAAAGTCCGGAGTTCGAGTTTTTCCTATAACAATACTTCTTCGATGTCTCTAGTGTCTGACCTAGAGACGAGCGTGGTTAACCTTGTTTCAAAAAAAAAAATTATCTGTTTAGATTCTTGTTTAGTAAATTAAATTGTCCTGTGTGGGTGCTCACTGCTCATTTTGAGCTTCAAATACATGATCATGTATGAGAGTTATAACAAATTCTAGAAAGTGTTGAACAGATACATCTTTAAAGTAAATGGAAGAGGGAAGATTCATGTTCAACCATGATATTGTAGCATTTTTTAAAGTAAATGTTCGATCACTATAGTACTTATGATTTACCATGAGATATAATGATGATACTTGCTGAGCAAAAATGACACAAGATTCATTCATTTTGTCAATCATTGGAAGACAATGTCACTAATAACAAGTGAAAGAGGATGTTGTTTCCAACATAACATAACAGAATACACCCTAATAATCGACTCAAATCTGCCAAAAGTCAGACAGAAATCAACTTTAAGTTGTCCAGAACAGTGAAAAGAATGTCTAACTACTTGCATTTCGACCTACGAACTAAACTGCTCGGTTTTACAAGCTAAGGGGCATGTTGCTGCAGTTCATACCAGATTCTACGGATGGAAAATAATGAAATTTTTACAACGTTGGATATAGAACATACTTTTCCTCAATCATCAAGATGAGTTTTTGTCTGCAGAACAGCCGATTTTTCATCCCCACATGTCGCACCCGGATATGTCGTGATTGTTAACTTGAATGATGCTAGCATCTTGTATTCTTTCCTTGGCTTCACCCCAAATCAAAGATGCAGTTGCTGAGTCCAAGTTAACTATGTTTTTCTTGCTTGCAACAGGAGATTTTTCCATGGCCAATCCCACAGGACTCTCGTTTGAGGTTAGGCAGCTTTCGGTGGAACAATCAGCCCTTTGGAAAGGAAGATTAGCCTGCACTTCATCTGTACCATTCAATCTTTCCATCTCTTCCAATTGCGTAGCGTAGAAACTAAATGGGTCGATGGAGGAACTTTTCGGGCTCTTACGATCCTGTCCTTGAGACTTCTTGCAGTCTGAGTCCGAAACTGCACCTCCAATGAATTGGTCTGCAAGCATTTTACAAGCACTCTCAAGCATGGCCAAATATCTTCGCTCGGCATCCTGTCGAATTCGTAGGTGCTTCTCTGCCTGCCCAATGGTGGTAAAGGTCAGCTAGCTGAAGATAGACCCCAAGTTTCATTATTAATTAACACTTGGAAGTTCTCATCCGATCAGAAGGCACAAAAATCTCAACTGCTAGTTATACTTATACTGGTGTATCAGACATTTTCAATCAGAAATTCTCAACGTAGTCGAGCATGAAAGTAATGAACTAAGCAAGTAATTAGTCAATCCACCCAAGCATTCTTTAACAGTGTTTTGGATCTTCATGAAATATGTCCAAAACTATAATCAATGTCCATTTTATGTCAAGGATGAGAAATTTTACCTCAACTTGCAGATGTAACTTACTTTGCACTTCCATTTGTGCTCTTAATGCCTCCTTAACTTCATAACCCCTAAAACAGACGTCTAAGTCATACACGGTTTGAACATACTCAAAACATTAAAAAACAGCATTCAAGGCATTATCATAAGTATCTTAAAGGAGGGGAAAAAAACTCTTATCTTACTCGGCCATTTCAGATATTGGCAAGTCAGGAGAGAAATTATTGGTACTTGGACTTTCTAAAAGATATCCACCTGATGTTCATGGCACCAAGCGATAAATAAAGACTTAAACATTTGGTGTTAAAACTTTCAGAATTTAGTAGCTAGTGCAAATACTGGTGGTGAGAGGAGCAAGATCTTTCGGATAAGAACTCCGTGACCCAACACTAATAACGTAGTTAAATATCAGCAGACTCATGGAGGACACATATCATGATATGCAAGAACAAAAATAGAGATGTATCGCTTACCATCTTTAGATGTCTCACTCATATCCTTCCCTGATTGCTTACCTAATCTGTATTTCTGTAATGAAGAAACAAGCATACATAAACATAAATTCACAACGAATTGCAACATCAGATTTTTTTTTTTCTTTTGCTTTTCATTATGACTACCTGGAGGTGGCTCTTCAGATGAAAGAGAGTCAGTCCTTTGACATTCATAGTTCGCATTAGTGCTTTTGGTGTAGCTTCTGCACAAGTGTTCAAATGTCAGATCCTTATTGTTGATTAGAGTTCAAATATATGACCCATATCCCCCTCACCAACAAATCAAAAGAAAGATACTACGAAAACAGAAGACATATCAATCATACAAATTCTCTATACTGCAAACAAATGGACGTACTATTTTTAATAAATGTGAGAATGGGGATTTGAATCTTTGACCTCAAAGAAAGGAAAAGACACCTTAACTGCTAAGTTGGGTTAGCACGAAAAGCTCAGCACCTTGCCAGCTAGATCATTAAGCTAACTTGTGAAGGTTTTCAAACTACGAAAACCTCAAAGTTCAAAACTATATTATACCAACCAACAATTTCTAACAAGATTATTTATTAATTATTCATATACAAATTTGAAGTCTTGAACAATGTCAAACAAAGTGGAACTACAATCAGGCTCAGTTGCAGTGAATATTTGAAGATGAAAATGATGAAACATACTACTACTACTACTACTTAGGGACCAATCAAAATTCTATAGATTTGTTTGTAATCTAACTTCAGATCTTTTAGAATTTTGCAGTTTAATAGTTTATGATGTTTAATAGAGTCATCATAATTCACATTGAATGAAGTAGAGACCTAGTTGGGTAGAAAATCCAAGGGTAATTATAAATTTGGGCTTTATCAGAAAAGTTTAAAAAGAATTTTTAGTAGACATACAGCTTGCATTTCTAGAACTATAGATGCCAACAGATTTGGAAGGAAGATAAAGAAGTTTCCTGGAACAAATTTTTATCTTTTTTTCTTGAGTTTTCAACCTTGGAGGTTTACTCTAGCAGAGTGTCATTTTGAGCTACTTATCATATTCTTAATACAATCATTTCAACTAAAAACATAGACAAAACAACTGAATCTACTCAAGAATTGTTCCCCCAAAACGTATTCCAATAATTTTCCATGAAGTGCAAAAGGAAATGACAACTAGCAAGCAATACTTTGTACTTGTGTTGAAAAAAGTTTCTTTTATAACAAGAAAAAATGAATGGTTACACCACGGAGCCATACCAAAAGAAAGTCACCGATACCAAGGAATGCAGACAAAAGTTGCAGGGATTCCAATCATTAAAAATAAATAAAATAAAAACAAAGTGACCCATCCTCCCCCATGATATTTGAAATTTGTCTTCTTGACTGTGCTCTAAATGTAACAACAGCAAAGATCAAATATCCTAAATCTACTCAAATTTTGAGCCATTTAGATACCCTTCGTAGGCAACAACTATTTATGAAGATTATTCAAAGCACAGAACCCCCATTTAATCTTTTGGACCCCAAATGCCTGAAAGCAAGGCGTAGAAACCAACAGAACTTCCACGGCTTAGAAAAAAGTCATCAAATTTTAAAGATTGATTTAGAGGAATTGAGCTTGGCCTTCCATCCCATTTATCTAAAGTCTGAACCCATATTTTCCTTTTCTGTCATAAGCTATCTAATTACTACCTTTCTTACCAGGCCAAATGCTTAATGATTGCCATCAATGGGAATCCCGACCCATTTACATTGTAAACATCAGTCGCCTAGTGGTCAAGAGGACCTCATGGAAACTAACAAGTGATGAGTTCACTATTCCCTTGCTTCCCTCACCAAAGCAACATTACACACTGGAATCTCTTGGAGTCCTAGGCATTCACCTTTTTGTAACTATGACTTATCTTTTCTATTTGGTCATTGGCAGCATCTTTTGTAATGTTTCTTTAGTCGCCTATGTAATATTCATTTATCAATAAAAGTTACCGTTTCCTATAAAAAAAAAAAAGGAGTTCACTACTCGTTTACCTAAAAATTAATTTTCTATGAATTTTCTTGACATCTAAATGTTGTGTTTGATGACAATAGCGGAGACGTATGCAAGATGAGCCAGACAGTCATCAATCCAAGTTTTCAACGAATGTGCCACCTCTTGGAGACAAGTGAAAAGGGGAATTAGTATCCGGTGCATCAACCATTTCTCCAATTTCAAAAGTACTCAAAATCAAAATCCAACAATAAACAGTCCGAAAAAACAGGTACTAAGCAGACAATCGCCGCAATTCCATAGTAAAACCTAGAAATGGTATTCAAACAAATTGAGTAAAACAGTACATAGCAGCAAACCAAAACATCAACAAACCAAAAAACAAAAGACGAAGAAGTAAAAGCAAGAGAAGAGAAGAAAGAAGCACTGACTGCTAGCACCGCCGAGCTGAGTGACGGCATCGATGAAGCGCTCGTGGAGATCAGCGGTCCAGCGGAGGCGAGGTTTGGGATCTGAAGTCAAGACGAGACAAGGATCTCCCCGGTGGCTGTGGCTGTGGCCGTGGCCGCCATGGATCTGAATGTCTCCGTCGGGATTAACAAGTCTGGGAAACATAACCCTAATAAGCTTCTTCTTGGAAGAGAGAAATGCCCTAACTGGAAATGGATGAACAGATTACAGAGAGAATGGATTTTGATTAACAGAGAAATCGAGTCGCCACCATTGCCATTCTCTGAAGAAGAAGAAGAAGAAGAAGAAGAAGAAGAAGAAGAAGAAGAAGAAGAAAAGGGGGAAAAGTAAAGAGAGAGAGAGAGGGAAACAGGGAGTTGACACAGATTTCAAAGCTTTGTCTTTTTCTCTCATCATCGTCTTCGATGCACCAATTACTCCTCAAAATTATAATACACAGATGTAATAATAAAACGACTACGATTTTTCCATCCAATGGCATAACCGTAATTCATTATATATATACATATTTTTTTTTTTTTTAAGTTCTAACCATTGCAATAGATTTTTATCACAATTTAGTGGGTTTTGATTTCAATATGCTTTTGATGTTGGCCGCTGTCAGTTTTAAGATTTATTAATTTTTGTTCGAAAATTTACATTCAAATGAGTTTTTATTAATTATTTTTATTTTTAAAATTAAAAATGATCCGTTTTTGTAATTTTCATTTTAATTGTTTATTTATAACTATCCAATCATTTCTAACCACTTATTTCAGTTTTAAGATTTATTAATTTTTGTTCGAAAATTTACATTCAAATGAGTTTTTATTAATTATTTTTATTTTTAAAATTAAAAATGATCCGTTTTTGTAATTTTCATTTTAATTGTTTATTTATAACTATCCAATCATTTCTAACCACTTATTTTTAATCATTCATTATAAATTAATCAAAATAACTCGTTTTAAATTATTCGTTTTTAATTATTACTTTTTTTACTACTAAAAGTAGTTGCTCATTTTAAATCTACATCCAAACAAGGTTTTGACTCTAACTACTCTACATAAAAACTACATTCAAATGAATTATTGACTACAAATTTCAATTTTTAACTTCTCAATATAACTTATTAAGCTAAATCCTATCTAAATATGATGTGTTAAACGACCGACTTGCATGTATTTCGATTAATGTCACATCATCTCTTATCTTATCATTTTTTTTATATGAAGAAAATTCTTAGAAAAATAATTATGTAAAACTGTTTTTCGATCCAATGAAAATAAAGAATGAATGGATTCCATTCCATAATCTCTTAGTTGTGATAATTGATATTTTATTCTTTACATTTATAATTTTTATTAGCAATTGTGTTAGTTATCATGATGTAAATTTTGTTAGCAAAATTTATGCAGTGCACCTCTAATATAACTATTATTTTCCTCTTTGATATCGTTTCAAAAAAAAGAAAAATATTTGATACGTAAAATTCTCTATTTGTTTCTTTGATATAAACAAACAAAAAAACAAAACGTTGCTCTTAACTTTAATGATTTTGTTAAATATTTGATAACAAAAATAGTGGATTAATTACTTTAAAGGATGTAAACAATGAATTTCACTCTGACACTTGAAAATTTTATTAATTTATTAAATAACATAAAATTTCATACTTCAAATTTCTTATAAAATTGTTGCAAACTTTTATGTTTCCTATATATATGATAATATAAGTATCTTCAACACATCTCAAAACCAATTGATAACATCAAAAGTAATTCATATATTTTTAAGAATGTTAATTTACTCACTTTTCTGGTGTAGGAGATAGTAATTCTAACAATAATCAAATTCTAACTCTTCCATTCATATTTTTGTACAAACTCTAATTTCCTCTTTTCTTTTTAATGTTTTTTTTAGTTTTTCGTACATGTGACTGAAGTAGCCTGCCAGAAGACTAGTGTAACTCAAGATGCACCAAAATATTACTCTACTTTTTTTAATTGATTTTTTAAAAATGCTTTAAGGATAAATTTTAAAATTTTAAAAATCTAAGATCAAATAATTATGGTCATTATTCTCTATAAAAAGAATATTTTTGTGGTCTCTCTCTCTATATTTTGTAGATATCAAAATTAATGTTGTTTTGAGATCAAAGTTTTTTTTGTTGTAAAAGGTTTGAAATTTTCAACGTAACCAAAATATTATAGTTCAGATATATATATATATATTTTAAAAGTGTGTCAACTCAATTCAACCATGATTCATTCAATCTGAAATTATTCAAATTCTCTTATTTCAACTTTATTGACCTGAAAAATGAAAATAACAAGCTACAAATTTAATGAAAAAAGTGAGCAATGATTATTTTGATATTTATTGATGTCGGACCCATCTTGATAGCTCTGTAACTCTTTACCAAATTGATTGGTAGAGATAATTAGCATAAGGTGAACTAACTTTTAAAATAATTTTTCTAAAAAAAAAACTTTTGAAATAATTCTGGATAGTCAAAAGTTTTTCTTTTCGGGTTTGACAGCAAATAAAGATTACTTTGTTAAAAAGAAAAAGCTTTTTTAAAAAAGAATTGAAACAAATGATATATATATATATATATATATATATATATATATATATATATATATATATATATATATATATATCCTTATTTATTTATTTTTGTTAGGAGTTCGCTACTATTCCATGTTAGTAGAGAGGTAAACTACTCTCTTTATCAATTGATGAAACTATGACTTAATTTAAGATTGGTGAAATCAAAGTGATACCATTTTGAAGAATAAGTGGATTAATTTTTTTTTATTATCAATTGATTTTGAAAGGGATAGAGGCTTTGCAAATTGCAAATGATATCTTTGATACACTTCTCAAATATCCTCATAAAAAAATATACAAATAATTCCTAATTTCCTTTCTGTCACTCAGACCAATAATTTTGTCATTTTGAGGACTTTGTTGACTACAGAGTAAGACCTTTTTTTTTTTTTTTTTTGGTTTTTATTGGGTAAAAGATAAATCAATTACAATTTTTTTTTTTTTTTTTAAGAAAAAGAAACTTCCATTCATAAAATGAAAAGCTACAAAATGGAAATCATAAATTAGAAAAAAGGATAAACCAGTTACAATTAAAATGATTTATTTGAACCTGGTTGACAAATGATTGACAAGTATAATAAAACCCTACTACCAAACATATTGAATCGTTTGTCCTTTTTACAATGATCACATCATTTTTTTTCTTGGACACAAGGGTAACCACGTCTGTACCTAGATCAGACACTGGGAGATATCGAAAAAGTAATGTCATAGGTGAATATCGAACCTAGAACTTTGGAGGGAGCATACCTTCAAAACTCAAATCTTTAACTATTGCGCTACCTCTTGGGATACAATGACACACATCATTTGGTTCCAAATTGATAAGCAAATCTTAAGAAGTCACACAAGACTAAAATGCTGCTGTTTTCTTTCAAGGAAAAAGAATAGCTTAGCCTTGAATCTCATGCCACCTCTGTGTTGCTCTAAATTTTGTAGCTCTCTTCTAAAGCTATCTCTGTGTGTTCCATCTCTACATTTAAAGCTGGTCGGAATGCAAATTCTTGGCCCATCTTCTAGCCATGAACGGATCTCGATAATCCAATCTTTCGACACTGCTAATCCTCCCGCCCAGACTCACATCCTCTTCCTTGTATTCGCAACCAGCTTCATCGAAAGAAACATTACTGCTGTTGTTCTTGTTTCCTAAACTTAAAAGGGTCTCGCCTGCTTTCATACACTCTTCATTATCGACTACCCTATCGATGTAGTTGTATCTCACACGAACATGTCCTTCATCATCGCTCAACAGGTTGTCGATTACGATTCTCTTCTCTTCGTCGCCTCTCAGCTCTGTAATACTGACGATGACTGATCTGCTGCTTTTCTCTCCAACTATTAGTTGGATGTTTCTGATGATTCCTCTCAGTACTTTTGTCATCAGGAACTCTTCGAACTCATGTATTACAAAACCGGAAGGAATGCTGAACCCCAATCCTACGTGAAACCAATGGATCGGGACTGGGGGAGATTCCAAGTTTATGAGGTGGTACGGCTGCATTCGGCTATCGGATAGATGTAGAATGGACGAGTTGGGATTCTTGTGTATGCTATCCTCAAGTATCTTAACTGCTTTCTTCAGCCCTTCCACAACATCTGCCTGCCCCATGTAGAAAAGTCTGTCAATGACTTGTAAGGCATCTCTCTTTCCATATGATGTCATGCGTTTCAAGGGAAACACACGAGTTGCAGCAGATGAGTAGGTAACGATGGCCAAACGGTCGATGGAACGGAGGGAGGAAACCACCAAGGCCATAGCTTGCTTGAGGAGCCTCAGGTGCGGGCCATTTGAGCATGCAACCAGGACCAAGTCAATCGCTCGTTGATGTGCCAATTTCACTGAAAGGTAAGCACTTGACCTGGGGTGGCCTGTAATACTAGGCGGTTGCCGAGCTGGTGATTGCAACAAGGAAGAGGGGCTTCTGCATGGGAATTGCTGATGCAGTGGTGGCCGAGCATGGTGGTTGGAGCATAAATAACCGGGGGCGCAACCACTCACTTGAATGGGAGGATAGAAGCTTGATGGGGTTGAATGTACAAAGAAAGAGAGACGAGAATCATGAGTAGGCGTATGGTCAGGTTCAATAGGGTCGTCATCATCATAATGACCCGAGAGCAGGAAGGAGCGACGATTGATGCGAAATGTGGTGATGGAATCATCAAGAATACGGAGAATAGGATCACTCTGGGTGCATAGTGGGGCTGAATTCCGGGGCAGCTGGGTCCATTGAGCACGACAAATGGGGCATGTGACACTGCCATGGCGGACATTGGAGGAAATGCAATTAAAATGGAAAGAATGAGAGCACTGTGCGGTGAAAATAGCCTGCCCTGGACAACTCCCTTTGGTTTTGTAGTTCAGAGGATCAAGGCATATGGCGCACAGATTCTGCCATGCAAATCAAGACAAATATGCAGGTAAGATAATTGAGACCGAAAAAGAAAGAACACTTGACTCAAGATAGAGCTCAACTTTTCATATTTTCATTCATAAGAATATATTTTAGAGAAATTATGCTCGATATTCCAATTTCACAAAATAATTGCACATCTAAGCAAATTTGAATTTGTTTGCATACATAGTCAAATAAACGGTATAATTAATATTTATTGTACCGTATAATTTAGGGTGTTGATACAATATTATGTATTATTAATATAATATTATATGTCATTAGGGCACTATTGTGTATTAATACACTATTATGTATTAATTATACCGTATAATTTTTATTCGGTGTGACTAGTATTGTAAATACTTTTTCAATTTGTTCTATTCCTAAAATAGCCTCTATATTTTATTGTTTAGCATAAAATGTCTCATTTTAATTTAGCACATTAACGATTATTAAATAATAAAGCTATGAAATGTCAGACAAAGGAAATAACAGCAACCAGTTTCTTTTTTATTTTCTAAGAATTAAATAACTGAAAAGTAAGCAAGTAAGATGAGTTGTGATTTCTTTCTAAACTTTCTGGTCCAAAATAAAGTTGAACTTTTTTTTTTTTTTTTTTTGAGATTACAACAATTGGGGGTGGAGAATACTCGAACCTAAGACTTCAAAGTCATTAGGTGTACAACAATTGGGGGTGGAGCTACTGCTCTATTTGGCATAAAGTTGAACTCTCTCTACTGAACATTCATTTGAAGTAGCAATTGAACAAAGGCTTAAGAAAAGCAAGAGAGGATAAAGCACCTTTGCTCAAATATTTTCAAAAGGTAAATGTAATGTTTCACAAACAATTCACATCAAAAGCATAAAAATAAATAGCAAAGATTAAGTAATAATAAAAAAACCTCCTTAAACTAATAATGGCTCAAAAGCTGTGCAAGATTCCACCATATTCATTTTTTTATAGGAAAGATTCCACCATAATCAAGAAATATTTTCCAGTTCCAATACTCAAATCTTTATGAAAGTATTGGGTAAATCAATAAGAGATTTTATTTCCTCCGCAACTCTTGAACCCAACAAAGATAGAGGATTTTCCCCCAAGAAAATCAACTAAAAAGTTACTTGAAACAAGAGATAACAATTTTCTAAAATAGTTCATAGAAAATGTTAACTCAATCGCTATTACAAATAATCACAATGCTTTTGAAACCCATCTTCCAAACAAACCAGGCAGGAATGCAAAACTAAATGGCTGCAGAGTAATTATTTTTGAAACAAGAGTAACCACGCCCGTTCCTAGGTCAGGCACCGAGACATCAAAGGAGTGTTGTCACAGATAAATCTCGTACATGAGACCTTAAGGGGAACATACCCTCAAAACCCAAGTCTCCAACCACTACCCCACCCCTTGGGGACTAAATGGCTGCAGTAATTGAAACATGTTTCTGCACTTCAACTCAAAAACATATGAAAGACAAGTTACAAATGCAGAGCTACCAAAAGTAAGCAATTTGTTCGTATGGAGATCAATTACCTTGGAAGGCAGATTATTCGTGGTTCTTGATTCTGTTTGTTCTGCAATTTCACCTTCTCCAATTTCTTCCACGGCGTGCCTTGGTTTTTCAACAGACAGATCAGACAAACTCGAGACCTGTCGAACAAAGTACAAAAAGAGGACAACCAAATTAGAGTCGTCACCACCAATCCAAAACCTTAAACTGACGAGTTAGTTAAATTTAATTATATGAATCAACACTCTCCCTCACTCGTGAGATTAGAATTTCTCAAATGTCCTACAAATGAAATATAAATTTAATTGGATAGAAAATGATTGACATGGGCTCGATCTCAGAACCTCTATTTTGACACATGTCAAATGAAGTTAAATCATCGATCAATCTAAAGCTTAAGCCTATTAAGTTCAGGTAAATTTAATTATATCAACGAACAAGTCGTCCAATAACAAAATTAGGATCATCAGACAGCGCAGTGGAATGCATTAAACAAACATCCGTATGCAATCGAAATGAAATTGATAACAATTGAATGTAAACGACGATTTCAGCCATGAAATGTAGCAATTGAAGCAATGTAGGGACAAAAGAACAACGGAATTTCAGAGAAAAGAATGTAAACGACGATGAAATCCAGCAATTGAAGCAATGTAAGGGACAGAAACGGAGGAAGAAGCTTACAGAGCGAGCTTTTCTGGAGCGGCATGTGTACGTAGCAACAAAAAACTTTCTAGCAGCTTTCTTAAGAATGGCGGCTCCTCGTCCGCCGCCGCCGCCGTCCCCGTCGCCGGCCATTCTGCAAAAATATCTCACCAATGCACCGCCATTACAGGCTCGAGATGAGTGAAGAAGATGAATGTGAAATGAAAATGGCGAATTCTGCAAAATCGCCTGAGAGAGTGAAAGCTTTTTTGGAAAGAAAAAGGGAAAGGGAAAGGGAAATGCGAGTGGAGAAAGTCCCCCACAGCTTTAAATTGTTCAATGCCGTCCTTTCGCTTTAATTATTATTTTACTTTTCTATTTTATTATTTCCTTTTCGCATTTTGTTTTTTCTGTTCAATTATAATTTAATTAATTCCCTCCTCACCTTTCATTTTATATTACAAATTTAGACTATTTAGTTAGGAAAGTCTTTAACAATTTTGTTAGTGTATATCAAATAACCAAAACAATGTTGAGTTTGAAATTTTCCGTTCTAATTGTGGTAGAATTAAAAAAACAAAAACAATTTTAATTTGTGTAGAGATGGTCTTTAGCCATGGTTGTGAGTAAGTTATATAATGCAAGTTGTCTCTTAGGGGTGGCGTACTGATTGGAGATTTGGACTTTGATAGTATGCTCCCTTCAAGATCCAAGCCTTGAGACTCACTTATGATATTATTCTTTTGATGTTTCTGGTGTCTTGTATAGGGACGTGCGTAATTACCCTTATTTCAAAAAAAATAATGAAGTGTTTGGGTTAACAAGGTAATTGTTAAATTGATTGTTTCTAGAGTTGTTATTGGAGTCGCGGCCAAAGATAGTCTTTAGTGGTAGTCGGAACACCAATGTGCTCATCGGGGTCGCGTCGTATTGATTGTTGGGATATTCCCGAAAATAAAAGATGATAAATAGATGAGTAATATGTAGCACTATAGGTTATAATTTATGAAGTTGTGTTTGGAAAGTATTTTGAACCTATTAGGTCAAATGCTGGACAGGTTTGGAGGAAGAAAGAAAAGAATTGGAGTGGTTTGGAAATGGGTTTGTAGGAGTAGTCGTAGGAAAACGTTATTTGAGAAAATTTGTTTTAACGAGAGATCGTAGGGATAACCTTGGTTAAAAAAAAATTGTGTTAGAAGAGTAATTGTATGAAAACTTTATTAAAAAAATGTCGTTTAGAATATGGTTGCAATAAAAAATTGAGTTGGAGCGAATTGTTGAATATATATATATATATATAGATGATTTAATCGGGCTAATTTGCAAACACATTAATTATTATTATGGGACATATCGTCAAATTCTAAAAAATTTGGATGTCAATTCTTTTATATATATATATATATATATATATATATATATAGAAAATTAATTTTAGGCGAGTAAAAAACATAAATAAATAAATTTATCTTAAATAAATCGGCAAAATTTTAGTCCTCTATCTTCCCTTATCTATGCACTTAAAATTCAGTATTGTAATTGCAACTAATTCCTTTGTGCAATTTTGATGTCTCTGTGTTAGAAAGTGCACAACTTTCAAGATCTACTTTTACTTTATCTCCAAAGTCAAAACCATGCCTTTATTTTTTGCTCATATTGTGTAACGGCCCAGACTTTCGTTCCGGTTTCCCAGGTATGTTCGGTTCAGTATTTGGTTGATTGGTTGGGCCGTTAGAACTTTTTAACCCTGAAGAGCATTTTGGTCATTATGCTCTCAGGGATGGCCTCGTGGGATTTTAGGGAATCCGAGATTATTCATGGCTTTGCTAAGTTGGTTAGGTTGTTGGTGCAGGTTGCCAAGAGTTGTTGAAATTGTTTGGAGTTTCTGGAAGCTTCCGGTTAATTGTAAAATAAGGTTTTTAAAGTGTTTTCGGGAGGATTCGAACTCCTAACCTTAAAGGAGGTTTGAAAGCTCAAATTTAATTATGAAAATAAGGCGCATCAGCTGGGACTCGAAGGAGGAAAGCCCTGAGAAGGGATTTTAGGTCACCAAAGCCTAGTTAAATTAGGAAAAAGGAAAAGAAATCAAGAAACCCTATTTTTCCCTCCCTTGCCGAATTCACACCATCACTCACTCCCCCTTGCCGAATTCACTCCATCACTCACTCTCCTTGCCGAATTCACTCCATCACTCACTCCCCCTTGCCGAATTCACTTCATCACTCACTCTCCTTGCCAAATTCACACCATCACCCACTCCCCCTTGCCGAATTCATTCTCTCCCTCTCTCACCCTTGCCGAATCCTCCAAGAACAATAACCAAACTCAAGATTCATGTAAGTTCTCTCTTCTCCTTATTCCCTTCATAGCCGAATGTGTTTTTCCTTGGAGTTTGGCCAAACCCTAATCGAAATTTGTATGTTGCTTGGTAGCCGAGAATCTTCTTGAACTTTCTTTGAGTGGGCCGAACCTCTTCCTCTTGACATCCCTTGGTGTAGCCGCAACCAACTCAAGAACCGGGAGCCGAGACCTTCCTTGGTTCCTTCCCCTTGAATAGCCGCAAGTTTGATCCAAGGAGATTGCTCGCAAAGTGTTCCCGCAAGCCTAGTTGGGTGTGTTGCTTGCCGAAATCTCCAACCAAGTGAAGCCTAGTAGCCGCATCTCTCTCTCAAGCTTTTCTTGGAGCCGAATCTTGATTGAGGTGAGTTCTTCCTTCCTTGGCCGAGAGCATGCCCTTGCTGGTTGGTTGAGTTCTAAGTCTTTCTTCTTTGTTTTGCAAGCTCCGATCGAAGCCGGAAGAGTTCCCGCATCTAATCCTCGAAGCCGAGAGCAATAGCCAAACAAAACTCCATCCCGAGGTAAAACCCCCATTCTAGCCGAGAGCTTGAGGGTATGTTTAGGAGTGTGAGATTTGTTTCCCCGGTTAGCTAACTTGTGTTCTTTCCTGTTGAGGTGAAGCCGAGCAAGTTCCGGGAAGTTGTTGTTCGTGAAGGCCAAAAAGCCAAGCTTGGCCGAGAGCTTGTGGGACTAGCTAGGTAGTTTCTCGGCTCTTGTTTCTCTTGGTTGTAACTAGGGTTAGCTAGTTTAGATGTTAATGTATTTTGGTTGTTTTTCTAGGTTGTGTGTTTCTGCAGCTCAAGAAGCATTATAATTATTTTCTGCTTGTTTCCAGGTAAGGATTTCCTTACCGGGGTTGTGTGGACCATGCGATGTTTTCTTGATTGTACCTTGTATGCCTGTTTACTTTTATGAGCATGATAGTTGATAGGTCAGCTTGTGTTTGATTTCCTGCTAGCATGTTTGCATGTTTGTACATGTTAGTGCCATGCTAGGTTTGTTCTTCCAGCATGCTTAAGATTCCTGCTTTAAGTTCGTAGTAACATGCTAGGTTATGTGTGATTGATGTTAATATGTATGTTTAGCCAGGAATCAATTATTATGTACTTGTAGTTAGAATAGTAGGGTTTGTCATCATCCAGAGGCTGAGAGTGGACATAACATACGTTGTCCCCATGGGTCGGGAGTTAGAGCGAAGCATAACGTACATTGCTTCCCCTCGGCAGCCGATGTGGATTTAGCTACCACATCGGCATAAGCCTAGTTTGTAGCTTGCTAGAGCAGAACCCTGCCAACGGTGCAAGCCTACCTTGGCCGGTTCTTAGCTTCAGGTCTGTGGTTCAGGCTGTTACAGATGAGTGCCGAGGGCCTCGCACTACTGTGTTCAATGACACCGCTTCCGAGTCTTTAGGCATGCGTACCTGGCCAGCGTAGTTTGTACTTAGGCCCCCACATTTACGCCGGTTGCAGCAGCATGCGGTGTGCGCGCACACGCGTTAGTCGCCGGTTCGGAGAGCTTCCCCGGGCTAATGTTCGTGAGTACACCAATTCCTTCCAGTTTAGAGCCAGACTTCGAGTACTCTCCCGATAGTCCAGATCTGTTAGCGAGGGTAAGAGGCCCACACCCACTGGGATTGGCTTTTGAGCTGATCATATGGTCGAGGAAGAAAGACCCTCGAGGGTGTCAGACATCTTTTGGGATCGATTTTTGAGCTGATCAATTGGCCGAGGGAGAAAGACCCTCGGAGATGTCCCGGGATTGGTTATGAGAACCAATCAGTAGGCCGGAAGTAGGAGACTTCCGAGGACTCCGGATTTTGCCTTGTAAGCTCGTTGAGCTAAGATCTGTGTTGATATCTGTTTACATGTGTACTAGGTTGCTAGATGATTGATTGCATCGTATCATACCCCAGGCGGGGATTCTTACTGAGTATGTTTATACTCACCCTTACTGTGGTTTTTCCACCGGTAACTTGGGACAGCACCGGGGCGGCTAGCGGAGGGAGCTGAGAGATCATGGATGCTGCTGACACTCTGTCGTGTCTTTATTTACTTTTAAATTCAGCATGTAGTTGGACATGAGTCCATAGGGAAAACTTATTTATTATTGCTCGAACTATATTTTATGTTTTTAAGAAAGGTACTCATCAGTCACTGTTTTTAAGTTGCATGGATTTGCTTAAGAAATATTTAGTTTGTTTTAAATGTTGTCCAACCTTTATGTTTGAAAAGTTTTTAACTTCAACTGCTGGTTTGTATCATTTATGCTTTTCACTTGCATGTTGAGTAAAGACCTAGGTTTAGGACCGTATTTCGGGTCGGGTCTTTACATATTGAAACAAAAGCTCTGTTGAAGATGGCCTTTTTTTTCTTCTTTTTTTATGTTTATGTTTTTTTTTATATATTAATATTTTGCTTATGTTTAGGTTTGCTTTTTGTTGAGGATTATGTACAAATATAACTTTCTTCTTTTTTATTTTGCAGAGATGTATACCCTTTACAAAACAAGTGAGAAAATGAATTGTAAAAAAAAAAATGAAGTGGGAAAATGTAACAGGGCAATTATGTATCTATATTCACATACAATTCAGACAATGAGCTATTGGAAACTAGTAATATTAATGTTTTCAATTACAACTTTCATTTTAAAATGGTTTATTTTTAAAAAACTTGTTTTATTGTTTAAATATGGATAAATGTTTTTATATCTATATTTAAAGAAATGAAAATCAAAGTAAAGGAATGATGATTTTTTCATGAATAATAAAGAAATAAAAATTCTACCAATATTAAAATTTTAGAAAATCAAATTTAACAAAAACGATTCAAATATAGCAAAATTAATTTTTAGGTAGGTGGTGATATTGATCAAATTTATTATCTTTAGATTTTCTTTGACCACTAAATCACTCCATGATAAGTTTACATTTTTGAAGATTCAGTAATCAAATACATGAATTTAAAAAAGTTCATGACTGAAGATCTTTTAAACAGGACCCAATTTACAAGTTCATGAACAAAACTTAGTAAATCAACCAATAATTATGCTAAGGCTTATTCCATTCATCCTATACATAAATCAGTTGCATAAAATTTAGAAGAAAAAAAAATCATTCACACAATTTTCAAATAATACATGCATCAAAATCCAATAAAGTAGCTATAGGGTCGATGAGATAAAAAAAGCAATTGAAAGAATCCATTGGGAAGATTTGAAGGGACAAAATTGGTAATCAATGATGGATTTGGCATTGGGTCCAGGCTATGTGCAGCTTGAATGCATTGCCAATTTGACCAACACATCTCAAAAGGCTTTGATTTTCTTCTGTTTGTTGCCTTTCTCTTGGCACTTTTTTTATACACCTTTTCATCTATCTCTAATGTTTGATATGAATTCATCCCACATTCATTCCCTCCAAACCAAGCACTTGCATTCTTTCCTAGCCTACCTTTTCCTATGTACTTGCATTTTACTTGTGGATTTAAATGTCGTTTTGAAAGGAAATGGTATGGATAAGGATTGGATTCGATGTTGGGAATGCATCTCTAATGTTATGAGACCATTTTGCATGGATTCTAAAAATTAAATTATGGAGACTTAGATTTAGGCATGTTTGGAATGACATTTTGAGTGTTTGAAAATGTATTTTTGAGTACTTAGAATGTCATTCCAAATAAACTTTTAATGTGGACAATACTATATTCACGCTTCCATGGCTTAGACTCCAAATATAAAAAGACTTTTATCCTAACAACTAAGTGTTCCTTGTGTTAAGATTTTTTTTTTTTTTTTTTAGGAAAACAACAATGTTTGAGGTTAAAGAATTCGAACGTACAATTTCTTGATCGAGAATATATATCAATTATCACAAGTGTAACCTACTTATTAGGACAAAAGCTTATTCATTTGACATGGATTAGAAAATTCTTTTTTTTAGTACCTCAATTCATTAATTAGCTAAATAGATGTTTGGATGAGGTTTTGATTAATAGTTATTTTGAGTAGTTAAAAATTAAGAGTTGCAGCAAAAAACTCGTTTAGATGTGTTTTTTTTAAGGAACCTTATTTGGATGTAGATTTAAAACGAGTAGTTAAAAAAAGAGTGATTGTAAAAATAAGTGGTTAAAAATGATAAGAAATGAAAAGTTATTTTTAATAGTAAAAATGATGAATGACTTTTTTTAGTATAAGTATGGGGAAGAGGATTACAAATACCGATTCCAAATATCGAACCACAGTGGAGTAGAAATGAATTAACATCAAATCAGATAACCAATCACGTCATTGACCTTGTTGAACAATTTACTCTAAGACTTTTATGTAGATAATCAAATACTTTCGGAAAAACCTAACAAGGATTAACGCAAGGAAAACTTTATTATTATTATGTTTTTCCTTTCAAGCTTAGTCCTCAGATTTTGAAGATCAAGACAGTATGCGGATGCCATTTTGGAACCGGAACTCGTGTTGCCCCAGCTGTCGTGAATGCTATGCCAAATAAATTTCGGACTTTTATGAATAAAGAAAAAGAGAAAAGTTTAGACTCTGTTTGATAATCATTTAATTTTTTTAAAAAAATCGTATTTATTTATATTCAAATTCTCTATAAAAAAATTCATCTTCTTCATTCAATATAGTATTTCTTTCAAAAAAAAGAAAAAAAAAACATCAACTATCAACACATTTGTTGGTGTAAAAATCAAGAGCAAAAGACCTTGAGTTATAATTTTAAATTTTGTAATTATAAATGATATTAAATTACGAACGGAAGTAAGAAAATAGGAAAATGTTACGTGGAATTGATTGTTATGATGGGTTGCTGTGTGAATTAAAATGTGATAGTTGGGCTTAACGAATTCTTTAGTGAGTTAAAATGCTATTATTAGGCTGCAGATTTATTTTTATTTTTTATTATTGGGTGCTCCATTTTCTTTTGAATTAATAATTAATGGGCTATTCGTTTCAAAAAAAAAAAAAATTAATGGGCTATTGACTAAACATTGGGTTCTTGTTTCAATTAAAAAATCAAATGGGCTGTTGTGCATATAAATGGTGGGTCCGGGCCAACTAAATGCAAGGTTGTAATTCATGACGATTTTCTAAATTAATTTGATTTTTTTAGAACAAGATCTTTTAACAATTATAATTAATTATCCATTTTTTAAAATTAAATTAGACTTCTATTTTTATATAAAAAAGGGAGGAGGATAGAATTTTATGAGATTATGCTTTAACTTTTCATTTAATTCAAATATTTTTTAATCTTTTTTTAACGAAGTATTAATGATTTTTTTAAAATAAAAAGATCGAAGAGATTTTGACCAAGAATAGCTTTGGAAAAAGATAATTGTTATTATTTTTGAGCGAAAGATGATGGTTCCTTGATTTAAAGAAAGTAAATTTAATTAATTAAGATGTAATTATATGTATTTTATAAATATGGATGATTATGGATGTTTTAGGGATGAAAGAAATTCTCTCTACCAAAAAGTTCAACCAAAAAATACAAAAAAGACATCTTCTTAAAATAAAACATTGGTAGACATTCTTTCATTTACATTGAAAAATATAGATATTTATTACTATTTTTCTTATTATATTAATAAATTTATAAACGGTGGGGGTGAGGAATGTTAGATGGTAATTCATGACAATCAAGAATAATTCAAAAACTTAAATAATAATAAAAAAATTTTTGAGAGGTGGGGGACTGGGGGACTCCATACCATTTACATGTTTTGTAACTATCACTTCAAATTTTCACTTCAAATTTCAAATTACACTCCAATATTTAGTAATGGTTTATTTAATATAATTTGGAAGATTATAATGGCTTCTTCTAAAATTCTGACATTGATACATTGCGGTGCCTTGTTCATTTGAATTTATCTTCAAATCTTCCATTGGGATTCAATTTTGAATTTATAATAGTAAAATGTAAGATTTTAGGAAACATAATTTTGTGATTTAATTTAAATATATCTGTATGAATCCAAAAGAACAATATCATTCCAATGACATAATTAACAATATCATTCCAATATCATTCCAATTTGAGAGAGCTAAATACAGTTTAAATTGGGTACGTTTAGATGATATCAAAACAATTTCAAGTTTAAAAATCCTTTCAGCCAACCTAAAAGAAAACTGTCTTAGGTAATTGAGTTCCAAAGTTACAAATCAATAACAATTTCAAAGTCATATCAACCGAATGAACCATCATATCAACACAGAAATAAAATGCAAAAATAAATTGTGTGAGATTAGGATCTCAACGCACCTGGCCTCCTGAATCATCGCAAAAATGAAAGCAAAATTCGGCCATAGAGGAGAAATTGGCCAGCACATATAAGGACAGAAACTGGCCATAAAGAAATGTTAAGGGCAGAAATCGGGCCAACAGAAATTAACCGGCATACAGAAACAGTGAGGACATAAGATAGATACCGGCTAAAATACTGGTGATGACGATAGAAACCGGCAGCAGAGAAACAATGAGGACAAAAACCGGCCAGCAGAAGAGAAATGGTTCGGCATAAACAATGACGAGGGATATTAAAAGTCATTCCATAACAAAACTTAGCGCTCTTTATTAATACTTTTTAAAAATTTCTCCTTATTTCGTATGCTTCTATATTAATTTTAAAGTTTGCATATATGTTTTTTTTTAAGAATTGTTGGTATATGTATTATTATTTGACTTAAATCTATTTTACTAATTTTTTTTATGCTCGGACACACTTTGACATCTTATGAACATGTGTGTGGTCTTTAAGCCCGAAGGTTAAAAGTTCAAATCGAATTAATTAATGTTATAGTTAACTGAATAATAACAATATATATATACTCTCATTTCACAAAATTTTTTTTGCAACCTTTCTCTTTCTTCATGAAAACAAAATCATTATTCATCTTCTAAAATACTCTTTTGTTGCTACCTCCCACACGATATGCCTAACTAATGTCTATTATAATTAACTACATATTTACTAAAAAGATTAACGTATCCGTGTCGATGCTTTATAGCAAAGGACTGCCGACTCTACCATCGGCTCGTGCAACTTCTAGTCTCCACTCCCCCTCGGTTTGATTTCTTTTCTCCATTTCAGGCCATCTTCCAATATTAGGGGAATATTTTCTTAGATTTTTCAACTACATTTTTCCTTATCATGTTTATTTGCAATGGCTTTATCATTTTATATTTTGCCCTAATTGATCTTTGTTTTTTATTTTTTTGAACAATTGATCTTATAAAAAAAGAAAAAAAAAATGAATCCAACATATTATTTCTTATGTTCTATATTTTAAATGTAAGCATTGTTTCTTATCATTTTTCTAAAACGTAAGCGGTAGCTTTTGTTCTCACTTTTGATTGACTTTTGTAGTAGTTTAATGTATATAAAAAGTTTAGAACCAATTTAGTATTTGTTATTTTTTTTTTTTGGGTCCATGAATACTACTTACTATGTTTCATATTGCATTAAAATAATGGAGCTATGGTCTTGGTCTTTGTTTCTAAAAGAAGAATTGCATTTTACCTTCATACATAATTGCATTTAAAATTTCAAATTTAATAAAAAAAATACTTCAAAGTTTTATAAAAGATAATAATAATACAAAAGGGAATTTGCGATGTATAGCAACTTTTTTACCACAGTTTACAATTATAGCACATTTTTAAAAATAATTCTTTTATAGCAAATTCTGCCATTTAAAAAAAAAAAAATTACCTTTTTTATAGAAGACTTTGATAGAATCTATCATTCTCTAGTGATAGATGTCTATCAATTTTATTACTGATTGATTTTATCGGCTCTTATTGATAGACTCTTGATAGAATCTGATCGAAGTCTATCAATTTACTTTATTTATTAATAATTGATTCTATCACCCTTTATCGATAGAATCTATCAATATGAAGTCTATCAATTTACAATTTTTGCTATATGTGCAAATATTTTCATTATTGTGCTATTCATGTAATATTTTATCCATTTTGTAATATACATGCAAAAGCCCTAATACAAAATCTAATTGTCAAACCTAATCGCAAATTCACTAATTTGTTCTCTCTAATTATTAGCAATTTAAAAGTGGAAGAAAATGAATATGTATTTAGCTATCATAAGTTATGCCTCAAACTCCGTAATGTCGTTATGCATTTGTGTCTTGCGCCTCTAAAAATATTAGCCGATCTTGGGGAATTATACATACCTCTACCAGTTATTAGAGCAGAGCAACCATAAATATTCCTATTTGTATTAAGGATAATTTCGATAAAATATTTAAATATAATAATACATTTTAAGTTATTTACTAATAATTGCTTATATTTAATACATGCTTGATAACACCCTTAAAACTAGTTTAGAGTATTAAAATTGTACTCGCTATTTATTTATTTTTTTAAGTTATAATTAATTAAAATATTTATTTTGTTAGATCTCATAGATAATTGAACTCCACAAAAACAAAAATCCAAGGCAACACCATATATCAACTTGGACAAAATATATTAGGGTTACCCTTGTTTCAAAAAAAAAAACTTCAACAAAAATCTAAGTTCTATTCTTTGTTCTTTATCACACAAGAAATGGAATGTTATTACGGTTTAATAGATAGAAAATTCGTAATTGTCCAATTGACAAAGAGTTCCCTATATTATAAGCTACGAAATCATATTTTTTTTAGCATGGTGATAAAATTGTATGACAATGTAACTTGCATTAGATCTACAACAGTACACGAGAAATGAAACGATAATAAAAATAAATAAACACATATTTCAAAATGGTCTTATTGAATCTTTATGTGTATCTGCCTTCATCTTTTTACCTGTCTTTGTTCACCACCATGATCTGATCTACTCCCCTTTGATACCATATTCTTAGAATTTGACTTTGTCAATGACTTAATTTCCTTGCTTATCTCTCTGGTCCTACAACTCTTCACTGACTTCACATCATATTCTGATTTGTCATCTTTCATTTCCTTCTCAAATGGCAATTTCACATCTGTTCTTTTTGTTCTATGCCCATCCCTCTCACTGCTTTCAGAGTAGGCCTTTCTTTCCCTTACTTCTTTGTCGACAATGTTATCGATATTCGGTTTTAGCTTACCGTGATTGTCATTGGTGATTGACGCCTGTTTTTCGATTGAATTCAGTTGTTTTGCAGTGGGTGTGAAACTCGTAACCTTCGAGTCTTTCTCTTGATCAAAGAAGAGGACTTGCACGACGGTTCTCAATGGCAATCGTTCATTCTTCACAGCATGGGCACGAACTTCTGATGATAACTTTTGGCAGTCTAGAATTCGACAAAGGCGTTTTTTATCTGCCTTGCTCAAATCAGGGTGTTCCTGTTGCCATCAATACATGTTTTTATCAACCAATGAAATAAGAGTTGAGAGAAAACAAACATCAAGTATTATCTTACCTTGAAATACATGTTTATTGCCTTGTAGAGATCGTCATGGTTCGGGCGAGCAATATCTGGTAGAGCTTCAACCAGTTGTATCACTTTAGACACCGGCATATTGATATCCATCACAACCACCCGAAGATATGAATCAACAAGCTTCCCCACCTTTCTAATATATCGCAAGAAATGACTGTTTTCTGCAGCCCCAGAGTATTGCCTCCGCCACAGAGCTCGAAGACACTCCAACACGGCCACAACCGAGTCAACATCATAGAAGTGTGCATCGGAGGTTGACTGTGAAGGAAAGAGCAAGTCACTCACTTTTGCCTCCTCAAACTGCAGACTTGATCTCCGAATTATTTCAGTTTTTGTCATTGATGACGCAGATAGATAGTTTGCTATGTTAAGGAGCTTGAGCAAGAAGCCAACTGAAACCGATCCCCGATCTGAAGGAATCATACTGACTATCTTTTCGAGAATTTGACGACTCTTTTCCTGATCTTCTTTGCTTTGAGTAATCTTATTCTCACAGGGCTTGACCTTCGCAGTTTCAGGTAGCCAACGGCAGGCATAGACGTGCAGGGCTTCTCCAATAAGTTGCGGTGGTAGAATGAATGTAGATCTAACGGCCAAAATTATACAGCGGAATAATTCAATGTCAAGATCTGACAAATCCTCAGTCCACCAATCTTTTGGGACACTTTGTTTGTTCTTTTTATTGTAGCCTGGTCTTGTATAAGTGTAGGACCATGAAACCTGCAAGAAATCATGTTATGTCAGTAGATAAATTCCAAGAAAAATGGATCCTACAACCAATTTGTGACTTGAATGTATTAAGAATAAGTAATGGTTGAATTTGTACTAACTTTACTTTAACATTAAGAAAGTAAGAATGCTGACTAACCTTGGAATGTGGCATTAGGATTTTCTCAACAATTGAATCAATGCACTTTCTGACAATTCCAAGATTCTCAGACCACTCAGGTAACTTCACTGTGTTTTGTAGGGTAACAGTGGAATCCTTCCAGCCAACAAGAATGCACGAGTGGAGGAAAGACTCGAGCTTCAAAACAAGATTACCCTTCTCCACCGCATCAGCCATGCGGAGAAACTTAGCAGCGCAGAGTGCGGGTACGAGATTGTGGGCACTGATACTAATAGTCATTCCATAACAAAACTTAGCACACAGCTCAAAAGCTTCTGCACCTCCGGGAACATCATGAAGCTCAATAGTGGTAATACTAGAATCACCCAAATCATGGCAGAGATGTTGCAAGAGGCCACACTTAGGCAGAAGCTGAAACTGTAAGCAACACAGCAAATGAGAAACTCTGGTAAATAAGAAATCCTTTCGACATTATTAGCCTTATGTTCGTAAAGAAAAACATTTTGTCTTCTATTACCCATTTCATCATTTCCATATACAATTATAACTTATCCAAAAACTTCTAAGTTTGAAGTAAAAGGTCATATCAAGAAAAAGAAAAGGTCAATAATGAATGAGATGCATCCTTATAAGAGTTCAGATAAGTCATCCTCATTCATGAAACATAACAAAAAATAGACCGGTATCAAGGCTTTACCTTGTGAAGAAGGTAGCTGACTTCGTCGATGCATATAACAATATTGCCTGGGACATTGGAAATAACCGTCCTGCAGTGTCATTCATACATGCTTAGTCAACCAAGTTTCAGAGTTTGTATTTTTGGAGGGTGATTCTGAAATGATACCTGGTAGCTGCATCTGTGTAAAAGGAGTCAGGCCTTGTTCCCAATTTCATAAACTTCATTTCTACAATTGCCTTTAACTTTCATCGATCATCGGTATGGAACTGTGGAATCATACACAAAAAAAGCTATATGAGTTCTCAACTACATTGGTTCAATGAGGTATAATTAAAAAGAACATCCAACAACAGCTTACCATTGTAGTTTGTGGATCTACAGTACAAAATGTATACAATAATTGAATAGAATGATATGTATATTATCTAAACTGATCTAAACCAACCAGATTCATTGGCATGTACCTGATAAATAAATGCTATAATGAAAAATAGTGTTTGTGTGCAATGCATATCACCTTTTTCTACAAAAATGTGGATTTAAGATATCCACCTATCAAAAACAGAACCAATTAAAAATCAATTGTAAAGACAATGGCCAGAAGTTAGAACCATCCAACTTAGAAGAAGTCACAATGGAGAAAAATGAGGGAGGACAATGACTTTATTGATGCAGAAGCATTGCATTAAGAACCAAACAACAAACATCAATCGAACCTAACATAAAAATAGAAGAAACTAGACTTCAACACTTACAAAAAACAAAGAAGATAAAGAAAAGGACCAAATGGAATTTAAATACCAAAAACAGGTGAAAAGGTACTGTTGCCCCTGGTGGAAAATAATCCAGTATCTTTGTTATGACCTAAAAGACAAGAGAAAATGCCTTACTACAATTGATTATTCACAATCTGTCGTGGCGATGGATTATGGATTGTGTTTCACAGACAAATGGTGTAAAACAGAGGATTACAGAGAGATCTTGTTGCTTTTCCAAAAAGAAAAATCTCTGGGATTCTTCTCTCAGAGGGATATACAGTCATATCTAGAATATGCACGTTGTAATCCATGTTTTTCTTTACTTCTCTTTCCAATGCATATTTTCTAGATTCTCGACAAGGTTTTTGATTTGTTCTTTATGTCCATATTCTATTGGAAGCATTCTCAAAAAGTCCACACCAAGCATAGTGAAGTTAGTAGTAGTCTTCTAATATGAACAGGAGAAAAATGGAAGGAAACTCATCTTACTTGAAGATTCATTAAGATATTTCTAATTAAATGAAACGGGCTTTGTTCATTCTCACATGTCAAAAAAACTCATTCACTGCACAAAATAAATCTGGTAAGAAGCTTATGCATTTTGTAAAATTGGAAACTAGTGACCATGTTGCTCAAAGTTAACTAGCTCTTACCGAACAAACATTTTGGATTATCCAAACTTAGGCCAAGTGGTTAAAGAGAGTTGGGATCCAAGAGGTTATTGATTCAATCAATGATCACCCACCATTCTAGTAAATAATTTCCTAGAAGTAACATCCAAATAGGGTACGGATAACTCTATGTCTAGTGAAAATTGTCGAGGTAAACACACCAACAAAGTAGGCATAAGAAGCAATAAACTCAGGCAATTTTTTCTTTTCTGAAACGGGAAAATCAGACTTTTGCTCCACTATACTCGAGGGTAATGATGCTCATTTGTATGACAGGCACCGAGGGACCGTCGAAAGAATGGAGAAACAGGAAGTATCTACAAATTAATGTCAAATGTCAGTCCCAAACCTAAAACTTCCAAGAGAGCACAGCTTTCGACCACGGAGCCACTCGACAATAAACTCAACAAAATTCCTGAAAAGACTTAAAAACACACACACACAAAAAAAAAAAAAAGGAAACTAAAGAAAATGCGAGAGGCTACAGTTTTAGACTCCAAATATACCTGAAGATCGTCTCCACTCTGTAAAGTTCCAAATCAAATCCGCGTGGAAGAAGAAGAAGAGTGGGGATTGTAATGGGTGGTTGCCGCCATGGATATATAGAAAGGAGAATGAATGGGAGAGGGTGGGGTTAGGGCTAGGGTTTAATGCTGTATAGCTAAGAGGAAAAAAGGGGGGCTTTAATGGGTCCCTGTGATGGTTGGGATTGGAAGATCGCATGGCAGCCTTCATCATGATTCTCCCCACTAACTTCCCCTCATTTTTCTTCTTCCATTAATCCCTTTCTTCATCCTTCCTTTTTGTTGCCGCTTTCCGACCCTAATTCCAGACAACTCTCTCTCTTTCTTTTCAACTTCTGTCGCCCCTTTTCTCCCATGCGCCATCGAAACTCCCTTCCTCCGCCGCCCCCACCCCGCCCCCGCCGCCGCTAATTTACCGGCGGCGGCGTTTACGAACAGTAGCGTAGTAGAACTAACCTTTTTCGTCGTCTTTCCTACAGTTTCATCATTGATCCTTTTTTTTATTAAAAACAATACATTATTGATTTGATTGGTAATAATCATGGAAGGTTGCCTAATTCGAATGTAATTTATAATCTTTGACCCACCCTTACTTTTCTTTTTTCTTTTTTATTCGGGGGTTGAGCTTAGTTCTTAGCTTCACTTTTATTTTTGTCCAAATGGTTTTTTTTAATATTGATATCCATGGATTTTGTTTGTTATGGATTTCGAGTAATTTGAATTAATACTAAGAGTTAAATAAATTGAGTTGTTAGTACCATTTTGAATGAGCAATTGTAAATTTTTTTTATCTAGTTCAATGTAAGCTACATTAAAAAAATATTAAAGAAAATAAAATAAAACTAAATTGAATCCCTAGACATGAAAAAATAAATCACCTGACCTAAACTTTTCTATCTATTTAAAATAACAATATTTGGGGCAAATTTAAATTTATTGATCTCTTGATTGATAAAACATTTATACTAATATTTTTTGGGATTTTGCATGTATGGAATTCGGTACAAAATCAAAATTAATTCATAGAAAATTCAAATTGAGTTTTATTACTAATTCAATTCAATGAATTTTTTATTAGTGATAGAAATTCAAATTGAGTTTTATCACTATTTGAGGGATAGAAATCAACGTGTTATAGATAAATTATTTTAAAAATTATGCTACAAATATAATACAGAAGTAGAATGTGTTGTTGATGGTAAATTCTCATATTTTTTTTTTATACATCAATAACATTAGCATTTTAGCATTGACATTTTGATTTTATATATATTCCGTAATTATGTGATATAATTGAATCTTTTAATTCTAAATATATAGTCGAAAGGAGTAGTACTTCATTAATATCATGTATCAAATGATAATGTGTTATATTTTATTGAAATCTTAAATATTGTCAAAATTTATAAAATAAAAAAAAAGAAAAAAAAGAGAGAGAACTCCAAATATGTATCAAACATAATTATTGAACTTAGAAAAATGGTTTAAGGAATCAGGAGTGTGAATCATTTCACTTTCTTTTTTAATAACTGAAAGCCATAGTATTAAAATCTTAAAAGAGATTTCTTTTCGAACTAGATTGAATGGTTCAAATACTTATTTATGTGTATGAAAAATTTGGTATTCATCTTTTTAAATTTATTAACATGCAAGCATTTTAGAACAAACATATAGAATGAAATATAAAATTTATTAATTTTATTATATATTTTTTAAATGTTAAAATCGAAATGATAATTTAATCTAAGTACCGAATGGGTCAATGACACAATGGTTTTATTGTTTGATTAACCAGTTCAACACAAGCGTCTCAGGTTCGAGCCTGAGACCAAGATAGTTCAAACGGGACCTAAAAAACGAATGAATTCAAATCACTCCATTTTTACTCTAATTATTATAGAATTTCAAAAACAAATTGAATAAAGTTATTTTTTCTATGATTTCTTGACAGTTTCTCGAAAATTTCAAATAAAAATCTATCCTAATGTCAATACATATAATTCATTCAAATTTAGTATAATAATAATGATACTATTTAGCCTAAATTTGAATTTTATGAATTTAGGATCAAAATTCATATAGAAGATCAAGTTTACAAATGCATAATCTTTTTTCTCTGGTTAATTTGAAGTAACGTGGTAAATCAAACTTTTTCTTAAAATAAATTTTATTTAAAAAAGGCAGCAAGCTAACCCTTTTCATTTTCCATTATTCAAATGGATTATTGGTAACCTAGGCCATAGCTTAAACTTCATAGGCAACTAGGCTTTATAGTTTTGACTTCAATTTGTAGTATTTTTTAATTTTATGATTTGGCCTCTTCAAGAAATTATTAAAGCATCATCAACCTAAAATGTAACAAAATTGACCGACATTAATATATTTCACAACATATGATATGTTTTTTGTTGCAATTTATGTTGGAAGATCATGAGAAAAGTATTTGATAGCATTCTTCCAAAGATATGACCATTTTTATTAACTCAAGAATTTCAATTCATAATTTTATTTAATAAATTATACAATATATTATTTTTTTGTTCAAAGATATGGACCTTTGATAATTCATTAAACAATTTTTGTTATATTTATCTCAAACAATACAAAATTTAAAATTTAATTATAATCATATGACATTTTTGGATGATTTTTAAATTTTTAAATTTATATTTATCAAATTCAAGATTATTCCAAACTATGGTTTAATTATTAAAAAAATGAAATATGAAAATCATGTTAAAAGTATAAACCTAATATCTAACTAATTTTTTTAGATAATAAAAATACGTTTCAAAATATTTTGAAGATGACTAATGTGATTTTAATTTAATCTAATGAAAGGAGACTCATACTTTCCTTCATATTTCTATCACTTATATCAAACTTTGTTTAATTTAATATATAAATACAAATATGGGGGACGTTATATATTTTGACTAGTTAAATTATAAAAAAGAATAATTAAAAAACGTTGTGTTAAAGATTTGATCCTTCGCTTTCAAAAAAAAAAAAAAAAAGATTTGATCATTCACCACCTTACTAAATTTAGAATAACCTTCAATTCTAAAAAAAAATAGAGAATAAACTTACCAAATATTTTATATATTGACAAATACATAAACTTTAATATAAAATATTTCAATAATAGGATCCTAACAACTGATGAACTTATACAAACGTACACATTGGTTTGTTTTTATAACATTTGTCAATAAATTGTATTCAAACAAATTAAACCAAAGCACTCAAAGAAGGAAAGAATATTTTTTTATGAGATTGTGATTTAGTAAGGGTGTCAAACTCAGCTCCAAATAATGATGAGTTTATTGATAATTTGGTATTAAAAAAATGGAATAAAGCAAAGAGATTTTGATTGGTGGGGGGCAACCACATAACAATGTCTGGCTCATTGGGGGTATCACTTTAGTTTACAAATAGAAATTTGGTGCTTTAACTTTTAAGGGTCCCTTCTCCAACAACTTCAAACCAAAGTAATTAGAGTAAGATTTTATTTGGTTTGCTTTAAATCTTTACTAACAAGGTTCTGCCTAATTAATCAATCACCCTAATGATGTCTATAAATAGTGATTGTTTGCTCTAATTGGCCAATTTCTAATACTCATGGCCTAATTCATAATGACTTTTGTGCCCCTATTTTTAGTTATGCACAAAGCATGATAAATTGAATTCATATGTTTTAGCTAGGTCAAGACTTGAACTTGAATTCACTTGAGTTTGACTAAGAGATGTTAAGAATATGTTTATCACATTAATTTTTATTGGCTTAAATGCATATGTATATAGATTGAGGAGCTTGTAATGGAATTATGAAAATAAGTCTTAAACAAATTACTATTATTATTTTTTAAAATAAATTACTACTTATTAGTATAAAGTTTAATTTTAATCTCGGATATTTTGACGTGTGTTTCGAAGGAGTACAAATCTAAATTTCTTATATATATATATATATCATGTCGATCTACTATTTCAAAAAAAAAAAAAATCATGTCGATCTAACTATTCTTTGGGAAGTTATTGTTATTCTTTTCTCTTTTTAGTGTTACAAATCAAACTTGTATAAAGATTATACCATTTTTTTCATTGCGTTCGACCACAAAGTTTTGTTGTAATTGATTTCTCCTCTCTTTTACACCCCTTCCTATGTGCAATGGCATACTTTTGAATTGTTAACTATATATTTTGCACTTTGAGCATCTAAGGCATAAATTGTTTAAACAATGGTAGTTACTTTAATAATATTGTTATTTAAAAAAAAAAACAATAAGTAAGTGAAAATTTAAATGTTTGATATTTCAAGAGGTCACCCAATCCAATTCTCATATTTGTGGCGGTATTATTACTCTAGATATTTTGTGGTGTAAAAAGATCAATTTATATAAAGACCATGATCATCACAATCATTGCTCTCAATTGGAGATGCTTCCTATAACATTTCTCTTTATATGTTCTTTACCTACAAAGTTCTAATGAAGTATATTTCTCCAAAAAAAAAAAATAGCAAACAATAACTTAATTGAGTTAGGATTAAAATGACAATTTCAAGACAACTGTATTAATAATATTACAAGTTATTATGGGTAGCTTAATTGTCAAAATGGTCGTAAAAACTAAAAATTTTGTGAGTTCAATCCAATCACACATACTTATAAAATCGTTGCTTATGAACTTTATTGACATCCAAATATTATAAGACCAAACGATATCTTTCATGAGAATAGTCAAAGGTATACAAAATTAAGATGTACAAAAAAAGTAGGCATTATAGAAAATTTTGAGATAAGGATTACAAATGAGTTAGTGAATCATAATGTAAATATCAAGCACAAAATCAAAACCAAACCTATTAACTACTTTTTGAGTAAGAAGTTCTGTAAGGGTATTTTTCCAAAGGAGTTGAATTAGGTAGTCTCGAATAAATTTGAAGAGTGATCATTTGTGTTCATATATATATATATATATATATATATATATATATATATATATATATATATTTTTTTTTTTTTTTTTTTTTTGGAATACAAATTGGGGACGGGAGACCAACAAACACATATATAGAGAGACGCACAACTACTCTAAAATAATATGAGAGTCAAATATCAATTTCTGAACAACAAGATAATCAACTGCATTTGTGTTAGGAGTACAAAGTTGTATAGTCTACATTTATGTAATTTATATTTTGGTGTAACCTCATATAGAATAAATAGAACAATCCTATAAAGAAGCATTCATCACGATTTATCTTAAATACTACATTTTTTTTTTTTGTTTCTTATTGTAACTTTTTGTTTGAATCTAAATTAATATTCCATGCCCAGTTATCAACATGAGCATGAGGCAGAATTGATTAAGCTTTAAGTAAATGATATATTTAGTTCTAATAAATAAAATATGACATCAAACACATTTGTTAAGTTGAAGTATGGAAATCTACTCGTCCAGATGATGTATGATTTATCATTAATTCGTTAAAATCAAGAAGGCGAGATACGAAGTTGATTCTGTCTATTGGAACTTATGGTTAATAGCTTAGTCTCATGAGCCTAAATTGTCTCTGGAAGTGATGGGAACAAACTAATACTATCCCAGATTAAGTCTTTTTTTCTAGAAAAGGTTTGTTACCGACTAGCAAGCTGCTGATATAATATAAGTAGACTATTTCTCTCATCGCCGATTAATTTTGGGATGAACGTCCACATATTAGTATTAGAACTCATTAAATTCAAATGAGTATTCGGTCTAATAAAATAAAATTTGGATTCGATTCAAGATTGTTAAAATCCAAAAGAGGCACCATATATTAGGATCTTAATGGTGTTCCACTTTCAAAAAGTGGAGACTTTTTGGATTACTTCGCTCATCACCACCAGTTGGTTTTGATAGGAATGTCATAGCTTCTAATTCTAATGTATTTTAACATCCGTAATGAATCTAGCTGATTAAGAGGACAAATTTTGAAGTTGCTATGCGGAGAACATTTTGCATCAAATTTGTGTTCATTAGTGATCTTTGATTACTATCGTAATTTAATGATAAGGAAGTGAAAAGGTAAAAAGTTAGTTGTGTGCTATTAAAGTTCATTGCCTCCTTGCACGCAAACTTTTTTTTTTTTTAATACATATCGTGGGAGGAGGACAAATACCGATTCTCGGAATTGAACTTTTGATATTGATATTGAACTGGTTCATATAAAACTACGACTCATTTGGTGGCAAACTTTTTAACCCTTCAAAAGAGAAAGGAGTCAAAGAAACCTCAGCTAACTGGATTGGTGGCTTTTGGTGATCCAGTAAGTTAATAACTGTCAAGATTAACATAACAGCTCATAATTTCCTTTGATAACTTCAAGGTATGATAACTGTTAATGATCTTCTTTTTTCGCATTATCCCATTATTCTTTCTAATTTTGGTTGAGTAATCCTCTTTACACGTCTCAGTCCCAAGTACTGTTTTATTATGATTAATTAAACAAATAAATCATGTTAATTTGTGTAGAGGCTGAATCATTAAATAAGTAGCACTACTCTTGTTAAATGCTTATCATGTTTGGGCTCAAAAGAGTGTAGGCTGTCATTTTGCCAAGAATATCCATTCAAATAAAACTCTCACATGTACAAGTCTTTATCTTCCAAAGAAATCCATTCCATTAGGCAAACACCTTAACACATATCTTCTCCATTTTCTCCCATCATCTTTCTAACTCTTGCTGCTATATCATTTCACCTCATGTCGATAAGGATGACAACCCTATCTGAATCTCCACATTTGTATAATATTATCACTTTGGACATACACTTTTATGACTTTATTTTTTTGTTTCACTTAAAAGATTTCATACCGTTGAATTATGTTAAACTACCAAATAATCCAAAAGTCTAAACTGATCGATTGAGATAAATTTAATTATATCAACCAACACTCCTCTCATTTGTGGGCTTTGAAATTTGAGAAATATCGTACAAGTAGAATTTAATTTTAATTGCGGAAGAAACGACTTGACAAGAATTCGAACTCATGACCTCCTACTCGGATACTATCTTTATTCTATATATTGAATGGGAACAAAAGGATTCTTTAAATAGAGAACCCAAAATTACAAATAAGGAAAAGATATACAATGTAGGAATAAATGCTCTAAAATTGATATAATTCTAATTACAAGGTATAATTAAATAAATAATGAAGTAAATAATATGAAATAATTAACTATCATGTTGAATTATGTTAAATTATCAATCAATCCAAAAACCTAACTTGGTAGATTGAAGTAAATTTAATTATATCAACCAACACATACAAATGGAGATGGTTGCCATTACCTTATTTACTCATGATCTTTCTCGTGGATAACTTTGTTTGTATTTCAACAACAGCGTAAAGATTTAACTTCAACACAAATATATATATATATACATATATATATATATATCCCTCGGTTCTACAGTTTGAGAAGAGCAACATTTTTCACCACAGATTCAGCAAGCTTAACTTGCTGGTGAATACAACAGGTACTTAACAAAGCTCCCCACGCTGCAGAATATGGATTAATTTCCATGATCTTAATAAATACAATTGCATTCGCAAACAAGCCTGCCCGATCAAGCAGGCCAACCATGGATGGACAATGTTATAATTCAGAGACTATACCAAATTTTTCCTTCATGATTTTGAGTATGCTCTACCTTCTTTAGCAAGTCCTCCATGAATACAAGCAGCTAAAAAAATTCATGAGAAAGTGATTTTATTGGGTTTTATCCCCTTCTCCATCATTTTAGTATAACAGAGTAGAACATGATTGTCAAACCCAAATAAACCATAACCAGAGACCATTGAGTTCCATGAAGCTAAATATGGCTCTTTCAGCAAAGTCCATTCATCCACATTTGACGTACTTGTGTAAGAACATGGTTTCTTAGAATATAGCAATGAAAGGCTCGTTTGATAACGTTTCTGTTTCATGTTTCTTAGTTGTTTTTTATAGTTTCTTGTTTCTTATTTCAATAATATGTTTGATAACCGTTTCCGATTCTTGTTTCTTAAAAGATATAAAAAAACAGAAATAAACTTGTTTGATAACTATTTCTTGTTTCTTATTTCTTATTTCTTGCCTTTTGTATATGTATATATGTATATGTATATGTATATATATATATATATATGTATATATTTAGGCTTCTAACAAAATATAACATGCATTAAAATATGGCCATCGAAAGTTTACATTTTATAGTATAATTAAATCTTTTATAATTAAATTTTTTTTTAATATAGAACTAACCATAAATTTAATATGCTATCTCTCACATAAATTATTTGTCACAAATGACGTGTTTAAAAAATGTTGTGAGTGTAAAATATTAAGGTAGTGTCAGTTGTATATTTTAGTGAACAAATTTTTCATGATACCAAATTTTTTACGGATTCCGAGTGTATTATTAACTTAAATAATAAATAAATACACATATACAAAATTTTCAAATCAACCCATAAATTAAAAATACATAATTCCATTAAAAATATAAACAATAAAAGATTACAAAATTTAAAACTAAAAAATAAAATGGTAAAAAAACATACGAAATTAAAAGAATTAAAAATTGCAAAAATGATTTGAAAAAAAAATGCAAAGTTGGGATTTGAACCATGGACTTGACAAATTCTGAAAAAAAGGTTGACAACACAATCATCACACCACAAGTTGTATATTGTGACTTTTTTGGAACGCATAATATAAAACTAAAACAATACTGGATTTCAGAAAAAAAAAAAAAAAAACGGAACAAGAGAAACAAGTTTTGAGAGTTTCTCATTTTTTTCACATAATTTGAGAAACGTTTCTTGTATTTTTGGGAACAAGAAACGGGAACAGTTATCAAACAAGACTGTTTCTCAATAAATAAGAAACAAGAAACAGGAAACGAGAACGTTATCAAACGAGCACGAAGTTTCTCTCCAAAATGCAAATTCCCATTTTGTCAACAAGCAGATAGTAAACTAGAAAGTGTAATTGAATCTGGCTCATATTCGTCGTCCATCATGTTTATTGAGTTTGTTTACTGATTTTGTTTCAGTTTAGATTAATTGAAATTTTTTACGGAAACTGCATTTACAATTGACTGTGTTGTTTATCCCAGAGGTTGATGTGGCAGAAGACTTGGGTTTTGAAGGTGTGCTCCCTTCAAGTCTCAGGTTCGATGTCACATTAATTCGTAAGTCACCTTCCATGTCTCCATTTCTTTGATGTTTGCGATCTTGGGACGGGCTTAAAAAAAATTAGTCTATAAACTTAACCGAAGGAAAATTATATAATTATAATGCAACTAAATCCAAAGAAAATTATAACCCAACACAACCATTAAAGTTTGCAAAAAAAGTCTTCTTTTTGCCGAAAATAGTTATATGAAAATTTAAACTATTACACAACCATATAAGAGGGTTGGTAACCAACAATATAAGAGACATCAAATACATAAAATTGTAGGTAAATTTGAATTCTATATATACATAAAATTTCAGAATATTAATCATAGTAAATCGTGTTTTATATTGATTAAAAAAAAAAAACTTTATCAAGTTTTTTTAGAGAATTTACCATCAGCAGCACATTCTACCTCTTGTATTATATTTGTAGCATAATTTTTAAAATAATTCATCTATAGCATATTTATTTCTATCACTCAGCTAGTGATAAAACTCAATTTAGATTTCTATCACTGATAGAAAAATTTCTATCACTCACCTAGTGATAGTCTATCACTCACCTAGTGATAGTCTATCACTCACCTAGCGATAGAACTCAATTTAGATTTCTATCACTGATAGAAAACTTAAGGAGTGATAGGATGAGTTTATCATTGATTGAATTCTATCACTAATAGAACTCAACAAGTGATAGAAGTCAATTTGGATTTTCTGCTACAAATGAAATTATTTTAGATTTTGTGCTATAGATGGAAATATTTTAACTTTTTTGTTATACATGCAAAATCCCCTTTTTTTTTTAGTACAAAAAAAAAAACTACTGGATGAGTCCAATTAAATGTAAAAAAAATTAAGTAAACTATGACCTGGCTCATCAATTCATATTTTGTAAGTTCCCCAAAAATTATCAGCTATTATTGTATAATTTGCAAATTCTTTACATAATTCTCTATGATAAAAGGTAGTTTGATCCGTTCTCAAAAAAAAAAAAAAAAAGTTTGATCCTTTTATTATTATTATTATTATTATTATTTAACTTAAGATTACATTAACTATTTTATTTTAGAATGTTTCTACGTGATTCCTATATTTTTAAAAATTAAACTAAAATTTGAGAACAATAAAAATAAAAATAAAGTAGGTTTTCAAAAACATGTTTTGATTTTTTAAATAAAACTTTAATATAAATAAACATTGAAAAGGTTATAAATTAAATTTTTATAAGTTCCCTTGGGAAATATATATTATAAGTTCGGACGATCGGAATCCGGACATGTGGCTGAGTTGGAATCCGCACACCAGTTCTTATACTATTTGATATAAAAAAATCAGAAATGTGCTATGAAATTCTATTGTAAATGTGATGCTCCCGAACCCAGGCGAAATAGGTGTCTAATGATTTTTTTTTAAAAAAAGAAAAAGAATGGCTAGTGTCCTAAAAAAATGTGGCTCCTATTAAATGGACAATTCAACCTCTTCCTTGTAATTCGAATTTTTAGTTTGATTGAAAAGTTAAAAATGAGGTCGTTGGTGCTCAACAAGCCGAGCTTTATTGTTGCTAGTGTTTAAGGGCGGTGGTGCTGAACAAGGCCTCTTTCTTCATTTACATCTCCATGTTCAAGCTCTTCCCCATCTCTAATTCATTTCTAAAGTTAAAGAGTTCGTTCTGTTCTACCTTACCAACATTGTACTAGTTTTCTCGACTTTGTGAAGACAGTCAACTATCTCAACTACACTAACTTCACTCATATCCTTTGGATTATCTGTGCATTTCCTCGGTTTCTATAATGGCACGTGTTTTCGATACTTTTTTAGTTATTCTAAGAATATTTCGGTAAATTCACCCAGAGGATTTAGGATAAATTTGGTAATTTTATGAGTTGTGTGCTATTTGTGTATTTTTAGTCAAACGAAACTAATTTGGTTTTTTGGAGAAAATAATTTAATTAAAATAAAAAAGAAAAAAAGAAAATGAAGGTCTTATTCTTTAAATTCTTTTTAAGGTGTTTTCATCCATTTAGAGAAAAGAGATGGTTGCAGGGTTTTCATATTTAAGTACCACATTGCCACTGTCGAGCGCCTCAACACCTACCACGTCAAACGTTTCATGCCCAAATTATTCAACTCGATTTCTGCCGATATAACACATCATACATCATCCCTCAAATTATCTCAAATCAATTTTTGCCCAAATTATCCAAAATCAATTTCTGCCCATGTCATTTCTCGAATTTTGCCCAAATTATCACAAATCAATTTTTGCCCAAATTATCTTAAATCAATTTCTGCTCAAATGATCTCAAATCCAACGCTATTGTGTTTGCATTTTTTTTTGGTATAAAGTATATTTTGTAGTTAATCTTTAAATAAAATATTAAACTTTTTAACAAATGAATTTAAGACCAATATATTTTTGTTTAAAAATATTATCAAATCAAATTAGTGATTTTTTTAATTTGAATCGAGACACAAATCTGAATATAATATATATATATATACACGCTCTACCTATGTTGAACGATTTTTAATATGAAAAAAACTATTAAAGCAAGAGTAAAAAATTATTGACCGAAACAAATTTCCACTATGATCAATAATGGTCGAATAAATTCTCCCTAATTACATCTAGAGGCATACATCATATAAATTCAAGATAAACAATCTTGACAACAAACAACACTAAACCAAGAGAAATAAAAAAAAAAAATCTCACAAAATTGTGGAATCGAAAAACCACTAGAATTTGGAGCTTCGAACTCGATCTCCATCGTTTAGATTGAAGACTCTCGTGTCAAGAACAGACTGTCCAAATTTTTTATATACAGTTAGATTTTGTTTAATAATTCTCGTATTGTAATTTTTTTGATAAAAAATTTGAAAATTAAGAAATCATTTTGAGTAAAATAAGAAAAATTTCCCTACATATGAATGTTTGAGTACGTGACACTATTGGGTGCCACAAAAAATCATTTCATAAATGAAAAAAATATATATATAAAGAAATTTGTGTGGCATCAATAGTGCAAATCGTACGATTAGTTTTGCTCTTAAAAAATTACCAGTTTAAATTCTTCCAAACACTTATCGAGCTTAGAAAAAAAAACAGTAGTTGTACACACTAAGTACATAATTAAAAAAATTCTTGAGGTGTACGAAAAAGCTTCTGGCCAAATGATCAATATGGAAAAATCTACTATGCTCTTCAGCAGGAATGTTAAAGTTGATGTAATGGTTAGGTTAAGCAAGCTAATTGGTGTTAGAATGGACAAAAACCTTGGAACTTATCTTGGTATGCCTTCTCAAAATAACCGCAGCAAGAATGTTCTTTTTGGCTCTGTGGCGACGAGAGTTAAAAATTGCCTTCAAAATTGGAAGGGTAAACTGTTGTCGAAAGGTGGAAAGGAAATTCTCATCAAAGCTGTGGCTCAAGCGATTCCAACTTATACTATGTCCTGTTTCCGTCTCCCAAAAGGGATTTGCGAGGAGGTCGATAAGGCTTGTGCCGATTTCTGGTGGGGTTTTGATAAAGACAAGAAAAGGCAGCACTGGATGAGTTGGGTAAAGCTTGGGAAAAGTAAAGATAGAGGTGGTTTGGGCTTCCGAAGTTTAAGCCTGTTTAACCATGCGATGTTGGCCAAGCAAAGCTGGAGAATTATTAGAAATCCTGATTCGTTACTTTTTAAAATGCTAAAGGGAAAGTATTTCAAAGATGGTGATTATATTAGAGCCCAGTTAGGTAATTCCCCATCTCTCGCTTGGCGAAGCATTTTATGGGGGCGAGATCTTTTTCAAAAAGGCTATAGATGGAAAGTGGGCAATGGTAAAATAATTGTCATTGGTAGAGATCCTTGGCTGAGCAAAGAGAATGGGTCGGTTGCCCTAAGTGCCAAGGACCCTTGGAAAGAGGTGAAAGTTGCGAATATTATTGGTGAAGGGAATAAGTGGGACACGAAGCTAATTAAGTCAATTTTTTCTAGGGAAGAAGCTAATGCTATTTGTGGCATTCCGTTGGGGTCCCTAGAAAGGTCTGATGAGATCATTTGGAACCATACTCTAAATGGAGTGTTTAGTGTTAAAAGTGCGTACCACTTGGCAAAGAATTTACATGGAGCAAATGAGGCTTCTCCCTCGGACGTTTCTTCGACAACAAAGATGTGGAAATCCTTCTGGAAGGTGGAGGTGGTTCCTAAGGTTAAGTTGGGTGCCTGGAATATCCTGAAAAATGTGATTCCGACAAGAGCCAATATTTTGTCGAAGGGAATTGATATTCGTAACTGTTGTATTCTATGTGGAAAGTTGAATGAAACAAATTTGCATGTGATTAAAGATTGCAAGTTGGCCGTCCATGTGTGGATGTCTGTTTTTCCTTTTCTAATTGATTTTGTTTCTTTTTTCAGGGATGCTGACTCAGGAGAATTGTTTTGGCAGGGGATCTGTGCCAAGATTCCTAGTGTGGATCTTTCAAAAGCTTTAATCATAATTTGGCAATTATGGAACTATCGAAATTCGGTGCTTCATAATAATGCGAAGGCCAAAAAAGAGAGCATATTATGTATCATTCTAAATTCTTTTTATACTTATGCTTGGCGTGTGGATCCAGGGTCGAGATCTCCAATCCCGAGATAAAGGGTCGAATTCGTTTGTACTGAGTCCGCCTTTGCAAGGTTCTATTAAGCTTAATGTGGATGGTTCATGGAGGGCGAACCAGAGCAGAGGGGGTATTGGTTGGATAGCCCGTGATTGTGAGGGCAAGGTGATGATGTGGGGCTCTAAAGGTGGCTATAAAGCTTCGTCAGCTCTTGTTATGGAAGGAGTGGCTGTCCGGGAAGGTCTCAAGAATTTACTGGATAGTGGACTTGAGTTCATTCCTTCGATCTTGGTGGAATCGATTCTAAATTGCTTATTGGTCTTATTAATGGTATTTCCCAAGATGTAATCGAACTCAAGAATGTCATTGTTGATATTTAGGCTATGATCCCGATGTTTAGGACATTTCCTTTTCTTTTGTGGTAGAGATTGTAATCGTGTGGCTGATATGCTCGCAAAACTCTACCCTCCCCGGATGTGTGTGGGCGTAAGTCTAGACGTTTACTTCACTGCTCGGGATCTTGGTTATTTTTGGTGCGGGAGAATCTCCCCCCGTCGATTGCCACTGTGGTTGTTCAGGAGCAGGTTTGCTCTGATTTGTTTGCTTGATGAATATAATGCTTGTTTCGAAAAAAAAAAGTACATAATTAATAATTTTGAACTTTGGCGCGTTTTTGTTCAGCTCTCCACATTCCATTGATCGTCAATGTGAGGAAGAAAAAAACGAAGAAAACTGAATTCCGATCAACCTCCGTCACTTTTCTCTTCACCGGCGATGAAATAGATTTGCTTTCAAGGCGTGTTTGTCTTCGATTACAAAGGTATTCCGTATTTTCATATCCGCTTTCCATTTTCCCCCTTTCTCATCCACCCTGAATCATCGTTTTCAATTTCATAATCGCTTGAGATTTTCTCGATTGCATATTCGATAGAGTAGCTGTTTTTCGTAGCGTCGATAATTTAAGTGAAATATTGTTATTGTTTTAATGGTTGATTCTGGTTTCGCGGCTCTTAGCTCTTTCAATTGCAGGGAAAGAATATGTCGAACTTTTGAAACCCTAGCAATTCGTTAAAATCAAGAAGGGAAGATACGAAGTTGAATCAGTCTATTGGAACTTCTGTTTCATAGGTTAGTTATATGAGCCTAGATTGTATTTGTAAGTGATGGGAACAAACTAATACTATCCCATATGGCCCTCTCCCTTGTGGCTTTTGTGTTTTAGGATCAACATTCTTCTCGTTTTGCCGGCTTACCGAGTTACTAAATACTAATTTCATTCTCAGATAAGATCTCTGAGGAATGACACGGTTTGAGCTTTGAAGGAAGGTCTCAAGTTTGAGACTCAACTGTGACATTAATTTGTAGACACCTTTCGGGGTGCCGTATCCTACATACGGGCCAATATTACCCCTGAGGGTTTAGAGGAGCGTAAGCTTCAAGTTCCCAGGTCATAAAAAAAAAAAAAATTCTAAGAAAAAAAATTGTTTCGTCACCAACACGCTTCTAATTATAGGATTTTTATCGTCACCAAGGGGTGGCACAGTGTTTGAAGACTTGGGTTTTGAGGGTATGCTCCTCTCAAGGTTCCAGGTTCGAGATCGAACTGTGACAATACTCGTTCGATGTCTCCCGGTGCTTCGCCTAAGAACGGGCGTGGTTACCCTTGTTTCAAAAAAAAAAAATTATAGGATTTTTATCATCCTCAATGAATTTAGCTGATTAGAGGACGAATGTGGAAGCTGTTATGTGTTGGAGGACATTTTGTCTACCACTAGATCAGTGATCTTTGAAATCTAACTGGGTGAAGGTTTTATATCAAGTTTGTGTTCCACCAGATCAGTGATATTTGGTTACTGTTGTAATTTTAATGAAGGTAAAAAATTACTGTGACGTGCTTTCAAAGTTCATTGCCTCATTCACATCAAACTTTTTAACCCCTTCAAGGCAAGGAACGAATCATAGAAAGCTCAGCTAGCTTGATCCGTGGCTTTTGGTGATCCAGTAAGTTGATATCTGTCAAGATTAACAGCTCATAATTTCCCCGATAAGTGAGGTATGATACAACTATATACAACCTTCTAATGATTTCCTTTTTGTTTTCATCATTCGAACTAAATTTGCATCAAAACAACTTTAATTCTGCATTATTGCCTTTAATGAGTAACCCTCTTTACACGTTACATTTTGACCCTTCAAGGTGAGGAAGGAATCCTTAGAGGTGCAGCTTGCTGTGTTTCATAGGTTTTGGCCATCTCGTATTCTCCTCGAAGACAATTACGAGGTACGATACAATTATACAATCTCCATTAATGATCTTTTTTCGCATTTATCCCATTATTCTTTCTAATTTTGGTTGTGAAATCCTCTTTACACGTCTCATTCCCAAGTACTGTTTTATTTCTATTCAGATTTTTTTTTTATCATGATTAATTAAACAAATAAATCATGTTAATTTCTGTAAAAGATGAATCATTAAATAAGTTGCACTACTCTTGTCAAATGCTTAGCATGTTTGGGCTCAAAAGTGTAGTGTAGGCAGTCATTTTGCCAAGAATATCCATTCAAATAAAACTCTCACATGTAAAAGTCTGTATCTTCCAAAGAAATCCATTCCATTAGGCAAACACCTTAACAACCATCTGCTCCAATTTCTCTCGTCATCTTTCTGACTCTTGCTACATTATTCCACCTTCCTGTCGATAAGGATGACAACCTTACCCGAATCTCTACATTGTTATAATATTGTCACTTTGGACATACATCCTCACGGTTTTTTTTGTTTGTTTGTTTCACCGAAAAGATCTCATACAAATGGGATGGTTGTCATCACTTTATGCATCCATGATCACAAAAAATACCCCATTTATACAGTTCGAGAAGAGCAGATTTTTTGCCACAGATTCAGCAAGCTTAACTTCCTGGTGAATACACCAGGTACTTAACAAGGATTAATTTCCATGTTCTTAATAAATACAATTGCATTCGCAAACAAGCCTGCCCGACCAAGCAGGCCAACCATGGATGGACAATGTTATAATTCAGAGACTATACCAAACTTTTCCTTCATGATTTTGAAGTATGCTCTACCTTCTTTAACAAGTCCATGAGTATATGCAGCTAAAATTCACGCGAAAGTGATTTTATTGGGTTTTATCCCCTTCTCCATCATTTTAGTATAACAGAGGAGAACATGGTTGTCGAACCCAAATGAACCATCGAGTTCCATGAAGCTAAACATAGATCTTTCATGCTCTTAAACACCCTTTCAGCAAAGTCCATTCTTCCACTTTTGACGTACGTCTATAAGACCAGTTCCAACATTCAAGTCCAGATTAGTTTCTTAGAATATAGCAATGAAGTTTCTCTCCAAAATGCAAATTCCCATTTTGTCAACAAACAGATAGTAAACTAGTAAGTGTATTTGTATCTGGTTCATAACCTGACAACTTCATTTGGGAAAATAAAGCCATTGTATCAATTGATCTTCCTGCCTGCCACTCAGTGTCTTTTCATGCATCTCTTGATAAAGAAAACACTGAATCAATATCTTTGATAAGCTTTTTGTACAACTTTTCATTCATCAATGAAGTTATGTTTCCTATCCAAAAAAATAATATCCCACTCTTTAGCACCTAACCAGGTAAAGCCAGTCCAATGCCGAAGTGATCAGGATATGTAATTCCTTGGATTATGCCCACCATCGCAACAACATCTAGTTTCATCTCTAAATGCTGCATTTGGGAATACAACTTCGCCACAGATCCATGTTTCCTTTCTCAGCATAGCTTGAAATAATTGCAGTTACTGAAACTAAGTTTGTGTGAAGTTGTGACATTTTAATCAGTTCTGCTAATCCTATGTTTCCACGTTTCACGTATGAGCAAACTAGAGAGGTCGCCACACAAACATTTTCCACTAGACCAGTTTTGGTAGAAAAACAATGGATAGATCCTGGATCTACATTTGCAGACATGATACTCACCATTGCCACCAAGTTGGCATTGACAGTTTCCTCATATTTGCTTGAAAACAAGCATTGCCTCCTCAAAGAAACCCATTTTGGCCAAATGCTCCAATCATGTTATTCCAAGAAACTACTTTCTTTTCAACAGTTTCTCCAAATAAGAGTTCCACCCCTTCTAAATCAGCACCGTTCATCGATCCTAGAGCAGTTTTCACTTAAGAGTGTAAATAAAGGCCAGCCTAACCATCATAGAATGGACTAGTGGTAAAGAGTGTCTTGCGGTGCATTAAAGTTTATGATTCAATCTACGGAGGCCGCTTATCTAGGAATTTATTTCATACAGATTTCCTTAAAATTCAAATATTGTAGAGTCAGACAGTATATCTGTGACATTAGTCGAGGTGTACGTAAGTTTGCGCATATAGTCATGGATATATTTAAAAAAAGGCCAGCCTTAATACAAAACCCTCTCTCTTCCTGCTTTTTACCCATTGCCAAGTAATTTCGTCAACTTTTTCCTATGAATTACATTTAAAAGCTTTAGGCTCTTTTTATTCATATTGCTATGCCCACTCCCCTGAGTTTTATTACTCCCTTTCCATCAAAAGATGCCCACTTCATTTTGTAATGGAAAAGCTTTCTAAAGCCATGATCATATATTTAAAAATATAATTAAAGGCGAAACTGAAATTCAATCCTTTATTTATTTGAACAGAGCATGATGAGTTACACAAAATAATAATAATAATTGGTCAGAACTCAGAACTGAAAACTGTATTAATAGAGTATCATTCTAATGAAATCATAATGGTTGACGCTAAGGATGAGCTAACTTTAAATCACAACAAACAAATAAATACAAGCCCTACCCAACCATTGCTTCCTTCTCTTTCAAATTTCAAAAACAGGGTACGATTTGATTTTACTGTATTGAAGCATTCAAGGCTCTTTGAATAGTGTAGCAGATCCAACGGGGGGAAGCATCTAAGTTTAGCTGAGGAATATATTCCATTGTCATTTTTTAAACTGTAGATTGAATTACTTTATTTATGAGGCAGATGATGCCACGTGTCTCCATTTAATTTTACATCCCTTTGTCATCTTGGTGTGTTTAAGCCCCGGTTTATGAAAACAGCCGAGTTGGTTATAATAACCCAACCGATGTTGCCCTACCATTTATTATAAACGGTGATTACCTAAATTTGCATGCTCGTTTATCTAAATCTACGTGTTCTCGTTTATTTAAACCTTACATATATTACTTTTTATTACATAATCAGTCCTTCAAACACGGTTTATCATAATTCCTCTTATAATATCTTGCTCCTCAAACACCATTTATAATAACTTACTGTTTATCATAACATTCCCTCTATTATAACCAAATCGGTGCTCCAAACACACCATAAACTACTTGGTATTATCAAATAATCAGATGAAACTGACCACAATTGCTCTGCTTAAAAACTGGCAAACTGCCCCAAACCTTTTTTATTTTTTTCTGCCCCACGTTAAATTTTCAAAATGAAGGGTAGGCACGTGAGACAGGTGAACAGCTCGCACCTCTAAGCATAGAGCTGTGTGATTCTTAATAACTTTGTTTAATTTATATGTGAATTTGAATTTCATTTGCTAAAAACAATGTTCATTTTGTATTAAATTAGCACAGATACGAAGAAAGGAGTGCACAAGCAGCCGGATGAGACAGCTTTCAATTTGATTGATTCAAAGCTACTGGGATTAATATATGTATATTGGACAGGCACTTCCAGTAGGTATTAAAAAAATAATCTACAATTAAGGTTAGCATTAAGCTTAATTACTCTTTATTTTTGTTTATTTAGTTTCAAACTCATTTTATGGCTTTCTCATTTCTTTCAAAAGACATTTTCTACTTTTTTTTTTTGTCTCTGCAAATTAGCTCTATTGAAAATTGTGTCCATTGACAGAAAAAAGTAATATAAAAGGAGAAAAATATAAGAAAAATGACTTGAAAAAATTGTTTCTTAACCAAAGTGTGGAAGCTTTAGTTAAGCTACAAATTAGAACATGGCCAGGTCAAACCATTATAGATTGGCTTAATGGTGAAGAGGGTTTTGGGATGTTAAAGGTGATGTAATCCATGGTGGTCATGAATATAGGATCAGACGTGTGTCCCGTAACATTAGTCGAAGTGTGTGTAAGCTATCACAGACAGTCACAGATTATAAAAAAACATGTCACACGTCAAGTCAAACCCCACTAATAATCCTTTCCTTCGGCGTCCAATGTGATTTTCAGTGGGACTGAATCGTGACTTGAACCGGTAACGCTGTCCACGACCAAGAAGAAACAAACGGAAGTGGGCATCAAAAGTTGATTTGTTGTCCTTTTTTAGTTCTGTTTTACATGATTAAATTGAAAATATATAAACCATTTTAATGCTTTCCCACTTTGTATTAATAAATAAATCTCCCTAAAATTGTTGTGAAAATTCATCAAAACCAGCCCAATAATGCTGACAGGGACATGCTTAATTATATTGCCATACATAAAGATGGAGGCATGTTTTCGAAATTAATTAATGCTGTTAGACTAATTATATAATTTGCATCTTTTTTTCTGTATGGTCTTGATTATGATTGTACAATTCCATTTATGCACTTTGCTTCTGTAAGCAGGCACCGGTGAAAAAGTTGCAGGAATTTTGGACTATTGCTCTAATTTTTAGAGTCAAACCAGAGTGTTCCAGCGATTCCTAGCTTGATTTTGGAGGCAAACAACTATTTTTTTGTTGACAAAAAGTAAGCCAAATCCATATTTACGGAAAAATATATTTCATCTCTTATATAAAGATTTTTTAATTTTACGATTTGAACTCATGATTTTTTAGTCATTTAATATATATGGATGTCTTGAACAATAAATTTAAAAAGAAAAATTGGTTTGTTCAAAAATCTGTTTGTATTTTCCTTTGTAAAATGTGGAAGTTTTTTTATGTTGGAAAAATGATTACAGGTGAGAAAATGTGTATGGGAGGGTGAAAGGAAAGAGAAAATTCTGTATCGATGAACTACAAAAATGTAGGATTTTATAAAGACAGTGCGGGACCTCAGAAGTGTATGGTTACTTGAAATTATTTACGTTAATAGTTCAAATAACCAATAAAAAATTACTCAAAAAAAAAAAAAACCCAATAAAAATTGAGCGTAACTTTATTGCTTTGACCCCTCACCCTCTCTTTTTACCCGTTCTAATCCACCAGAACAAGGAAAGCAAAGCCGCTTAACTCCAGTTCTTGAAATTTCCTTGTTTTTTTGGTATACTTTTCGGCTTCTCTTGCTTTGCTTTTTGGTCTCTCACGTTTGTTCTTCAAGGGTCTGCTTCGTTTTATCTTCTTGTTCTGTTCTCGCATCTGGGTCGCGACCTGGCTTTGGATCTGTGATGGGGTTTCACTCAAAACTGTGGTTTTGTGAGAAAGATCTGACTTTTTTCTTGTCGATCATGTTTATTGAGTTTTTTTACTAATTTTGTTTCAGTTTAGACTAGTTGAAATTTTTCTCAGAAACTGCATTTACAATTGGCTGTGTTCTTTGTCCTGAGAGGTGGGGTGGTCGAAACTTGGGGTTTGAAGATGTGCTCCCTTCAAGTTCCATATTCCAGACTTATTTGTGACATTAATTTGTAGACACCTCTCGGGTCTCCTTTCTTTAGATGTTTCTTGGTGCCTGACTCCAGTTTCAAAAAAAAAAAAAATGGCTGTGTTGCTCGACTGATACTTCGACTTGATGGTCATTTCATCTCGTTACTTTTCCCCTCAAATTTCTTGTTACTATTGTTTTCACGTTTTAAACTTCTTCTACGCTCTGCCTGTAATCTGTATCTGTTCTGCTCGTGTGGGTCATTTGATTCATTTTTCATGATTTTTCGTAGGTCAATCGTTGCTTTTGGTGGACGTGGACCCTAATGGGAATTAGGATGGGGTGTTAATGGAAGATATAATGATCCGAAGAATAGCTGCTGAAGGATGGACCCTTTCAATCTGATTCATTCTGAGATTCTTTAGTAGCTTTATGGCCTCTACTGTTGGTTCCAAAGCTTCTTCAAATCAGCCACCAAAAACAGCCAATGGTGAAATGGCTAATGGGAAAAATGTTGGGCCCTTAACTAAACCCGAATCAGCTACTCCTGATCAGCCTAAATCAGTGAAGAGTATCTCAAAGCAGGATATAGAAGTATCATCCGACAAAAAGTCGCCAGTATCGAGTCAAAATGGATTAGCCAAGTCGTTGAGTGAGAATTTTAATTTCAGTATTTCGTCACCTGGTCTGAAGCAAGCACCAACTGAAGTAGATCCCCTCCACAATGTAGCTAAATGCTCACTTGGCAACTCACCAAGCCAAGAGAAGAAAACTTCTGAATTTGGAAGTGTAAAGAGCAATTCTTTTTCTGTCAAAGCAAGTGATGGGACTAGCTGTGTTGCCAAGACCAGTGGAAGTGCCAAGGTTAGCGACCATGGTAACTTTGCCGAGAGTGGCAAGAGCAGTATATGTCGAGGGAGCACGAGCACGGATATAAGTGATGAGAGCTCTTGCAGTAGTATTAGTAGTAGTATCAGTAAACCTCACAAAGCAAATGATTTGAGATGGGAGGCCATTCAAGCTGTCCGTGCAAAAGAAGGGGTGATGGGATTAGGACATTTTAGACTTCTGAAGAAGTTGGGTTGTGGGGATATAGGGAGTGTTTATCTCTCTGAGTTAAGTGGAACAAAATGCCATTTTGCAATGAAGGTCATGGATAAAAATACTCTAGCGAGTCGTAAAAAATTGCTTCGGGCGCAGACTGAAAGAGAAATACTTCAATCTCTTGACCACCCCTTCCTTCCGACGCTATACACCCACTTTGAGACAGAAAAATTCTCTTGCTTGGTGATGGAGTTCTGCCCTGGAGGTGACTTGCACACTCTAAGGCAGAGGCAACCAGGGAAGCATTTTCCTGAGCAGGCAGTGAAGTATGTTAAGAGTACTTTTAATGACAACTATATATCAGTTTATTGATGCTTACCATTCTTGTATGTTTCCACTTACCTGGATCTGACTTAATATATTTTGCAGAAGAATGTTGCATTCATAAATCATACCTAGACTGTTTTAATGTGATTCTTTCTTCTCTAAGAAAGAGTATTGCTACCATCAGTTTCAGCTTTTGGGTACTTACTATAGGAATTGTGTTCGATTGTTTATTTCCAGTGGTCTATTTGGCATGAAAAACTTGAAAACTACTGTCTAGCAAATTTTCCTTTCAACACATACACTGCACGGAATCTCTTTCCATTTCTTTAAAAATTATAGAAAATCATATTCAAACTATCCTGAGTTGACCTAGTGGTCAAATAAAGATCTTGTAAATCATAAAGTGCTTAGAGCCTGGTTATGACTCAATCCACGATGGCTACCTACGAATTAATGTCATACAAGTTATCTTGACATCTAAATGTAATAAAGTTAGACGGTTGTCTCATGAGAATAGTTGAGATACACGTAAGCTTCCCAAGCACAGATATAAAAAAAAGTGGCATTTATATTGCATTTCAGCCATTAGGTTACCTGTTATTGCTCGTAATTTTATATTTGCTTCATTTGCATCAATCAACTAGACTTTTGGTACTTGGTGGATCAGGAAAGGTCGTCTTGTCGTTTCCTGATAGAAGTGTTGTTTAAGAATTGAACGGCAGTAGTTACTAAGAGAATGTCATTCCTTTTTCGCCGGACCTGATCTTCCAGGCAAAAGCAGAATAGCTGAAGGATTATAGCACTTATTGTACTCATCATGTTGAATTAACATCTGCTGTCTCTGAAATAACCATATTTGCATGCATAGGTTGACATTGATACTGAATCTTTCCTCTTTGTTTGATAATGTAGGTTCTATGTTGCAGAGGTTCTTCTTGCACTTGAATACCTGCACATGCTTGGGATTGTGTACCGCGATCTTAAACCAGAAAATGTCCTCGTGAGGGAAGATGGACACATAATGCTTTCAGATTTCGACCTATCGCTCCGTTGCACGGTTAGTCCAACTCTAGTAAAAAATCTCTCAGCAGAGACTGAGGCTTTAAGAAAGAACACAAGTTACTGCGTGCAGCCTGCTTGCATTGAGCCTTCCTGCATCCAACCATCTTGTGTAGTTCCTACAACCTGCTTCTCGCCTCGCCTGTTTTCTAGTAAGTCGAAGAAGGAACGTAAACAAAAAACTGAAATGGGAAATCAGGTCAGTCCATTGCCAGAACTCATTGCTGAACCAACCGATGCACGATCCATGTCTTTTGTTGGAACTCATGAGTACTTGGCACCTGAGATCATCAAGGGTGAAGGCCATGGAAGTGCTGTAGATTGGTGGACTTTTGGAATTTTTCTATACGAGCTATTCTTTGGTAAAACTCCCTTTAAGGGGTCTGGAAATCGAGCTACATTATTCAACATTGTCGGTGAGTCACTTCGGTTTCCAGATGCACCAGTTGTGAGTTTTGCTGCAAAGGATCTCATAAGGGGATTGCTAGTGAAGGAACCACAGCACAGATTGGCTTATAAACGTGGAGCAACTGAGATCAAGCAGCATCCTTTCTTTGAAGGTGTGAACTGGGCATTAATACGATGTGCAACACCTCCCGAAATCCCAAGGCCGGTCGAGATCGAGAGGATACCACAGGCAGTGGCATCGACCAGTGAAAAGGCCGCTGCTATTCCAGCAGCTGCAGATAAAAAAGGTTCCGATAATTATCTCGAGTTTGATTTCTTTTAGGGAGAAATCTGTCCACGTTATAGAGGTTGTTTATCAAGGAAAGCCTGCCATTTGTGTATGGCAGTGGGACTATTGAGGAAAAAGAAGCATATTGATAGATAATGAAACATTTGTAAGTTTGTTCGTTAATCTGTTTACGCGATTTCAATTGATGTTGCACACGTATTGAATGAATTCCTTGATTTCCTCAGAAAGGTTTGATTCCTTAGAATAGAATGTACATTTTTAGCTATTCTCAGCATCAGAATGAGACTATCTTCCCGTATCCATAGGAATATCAATCTTTTGCATTCATCTAATAGCATTGAAGTTCATTCAGTGGGTGTTTGGACAGGTGTATCAAATCGAGGATGAGGAGTAATTCCCTTACCTACGTACAATCATTCTCGACCTAATCGATATTCATTTCTCCCATAATCTCATTCTCTCCCTAGTCACTTTTCCTTCTCTTATGCTTTCTCTATGTAATTAATATATATTTTTTTAAGTCATTCTCTACACTCAAACATAGCAATGGTTCTTTTCATAATCACTCGCTTCACTCAATATTTTCATTTCCTTTGCCCCAAATGCCCTCTTACATCAAAATCAAAATATGAACTTTGATCCTTTATAGGTTGAAGAAACTGAAGAACATAAATGTCATGAAAGCTACAGAATATTAGGGGGACAAGAGAGCTTTGAATCTACTTGATGTTCATGCTCAAACAAACTTAGTTTTAAAACACATGGAAGAAACTGACTGTTTTGTTGTTTTGACAGAAGTTTTGTTGTTCTTCAGTTATTGTAATAATGGTTACAAGACTATTTTTAAATTCTAATTTATTGATTATTTTAATTTTGATATGAATTTAATTTATAAAAACATAAATAAATAAGTAAACTCAAAAGATACACAAAAATTAAGATGAACGTATTATTGTATCATAAAAAATAAAACAATTTTATTTGAAACATAAAAATCAAATAAACACTACACCCAAAACAAAGAGCTAAAAATATAATTTTCCGTTAACTTTTTATAGTTTAGGCTCCGTTCGATAACTATTTTGTTTTTCGTTTTTTGTTTATGAAATTTAAGCCTACAACTACCTTACTATAACTTTTTCTTTAGTTGAATAACTACATCTTACCTATATTTTAATAAACAAAACCAAAATTTGTAAACAAAAAAAAGTAGCTTCCAAAAAATTGTTTATGTTTTTGAAATTTGGTTAGTATTCTCCTACTTTCTTAAGGAAAGATAAATAAAAGATGGAGCACATGGTAGGAAATTTGAATAGAAATAGGCTTAAATTTCATAAACAAAAAACAAAAAACAAAATGATTATTAAATGGGGCCTTAATATTTTGTTTTGTTTTTTTTTAATATATCTATGACTCTTTTTTCATATAAAATATATCTATGACTATTTATATTTGTGTGTACCTCGAACATTGTCACATGACATATTGCCCGACTTTTAAACATTTTGATGTCAAAATAATTTATAATAAATTAATTTCTAAATAAATGCTCACCACAAATTATCAAAACACAATGATTGGTAAATTTATCGTTTGGGCCTCCAACATTAAATTGGTGAAGGATAATGGTCGATTTCTAAAACCACCAATGAAACAATGATTAGTTCATTATGTTTTTTCGTTGACAGTTATTATATTGTTTAATAATCATTTATCTTACTATCGAGTAACTTATTTGTTGGCTATTTGGCCATATCTCAAATTAATTAATTTTAATTGATTAATTAATTAATATTTTATGATAACAAACCTAATCTCATTTACTAACAATTTTGATGTTTTAAGATGTCAATAGTGTAGTGCTCGAAACAAGGATTCCAACGCAATTTGAATTACTCAAATCGGAGTTGAAACGAAGAAATTATGGCAAAACAAGTTTGAACGAGAAAAACCCAAGACGGTGACGTGGCAACTAAGTGTACATCGTGGACCACTTAAAAGTTGACATGTAGAGTTTTGGATGAGTGACAAATGGTAGCTTTTGGTTGTTTTGAAAAGAAAATGAAAATGAAAAAGAAAATTAAATATATATATATATATATATATATGTTTGCAACGGTAAAAAAAAAATCAGAACTGGTCAGTGACCATTCTGATTATTTAAAAATAATAATAATAATAATAATAATAATAATAATAATAATAATAATATTTTATATATATTATTTATTCTTTTAACTTTTAACTTTTAACCTTTTATCTTTGTACTTCTTTTAACTTTTAATCTCCACGATTCATTTTATTTTTTATATATCCAATGGCTCAAATTAAATTTTGTCTTTTTACTCCATTTCCCTCTCTTTTTAAACTTAATCTTCTTCTCCAAAATTTTAATACAACTTTTATTATTCAATCCTCTAAAAATCAAAAGATTCATTGTTGCTCTCTCTACAAGCTCTCAACTTTTTCTTTTAGATTTTATTCTTGAGAGACATATTGTATTGTGAGGATTTGGTTGTGTGAGATAAAATTTGTATATCCACTCTTTTGAGAGAGTTGTAAAGTATGTTCCCAAAAATTCTATACTTTGTAACGCTTTGATCTTGATCCGTAGAAAAGATCGAGTTTGCTCTTGAACTCGTAAAAGGAGCGGTTTACGGTTGGATTCTAATCCGTGGAAAGAGTTAAGCAAAAAGGTTTTTCAAAATCACAAGAGGCGCTTGGGTAGTGGAGTAGGCTTGCCGAACCATTATAAATCACGGTGTCATCTTCTCTAACTCTTTCCTATTTACTTTTGAAATAATTTTTAGTATTGTCTTTCATGCTTTAATTTGTATGGCTTTAAATCAAATTGGTTTTACATAATATTTATCAATCTTGTGTGGTGCATTATTATTTCTTTTTAATTACTTGTAAAAAGTTTGATATTTAGAATATCTTAAGCTTATTTAGGAAAATTTCTATAAAACCTTATTCATCCCCATCTACGGTTATCATACCGATCCAACATTATTTTCATCTAAATCTTTTGTACTATCAATACCTTCACTTTACATATATAAAAATCTTTTGACTTTGGGGAGGGGAAAACACAAATCCTACAAAAACGGTATAACTACTTTCAAATAATATAAAAGCTAAATACTGATTTTTAAGTGACCTTAGAGTTGAAATAGATAACACCAAATAATCAATTGTGTCACCGACCCATTTGATTAAATAGAAACAATGGTTATTTACTAACCACGATTATCCATCAAGAACATTTATTCATCTTCTTATCCTAAATGCCTTTAAACTTTCATCTTTATCGACCATTGGATACAATATATGGATACTCAATTTAATAGGAGTGTTTTTTTTTAAAGTATTTAATAGGAGTGTTTAGTGAGTAAAGAATTAATTTATTTGATATTTTTTAAGAAAAGAAAAAAAGTTAATTCGTAAGGGCGTGTTTGGTGCAATGATTAGGATTAAGTTAGTCCGTATTAAGTTAAGCTGAGTATTAAGTTAAGCTGAGGATTAAGTTAATCTGTGTTTAGTGAACATGTTATGTTAAGCTGGATTAAGTTAAGTTGACTGTTATTTGGTGCAAGGATTAAGTTAAACCGAATTTTTATTTAACATTTTTTAAAAATTGTTTTCTCTTGATAATAAATAAATGACAAAATGACATTAATTAGAAATAGTAACAATATAATATTCATTCAAAAAAATATGTTTATTATTTATTTCAATTTTAACTTAATATCTATATTAAATTTAAAAAATATATAACAAATTTTATATTCATTAAAAAAATTTAGAAAGACATTAAATTATGTAAAAATCATTTTTAATTTAATTGCTTAATTATAAGGTTGGTATAAATTTAAATTTTTAAAAAAACAATTTAATTTATTTAGTACACCTTAAGTTGAAATTCAATTTTACTCATATTTAAAAGTAGTTCAAACTTCAAATACGTTGATGTTTAGAAATAAAAGTGTAAACCTAATTTTCATGCATTTTAAAATTATTTTACCTAATACTCATTCAAATTAAAGTTGTAGTTAATATAGAAATAACAAAATTACATTCATATATGGGTATATATAATAAAAAGGTTTTTTTTTTCTTTTGAGAAACATAAAAACCTATTTAGATGTTTAGAAAGAAGTCATCAAATAACACAAGTAAAATTTCTAATGTGTATAATAATAAATCAAATTATATTCTAAGTAGTAAAATGAGTTTTAAAATTTAGTAATTTTTGTGATATTTTATGTACCAACCATTGATTTCAATTGAACATAATTTTAACATAGTCAATTAAAATATTTAATGTTGTTTTTTCAATTAATTAAACTAAAATATCTAAATGGATTCAAATTATTTATGAAAATTTACATGTAACATGTTTTATTTGATTTTTATTTAATAAAACTCATTAATACCTTTTAAAATGAATATAGTTTTAAATTTATTTTTACAATAACTAGGATAAGGGAATTCGAACCATTTTTAAATACCATAAAAAAAATAGCAAAACAAATTTCTTGACATACTATTAGATCTATGCATTTTATATTTTACGAAAGTTTTCTCCAATATAAATTGAAGATTGCTTAACTTAGTTGTTAATAGTACTAAAAAAAGAGTCAATTGTTAATATCCATTATTTCAAATTATTTGTTAATTATATTGTTAATATCTATTCCTTCCAAATTTAAAGAGATTCATATTATATCTTAATAATAATATTTTGTTACATTCAAATAATTATCTTTTGAAATTCAAATATAGTTATCTTGTTCTTTTGAATCATTTATTTCTTTAATTATTTAACATTTAACATTAAATTTAGAATATACAATTATATATTAAATAAACTACAAAATATAAAAATAATAATTTTATTCTAAAAAAATTAAACATAAAAAATAATTTGAATAAACTTTTAAATCTAAATTTTAAAGTTAGAATAAATTGTTTGAAAAATAGAATTAAAGATGATTTCAGAAAACGAGACAGAGAAAAAATATATGAGGATTATTGTTGGATTTCGTGAAGGATTAAGTTAATCTGAGGGATTAACTGAATCCGTCCACCAAACACGAATTGGGAGGATTAAGTTAATCCGGATTAACTTAATACTCACCCCAAACATGCCCCGAGGCTCATTTATTAATTCTTTCAAAAGTGTTTGTGTACCTAAACCACTTGGTAATAGAGGAATCTTTTTGTTTAGGATAAAAAATGTCACTTTCGGTTCGGTCTACTTTTCTCTTTCTAAATATTGCATTTGTTTATTACAATCTGTCCTTTTTATTTTTTTTAAGCCTCGAAAAGAATATTTGGAATTGCAGTTCATTTTTTTTAGTGTTTGGCATATGAAAATAGAATATGTGAATTTGACTCTTTATTTAATATAATATAAAGTACTTTTAAAAGAAACTATATTAAATATTATCATTATTATTTTTAACAAATAAATTTATAATATTGAAAGAAATAAAAAAAAAATTTAAACAAATATGATAGGGTGTGTTTGGCTACAGGTGAGATGAGATGAGATGTTGATAGCAGAAAACCATGAGAGGAGATGAGATGAGATGTTGATAGCAGAAAACCTTGTTTGGGGTGAGATGAGATGACAGAAAAACCTTGTTTGGAGTGGAGGGAGAGGAGATGAGATGTTAAAGTATGTTTTTTTTTTAAAAAAAAAAATTGTTCTTATATTTTTTTAACAATAAAATTGTTCTTTTTCTTTTTTTTTTTAAATAATTATTCTCAAATATTTAGCTATTAATATAATAAGTATGTAAATATAACTACTATCATAAATAAAATGTAAGTAATATAAATTTAATATTAAGCACCCTTAATCATATTAATGTTTTTATTAAAAAAACATAGTTTCAATGATATTATGTACGATATAATAACCATGAGGTTAAAAGTTTCTAATCTTTCATACTTAAATATTGTTTAATTAAAAAAAATTATGAGAAAAAAATTTTCACACCACCAAAATAAAGTTTGACTAATCTAAAATATTTGTGGATCGTTAATAACTTTTTTTTAAAAGAATTGTTAAACTTAAATAATAATAAAAAATTTAAAAATACCAAGATTCTATTTATTAAAAAATAAAATTAAAACCATTTGATTAAACTAGTCATTATAAAATCTTGATAGCAATTTTTATTTTATTTAAAAAAAATTAATTTCTTATTCCTTTTATACATTCATATTCATATTCACAGTTACCGAAGGTCAAAGAATTGTTAATAAAATACACTAATTAATAGGTAATAATAAATTAAATATATTTATCTTATTAGTTATTGATACTTTTAAGGAACCATAGACACCCCTAAACAATTTTATTTATTATTTTTTTTATAGTTAAAAGAGAATTCGGTCACATTTTGATAATAATTATTAAAGGAAAGTAATAAAATATCCCTCAAATTTTGGAATTTATTGTTTTTTTTTATTAGGTAGAATAGATCTCAATCTCTATGACTCATACAAGTCTTGAAATTTATAGTTGTTTTTTGTATATACAATCAAGACTCTCAAAATTATTTAAATTAATTTATCCTTTCAAAAAAAATATATTCACTTTTACTATTATTTCGAAGTGCAACGTTGAATACAAGAATATAAAATTTGAATCTCATTTTTTTAACAAATAAAATAAGTTTAATATTTTTAAGTTTATTGAAAATAAGTTCATACTTTTAAATATATTGTAAATTACGGATAAAAATTCAATGTGTATAAATTATTTAAATTTAATTTTTATTTTAAAAATAATTTATATATTTATTGTTAATATTAAAAATAAACACATAAATTTTAATTATTAATTTTTAAATATGATATTTATAGTCTATCTCTAAACAATTGAAATTCTATAACTTTTTTTTGTTATTAAAGACGATAAAAAAATGAATAAAAATATGAAAATTTAACGTTATATATTAAGAGATAATATATATCTATTTATTTTATTTTTTAAAATTCTAATATATTTAAATAAATATTTGATATAATAATAGTATAATTATTATAATTATATATTGATATATTAAAATAATAATATTATTATAAAAAAATATATCAAACATAAAATAAGTAAATAAGTAAATATATATATATATACATATATATAAAGATGAAAAAATTTTAAATTTAAAAAAAAAAAAAGAGGAGAGGGAATATGAGATGAAGTGAAGTGAAGAACACCTTGGGCCAAACAAGGTGTTGGGCTTCCAACACCTCACCTCATCTCATCTCCTCTTAAAACAAACACCCCAATAAAGTTTAAGGGCTTCTCTTTGACTTTCAATTTTGTATTTAATAAGTTTCAAAACATTTAATAGTTTTTCAAATTTTATCTAATAAATTATTGATTGTTTTAAAAATCAAGTAGATGTTGACTTATTTGACCCTTTTATCTCTACTATTTTAATAATATTCAAATATAGAGACTATGAATGATTGCACAAAAAAAGTTCCATTTATATAAAAATATATGATAATGACAAAATATATTTTATTCGAACGGATGAATTACGAATAGTTGAAATAAAGTGATAATGTATCTTAAAGATTTACAAATTTTTAAAAATGTTTAACAAGAATTTGTAGGGTTTTTTGAAATTAGTCTTTTCCAAGGTAGGATTGTGCCAACCACAGAACGAATCATCACAAACACTTTCAAACCACATCCTAAAATTAAAACACAATTGTAAATTTAAAATTTATATGTGGTTTATGTAAGTTATATCAGACGTTTTACACATAGATTAGCATTTATCCTGGAAAACAAATATATATATATATATATATATATATATATATATATAGCCAATAGAACAGTAGCTCAAGCAGCATCAATGTACACCTAATGACTTAGAGGTCTTAGGTTTGAGTCTCTCCCACTCTCAATCGTTGTAATCTCAAAAAAATATATACATATATATATAAATCCTCCAAAGATTCCAAAAACTATTTTGTTGCCAAATGTTTAATCTTCACATTTAATTAAGCTGTGAAATTAAACTATAATTTTGCGAACAAGATCGGTAACTCCAGCATATTAATGTACATGACTAAGAGATTTTGGATTTAAGTTCTCCACCCTTAATTATTATAATATTTAAAAAGATAATAAATAGTCGAATCCCCTACTCTTTTACCACAGAGTTTGAATCCCTACTCTTCTAATTATTATTGAATTAAAAAAAAAATTAAGAACCCAACTTACAAAAATAAAAGATAATAAATAGTCTAGTGTTTAAATAAAAAATAAATAAAATAAAATAAAATTTAAATGCTATGATTTTTTTTTTTGAGTACATATTAGGAAAGAATGACAAATACCAAACATGTGACGCTAGTGTTGAACTGATTTACAACCAAACAATAAAATCATTCTGCCACTAACTCATTCAGTAAATGTTATGAATTTAATCTATTGTAGTTATCTACTTAATTGATCAATTTGTATAAGTTCTCTTAACAATTAATACGACGATTTGACATTCACAAATATCATAACAATAATAATGACTGATTAATTAAAAAATGTCCACCATGAACCGAAAAAATGAGAATATTTGACATCGCTCAAACAAGAGACGAACTCCCTTAAATATTATATGCTTACTGATTTTTTTTTTCATCTAAGATAAGAGATTTTAAGAGACTAAATTGTCAACATCTATCCAAAAATACTTTTAGCCAAGAAAACTTATTTTCCAAGTAATATCAACATCTATCCAAAAATAGTTTACTTGAAAATTGTTAAACTTTAAGAATCTAACTTGCAAGTTTTTAAGCATAAAAAAAATGCAAATTTTTAAATAATAGAGGTTAGATTTTTTTTTCAAAAAAAAAAAAAACAAATATTATAGACTAGGTAACTCTCAAAACCAACCATTAGGTCTTACCAAACATGAGATGTGATTTATTCCATTAAAACTCAACAAAACCTACATTCTAATAATATAAAACACAAGGTCAAAAAGTCCACCAATGTTAAACATACAAGGGATTTATTTTCTAGAAAATACAAGGGATTTCAACTCCCAACTTATGTTAATGAGACCAAAATTTATCCACTAAGAATGGCGGAGTAGTTGAAAACTTGAGTTTTGAAGGTATGTTCCCTTCAAAGTCTCGGGTTCGAGACTCACCTGTAACATTACTCTTTTAATATCTTCGATATCTAGCATATGGACGAACGTTGTTACCCTTGTTTCAAAAAAAAAAAAAAAAAAGACCGAAAGTTAAGAAACTAAGCCTATTTTTAGTAATTACATCCGAATCGCATAAACTTATGTTCTATCATAATTCCAAGACACAAATATAGATTACATTACATAGTCCAAAGTTTCCCTAATCTATTACCTTAATACAGCACAAACACAAATTACACATAAATCAACCTCCCAAATTAACAAAAGAATCCAAGAATAACAAACTTCAGCACTCCACAAACATCTCCATGAAGTTTACCCCAACAATTAGTCAGCAAAACCATCAAATTTCCTAACTTTAAGGTCCAACAAGCAAGGGAATAGCCATTGTCCTTGCACTCTTTTCAAGAAAATTCCCACTGTTTTCCTTCCCACAATTAACTGGCCACAGGGTTTGGGAATAAAGAAAAAAAAGGGAAAATATCCTGAAATCAAATGGTAAAGGGTACATGTAACGACCAGTTGGACGACTGAGATTGAATGTCTGTGGTCTATATCTATTGTTAGTGGAGAATATTGGAAAAGAATGGCAAAAGCAAAAACTGGAAACAAACCACAGCCAGCAACTAAGACACGGAGAATCGAGTCAGAATGTTAGCATTTTTTCCTCTTCTTCGCTTCATTTTATGAGGGTTGTTTAGAGATTTCTACTTTACACTTGACTTACTTTTTCCCAATTGGGAAAAAGACAATACTTTTGTGTCAGTTCCACAACCATTGAGAAGGACAGAGTCATAAAGAAGGGAGAGTGGGTGTGATACCTTTTTAGTATATAAACACCAGCCTTGCCCTCCAAAGATTGTGACTTGTGAGATCTTTGGTTCACTTTCTTGTCCCAAATCTTCTTTTCTTAGAGGGATTGTTGAATTCCAGCTTGAGTTTGGAGTCCTGCAAAAAAAAAAAGAGAAAAGTGTAAACTTTAGTAGTTTGCATTTCATCTTTTGTGTCATTTCTCTTGTTTTGGAGATAGGCGAAATGGGTATCAATCCTCAGGAAGGGATCAGGAAGCTCAAAGCTCTGATGGATCAAGGTCAAATAATCAACTATGGTCTATGTTTACTTACTTGGATTTCAGTTCTGAAAACTTCATTTGTTAATACTGATTCGATCTTTGTCTTTTTGGATTGGAAAACTACAGTTGATCAGCCATTGAAGAAATCCTTTCAGGTTTGCTAGCTTTCCTTGTAGGACCTGTTTACTGACTTCTTATGAAGCTTCATGTCAATAACATAGAATGCTCTATTTGCAGAATCTTCATCAAGGATTCTTAACAGAAACGCTGGAGCGTTTTCTCAAGGCGCGAGAGTACGATGTCAGCAAAGCCCATAAAATGGTTAGCAACATGTTTTTGTTCAGCTTGTGTAAACGTTAAGACCCCGTTTGATAACCATTTTGTTTTTAATTTTAGTTTTTGAAATTTAAGCCTATAACAACTCCTTAACCACATGTTTTTTCTTGCTTGGATATTTACATCCTACCTATATTCTTAAAAACCAAACCAAAATTTAAAAAAAAGTAGCTTCCAAAAGTTTGTTTTTGGAATTTGGAATTTGGTTAGTATTCACATGATTTTTAAAGAAAAGATGGATACATTGTAGGAAAGTTAGAACACATTGTAGAAAATTTGAATAAGAATAGACTTAAATTTCAAGAACCAAAAACAAAAAACCAAATAGTAATCAAACATGGCCTAAACTATCATATGCATTAATAAGATAGCCCCTTATATTCTGACAAACAATCTCTCTCTGATGTTTCAGCTGGTGGACTGTTTAAAATGGAGGGTGGAAAATGAGATTGACAACATATTAAGGGTAAGTGTTTGAACAGCTCGTTCACTGCAATGGCCTCAAATTCTTTTATTGATATCATTTTGTTATCTGCAGAAGCCTATATTTCCTGCTGATGTCTACAGAGCAGTGAGAGATTCACAGCTCGTGGGACTTTCGGGTTACTCGAAAGAGGTCTGCTTTTGTTCATCAATGTCCATCAAATTTTAACCAGCAATCATACTTCGAATAAAACATTTCCCTGTGATCCTAGACTGCCTTGTTCTAATGAGAATTGCATATGCTGCTGCCTTTTCTGACATAAAACTTGTTCTGTTTCACTACAGGGCCTTCCGGTATTCGCCATTGGTGTTGGGCTCAGCACATTAGACAAAGCAAATGTAAGTATTCAGGTTCAGTTTCGTTAAAGTTCCATACAAATAATTGACCCTTTCTGTGAACTTGATGCCATGGACAGCAGCAGCCTACAATTTTGAAAATATCTACTTTAAAAACCAGAGAAATTTAAGAAGCTTATCAAGTTTACTAAGCAGTGTATGTTTTGATCTCTCCACAGGTGCACGACTACGTGCAATCGCACATACAGATCAACGAGTATCGGGATCGTGTTATTCTGGTGAGTTACTGAATTCTGGGATTCGACACAAGTTCCTCTCTTCAGCATCTTTAACACGTTTTTTTGCTGTAGCCTTCTGCATCAAAGAAGTATGGAAGATCTATCACCACATGTGTAAAGATCTTAGATATGACTGGTCTAAAGCTTTCAGCACTTGGCTACACAAAGGTATTCTCTTTTCCTGCAAGTTCAATTTCTTTATGTAAATTTGATTCCATTTCTTGAGGTTCTAATTTGTCTAAATTATTGACAAATCCGCACGATAAGATCACAAAGTTATTTTCTTTTGTCCAAGTGGAGATTCTTGTCGGTTTGAATCCCTGCCTCACAATTTTATTTCATTTTAGACTATGTGCGGGAGGACAGGAAAGAACACAAAAGAAAGAAAGAAAAAGCAAAATTCAAAGCATTTAATTAAGTTTATGAAATCTGTTCGTTCTGACCATTACTATAAAGCAAGTCCATAATGGTGGAGTACATATTCTCCTTAATTAAAAAAAACTACAGCAACGTGGAAAGAAGATTAATGATGTGTTTTGATACCTTGAAAAATATGCAATTTATGACTACCAAATCAAGGATTTCACGAATCTCTGTGATGTTCATTCAACCGTTCCTGTTTTTTGTTTCTGCAGTTATTGACAGTTTTATCAACCATTGATGATCTGAACTACCCAGAGAGGACAACTGCTTACTACATCGTAAATGCACCGTATGTCTTTTCGACCTGTTGGAAGGTAGGCCAATACATAGATTGATCTTGATTGGTTTTGGTCATTGTATGTTGCAATAATGTTGTGTTGAACACCTGTATGATGAGTAAAGTCATATAATCTTTTTGACATTGCAGGTTGTCAAGCCTCTGTTGCATGAAAGGACAAAGAAAAAAGTTCAAGTGTTACCAGGCTGTGGGAGAGATGAGCTGCTGAAGGTAATGCCTGCATTATTTAAAAAATGTCAAAAATTCCTTTCTGATCTGATTGATTCTTTGTAAAATAAAATGGACCGCATGTTTTTAATAATAAAAAAAAGTTAGGCATTTGGCTGACAACAGATGCTAGAATCAAGCTTTCAGAAACTTTCCATTAAGAAAAATAAATAAACAAACTATGCCATACCAAGTGTATAAAGCAAGGAACATATGCTATTGTTAAAACAATTAAGAGTGGCAAATAAAATAATCAAATAATGAGACTCCCAACCATATGCAAGTGACGTGGCTTACATTATTCTCTATTTCTTGTAGGTAATGGATTATTCCTCTCTTCCACATTTCTGCAAAAAAGAGAGCTCGATGCTGTCCCGCTCATCCGCTCATCAAGGAGTAGTCCAAAACTGCTATTCCATGGACCACCCTTTTCATCAACAGTTATACAACTACATCAAGCAGCAATCCTTGATCACTGAACCTGTTGAGCCAAGTAGAAAAGGATCTTTCCATGTGAATATTCAAGTGCCAGTGTCAAAAAGCAAAGGGGCGGCTAAGGCTATTGAATCCGAGTTGCGGAAGTATGGGGGTGGGCTTTCTGATACGTTGATTGAACTCGAAATAATGTAGAAGTTGAAGCAAAGGCAACTTTTGAGATAGATTTCTTTCATCATGGTGAATATTCCTTCATTGAGAGCTGGTGGAAAGGAAAATCTGGTTTTATTGATCCTTACACTGCAGCCATTTGGACAGTCCCAGTTTAATGATAGTGACATCCAAAGCCAAAGCCTTGTTGAAATTCACCACTAGAGCCATTGAGAGTCTATGATGTATCTCGAAATGTGCCAGTGGATATATATAAAGTTTGCTTCTTAATATATAGGCTTTTCATGACTTTTTTTTGCTCACTTTATATTATCTGAATCATTAACAACATATTACATAATTACTTAAGTTCAAAGCTTCTAGCTCCAAAATCGAATCAAGTACTATTTATGGCAAAAAAAGTAGTATATTGGGTGATGAATTTAATTCATGATGGTTGTGGGTTATAGTTAAAACTGAACCATTAGTAAGCATATAAAATACAATGAGAGACAGGGAAGCAAATATATAATAGATGAGCCAAGTTAGAAACTGTAGTTCCTCCACCTTACATTGGTCTATTAAGACATATTTACGATAAACAAGGACAAAACATACCAAAAGGCAAAACCAATGGAGGCTCACTCCAAGATACAACCACCAGTTGTCCCTAAAGGGTGGCGCAGGGTATACACCCCTCAACGTCCCGAGTTCGAGTCTTCCCTATGACAATGTACTCCTTCGATTTCTCCGATACCTGGCCTAGGGACAGACGTGATTATCCTTGTTTCAAAAAAAAGATACAGCCACCACTTGGATAAGATAAAAGACATTGCTATGATTGACTTCAAAATAAATCAACAACAACGTGCCTGAAAGTAAGGTTGATGCAGGTTGTTCACCCAACCTCGTTGAGTGTACCCTTTCATAACCAAAAGTGAACCATGCTTTAGTACAAACGAGTGTGTATCAGCCTCACTGCTTTTCTTCGATTTCTTTCTTGGAGGCTCCACATCATATCTGCCTGAAACCACATCAAGTAAAACATAAGATGGCTGAACCATTTGCAATGCAGAAAGCAAGTGAGCAAAAGACTGAAGATTTAAGAAGTGGGGTTTACAGCATTCAAAATGTCCTTACGAGGAGGAAAATCATCCCAAGTATAGGCAAGAGGTTTACACCCACTATAAGCTAACGTCGTCAATCCAGGACTCGCAACGTAGCAAGTATCTCTAGGCTGCATTAGCAAATTAAACTTTAAAGGCTTCTTCTCCCAAACTAATTACAAATATAGGAATTTTGCATCCATAATCATTAATACTGCATTATAAATATTCATTAATGTATTATAAATACTCATTAGCATTTATTTTTTTAAAGTGACTACAATACGTGTGACAATCAACATTAATAACAACGATGATAATTGATATTTTTTTTCATATTTGTAATTGTTTTCTAGATAACTTTTCCCAAAACATAAATGGTACCCTATTTCGTGAAAAATGCTAGATCCGTGTTTGTTTGTCAAATTTAAGGAGGAATTAGATGGAGCATCTATTAACTACTCATAAATAAAACTATACCTAAATGAGTTATTGTAACAACTCAAAATAACCCAACATTTCTAACTACTCAAAATAACTTTTCATTTCAAACCACTCATTCTTAATCATTCATTTTTTATTATTCAAGATAACTCTTTTTTAACCACTCATCTAATCATTCATTTTAAATCTCTTCATTTTAAATTCACATCCAAACAAGGTAGTGTCTCTAACGACCCTACAAAAACACAACATCCAATCCAGTTTTTTACTCCAACCCATTCATAAAAATCTAGAGTCAAACGAGATACTACAAAAACTTCAATTTTCTAAGTAGTTAAAATAACTCCTCGAACTAACTCCTCATCCAAACACCTCCGAATGACCTAAGACAACCAACAGTGAATGGTCGGCCTGGTCAATCACTACTCTCTTTGAGTTTCTAATTAACATGATAGCAAGGTGAAAAGAGAGAACAAAATCGAGAAAAGGGGAAGACCTGAACGACGGAGCGACCGACGACGCGAACGGTCGGCCTGGTCCATGGAATGCGTTGATTGCGAAAATCGAACCGGGTCCAAGCCCGATCGGAGACCATGAAGTTGCTAGTGTACACCATTTCCGACCTCAAATGTCTGTCGCCTTCCTAAATCGATTGGACGAGGGATCGTCGTCTCCAATTCTGAATCGCCCACTCTGTCTTAACTTTCTTGAAATTTCTGACACCGATCATTGTTGCAATTTTATAGTCCATATTTTCACCTTCTTTTTTTTTTTTTTTATGAAAATCCATATTTTCACTTTTACTTTCGTTGTATGTTTTTTTTTTTTTTTTTTTGGAAAAAAACCAATATATCCATCCCATAAACAAGCCATTACAATCTTATCTCTAGAGTGGAGCCAAGGACAAGAGGTAGATTCTCTCTCCAATAAATAAGTCTATCCTCGATGGAGAGGGATGGATCTTTCCAACAAAAAGAGCCAACGGCATAATGTTTAGTTAAAATGTCAGCTACACTATTACAAAATCTGTTACAATGACAAATACTCATAATCCCTAAGGTGGCAATAAGATACCTAATATCAACAATGATATTGTTGAATTCAAAAAAATTAGAGGAGTCATCTTCAATAGCTTTTATAACTTCTAACGCATTGGACTCCACCAAAATTGGGGGAATAAACTGAAATTTCATCTCAATAATACAAGAGAGGCTGTCTCCAATTCCTTCTAAGAACTTAGCACGTAAATTCGTAAAATTGTGATTCCATCTTGCCAACTTAGCTTGCCCCTTCCAATTTTCGGATGATCCACCCAATACCAACCTGCGAGTAGTAGGATTAACAGAAGCATCTACGTCCAACTTTCACGTGCTATGAGGGGAGCCTTCCACTTGTAATCACAAGCACAAGTCTTTTTAGGCTTTCTAACAGACTCTGCACCAAAAGAATAATAAGAATTAATAGCTTTTTCAGAACATTATTGAAAAAGCTATTAATTCTTATCAATGTATATTTTTGTTATGTATCGATAATCATATGGTTAGCTAGATTATCAGGAATAAGTGACAATTATGAGTTGAATTCATAATCTTTTAATTAATTTGATGTTCTCCATATTTTCTCAATCAATTCTCAATCAATTCTGCGCATAATTGTATAGTTCAACTTTTTTTTTTATAAACATTCTAACTATTCAAGAAGATGTTAACAATAATAGTATAGCTCACTTGTGATGAAGTGTCAATTTGTGGCAAAAAGTCAAGGATTTGAGAGGTTTTTGTTTGTACTATTTAACTAGGATTTTGTCGGAGGATTTATCGACTCCTCCTTGAAAACCTACTTCCAAACAAGCTTTTATTACTTCCTCCACATTTTCATTTTTAAAAATAACTCTTATTTCTAATCATTCATTTATAAACTACTCAATCATTTCTTACCACTCATTTTTAATCATTCATTTCAAATCAATTAAAATAAATCATTTTTAACAATTTATTTTTAATTATAATTATTTCACTATTCAAAATAACTACTCATTTTAAATTTACATCAAAGCAAGGTTTTGATTTTAATTCGTCTACACAAAAAACCACATCAAATCGAATTTTTTGCTATAACTCTCAATTTTGACCTACTCAAAATAACTCCTCGATATAATTTCATAAGCTAAATCCTCCTTAAATATGACAAACAAACAGCCCCTAAATGTTCTTGAATTAAAAAAAAAAAAAAAAAAATCAATTGCAAATTGAAGGCTTAAAATCTCAATAATAACAGCTTCTTAACTTCAAAAAACAATCATTCAAATAGCTAAAATATATATTTACGTTGAAGAAATTTGCAACCAAACGATGAGGTTGAATCTAAAAAGTATCCAACACGAAAGAATGTAATATGACCTGTAGAATTGCAGATGTTTTCTTAAAACAGGCATTCCTACTGTTCTTATGGTTTGATTTGTGTTAATTAAGATTTAACTTGTAACATCAAATACAAGAATGGACATTCTATTCCAATTCCAAGCTTGTTCTAAATGTCCATTCCCATGAAGAAATCACCAACCAAACACACACAAGCTTTCTAATTTAACTTAAGACAGCAAAAGCTTTCAACCTTAACCTGCCTCATTCTACTCATATCACTAATAACAGTAGGCTGCTGACAAATCAAAACTATGAACATGGAAGCAAATTTACAGGCTCTCCATATTCAAGGCCTAAAACTGCACATGATCTTTCATCTCGATGGCCGACTGGGATTGTCGATGAACTTGATCTTTATCTCTATTTCGCCAGATTCCACATCACGGAGCTTTAACCAAACGCTCTGTGTTACATCCCCTCCATCTGTGCAACTAATGCTACTATCCCTAGCCAAGCAGTTATTGATGTCTGGAGTAACTTTTCTTAACATTGTTACCCCCGACGAAACTCCAGGAACCCGTCGCAGTCTAGCAGCCGAAACTATCGGTTTAAGACAGAGCTCTGCGTGTCCCATCTTGTCATCTGACTTGAACCGATCCTTGTCAAACACTTCCTGCAGAAATTTTTGGTAGTTCAGTGCTGAATTTTGGAAGAGTACGTGTTATTCACTTCACAAGAGAAATGATTCATACTTTTTGCAAATTCAATTCAATGAGCCTATTTTACAAAACAAGAAAATGATCAAGCATTGTTCTCATTTCATTTCTAGTACTTCTGATCAAGAAATAGAACAGACTACAGAGCTACAAAATATGATAGAAAAGAAAACTAAAAGCAAAGACAAATCAACCATCAAGAACTTTGATGACGCAAACATAAGATAGCATAGCTAGAAAACTTCACTGACAACAATTAGTTTGTAATGGTACGAAGTAATACCAATACTGTTAATAAGGAATCATATCCACACGTCTTTTACAAAGCCAAAATGGTTGCTTATTTACAGAGTCATTCCAGCCCTGATGTAGACAATATGCATAATTCATTATGAATATGCCAATTCAGAGTTATGCAATTTTGAAGAATGAAATAAATGAGTGAGCAACAGAAAATGTAATAGCAGGGACTATCTCAATGAACACAGACAATATAAAAAAACATGAAGAGCAGAATCTTACGAATGTCAGATCTTTGACAGGTTGTGTGAGGGAGAAGCTCAATTCTTCATTCCAAACAGGGTTAAGGCAGCTGTTGATAACTTTGGTCTTTGCTGTCTGAAAAAAACATAGTTATGACTTGCAATTACTTAACAAAACCAGATCAACACGCCATTCTTGGTTAACCTAGGGGTCAAGAATGCCTTTGGGAATTAAGACTATAGGTTCAATTCCTAGTAGGCACTTACCAATTGAGGATCTCACATTAGAAACGTCACAAGATCTCATTACATTTCAAAAAAAGATGAGTTACTCCACTTATTGTCAATTAATTTTGAGATGGAACTTTATGTCTAACATGTTATCATAACCAATTAAATTCAAATAGATATTTAGTCCAATAAAATAAAAGCTGAGATTCGATTTAAGAACGATGAACCCATAAAAGTACCATATTGAGGGGCCATATTGAAAATCCTAAGTTGGAAAGGTGAGAAAACTCATGACATTTATGAGATAAGATGATGTTGGTATTGCAACCAATTGTCCCACATGGGAAAGAGAGGGGAAAGCTTTTGGGTATAAATGAGATGACCACAACCTCCATTAGTATGAGACCTTTTGGGGAAAGCCCAAAAACAAAGCCATGAGGGTCTAGGCCCAAAGTAGACAATAACATATTCATCCATTGGTTTGAGATGAAACTTCATTTATCTTATACCACTCACTCAGTAATCAATTTCATACCATTTCTTTGACAAACAACTGTTGTAGTGTCAGCGAAAATAGTGGAAATTTGCATAAGTTGGTTCAGACTCTTATGATATTAAGAACAAAAAGACTTTAGAAGAAGATAGGGCGAGAAACAACCTGATTGCCCAACTTGACGATAACATAAGGATCACTACTCTTGAAATCACGAATAACTAGTTTCTTCCCTTGAATCACAAGCACTTTAAGCAAACCCAATGCCTCTCTAGTTGATTCACCTTCCATAGCAAAGGCAGCATCCAACTACACAAGAAGCAGAACCAGTAGACGTGTAAAAGCACCAGAAGAGCCACAATCACATGGATGGAAGATAATACAGAGACCCAAAACAAAGGATTATAAAGTGAAACAAACAAAATTGAGTTCACCAAACAAAGAAAACAAACCAAAACATCAGGACCCGCTACTTCAAACTACCAAAGAACAACATCTCAACCATTGTGAACATGAACACCAGATCAAAGAAACAAGAAAAGGGGAAAACCCAGAAATCAAAAGGGAAGAAATGAACATACCACACAGAAATAGAGGCAGAGATGGAAGAACAGTGAAGTTTGAAAGGCAAATTAAAGGGGTTTATGAGGAGTTGGTGGGGGTGTTATTTCATCGAACAGTTGGTGGGCAGAGCGAAAAAGTGAGGTAATTTCAAACAGAAATGGAAAATGTGTCTTGGAGAACGAGATTTTGACGAGAAACAGTCATGCTTTGGTGGGGTATGATGGAATTAATGGGGTTTGGAATTTGGAGCAGAATGTTCAAAAAGTTGAATTTATGTTAAATTAAAGAGGAATTGTGCAAAAATTAAGATTCTTTGTCATTGTGTGGCTCAGCTTGTCGACTTTGAATTTTGAATAAAATCAGTAGAGTATGAGGGACCAACAAGAAGAAGAATCACACGTGTGCTTGCACGTACACATAGCGTAAGTGTTTTTTCTTTTTCTTTTTCTTTTTTCATATATATATATATACGTATATTTATATTTCAAATAGTTGGCAAAGGGAAGGATCAATTTTTTTTTATATATAATATTCATTCAGTCAAATCTTTTATTTTTAGAAAAGGCTCCTCGTCAAATGTCATTTTTCTTTTTTGAAAACTTGTCAAATGTCACTAATAACTATAAAAGAGAAATTATTGATCTCTTCCATAATAATTTGATTTTTTCTATTCAGAAAGTATTTAAGTTCTAAGTTAAATAGTTAATCACTAAGTTGAAGTAGAAGGCTCTTTTAAGGTTTAGTGGTGCAAAATTTTTATTGTTTGGTTGTAAACCAGTTCAACACCAACATCATAAGTTTGATATCGATAATCGGTATTTGTTCCCCCTCATTCAATATGTACTAAATTTTTGTTTGGGTTGTTGGGATAAAATATGTCGGCTGGGAAGAAGTGATGAATTGGCACGTGGGCTCCACGCGCTTGGTTAATCCGGCGCATGCATATATATATATATATATATATATATATATATATATATATATATATATTTATTTATTTATTTCAAGGCTTAGTCTTTCCCTTTCAATTTTAAATTCACTTTTTACTTTTTGTTTTTTATTTATTTGTCTTTAATGTTTTACATTTTTTTTGGTTGTTTTTCATTTAATGGATTTTTTTTAGTGTTTAAAAAAAATTGTCCCTTCGTTTCTTATCTTTTTAATTTATTATTAATATTTAAGTTATTAGTATATACAGAATTCCAATTTTCTTTCTTTTATTTTTTTTAATTTTTTGTGAGTTATATTTTGTTATTTTTATATTCGTGACTATTCGGGCTTGTCACAAACCTTAATTAATATCTTAAGACATAGACCCTACAATATTTTGTTATTATATTTATTCAAAAACAAATTATTAAAATTAAGAATTAAATCTAAGTTATCTCTCAGTAAAATATAAAATTGAGTTTGTCAACCAATTTATTCATATAAACTTATTTAATTATATTAATCTATTATATAATATTCATACGTATCTTTTTCTTTTAAAATATGATATTTAGCATATTTTTTTTAAGATATAATAAGCATAAAATATAAATGATTTTAAAATGTCTATATTCTTTTTTTATATACATACATATATAAATACATATTTATATAATTTATTTTGGTGAGATATAATAATTCTAAATTAATTAAGTATATTTGTATAATTGGTTAAAATAAATATATTAATATAACTAAACTAATATAGTTTTGATTTGATTTTGTTTATATAAAATTTATTTACATCAAATTATTTTAATTTATTATTTTGATTATTATTATTTTAAATATTAAATAAAATGAATGAATTTTAAAATAATATTTAATTCATAAATAAATTATATACTGAATTATTATTATTATATTAAAAAAATACTAAATGTCTATTTTATAAATAAATCAAATAAAAACAAATTACACATCTTCTCATCCCATTCCACCAAACACTTATTTATTATCATCCCTCTTCTCTTCCCTTTCCCCAAACATAAACTTATTCTCATTTCCCTTCCTTTCCTTTCCTTTTCCATCCCATCCCTTCCCAACCCACCTTACCCAAACATACCCTAAAATAACATGGAAAAGTTAAAATTAATCAAAATATGAAAGTTTTTTTTATAGGATTTGAAGCTATAATAATAGTAGGAAATCTAAATTGAGTTCTATCATCAATATAACTCACGATAACATGTGATATAAATGAATTATTTTATAAATTATGTTGCAAATATAATATAAGAAATATAATATGCTGTTGAGAATAATTTTTTTTTTATATAAATACAATTATAAGATGAAACTATATGCCTTACATGGACGATAATACCATTCTAAAATAAATAAAATTAAATAGGTTAAAATACCATTTTGGTCTCTCGACTTTCAGGTTTGTTCCATTTTGGTCCATTGATATTTTCAAATGTTCAATTTTAGTCCCTCGACTTTCATCCTTGTCTAATTTTGGTCCCTTGACTTTCGAATGTTCAATTTTAGTCCTTAAACTTTCATTTTTGTCCAATTTTGATCCTTATACTCTTCAAAATGTTTAAAAATAGTCCTTCAATAGAAACAAAATAATATAACAGACGTTGAGGGACGTTAGCTGGAAAAAAAGTAATTAAAAATAAATAAGCCATCCTCTTCTTCTTCTTGTACTCTGTTTTTTATTTTATCTTTAAGAAGTAAACCACCACAGGGCCATCATCGATTCCTAAGCCAAGTATCATGAATTAAATTCATAAGTGATTTATAACACTTTCTCAACTTAAATCTTCCATTTCTGCTTATGAGTTTGAGAAAAGAACAGACGTGAGATAAATGAGCTGAAAAGTCAAATCTTCCATCGAAAACCAAATTTAATTTCAACCAACAATTAAAATGATGCAATTGAAGAAGTGGTGGCTTTTGGGATGGACGATGGCCATGTGGTCATTTATGCATCTGTTATTTGGTTAGAGTTAGTTTTATGTATAAAACTTGTATCTAAATGAAAGATTGAGTCATTTTTGCCCAACTTTATCGGTTCCACATATCAAAAGTTTCCTCCCATTCTCGCCCAATTTCCTCTGAACTCCCGCTTTCGTCTTCTTCACTTGTCCCTTTCTCTCTCGCATCCGTCGTGGAAGATCCGATCGACAAGAATTCTGGGGGCGCAAAATTTTCAGCTCGATTGCAAAGTCAACGAAACCACAACGATTGTGATGAATTCTAAGTAATTTAACGTTTTGAACAACATCCAATCAGATAATAAAATTGGACAATAATGAAGTTGAGGGACTAAAATTGAACATTTGAAAGTCAAGGGACCAAAATGAAACAAATCTGAAAGTCGAGGGACCAAAATGATATTTTAACCAATTAAATATCAATTTTTAAAATTGACACAATGATAGTATTGAACAAAATTACCATTCAATAATACAATTAATATGGAGTATTTTTAGTTCAAAATATAAAAGTATCCAATGTTACTTAAAAAAAAAAAAGAATAAAAATATAATGGTCCAATGCGTCGACGTGGCGACTGGGCAGCCTATTAGATGTATTTTTTTAATTGATTTATTTAGTTTTATTTTTTTAAAGTAGCCTCTTAAGATTCTTGCATGGGAGTGAGGTTATAGAGTAATTTTCTTATATAAATCAAAATCATAGTCCTAATCCCTTCTTTTAAAAAGTCCAAATCCTACTGCATTCCCATTGAAGGTGATTGACACCCCTCCAGAAATTAACTAGAACAAAAAACCCAGATTAAAAAAACAAAAGACCAGGAATTTTCAACCACAGCCACAGCGATAGGCTTCATGATCCGATCCCTTTCGTGTTCTTCAACTTTTATGCCCATTTCCAGACCCATTCTCGCTGCCCTTTCCCACTTGTCAGGATTTCAACTCCAACCATTTCCCTCTGTCACTGCTCGCTTCTCACCCATCTCTGTTCTTCATTGCCCAGGTTTTAATTTTCACTTTTCTGGCCCTCCCCCCCCCCCCCAATTTATGATGTTAATGGACTTGGGTTTTGAGTTAATTTACTAATGCTTTCTGGGTTTTCCTTGTTTTTGGTTTTGGAATTTATTTGACATTTGTTTCTTCATTGCGAACTTGGTTCTGGGGTTTTTTGGAAATGTTAATGCGGTTTTGGTTTTTTCTTGTTATGTGGGATTAGAGGTTCTAGTGCTTTGATTCTTATGTGTTTTGTTTCTATTACCTCACTTGCACGATGGAATGCTTGTTTGGTTGGCTAGATTGTAGTTGGAACTTGGAAGGTTTGTTTTGTTTGTTATTGATATACTTGCCCCCGTGGGGTGGTCGGTGGTCGAAGGTTTGCATTTTGAAAGTGTGCTCCCTCAATGTCACAGGTTCGTGACTCACTTGTAACATTAATTTGTAGATACCTCCAGTATCTCCATTCTTCAACGTCTCTAGGTGCCTGGCCTACTAGGGATAGACGTGGTTACACCGGGTATACTAGTGGAGCATATCTCCGATTTCCTGGTTTCCAAAAAAAAAAAGAAGAAGAGAAATTTATACTCATTTCAGAGTTGTAATTTTGAGTTGAGGTTTGTTGACTTGAGATATGTCTCTCGACCAGCTTCTCTTTTTTACAATGAACTTTGTGGATTTGGGTCGTTGAGATGCCTCTGAACTATGTTGGCTTACAATTGCTTAGTCAGGTTTTGCTCCTCGGTCAGTAAGCCTTTGTATGCTTATCTCTTAATAAAACAGTTCTCTGCCTGTAATATTGAAGCACACAAATCATAGTGTTTTGCATCATGTTTTCTTTATTTTGTTGATTGTTGTTTTTATTTTTCATAACACTGGTAAATGAAATTAAATGAGAATCAGCTTCGCTGAACTGTTTCTGTAGTTGGAGAGATTGGCATGAAACTAATTAATTCATGTAATCTCAGGCATTGGGGACCGAAATTTAGCTTCATTTTGCAGTAAATCGTCGTCAGTTTCTACTAAGTCACCATTTTCCATGGAGCAAGCGTTGGCTGCAAATGAGGTTCAACAGGTTGAACTACTTGATGCAACTGATGATGTCCATGGAGGCGTTATCGTGGAAATGAATAAACCTATGGACTATGAAGTATTTGTGCCTATCCTTAGAGCTTCAATTTCACACTGGAAACAACAGGTGGCCATTCTTATATTGATGAGTTCTTTTCAATTGTGGACAATTTTTTCTCTTCTGCTTATCTCAGTGCACTCCTTCAAATAATATAAGATCATGTTTACTTTATTGCCATTTCTTTGTTAAGTTGACTATGGTACGCAAGCTTTTACTTTTTCCTGCAAGTTTAATGCTACTGTAAATAGTAATCAATTCTGTTTATGGTTTTGATACATCTTCCATTTCTTTTGACTTTTCATTATGTAGCATGCAATCCCAAGCATCCTGCTTCTTTATTAAACTTAAAATTTTCCATAACCCTTCATGATGTAGTAGATTACTTTGTCAACTGGTAGTAGCTTACCGGTTTTGATGCATGTATGGTAATGTGATGATTGCATTTCCGCCATGCCTCTGGCCCTCTAGTGTTGAAAATTACCCTGTGTACTTGACATTCCAGTGCTCTTTTGCACCAATGGTGTTTTATATCATTTACATGAAGTCATTTCTGGGGGATGCTCTGGTGTTACATTGTTATTCAGTCGTTCATATTTCATATTATCTCCTTTTTGCATTCATGATAAACAAATCTTTTTCAGGGAAAGAAAGGTGTTTGGTTTAAACTTCCTATTGAGCTTGCTAATCTTGTTGAAGCTGTTGTTAAGGTGATATTCTGATGGAGTTTCTTTTTATCGTTTTGACTGTAGATTTTGGAACTTGCACTTCAAGTGTTGCTAGCAAATATGTTTATTCTGTATAGTATAGTTCTTTGATCAAATACGGTTCTTTATTAGGAAGGATTCTGGTACCACCATGCAGAGCCGAAGTATTTGATGCTTGTGTATTGGTTACCAGAAGGTACTCACACACTTCCTGTAAATGCTACCCACCGAGTTGGCGTTGGTGCCTTTGTCTTGAACGACAACAATGAGGTACATTTCCATGCAACTTATCGTTGCAGTGCACCCATAAACAAAGCTTAGTTCATGGAGAATTCTTTTTATATGCTTTACTCGTAAGAAGACGAGCAGTATTTTTGTATTCATGTAATGCTGCAAGCCTGCAACAGGGGGTGCTTTTTAAGGTTGATTGAACTCAATTTATTTATTTATTTATTTATTTTCAAAAAATGAAGCTTAGGCTTTCACTAATAATTATGTCAATTTAGTTGTTTAAATTGAAGGGCAATGCTGAGAAAATCCGGATAAGTAACTTGGTGGAAAATTTAGGATTTGAGAAATAGAAAAATATTTTATGAAAAATTTGGTGATTTAGATTACATTGAGGCTGAACTTATCTTGTGGCTTAATTACAGTCCTCAATCATACTCATTTTGTTTATCAACCTTTTTCAGTTATTGATAAAATCAACCTCTCTCTGTCTAGATAAAGACAGTTTCTTATTTTACATGAAAGAGAACATGGTAGATTTCTTGAGTCAGTTCTTGCTTCGTTGGGAGGTTTTCCATAATTTTTTTAGAGTCACAGACTCACACTTCTCTAGTTAGTTATAACCGCCAAATGATAAGACCATTATTTTCCAATGGCAAATGGTCATTGTGGATATTACTTGTGATTAGTGGCTAATGTCATCAAATGTTCAAGATTTAATATCTGTATCGAATTTAAGTTGTAATTCCTTAAACTGGCCAGTCTTTAACATGTATGGCAGAGTGAACAAACGTTTCAATGCATTACTTCATATATATCTGTTAGCACTTATTTGAATAACTAAATTGTTGTATGAGCTTTTACTTCAACTTTTCATACTTAAAAATCTTTTGTATGCATTCATTTCAAGAAAAACCAATGCTCCTTAAGCGTCTTCTTCTTGTGTTGGTTGTTCCTAGTCCAAGTCTGTGGTGTCATTTGTTGAAATTTTTTGTTTTAGGTACTCGTGGTTCAGGAAAAATTTGGAATGCTCCAAGGGACTGGTTTATGGAAGTTTCCCACAGGAGTTGTGGATGAGGTAAATAGTTTTGGATGCGCTCTGATTCCATATCTGCATATAAGATCTTAGGAATCTTCCACTTACTTCACTTAATAATATGAAGGGGGAAGATATATGCAAAGCTGCAGAGAGAGAAGTTAGAGAAGAGACTGGTGTAAGTGAAATAAGTTACATGATCATATAAGCTGTATTGTCTGGCTATCAGTGGTTTATCATGTTAATCCCAATAAGAAGCCATCCTAAAGTTTACAGGCTTATGCTTCTACAGATTGAAACAGAATTCATTGAAGTTTTAGCCTTCAGGTATGAAATTACACTGAATGGTTGTTCGTAAGGGTCGGCCTGGTTGAGGTTTGGAGTTTCCAAGGTATGCTTCTTTGGAGGTCTCACAAGAGAGCGCTTAATTGTAAAATCTCTTGTAGTCTCCTAGGTCTGGCCACTGGGATAGGCCTGCGTGCAAGTGCCACCAGACCTGTATTGGCTCTGATTTCCAGTTATAAAAAAAGAAAAGAAAAAAAAGAAAGCAACGCTCTGAATTGTCCACTAGGAATGTGATTTTTTGTTCAGTTTTTTGTTTTCTTTCAAATTTTTTCAGACAGACTCATCAAGCATTCTTTGGGAAATCAGATTTGTTCTTCGTTTGCATGTTGAAACCACTCACCTATGACATAAGCAAGCAAGAGTTGGAGATAGAGGATGCGCAGGTATGCCCGTATTTACTGGGCAATACAAAAATAAAATACTTTACATCAACATGTTATGTAACGAATTGTATCTGTTCCTAGAAAGCTAGAAACATGATGCACACATTTATGGTACATGTTGAATCAGTTGCCTAAAAAACTTTCAAACCTGTCTGAATGTGTCTGGTGAAATAACCATCTGTTCTAGTTCAATATTGGTTATGTTCAAATGCAATGCTGATTAGTCCTTGCAATTGCATCTGATGAAAAAGAAAGCGAGTAAGAGTAGAGAGTTACAACATTGGCTGCCAATTTTTGCTTGTGTAATTTTTGGAACTGTTGTCATTGCAGTGGATGAAATTTGAGGACTACACCACTCAACAACTGCTCGAAAAATTCGAAGTATTGAGATATATCAACAACATTTGTGTCACAAAGATTCAGAAGCAGTATTCTGGATTTTCTCCTGTGCTCACTTCTGCGGCGCTTTCGAGCAAAAGAAACTTCTTTTACCTAAACGAAAACGACCTGAACAAGCAATGAGGTCTCTCGCCATCTATCATACTTCTTGAACTGTTCTGAGATCACCATTCGATTCATAGCTGTATACAGTTTGCAGAAACCACTCGGTAGACCGATCTTGTACACAGAAGTTAGTCCGGCAAGGATATTACTGGCCGACTATGAAGCATACTTACATGCGGTCATGTGATCAGTGTCAATGTTTCAAGTAGCATGAATCTTGTTTCCTTCTCCTTCATTTTGTCTTAACTGTCAAACCAGAAACTTGTTTCTAATATTTAAAACTGGAAAACTTTTATATTTCCCAATGGACTCTTGAAAATAAGAGAACAACAATGATGATTTTAATGTAGACCTCCATAGTCCGTTTGGTAAGAAAATAATAGAATTAGTTTCATACAGTTCTCTACTCCTAATTTAAGTCGTCTTTTTATTTATAGTTCAAAAAATAATTATGAAAGTTTGAACCCATAACATTTTTGTCCTTTACATGTTTATGCGGACCTAAGTTAATTGCTTTTCTTGGTTCGTCTCTTTGTGCTATGAGTTTTATGGTTTGTTATCATTTATGGATCTCAACAATTTTCCTAGAACTTGGAGTATAACCCTTCCTTCTAAGATTTCAAAAAAAAAAAAACCCCTTTCTTTTAATAAATCACATATTTAAAAAGAAATGAGTAAAGTTTTATATTATTTTCTGCTAAGATCCAAAAAAAAAAAAAAAGAATAATTTAGATACATTCATTTCATGCAATTCCCATAAATAACCCAAATTCCCACTCACCAAGAAGGAAAAAAAGAAAAGAGAAATAGGGTTGAGGAATAAAATGTGTCATTGTCACTTCAAAACCGATTGGCTCCAACGTTGAAAGACGCAAAATTGATGTAAAAGACCAAAGAAATTGGATCAGAGAAATAGGGAAAGCTGTTAAATAGCAAAAATGGAGATCAAGACTTTGTCAATCACGAGCCCATCATCCTTGGCCCACCATTCGATCTTCCTAACTCATCGGAGAATAACAAAACATTAATCTTTTCCTTCATTTTCCCAAATCCCCTTCTTCACTTTGTTTACAGTTTCTCCTCGTAAAGAAAAAACCCATTTCTATCCTTCTGTTTGTTTTCTGTAATTTTTTTTTATACCCTTTTGATTGTTTTTGCGATTCTGTAACATGAACTAGGAATATGAAGCTTAGGATTAGAAGGGTTTCTCTTTGATGTGGTCCCTAATCACTTGATTTTTTTTCTTTTTCTGTGGAGAATCGTTTTCCCCCCCTTTTTCTCTTTCTTTTTCGTCCCCCACAAAGGATTCTACAAGTGGGTTTTTTATATACTTGCCATTTATTCTTGTTTTTATTAATGGGGAATGTTAATGGGAGAGAAGATGAGGATGGTAACCCATCTGGGGCTGAAGAAGACGATGAGGAAATCGGTGGTGGTGGCCAGAGGAGTTTGCCGGAAGGGCTGGCGGCGCCGCCTGATGCCCACTGTGGCTACCACGGCGGCGATCCGCCGGCGGAGCTGATGGGTCATTCCCCTCCTCGTAGCCCTCGTGTTATTCCATCTCCATTGATGTTCACTCCTCAAGTGAGTAAATTCTCTAATTTGATGAAATTGATAACTGGTGGGGATGTTTGATTTAGTGTGTGTTATTGGAAATGCCTTTTGTTTCCTTTTTTGATAAGGTTATGTGAGGAATCTTGGCCTTTTTTGTGTCTTTACTTTACCTGCATAGTATATGTTTGATTTAAGTCCAACATGAATAGATGGAGGATTTGGTGAATCTACAGGGCTATTGTTATTACAATTCTTTGTGTGCAAATTCGGTTGAATTGAATACCTCTATCTTTAGTTTTCTCAGTGTGGTATTATGCTGTTTAAGATTACTGGGAATCATGATTTAAAGATCCATTTTAGCAAGTAAATGGAATTTAAAAAACTTGCAGGAAGATGAAAAATTGCCCATCATCCTCTCAATCTGAGTTGTAGAGGCATAACTGACTGGGAATAAAACGGTAGAAAATTGATTTTTTTTCTTCAAAATTATCCAACTTGCAATTACCTTGGTGCGGTGGTTGAAAGCTGGAGCTTTGAAGGTGTGCTTCCCTCAAGCTCCCAGGTTCTCGACTATCCTGTGATTTTAATTTGTAGACATCTCCCATGTCTTCATTCCTTCGCTGTCTCCTGGTGCCTGGCCTAGGGATGGGGCGTGGTTACTTCGGGGATAGTGGACTGAATCTTCGATTTCCCGGTTTCCAAAAAAAATTACTTTGAATGCCTAGAAAGTTTACTAATTTTTGGCTATGGAATACAGTCCCTGATGTTGTTGGGTGTTGGGTTATAGCCACCATGTTAGTCTTTAGTTTTTATCATTGATATTACTCTAGGTTAGGCTGTGGGACATTCTGTGATCTCTGTATTGGTTTCTTTTCTTCAGTTTTTGCGCCTTCCATACTTCCCATCTTTGCGAGCCATGATTTTGAGTTCTATCTGTCTTAACAGGTACCGGTTGTTCCACTGCCAAGACCTGATGAGGAGCACAACTCAAGCCAGTCTTGGATGAATAACAGTACATGGGTTGACGATGTTAGCAGCGAACAAGGAATCCCGACAATGATTACTTGGAGTCATGGAGGCAAGGAAGTAGCAGTTGAGGGATCTTGGGATAGCTGGAAAATGAAGTTTGTTGCTCTGTTCTCTTGATTCGTAGTTTGAATTTACTCGATGACTGTCGTCTGATACCTCATGTCTTCTTCCTGATCAGGATACCCTTGCAGAGATCCGGGAAGGACTTCACGATTATGAAGGTACTGCCTTCTGGTGTTTACCAGTATAGGTTTATTGCTGATGGACAATGGAGACATGCTCCTGACTTGCCTTGGGCCCAAGATGATGCAGGAAATTTTTACAATATCTTGGACTTGCAGGTAAATATCTCTTTTTTGCTGACTACTGCTTATGAATGGAAATAGGACAAACATATTACCATCACTGATTTTACCGTTGGGACTGAGATGGAAGATTTTCAATTAAACTCGGTTATGTAAGCTGTATCGAAGTTGAACATTTTGGTTATTTTTTGTTTAAATTTTAAAGTATGGAGGTTTCTGATCTGGAACTCAAGATTGAGAATCAAGTTCCTACCATTCTGAGATTACCTTGGTTATGTTATGATGTTACTGTTTTTTAAAATCCAACCTATCTAGTTTCAAGAGAACTGAGCACATAGTAAATTCCTTAGAGAAAAAGAAATTAATAACCAAGTTTGTATCTTTACCATCATGGGTGAATTTCTCTTATTTTAGCCAATAAGCTTGATAATCAATTGATGTGAACTATGATTGCAAAAATTTCTGTGTTTTGATTGGGTCAAACCTCCCATTTATGCTTTATCAGACACTTGGGTGCAAGTGCAACATTTAAAATCTTTCTAATCTGTAATTTTTTGGGTTTTTTTATAATCTGTCAACATTTAGTGGTGGGAGATTTGAACCCATAATGTTAGTTCATATATCGTAACCTCTTGGTTGAATAATCTTTCAATCTGATAATATGAGTTGAGAATGATACTTGGCCTTTAAATAGAAATTAGAATGAGGATTCTGCCAATCCATACACAAAAATGGATGCCACACCGGTCATTGTGGTGTTGTATAGGAAATCTATGCAAGTCATTTTGTAACACTTTTTCCTTTTTTCCTTATGGGGTATGCCACAACAGTATCCTGGAGGATGCTTTTGGTGGTGGCAGTAACTTTGGAATAAAAGCTTATAGAACTTATTTTTGATAAATGTTGCAGGATTACGTCCCCGAAGACATCGAAAGCATATCTAGTTTCGAACCTCCTCAGTCCCCAGAGTCAAGTTACAACAGTTTGCAGCTTGGATCCGAAGATTATTCAAAGGAGCCACCATTGGCTCCTCCGCACTTGAAAACCACACTACTCGACATGCCTTGTCCTTACAATGAGATTTTACCTCCTTTATCAAGACCTCAGCATGTAGTGCTGAATCATCTTTACATGCAGAAGGAAAGGGGCGGCCCCTCCGTCGTGGCACTTGGGATGACTCACCGGTTCGTAGCAAAGTACGTAACTGTGGTCCTCTATAAATCCTTGCAGAGATAATGTAGTATAGGCACATCCTGTGTAGTGAAATTCAAAATCTAAAGCCATTTTTCCTTACTGTAGCTTTACTTGGTGTTGATGCCATTTTATTTTTAACACTTCTGAATCAACCTGGAAGTCTGAATGGATCGTTCTTCAAGACTTTGTACTTTACATAATGCAATCTCTTTTTGATCTTCTGACATGCCATTTTAACCATTTACCAACTTTTCCCCATCATTGTGGCAGGACCATTCATCTCACTCCCTATGTGGTGTCTTATTTTCTCTCATAACATTGTAGTTTTTGCTAGTGAATCAAATCTCATGGTTCCAAAGTAAACAAAATATTAAGGCCTCATTTTATAACTATTTTTTTTTTAGTTTTTAGTTTTTGAAATTTAAGCTTATAACTACTATGTTTGCATATTTTTTTTCTTAGTTTGATATTTACATTTTATCCATATTTTTAGAAACCAAACCAAAATTTGGAAATTTGAAAAATGTAGTTTCCAAAAAATTGTTTTTGTTTTTGAAATTTGGTTAATATTCATATACTTTTTTTTAAGGAAAGATGAAAAACATGGTATGAAATTTGAGTAAGAACAGGTTTAAATTTAAAAAACGAGAAACAAAATAAATTGTGTATTTATAGAAGAGACCTGTTAATCCTACTTGTTATTCTAGTAGAAGGAAGTTGAAAATATGAACCCATGAGAGAGATTAACATTAACCGTTAACCTTGCATACATTAACATAGGATACAAAGTATCTCAGAAGGTACAAACGGCAAATTCAGCCACACTGCAAAATAAATTTATTTGTACTGAAATACTACATTATTGAACAGCCATTCGGGTTTTCGTCGCTGAAAATCCGCTCGGGGTAATGATATGCATACTCGGTGTAATGCTTGCTTGGCCAGTTCTCAAACCTTTTGATGTCAAATTTGTCATCTTCTTCCTTTACTTCTTCCTGAGTCTCTTTCTTCTCCTCAGCTGGCTTCTCTTCAGCTGCCGGTTTTTCCTCATCCTTTTTCTCCTCTTCTTTCTTCTCCTCTTCCTTCTTTTCTTCCTCCTTCACTACTATGGTAGCTGGCTTTTTGGTTCTTTTCGAGACCTTGTCGACAAGCGTTGTCGGATCCATAACCCCCTTTACGATCACCTGATTGTTTCCCAGTTGTGTTTCCACAGACTCTACACCTGCAACATAACAACAACATTTTTACTTTCATGTTCTTACTACTCTTCATTGCATTTTGCTCTTTTTATTCATTAAAGTACCTTTGATCTTCCTGATTCGCTTCCTTAAACCTTGAGCACAAGCCTCACAGTGCATCTGTACTTGGAGTACCACTGTTACCACTGCTGGAGGTGGAGGAGGAGGAGCCTGCAACAAAATTTCTATCTTTATTTGAAAGTTTTACACTATATTAAACGATTTAGTGACGGGTTGACTTATTTGTCTGAGTATAGTTCAACTAACATAAAATGTGTGTTTATGACTCAGAGTCTACTCGTTAAACTCAAGGAGATTTTTTCCTCCTTTTGTCTTTGTTTAAACTAGTTGGTCCCCGCAAATGAGATAAAGTCCCGTAAACCGAACGAAACGATTGGTACATGGGCCGAAAAGAAAAAAACAAAAACCGAAAAAAGACCCGTGAGTAGATGGCAATGTGTATGTGCACATTATGGATGTAGGGTCAAAGGGTTTTGGATGCCATAAATAAGGGCAACAGCAACATCCAACCCACCTCTGTTTGGTAATGTGCATTTGTGTGGAACAAGAGATAGCTGTTCAGATAGAAACAGAGAAGGCTGAGAGGGAAATGAGGTGGAGTGGGGTCTCCATTTTCAAGCCTTTTGTTTTCTTTTGTTGTTTTCATGTCAGTTCTTCCAATTCCCACTCACCAAATTCATTCACTGCCCTTCTCTCTCTCTCTTTCTCTTCATTTCTAACTTTGAAACTTTGCCTCACTTTTCATTTCAACTTCCCTATTCTCATCCTAGATTCAATCTTTCAATTCATTTCTCTGACAACAAAAAAGGACCCAATTATGAGCACAGATAAGAAACAAAGGCAGAAGGCTATTGACTCCTCTTAGTTTATCTTTAATGATTTTAGAAGTTAAAGATTCTCAATACTCTTTAATTTCCTCCTTTTACTATATATGTATGTGTTGTTAGAACATAAAATTCTGCTCCTTTTCTGTCAATCTCTGCCCTTGAAGGTAGCTGAAGAAGCAAGATGGTATGAATTTGTTAAGGCAATTAATTAACATATCAGTATAAATCCCATCCTTCTTGTTTGTCTATTTTGCATATCAACTCTCTGTTTTTTTTAATCATCTTTCTGTTGAATTTTATACAATCATTATAAGTTGTTTTCTACTACACATGACACAAGAGCATTGTTTTTAGTATCCGAGTCAGCTTACGTGCACCTCGACTATTTTCGCACGACATACTATCTGACACTACAATATTTGGATGTCAAGAAACTCGTAATAATTTATTAAGTATGTAATCCCTGAATTGAATTCATAACATTTTGAGTCTTAAAAGCACTCTTTAACTTCTAGGGAAACCCATGATTGTTTTGAAAATTTACAAACTATCCTTTTAGTTCATAACAGAGATCAACAAAGAGGAAGTAGATTAGCAATTAAAACATGACAACATATATAGGGACCTAACTTTCAACTTCAACCACTCTTTTTAGCTCATTTTATTTCATTTTTGAAAGTTTAAAGTTAAGGCATAAAGTGAAAGTTCAAAATTGATAATTTTACCTCTTCCTTTGGCTGTTTGTCATCCTCTTTAGGTTGTTCTTCAGGAGGTTTAGGCAATGGAGAGATTAGCTCCACTTTTCTTCCACTCTTCTTATGTAATCTCTCATAGACTTTCAAAGGATCAGCATCTTTCCCTTTCACCACCACCTTCCCTGCTCTGCTATCTGTTTTCACACTCTCCACTCCTTCAAAACCAAAATTTAAACAATATCATTTTACTCAAAATCCATTTTTTCGTCAAGTTTACGATGTAAAACTATCAGTCACATTGTTCTCGAGAGGAAAAAAAACTCACCTTGGAACCCTTTGAGAGCTCTAGCAACTTTTCTAGCACAGGCTTCACAGTGCATATCAACTTTGAAGACAATTTCTGAGGGTGGTTCTTCTTCATTTTTCTTATTGTCTTGTTTCTTTTCTTCTTCTTCTTCTTCTGTTGTTGTTGTTGTTGTTGCTGATACTGATTCAGTTGGTTCCTTTTTTTCTTGTTTGGTTTCTTCTTTCTTTTGATCTTCTCCTTCTTCCTTCTTGATTTCCTGTGAAGGGCATCCAAGAAAATCAAATTTTTGAAAAGGGTTGTAGTGCAAAGTGAGTAATCAACAGAGTTAAATTGAGAAATTTGCTTACTTCACCCATGGCTGAGACTAATGGGGTTATAGGAATTGCAATTGAAGCTCAAAATTCAAGCAACTTGAAGTTGGGTTTTGGCTTTCAGTTGTTCTGTTTTTGTGTGCGAGTGTGTGTGGATTTGTGAGTGTGGAGCAAGGGGGCTTGAAAGTGGGGTAATCTGCAAATCTGACATGGAGGAATTTAATGCACCCCACCCATATGCTCCTTTTTTCTCACTCAACTTTACAATTTTACCCCTCAATTTCTTCATCATTACTAGTCCACACACATGGTGTTAGGGGTCTTCAAATAACTTGAAACTCAGATACCTAAACCAATTAACAGAGATTTTCATTTTCCTGCTAGACCTGCTTCTAGTAGGGCGTGGAACGGCGAGAAATGTTTTCCGATCCCCGCTCTGCTTACATTTTTTTTAAATATATATTTTTTCTATATTTTACCTTTTTAATTTTCAAATAAAAATATAATTGTTGATGGAATTATTTATGCATATGAATATTTTTCTTTAATAATTAATATTTTAGTTGAAATTATAGATATTTTCTAAGAAAATCTAATTATTTAAAGATATTGTCCAAAAAATATATAAAAAATGTAAAAAAATCCTCCCCGGGAACTCGATCTCTGCTGGTGCCCCGCCGGGGAATCCCCACCCCAATCTTGGATAAACAAAACGGAGAATTTTTCGAGGAGGAGGGTTAAATTAAGGTTCAATTTCAAGAATCGGTATCTGTCCCCTTTCGCTAATATGTAATAAAAAGAAGTTGTCAATTTTTTAAAAAGAAAAATTATTTCAAAGGTATAGGTGGATCACAATTGATAAACTTTAGAATACACAAATTAGCAATTGAATAAACTTCCAAAACTAACATATTTCAACCAAAAAAAAAAAGCCTTAGTTCCAATGTCATTTTACTTTGCAGCTCCATAAAAAAATGATTAGTATTGTGTGAGACTTTGTGTCGTATGTTTATAATTTTTTATACAATACATAGAAAAATATATATGTTTTATTCATTATCTTTCAACTAAAATTTATCATAAATTTTTTTTTTATACAAATCACCCATAAATTATCATGTTCCTAACAATTAAACTTTCAAAGTTGAAAAAAAATGAAGAAGCTTTTTTTGATAGGATAATTGTACCTTTCATTATAATAATCAAATTTATCTATGTTTGATCGGTTTATAGTTTAAGGGTGAATTGTTACAAACACTATAGTTGAAAAGTGGTTTGTACAATTTTTTCAAAAAAAAAAAAAAGATTTATTGAAATTTAAAGTGTAAATAATGGAGTCTAGAAACCGCTCATAATAGAGTTTAGAAACCGCCAACAGCGTATCCTAAAAAAATGACAAACTTGGCCTAAATCTGTATTCATTTTGTTACCTTAATCTCTTGAATATACATATTTATTTATTTTTAAAAAACAGTGATGTGAAGAGAGTGTGGAAAGGGTATTGTTTGATAGCAAAACTATTTCATTTTTAACTTATTTGTACAAAAGTGGTTTAGTTACTTATTTGTACATTTTTAACTATTTCATTTTTAACTTATTTGTACAAAACTATTTCATTTTTAACTTATTTGTACAAAAGTTGGATGATATTGTTTGATTACAAAAGTGGTTTAGTTACGATATTAAATTCGAATTTTCAATTTCACATATCATCCAACCCGACCAAACAAATTATTATATGAATGTTATTTAAAACAACTTGCAAATTAGCTGGCTTTTAAAATAAAATAGTTTTGTCCTTTCCTGAAATGCTTTTTTTTCTTTTGGAAAAAATAATCATGTAGTTCTTAGTTCAACCATAATTATAGATAAAAAAATTTAAATTTATAACTTTTTAATCATGAACATATTTATATCAGTTGAGATATTATTCTTGTAACCTATGTAAAAGGAAATTTTTATCAAGCTTTTATTTTTATAGTTAGAATCCATTCGAATTTAATTTATATATCAATAATTATGTTTTTATAGATGAAAAAAATTTGCTAACTTTTCAATATGTTATGAGGATAATAATGTGTCCATCATTTTTTTTTATCCATATTAATGGTGGGAAGTATGTAAATGACAATTTTTTTCATTATAGATTATCACATCACCCATAGCTACTTGATCCTTTCAAATACTCGTATAAAGTATTTTTTAAAAACTACATATTGTTATTTGTTTATTCATTTTGAACTCTAACTACATATTCTTATAAACATTGTAAATAAAATAAATTACAAAATATTATTAAACTGAGGACTTGTGTTTGATCCGTCAATAAAGTCAACCGAAGTACTCAATTTCAAACCTCATTTCTGACAAGTCGGCCTGGCGTAATCTCATTAGCCATCTCCAATTAATTACAAAACCACCATTTTTAATTGGGAAAAATGCACAAACCATAATGTTTGCAGTAATTGATCCCTAAATTTTTAATTTGTACCTCCTCTAAGATTTAATAAGTGTTTGCAATTAACTTCATAAACTTTCATTTTGAACTATGACCATCCTAAAGTTTAATAAATGTTACAATTAATCCTATAAATTTTCAATTTTGAACAATCACCCCCTAAAATTTAATAAATGTTACAATTACTTCTTTAAACTTTTAATTTGTCATATAATTTTTTTTCTATTGAGTTAATAAATTGTTCCTTTTTAATTTTTTTTTGAAACAATAATTACTTCTTAATACTTAAAAACATACCATATTGTCACTTCAAACCTAGCAAACAAAAATAAAAAATTTCTCCGATTTATATAGCTTTTCCCAAATTATTTTAGTATAAATACTACAACATTTTTCATTCATTAACTTCAAACTTCATCATAGCAGACATTGAGTTGTTCGGATTCAACTTTCTTAAAAATTTTCTTCGGGGAAAATTTTGATGAAGTTGAATCCAAACAACCTCAACTCCTACTATGATGAACCTTGAGTAATTAATGAAAAATGTTGAATCTGTTGCAATTACCTTTTGCTTTTGTAGTTGAATAGAAACTTTTTTTTGTTCCTAAATCTATTTTAGATAATAGCGAGAAAGAAAAATGAATCTGGTGCGAATTAGACAAGTAATAACAAATGGTACTCTCTCCAGAAAACTCATACGACAAAAACTCCAATCAACAAACTTCGTGTTCATCACAAATCATCAGAGAAACTAAATTCTCCAAAATTAAATCTGTATAAAATCATCAAACTTCTTGTTCATCACAAATCAACAATTAGATTTTAAACCAAACAACCTACTTTAAAATAAATTACAAAATAATTGGTAATATTATACTAAAATAATTTGGAGAAAGCTATATAATTAAATTAGAGAAAGTTTTATTTTTGTTTGTTAGGTTTGAAGTAACAATATAATATATTTTTAATTACTAAATAAGTAATTATTGTTTTAGAAAAATAAAAAATAAAAAAGCAAACAATTTATTAACTCGGAAAAAAACTATATGATAAATTGAAAATTTATGAAGTTAATTGTAACGTTTATTAAATTTTAGGAGAAATGATTGTTTGCCTTAAAAGTTTAAAAGTTAATCGTAACACTTATTAAATTTTAGGGGAGGTAATAAAAAACCATAGTTTAGAGGTGATTTGTGCCTTTTTTTTCCATTTTTAATAAACCCCTTGTTTTCATCTGCTCTATTTTCAGGTTATTTTGACATAATTTTGACTCAGTTTCAGATCAGAGGTTCAGCCATGGAAGAGAAGGTTCTTTCTTCTTCTCTTCATCACACAGGTTTTGATCTCTCATCTAAAAACTCTTTTTTTTTTTCTTCCTTGCAGGTTGTTCATATGGAGTTAAAAGTTGACCTCCAATGCGATCGTTGCTACAAGAAAGTCAGAAAAATTCTCTGCAAATTCCCTCGTATGTATATCACCATTCATCTCTTGTTTATAGTTGAAGAAGACCCTTTTGAAATCTTTAACATTTCGTAGTTTAATTTGATGGGCATCTCTTTTTTTGTTGTTGTTATTGTTATGAGATAGAAATTCGAGACCAGGTTTATAATGAGGAACAGGGGACGGTGATGATTAGAGTGGTTTGTTGTACGCCTGAAAAGATCATGAACAAAATTAGCCGCAAAGGCGACAAATCCATCAAGAGCATCCACATCAAAGAGCCTGAGAAAATGAATGAAAAGAAGAAGGCAGAAAAGGTGAAAAAAGAAGATCCAAAAGTGGTGGTGCAACCGAATCAAGGCAATTCGCCGCCGCGCTCGGTTAGCAACGATCCACTGTTCGAGGGACGGCCGTCATACTCATATGGCTACGGGATACCGTCTTACATCGGACAGCTGATTAACGACAGCTACGGCGGGGAGTATGGCGAATCGGACCACCAAGGGGGACAGGATTCGGAGCAGTCTACTGATAACAACAACCAATGAAACTAATAAGGCCAAATGAAACGGCTTTGTTTAGTTAGTTTTTCCTTTGGCATTCACCCAAGCTGAGAATGTGTTATTTAAATACCACCTCTCTGGAATATATAATCAACCAACATTGCAATAATCAATTTATTCTTTGTTCTCATTTTTCTTTATGGATATACTTATCTTTCTAAATTGGTATCATAACTCTTTCATAGTTTTGTTGCAGCTTATGAAAAGAATTTCCTGCTTTGTAGAAGAATGGTCCTTTGCTATACTTAGAGAACAAAGGGTAGATGGATTTGTTCCACAACCCAATTCCTACAGCTGCAAAAGATCAAAGATTTCATGTGTTGTAATGGAGAAAACTTCAATTTGACAGTTCCAATTCAAAAGATAGCTTGTGGGGTTTATAAAGGCCTAAAGCAAACTAGCCAAGCCTTTACAACTTCCTAGTGCTGTGCTAGAAGTTGGGCATGGGCTCTTCGGATTCTCGTAGGTATTGATGACGAATCGATGATATTATCAGACTTCCAGATTTGTGCAAGTTTCCACGCCTACAAGAATCACAGCTTATGCCGACGGCAATATTCGTCGGTATAAATTTGTTTTACTGTCGCACCGGTTTATGGCAACGACATATGCCCATCGGCAAGAAGGTCAAGATAGACCCGTGGCAATAGCCTATACCGAAAAGAAAATGGATCCCTTTGACATAGTGCTTCTATGGCGACGGCATCGGGCCTCGTCGACGGAGTGATTCGATGCCGACGGGAGCCATTTGCCTATCGGCATAGGCTATTACGACAATACTATTTCCATGACTAACCAACTTTATTTTTGTCTCAACCTAATTCCAAAGTTACACATAAACTACAACAAAAATAATCAAAACCCAAAACACAGATTTCTTTTCGTACAACAGATAGTATTCACAAGAGTTGGCCACTACACGGCATTTAAAATACCAAAATCTCGTTAACCTTAATGTGGCTGAGAAGATAGATACAATAAACACATGTAATATAGAAAAGAATAAAAGGAAATACATTCATTTGGAAATGTTTAAGGTAAAGAGGAACAAACATACCTTTGAATAAAATGCATATCATAATGATAATTCCTTATAGCTTCACCTCGAGTAGTTAGCTTTAAGTAGATAACACCTAGGAAGCATCAGCCATCCCAATAAAAATCTGAACCACCATTGATCTGAAAAATGAAAGAATAAAGTCTGACCATTTAATTTTTTGTTTTTAGTTTTTGAAATTTAAACTTATTTTTACTCATTTTTCTATATGTAATCCATCTTTCTACGATATGTTCATTTCTTTTTAAAGAAATACGTGAATGTTAACCAAATTTAAAAAATAAAAAATAAGTTTTTGGAAACTATTTTTCTTTGTTTCCAAATTCTGGTATGATTGGTAAGAATATAAGTAAGATGTAGGCATATAAGTAAGAAAAAACATATGATAAAGTAAGTATTGTAGACTTAAATTTTAAAAATAAAAAACTAAAAATGAAATAGTTATCATATACCTCTCAATGCAAAGACCTTGTGTGCCTATGATATTTAATCCCTCTATGGGAATATATACTTTAGTCTTTAGGAGTATAAAATCCTAGTCTCAACAAAATCAGGAACCTTTTTTTGGGTTATCTTGATCTCCTATCTCTAGAGCCCATAAAAAAGCTTAAATTCATGAAAAAACCTTTTTTGGGCTAAAAAGTTTATGCATGTAACTTTCATATACTCCTTAACAATTGCATAATCCTCATTTTCGTATAGTCATTTTATGCTCCCAAAGAAAGCAAAACACAGACAAACAAATTCAAATTCCTTTAAAAGTTTCTAGAAATATTTAAACTTTCTCTTGAGTTTGTTCAGGCAAGCTGATGAGCAACTGTTTGTGTTAACTTGTGTGTACACATTTGGCATAGATAAAAACCATCTGAAAGCTCAGCTTCTTGAAAAAATGAACAAATGATATACTTTGATCATTCACAAATAAGTTGTAAAGAAATTCAAGTACATATCTTCTAAAACTGATTGTCCAGATGTTAAGCAAGGTGTAAATGATATGATATCCACAAAAAATCTTTACCACACAAGTGAGTAAATAATACACAAAACATAAACAAAAAACCATGTAGCTGGGCATTTACTCCATTTGCAAGAGCAATATTTCCCAATAGAGTTGGGTGGCAAATAAAAAGAGTAAAACACGAGTTCAAACAATGAGCTAACAGATCAGCGACCAAGTTGTTGCATGATCTTAAGCAATGGGAAAAAGATAAATTCCCCAACAGCGAGATCAAATTTCTAATATCAACAATAATATTTTTAAACTCATTAATATCTCTAGAGTCTGTCAAAAATATCATCAATCACCATCAAAGAGTCAGACTCAATCAAGGTTAATGGGAGGGGTGACATTCCCTTCAAAATTAATTAGCTCCGTGATGCCAACACGAACCACCATTGCTTGATCCCGAACCACCCATCCAATGCCACCTTTTCCAGATTTGCCCACCCTTGCTGCATCAATAAAAATAATTTCCTCATTTCCTCCAAACCTGTAAAAGTAACAACATTTTGGTCAATAAACTGTTTCATTTTTAATTTATTTGTACATGATAAGAAAAGTGGTTTGGTTAAGGTATTAAATTCGAATTTTCAATTTCACTTGGGATTGAACTTCCACCAAACAAATTATAATAAGGATGTAATTTTAAAATATTATTTTGTTCATACGTGAAATCTTTTTATAGTTCTAAGCCATGTGAAATGGCTGTTTGTTACTATGATTTCAAGTTTTTTTTATGTAATTTGTTGTGGACAACAATTTTCTAACCTCTATATTTTAATTATATACGAGCATTTTAAAAATATTTTATATATATATAAATTTTATTATTTTAATTAGTTTCATCTGATTAAAGTTATGAATTTCACTCTGATTAATAGTCATAGGCTTCATTTTATTGAACATATAATTTTGTGACTATATCAATTTAACTAGTTTTAATTAGTTTTTAGACAAATTTGATTTTTTAAAATTTTTTTTTGGCACATACCACTTTTTTTTCTTTGTTATTGATGAAAAATCCATTTTTAAGCCAATGCAAATTTAATTATTCACATCATAGTTATACATTTATTATTTTAGAGATTATCACATCACTATTTTTTTTAGAGAACTATCACATCACTAGTAAATAATCTGATTCTTTCAAATATTCATATGAAGTATTTTCTTTTAAAACTATATATTCTTATAAGAAATTTACCAATTTATTGGTGTGTTGGTTGACATATTTCCAATACATCTTAGGATAAAACAGTGCCACTAAAGTCGTGTGTGAATCAAATCATATAAATATATAAGTGTATGGTACAATAAATTGGAAATGATAAGTAACTTGATTGGTTATCTAATTTGGTATAAATCTATTTTCACTCCACTTGTATTAAAAAAAAAAAGAATTGGGTAATGTAAGTCTATGTCTTTTTTTTTTCTGAGTATTGCTCTTGTGAACATTATACAAAAATATTTGCAAAAACTTATTAAACTAAAGATTAATTCCTATATTTTTAGATTGAATGGGTCGGTGGCGCAATTGGTTATCTAATTTGAAGTTAATTCATTTCTACTCCACGGTCACAGGTTCGATTATTGGAATTGGTATTGTCCCCTTCCCCCAATTTGTACTAAAAAAAAAAACCTTTATTTTTAGTCAACTGATGGCCTCATTTTCAAACCCCATTTCTCGACAAGTCAACGTGGCATAATCTTATTGGCCATCTCCAATGAACTACAAAGCCACCATTTTATAATAAACCCCCTGTTTTTAGCTGCTCTGTTTTGAGGTCTCTTCTTTTTGAATCATGTATCCCAATTGAGCAGGTCATTTTGACATCATTTTAGCTCAGTTTCAGATCAGAGCTTCAGCCATGGAAGAAAAGGTTCTTTCTTTTTTCCCCATTATGCTGGTTTTGATTCTCTCTTATAAAAATCTTTCCTTTTTCTTGAAGGTTGTTCATATGGTGTTGGAAGTTGACCCCCAATGCCATCGCTGCTACAAAAAAGTCAGAAAAATTCTCTGTAAAATCCCTCGTAAGTATATCGTTGTTGTTGAGATATGATTACTTAGACGGCATCTTGCAGTATGTTTGACCAAGCATTTGTATTCTTATCTCCTTAATAAAACAATTATCTCGTTTATTTGTAGCCGTAGTTAACAAACTATTATTTGTGTTATTGTTTTCATGTGATAGAAATTCGAGACCAGGTTTATGATGAGAAACAGGGGACGGTTTTGATTAAAGTGGTTTCCTTTATGCCTGAAAAGATCATGAACAAAATTAGCCGCAAGGGCGACAGATCTATTAATAGCATCCACTTCAAAGAGACTGAGAAAAAGAATAAAGAAGATGACAAAGAGAAGAAGAAAGTAAAGAAAAAAGTAAGGATAGAAGAATTGAGAATTGTAGAAGAGCCCGACGAAGAGAAACCAAAAATGGTGGATCAACCCGATCAAGGCAATCCGCCTCCACCACCGCCACCGCCACCGCACTCGATTAGCAGTGGTCCAATGTACGAGGGTCGACCGTCTTACCAATATCAAGACTACGGGATATCAGTGATGCCACCGTCGTCTTACGTCGGATGGCCGATATACGACAGTTACGGCAGAGAGTACGGCGAATGGGACAGACTATGGGGACATTATGTGGGACAATCTTCTGATAACTACAACCAACAAAACTAATAAGCCCAAATGATAAAACAACTGTGTTTCATCCTTCATTCTTTTGTAAACGAATGACTGCATTTAGTTCGTTCTTTCTTTGCCATTATGTTTGCATAAGTGTTCAGTCGAGCAATATTACAACCCATTCATTCTTTTCTCTAATCTTTCTCTCTTAGGTAAACCTCTCTCTTGATTTATAAGTTGGTTCAGAGTCACTTCCACAAAGGCTTTGCACAAAAATTTTCAGATCTCTTTTGATAGCATTGTTGAAGCTTTGATAGTTGCAACATCTTTGATCAACATTGTGAGTCGCAATTAGTCGTATCGATTGTCTTCAATTGGGGTCACCAATTAAAGCCGTTTCTTTTATGAAAAACGACAATTAGCAATCTATTCGAAGATATGGAAACAGATAACGATAATTGCAAAAGAAGAAGAAATAAGAATACACGAATTTACCTGGTTCACTAACGTGTCCACGGGCAGAAGGCAAATTACAGAGTTACAGAATGAACGTCATCTTACGGCTACGGTTTAATTCGAATGTATATATGCATTCTCATTAAACCCTATTACAGAGAGCTTAAACGTAAAATAGAATGTGAATGCATACACGTGCTGCTGAAACAGAATGCCCTGCGGTTAGCAGAATGCAGACTGCAACGCGGAAAGACGAAATGCGTTCACGCAACAGACTCCCGACTACTAATTGCGGAAAATTGGAGGGTTCAAGACATATCTCAACACCGTTGATTGAAGATGACGAAAATGGGAAACATATACAACAAGAAAGAGCATCTAAACTAGAAAGCCTGAAAAAAGATTGAAGAGAAGAAAGATAAGAAAAAAGAAAAGTAAGTGAAAAAACTAACAAAACAACTTGCAAAACCAGCCGATTTTGTTCATATGAGAATCTGGTCTGTTACTCAAGCATATACATTTTTTTTTTCACGTCCATATGAAATTAATATAAATTATAGTAATCGTGTTATATATATATAAATTACCACATCACGATAACTACTCAATTTTTAGCCTTAAAAAAAACTAGTCAACTTTTTCAACTTATATAATTAGCTATTTCTCCAACTAAATTACAAATCTACCCCAATCCAAACCCAATTTTTAAGAACAAATAACCCCACTTTCTTTCATCTGCACTGTTTCCAGGTATCTTCCTTTTGAATCATATCGCAGTTGGAAAGGTTTGAGCTTCTTCGTGTTTTCATATATAAATTTCGCGTTTTCACATAATTTCAGATCAGAGCTTTGAGCTTCAGCTATGGAAGAAAAAGTTACTTTTTTCCTCTCCCCTTCACTTTCTCATTTATTGTTTAGCCAAAGGAAGTAAAGAATTTATTGTTCATAATTATTTCTATGTGTTCTTGATATTGAAACTTGTTGTGTTATGCCTTAAACGCATTATTGTCCTGCGATTAGTAGTCGGGAGTCTCGCCCTCTGTAATAGGGTTTAATGAGAGTGCTTATATAAACTCGAATTAAACCTTAGCCGTAAAAAAATGATAGACATAATCTCTGTATCTGTAAATTTCCGTATTTCTCAATACGATTGCTTCCCTTCTCTGTCCGTGGACTAGCTAACAATATGTTAGTGAAGCACGTAAACTTCTGTATTATTTCTTCTTCTTCTTCTTCTTCTCTCACGTTTATCATTATCAGTTTTCTTTATTCTTCGTTTTACGATTGTGTTTGCCGTTTTCATAATAAAACTAAATTTAGAAGTTGGATTTGTCTTGGAATGCTGTTTCCACTATTATACTTTTCTATTGATTTAGACAACACATTATTATTCCTTAGTATGCTATTGCAGGATTTATTTATTGTGAACAAATAACTTGCTTAATGTGGTTTACTGATTATGAAAAAAGAATTTTCTTAATAATGTGTATTTTACGTCATTGTTGATCAAAGCGTTGTGTTGTACATTTGAAAAAATGAAGAAAAAAATTTGCTGCAAAGAAGACAAATCCAATAAGAGCATCGAGATCAAAGAACTTGAAAACAAGGAAGAAGAAGAAAGGGAAGAAAATAGCAAAGAGGAAATATGATAAAATTGAACTAAAGTATGCACCTGGATCAAAAATTCCAAAGGTGGTAGTGCAGTCCGATCAAGGCAATCGGCCGCCACACTCGGTTAGCACGAATCCATTGTACGAGGGTCAGCCGTATTACCAATACTACAATATATTGTCGGCACCATCGTCCTACGTCGAACGACCGATCAACAACACCACCGCGGAGGGGAGGGCAGAACAATTGTATTTGTGAATGCTACTGCTATGAGAGCTTTGTTTATAATTTCATGGCCCTAAATTATGAACGTGTACGCAAATAGAGGTTTTTTTGAGTGAGTGATTTTTAAATTCATGACATTTTCTATCTTTCGATTGAATTATGTTGTGTTGGTGAATAAAATGATTATTTGTTTCTGTTTCATTTTATTTAAGAAAGAAGAATTTTAATATGGTATTTAAAATAAGTTCCTTTCTATTTTGTTTTAAATATTAATTTCGTTTATTAAAGGGTTAATCACGTAATGGTTTTAGTGTTTGATCGGTTAACACCAGCATCACAAGCTCGAGAATCGCCCTCCCCCAATATGTACTAAAAAAAAAAAATAGTAAATAGGTTAAAAGTTTGGAAATATAGGAAGAATTGAACAATATGATTCCCTATCTAACACAGTAGAAAAGATACTCTCCTAAAATTTTAAAGGTTTTTGTTAGGAGGCTTGTCCTCAGGTTTGGGGAAGCTCTTTCTTGGAGGATTGAGTAATTTTGTCTCAAATCTGCTTGAGGAATATAGTCTTCAAGTGTAGGTCTCAGTTTCAAAACGAGAGTGACATCGATTGAAACTAACATTAATCGAAGACAATCGATGATTCTAATTGAAGTCAATTGATGCATAGTTGATTGAATTAATTTTATATTCTCATATTTGCGATCAATTTCATCCATTGAAACCAATTTGTGACATTGATTGTCACTATAATTGAAGTAATCTCATATTTGTCATATTTGAAATCAACATCATCGATTGTAGCCAACTAGTGATACCGAGTTGGATGTGAACTTGAAATATGAAGAATTATTTTGAATAGTAATTAAAAAATGAATGATTAGAAATGACTTGTTAAAACTGAGTTGTTTTGAATAGTTGGAAATGAACAATTATAAATGAATAGATAGAAATCAAGAGTTATTTTAAGTAGTTAGAAATGAAAGATTAAAAATGAAAATTTAGAAACAGGAAGAGTAGTTACAATAACTCATTTTGATGTAGTTTTTTTTTTAAAAAATATAGTTAGTAAATGTTCAATCTAAATCCTCATTAAATTTAACAAACAAACACACACTCGCCTATGTTTTTAATACATATCTATACATAAAAAAATTATGGAATTGCTGACATTTCTCCTTTGATAATCTTTTTAAACAAAAATTATATATTAGGGTGACAAACTCAACCCAACACAACTTGAAAAATATAAATTAGGTTCGGTTGTTTAATTAATAAAGTTAGACCTAAATTTTTGTGTTGGTCTCAAAATTAGCCAACCAAACTCAACTCAACCCTACCCATGAATAAATTACAAATAAAATTATATTGAAAATTACAAATATTAACAAAGTTGACTAAAAAGACCTGATGATTAATTTTGTAATGGAGTTTTAACAAAGTTCAATATTCAACCCCCATTTCTTGAATGGTCGATGTGGCGTAACCTCATTGGCTATCTCCAATTAAATTACAAACCCCATTCCTACCCAAACAATATTTTTTTATGAATCATATTCCAATTTAGCTTAGTTTCAGAACAGAGCTCTTTCTCTTTGAGCTTCAGCCATGAAAGAAAATGTTTCTGCTTGGTTTTTCTTGCACATTCCTTATCTTCCCCATCACACTGGTTTTGATCATTCTCTCTCTTTTAATATATATATATATATTTTTTTTTTGCAGGTGGTTTTTATGGTGATGGAAGTTGAGCTTGAATGCTATGGCTGCTACAAGAATGTCAAGAAAGTTCTTTGCAAATTCCCTCGTATGCATATCACCATTCTTCCCTTTGTAGTTTAAATAAGATAAAACTTTTAAACGTATTTTATTTTGATGGGTATCGTTTTGTTGTTATGTGATAGGAATTGGTTTATATTGAGGAACAAGGGACGATTTCATGTTTTGGGATGGAGATTCCTATAATTTCTTGGTTAATAAGTAGGAATGATTTCATTTTTTATTTTTTACTTAACCCATAACTAAACCCATATCTTTATTTTCTTTAATATCTTCATTTTCCTTAAAAAAAAAAGGGTTTGCATAGATTTCCAATTAAGAATAAAGTCATTGGTTTGGTTTTTTTTTGATTATTCGGTTGGGTTTCAATTCGGTTTTGATTTCAATGAGAATTTGATTTTTCTATCAGTGATAGAACATAATTTTCTATAATGATAGAACTCAACCATTGAGTGATAAAATAAGTGGTTAAATTGTATGACTAATAAAATTCAACTAGTGATAGAATTCAATCTGAATTTTTCTGCTAAGTTTTGATTTTGTACTATATATGCAAATATTTTACCATTTTTTTGTTATACCTATAAAATCTTTTTTTTTACTTGCCCAAAACAACATTCCCTATAAATAATGTAATATATAATCTTCTTGCTTCATGTTTCACATTTAAATTAGTTCTTCAAACAAAACTCAAAATAAATATATTTTGGTTTCCTTTGGCTATTATATACTCTGTTCGGTTCAAATTTTATATTGAACTTCCACAAAAAAACGAACCGAATCAATATTTTTCTGTTTTCTAAAATATTAAATTGAATAATCCAATACTTTCTAAAAAAATTGAACCAATCTATTGGATCAATTTGATTCGATTCGATTTCCTCAATTTCTGGTTTTTCTTTCACCCCTATTAATAAGTCACACATTATGTCTGTTGAGCAATCAAATCCAGAAAAACATCTTTTCTGTAAGAGTAGTTCACCACTAGTTTGTAGAATAGATTTTCAAATTCGAAAATAACTCATATTAACAGAGATGATTATCATCAATTATATATTTATAATATTTCTCTCTTCTAATCAATGTGATACGACTTTGTTTATATTCTAATACATTCTCCAATACTTTTATTCCTTCCATTATCCTATCATTCTACTTACTCCCTCAAAATTGACTTTAATTATTAATTTAAGCCCATGATTATGGATTTTTATTCTTGTTTTCATTTACCTTTGCTTGGCCGGATGGACGAAATTGAAGAGGGGTGTTTATTTGCCATATTTAAGGAGAATTTACTAACCTCTCGAAAATCTACATCCAATCGAGTTTTTACTAAGTCTTCCTCATTTTTATTTTTAAACTATTCATTTCTAATAATTCATTTATAGTTGCTCAATCATTTATAATCACTTATTTCTAAGCATTCAGTTCAAATCAATCAAAATAACTCATTTTAACAACTCATTTTTTAATCATTTATTTTCTAACTATTCATTTTAAATCCACAACCAAATAAGGTTTTGACTCGTACTCTTCTACACAAAAATCACATTCAAACGAGTTTTTGGTTACAACTCTCAATTTTCAAGTACTCAAAATAATTCCTTAATATAACTCTTCGAACTAGTAAGGAGTGAGAGTGCACATGGTTGCCATTAATAAAAAGTTGTTGTGCTTTGCAAATTAAAGTGGATGTGATCTCACATTAATCGAAATATTGTGTAACTTTTTTTTATTGTTTCTCCTTTTGATTTAGACATAATATGTTATTATTGACTAACCTGTTATTGAATATTTCAGTGTTGCAATTGATTAAAGTGATTTGTAGTACGCTTGAATCGATCATGAAGAAAGTATGTTGCAAAGGCGACAAATTCATTATGAGAAAAAAGAATGAAGAGAAAGAAGAGAAGAAGATAAAAGAAAAGAAACAAACATCTGAATATACAATTGTGATACACGAGCAAAAAGAAGTGGTGCAACAAGATCATGGCAATTCGGCCCCGCCATACTCGATTAGCACCGGTCCATTGTTTGAGGGTCGGCCGTCTTACCAATGCCACGACTATTGTATACAAACAGAGCCACCATCATACGTTGAACTACCGATTTACGACAGCTATGGCAGAGGAGACGACGAAAGAGGACATAACGTGGGGTTGTCTTCTGACCACGACAACAAACAAAATCCAGCTTGATTCTGATGCCTATTTTTTTTAGTACAAGTTGGGGGAGGGGGACAAGATACTGATTTCCGAGGCTCGAACTCGTGACAGTAGAGTTGAAATATATTAACATCAAACAAAATAACCAATTGAACCACCGACCCATTCGGTTTCATCTAGCCTATTTGAACTCACAATATTTGGACCTATATGTAAAAACTACAGAATTAGGGCCGGTTAAATTTATTTTGAGATCTTGCTTAAAATAGTTTTTTCGTCAATGTATTTTGAGACTTGTTTCTGATATTGGTTAAAATAAAAAAACTTGACAATAAATTAGCAATTAAATAAAGAGTGCAATTAGCAATTAAAACATGACAATATACATAGAGACTTTCAAATTTGAAAATAGCATGTAAAATAAATTATTTAGAGAGTTACTAAAACTTACCAATAAACTTGGAAATTTAGAAATATCTTAATGTTAAAGTGAAAATTGCTAATCGTGATATTGAATCCTTTAATTAATTTAGAAATATCTCATGTACAAATAATAAGAAATATTATATAAATAAAAAGGTTTGGTTTAACGAAAAAAAAAAGTAATATAAATAAAGTCAACTAATTAAAAAGAAAAGAGAAAAAGTAAAAAAGAAAAGGTAAAAAGATGTGCATTTATTTATACGATTTAAATTTTTGATTAGTTTAATAATGATTAAATTTAGAATTGGATTAGAAACTAACAATTTAATTTAAAAGATCAATGGGAAGAAAAATATTTTTAAAAAATTATTATTTCTATTTTATTGTATTATCTCTGTGGTCCTAAACAATAAATAATGTTTTCGAGAAACAACCATTTCCTCGAATAGTAAAATTACTGAGTTTAGAGCTCCGTGCAATGTATTGCTCTTTTAAAAATATGTATATAAATGGTACTAATTTTTTTTTAAAAAATAATAGAATAACTCATAATTTTCAAGTTTGTTATTTTAAAATCTGTGTATTCATGATATTAATTGTTATTTTTAACTTAATAAATTTTAATTGTGGAATGATATCTTAAAATTGGTGATGGAAAATTGCTGCAAATAGTAACTTTTAGCCTAGTACTTTTCTTAAAATATTTCCTTTATAGTATATTTTGAATTAATTTTTCTAATTCTATATTACCTGTTGCTCCATCCAATTGACTGAATCTATCATCAAATTTGTTAAAGTTTATCAACAAATTGATCTAAGGCTATCACCTAAAAATTTATTGAAATGTAGACATTTTATGATCATTTTTCTTAACATTTTATGTTATATATGAATTATGTTTTTTTTAAAAGTATGCTATTTACGCCTTTTTTTCTTTTTTTTTTTTGGCTAAACCTGTAAAATTCCCTAATGATATTAATTTTTTTTTTCAAAACTTGTATAAATTAAAATATTTATAAGGGATTTTACGTATATAGAAAAAAAAATACACTTTTTAAAAATAATTATATAAGAGAAAATTGACATGATCCCTTTAAAATGAAAATAAGGGTCACTTTTTAATCAATTCAGCTAACAACCTTTAATCAGTTTCGTTGATGGTTTCAAGTAGTTCGATGATAGTCTTCAATTGGTTCACTCATAACTTCCGATTAGTTCGATGATAGCTTTTAATCAGCTTGTTGATATGATCAATTACAAACAAAATTATAAAAAAGAAATCTAAAAACTCCACCAAAATCTACTATACATGTATTTTTTTTAATGCTATAATTACAAATGAGAACAAAGAAATGGCCATAAAGGGAAAATTTTCAAAGTTATATTACATTTCATATTAAATTAGACATCATATAAGAATATGTTAAATGAAGTATAAAAATCAATAAATAATTCAAATAAACTTTAAAATTTAAATTTTGAGTTAAATAAAATATTTGAAAAATATAATCAAATATGATTACAAAAAACAAGAAGAATATAGAGGGATAAGCAATGGAAGAAAAGGTTAGTTCTTCCTCTCCCCTACACTTTCTTCTCCTTCCCCTTCACTCTAATTTTGATTTTGAATTCTAAAAACTCTTTCTTTTTTTCTTGTAGGTTGTTCATATGGTGTTGAAAGCTGACCTCCAATGCCACCGCTGCTACAAGAAAGTCAGGAAAATTCTCTGCAAACTCCCTCGTATGTGATTTCACCATTTTAAGACAGCCCTTTTGAAATCTTAAATATTTCGTGGTTTCATTTGATGGGTATCTATTTTTTATTTCTGTTATGTTGTAGAAATTCGAGATCAGATTTATGATGAGAAACGGGGGACGATTTTGATTGAAGTGGTTTCCTCTACGCCTGAAAAGATCATGACCAAAATTAGGCGCAAAGGCGATAGATCCATTAATAGTGTGAAATAGTGTTGACATCCATCTCAAAATCAATTGTAGTCCACCTACCTTTTAAACACTTAGAGATATCCTCTCCTTATCAATGTGAGATTCTCAACATGCCCCCTCGAGATAGGGTTCACCAATCTTGAATTGGATCTCAATTTCATTTTTGTTGGATCGAATACCCGTTTGAGCTTAATGGACTATGATATCATGTGAAATAGTGTGGACATCCATCTCAAAACCAATTGATTATGAGAGGAGTAGTCCACCTACCTTTTAAACACTGAGAGATATTCTCTCCTTAACAATCTGGAATTCTCAACAAATAGCATCCACATCAAAGAGCCTGAAAAAAGGAATGAAGAGAAAGAAACAGATAAGATGAAAGTAATAATGAAAACACCATTCATTCAGGAACTTAGGACTGTAGAAGAGCCGAGAAAAGAGGATCAAAGCAACCGGCCGCCGCCACCACACTGGGTTGGCGGTAGTCCAATGTACGAGGGTCAACCGTCTTACCAATATCAAAACCACAGGATACCAATGGCGCCATTGTCCTACGTCGAGCGGCCGATTTACGACAGCTACGGCGGAGGGGATGGCCGAAGGGGATATAATGTGGGGCAACCTTATGATTACTACAACCAACAAAATTCAACCGGATGCTTTATCATGTAAATGTGAATGAACAATGTTGAGAATTTGTGTCCTTTTAGTTTCTTTCGGGTTGAACGGTAGAAACTCGAAGGCATTTATTATAGCATAAACATGTCTCTAAGGCCGCGTTTGATAACCATTTTTTTTTGTTTTTGAAATTTAAATCTACAACAATTACTTTACCATAACTTTTCTTATTTAGATATCTACATCTTATCTATATTTTAACAAACAAAAAAACTAGCTTCCAAAAAAACTTTTTTGTTTTTGAAATTCGATCAGTATTCACCTACTTTAGGAAAGATGGGTACATTATAGGAAAGATGAAGCACATAATAGAAAATGTGAGTACAAATAAACTTAGATTTCATAAACAAAAAACCAAATGGTTATCAACGGGCCTAAACTAACCGTTTTATTTAAAAGATATCCCTAACTTTAAAAAAAATTCAAAAAAGTATCATTTGTCTTAAAAAAAACATAAAATTTAATAATTTAGGCTCACTTTCATAACCATTTCATTTTTTGTTTTTTTGTTTTTTTGTTTCTAGGTTTTCATTTCTTTTTCAAAATAAAACTGTATATGTTTGATAACTCATTTTAATTTTCTGTTTTTAAAAATTTAAACCTAGGACCCTGTTTGTTAACCATTTCATTTTTTGTTTTTGGTTTTTTATTTTAAAAAATAAAACTCATGCATGTTTGATAACTCATTTTAGTTTTATGTTTTTAAAAATAAAGAAATCAAAAAACATGTTTAATAACTGTTTTTTGTTTTCAATTATCATATTTTGTTTGAATTTTTTTAGTTTTTTTACTATTTATTCTTGTTCTTTTCATACTTTTTTTAAAAATAAAAACAAAAACTTGTTTTTAAAAGCTACTTTTTTAGTTTTTAGAATTTCTTTAATATTTTTAAAAATTTAAAAGCAAAAATCAAAATTGATTATCAAACCAACTTATTTTTAAAAAAACAAAAACAAAAACAAAAAATAAAAAACGAAATGGTTATCATACATGTTGAACTGAATTTCTACAAAAACAATTAAACTAGTCGGCCACTCATCCTTTTGGTACGAAGATTAATTTAATAAAGTGAGTTCTTGGGGGGAAAGTGAGATGATGGTTCAATTTAGTCAAGGAACGTCTAAATTTCAACTCCCATTTCTCGAGAAGTAGACGTGGCGTAATCTCATTCGCTATCTCCAATTAAAATTACAAACCCACCACTATCGAAACCATTTATTTATGAACAAGCCCCTTTTTATTTTAATCTGCTCTGTTTTGCAGGTTTCTTTTTTTGAATTTGAGCTTCAAACATGAAAGAAAAGGTTAGAGTTCTTCATGTCCCGTTCACAATGATTTTGATTGTAATTTTGTCTTCTAAAATTTGCTCTCATTTTTTGTTGCAGATGATGAAACTTAACCTCGAATGCCATCGCTGGTACAAAAACGTCAAGAAAGTTCTTTGCAAACTCCCTCGTATGTATATCGCCATTCTTTTTCCCCCCTGTTTATAGTTTAACACAAAAAAAAATTTAAATCTTTAGCATTCCCTGAAATCTCTAGTTTATTTTTATGGGTTTATTTTCAACTTTTATTCTTGTTCATTGTATGAGCCGTATAGAAAACTTTGTCTTCTCTTCAATTTGTTCTTTGAAATTGAGATTTGAGATTTGAACTTGCTCATTATTTGTATAATTTGTTGATAGTGAAGATCCCAGTTTTGGGGATTTTGCATGTATAACAAAAAAAAATGGCAAAAATATTTACATGTATAACACAAAATCAAAATTAATTCATTTATAGTAGAAAATTCAAATCGAGTTCTATCACTCATAGAATTTAATTAACGATAGACTCATTCTATCACTGCTTGAATTTTTTATAGTGTTGGAAATTAAAATTGAGTTCTGAATGATAGAAATTAATGTGCTGTAAATAAATTATTTTAAAAGTTATGAATGTTTTTTGTTTTTAATATTTTAAACAGGTTTGTTTTATAACTAATCTTGGTTTTTATTTTTAAAATTTTTAAAATATTTTTAAATATTAAAGGAATTTTAAAAGCTAAAAAAATAGTTTTTAAAAGCAAGTTTTGTTTTTGTTTTGAAAAAAAGCATGAAAAAATCAATTGAAAACAAAAAACAATTATCAAACATGTTTTTTGATTTTTAGCTTTTAAATTCAAATATAAACGGTTTTTAATTTTTAATAAAAAAAAGTTAAAAATCAAAAATTAAAAATTAGAAACAAAAAACAAAAAACGAAAAAATTAGGCCCCGTTTGATAACTATTTTGTTTTTCGTTTTTTGTTTATCAAATTTAAGCCTACAACAATTACCTTACCATACCTTCTTCCTTATTTGGATATCTACATCTTACCTAATTTTAATAAACAAAACCAAAATTTGTAAACAAAAAAAAGTAGCTTACAAAAACTTGTTTATGTTTTTGAAGTTTGGTTAATATTCTCTTACTTTCTTAAGGAAAGATGGAGCACATGGTAGAAAATTTGAATAGAAATAACCTTAAATTTCATAAACAAAAAACAAAAAACAAAATGGTTATCAAACGAGGCCTTATCTAATAGAGCCGAAGCTAATAGATAATTTTCATTAATCAAACTACTACAAATACTTTGTATGGCTTCTTTATTGTCGTTTTCTTTGATTAGCTCATTATTATTGTTTTGCAAATTTTTTATTGAATGATTTATTGATTATGGAAAAATATCTTACTCAATGTAAAAATGTTACGACAGTGATGATTAAAGTGGTCTGCCGTACCTTTGAAAAGATCATGGAGAAAATTTGTTGCCAACGCAACATATCTAATAGAAGCATCGACATGAAGCAGCTGGGTAAATTTAAAGTAGCGGATGAAAAGAAACTGATGTCTTTATACGAAAATGGCCCTTTATTTACAGGAGAACCAAAGGATGCGAACCCAACAGTGACGGCGCAATCCGAACAAGACGATCCTCTGTCGCCTCCGCCCTCCGTTCGCACTAGTTTATTGTACGAGGGTCGACCATCTTATCAGTACAGCGATATATCGATTGCCCCACCGTCCTTAGTCGAACTACCAATTTACAACAGCTACCACGGAGGGGATGACATAAATAGATATATTGTAAGCATTCTTGCGTCGTAGTTTTTATTTTTATTTTTTAGTATAAGTTGGAGAAGGGGGATTACAAATACCGAATCAAACCGTGACCGTGGGATGGAAATAGATTAAGACTAAACCAGATAACCAATCGCGCCATTGACCCATTCTATCAACAAGCGTAGTAGTTAAACTTTATAATTTATATTGTTTTACACTTATGGCAACTTCTTACTGTATTTCATACTTATTCTTTACTATTTCTTTTTCCAGGGGCTGGATTATAACATGGTGGCTAACTGATGGAGCTAAATTGACTATGAGCATAGTGTCATTTTAAATTTTGCATTTCTGTTCTTGAGTCTTTAATGTTTTAATCTATTTGGATCAATGGTGTTTTTATACTATTTTTGAATTAACGCCTCCAAACTAATGTTTTCTTTTTAACCGTGTTTCAATTTGAGAAATCACTTATTTATTTATGCATGTATTCATATCATCATATGCTTGAAAAGTCGGGCTCTTACACTTCTGATTACACAATACAACCAATAAAATTCAATTGTAAATTATGAATAATGTGTAAACTTGAATTCAATGGCATTTTTATCATGAATGAATACATTATGATGATTGAGTTATAAGCTTTTGTTAGCGAATACATTGGTTATTTGTTTCATTCTATATGTTAAAATTACTGTTTAGCCTCAAATTTATTTTAATTCATCTTTTGCTCGATTATTGGATCAAGTTAAATACTATTTTAGTTGATGCATTTTGACGTTTTTTTTATTTGTTTCTTGAACTTTCTTTGAAAACAAAACCAGTTATTTTTAGATTCTTATTATTTTTTCTTTTAACTTTTTTTCCTTTATGAATTTGTTTTTAATATGTTCACATTTTGTCATTTATTGTAATAAAATTATCAGGATATATACTTATAGGTACCTCAATCTCTAATGAAGGTTTTTATATGTGTGGTACATATATGCATAGTGTGATGATCTCTTAATGTATTATTAAGTAACATGTATGTATTGTGAAAGAGTATTGTGATTCGATATAAATCTGTATGTACTAATGATGCTTTTACATCCTAAGTATATATATAGGTTGGTAATTATATGTCTTGATATATACTTATACGTACCTCAATGTAAATGGTTTGTTTCCTTGACAGGTGAGGAAGATACCACGGCGAGCTATGTACAGGAGGTTCGTATAGTTTGGAGGCCGCCACCATGATGTCGCAGAAGTTCATCTGAGAAATGAGGCATTGGTCAGATGGTTCGTGATCATGATTGTCACCCAATTCAGATGGGCTTAATGAGTTCGTGAGTAAAGAATATGTAATTGATGGCGATTCATTGCAGACATTAGGGTGTTGAGTTCGAGGGACCCTGCTCTCATTCTGTCGATCTTGATGGAATCAAACTCTTCCATGGTTATAATTGAAAAAGTTGGTAGTATGTTGATTTTATTGTATGTTGATTTTATTGTTTGGTAGTAATCCAATTCAACACCACGATCACAAATTCAATCCTAAAAATTGGTATTTGACTCTTATTTATTTGAGGATAATAGTAATCTTTTCCACCAAATTTGTATTTAAAAAAATGGGACTCATCTTGTTGCTTAAATTTTTTTTTTCTGACTTTGTTATATGTAAAATTTATTGATTTTTGTTCAGCTTATTAGTTTTATTTTTTATTTTTATAAATTTTCTCCTTTTTATTCATATAAAGACAAAATCTTGCTGCCTTATAGCTAAGAAGCAAGCCCTCCTATGGCATCAATGGTGTTGAAATTTGACCTCCCGCTACAAAAAAGTTCTCGAAAATTCCCTCGTATGCATATCAACATTCTTCCCCCGTTTGGCTGTTTGTAGTTAACTTTTTTAATCTTAAAACATTTTGTAGTTTATTTTTGTTGTGTTATAGAAATTCGCCTGTTTGTGGTTGTGTGTTTGATTCTATATTGGATCTCAAGACCAATTGGTTAGGAGAAGAGTAGTCTACCTATTTTATAAATAATTGGAGTAGTGTCTCTTTTGAGTTTCAATTACTATATTGAATAGTAAGATTATGAGGTTCCCAATCTCAATTTGATTTTTATTGGACCGATACTCGTTTGGGCTTTATGAGCTCTGATACCATATTAAAGAATATGAGGTCCACCTTAAAACCAATTGACAATGAGAGTAACTCATATCTCTTTGAGAAAAACTTGCCTCCTTATGACTAAGGAGGCAAGCCCTCCTTAGTGGGGTATGTGGCACCATTTGGTGCCACAAATTTTGTATTTCAACATTACTATTTTTTAAAAAATGAAAAATTTGTGGCACCGAATGGTGCCACATATCCCACGAAGGAGGGCTTGCCTCCTTAGCATAAGGAGACAAATTTTTATGTATCTCTTTTATATTGATGTTAACTCTCCCATTTTCAAATGTGCGATATTTATGAAAGCCTAACAGTAAATTCATCTCAAAACTCAATCTTAATTGTGACATTGAAATTAATAGAAGTTGAATCTTACGTTGCAAAATGAAAATATATCTCATGGTCGAACTCGAACCATTATAAATATTGTGTTACTTCTCTCCATTGTTTGATATCTTTAACAATATGTTATTGTTTATCGTTTCATTGAATTATTTATTGATTATGGAAAAAGATCCGGCTTAATGTGAATATTTCACAACAGTTTTGATTAAAGTGATTTGTTGCAAAGATGCTAAATCCAATAAGAGCATCGAGATGAATATAAAAGAGAATATAGAGATTGTTGATTGTGTTAAGTACGAACTAACAAATTGAGTCGTCCAACTCAAACACGTGGCTTTTGTCGTTTCATTGGGATCCTTGCTGTAAATTATGAATGATGAGGAAATATAGTATTTTGTTTAGTTTTAACAACGATCTATATGTAATATCTGACCCGTTAAAGTCGGATAGATTTATTTTGACATCTTGGCTAAAATAATTTTTTCGTCAATGTACTTTTTAGACTTGTTCCTTTTGGTTTCTCAATTTTGTTTAAAAAATTCTTAAAATGAATCTATCTAAAATCTGTTGGAAATTTGCGCTGTAAAACAACTTTTTTACCACAGTTTACAATTATATCACATTTTTTAAAATAATTCTTTTATAGCAAATTCTGCCATTAAAAAAAAAAGAAATTATTTACCTTTTTTTATAGAAGACTTTGATAGAATCTATCATTATCTAGTGATGGAAGTCTATCAATTTTATCAGTGATTGATTCTATCGGTTCTTATTGATAGACTTTTGATAGAATCTGATGGAAGTCTATCAATTTACTTTATTTATTAGTAATTGATTCTATCACCCTTTATCGATAGAATCTATCAATATGAATTCTATCAATTTACAATTTTTGCTATATGTGCAAATATTTTCATTATTGTGCTATTCATGTAATATTTTATCCATTTTGTAATATACATGCAAAAGTCTCAAATCTCTTTTTATATATAATTCTTAGAGAAAATTTTGTCTCCTTAACTAAGGAGGCAAGTCCACCTTAAAAGAGTATGTGACACTATTTGGTGTCATAAATTTTTTTTATTTTAAAAATAGTATTGTTTAAAAAAAAAATTTGTGGCACCAAATAATGTCATATACCCCTTTTAAGGAGGGTTTGCCTCCTTAGCTAAGGAAGCAAGTTTTTCTCTAATTCTTATATATAATGTTACTTGACTATTCTTTTTTCAACCGAGAAATAATTATTAAGACTCATGAATCAGAAAGTCATGCATTCAATTCTTCTAATCTCTGGTCTGCAATCTCCAATGATATTGAATTTAAAAAGAAAAAAAAATTATAATGGATGATCTATTTTTACAAACTAAATAAATATACGGGGCCTATTGCGTGTATATTACAAAAGAGCTAAAATATTTCATAAATAGCATAATAATTAAAATATTTGCACATATAGCAAAAAAATGTAAATGGATTAACTTCTATATTGTTAGATTATATGCATAGGGGCCGATAGAATCAATTAGTGATAAATAAAGTAAATTGATAGACTTCCATTAAAGTCTATCAATAAGGGCTGATAGAATTCATCACTGATAAAATAGATAGACTTCCATCACTAGAGAATGATAGATTCTATCAAAATCTTCAATAAAAAAAAGGTAAATAGAGATTTTTTTAAGAAATAGGCAGAATTTGTTATAAATAAATTATTTTTAAAAAGTTGGTATAATTATAAATTACTGTCAAAAAATTGCTATATAGTACAAATTTCCTAAATATAAAGATAATTTAATTTAAAAAATATTTACATTCATAATCATAAATACTAATCAATAAAATAGTATTAATATTCATTAATGCAATTTACGACAGCTACGGCCGACATTACCCCAACCAACAAAAGTCAACGGGATGCTCTGTCATGTAAATGCGAATGAGCAATGTTGAAAATTTGTGTCTCATTTTGGTTTCTTTCGGGTTGAACCGTTGAAAGTTGAAATTAGAAGCCGTTTATTATATAGCCGACAAAAATAGTGATAAAAAGTAGATTGGAATTTTTTATTTTAATAATTTAATAGATTACATTTCCCGTTGTGGTGGCTGATTCCCATTAATAGATTACATTTACTATCCAATAGAAGTGTGATTTGTTTGTTTGATTATATATGCATAAATTATAAAGTTTGTAAATTCTTTAAAGAGAAAGATTCGTTTCCTTATTTTGTTTTTTTGAAAACAAGATTTGTTTCCTTATAAGTAACAAAATTTTCTTAATATTGATGTAACAATATTTAGTGGCACAAAATTTTTGTTTTAACCATATTTTATAAAGAAAAAAATGATGACAGTAAATATTAGAATATCAAGATTAATGGGAAATTATCTTCTTATTTATAAGTCGTGGGGATCTGTCCCTGTAGGGGCGGTGAATGGAAGAGTGAGTGGGAATGAAAAATTTCCAGCGAATTAAATGGAGATGAGACGGAAAATGTATTCCCCATCCCCAATTCCTCGTTCCCCGCCTCGTGCATGTTTATATATATATATATTAGATAAATTTATATACATAAACTAGTAAAAATACTTATTTTGATTAATATTTTTCTTAATTAATTATTTAATTTAAAATCAATAAGAATTTGTTTTAATATTGAAAAAAATATCTAAGATTTATTGGGTTGAGTTAAGTTGAAAAAATTTGAAAAAAGTTAAAAATCAAAAAAGAAAAGATGAAGAGTTAATTCTTGGCGAGGAATCTGATTGCGTGATTTCCCCACGGTGAATCGTGAACATCTCTATTCATAAGTGACAAATATTGCTCTTTTTTAAATCCAAAATTCATTGTAGTTTGAAGAAAACTATGTTTCATTTAATTAATAAAAAATAAAATTTTGGATTTGTAAGAAATAACGATGGGACTAGGCATTCTTACTTGGAGTCAAGAATGTGATAAGGACGTAACAACTAGACTTCAAAACCGACCCAAGTTGATTTAAGCAAACGCGTGTGGGGTAACAAAAGATTCTTTTCATTTTATTCAGAAAATAAACATTTTCCATAAAGAACCTAATGGACACTACAAGAAAACTAGCTTAGGCCGATAAAACTTTTGTCGACAGTATTATTACTGTCGGCGTAGATAGTTCAAGGCCGACGGTTTGCATACCGTCGGTGTGGTTGTTTGCAGTGTTTTAGAAATTTTCTACATATTTTTCATTATTTTTTTGCAATAACTTTAGATTCTATTATTTGAATGATTTAAAATTTTGATTTTGAATCATTTTGATATATGCAATTAAAGTTATTCTTATTTCAGTATACTACCCTGTATTTTTTTATGCATTCATAGTTTAGAAAACTCAACAAAAATCCATTTATATACTTAAAAAAAAAGCCAAGATACCTATCAAAAGAAAGAGAAGGACAAGACGAGTTCAACGCATCGAGAATTACACAAAAGCGAGTTCTCAGTCAAAGTTTGGGCCGAAAATCCCCGGCAAAATCGGGAAAATACTGTTCTAAACGGAAAATGCGCTGAGTCACCCGCCCACGTGTCAGATGGTCAACCTTTGACTGGCCAACGTTGACCAATCAGTTTTGGTTGGTCAACTCTTTTTTTTTTTGTTTTACTGTTCCTTACATGGTGGAATCTGCTGTGTTTCGAGGTATCTTCCTTTTGAATCATATATATATATAAATCTTGGCTCAGTTTCATTCAGATCAGAGGTTTGAGCTTCAGCCATGGAAGAAAAGGTTGCTTTTTCCTCTCCCCTCCACTTGGTTGATCTTGTTTATGAATTTGTTTTCTTTTTGGTTTTTAATTTTTGAGATTGAGATTTGGGCTTCAATTTGTTAATTATTTATCTATGTTGGTTGCTCTCTTTGATTTAGACATAATTAATATTATTATTATTGTTTACTATGCTTTGTTTTTTTAATTATTTAGTATGCTTTGCTTAATGTAAATATTTCTTAATAGTGTTGATTAAAGTGGGTTGTTCTACGTTTGAAAAGATTGTGCAGAAAACTTTGGATAAAAGCAACTTATGCAATAAGAGCGTTGACGTCAAAGAACATGACAAAGAGGATAAGAGAAAACAAATGCCGAAAAAAGGAGGGAAAATTAGGAGTAGGAGCCCGAGAGTGATGGCGCAACCGGATCGACACGATCCTCCTCCTCCTCCGCTGCCCTCGGCTAGCACAAGTTCGTCGTATGAGGGTCGGCCATCTTACCAATACGACAATATATCGATCACCTCATCGTCCTTAGTCGAAGGGCCGAATATCAGCATCTACCACGAAGGGGACGATAGAAACGAATGTCATGTGGACATTCTTGTGATTACTACAGATCAACAAAATCCAACCATAGATTATGAACTTCCGGCAAATTTGAATTCATGACATTTTATTATAAGTGAATACATTATGATAATTTAATTAAAAAACTATTTAAAAACAGCCTGGGCAGCAACCACATTTGCTGCCCAGCAATGTGGAAAGCTGCAGGCCTCAATTAGTAGTAGTCAATTGTACGAGGGGTGACCGTTTTACCAATACTCCAATATTTCGAGACGAAAAAAATGAATCTATTGTGAGGAGTCTTCTTGTAAAACCTCTCTATTTTTATATATTACAATATCTATTTCTTTAATCGAATGGGACGGTGGCGCAGTTGGTTATTTGGTTTGGTGTTTATCCATTTTCATTCCACAGTTACGGGTTCGATCCCTGAAATCGGTATTTATAATCCTCTTCCTCAACTTATAAAAAAAACATGTTCTTAAATAATGTTAATTTATGAAAAAAGCACATTAAGAATTGTTCAAGTATAACCGAATGTGTCTATGGCGTAGTGATCGAACATCACATGTTCGATCTCGAGAATCAATATTTGCCCTCCCTCCTCCAATATATACTAAAAAAAGTGCTCAAGTATAAATGACAACATCCTATATTAAATTTAAATATTTTTATTAATTATTTATGATTAATTGAATTTAATTAATTTTTAGGTGCAGTTGGGAAGAGGAGATTTGTTCAAGAAAATTTCTCTTTTATTATACTCATTATTTGTCAAAGTAGGTTATGTTTAGATTTTCCCTCTCTCATTTTTGTTATACACATTCTTCTTCTAGAATCACTGTAGATTTTAGGTTTTTATTATGTACTTGTTTTCCTTCCTATCATTGTTTTCCCTAACCAATTTGAAGTGCATAAATTCAATAGAGTTATTTGGTGCTTTCTCTTTACCATTTTGTTTTTGCAATTATGAAAGTACTTAATTATTATATGTTTTCTAAATTGTGCACTCGAATTTTGTTTGTTATGAAATTTTAACTGCATGTTATGTGCTATGTAATGTTCGGTTGGCTTTGATTTTACGTTAATCCGAACTCTGTAGTTCAAGTTATGATTTCAATTTTGAAGTGTTTCAGAAATTCTCTACATATTTTTCGTTTTTTTTTTACAAGAACTTTAGAATCTATTATCTTAATTATTTAAAATTTTGATTTTGAATCATTTTGATATATGCAATTAAAGTTATTCTTGTTTCATGTATTTTTTTTATGCATTCATAATTTAGAAACCCAACAAAAATTCATTTATATGCTTAGAAAAAAAAACCTACCTATGTTTTGGAACACTGAAGGTAGTACCATATATTTTAGTCCTCGATTAGAATGATTAAATAAATATTTATTACTTCCTGCGGATTCTCTTTGTTAACATTAAGAATTGATATTAAAAAAAAACATTAAGAATTGATCTTGCTAGGTGCGAACTAACAAATCGAGTTGTCCACTCAAACACGTGCCGTTTGTTTTAATATTGAAAAAATTATCTAAGATTTAGTGAGTTGAGTTAAAAGTTGAAAAAATTTGAAAAAAAATTAAGAATAAAAAAAGAAAAGATGAAGAGTTAAATGGGGAATAATTCTTCGTGAGGAATCTGATCCCCATGATTTATCCACTGTGAATCCCCGACCCGTTGTCTGCAAAATTTTATGGTGAATTTCGTGGGGATGAGGATTGAAATGAGTAGCGGGAATAGGCCAGTAAAGCTATCCTTGTCCCCACCCCACCTCGTGAACATCTCTATTCATAAGTGACAAATATTGCTCTTTTTTAAAACCAAAATTCATTGTAGTTTGAAGAAAACTATGTTTCATTTAATTAATAAAAAATAAAATGTTGGATTTGTAAGAAATAACGATGGGACTAGGCATTCTTACTTGGAGTCAAGAATGTGATAAGGACGTAACAACTACTAGATTTCAAACCGACCGAAGTTGATTTAAGCAAATGCGTGCGGGGTAACAAAAGATTCTTTTCATTTTATTCAGAAAATACACATTTTCCATAAAGAACCTAATGGACACTACAAGAAAACTAGCTTAGGCCGATAAAACGACAGTATTATTACTGTCGGCGTAAATAGTTCAAGGCCGCAGTTTGCATACCGTCGGTGTGGTTGAGTTAGGCCGACCGTTTAATTGTACGGTTCGCTCAAGTAATTCAAGGTCGATGGTTTGTTTGAATCGTCGCAATTGGCTGGAGATATTTTAGGGATTCAACCTTTGACTGGTCAACTCTTTTCTTTTTTTTTCTTTTTTTTGCTTTACTGTTCCTTACATGGCGGAATCTGCTGTGTTTCGAGGTATCTTCCTTTTGAATCATATATATATTAATCTTGGCTCAGTTTCATTCAGATCAGAGGTTTGAGCTTCAGCCATGGAAGAAAAGGTTGCTTTTTCCTCTCCCCTCCACTTGGTTGACCTCGTTGTTCTTGTTTATGAATTTGTTTTCTTTTTGGTTTTTGATCTTTGAGATTGAGATTTGGGCTTCAATTTGTTGATTAATTATTTATCTATGTTGGTTGCTCTCTTTGACTTAGACATAATTTATTATTATTATTTTTTAGTAGGCTTTGTTTTTTAATTATTTAGTATGCTTTGCTTAATGTGAATATTTCATAATAGTGTTGATTAAAGTGGGTTGTTCTACGTTTGAAAAGATTGTGCAGAAAACTTTGGATAAAAGCAACTTATGCAATAAGAGCGTCGACGTCCAAGAACATGACAAAGAGGATAAAAGAAAACGAATGCCGAAAAAAGAAGGGAAAAGGAGTAGGAGCCCGAGAGTGATGGCGCAACTGGATCGACACGATCCTCCTCCTCCTCTGCTGCCCTTGGCTAGCACAAGTTCATCGTATGAGGGTCGCCCATCTTACCAATACGACAATATATCGATCGCCTCATCGTCCTTAGTCGAAGGGCCGAATATCAACATCTACCACGAAGGGGACGATAGAAACGAATGTCATGTGGACATTCTTGTGATTACTACAGATCAACAAAATCCAACCATACATTATGAACTTCGGACAAATTTGAATTCATGACATTTTATTATAAGTGGATACATTATGATAATTAAATTAAAGAACTATTTAAAAACAGCCTGTGCAGCAACCACATTTGCTGCTCAGCAACGTGTAAAGCTGCAGGCCTCAAATTCCTCTCTCTTTTTTTTATGCACTTTTTCATTTTTCAAGCTTTCTTTTTCTTTATTGGCATAATAAATTTACTTTATGCTTGGTTTATAAAATTTACCCTCTTTTCTATTGTAAACAAATTTGGATTTTTCTTTAATTTTTTCATAATGTGAATTTGATTTCTTCAATTGTCTTAGCTATATCATAACAAAATATAATGAGATATCTATTCTAGATTTAATTTTTAAAATAATATACAGATTAGTAAAATATAACATATTAAATTCAATTAATAAAATGTCAACCATACAATAAAAAATGTCTTATTTTCAATTTTATCTCCTAAATAGTTGTGCTATAAAAATATTTAACTAAAAAAATATTTAAAAATTCGTTAAAAACAATTAAAACTCAAAATCAACATATAGACTGCAAATTTTATTGTGAAAATATTTGCAAAATCATAAAATATAAAAATGCTTAAAGTCAAGAAAATTTGTAATAAATTATTTTCTAATAGATAGTCAGTGTAAATTAAACTGATCCTTATTTTAAAAAATCTTTTTTTTGAGTACATGTCAGGGTGGATAAATAACGATTTTCGAGATCGAACATGTGATGTTGGCATTGAAGGGATATAAAATAAAACAATGAAACCATTGCAGTACTAATCTATTGAGAAAAACATTTTTATTTATAAAATTGATTGAAAAATATTTGGTACAATAAGAGGAGACCAACAAACTCTACGTAGCAGGCGCTATTGCTCTCAAATGATATGAGAATCAAATATTGATGTCGGGCTTGAACTCGACCCTCAAAAAGTAATAAATTTAGATATAAAGAAAGTGATTTTTTTAATAAAGAACCAAATAAATTCATCTTCCTTAAATTAAAAAGGGAAAAAGGATAGAATGGCGAGTAAGAGAATATAAAAATTAAATAAACAAAAAAAAATAAGAGAGAAAATCCTATAATAGAAAAAAGAAAGTAATTTTTTTTCATAGTTGCGGTCATATAAATAATTTTCTATTTTTCACCGAAAAATATTAATTAACATCAAAATCTTGTAGAGTTAAAAGAATACACTGAATTTAAGCTTTAATGCTAACTTTGAGTTTTTAAATTTTTTTTTTATCTAGTGTGAATATTTTCACAATTAAATTTAGAAATCATTAGTTGATTTTTAATTTTTTTTGGAAAAGTTGTTAAGCTAATGCTTTGTTAACATTTTATTAATTAAATTTAGTATGCTATATTTTACTAATTGATATACAAAATTTTAAATTAAATTAAAAATAATTATTAATTGGAATGATTATGTTATATTTTAATAAAATAAAAAATATAAATTAAAACTAATTCATCAAATACTTTGGTAGAAATAAAATTTATTAAAAAAAAAGTTTAAAATATTTTTGTTTTTTTTTAGAATAAGTGAGGAAAATGGAATTACAAAAACCAATTCAAGTATCGAATTGTGAGTGTAAAAGTAGAAGTAGATTAACTCCAAACTCACCAATCGTGCTACGAACACATCGGGTTGTTTAAAATGTATTTTCCTCAGAAAGGAAATGAATTTTAAAAGAATGAAGTTACAGAAGAGAGAGTAAAAAATGAAAAAAATGCACAAAAATGAAAAAAAATAAATAAAAAAATTGAGGCTTATTTGCTGCCCAGGCTGTTTTTAAATAGTCCTCATTCAATTATACGTCCTTGTTGGAAAATAAAAATGGTTATTTGTTTCCTTCTCTATGTAACCATACCGTTTTGCACACATATTTATTATCTAGCAGAAAAAATTATAGATATGGTCAATTTTAAAAAATTGCAAATATTGTCATGGAATATTAATATAAATATTCATATTAATGACTATTTATAGTACATAATATCAATATTTATATTATTGTAAGTGTACATAAATATTTTAAAATTTGATTACATGCGAAACCAAGTCTATTCACTATAATTTCTCTTATTATTGATGATATATAATTTCTCTTGGTTAAAATACTATTTTAATCTTTTTACCTTTGTTTCATTTGGTTTTTGAAAAAAAAATTGTTGATAGCAATCAATTATAAAATCTTATTGGATTCCAATAAACTTTAATCAATATTATTAAAGTCTATTAATTAGAGTGAATGGATGACATTAATTCAAGTCAAAAGTACCTTGATTGAAATCAAGACACTCACTTATTCAAATCAAAAGTACATTAAAGTTGATTCATGAGAACATGATTAATACCTACCAATTAATTAAATACATAAACTTTATCGACTTTGATCAAAAAAATTTAATTAATGTGAAGTTAATAAACTTCATCCAATTATTTAAATATACATGTTTACTTTTTTTATTATTTAAATATATAAAATTTATTGTATTTTTTAGTAATATAAAATTGATTATTATGTTAGAATTATAGGATAAATTAAGGTTCAAAGAGTTTGGAAGAATGGTTTATTTTTAAGTATAATTAAAAAAATATCTTAAAATGTTTATGGTGAAATTTATTATTAAACTTTAAATCTAGTAACTAAAAAGTTTCTAAACTTTAAAAAAGAATGCTGGATAAACAAAATAATATCATATTTTCTTATTCAAATTAAATTTCAAAAACTAATAATAACATTTATAATATTTATGATATTTATTATTTTATATAAAAAATAATTTAATTGATGATTAAAATTATAATGAAAACTTAGTTTACAAAATACCTTTTTAATTAAAAATGAGAAACCCTACTCAAAAAAAGAAGGAAGTGTTTTATAAAAATACATCGATAAATTTTATATTTAAAAAATTTGTAAAATGATTTTTTAAGAATTTGTAAGTTAATATATATTTTTTGAAACTAGAATTTTAGTACGGCGTTGCACGTGATAATAAACTTGATCGAATGATTTCATTAAGTGGCATAATTGGAATAAAACTATTTTATTTTGAATTGTTTTTCCCGTAGTTTATAAAAATGAACTATATTTGGAACTTTTTATAATTTAATGAATAATAACTTTTATGCTACAATTAGCCAATCATCCCACGCTATCACAATTTTTAAAACCTAATGTATAAAACAAAAGGGCCATTATACATTTTTAGAATATAGGAGGGGAAAACTATGAAGAGGAAATAACATTTCTCAACATGCAGTGTGTCTTATAAAGCCACAATGAATGCAAATCAGACGATCTTTTTTTATTTTTCCATTTTGGTGTGTCTCAATTTTTTCAAGAAAGTTGACCGATTGCAAGAGTGAGGGCAGGTGGTGATGAAGAAGGGGAACTAAACACTGATGCTCTTCTTTAACAATCAAGGCGAATGCAAGAGTGAGTTTATGGATGGAAAATGATCCATGAGTAAGATTTGCTCTCTTGCAAGTCCGAAGGTTTCATTTAACCCCATGAAAAAACTCATTAGAATGTGCAAATTTTGGCATCGCCACCACAGGAACACAACGCGTATGAGCAAACAGGTCGATAGGTTTTCAGTTCATCCAAAAACCTTTCAATTTCAAAAAATACATTGATACAGATTACATACTTTGAATACTGGTAGTCAGCTCTCCGCTTCAACTAGAAAATCCAAAGTCTATTTTCCTGCTAAAATTGATTCTTCAAATCATCCCATATGGCTTGAGCATCATTAGAGAACAAGATGATGCTCAACCATATAAGATAAAATAAAATAAATTATAATTATAATTAATACAAATATACCATGATTACAATTATATATATATATATTCTCTCTTTTAAATACACAAGAATTTTTTATATAAAGAATTTTCTAAATTTTTTTATATTAATTTCTAATTACAATTAGAAATTAATTTTGGCGAGTTCAAATTTTTGGATCTATTATGATATATACATATATGTGTGCGTGTGGGCATGTTCTAAATTCTGAAATTTGTTGGATACTTTAAGTTCTGAATCGTCTGACTGAAAGCTTGGAGTTTCTGAGTCTTCCGTCTATGGTTCTCAGTTCAAATTGATCCTCTACAAAATGAGAGATAACTCTCTATTTATAGAGTTTTCATGAGCTTGTGAACTTAGGATTTATGGTCCTTTGGGCTTAACCCTTGGTCTCGTGCCTTATGAATTTTTGGGCACGAGACCAAGGGTTAATAGGATTTATGATCCCGTATAATAATAGGATTTTTTTTCTTCAAAAACTTGTATAAATTAAAAAGGTTATAGGAGATTTTAAATGTATGTATATAAAAAAAAATTCATCATTAACACTTATTTAAATTATTATATATATATAACATAAAGCATGCATGATCCTTATAAAATGACTATAAGGTCTACGCTTTAATCAGTTGAACTGATAGCCTTCAATCAATTTATCAGTAGCCTTTAATCATCGTTAATAGGTTCAATTAGTTCGATGATTGTCTTCCATTTATTTAATAATAGTTTCAATCAGTTTGATGATAATCTTTAATCAATTCATTCATAGGATCAATTAGGGGGAAAATTAAAAAAATAATAATGATATGATAAGAGATTATATTTTGTTTATGTATAGTATAAGACTGATTTGATAAAATAACATATTTATATTTGTAATGTATTATGAACTCGATGAACCAACCCAACCTGACTAATCCAAACATTTGAGTTGGCTTGAAAAGTTTGCCCAACCCAACCTAATTCACCCCTACGTTCTAGTCGATGAATTTAAGTATACTTGAGTAACATTATATCCAACGAAAAGTCGACTTAGTCAACTCAAAAAAAAAAAAAAGTTTAATCCTTGGACTTAGTCAACCAAGACCACAATATTAAATAAACCCTCTGTTTTCAGGTCTCTTCTTCTTTTGAACCATATCCCAATTGAGCAGAGCTTCTTGGGTTTGAGCTTCAGCTATGGAAGAAAAGGTTAGTTCTTCCTTTTCCCATCACGCTGGTTTTGATTTTGGATTCTAAAAACTCTTTCTCTTTTCCTTGCAGGTTGTTCATATGGAGTTGAAAATTCACCTCCAATGCGACGGCTGCTACAAGAAAGTCAGAAAAATTCTCTGCAAACTCCCTCGTATGTGATTTCACCATTTTAAGACAACCCTTTTGAAATCTTAAACGAATTTGGTGGTTTGATTTGATGGGTATCCAATTTTTTCTGCTATGTGATAGAAATTCGAGAGCAGATTTATGATGAGAAAGAGGGGACGATTTTGATTAAAGTGGTGTCCTCTACGCCTGAAAAGATCATGAGCGAAATTAGGCGCAAAGGCGACAGATCCATTAATAGCATCCAAATCAAAGCACCATTAGTTCAGGAACTTTGGGCGGTAGTGGAGCCGAGAAAAGAGGATCAAGGCAACCGGCAGCCGCCGCCAAACTGGGTTGGCGGTAGTCCAATGTACGAGGGTCGACCGTCTTACCAATATCAAAACCACAGGACACCAATGGCGCTGTCGTCCTACTACGTCGAGCGGCCGACTTACAACAGCTACGGCGGACGGGACGGCAGAAGGGGATATCATGAGGGACAATCTTCTAATTACCCCAACTAAAAAAAGTCAACGGGATGAATGTGAATGAGCACTGCTGACAATTTTTGTGCTCCTAAGGTCCCCTTGGATAACGTTTCTGTTTTCTGTTTTTCGTTTCTTATTCCAATATTTTTGTTTAAAATAGACTTGTTTGATAATCGTTTAGTTCTCTTTCTTTATTTTCAAAATACATGAGAAAGGCTTTTGAAATTTGGCTTAAAAATCTTTTTTTGTTTGTTATAGGACTTTTCTAATTTTTTATTTGTAGATATATGTCATTCTCTAAAATCAATTCATATATTTTACTTTGGCGTACCAGCAAGTGGGTAGGTTAGGTTTTACCAACTTTTCTTGACTCTCCAGATTCGATCCATCTGTAATGTTTTTTTTTTTTTTTCATTTCAATTTTTAATTATTAAATAAACTTTTCCATATTAATTTATTTATTTATGAATTGATTTTAAAATTGTTTAGTTGTGTATTTAAAACTTTGGAAGTTTTTTTTATATCACTTTCATGTTTTAATATTTTATATCACAACATTTCACTTTAATATTTTGGCATGTTTTGAGGGAAGATAACATTAATTTTAGCATCCATATTTATTTTTAATTTCAATTTTTAATATATTTTATATCATTAATTTCTTTCTGCATTATAAACTAATTCTTCACTAACATATGTATTTGACACTATTTTAATGTTGTAAAACCATGAAAGTTTTGAAGCACGTCAGTTTTTATAAATAATTGGGTTAATTAGGGATATAACTACTTTTATTAAACTAAACAAACAAATATCTACACTTTTAAAGAGTTTAAATAATTGTTTAAAACTTAAAATTTGAAATTAATTAATGGAGATTTTGCATGTATAACAAAAAAATATAAAATATTTCCATCTATAGCATAAAATCAAAACTAATTCATTTGTAGCAAAAAATTCAAATTGAATTCTAACGCCAGCTGAGTTCTATTAGTGATAGAATTCAATCAATGAAAGACTTCTTCTATCACCGCTTGAATTTTCTATTAGCGATAGAATTTCAAATTGAATTCTATCACTAGTTGAGTTTTATCACGGATAGAAATTAATATATTATAGATGAAATTATTTTAGAAATTATGCTGCAAATATAATACAAAAGGTAAAATGTACTGGTGATGATAAATTCTCTTGATTAATTATATAAATAGATTCTAATTGACAATTCTACCCATCTCTATTCATTTAACTTTTTTATTCATTAATTAGTTTTATTTCAGATTCTTTATAACCACTTGTTAAAATCTTAAATATTATTTTCAAAACCTAAAAAAAAAAAAAAGAAGGATTGATCAAAGCCATTTTTTGGAATTTAAAAATAATAGATATCGTTCACCATGGAAATTGTTCCGAGTGTTCAACAATTTTTTAAAGTTAGTTGCTTCAAAATTTAAAACCGCACTACTTCCATCCAACACCATAGATTATTCATCCACTTACATATTCAGACATACCCATTAATTTAAAAGAATGGATGTTTGTCTTGAAACACAATGCAACATAATGATTAGAAAAGGCATACCTTACATGGTACAACTTCATAATTAATTAAAGGGTGGAGAAGCTCTTGGCATCCGTGTGTACTGGTACGACCTCCTTAATAACAATGGCAAATGTATAGAAATGTACAACTATTGCTGTATCCTTGAAAAGTCTACATGTCTAATTCTTGGCATTTATGTGTATTGGTACGACCTCCATAATAACACTAGTGGAGGACAAAGATTTACACTCTCTTTGTTTGCCATCCAAACAACATGTAAACATTTTTAGCGACCCAAATTGAATAGCAAAAGGAATTGTTGCCAATTTTGTAAAACTCAGAAGATGAAGTTCCATTTGAGGAGTTTGGCACCGGTTATCGTGGTCCTCGACAACTATGGACTTCATTGGGTTAGCTTCTTGAATTCTGGTGGAGCTAATTGTTCAACCTATAATGAAAGAAAGAGTTAAATTAGAAGGAAAAATCCAAATTTTAATTTTTGAAGCCAATACATTAATATTTGAGTAGGCAAAAATAGTCTAAACTTTGCCGGCATTGTCATCCATTGCAAAATGTTTTGACCTACCAAGCAAGCGCACCCGTCATGACAAAGGTTTACAAACTGACAACAAAGATTCAAATATATACATTTTTTCATGTCTTCACATTGTGCATTAGCAGGCTCTCCCACTACAATTAGGCGCAAAGGCGACAGATCCATCAATAGCATCCAAATCAAAGAGCCTGAGAAAAAGAATAAAGAAGATGACAAGAAAAAAAAAGAACCAAAAGTGGTGGTGCAACTGGATCGATACAATTCGCCGCTGCTCTCGATTAGCAGCAATTCAATGCACGAGGGTCGGCCATTTTACCAATATCGAAACTACGGGATACCAGTGGCGCCGTCGTCCTACGTCGAGCGGCCGACTTACAACAGCTACGGCGGACGGGACGGCAAAAGAGGATATGATGAGGGACAATCTTCTAATTACCCCAACCAAAAATAGTCAACGGGATGAATGTGAATGAGCACTGCTCAGAATTTTTGTGCTCCTAGAGTGCATTTGGTAACGTTTCTGCTTTCTGTTTTCCACTTTTTATTCCAGTTTTTTTTTTAATAATAGACTTGTTTTATAATTGTTTAATTCTGTTTCTTTGTTTTCAAAATACATGAGAAAGGTTTTTGAAATTTGGCTTAAAAATCTTCTTTTGTTTGTTATAGAAATTTTCTAATTTTTTATTTGTAGATATATGTCATTCTGTAAAATCAATTCATATATTTTACTTTGGCGTACCAGCAAGTGGTAAGGTTAGGTTCTACTAACTTTTCTTGACTCTCCAGATTCGATCCATCTGTAATTTTTTTTTTTCATTTCAATTTTTAATTATTAAATAAACTTTTCCATATTAATTTATTTATTTATGAATTGATTTTAAAATTGTTTAGTTGTGTATTTAAAACTTTGGAAGTTTTTTTTATATCACTTTCATGTTTTAATATTTTATATCACAACATTTCACTTTAATATTTTGGCATGTTTTGAGTGAAGATAACATTAATTTTAACATCCATATTTATTTTTAATTTCAATTTTTAATATATTTTATATCATTAATTTCTTTCTGCATTATAAACTAATTCTTCACTAAAATATGTATTTGACACTATTTTAATGTTGTAAAACCACGAAAGTTTTGAAGCACGTCATTTTTTATAAATAATTGGGTTAATTAGGGATATAACTAGGGGTGATTTCGGTTCGGTTTTTGTCGGTTTTGTACCAAACCGACAACCGAACCAATATCTTCGGTTTTCAAAAAATGGGTCCGATCCAATGTCCAATAAAGTATAGAACCATTGGTTCGGTTTTTCAATGTCCAAAAATGGATCCGATCCGATCCAATGTCCAATTTTTTTTAATATATCAAAAATAATATTTTTCATATAAAAATAACATTCTCATAAACAACTATTTTTTTAAAGGTTAGAAGTATTTTTAACTTATTTAAAATTATTTAAGAATATTTTTTACTTGAAATAGGGGTGAATTAAAGAAATATTAATGGAAAGAAGATTACTCTCTATGAATTATTGACTATATATATATATCGGTTTGGATCGGTTTTTTAAAATGAAAACCGGAACCGATCCAATATTTTCGGTTTTTTCAAATTACAAACCGATATGTCCAATTTTGAGGTAAAAAACCGATCCGATCCATTGGATCGGATCGGTTCGGTTTGGTTTTTCGGTTTTTCGGTTTTTTGTTGCACCCCTAGATATAACTACTTTTATGAAACTAAACAAACAAATATCTACACTTTTAAAGAGTTTAAATAATTGTCTAAACCTTAAATTTTGAAATTAATTAATGGAAATTTTGCATGTATAACAAAAAAAGATAAAATATTTCCATCTATAGCATAAAATCAAAACTAATTCATTTGTAGCAAAAAATTCAAATTGAATTCTATCACCAGTTGAGTTCTATTAGTGATAGAATTCAATCAATGAAAGATTTCTTCTATCACCGCTTGAATTTTCTATTAGCGATAGAATTTCAAATTGAATTCTATCACTAGTTGAGTTTTATCATTGATAGAAATTAATATGCTATAGATGAAATTATTTTAGAAATTGTGCTGCAAATATAATACAAAAGGTAAAATGTGCGGGTGATGATAAATTCTCTTAATTAATTATATAAATAGATTCTAATTGACCATTCTACCCATCTCTATTAATTTAATTTTTTATTCATTAATTAATTTTATTTTAGATTCTTTATAACCACCTGCTAAAATCTTAAATATTATTTTCAAAATCTAAAAAAAAAAAAGACTGATCAAAGCCATTTTTAGAAATTTAAAAATAATAGATATCGTTCACCATGGAAATTGTTCTGAGTGTTCAACAATTTTTTAAAGTTAGTTGCTTCAAAATTTAAAACCGCACTACTTCCATCCAGCACCATAGATTATTCATCCACTTACATATTCATACATACCCATTAATTTAAAAGAATGGATGTTTGTCTTGAAACACAATGCAACATAATGATTAGAAAAGACATACCTTACATGGTACAACTTCATAATTAATTAAAGGGTGGAGAAGCTCTTGGCATCCGTGTGTACTGGTACGACCTCCATAATAATAATGATAAAGTATAGAAATGTACAACCATTGTTGTATCCTTGAAAAGTCTACATGTCTTTTTTTTTTTTAGTACATATTGGGGGAGAGGAGACAAATACTGATTCTCGGGCTCGAACCTGCGACGCTGGTGTTGAACTGGTTTATAACCAAACAATGAAAAGTCTACATGTCTAACTCTTGGCATTTATGTGTATTGGTACGACCTCCATAATAACATTATTTGAGGACAAAGATTTACACTCTCTTTGTTTGCCATCCAAACAACATGTAAACATTTTTAGCGACCTAAATTGAATAGCAGAAGGAATTGTTGCCAATTTTGTAAAACTCAGAAGATGAAGTTCCATTTGAGGAGTTTGGCACCGGTTATCGTGGTCCTCGACGACTATGGACTTCATTGGGTTAGCTTCTTGAAATATGGTGGAGCTAATTATTCAACCTATAATGAAAGAAAGAATTAAATTAGAAGGACAAATCCGAATTTTAATTTTTGAAGCCAATACATTAATATTTGAGTAGACAAAAATAATCTAAACTTGTCGGCGTTGTCATCCCGTGCAAAATGTTGTGACCTACCAAGCAAGCGCACCCGTCACGACAAAGGTTTGCAAACTGACAACAAAGATTCAAATATATACATTTTTTCATGTCTTCACATTGTGAGTTAGCAGGCTCTTTTAACATACAAATTTATCGATGACACTATATAATCACATGCTCCCACGACCATATAGGTAAACTGAGTTTATTGATTCACTTTTATAAGTTGAACTCAAAACCTTCAAAGCCAAAGTAATCATACAAATGCACAATCTCAATCATGGGTTCAAAAAAATGTCTCAAATTTTACAAGAAGTCTCGCAAATTAGTAACTTGAAAACTAAAATTTGGATATATCCCTCTAAGCTTGACCTTGGGCTCAAGCTTGAAATTCTTCAATTCTCATGGATGAATTCGAATTGGTATTTACTGCATCAATCTCCTTTACACGTCAATTCTATTTTTGATCATTCTGAATTCGAAGCTTGAAATTTTCTACATATATATATTTTTTTACGATAACTTTAGAATTTATTATCTTAATGATTTAAATTTTGATTTTGAATCATTCTGATATATGCAATTAAAGTTATTCTCGTTTCATGTATTTCTTTATGCCTTCATAGTTTAGAAAACCCAACAAAAATTTATTTATATGCTTAGAAAAAAAAAACCTAAGTGTGTCTTGGAACACTGAATGTAGTACCACATATTTTAGTCCCCGATTAGAATGATTAGATAAATATTTATGAGTTCATGTTGATTCTCTTTGTTAACATTGAGAATTGATCGTGCTAAGTGCGAGCTAATAAATCGAGTCATCCAACTCAAACACGTGGCACTTATCGTTTCATTGGGATCCTTGTTGTAAATTATGAATAATGAGGAAATATAGTATTTTTTTAGTTCTAACAACGATCTATATGTAATATCTGACCAGTTAAAGTCAGATAGATTTATTTTGAGATATTGGCTAAAATAATTTTCTCGTCAATGTATTTTTTAGACTTGTTCCTTTTGGTTTCTCATATCTGTTTAAAAAAAATCTTTAAATGAATAAATCTAAAATCTCTTTTTATATATAATGTTGCTTGACTATTCTTTTTTCAACCGAGAAATAATTATTAAGACTCATGAATCACAAAGTTGTTGGCTTTTTTACCATCTCAAATTAATTAATTTTAACTAATTAATTAACTAATATTTTGATGATAACAAACTTGAAATTTATTTACTAACAAATATAGTGTTTTGAAGTATACATTTTGTAGAGCTTGAAATAATAATTCAAACGCATTTTGAATTACTCAAATCAAAGTTAAGATGAAAAAGTTATGGCCTAAAAGATTTTGAATGGTAAATCCCGACATGATGACGTAGCAAAAATTGGCCAGTCCAAGAGCGACATGTTGAGCCTTGGATGTTTGACATTTGAGATTTCTTTTTGTGTTATAAAAAGTCAAGGTAAAAGCAAAATATAAAAAGAAAATAAAGGTATTCATTATTATATTATTATTTGATGATGTGTCTAATGGTAACTTTCTTAAAAGAGAAAGAAAGTTATATATTGTTTTACTACTTTTATGTGTTTGTCCAAATTCAACTCTTGAATATTATATCATTATAATACGTTGTGTCTAATGGTAACTTTTTGAATATTATAATATTATTATGTCTTGTGTCTAACAGTAATTTTTTGAATATTATAATATTATTATGTTTTGTGTCTAGCGGTAACTTTGTCTCTTCATGTTTATTTAAGCTTCATCTTTTCCACCAAATGTAGACACCAAGTTTCATATTTCTCAATCCTCCAAAATAAAGAAGTCTTCATTGTTGCTCTCTCCAAGCTTTCAATTTTCATTTTATTCTTAAGAGAGAAATTATTGTATTGTGAGTATTTGATTTGTGAGAGTTAAATTTGTAAATCCACTCTTGGAGAGAGTTTGTTCATCTTGATCTTACATTTTCAAATCATTATACGGTTTTCTCTTGATCCATAAAAAGAGAGGTTGTAACGGTTTGATCTTGAGCCGTGGAAAAGATCGGGTTTGTTCTTGCTCCCGCAAAAGGAACTTTGTAACGGTTTGACTCTAAGCCGTGGAAAGAGTCTTCATTATTTTAGTGGAATACCCAAGAGGAGCCTGGGGAGTGGAGTAGGTGCACCGAACCACTATAAATTCACGGTGTCAATTTCTCTATCCTTAACTTCTTTTATTTTTGCAATTAATTTATTTTATATTATATTAATTGTTCTTATATGTTTTGTTTGGTTGTTATAAGTTTATCTTGACATATTATTTGTCAATCTTAATATGAGAATTAAATAGGTACTTAAAATTGGTATTTGGTAATTTCTATGGTATTCTTGATTAAATTGATTGTTTAGTCGAAAGTAAATTGACTTGTTTAATTGGGTCTACATTAGGAAGAAGTTTTATAAAAGTTTAAGAAACTCTATCCACCCCCTCTAGGGTTGTCATATCGATCCTACAAAAGTCATGCATTCAATTCTTCTGATCTCCAATGATATTGAAGTTTAATAGAAAAAAAAAAGATTATAATAGATGACCTATTTTTACAAACTAATTATAAAGAATTTCTAATTTGAAAATATTTCCATCCATACCCATAAATACGAAGGAATAAAATATTATTAATACTGGTTAATGCAATTTAGGACAGCTACGGCGGAAGAGGATATAATGTGGGGCAACCTTCTATTTACCTAACCAACAAAAGTCAACTCTGTCATGTAAATGTGAATGAACAATGTTGAAAATTCGTGTCTCTTTCTGTTTTCTTTCCGGTTGAACCGTTGAAAGTTGAAACTAGAAGCAAGCCAACAAAAATAGTGACAGAAAGTATATTAGAATATTTATTTTAGTTTCCGTTTGATGACTATTTTATTTTTTATTTTTTATTTATGAAATTTAAACTTACAATAACTACTTTACTATACATTTTCTTTATTTGTATATCTACATCTTATCTATATTTTAATAAACAAAATCAAAATTTAGAAGAAAAAAAAAAGCTTCCAAAGTTTATTTTGTTTTTAAAATTTAGTTAATATTCATCCTGCTTTCTTAAGAAAATATTAGATACATTGTAGAAAATATGAAGCACATGGTAAGATTACATTTACTATCCAATAAAAGTGTGATTTGTTTGTTTGATTATATATGTGTAAATTATAAAGTTTGTAAATTCTTTGAAGAGAAAGATTCGTTTCCTTATTTTGTTTTTTTTGAAAACGAGATTTGTTTCCTTATAAGTAACAAAATTTTCTTAATATTGATGTAACAATATTACCCAATTGTTGTAAAAAAAAAAAATATTGGCACAAAATTTTTGTTTTAACAATATTTTATAAAGAAAAAAAATTATAACACTAAATGTTAGAATATCAAGATTGAAGAGAACTTGTCTTCTATTCCTAAGAGATAAATATTGAAAATTATGTTTCATTTAATTAATAAAAAAAATAAAATGTTGGATTTCCAAGAAATAACGATGGGACTAGGCATTCTTACTTGGAGTCAGGGGCAGATCCACGAGTTCATGTGTGGACGGTCAAAATTTATGTATATAATTATTTTTATTCCAAAGGTTAAATGATGAATTTTACACTCCTACTTTAATCAATTTTTTAAAGTTTTGAATTTTTCAAGTTTCAATATAGTATTTAATGGATTCTTAAACTTTAAATGTGTTGAATAGATTTCTAAACTTTATTTTTTCATAGATCTCTTATTTTTAAAGATGTTCGAATAAAATATTTTAAAATTAAATAGGAAAATTTGTAAGATTAATCAAAGTAAAAAATAATTTTAAATATGGCTACTTTTTAAAAAATAATTATTTTAATCATTGTATTAATAATATTTTCTTATATAATATTATATTAATAATACTATTTTCTCCAATAAAAAAATACTATTTTCTTTTTTTGAGAATTTATATTGAATTTATATTAATAATATTTAACAGTGTATTTTTTTTTTTGAGAAATACTTAATAGTGTATTAATAACTGCAAGTATTTGTTTACATTTATTTATCTTGTGAGGATATTATAGTACAATTTTCCAGCTAAATATTAAAAATAGATAACAATTTTATTTCTAAATTTTAAATTTTATTTATATAAAGTAATATAAGTCTTAAATATTTATACAAACCTACATGCCCGGGCCTCGAACTTGTAGTGTGGGAGCCAAGTGCTACTTGACGGCAAAGGTTTGGGAGGGCTAAATGGCCATCGGAGCACAACATATTTATGTTTCAGTTTGAAATTTATAATAATCCAATCGATGTTTGTCTCACCGTTTATTAACGGTGGTTACCTAAACCTGTGTACTCATTTATTTAAACCTACGTGTATGTATATCTACACCTTACATATATTATTTTTTATTACATAACTAGCCCCACAAACACCGTTCATCATAATCCTTGTTATAATAACTTGTCACTCAAACATCATTTATAATAACCTACCGTTTATCATAATCCATCATTTATCATAACCTTCCGTCTATAATAATCAAACTGGTGCTTCAAACGCACCCTAAAAATTCAAAAGTTTGGGGGGCCACAATTTAGCTCCGCCCCTGATTAGAGTCAAGAATGTAATAAGGACGTAACAACTAGATTTCAAACCGACCAAAGTTGATTTAAGCAAATGCGTGTGGGGTAACAAAAGATTCTTTTCATTTTATTCAGAAAATAAACATTTTCCATAAAAATGCAAATGTTTTAAAATTTGACTATATGTGAAACAAGTCTATTCACTATAATTTCTCTTAATACTATTGAATATCTCTTAATATTATTGAATATCATCGACTCTTGGTTAAAATATTATTTTAATCTTTTTACCTTTGTTTCATTTGGTTTTTGAAAAAAAATTTGTTGTATAGAGCAATCAATTATAACATCTTATTGGATTTCAATAAACTTTAATCAATATTATGAGCGAGTGGATGACATTAATTAAAGTCAAAAGTACATTAATTGAAATCAAGGCACTCACTTATTTGACATGCATTAATAAACTTTTAAAATCACTAATTGAAGTTGATTCATGAGAACATGATTAAGATCAACCAATTAATTAAATACGTAAACTTTATCGACTACGATCAATAAATTTTAATTAATGTGAAGTTAATAAACTTCATCCAATGATTTTAATAAGAGGTATAATTGGAAATAAAACTATTTTATTTTGAATTGTTTTTCCATATTTTATAAAAATTAACTATATTTGGAAAACTATGGAGTTTATAACATTTCTCAACAAGTGTGTCTTATCAAGCCACAATGAATGCAAACCAGACGATCTTTTCTGATTTTTCCATTTTGGAGTGTGTCTGAATTTTTCCAAGAAAGTTGACTGATTGCAAGAGTGAGGGCAAGTGGTGTATGCCTTGTTTATGGATGGAAAAAGATCCATGAGTAAGATTTGCACTCTTGCAAGTCCGAAGGGTTCATTTAACCCCATGAAAAAATTCATTAGAAATTCATTTTTGAATTAGGATGTGCAAATTTTGGCACTGCCACCACGCGTATGAGCAAACAGGTCGATAGGTTTTCAGTTCATCCCAAAAACCTTTCAATTTCGAAAAATACGTTGATATAGATTGCATACTTTGAATACTGGTAGTTAGATCGGCTTCAACTGGAAAATTCAAGGTCTATTTTTCTGCTAAAATCGATCCTTCAAATCATCTTATATGGCTTGAGCATCATTAGAGAACAAGATGATGCTCAACCATATAAGATAAAATAAAATATATTAAAATTATAATTAATACAAATATACCATGATTACAATAATATATATATATATATATATATATATATATATATATATATATATATATATATATATATATATATATATAATAAACATCTTTCCCTAAACACCAATCCTTAAAATAGGTCTCTCTAAAATACAATTCTCCAAATAAGTTCTTTTTACCCTAAATCAATTTATCTTTCTCTCATTTCTTCTCCTCTCCTATCCTCTCAACTCTTCAACTCTAAAATACAATCACCCCTAGAGATCCGTGCAGAACGATGTAATTTCCTTCTAAAAATATGTATATAAATGGTCCTAATTTTTTAAAATAATAGTATAATTAAGAATTTTTAAGTTTGTTATTATTCTTGCAAGATTTCTAGAGATAAGTAGAAATGAGACACGTGTAAATGGATTTGAATCTTTATTGAATTCATGTACGATTACAATCTCCAATATTTTTCATCTCAGATATAGGAGGATTGAATCTTCACTATGCTTGTGAATAAACGATCGGTTTGTAGTAGCCTTTGTTGTGGAAGCCTTTGTTGTTGAGCATTCTAAATTTTAAAGCTTGATCTCTGAATTCTCTTACTTGATGACTAATCTTAAAAGCTTATAATTCAAGATTGTTGGATACTCTAAGTTCTAAATGGTCTGGCTAAAAGCTTGGAATTTCTAAGTCTTCAGTCTATGGTTCTCAATTCGGATATCTACAAAATGAGAGATAACTCTCTATTTATAGAGTTTTCATGAGTTTGTGAACTTGGGTTTTATGGTCTTTTGGACTTAACCCTTGGTCTCGTGCCTTATGAATTTTTAGGTTTGACCATTGGGCTGGAGCGTCATGGGCCTTTGAATTTTATTGTTGGGCTTGAGTTTCCTGAACATTTTGGCTCAGTACATGGGATTAGGCCTGACTTACTCTAGGATTATATTCCAAACAAACCAACTTTTCCTCCAATTAATTTTGGTACAATTATGACTTTATAATTGTCCCGATATTTAATTAGATTCATTTGTAAATGATGTGACAAATTTTTATTCGCCGAAATTTCTCAATCAACAATTATTTTTAAATCATGTGTACTTATAATATTAATTTTTTGGTTAAAATACCATTTTGGTCCCTCGACTTTGGGGTTTGTTCCATTTTGGTCCCTCGACTTTCAAATGTCCAATTTTAGTCCCTCAATTTTGTTGTTTGTCCAATTTTGGTCTCTCAACTTTCAAATGTCCAATTTTGGTCCCTCAACTTTGCTATCTGTCCAATTTTGGTCCCTCAACTTTCAAATCTTTTCAAATTTGGTCCTTATACTATAAAAAAAGTTCAAAAATTGTCCTTTGGTCAAATGAATTTTTTATTACTCCTAAATTATTTTCTCTCTCTCTTTCATCTTTCATAATTTCTCTCTCTAGAAATTTTATCTCTCTTCAATCCACCTCTCTTCCCCTCTTTTCTTTTCTTTTCTTTTTTTCTTCTTTACTTTCTTTCTTTTTCTTTTTTGTTCCATGGTAGACTATGAATTTTAGAAAACAAAAAGTGACAAATCAAAGTAGAAAAATTATTATTTAGAAAAATTATCTCATGTTAAATAATTTGATGAGATGGATTGAGGAGAGAGTAAGAGAAAAAAAAGAAGAGAAGAAGATTAAAGAGGTTAATTTAAGAGAGATAAAACGTTTAGAATGAGAAATGATGAAAGATAGAAGAGAGAGAAAATAATTTAGGAGTGAGAAAAAAAATTATTTGACGAAAGGACCATTTTTTAACTTTTTTTATAGTCTAGGGACTAAATTTGGACATTTAAAAGTTGAGGGACCAAAATTGGACAAATAGCAAAGTCAAGGGACCAAAATTGAACAAACTATAAAGTCAAGGAACTAAAAATGGACATTTGAAAGCTAGGGACCAAAATGGAACAAACCCCAAAGTTGAGGGACCAAAATGGTATTTTAACCAATTAAGAATTAAGAAAACATAAAAAGTAACATACATGGGAAGTGGGGTGAGTGTTTCGAATCCATTTAAGAAAGGTAAAATATGGAGAAAAAAAAATACGATTTTATATTAACATGGGTAAAATATGAAGTTACGAGAGTGGCAGTGCGGTGAGAGAGAATGTGTTGTTTATAGTAATTTATAGTGTGGCTTAAGGGTAAAATTGCCCAAAAATGATTCTCTTTTATGCCACACTTTTTTAAATAGTATAATATGATATGATATAATATAATAAAATAAAGTATAGCTCGAAGATAAAATCATCTTCTTCTTTTTTTTTGATAAAAAGGTAAAATCATCTAAAACTTAATTTTTTCATTCATAAGCCACATTTAAAATAGTATGATATGGTAGGATGGTATGAATTATGGTAACTCTATTTTTCTTCCATTTTCTCTAATTAAAAGGTAGGTAGATAAACAATTTCGGATTTCAAAAAAAAAAAAAAGATAAACAATTTCGAAAAATCAAATATATCTACAAATAATTAAGAAAAATTTGAATTACAAAACTTTTGAAATTCTATCACTTATGAATGTTCAACAATTAAATTATAATTAATTCCTATTTATTATGTGTGTGGGAGAGATGACAAAACTAACAACCTAATTAAACCATTTGTACGTGGGTTTTAATTTAATTTTTTATTTTTTTAATTTAAGAAGATAATGGTATAATTGTAGATATATAATGTGGCTTAAGGGCAAAATCGTATGTCCCCTTCGGCCGTCCCCTCCGCCGTAAATCGGCCGCTCGACGTAGGACGACGGCGCCACTGGTATCCCGTAGTTTCGATATTGGTAAAATGGCCGACCCTCGTGCATTGAATTGCTGCTAATCGAGAGCAGCGGCGAATTGTATTGATCCGGTTGCGCCACCACTTTTGGTTCTCCTCTTTTCACCATCTCTTTGTCATCTTCTTTATTCTTTTTCTCAGGCTCTTTGATTTGGATGCTATTGATGGATCTGTCGCCTTTGCGCCTAATTTCGCTCATGATCTTTTCAGGCGTAGAGGACACCACTTTAATCAAAATCGTCCCCTGTTTCTCATCATAAGTCTGGTCTCGAATTTCTATCACATAACAGCAAAAGAATAGATACCCATCAAATTAAACTACAAAATTCGTTTAAGATTTCAAAAGGGTTGTCTTAAAATGGTGAAATCACATACGAGGGAGGTTGCAGAGAATTTTTCTGACTTTCTTGTAGCAGCGGTGGCATTGGAGGTCAACTTTCAACACCATGTGAACAACCTGCAAGGAAAAAAGAAAGAGTTTATAGAATTCAAAATCAAAATCAGAGTAAAGGGGAAGGAGAAGAAAGTGTAGGGGAGAGGAAGAACTAACCTTTTCTTCCATAGCTGAAGCTCAAACCCAAGAAGCTCTGTCAATTGGGATATGATTCAAAAGAATAAGAGACCTGAAAACAGAGGGTTTATTCAAAAGAGCTTTATCGTGGAGGGGGGATTTGAAGGCTGAAGAAGATCATTCATAGTTTTATGGGTTTAATTCTAGGGGCGCATCTGGGTTATGTTGGGGGAGAGAGTGGGGTTGTTGGCCATCATCCTGTTTTCTTATGCGAAGAACTCTTTTTTCCTTTGCATTAATATATATCCACACTTGGTCAATCTTGTCAAACAATATTACAATGTTAACAAACTAGGTAGAAGAAAAGAGAAAAAATTAGCCCCAATTTTACCTTTCACATTTCTATGAAGCTCATAATGACCGACCACGCTCATGAATCATCTTCATTAGAATGGGAAATATTAATAAGATTTACTTTATAACACTTGTGAAAGACTAATTCATCAACTAGAACGTACTGGTGAATTGGGTTGGGTTGAGCAAACTTTTCAAGCCAACCAAAATTTTTGGGTTGGTCATTTTTTCAACCTAATCCAACTCTTATTTTTTTTAGTTAGGTTCGGTTGGTTCATCGGGTTCATAATACATTACAAATATAAATATGTTATTTTATCAAATCAAACCTATACTATACATAAACAAAATACAATCTTTTATCATATCATTAGTACTTTTTAATTTTTCTCCTAATTGATCCTATGAACGAATTGATTGAAGATTATCATCGAACTGATTGAAACTATTATTAAATAAATGGAAGACAATCATCGAACTAATTGAACCTATTAACGATGATTAAAGGCTACCGACAAATTGATTGAAAGCTATCAGTTGAATTGATTAAAGTGTGAACCTTATAGTCATTTTATAAGGATCATGCCAGCTTTATATTATATATATAATAATTTAAATAAATGTTAATGATGATTTTTTTTATACACATACATGTAAAATCTCCTATAACCTTTTTAATTTATACAAGTTTTTGAAGAAACAAAATACTATTATTATAGGGGATTTTACGTGCATAACGAAAAAAAAAATCATCAATGTCACTTTTTTTTAAAAAAAAATATTTCATATATAGCAGAAAAATGGTGCAATCTATTTAAAATGATCAAAATGCTCACCCTTCAATCAATTTTTAGCTGATAGCCTTGAATTAATTCATTGATAAATTCAATCATTTTGTTGAAGAAAAGAGTAAGATGAGATTTAAAAAGAAAAAAAAAAATCAAAATTTACTATAAACCAAATATTTTTAAAAAAAATGTTACAATTATAATATGTGATGTCAAAGTTGCAATTCATAGCAATTTCTCAACCACAATTTTAAAATATCATTCCACAGATTCAGATTTATTAAGTTTAAGAAAAAAATTAATATTATATTCCACAGATTCAGGTTAAATACCATTTTGGTCCCTCAACTATCAAAGTTGTTTCATTTTGGTCCCTAAACTTTCAAAAGTCCAATTTTAGTCTTTTAACTATTAAGTTTGTTCCATTTTGGTCCCTAAACTTTCAAAAGTCCAATTTTAGTCCCTCAACTTTGCAAAAAGTTTAAAAATAGTCCTTGTAATCAAGAAAAAATTAACCATGGTTAAAATATGATGAGTTGACAATAAAATAATAATAAAAAATTATAATACTGTTCATCTTCTTCCTCATCTTTTCTAATTCACCCATTTTTCCTTTCAACTTCTGCAAATAAATTTTATTTTCCATTCCAAAATCTCTTATATTTCTACAAACACCAAAAAACTCATCTATCCCAATTTCAAAAATAAAATGTCTAAACCAAGCCCCATATTTCAAAGGTAGAAAGGTTTTTTTTTCCCAACTTCACCATCCTTAATGAAAGCCTACAGGATGCGAAACGTATTGGTTAGTTGTGTATTTTATCACCAAAACAAATATAATGGGTTAGAGCAAACAATATTTGCTCATTATTGTTTGACTACAAAGAAATTTAGGGATTTGGAGTCAAGATCCATGAAATCGATCTGCATCGAGGGTAAGAAAGATGAGGTAGGAGGAGAGGCGTGCAAATTTTTCTCTTTTTTTTTCACTTTTTTTTATCATGGTGGGAGGTGTTAATATATTAACTTTTTGTTGAAATGCATCTAAACCAGGCCCCAGATTTCAAAGAGTTTGTGAAATTAGGATAGATGAACTTTTTGGTGTTTGTAGATATATAAGAGATTTTGGAATGGAAAATAAAATTTATTTGCAGAAGTTGAAAGGAAAAATGGGTGAATTAGAAAAGATGAAGAAGAGGAGGAAATGAAGAAGATGAACGGTATTATAATTTTTTTATTATTATTTTCTTGCCAACTCATCATATTTTAATCATGGTTAATTTTTTCTTGACTATAAGGACTACTTTTAAATTTTTTACAAAGTTGAAGGACTAAAATTGGACTTTTGAAAGTTTAGGGACCAAAATGGAACAAACTTAATATTTGAAGGAGGATAATCATTTCCATGCATTCGAATAATAAAATTTTAAACTATAATATCAATGTAAACATTGAGTGATATCTCATTTTCTACATCCATCACTTAAGTAAAAAGGAAAATAAATTATTTTTTATTTGAAATTTAATCACTTTAAAAATATATGAAACTATAGAAAAATGTCTATAATTATAATGGAATATTTAAAACCCACTTAAAAAAGATTAAGGTATGCATAAAGACTATAATAGATAAAGAAAAGAAGGAGAACGATTTTAGGATAATAAAGATTAAACGATTTATATATATATATATATATCAAAAGAAAGAAAAAAAAAGGGGATTTTTGTTTGTTTTTTTTATTATTTTTTTTTTTTGTATAATTATGCAACTTTTTAATGTAAATGTATAAGATATAAATTATTATTTATTTCTCTTTTAAAAAAAGAAAAAAATTATTTTAGTTTAATGATTACACTAAGTCATTAAAAAATATAATGTTTAGTAACACAATTTGTATAATTTAAAATGTATCAACAATAATTTAAGGATGAATTTAGGAGTATATCTAAATTTAGTTTTGTTTAATAATAAAATTAAAGCTTTTCAAGTTCTTATTAAATGTAAGTAATTCATCTTTGTGGGAAGGTGATTTATTCATTTTTAATGTTTTTTTTTTGTTGAGAATATTCATTTTTAATGTTTAGTAACACAATTTGTATAATTTAAAATGTATCAATAATAATTTAAGGATGAATTTAGGAGTATATCTAAAATTATAAGATTAATATTTAGGCATAATAAAAAAAACTTCAACTAAACAATTTGTTAAGGTAGCATGATATGATTATGAATACAAATATGAGAAAATCGAGTGACAAAAATATATTTTATAAAATAATTAATAATATAAATTTTCACACTCAATTATATAACTCTATTCTTTGCTTTCAATTTTTTTTATTGTTGAAAGTAAAGAAGCATATAATTTTAGGAGAAAGAAAAAATGTTATATATATATATATATATATATATTAAAAAACTAATTATTAAAATCAATTCACTATTTTTTTTTTTTGACATTAATTCACTATTTTCTTAAATCCCACTCAATATACATTAAACTTCCCCCACTTATAATTAAAATTTCAATTGGATAACTATTGAAGGTAGAATATGTAAAGTCCTATCTTAATTTTTAATTTTCTTTAAATATATTTTAATGGAAATTTTTTTAAAATTTTGTAATTTTAATCTCTTACGCTACTAAGTATATATAGAGAGAGTTTTCCTTTAAAATTTTCTACAAAAGGGGAGTTTTTTTTTCATTCAATAAGCTCACATATTTTTTTCAATTATATATGTTTGAATGTATTATACTATTCATATTTTGATTTGCCTTATAATGTGTTGTTTTACTTAAATCTAATTATTATATTCATTTTTAGTTTTGTAACATTGTTGTCTTTTGTAATTATATAAAAGAAAATTTGAAGATGTATAAAAATTAAAGATGATATATTGTGTCATTAATATTTTATTTGATACAATCTTACAATTTGTTTGTTATCTTATTAAACCAAATAAATGAGATTCAAAATATTTTCATTATTAAATATTATTACAAAAACGATTTACATGAGTCTTACTTTATTTACTTATATTTTATTTATTATAAATTTGTAATATGTTTTCAAATTATTTTATATGAAATTTATATGATTGTTGTGGTTAGATATTTTGCATGATATTTTAAATGTTATAGCTTTTTTTTATCATACTATAATATCATTCAAACAAATAATTTTTTTATAATTAAAATTTCTTAGAGCTATGTTATCCTTAAATTTAGTATTTAATTTTTTAGTAAGTTAATTAAAAATTCCTTGATTAGTTGTTTTTCATATTTTTGTTGAAATTAAAAATATATGAATATTAAATTATATATTAATTAGGGTAAAAAAACATTAATTTGGTAAAAAAAAACAAACATTTTATTTCTCTCTCATATCTATAAAATAATATTATTTTAATAAATGAAAAAAATTATCATAATATGATTGGTACACGTTATTAGTTTCTAGTCTATACAAATATATGCAAACTCGCCTTTATTTGAATGAGGCTGAATTTCCTTTTTTTTTTTTTATGGTTAGAGAATTTACCATTAGCTATACATTCTATATCTTGTATTATATTTAAAGTAGAATTTTAAAAATAATTCATCTATAACACATAAATTTCTATCACTCAACTAGCGATAGAATTCAATTTGGATTTTTATCACTCATACAAAACTCAAGCAGTAATAAAATGAGTCTATCATTAACTAATTCTAGTACTAATAGAACTCAACTGGTAATAGATTTCAATTTGAATTTTTTGGTACAAATGAATTCATTTTGATTTTGTGCTATAAACGGAAATATTTTGATTTTTTTTTTTTGTTCTATATCCAATATCCCGTGTGAATTAAGAAAATGTATACTATATTGTTCATAGTTGAAAAAAGTTTGAAAAATTAGCTTCTTTATGCTTCTAAAAGTTGGCCGGAATGCAAGTCTCATTATTGTATTGACCTTTCAAAGCTCACCTACCATGTGGGGCTCTCTTCTTTTGACCATGGATCACTAATACAGAGAAAGTTACATAAGAAAACAAGGAAAGCTCCATGAAGAAGCTGAGAAACAATTCAAAGAAAAGCAAAGGTGCTTCACGTTCATCTACGTGAAACAAGTCTTTTCAACGATGGAAAATTTGGGTTAGGAGATTTTTTATTTTGTTGGTCAATCTATCAAAGCCTGATATCAACTAATCCAACCCAATTATACTTCTAAATTTTTATTTTGTTGGATTGAATTCTCGGATTATATCAATCTTTTCTTTCCTCCCTAAAACACAACTCATAGTCCGTAAATATGTAAATAAAATAAAGAAAAAATGCATTATACTATACTAGAAGTTAGGTTAGCAATAATGTTATCAATATTAGTACATGTTTTTTCATCAATATGTTTAAAACCGCTCTTGTAAATCAAATTTATTTTTTATTCGGGTTTATTTGGGTTGAAGGAACAAATAATTGGCCAATATGAGAATTGACTCAATCTAACGAAAATTATAAAATCATAACTCAATTCAATTCAAAGTAAATTATAGATCAATTCAATCTTTATAGTTTAAGTTGGGTAATCTGAATTACTCGAATAGTTGATTTTATATACATTGACTTAGTTGTCTAACTTAAGTCTAACCACAGTTAAGTTGGAGAATAATTTCTCATGCCCACATTTAGGTACCAAAAATCATTTACGCTAAAAAGCTACTACAATCTCAACAAGAGAAATGATCAAGAATAGCTTTTCAATCTAATAATTCAATTTTATGAAAGAAATATGAAGGAAGAGTTGTGATTTGTGAAAACAATATTGTTTACCTAACCCCATGATTATGGTTGATTAGAAAACGTGTGTGTGTGTTTTTTTTTCTCATAGAGCTGAATTTTGGTCCTTTAATTTCCTCTATTTAATATGCATTTTAATTGCAACATTTATTAAATTTAAGAAGACCATTAATTAAAGAGCAGTACTTACTTACACATGAATGTGTAGGGTGAGTATGTTTGTTGCTTATGTGGCGCAAGTTTTCACCACATATTTATTTTGTTTTCCAATGTTTTATTATTTGTATGTTTTAATGTGTGGTAAAAACTTATGCCACATAGGCAATAAGCATGCTCACCTTATACATTCATGTGTAGTCAAGTATTGTTCTTAATTCAATTAAAAATTTAAGAAGATAATGGTTACGGATATTATAATTATATGAGTGGTTTATCCGGTTTTCACTTTTGAAATGGTAAGTTTTTGTGGGAAGGTGAGAGGATGGTTCGATATAGTCAACTTGACGACCTAAATTCAACAATATTTCTCTACAGGTCGACGTGGCATAATCTCATTAGCAGTTTTTTTGTCAAAACAAGAATATATCCAATTAACACAATATATAATTTAGTGACTAAAATATTCGTGGGTTCAAACACATTATTAAATTTATTTTAAAAAATGAAAATGAAAAATATTTGAATAAAGTTGATTAAAAAAACCGGCAATTAAATTTTGGTCAACAATTTAGAATATGTCTTCACATGATTATCTTTCAACATCTATCCGATTGGAACCATATTTTATTGTTTTTTAACCAAAAATAAAACAAATTGAACCCCATTTCTCGACAGGCCGACGTGGCGTAATCTTATTAGCTATCTCAAAATTAAATTACAAAGCCACTCTAATGGAAACAAGTTTTTGTATGAACAAACCCCTGTTTCTTTTAATCTGCTCTGTTTCCAAGTATCTTCCTTTTGAATCATATATCCTAATTAACCAAGGCATTTTTGACATAATTCTAGCTCTGTTTCCAGCTGCAGATCAGAGCTTCAGCCATGAAGGAAAAGGTTTTTATTTCTTTTCCTCTCCCCATTACAATGATTTTGATTATTCTCTCTTCTAAATATAAAAACTTTTTTTTTTCTTGCAGGTGGTTCGTATGGTGTTGAAAGTTGACCTCCATTGGCACCGCTGCTGCAAAAAAGCCTTTCAAGTTCTCGCCAATTTCCCTCGTATGTATATCACCATTCACTATGACTTTTAAGAGAGAAACTTTTCAAATCTTAAACATTCCGTTTGTTCATTTTCATGGGTGTCTCTCTTTCTTTTCTTTTTTTTATGGTTCGAGTAGGGTTGAATTGGGAGAGATTTATTGTACATGTTAGTTTATGTTAATTTTAGTAAAATTGTATTTTTATTTTTTTTAATTATTTTTTCCTTTTAGGATTAGATTAAGTATTATTTTCTATCTTTTCTTTTATAACTAGGTAGAATATTTTCTTTTATAATTAGGTTATCTTTTCCTTTTTTATGATTATGTATTATATTTTCCTTTTATAATTAGGTCATTTCATGTACTTTATTTAAATTCATTGTTGGGTTCATTACAAAATGAAGAATTTAGAGAATTTGAATTTTCATCTTTCAACATGACCAATCGAAAAAAATTTGTTGGTTATTCCGCCAACCCGTCCTCCCGCTGTATTAGAGTAATCTAACCAAATCCTACCCACATATTTTCTAATTGGGTTGGTTGGGTTTTCTAGTGGTATCAATCTCCTCTTTTCTCTCTCAAACTCAACTTATAATTTGTAAATATAGTAAATAAAATAAAGAAAAAGTGGGTGATACTATACTTAAAAGTTAGGTCATATATACTCTTTATCAATATGTTAAGAATTTATTATGTTAATTAATCTTACACATACATAATATTATTCGGTTGGATTGAAGGAGAAAAAGAATGGTTAACCCGAGAACGAGCACGACTGAATGCAAATTATAAAACCATAACCTAACTAACAATAATTAGTTTTAGTTTTAACAAAATTTGTTTGTTTGTTATTTCTACCCGTATTTTTAGCTAGTCTTAACCAATATTGGTTAAGTCTTTTCCTATGTAATTAACCCCTATTTAAAGGAGGATTCCACCATTTATTGAATAAGTGAAAAAGATCATTTCACCCTCTCAAATTCGTGTTATGGTATTAGAGCATAAACGCTCAAATCTCTGATTTACATCCTCATTTTTTCTCGCCTTCTTTGAGTTAAAAAAAAAATGGTTGATGAAGAAGTAATTAGCGAATAAGTGCTTAGCACCGAGGCGATTGCGGCGATCAGTTCCCAGCTAAATCCCTATTCCCTCCATCATTTTTTTACTGCCACTGCCGTGCTTGTCTCTCAACCTCTGATCGGAGCATCTAACTTCGCCTCATGGAAAAGAGCAATGAAGATAGCACTATCTGGGAAGAACTAAGAAGGATTCGTGAACGGAACAATCAAGAAACCTACTGATACAAGACTCGCAGCCGCTTGGAAATGCAACAATGACATCCTTGCTTCTTGGATTATAAACTCTGTATCAAAGGAAATTGCAGTAAGCATCGTGTATAATGGTAGCGCTAAAGAGATCTGGGATAAATTGGGGGAAAGGTTCAAAGAAAGCAATAGTCATTGCATCTTTCAGCTTCGAAAGGAATTGGTGACCACAGTGCAAAATTTCTCGACTATTGAGGTATATTTTACCAAATTAAAAACGATTTGGCAAGATTTAGCGGAATATAGACCCGCGAATGAATGTACTTGCGGAAAATCGAAGGATCTTCTTGAGCATTTGGAATCAGAATTTGTTATGGTGTTCTTGATGGGTTTGAACGAGTCATTTTCTACAGTTCGAACTCAAGTTCTCCTCATGGAACCAATACCTTCTATCAACAAGGTTTTCTTGCTAGTTGTTCAAGAAGAACGACAACGCCTTGCTTGTTCCACTCCCCAGATTGACCCGATAGCACTATTGACATCAAATGAAAACAAGAATGCTTCAAGCTCAGTTAATCGAAAGGATGTTCCTCGTGTGGTCTGTTCACATTGTGGATATAGAGGACACACCAAAGACAAATGCTATAGAATCCATGGTTTTCCTCCTGGATTCAAATCAAATAGAGCAAATATGTCACAATCAAGTTCTTCGGCTGGATCGAATTTGGTTTCTTCACAGACAAATTTCTTCTCCTCACTAACTAGCAGTCAATATGCACAACTAATGGGATTACTCTCATCTCATTCATCTTCAGAAAAGACAGATGTTGTGAATGCCATGATTCATGTAACAGGTATATGTTCCACTGCTGATTTTCTTGATAATCATTCAGTTTCTTAGATTATAGATTCAGGGGCGTCTCGTCACATTTTCCATCATCATAATCTCTTCAAGAATATGAGAAAAATTTCAGAAATATCTGTAGTCTTACCTACATCTTATCGGGTTAAAGTTGAATACATTGGTGATGTTTTCTTTGGTAAAGACCTTATTCTTAAGGACACTTTATACATACCCACATTCTCATTCAATCTCATATCAGTGAGTTGCTTGTTATCGACTAACAATGTGTCCTTGCATTTCCTTGACGAATGTTGTGTTATTCAAGACAAAATGACTTTGAAGAATATTGGCAGGGCTGAAGTTCGAAATGGCTTATATACTATAGGTTTCAGCAAGCAGCAACATCACTTGAGCAAACAGCAGAATGAAGTATCTTGTAAAGTGGATGCCTCGATTTGGCACAATAGACTTGAGCATTTGTCTTCAAATAGGTTAGCTTCAATGAAAAGCTTTATTGATTTTTCAGGTTCTTGCAATTTACCTTGTAAAATCTGTCCATTGGCAAAACAAAGAAGGATGGCGTTTCCCTTTAATAATAATATCTCTGAACAGATTTTTTATCTTATACACTGTGATATTTGGGGGCCGTTTAAAGTCCCAACTTATACTGGTTATAGATTTTTTGTTACTTTAGTCGATGATTGTTCTAGATATACCTGGGTTTATTTGATGCGACAGAAATCTGATGTTCATAGCATAATCCCTCGTTTCATTAAGTTGGTTGAGACACAATATTCTAAGACTATTAAGGCCTTTAGATCTGATAATGCAAAAGAACTTTCCTTCACCGATTTTTTTGCCTCTATTGGAACCGTTCATCAGTATTCGTGTGTAGAGACTCCACAACAGAATTATGTAGTAGAACGTAAGCACCAACACTTATTAAATGTTACTCGTGCTTTACTCTTCCAATCTAAGGTTCCTTTAAGCCTTTGGGGTGATTGTGTCATGTCTGCAACTTATATAATCAACCGAATTCCAATGCCTTTTCTATCAAACATGGCCCCCTTTTCTATTTTGAATAAAAAGGATGTTGACTATACAAACTTAAGAGCCTTTGGTTGCCTTTGTTTTGTCTCAACATTAAAAGCCAACAGAGGAAAGTTTGATCCTAGAGCACGGACATGTGTTTTTTTTGGTTATCCGGCAGGTATCAAGAGTTATAAGGTTTATGATATTCAAACTCAAGAATGCCTCATATCTAGAGATGTGGTCTAGAATCCGTATACCCCTTTCAACCCTTGAACAACAGTGACATATCAGCTGTTGATTCTATGTTTTCAGATGTTGTCTTACCATTACCCATATCAATCTCACATGATCATCTCCGTCATATACAACCGACCACTCTCATGGATGGTGGTGTCTCGATCACTATACCAAATTCCATTGAGGTCGAACACTTGACTGAAGAAAACCTTACCGAAGGTGTTTCTGACCTTAATACCATTGATGACCTAGAAGTCCCACAAGTTGGTGATCTAAGTCTTGAGATATTGGGAGATAATCAACTCAATGATTCAATTGGCAATGCTTCCCCAATAACTGAGGCTATGAATTCTGATCCCTCTCATGTAGACAATGTTGTTCCCCTTCGAAGGTCAGCTCGGTCCCACTAGCCACCTAGTTTTTTGCGAGATTACCACTGCCATTTGCTTACTAACGAGGGCCCTCCTCCATCAACTTGTACTTACCCCATTCAAAAGCATTTTTCCTACTCTAGCTTCAGTAGTTTACAAAAGAATTTTTTGTTAAATGTCTCAACAATTTTCGAACCTTCATGTTTCACCAGGCAATCAAATTCGATCATTGAAAAAATGCAATGGATGAAGAGATAGCTGCATTAGAATCAACAAATACATGGACCTTGGTAACTTTACCAAAGGAATCATTCCTAACTACTCATTTTTAATCATTCCTTTCAAATCAATCAAAATTTATTTTTAACCACTCATTTTCAATTATTTCTTTTTTAACTACTAAAAATAACTACTCATTTTAAATCTACATCCAAACAAGGTTTTGACTATAACTCCTCTACATAAAAACTACATCCAAACGAGTTTTTGACACAACTCTCAATTTTTAACTACTCAATATAACTCATCAATATAACTCCTTAACCTAAAAACTACCTAAATATGTCAAACAAATACCCCCTATTTTTAAAAAATTAAAAACAAAAAATAAAACGGTAATTAGATTTCGTTTTACAAATGGATGATCAAGACTTCATCGGTCAAACTAGGCTTCTCTATTGTCGCTTTCTTTAATTTAGACATAGCACATTATCATTGCTTAGAGTGTTATTGAATAATTTATTGATTATCCTGTCAAAATAATAACAATAATAATAATTTATTGATTATGAAAGAAAAAAAAAATCGAAGTGTATGAATATTTCATAACAATGTTGATTAAATTGGTTTGTTGTACGCCAGAAAAGATCATGAAGAAATTTGGGTGCAAAGGCATCAGAACCAATGAAGAGAAAGAAGACGAGAAGAAAAGAAAAAACAAAGAAGAGAATAAACTAGATCAGCTAAGTACGGTATGTTGTGGAATGCCAGCACCGGTGGTGCAACCAGACGAAGGCAATATGTCGCAGCCGCGCTCAATTAACCGGAGTCAGTCGTTCGGCGGTCGACCGTCTTATCCAACGTTGATTTACAGCAACTATCATGGAGACGACGACAGAAACGGACATAATGTGGGCAATTTTTTGATTGCTTTAAACAAAGAAAATGCACCTCCATACTATGACACTCGTGTTCGTAATTATGATCATGACCGTAAATTATGAACAACGTACACTTAACCCAAAGAGACTTGTATCGAGTGATTTGAATTCGTGACAGTTTTATTCTAAGTTGATATATTATGTCACTTTAGTTATGTTTTTAATTGTCCAATAAAATGGTTATTTGTTTCATTTTGCATATAAAATGGGTTTCTTTAGGAATATGCAAAATACTAACAAAGAAAAATAGCCATTATAATCATAGGTGTTAATAATCATACCTGGTATTATTAATAATACATAATAATGTATTAATATAAAAATAATACTATTTTATAATGAGTATTAATAATATTTTATTTTTTATATTATGGATATAAATATTTTTAAATTTGTTGCAATTATTTTATGAAATTAGACTATTCAACACAATTTTTTGAATAAAATATTTATTTATATTATTCTATATATATAGAAACTATACAGTTTTGCTCAGTTTTTGAATTTTGGTTAAAATGGTATTTTAATCGATGTATTTTGAAATTTGTTTACTAGTTTACCAAATAAAAAAATATAAAAACGACATTTTTGGGAGGTTAACTATTATTGTTTTTTTTTTTTTGCCAACAAAAATTAGTTCAATGGCATCAATGTACACTCAATGACCATAAGGTCATGGGTTCAAATCCCCTCATGCTCAATTAGTTTGATTTTTAAGTAAAAACTATTATTTTTTTAAAAAAAATATAAATATTTTTTCCTTCTATAAACTTTTAAAAAATGTATATCTACACTTATCATATTATTAAAATTAGAGTAGAACTTAACTGCTAGGCAACACCTATTTTGTGCTACTAACAACGTTCAATTAATATACCTAATGACTATAAAATTATGGGTTGATATCTTCCACCCCACTTGTTATAATCTAAAAAAAAAAAAAAAAAATTACTGTTTCATCAATTTATTAAGAGCAAAATTTATCAACTTCCCCGTATACATCTTATACATAACCACTATGAAGTAATTTATTGGTCAAGAAAACTTTGGGATCCAATTACTTATATGGACACATTATTTTCCTTACATTTTTTTTAAAAAAAACTTTATTATTTTTACATTGTCCAGAAAGAAGGTTGAGTAGGCAACAAGAGCAGTAACTCAATGCCAATAATGGCTCTCAATAACCATGAGGCCATGGGTTCAAATTTCCTACTCAATTATTATAATCTCAAAAAAAAAATATGCACTAATGATTTATTGGTAGGATTAGAACTTTATAATTTATGAAACAATAAAAAAAAATTAAAAATTAAAAAATTAAAAAAAAAAAGAAAACCTAAGCAAAGATCTTGGAGGAAAAAAAAAGCCAATACCGATTTTAGAGCTCGAACTCGTGACCGTGGATTTGAAATGGATTAACACCAGTCAAGATCAAGATAACCAACTGCGCCACTAACCCTCGGTATTGTGTTATGTTTTTTTTTTTTTTTTGAGTACAAGGTGGGGAAGGGGGACCAACAAACCCTACATAAAGGGCACAAACTGCTCTCAAATAATATGAGAGCCAAATACCAATTTTCGAACTCGTGACCGTGGAGTTGAAATGAATTAATACCAAACAAGATAACCAACTGCACCACTGACCCTCGATGGTTTTGTCATGTTACTGACTTTTGGTTAAAATATTGTTTTTATCGATATATTTTTTAATATGTTTCATTTTAACTATTTTATTTAAATTAAAAAAATATATATTCATATACATCAAATTGATGTTTCTTGTTATTTTTTCTTAAAATGCATTACTTTTCTATAAAATTTAAAAATATATTCACATTTTTATATTTTGACTTGATTAAGTCTAAGTCTAATATAAATATATAAGTAGAAGAAAATAAACTTATTTAACTAGCACTAATTTTTTAAAGCAATGTGCTAGAAAATATTAAAAAAAAATTCGATCAACAATTTTTTATTCAATATTTTATTTAGAAATAAAATGTATTATAATGGATAAGATCTTTGTTAAAGATATTCCATTGTATTAAAATTTTAATGATCTTTTTAACGGTGAAGTATTATTTATAATAAATGTATATCATGTGGAGAGACTTTAACATTATATTGATTGTACATATAATTGATGCACTTGTACATAAAATCAAAATTATTGTATGCATAATTGAAACCGCTAAAGTTGCTTCTTGATAGTTGCTCGCAACTGTACATATTAATCCTGACATCAACTTGTTGATTTAATTACTGGTTTTAAGTTCACAAAAATCCTTTGCATTTCATACAGACCATTAGCTTCAAATTTTTAGTTTCACATATGATTGAAGTCACCCAAAAAAATATAATAAGAATGTTATAGAAAAACAACTTGCAAAAGTAAAACATTTCTTTTATTTTTACTTTTATAATAATAGTTTTATTCTTTGTTAGGAATGATTTCAAGCATTTTTAGCGTCAACGTGAAATTAATTTATATTACAGTAATCTCTTTTAATTTATCTTACATACACATATTATATATAATATTCTTAGTTAAGGTTGGGTTGAGTTGAATGAGTCAAAAATTAGCCAACTCAAGAACCTACTCAACCCAATAAAAACTAAAAAATCATAATACAATCCAACTTAAAAAATTATAATTCAACTCAACTTTTATGATTTGGGTTGGGTAGTTTGGGTTGCTCGAATTACCCGCTTTTTTTGTACACCCCTGATAGTATGGTAAAAATTTTACATGATGATTTGAAATATATGAAATCAGTGTTTTGAGGTACATGTATAACATAGGAGATCGAGTATGCTGAAAGTCAGTGTTTAGGATGAAAGTATAATTGTAAGTATACTAGAAATCGATGTTTGGGGTGTAGGTATGACAAGTGATGTACTAAAAGTCAATGTGTTATGGTACATGTATGATAATGATATAGTATTTAAGGTAAAAAAATTACTTCAAATTTTAAGTATGTTAATTTTAAAAAAAAAATTTAATCACCTAGCATTAGTCTATTTTATCAATTAACATTTTCCTCAAAAAAATTTATTAATACATTCGTAGTCAAATATTTGAGCATACTCAACTCAAAAATATAAATGAGATTTTTAAAGAAACAAAGATGGTAATCAGCCATCAAAGCTAGTTGATCTGATTGACATATATTTTCAATTAAAAAGTTTCAAGTTCAAAATATCTAACCTTCCAATACATGTTAATATATATATATATATATATATATATATATATATATATATATATATATATATATATATATATATATATATTATTTTTTTTAAAGATCATTGCATATATTCAAGAATGTGATTAGACTGTAACAACTAGATTTCAGACGGACAAAGCTTGACTTTTTGTTTTTTTCTTTTTCTGAAACAAACAAGCTGGACTATATTTTTATGGGTAATACTTTATGCAAGTTAACTATGTTGTACGAAACCTAAATCAAAGCTGTAGCAAAAGATTCTTTTGGTTATTTTATTAAATATATTATTAGTGGCTTGAAAATGTATACTATAAGATGATTAAAAAAACTACTTATTTTTAAGGCATAAATTGATTATCTTTAGAAAGCATGAGAACTCGACGCTAGGAACAGAAGTGAGCTTACTATCACTTTTATTTGATAAAGAAAAGAATTATTAGGAAGAAAGGTGAAAAAGACACCCTATTTTATGTGGTTTTTTTTTATTACAGATGGACTTTTGAAAGAACAAAAAAGCCAATAATTAATATTTTTTTATGCATGCAATTACAAATCAACCCAGTCAATCACATTTATTAAAGATGATCATTGAGATACAATCATGGCTGCACTCAAGAAGCAGCTTTTGGTGGGGCCTTTAAGCACCACAAAATTCTCTTTTTTTTTTGTCTTTTATAATTTTTTTTTTATTTCATAATTTTTAACCTTTCTCATTTAAAAATAAAAATGTTATTTATTTTAGATGAAAAAAAAAATAGAAAAAGATTTCTCTCTAAAATAAACAAAAAAAACAGCTAAAATTAACAAAATTTGTAATAAAAAAATAAAGAAAATTAAAGAAATGAAATGTGTGGAATCATTGGCATCACATTTGGTAGATTATATTTAGGTGTAGGGAGGACTGCGCCCAAATATTATTCATATTGAATTAATTGAACATTTAGATTTAGAAGAACATAGGAAAAAACTACATTCATAATTTCGTAACCTATGAACACTGACTCGGGATACGGATACAGACACAAAAGAACACAGCTATATGCCATTTTTAGAAAAAATTAGGACACCGATATGTTAAAATTACGTGAAATTTTCTTAAAGTAAATATGTAAATTTAACATAAAATACTAAATATATTATACTAAAAGTTAAAAGTATATAATATCAAATTAAGTAATCTAAAAAATATATATATAATATCAAGTTAATTACAATGGACGTCGGTTAGGCATGTCGCGTGGAAAGTGACAACAAACCAGGCATACTACTTTTTTTGTTTTTCTTTACCTTTTTATTATTTAGTTCACTGCAATATTAATTATTGTAAGCTTGGTCAAATATTACACAATTGTAAGATCGAGGTGTATACGAAGGACAAAATTTGGGGTACACCAAATTTGGTCTTATATTGTAATGGTGTGATGGCTGGGAAGCTTCCATTTTTTGCCACCCTCCCATTCCCATGTGTCAATTTTTTATTTGATAATGTTAAATATTTTGTTTTTTCCTTCTCAATTCTCACTACGTCAATTAAGTTTTTAAGGTTTTTTTTTTAATCTTTGAGTTGCTTTGATTTTGTTTTTTCAAATCTTTTCACGTTGCTTTTACGGATCAATCTTCACCTATTTTCATTTTAATTTTCATTCCATTTTATTTGAGTGGATTTTTGTTTTGTTATTTCTCCTCTATAATTTTCTACTAAATCTCAAATTTCACATAATTTTCGTTTTCACTTCATCCAAAATATGATTTCACTTTTATTCTATCATTCTTTGAATTTCATTTTTAATTACATATTTATTTTCATTTTATTCTTCTAATTTTTTATTTTATTTAAAATTTTAAAATCTTTGAACAGTAACAAAACACGTATTAATTTATTTATTGTTAATGTACTAATCAATACAAGAAAAACTATGTTTCCTTTTATTTTATTTTATTTTTCTAATAAATCCAATTTTAAGTCGATATTAAAATTTAGAGCCAAAGAATACAATTTTTTTTCATAATAAAATATTACTCGAGTATAAAGAATAAATTAATGAAATTTCTAACATCATTTTGTTAGAACTTTCATGTTCATGTTTACATTTCACTCGATTAAGTTTGAAATATTTATTTTTTAATGAATTTTTAGCAATGAAACACATAATTTAATTTTTTAGTTGCATTTTGAAAACTACATTCCTTATTGTTTTAGCCATTCCTGCCGATTGATCAGTAAGAATTGTCTTCTGCTATTTTTTTTAGGGTGCATTACAACACTAAGCTAAATAAACAAAATATTTACAAAACTATTCTTAGGGAGAAAATTTAGCAAATCTAAACCATCCCATGTTTTAAAAAAATTTATTTTATAGTAAAAATACATGAATACCCTCGCTCCTCAAATCAACATTTAAAACAATTTTTTTGCCCGTCTAAAATTTCTTTTTCTTTTTTACTTTCATCTAAAATTGCATCCTAAAAATCCTCCTAAAATTTTGGTTTTATAGTTTTTTTTTCGCCTTCTTTAGGAAGCTTAATACATTTTTTTATTTATCTCTTTTTTTAGTTGCTTAAATTTTTTCAATTACATAAAATTTTAATGTGTATTAATAATCAATATGCGTTTCAAATAAATAAGAATTTATAGATTTATGTTGTTTTTGTGGTATTAATGATGTTATGTATAAATACTATATTTTCTTACTAGAGTATAAATGTAAGGGACCGACCCGAATGGGGCACTAAATGGGCTCTTACCCCAATGCATGCATTCAAAGTAAAGGACATTTAAACAGACATGATTTCGGATTCCAATTAAAACAAAACATTCAAAATAACCCCTTTAAAAACTAGACATTTTCCCTGAAACCTGTCCCTGTTTCCAAGCACCTGTTCCAGGATAAAAACATTTCCAAAGTTTACTCGATCGAGATTTACTAAAAGCCATTCAAAAACTGTTTCGGATACAACATCTTTGGAATCCACAAATATTTACAAACATCCTAGGGCTTCGTGCTCCGGCTACATGCATTCATGTGGGAAAACAAAAACACACGAGAGTCATAATACAAAAATCGAGTTGGAAGACTGGGCCCCATGATCACAGCTCCTCCTTCGTGCATCCGGTCGCAAGACCACGATTACCGTGGAAAACCACAGAATAAGGGTGAGTAACGAATTACTCAAGAAGAATCCCCAACCGGGGTACAATACGATATACATGGTCATCTCGATGAGCGTATGCAAGCTATGAATATAACACGAATAGAGCACATAGCTTAGCCCACACTTGGGCCTCGGATGCCAACTCGGTGGCTTAGTCCGGAATAAAATCATCACACGATCTAATACATAAGTCGCCTATACGAGAAACAAGTCCCGGCCTCGGCTGTCTGTCGACGAAAGGTACACCGCTCACAATCCCGAGGAGCTCTCCATCGGGCGCTGTAATGAGCGTAAGCATGCACCGCGTGCTCTGCAGATTATGGGGTTGCGTGTCTCAAGGCAAGCCGCCCATATCCAGTCCACCACGCCTAACTAAATCTTTGGATCGGTGTCACCGACATAGGGGTGTGAGACACGGACACGTAAACTATGTCACCGAACCGCCGCACACGGGGCCAAGAAACGGTCGTGGTAGGCTTACACCAGAAGCCGCCCTTGCCTTAACAGGTGGCAATCGGGGCTCACCGCCAAACATGCCGAGGACATGCCGGCCGCGGGGACGAGGCAATGCCAAGTCATCATCCCGACCGTTGGGGCATTTAACGACCGCCACCCTCACCCAAGATTGCGGGGCCTACCGCTCGGGTTAGCAAATCCCTCACACGGGTCCGGGGACGGAATGACTTGCTCGACGTCCCCGCCATGGATGCAAGGTTCTTTATGCATCAAAGGCCGGATGATGCTATCTACCGCAATTCTAACTCGCCCTAGCAACAAACAAACAATTCCATAAAATCCAATACGTGCTCAATAAGAATACAACGAGCCTAGCATGCTACTACGAAGCAAGAGGCAGATCACGAGCATGCCAGAAAGAAACAACCTAGCATGGATTAACATGAGAATTAACCAAGAAATCATGCTAACAGGGAATTCAGATTGAAGCACCTAGCTACACATGTCAATAATCACAAACAAGCAATCATTCAACAATCACATATAATATCGCAGGTCCACACAACCCCGGTAAGAAATCCTTACCTTGGTCGGGGACGGTTTGGCACACGAAATCCTAAGTCGCGAACAATCTCGATCTAGCTACCGGAACCTATCAATCAACACAAAAATCACACAATAGGCCTAAATACAATAAAATAAATGAGGCTCGGCTGGGAGCAACTCACGAGGCACGCATTTAACGCATTTAACGGGCCGATTGCACGACGAACGGCAAAGAACGGGGCTCGAAGGGCGCGGCTGGGCGCAGAATGGGCGCGTGGCGCGCGTAGGTGCGCACGCTGGCGCGACGCGCGCGCATGACGCGAGCGGCGCGCTGCGCGGGAGATGCAGGGGCGAAACGAGTTTCACTGGGGCGCTCGCGCGCTGGCACGACTTCGGCGAGCAGGGGCTCGGGCGACGCGTTATGAGGTGGCGGCGGCAGCGCTGCGGACGACGACGACGGCATATTTGGCGAGCTCGACGAACAGGGCTCTGTTTCGCGCGCGAACAGGCGAACAAAAGACACAAATCCAAGCGATCCACGGGGATTCGACGCTCGATTCCTTGAAGAAGAACTTCCCTACACTAGCTGCACAAAACCCATACTTCAAATCGCCTCAACTCGGCCGATGAACGGAAACGACACTAGGGAGAAGAAATGGATTCGGAGGAGAAGGAAAAGAGAAGAGAAGAGAAAGGAAAGCTTACCGGAGGGAGACGAGCGGCGAGGAGCTCCGGCGAGTCGAGGTCGGCGTGGGGGGAAGGAAAATTCACGAGAAAAGCCGATCGGTCGGGGTGATCGCGAGGAAGAAGAAGAAGAAAGAAAGGGGGGCGAAGTCGGGCGAGCCGCCTTTTTTAAAGCAAAACAGGGACGGGCAGCTTAAATAATAGAACGCGCGTTTAGATTAACAAGCGCGCGGTGTGGCTCGCTTGGTGTGCCTCCGCTTAGCAGCATGCGACACGGCCCTGGTTCGATTCCTGCTCGACGCGCTATTTAATTCCTTATTTATTTTTGCTCCTTCCCCGGATTTCACGATTACGCAGTGTCTTTGTCTCAAAGGCAAGAATTCCCACTGGCTTTTCCTCGAAGCTCAAATCCTCATTCACCGCAAAGGCTCAAAATCCACAATGTGCGACGGGAATTAAAGACGCATCGCCTCAACATCGATACATGAAATATAATCGTAATCGCCGACAATGACGGAGGCAAGGATAATCGATAAGCAACCCGACCGATCCTCTCCGAGATTTCAAACGGACCAACAAAACGGGGCTCGACTTCCCATGCTTGCCAAACCTCAAAACTCCTCGCATTGGTGCGACCTTGAGAATACATGCCGACCAACCTCAAACTCCAAATCCCGACGTCGAACATCGGCATAACTCTTCATCGCTGCGGGTTGTCAACATACGGGCTCTAATCTTCTGCAGACACAGCATCATTGGTCAATTGCAGCAACTCGGGACCCAAAACCTGCCTATCACCAACCTCTTCCCAGAACACAGGAGATCGGCAACGCTTGCCATACAAAGCCTCGAATGGAGCCATCCGATCGCCGATCGATAATCGTTGTTATATGCAAACTCCATCGATCTGACATCGTCCCAAGCGCCGGAAATCCAACACACAAGCCCTCGGCATATCTTCGAGAATCTGGTTCACCTCTCGATCGACCATCTGGCCCGAGGGTGAAAAGTCAGGTCTTGAAATCGCACTCGTGCCTAAACCCTTCCGGAGCGCTCTCGAAACGAAGTGAACCTCGAATCACGGTCGACACGATCCTCACAGCACACCGTGATAGCGAATGATCTGCTCTAAAAACAGCTGCCGCCCATTGTTCCACGGTATAAGTGTCTCTACCGGGAATGAAGTGTGCGCTCTTAGTCAAACGGTCAACTATCACCCGGATCTGAGTGAACTTCCTCGGAGTCCTCGGCAAACCCGAAATGAAGTCCATGGAGATTTCTTCCCATTTCCATCGAGGCACACTCGGTGGCCGCAATAATCCGGTGGTCTCGCTGGGTGCCTTCACTTGGCGACAAGTGAGACATCGATCGACAAACTCCGCAACACCTCTTTTCATACCCATCCACCAGAATGTCTGCTTAAGATCCTGATACATCTTGGTACCCCCGGGGTGCCAAGCAAACGGAGAACTGTGGGCCTCTAAGAGCAACTCTGCTCGCAAACCGGCAACATCCGGAACACACATCCGGCCTCAGACACGTCAGCCCACCGTCGGTGAATATACAAAATCAAAGTCGCCGTCAACATCGACTCTGTCAACCAACCTCTTAAGTGCGGTGGTCACTCGGTGACTATCAATAATCCACGCCTAATCGATGGTCGGATATCAATCGAGCTACTCTGGCGCAAGAACCTCACCCAAAGAATATCGCAATCTCGGCCCGCTCGAACTCTCTCTCGCAACTGGCTGGGAACTCGGCGATACAAAGCAGAGTGCGACGTCTTTCTACTTAATGCATCGGCTACAACGTTGGCTTTACCGGATGGTACAGAATCTCGCAATCATAATCTTTTACTAGCTCTAACCATCTCTCTCGCCTCATGTTCAACTCTTTCGGGTAAAGCAGATACTTGAGGCTCGGTGATCGGTAAACATCCGAATCCGCCACCGTATAGATAATGCCTCCAAATCTTGATTGCAAACACCATCGCCGCTAACTCCATATCATGAGTCGGATAGTTCGCTCATATGGCTTGGTGAAGGAAGCATAAGCAATGACCTTCCGTCGCCGCATCAACACACAACCCAACCCGAACTTGGAAGCATCGCTGTAAACCACGAAACCACCTGTCCTCGGGATCGCCAACACTGGAGCTGAAGTCAAATCGCGCTTTGAGCTCGCAAAGCTCTCATCACACCTACCGTCCCAAACAAACTCGACACCCTTCCTCGCCGACGAGTGAGGGGCGAGGCTATGGCGAAAAATCCTTAACAAACCGACGGTAGTAACTTCGCCAAACCTAGGAAGCTGCGTATCTCAGAATCGAAGTCGGCCCTGGCCCACGAACTCACGGCCTCAATCTTTGCAGGATCCACACTATACCATCTCTCGAGACTATATGACCTAAGAAGGCCACTTGTTCCAACCAGAACTCACATTTGGAAAATTTCGCATAAAGCTGGTTTTCCCTCAAGGCTGTCAACACTTTCCTCAAATGCTCTGCATGATCCTTTCTGGTCCTTGAATAGATCAGAATATCGTCAATGAACACAATGACGAAAAGTTTGTCCAAAAATGCTTTGAACACCCTATCCATCATGTCCATGAACGCTGCTGGTGCATTCGTCAATCCAAACGACATGACCCCAAACTCGTAGTGCCCATATCTAGACCTGAACGTTGTCTTAGGAATGTCGGCGTCCCTAATCCGCAACTGATGATACCCGGATCTCAAATCTATCTTGGAGAACACGGAAGCTCCCTGAAGTTGATCGAACAAATCATCGATACGGGGCAACGGATACTTATTCTTCACTGTCACCTTATTAAGCTCACGATAGTCAATGCATAGGCGCATCGAACCATCCTTTTTCTTCACAAACAACACTGGCGCTCCCCACGGGGACACACTCGGACGGATGAATCCTCGATCTAACATCTCTGCACCGGTGAACCTTGATTCCTTTAGCTCGGTGGCGCCATACGATCACGGAGCCTTCGAGATAGGGAGAGTCCCCGGCTCGAGCTCAATTGTGAAGTCAACCTCTCTCTTCGGGGCAACCCCGGTAATTTCCTCGAGGAACACGTCGGCAAGAAACTCCCGCACAACCGGCACTTGATCAACGATCGGTGAGGGACGGCTCTCTCCGGACAATTTGGCTAGGTAGCCCCAAGCTCCATGAGCTAGCAAACGACGGGCTTTCACAGCTGACACCATCGGCGGGCAAACTCCACCCTGGGCTCCACGAAACTTGAAGCTGGGCCGACCCGGCGGCCTGAACACTACTTCCTTCCGGTGGCAGTCAATCAATGCGTGGTTAGCGGCTAACCATTCCATACCAAGAATCACGTCGAAACCACTCATGGGTAGAACTATGAGCGTAGCTACCAGCAACTCTCCGGATATCTCGATCCGGCCATCCTTAATCTTATCTTTAGCTAACATATTAACTCCCAAGGAGTAGCAACAGGATAATTCAAAACCTAGAGGCTCTAATCTCAACTTAGCATGCTCAAGCCAAACAAAGCAGATACAAACGAGTGCGTAGAACTAGAGTCAAACAAGACAAATGCACAATGATCCAAAACAAGAAGCGTGCACGCCGCTGCTGCGGCATCATCGTGACGCTCGGCCTCGACGACGGTTCGTAGCGAACACCCGCCCGCTCGCTGGTGCACCGGCTGAAACGCCATAGGCTGGCTGATCACAAGAACGGATCATATGCCCCTCCTTTCCACATCGGAACACCGCCCTGAGCCCGGCCTGACAAGCTCCGAAGTGGGCTCTTCCACAAGTGGCACAAGTAGGAGTCTGCCTAGGACCGCCCTGCTGGCGAGGCTGGAACTGGGCCGGAATCCTACGCTGATCCCGGTTCTGGAACTGCCCTTGGCGACGCTGGCCGCCCCCTCTGAACTCAAACCTCCTCTCTTCGTCCCACTCTGGCTTGGGACAGACGCTGCACCGGAGCGGCGCCCGCCCGCCAACAGGATACTTTTCGTTATAAATAGTGGCCACCAACCGCTTTAGCATAAGTGATAGGGCCGTGGCTCGACATCCTGAGACACACCCGCCTCGGACGAGAAAATGAACTTCCGAATTTTCAACTCGGGGTCGCTATTAGTCATGGAGCAAAATAACCATACTCCGAAAACTTCCTCTCGTATTCCTCAATAGAATCAGAACCCTGCTGCAGATTCTGGAAAAGTGCCACCATCTTCTCTTGAGCCTCATCGCTAATATATTTGACCCTGAACTCGGACTTAAAGAACTCCTGTGTGGCGGTGGAGACCAGTGGTCTCTCACTCAAGGTGGACTCCCACCACCATCTAGCTACGCCCCTAACGCATGGGTCGCACACCTCGGCCTCGCACATCGGGGCACACCATAATCGTGAAGGTGTACTCCAAATGGGCAATCCATCTGTTTGGCGATAAAGCGTCACCGTGGCGTCAAACTTATCGGGTTCCACTTTACGAAGTCCTTCAACCATTTACCAAGTTCATCGGCACATTTCGCCACTACGCCTCAAAGGGTGCTGGCTCTGCGGAGTGGGAGTCTTCTTTGCGCCTGTTGAAACAAACGAGTCACCGCTCGATCCGAGCTCGGGACTCTTCCATTGTCTTTGCCAATAAAGCACGGGTCTCGCCTCCGCCACTCAACAGTCAACCACCATAGACCTCATGGAATTAGCAAATTCCGCTCCAGAGCGATCTCACGGCGCCGCGATCGCCTCAATGCCTACTCGGCCTCAACCGGGGAGCTACGGGCGGAATGCTATCCGTCTCGGCTTGGGACGATGTCCTGCGGTGTCGATCCGATCTCGACACCTCGGCCTCCTCTCGGGCGTCCTCTTCCGGCGCGCGGTAAGCGGCATCTTTGGCGATCTACACCCAAACCAATAACGAGTCGAACATGCTCGTCTCCGCTCCACAATACTACACAAGGCATACACTAGATGATGTGTATTGTAAATTCTTAACCCTTTTAAACAACAAATAGTAAACTTAGGCGCACTGATGATGGTAGCTTGAGTGCTAGTGATCATGGGAAAACGACCTACAACAACAGTCATACTACGAATTTATGACTCTAAGCTCGATACCAAGCTGTATGGGACCGACCGAATGGGGCACTAAATGGGCCCTTACCCCAATGCATGCATTCAAAGTAAAGGACATTTAAACAGACATGATTTCGGATTCCAATTAAAACAAAACATTCAAAATAACCCCTTTAAAAACTAGACATTTTCCCTGAAACCTGTCCCTGTTTCCAAGCACCTGTTCCAGGATAAAAACATTTCCAAAGTTTACTCTGATCAGAGATTTACTAAAAGCCATTCAAAACCTGTTCAGATACAACATGCTGGAATCCACAAATATTTACAAACATCCTAGGGCTTCGTGCCCGGCTACATGCATTCAGGGGAAAACAAAAACACACGAGAGTCATAATACAAAAATCAGAGTTGGAAGACTGGGCCCCATGATCACAGCTCCTCCTTCAGGCATCCGGTCGCGCACCACGATTACCTGTGGAAAACCACAGAATAAGGGTGAGTAACGAATTACTCAGTAAGAATCCCCAACCGGGGTACAATACGATATACATGGTCATCTCGATGAGCGTATGCAAGCTATGAATATAACACAGAATAGAGCACATAGCTTAGCCCACACTTGGGCCTCGGATGCCAACTCGGTGGCTTAGTCCGGAATAAAATCATCACACGATCTAATACATAAGTCGCCTATATACGAAACAAGTCCCGGCCTCGGCACATCTCATCGTCGACGAAAGGTACACTGGCTCACAATCCCGAGGAGCTCTCCGATCGGTATACTGTAATGAGCGTAAGCATGCACCGCGTGCTCTGCAGATTATGGGGTTGCTGAGTCCAAGGCAAGGCGCCCATATCCGATCACCACGCCTAACTAAATCTTTGGATCGGTGTCAGCGACATAGGGGTGTGAGACACGGACACGTAAACTATGTCGGCTGAACCACACGCACTGGGGCCAAGAAACGGTCGTGGTAGGCTTACACCGAGAGAAGCCGTCCTTGCCTTAACAGTGGCAATCGGGGGCTCTCGCCAAACATGCCGAGGACATGCCGGCTGCCGGGGGCGAGGCAATGCCAAGTCATCATCCCGACCGTTGGGGCATTTAACGATCGCCACCTCACCCAAGATTGCGGGGCCTACCGCTCTGGTTAGCAAATCCCTCCTCACGGGGTCCAGGGGCGGAATGACTTGCTCGACGTCCCCGCCATGGATGCAAGGTTCTTTATGCATCAAGGCCGGATGATGCTATCTACCCGCAATTCTAAACCCGCCTAGCAAGCAAACAAACAATTCCATAAAATCCAATACGTGCTCAATAAGAATACAACGAGCCTAGCATGCTACTACGAAGCAAGGAGCAGATACGAGCATGCGAGAAAGAAACAACCTAGCATGGATTAACATGAGAATTAACCAAGAAATCATGCTAACCGGAATTCAGATTGAAGCACCTAGCTACACATGTCAATAATCACAAACAAGCAATCATTCAACAATCACATATAATATCGCAGGTCCACACAACCCCGGTAAGAAATCCTTACCTTGGTGGGGACGGTTTGGCACGAAATCCTAAGTCGCGAACAATCTCGATCTAGCTACACGGAACCTATCAATCAACACAAAAATCACACAATAGGCCTAAATACAATAAAATAAATGAGGCTCGGCTCGGGAGCAACTCACGAGGCACGACGAACGCGCGAACGGGCCGATTGCACGAGCACGGGCAAAGCGGGGCTCGAAAGAAGCGCTGGGCGCAGAATGGCGCGTGGGCGCGTTAGGTGCGACGCTGGCGCGGACGCGCGTGCATGACGCGGCAAGCGCCGCGTGGAGATCTGGGGCGAACGAAGCTCGGTTGGCGCTCATGGCTGGCACGACTTCGGCGAGCGGGGGCTCGGCGCGCGTTGCTATGAGCGGGCGATAGCTTGTGCGACGGACGGACGGGCACATTGGCGAGCTCGACGAGCAGGGGGCTCTTTTTGCGCGCGAGCAGAGGGCGAACAAAAGACACAAATCCAAGCGATCCACGGGGATTCGACGCTCGATTCCTTGAAGAAGAACTTCCCTACACTAGCTGCACAAAACCCATACTTCAAATCGCCTCAACTCGGCCGATGAATTTTCCGGGCCGTTACAATAAATACTAATTAGTATCATATTTCATGAATAAGATATATTTTATATTATATGGGTTGGACGAACTTTGGACGTTTGTAACATTTATCAAATTTTATATTTATTTGTATTATTTAATAATAATTTTATGAATATATATAGTATTAAAGAAATGATCATGGTTTTAAAGTTTAATACATTTATTCTCTATAAATAATGTGTCTGAACATGTAATAAATTTTCATGATAAACTCTTTTTTGAAAAATTGAAAAGGATTAGGTGCAAAAAATCATCATTTTTTTTACTGAAAGAAAAAATGTGTGAAAAAAGTGATGGAAATTTCACAAAATATTTAATCATGTACTAATAAATAAATACAGGTTTTAAATAAATAAAGATTTATGGATATTATTTTGGAAAACTTAAAAATATTAGTAAAATTTATACTATAATTAAAACTATGGTCACTTTTAAACAAATTTAACAATTATAGTCATAAGTATTTATAATAATACAGTATTAATAATATATAATACTATAATAATACACAATATTATATTAATAATACATAGTACTATATATAAATAATATGTAATACTATATTAATAATAAATAAGATTGTATTAATGAATATTAATAATACATTATTGAATCGTATTTATGACTATAGATGCAAATAATACTGTATTAATAGTTTAATAATGTATTAGTGAGACCGGATGGTTTAATGACGCAATTGATTATCTAGTTTGATGTTAATCTATTTTTACTTTACGGTCACGGGTTTAAATTTGACTACATTAATTATTATTTTTTTAGTTAGTTCATAATGTGTATTAATAATACATATAATACTGTATTAATAATTTAATATTATATTAGTGAGTATTAATAATACAATATTGAACTATATTAATAACTATAGATGTACATATTTTTAAATTTGATTATATTGTGTAATTATTTTGTTAGAATAATTCCTCCACTAAAATAAATTTTGAAGGAATGAATTAAAGGTAATTGATTTATTTTCTTTTTTTAAGAAATTGCTAGAAAATATTTATAAAAAAAAAAAAAGAAGATAAAAAAATCAGTAGCGCCACGTGGCCACTACAATACCCTCAAACAAAGGCAACTTGTAAACAAAAACATATAACGGCAACGTGACAGCTTGATAATAGGAAAAAGGAAAAAAAAACTAACGGGAGAAATAAAATAAGGGTATAGTCGACATTTAAAAAATGTATTATTAATTAATTTTAAAACAAAAAATAAATGTACAATTAATTTCAAATATGACTAGATTTGTAAATATTTTATTAAAAGTGGTTATCTACCACAATTTTCCTTTTTTTTACATAAGTGCTCAGAAATGTTTCAAACAACCATTTAAAAAATTGTTTTTCGGACATAGTACTAAGAATTGTCTTCTCGCAAAATGCTAATAGGAGGATTCGATCTTGAATTGAATTATTTCGTAAAAATTTATCGATTATAGAATCTTAATATTGATTTAAAAATTAAATTTATTAAAAAAATAACAAAATAAAAGAAAGCACAATTTTTCTTGTGTTGCGTAGTACATCAACCATAAATACAGATTTTAAAGTTTACTTTAAAATGAAACAAAAAAATTAGAAGAATAAAATGAAATTTAAGAAATGATATAATGAAAAGTGAAATGAAATTTTTGAGGAAGTGAAAATGAAAATTATGAAAAATTTGAGATTTAGTATAAAATTATAGGTGGAGAAATAACAAAATCAAAGCAACTGGGAAAGATAAAAAAGAAAAAAAAATCTTAAAAACTTGACTAACTAGAAATGAAGCTGTCCAGCTATCGCCCAAATTACTCTCATATTCCAAACCTTTCAGATTTCAGCCATGAAAGAAAAGGTTCCTTCTTCCTGTCCCCATCACACCGGTTTTGATTCTCTCTTCTAAAAACACTTTTCTTATTTGCTTGCAGTTGGTTCTTATTGACCTCCAATGGTGCTCCAACAAAGTCAACAAAGTTTTCCACAAATTCCCTCGTATGTATATCACCATTCTTCCCCCTATTTATAATTTAACAGATAATGTTCCAAATCTTAAACATTAAAATTAGACACCAGATTTATATGAAAAATTTCCGACTTAACCCAATTAAAAAGACAACTCAACTTGAACTTATATTTTTTTAGTTTAGTTGGATCATCAGATTCATTTATACAAGTAAACATAACTCACTCACTATTAATCTTACGTGCTTTTGTCGGAGTTTTTGATAACTACAATGAATTTATGTTGTTCGTAAAATTGAAATGAATTAATACCGAACAAGGTAACCAACTGCGTCACTGATCCTCAATTGATTACTTCTATTTGCCTCTCAAATAAGGGGGGAAATTCTTTCCTTCAAGTTTATTTTACCTAATGGGTATTATTTTACCCTTAAAAAGAGGGTTTGGTGAGAACATGGAGGAGAAAGCGTAGAAAGAGGCCGTGAGTAAAGATGTGCACGGGGCGGGGCGGGGACGGGGATGTCTTTACCATCCCCATCCCTGCGAAATTCACCATAAAATTTTGCACGGAATGGGGCGGGGATTCACCACGAGTAAATTACGGGGATTGGGTTCCCCACGAGGAATTATTCCCCATTTAACTCTTCTTCTTTTTTTTATTCTTAGCTTTTTACAAACTCTATTGTTAACTCAATTCACTAAATCTTAGATAATTTTTTAAATATTAAAAAAAATGTTTATTGATTTTTAATTAAATAATTAATTAGGTAAGGAAAATATTAATCCAAATAAGTATTTTTACTACTTTATATATATTAATGTATTTAGAAAAATTAAAAAATGCATATATAAAATATGAACGGGGCGGAGAAGGGGTAAACGGGATGGGGAATACATTCCCCGTTCCCATCCCCATTTAGCTTGCGCGGAATTTTTCATCTCCACTCACTCTCTCATTCACCGCCTATTCGGGAATTAACCGCCCCTATAGGAGCGGGTCTCCACGGGCCCCGGGCCCATGAGAAAATGGACATCTCTAGCCGTGAGGGAGTATTTAGAGAGATAGAGAAAGAAAATTAAACAATTGGTCCAAAATATATATATATATATTCTTATTAGTCGCACATATTAAAAATAAACATTTGTTCTCTTTCAAAAAAAATAAAAATAATCAGCTCGAGCATGTTCTTTATCCTCATATATTTATGGGAATTTATTCTTCATAGCATATTTTTTGCTCTTCATCATAACTATAGAACATTTTTTAAAATAATTTCATCCATAGCACATTTTCTTAAAATAATTTCATCCATAGCACATTTTGCCCAAAATTGTTATTCTAACATCATCAGACTTCTATCAGTTCAACCGATAGACTTCAATCGATTTTGAGTAATTGAACAATGCAAATTGATAGTCTTCAATCATTTTTGTGCCACAAATGAATAAGTTTGAGAATTGTGCTATACATGGATAATTATTATTTTTTTAATATACATGCAAAATTCCCTTTGGGAATTTATCCTTCATAGCATATTTTTGGCTCATCGTTACAATTGTAGCCCATGTTTTTAAATAATTTCATTCATAGTACATTTTGCCCAAAATTCCTATTTAGACTTCTATCAATTGAACTGATAGATTTTAGATTTCTATCAGTTCAACTGATAGACTTTAGACTTCTATCAGTTCAATTGATAAACTTCTATCTCGATAGACTTTAGACTTCTATCAGTCAACTAATAGGCTTCTATCAGTTCAACTGATAAACTTTAGACTGCTATCAATTCAACTGATAGACTTCAATCGACAAACTGATAGGCTTCAATCACTTTTGTGCCACAAATGAATAAGTTTGGAAATTTTATTTTTTTATAATATATATGCAAAAACCCCTTTATTTATATATGTTTTTTTACATTAAAATTAATCAATGGAAATTGGATCTGGCTTATGTAAATGGATGTAGACTTTTTCTTGTCAAACAACTATAAATATTTGTCCTATTGTTAGTTTGTTGTACGTTAGAAAAGATCATGAAGAAGAAAATCGGCCCCAAAAGCATCATATCCAATGAGAGCATAGAAATCGAAGAACCTGAAAGAGAGAATGAAAAAATAGAAGACAAGAAACAAAGAGAAGAGAAGAAACCAGAATCTTATGTTCAAATAATATATGGAAGTTCAATACCACCACTGGTACAATCATATTATGTAAGTTCAAAACCACCAATGGTGCAACAAAATTGTGGAAGTTTTATACCACCAATGGTGCAACCAAATTATGGAAGTTCAATACCACCAATGGTGCCACCAAGAAGTTCATTGCCACCAAGAAGTTGTCAACTCCACCAGTGGTACAACCAAATCAAGGCAATATGTTGCGGCCGCACTCGATTAATATTCCATTGTATGAGGGTCGACCGTCTTACCAATATTATAGTGATGTATCAATGAAATCACTATCTTTCATCAAACAGTCGATTCACAACATCTACTATGGAGAGGACGACAGGAAGGAATATAATGTAGACAATCATTCGACTATTACAAACCAAGAAAATTTACTTAAATGCTATGAGACTCGTGTTCATTATTGTTATCTTGACCGTAAATTATGAACAACGCTTAAGTAGAGTTTCTTTTTGAGTAATTTGAATTCTTGACATTTGTATTATAAGTTGATACATGATGTCAATTTAATTATGTTCTAATTGTCCAATAAAATGGTCATTTGCTTCATATTTTCATATTTGAAGTGAGTTATTTGAATTTCTAATATTTTATCATGAATTGATACATTAGGCCAATTTAGTTATGTTCTTATTGGCCAATAAAATAGTTATTTATTTTGTTCTATGTATAGAAACTATACAGTTTTGCCCAATTATTGATTTTTGGTTAAATGGTATTTTAATCGATGTATTTTGAGATTTGTTTTCTACTAAAAAAAATACTTTATGGTAGGTTTACTTTTATTGATATTTTTCCTTCTCTAAGCTTTAAAAAATATATACATTTAGTCATAGCATTAAAATTAGAGTAGAACTTAACTGCTAGGCAACACCTATTTTGTGCTACTAACAAGTAACAACGTTTCATCAATTTATTAAAAGCAAAATTTTGGGATCCAATTACTTATATGGACACATTATTATCCTTACTTTTTTTTTTTTTGTTTTGTTTTTTTAGAATTTATTATCCTTACATTGTATTAGGAAGAATATAGAGGAAGGGATGATGTGGTAATGATATAGTGGTAAGATTAAAAAAATATAATTTATGAAACAATAAAAAGAATATATAAAAAATAAATAATCTAAGCAAAGATCTTCAAGAAAAAAAAACAAAAAATGCCAATAACTTGCTTCAAAATTTAAAACTTTTTTTTCGAATAATGAATTTTTATGCATACAATTAGCAAATCATCCCACCCAATCACAATTTTCAAAACCCAATGTATAAAACAAAAGGGTCATACAGAATTTAAGTGTTTGATTAAGGTATCTTCATTTGAAAAAATTAACAAAAAGTCCACTATTAAGATTAATTTCTAATTATGTGATTGGCTAGCACGTTGAACAAAAAACTCAAAGCCAATCCCAACAAAACCAAGCTTGAGCCACATTCCTTCACAATTAACAAAAATGGGAAAATGCATAAACACAACCCAATTTCCACAGCTGCAAAAGATCAAAGATTTCATGTGTTGCAATGGAGAAGACACCAATTTGGCAGTGTCAATTGAAAATATAGCTTGTAAGGCTTATGAAGGCCTAAAGCTAACAAGCCAAGCCTTTACAACTTCAAGTGCTGTGCTAGAAGTTGGGCATAAGGCTCCTCCGATTCCTGTTCGTATTGATGATGATAATGATGATGACGATGACGATGACGATATTATCAAGCCTGTAGATTTGTGCAAGCTTCGAAAGGCCATTGTTGTTGTCAGCAAAGAACAGCTTGAGTTGCTCTTGAGAAACTCCAAAATGTTTGGCTCTAAAGGCATTGCGGTTCGATTCTCCGATAGTTTCAAGTTCGACGAACATATCCCCAGATGGCGCCCCGCCTTGCCCACCATTCCAGAGGCTCACAAGTACTAGTTTTGTTCTTTCACTCAAGAAAGTTTTTGTTGAATTATAGGTTTGATACCTAAACTTTTAAGTTTGTGTTTATTTAGTCTCCTTATTTTGAAAAGTTTTAAAGAAATAAGTCTTTAGGTTCTATTACAAACTTTTGAAGCTCTTTATTTGGCATGAGTGGAAGGGAGGGGTTGGGATATGGTTTTTTTTCTTCTTTTTTCTCCTTGATTGGTGGAAGGGGTAAATGAAAACCACTATTAATGCCCCGTAACAAACAAGATTTTCTTTCACTTTCACTCTTAACCTCTGATATTAAAATAAAGTTTTTTGTCACTTTCACTCTCAACCACCCATAACACATCCACCTATCCATGTTTTATCTCCTCCAAACCCTCGTAACAAACAAGATTTTATCTCCTTCTGTTGGTTGATATAATTAAATTTACCTCAACCCATTAGTTTAGATTTTTAGATTGATTGGTGGTTTAACATAATTCAATACCTTCAAATCTCTCGTACCAAACACCGCCTAAATTGACAACCGTGAAAGCAGAGGAAACTAATGGGACACTAGATTTTAGCTTAGTATCATCATCTAGAAATGATTGCTAGACCATCTTTGTTTTTTTTTTTTTTTTTTTTGGGAAAATAAGCAATCTTGTGTGTATTGTTCTGAGTACATAACATGGCATCAATTATTTACTACAAAAGCTCAAGCAGATGACATTAATGTGTGTACATAGCAGAGCACATATTGCTAAAACAAACTTATTCCTTAGCAGCTAGTCATAATACAAACTAATTTTGTATCTGCATAAAAATAAGAACAAGAATTAATTGATATAACCAAGTCTGCTTCTGGATCCATTTTCTTTCTTCTATGCATTTCCTCTGCAAGTTATCAAGTTGATAACCTACGACTACAACACAAGGAATCAATCAGTTCATTAATGGTGAAAAATGAAACAAAGAACTTTAAAACAAATTTGAAATCTGAAATTGTTAGAAATTAGAACCTTTTGGAGTAAAGGATCCTGGCGTTTTTCTTTTCCTTAACTGATTTTTCTGTCTTCAATTTCTTGGATTCAACTTCCATGGCCTTTGTTAGTGCATCAACTTTTTTCATAAGCATCTGCCAAAAAGTTCATCTTATTCAAGAAAAAGCTCAAGGGAAGGAGATATATATGGATAGAAAGAGAATGGTTGGATGATTTACCTTTATTTCTTCATTTTTTGCAACCAAGTTACCATCTTTCACTTCACATTGCTTCCTCAAATTGATCACCTCCTTCTGTATATTATCATACAGAAAACCCGAAACCGTATCTTCCACTTTGACTTTCTTCTGTTCTTTATCATTGATTTCTTGAGATGCTGCTATTATGGTAGCATCTCTGTTTTCTTTGTTTCCCCTCATTTCATTGCCTTCCTTTTCACCATTATCAACCACTCTACTTCTACTAGAAGCCCACGGTCGCCTTTTCATCACGTTTTCGCGGGCCGAGGCGTATTTGTTCTTCAAGCTGCTGGATCGAGCTAACTCCGGTGCAGCGGTCTTTTCATTTTCTGTATTTGCTTGCACATGAATGCTAGAGCTTTTGGTGATGGATGAAGGCCTTGACAGTGATGTTGACCTCTTCATTCCATTGCTTGTCAAAAATCCTAAGATGTTATTGGATCCTTCTGTTTTAGGGGAAATCAGCATTTGTTTTAACCCTTCTTCCAATGTTTTTAATCTCAGCTTGAATTTTTCCTACAGTTTGATAAAGATTTCAGCAAATAAAAATGAAATAATGTCTCTTTGTATTAAACAGAAAAGGTGACATTTATATATTCACCACCTTGAGTTGTGTTTCTGCCTTTGCTGTTCTTTCACACACATCTAACTTCTCTTTCATTCTTTGCAACTCTGCCTATGATTTTGTCAAAAACTAAGTTAAGCCATAAAATTTCAAAACTCTTACAAACCAAACTCAGGCTTGGCAAGTACCTGCAATATCTTTCTCTCTTCATGCCACTGCTTGACAGGCATACCTTTGTCATTTTCATCCTTCCGATCATTAGCTGCCATAGTAGCAACACGGTGAGCCGAGACTTTAGCTCTAGCCAATTCTCCCTCAAGAGTCCTCTTTTCCTCCTGATACTTGCTCAAATCAAGGTCAATTAACTGACAAGTGATTAGTACATCAAAGAACATGTTAAGTCATTCTATAAACTTACATGTAACGCTTCAATCTGTCGCTCGGAATCTTGAACCATGTTCGCGGTGGCACCTCCGGATAGAATGGTTTCCTCTAGATTTTCAATGGTTTTGCCAAGCCTTTCGACCTCGATTCCTTTTTGACGATTGGTTTTCTCCAGGATCCTGTTCTCTTCCTGGTTGTAAATCCATGAACATGGTTAGTTTTTTCACAACCAGCCTTTAAGAAATGCAATTAGTTTAAGTAAAAAGTATCAAATTGCCTGGAAAATTTCAATCTGCCTCTTCAGCTCAAAGTTGTGATTTTGAACTTCCTCAACAAGGAGACTTCTGTCAAGAGCACTTCGCAGAATCCTCTCCGCTTCGAGCAACGCCGCTTCCTTAAACTTCACGAGACGCTCCAAAGCTTTCTTATCCTCCTGCAGTAATGCAACCTGAAAGGCACAAACCAAAGCAACTTAAACTTTTACAATTTGGTATGTAGAAACAGTTTATGACAAGTTTCATGGCTCACCTCGTTTTCGTACATTTTGATTTCGGCTTCGAGAGGAGCTACGAAAGATGCAATGGTAAGAGAATCATCATCTTTCTGATTTGCATATACCCTTTTGAGAGTAGCTTCAGCAGCATGTTGTGCTGCCACTGCATCTTTCTTCTCTCCTGTTAGTCTCTTTATTCTAAGGTTCTATATATTCATAACTTGAATTATGAGCTTATCAAGTTAGTATAAGTAAAAAATAGACTCCAAAGACAAACCACCAACCTTGTGTTCAAGAAGATTTTCAGTGGCTCTAAGCTTGTCATCAAGTTTATGAACTTCACTTTTCAGCTGAGAATTATAAATTGAAAACACAGTTAGGAGTTAAAATCATGTTAAAGAATCCATTCCCTATATGTAACTAATGTGATTATAGATTGTTCAAGAAATAACCTCTTCTAGAGCCTTATTTTTCTGGGCTTCTCTGGCTTTTAAGACCTTGATTTCACTGTGAGCAGCTCCCAGATCTCTGTTCTTCTCTGTAAAGTTTGAAAAAATCTCCATGAAAAGCGTAATACTGATAGACAAAAGTTCGGTTATAAAAGTAAAAAAAATAACACAGATAGACAGATATCTAAGAACTAGAGGGGTACAAACAAAACGAGAATCTAAACAACCCGAACTGCCCGACTCAAACCGTTATAATTTTATTTAAACTTGGTTGGATTATGATTTTATAATTTTCACTCAATTGCAACTATTTTCGAATTGGTCAATTTTAACTTGTTCAATCCAACCAAACCCAACATAACTCGAATGGAAAATAATATTATATATGTAAGAATAACTAGTAAAACAGGTTCCTAACATATCAGATAAAAAAAATTTGAGAAACATATCAGATAAAATTAGTAACTTAGGTTTAAGTATCATAGCATGAATATTTTTTTACACTTATGGGTTATGAGTTGAGCTTAGAGAGAAAAAAAGAATGAACACATTCTGAGAATCCAAATCCACCCAACCCAAAAATATACTAGTTCGATGGATTGATGGGTTGATCAAAACGAAAATTTAAGCCTCGTTTAATAACCATTTTGTTTTTTGTGTTTAGTTTTTGAAATTTAAGCTTACAACAATTATTATACCATATTTTTTTACATGAATATCTACATATTAACTATATTTGTAGAAACCAAGCAAAAATTTGGAAACCAAAAAAAAAAAGTTTTCAAAAGTTTGTTTTTGTTTTTTAAATTTAGTTAGCATTCGCCTACTCTCTTAAAGAAAGTTAGATACATTATATAAAAATAGTGTACATTGTAAAAAATATGAGTAAAAATAAGCTTAAATTTTAAAAACCAAAAACAAAAAAAGCAAATAGTTATCAAACAGAGTCTTAGTTAATCTAGAAATTCCTCGAATCCAACTCAACTTGCCCATGTGCCTAACAACATTTCAATTAATTTTATATAGACAAAATGAAGCTCAGATTAAACAACCAAAATCATCTATTGGGTTTCACTAACAATTAGAGCAGTGAGATATAATCAGTTCATGACTTTATCTTGTAAGACTAAAAAAACTAATGGGGTCACTTTGAAGAACACATTCCACTGCAAAATAAACCAATGTGAAGAAAAGAAGAACCTGAGAGAAGGTTCTGCAAACGGTTGAGCTCCAACAGAACATGATCAGAATGAACAACAGAAAGATCATCTCTGCCGACATGTTCCTCGTAACTCATCATTTGAACAACACGATTTCCAACACAAACACAACAGAGGAAGAACAGTGAAAAATTTAAAATAAAATTAAAAAAAAAAAAAAAAAAAAAAAAAAAAAGTGGGATGGAATTTAAAATAAAAGGGAAGAAATGGGCTAATGGGGTTTTGCTTTTTCTGTTTTCCAGTTGACCAAAATTTTCAAAAACGCAATTTCATAGGGTTTCTTCCCTCCTCTTCAAAGTAACGGTCACTTTCTTCTTTCATATCTATATTTAAATGCAGAACAAAGATTTTCCTTTTACAATCTTCAACCGCTAATCTACTTGATTACAAAAACTAATTATGATTATTACTCTTTTCAAAAACAATTATGATTAATATGATCAGTTACCACAACACAACAATCACATCAGGCAATGTACATTTAACATTGCTTTGTATCCTTCAAAAAAGAAGACAAAAAGATTTAACTTAATGTACACTATGGATACGATTGTGTGAAATTATATAACATTGTTTTGTATCCAACAATCTTGTCGGGAAATGCACATTTAACTTTCTAAATCATGCTTCTCTTTCACTTGAACTTAAATTCTTGTCATGTCTGCAAATATGGGTCAGTAAGATTTAAGTTAAACACCAATAAACTTCGGGAAATATTCTCGTACGTACGTGATAAATTTTGAAAAGTCATGAATTTGAATCTTCACGCTTTCTATGCAACATGATTTACGCATATTCATTATATAGAATTACTTTCAGCTTCCTGATAAATAATACTATTTAAGTAAATGGAGGTGAGAAAGCTCTATACGCTTAAGTGATGGCTGTGGTATTGAGAATAACAATGGGGATTGGTTTCGTGAATATCAGCGCCTTACCGAGGCTCTTTTCGCAGAATCTTCCCTCACCCAGGAACAGCAAGTATGTTAGTAGGGAACTAATGAAAGAGATTAGTAAGGACTCATTTGGCAACGTTCTTCTTTCGTGTTTCTTATTTCCTATTTCTTGTTTCTTGTTTTTAGAAAATTAGAAACAGAAACGAGAACGCTAATAGACGAATCCTAAGCTTCTTAAGATGGTGATGGGACTGCAGCTATGGATCGCTATAAATTTAGCATTTCCCTAACTGATTGATCTTAAGAGTGGAGATTATTGGGTATGGTAGTTAATCTAACTAGTTGTCTGAATCCACTTCTCATATTGAGACAAAACATTCAAGTTGTAAATTGTTGTCCAAGCTGTTAACTCGTTTTTATTTGTTCAGTAAATAACAACATGCTTGGCTAGGCCAACAAGCGAAAGCTCAATCGACAAAAGTGAAAGCTCAATCGACAAAAGTGTGTCTGGCTAAACTATTTAAGAGATGCAGAATTATCATCTGAGGCTCCTCCAGCGCTGTACATCAATTCACAAGCTTCTGGACAACTCAGCATACATGATTTTGGTTCATGGATGAATGATTTATTTCAATATTCGTATGACAAACAACAGCTCTCTTAATTGCAAATATGTACCTTGTGTTCAAAGAAAAAAAAAATAGCAAATATGTACCTACTATGACACAATCTTGGATGCTATATAAAAAGTATACTTAATGGTTTGATCATGGTCAGAGCTTAGATGATTACTGAATGTTTTGAATCTTCATCATAGTTAGAACTTAGATGAATGGGACAGAATTCTTTCTTGAATGAATTTGGGACCTCTTTCTGACAGATGGGATGGTCTGTTTCAAATAGATGAATTGTAGAAAACCTTCAGGGAAAATCAATGACACGGCCCAAGTTTCAACACAAGACCTTCTTCTCAACGATTCGGCAGTCCGCAAGGATTTAAGCACATGACATTTATTTTGATACCATGTTGAATTATGTTAAATCATCAATCAACTCAATAAACGCCGATGGATTGAAGTAAATATAATCATATCAACCAACAACTTTGGATTATACTTTACAATAATCTATTTTCATCCATTACATAACAAGAAAGAGAGAAAAGAAAGTCTTGCCTAATAATACAGAAAGGAGAAGAATATCATATTCTATTAAAAAGAAACAGCAAAGGGAGTTGTACTCCAGCAACATTATGCTCACATAGTAATCAGTAATCATGTTGAATTAAAAAATAAATAAATAAAAAGAAACATAGAAAGAAGATGTGAACACTATGTGTTAAATAGAAACTAACACCCTAGTAAGTTCCAAGTACAGGCTGAGCTGAACAATAAAACTCTTTCAAGAAATGCAGATGACAGAACAAAACACAACCAAATCATTATTTCAAGAGAGATGATAGTCATTAATCTTGATGAGGCCATATAAAGGCCCCCATTGCAAAGGCTCTCTTCTCCTCCAAGCTGCCATGAAAACTCAATCCATATTCCTTGAGAAGCAAATCCACCTTCCATTCCTCCATATTCTGATAATCTGCCTTGTTGTAGTGAGGGTAATGAAGAGGCATTTGAAACCCAGAATTGCACATTTCTTCATAGCCCCTTTTCCCTTTTGAAGTTCCATCTTCATCTAACATCTCCAAATCTCCATTGTCATAGCCAAGAAGATAGCATGTTGAATGAAGCAGCTCTTTTAAAGCTATGCCCATCTCTCTTTCTAAGGAAGAAACAGAGAGTGACAGAGAAGGGAAAGGTTTGAGTTTAGAGGCAAGAGGTTGTGAATGGAAGGCAGCCATATTTATAGGTAGGAGATAGCAAAAGAATAAACAAAACTTAGCTGGTTTTGTGCCAACGAGTGACCTAGTGGTCAAGAGCATCCCGAACAACTAAGATGTGATCGTTCAATCCATGTTTGTCAATCTACCTAGTAATTAATTCACTTTAACTTTATTTGGCTATAAAGTGAGGCGACATGTCCCGTAAGAATAGTTAAGGTACGTGCAAGTTGGTTCAAACAGTCACGAATATTATTTTTTTTAAAATGGTGGTTTTGTGTAGAGAAATCGCCATTGATCTTGATTTGGGAAAATTACATTTTTAGTCCCCAAGTTTGAGTTTGAGTAAAAGTTTCTATTTGGTCTTTATGTTTTAAAGTCAACTATTTTTATCTCTTAGACATTTCAATAATATTCAATTTTAGTCTATTCCATGTCTTCTTTTTTATTTTAATTGAAAAATCGAAGCTTCGTTCCCCTATATCTAGGGCACCACTGGCCCGTTCCTAGAATGCGCATCGAAATACTTCGAAGGTATTGTAGTTTAAGTGCATTCCAGCGGCCTCAAACCATGGATCTCTCGAAAAAGTATGTCTTGCCGTCCTTAATCCCAACCGTTGGACTGCCTCTTGAGGACAGTCCATTCCATGTTTTAATATGGGATCAAATAGAAACTATGCTCGATTAAAAATGTATTCTTTTTTTTCTTTTGGTTTTGTTTGGAAGGTTGGTAATGGCTAATGATTTCGTCAAGTCCTTTTGAATTGAACCTGGAGTTGCGTATAGAGATACAAATTTGACGTTAAGGTTCAATAATTGCAAATGGTTTGTTGTTGATGAGAATGAAGAAATTAAGGTCCCTTTTTTGTTTTGACAGAAAAAGTTCAAAGTTGCAGTTGGAATGAAAAGAAGAAATTATGGATCTGATTTTTTTTTTTTTTTTTTATTATGAATACTGTTTGAAATTTTAACTTTTTTATTATCGAATCATAATACATGTCAAATGAACTAAGCTCATATTGACTATTGTAATTATAGATTGATTCTATGTAATATATTGAATACGAAATAAACCCAGCAGTTTACAAGAACAAGACAGCTATTGTGGAAGTTCTATTGGTTTTTCAATCGTTTTTCTTTTATTAAAAATGACAACTTTTTGTGGGTTCTTGGTAAAAACAAGAAAAAAAAATAATTATGAGTTTAGCTGTTGTACTTTTAAATCCGCAATTAAATTTTTTTTTTAATTTTGAAAAACATTAAATGAGTATTTGAATTTTCAACTATGTCTAGTAATTTTCTAAGTTTTAAAATGTCTAATAAAAATATTAATTTTCTTTGAAAAATATCAGTTTGATGTTCAAATTGTAATAAATGAAAAGGTAAAAAAATGGTGAGGTATTTGAACAAATTTTTTTCCAATATATTATTATTATTCAATTTCCCTCCTGTCACCATTTATTATTTCATAACTATTTTTCTATCTTGCATAACTAATATTCATTTTTTTATGATAAATTAATCTTTTGTTTTCTTCCTAATAATTTCCTACAACACAATAATAAGTTTTTTAAAAAAAAAAAAAAAAAACAGTAATAGTTATTATACACTTCACATTCAAGTAATGGTTTCTTTAAAAATACAGCTTGTATTTCCATTTCCACGACCTCGCTTTAATGGTTATTTGAAATCTGTCACACATAGGATTACGTGGCAACTATTTAATGTTTTTTTTAACAGGCAACTATTCGATGTCATGCAAATTAATGCATCATCATTTAATTCTTTGTGTCCATTTATTAAATCTCTATCTTTGATGATTCTGTTGCCAGCTGGGTTGAGTCCCCTTTAGCACAAAAAGAATTCTTAATTTTATACTCCTAATAGGTTTGAATTGAGTTGTGGTTAACTTTTTATCCACTTCACAATTTCGGTTGATCACTCTTCTAATCAAACTCAAACTTTCTATTATCTAATCAAGTTGGATTGGATTGGATTGGTTTACACCAATATATTTTTTGTTTTAAAATATATATCAGTCAAAGGATAAATATCGATTATCAAAAAGATATAATTTTATTCGCTTAGATGTGGCATACTCAAATTTCAAGAAAAAAGTATATGGATACAAATATATTAAGAACATAAAAATAAAGTGGCATAAATCTATGTTAAAAACATAAAATAAAAAAGTGGAGCCTGAGTGAGGGAACCCACAATGTGGCATAAATCGATTTAGCTTCAACCCAATTCAACTCTTATAATTTAAGTTGGGTGGTTTAGGTTTGTCAGATTAACAGTTCATTTGTACACCTCTAGTTAATATATAAGCAAACCAGCACCTACAAGTAGGGGTGATTTCGGTTCGATTTTTGTCGGTTTTGTACCAAACCGACAATCGAACCGATATCTTCGATTTTCAAAAATGGATCCGATCCAATATCCAATAAAATATAGAACCATTGGTTCGATTTTTCAATATCAAAAAATGGATCTGATCCGATCCAATGTCCAATTCTATTTAATATATCAAAAACAATATTTCTCATATAAAAAGAAACTTCTCATAAACCACTATTTTTTTAAGGTTAGAAGTACTTTTGACTTATTCAAAATTATCTAAAGATGTTTTTTTACTTGAAATAGGAGTGAATTAAAGAAATATTAATAGAAGAAATATGACTTTATATGAATTATTGACAATATATATGTATATTTCGATTTGGATTTTAAAACGAAAACCAGAACCGATCTAATATTTTCAATTTTTTCAAATTACAAATCGATATGTCTAATTTTGTGCTAAAAAACCGATCCAATCCATTGGATTGGATTGGTTCGGTTCGGTTCGGTTCGGTTCGGTTCGATTTTTCGGATTTTTGTTGCACCCCTACCTACAAGAATGTCAACACATAAGTAGCAAATAAAAACCAAATATATTTTGATTTGGTTGAGGTTGTATGCAAATTCAAAGTCCAACTGCTCTTCTCACAACAGCTTGTTTACAAAACCCACCTACTACAACTGAGAGAAGATTGTACCCAAACCCATATTTTCAATTTCACAGACAACTAAATAAATGAAGCCGCACATCAAAAGCCGACATCCTCTGCTTTTGGCGGCGGCTCTGTGGACCATAAAGCAAGAACCTTTCCCCTTCTTTACCCTCCATTAATGGCGGACATCCCCAGGATTAGCGGATGGAGCTGGAGCAGCCTCTGTTTTTCACATTCCTTTCTTCATCGGAATCCTCACCCTTTCATAGACTTTTGCTAACTTAGTCAACTAGGCAGCCAGACAAGACACTGATTGGTCACACGTGTGTGCTCAATCCCACTCATATTTTTTAGATTCCACTTTGTTCTTTCCTTAATACAGTTCTAATTTGAAGCTAATTCTGAAAGCAAAAGAACAGCTATGAATGGTGGTGTTGTTTTCTGCAGATTTTTCTGGTTTTGTGTTTGGCTTTCATGGTTTCTTGGTAACTTCTTTTCTTTGTTCTATTTTGGTGGGTCTTCTTGTTCTTTTGATTTTTACTTATACCCTTGTTTTTCTTTTGTGGAATTCAGCTATCATGGCTGTTCATTTGGGAGCAGTTCAGGCAGCTGCAAGTGTAACAAGAGGTGGCATTGCTTGGATGTCTCTTCAATCTTCTATCAGTAGTAAGAATCTTCGAAATTGATGAAACTGATAGCATCATCTAATGTTGTCTTTTTTATACATAAGAAAGGAAAACATTTCATGTTACAGAGGTTTTAAGATAAGTTTTGAACCTTGCGTTTAGGAAGTTGAACATTAAACTTTAGTTCCTAAAAGAGGGGGCTTGCATATAGATTATCTCATGAACTAGCTATACATCTGGGAGGAGGAACTCGTGTATGTCATTCTAGTAGCATCATCTAATATGTCCCTAAGAGATGGCATGGTGGTCGAACACTTAGGGTTTGAAAGTGTACTCCCCTCAATGTTCTAAGTTCGAGACTTATCTGTAACATTAATTTGTAGACACCTCTCATAAATTCATTCCTTCGATATCTCTCGGTGCCTAGCCTAGTGACGGATGTGGTTACCCTGGGTATAGTAATGTGTCTACCTCTATCTCCATTCCTTCCATATCTCCTAGTTCCTGGCCTAATGAGGGGCATGATTAACTTAGATATAGTAGATGGAGTGAAGCTCCAATTTTCCAATTTAAAAAAAAAAACATCATTTAATGTTGTCATTTACTTGTGTACCGTGAATCTCATTCTGAATAGGTAGAGAGATGGACCGAATTGGATCGGAATGTTCGAAAGACGACGTCCTAGTATTTCAAGGCCAAAAAGCTCCACTTCCAGATGGGATTCCAGCATACAGTGTTCAGATATTAAATTCGTGTGCTTCAGGCTGCAGCATCTCCAACATTCATGTCAAATGTGGGTGGTTCAGCTCAGCCAGATTGGTGAATCCTAGAGTTTTCAAGAGACTCAATTATGATGATTGCCTTATCAACAATGGCAAGGCTCTTGGTCCTGGTCAAACTCTGTCATTTCAATATGCTAACACTTTTCCTTACCCTCTTTCTGTATCTTCTGTAACTTGTTCTTCTTAACTTGACCAGCCCATGTGGGCCATCATAATTGTGAATTGTCATTTAGTTTTCAAAGAATTTCATCTTCTGGGTTATATATATAAATTTATAATACATGGTTGAGGTGTGAATTCATATTCTTCTCACATTATAACATTTGATAAGTCATGAAGTTCACTTTTCATAGATCAAGCCTTCAGTGCAGAATCTCTTATACTCTATTCTCTGTCAATTCTGAGATATTTTAGTAAAGAACATATTTCTTATTCCATTATAATCAGGAGTTTATCACAGTTATTCAGGGACAAAGCTAGAAGTTCTAATAGTAATTACTAAGGTCACGTTTGATAACCATTTTGTTTTTTGTTTATGAAATTTAAGCCTATTTCTATTCAAATTTCCTATCATGTGCTCCATCTTTCCTACAATGTATTCATCTTTCTTTAAGAAAGTGGGAGAATACTAACCAAATTTTAAAATCATAAACAAGTTTTTGGAAGCTATTTTTTTTGTTTATAAATTTTGGTTTTGTTTATTAAAATATAGGTAAGATGTAGATATCCAAATAAAGAAAAAGGTATAGTAAGGTAATTGTTGTAGGCTTAAATTTCATAAACAAAAAACAAAAAACAAAATGGTTATCAAAGGGGCCTAAGAGTTTGTTTGTTGTTCAAGAAACAGTTTGACATTTCTGTCCATTCGATATCCAGTATCCACTTAGGATTAGCTTGCTGATCTATTCATCAAGCACCTCAAGAGGCAAACCTATGACTTCTTCAACCTTAAGTTTGAGGGGGTACATTGAGATTTAGATTGTCGTAAGCAAATAATCGGTTTTACATCACTGTTAAGCTTAGTTCTTGCAGTTTCTGCTGTAGTAGAGTTGTTAAAGAATCTACCATGGTTACCTACCTAAAAATTAATTTTCTAATTTCCTTGATATCCAAATATTATAGGGTAAGATGCTATATCTCATGGACAATAGTCGTGGTACACGTAAACTATCCTAGCCAATCACTGATCTCAAAAAAAAGTTGTTAAACAGTTTTGTAAAGCTCTATTTAAGTGAGCATTCTGTAAAGTTTTAATGTATTGAACAAATAATGAAATCACATTGCCTAGCTCATTCTCTTCCTTAATTTCTTTAGTACCAAGAAAAAATGGTCTTCTAGAAATTAATTTCTTATAGATTTCCTTGACATACAAATGTGGCAAGATTAAGTGATATGTCTTATGACAATAGTGAAGGTGCACGTAAGACGGTCCGGAGCCCTACAGATATTTAAAAAAAAACATTTTTTATATAACGAAATCAACTTTCAAACATAAGGTTTTTGTAATCCAAGACAAAATTAGACTCGTTTTTGGGGCAAATCCATTCATAGAGTGTGCTCTCGACATTACATCCATGAATGGTTTGATTTAAGGGATATCTCAAACACATAGCATAGTCAAGTTACATTACAAAACCGAATCAATTGGGATATAATCTAATCATAAAGCCAGACAAGCTTAATCCAAGAAAATTCTAACTGTAAGGAGGCAATTGTTAATAAAAAGAAGCAAACAAGAACGAACAATCGGACACAAACTTCATATCATTAATCAATAGGCATAATCATAAGAAAATTCATTGACACCAACCATAGCAGAAAGAACCTGAGACATAATAAAAATAGAACCCCCAAAAATAGCCAAAACAAGAACAGCAGTAATGGGGTTTTTCAGCAGCTCAAAAATGGGCAAAAAGATAGTGTAAAGAGCACCAGAACTCACAGTAACAGCGTAAATCGCATATCTTCGAACATTGTCCCAAAACTCCTCCACCAACGGCCCTTCAGGCCCCAAAGCCAACGCCCTGTCGCCGTCGCAGCCCATCAGAAACAGAGCAACGCCCACCGACACGGCTCCGATGATCAGAAACCGCGAGCTTTCACTTGGGTTTGCTTCGATTGTCGTGAAATTTGATGGGTGGGGGATTTTGAGGGATTTGGGCGGAGATTGAGGCGGCGAAGAGGATGCGAGTGGCCGGAAAGGGATTTTCCGACGGGAATTGGGGCTGATTGGAATTGATGGGGGAGAAATTGGGGGGGTTTTGAAAGTGGGGAAGATTGGGAGGTGGATTTGGGATTTGAAAGTGGTAGCCATTGTTGTTGAGTTTGTGGATCGAATCGAGCTCGAGATGTTATCCAGAGTGTGGGATTAATATTATGGGATAAGGAAGGATTAGTATGTTAATGGAGAGTTAAGAGCCTATCCTTTCGGTTGCTATTTAATTTTTATGATTTTAAAAATTAGAATTTAATTCATATATTTTTATTAAAAAAAAAAAAATTTGAGCTAAATAAAATATAATTTTTATCGTAGGTGTAATCGTTAGCATATTTAATATATGGAAACTCACCATTCATAATAAGTAATATGACTTATAATTTTGGGGCTTTTGTATGTATATTACAAAATGGATAAAATATTACATGAATAGCACAATAATAAAAATATTTGCATATATAGCAAAAATTGTAAATTGATAGACTTCATATTGATAGATTCTATTGATAAAGGGTGATATAATCAATTACTAATAAATAAAGTAAATTGATAGACTTCCATCAGATTCTATCAAGAGTCTATCAATAAGAACTGATAGAATCAATCACTGATAAAATTGATAGACTTCCATCACTAGAGAATGATAGATTCTATCAAAGTCTTCTATCAAAAAAAGTAAATAATTTTTTTTCTTAAATGGCAGAATTTGCTATAAAAGAATTATTTTTAAAAATGTGTTATAATTGTAAACTGTGGTAAAAAAGTTGTTACACAGCGCAAATTCCTATAATTTTATCACTAACATATAAGGGTTCGTTTAGTAACGTTCTTGTTTCCTGTTTCTCGTTTCTTGTTTCTTATTTTTTAGAAACAAACTTGTTTGGTAACTGTTCATGTTTCTTGTTTCTAAAATAAATGAGAAGCGTTTATAAACTTTGGCTAAAAAAAGAGAAATTTTTTTTTGTAATAATATACGATGTTTGTATATATAAAATTCTGTACACATGAAACAAATATAATCTTTGGCACAATGATAAGCTAATGTTAAAGTTTTTTATTTGTACTTGGCCACCCAGGTTCGAACCATGAGTAAGTATTTTTTTGTTTTTGCTTTTTTTTCATTTCAGTTTTTTATTATTAAATTAACTTTTCAATTTTAATTCATTAAATATATATTCATATATTATTTTAATTCTTTTTATATATAAATTATTTATTATTTTATTTTCAATTTATAACCAATTTTATATTTATTTTTTAAAATTAACTTCTCTAAATAATAATATTTATATTTGTATGTTATTAGTTCAATATATACTAATTGTTTTATTTATAGAATATCTTAATTAATATAGAAATAACGTTTATATTTACTCATATATTTAATTTTTTTATTTATGCTTAAAAAAATTATTTTTATTTTATTTCTTAATTTTATTATAGATACATAAAATTTTAAAATATTTAGTATGTGTATTTTTTTTTTTTTTTAGTACATAGTAGTTTCGAATTTTTTTAATATTATTTTAATATTTTACAGTAACAACATTTCACTTTAATATTTTACAACTACAACATTTTCAAAACATATCATTTCTAAACAATGATTTAAGTGAAGATAACATATCAAATTTGTTGTTAAATTCATATTAAAATTTATGTATTTTTTTACTAAAATAAAATTATATATTTATGCTAAAATATGTATCATTTTAATAATGATTTTAATGTTTGTAATATTTATAAAAAAAAATCTAAAAACAAGAAACAAAAAATTGCTTACAAACAAGTTTGTTTCTGTTTCTCGTTTTTTTTAAGAAACAAGAAACATGAACAATTATCAAACATATTATTGTTTCTTATTTTTAAAATACAAGAAACGGGAAACAAGAAACAAGAACTAAGAAACAGAAAACAAGAAACAAGAAACAAGATTGTTATCAAACGAGCCCAATAACTCATTTTCAAATACTTAATTCACCAATAAAAATAACAATGACTATTTTTTAAGGTTTATCAAACTAGAATAACAAAATTCTAATTTTTAAAATCATATAGACTAAATTTTATATGTCTTCAAGAGGATTTTGTATGTATAATATTAAAAAATGACAAATTATAGTTGAGATCCTTTGGGTTCCCCCCATCCGGGTTGAGTCGGATGTTTTAAAGGTGATAAATGTCATTAATGGTGATCATCCAGATTTTACTGAATTCAACAATATTATAGTTGATCTCGTCTTTAGAGATTGTGAACATTACTCATTGTAATAGGGATTGTAATTGTGTGGCTGATGTTTTAGCCAAACAAGTTGTTCCTATGGATTTTAGGTGGATCTCCCCTCTCTCTTATGTGGAGAATAGAGTTGGTTTTTGGAGGGGGACTCTCCCCCCGGATGTTGGCTATGCTTTGGAGTCAGATTGTTTGAGTTTGTTGGTTGATATTGTTTGGATGAATTGGTTTTTTCAAAAAAAAAAAAAAGAGACAAATATCTTCATTTATAACACAAAATCAAAACCAATTCATTTGTAACATGAAATTCAAATTGAGTTCTATCACCAATAGAATTCACTCAATAATAGAATTCTATTACTTGTTGAATTTTATTATTAGTAGATTCATTTATGGTTGAATTCTATAACGGATAAAAAAGCATATACGATAGATGAATTATTTTAAAAATTATGTTATTGAAGTGTAAATTCCCTTTTTTCAAACCATAGGGATTAAAAAAAAAAAATTAATGAGAACTAAATTTTAGTTTTCTTCCTATCATTTTATCATTAGACAGAATATTAATGATTGGAAAAGTAGTGAAAAATAAAATACATAACTTTTTTATGGAATTTTTTATGAGTAGAAATATATGTGTGTGTGTGTGACCGCAAAAAATTTAGAAAATTTTAGTATAGGGATTCAAGATTTAAGTTGATATTTTGTGTAGACTTCAATCAAAGTTATTCAATCATGTTAAAATTTCACTGCATAAAAGTTGTTATATTTGCTTAACATGAGCAGTTGTTCAGCGGCACTAGTGTATACCTAATGACCAAAGGTCTTGGGTTCGAGTCCCCCACCCTCAATTATTGTAATCTCAAAAAAAAAATTGTTATTACTTAAAATAGGGACACTAAATTTTGTTATTTATAATAAATTATAATCATAAATTTATGTCAATGGAGTTATTTTTCTAGTTGAATTAAAAAAAAAAAAAAAAAAATTTTGCAGATGAAAATATTAGCACAACTTACATAGTTCATGAATTTGAACAAATAAATATTTTATAGATAAACGTATAAAAATTAATTAATTATAAATTTAAGTTAAAAAAATTATATTCATAATGTTAGAAAAAAAAAAATTAAAGTGCTCTTTTTCTTTTTCTTTTATTAAGCGTAAATAAGAAATTAATCAAAGTTCAATTTATTTTTTTGTTTTCTTTTTTGAGGATTTTTTTTTTAATTTAACATTCATTTTATTTTAGTCCACTTTTAAATAGTTTACTGTAATATACTCATTTGTGAGTTGTAATGCAATAATTCCTAATTAGATTTCAATTCGAGCATAATTTAATGAATAATAATATAGTGGATAAAATAGTTGAATTTTTTTTTAAGCTAGTTAAATCTAAAAATTAATCATAAATACGGCTGCATTAAAAAGAATTAATATATGTGATTATTAGTGTTAATGAAAATTGTACATGCTTTCTTAAAAAATTAGTATAATTTTTAATGAATATTCATAATGTATTAAAAAATATAAATAATTATGAATGAGAATAATTTAAAATTTATCTATATTTATAATTAATTTGTAAAAAAAATGGTTGAATGATTTCCTAAAATAACTAATGTGATTTTTTTTACAAAAATTACAATAATTGGGAATGGATGACTCAAACCTAAGAGTTCTGATCATTAGGCATACTCTAGTGTCACTCAACAATTGCTTACGTTGGCATAACTAATGTGATTTAACACAACAAGTTTAGGATCATTTTTCCAAATTTTACAATTGTTATTCTAACAATTTGGATTCTATACAAGTGTGAAATTGGGCTAGTGGAAAAGGCCCAATATGTTATTAGAAGTCAATTTTATTAAGAGAAATGGTATTTGATATTCTCTTACAATAATTATAAATTTAGTTAAATTTTAAATTATTTATATTTATAGTCATTAATATTATAGTACAAATACTCATTAATATAATATTATGTATTATTAATATACTATTACATATTATTAATATAATATTACTTTTAATATTAAGGGGGTGTTTGACTACAGGTGAGATGAGATAATATAAGATGTTGATAATAGAAAACCTTACTTTGGGCCAGATGAGAGGACAGAAAAACCTTGTTTGGGGTGCAGGGAGATGAGATGAGATGAGATGACAGAAAATCCTTGTTTTGGGTGGAGGGAGAGGAGATGAGATGTTAAGATATGTTTTTTTAAAAAAAAAAATTGTTCTTATATTTTTTTTTAACAATAAAATTGTTCTTTTTAAAAAAAAAATAATTATTATCAAATATTTAGCTATTAATATAATAAGTATGTAAATATAACTATTATCATAAATGAAATGTAAGTAATATAAATTTAATATTAAGCACTCTTAATCATATTAATGTTTTTTTTAAAAAAAAACATAGTTTCAATGATATTATGTACGACATAATAACCATGAGGTTAAATGTTTCTAATTTTTTTTAATTAAACAATAAAGTTTGATTAGTCTAAAATATTTAAATATTGTTTAATTAAAAAAAATTATGAGAAAAAAAAATTCCACACCACCAAAATAAAGTTTGATTAGTCTAAAATATTTGTACATCGTTAATAACTTTTTTTAAAAAGATTTGTTAGACTTAAATAATAAAAAAAAATTAAAAAATACGAAGATTCTATTTATTAAAAAATAAAAATAAAACCATTTGGTTAAACTAGTCTTATAAAATCTTGATAGCAATTTTTATTTTATTTAAAAAAAATTATTTCTTATACCTTGTATACATTCATATTCATATTCATAGTTATCGAAGGTCAAATAATTGTTAATAAAATACACTAATTAATAGGTAATAATAAATTAAATATATTTATGTTATTAGTCATTGATACTTCTAAGGAACTATAGACACCCCTAAAAGTTTTTAAATTTTTTATTTATTATTTTTTTTGTAGTTAAAAGAGAACTCGGTCACATTTTGATAATAATTATTACATGGAAGTAATAAAATATCCCTCAAATTTTGGAATTTTTTTTTATTAGGTAGAATAGATCTCAAATCCTATGACTCATACAAGTCTTGAAGTTTAAAGTTGTTTTTTGTATATACAAACAAGACTCTCAAAATTATTTAAATTAATTTATCCTTTCAAAAAAAATATATCCACTTTTACTATTATTTCAAAGTGCAACGCTCAATATAATAGTGTAAAATTTGAATCTCATTTTTTTAACAAACAAAATAAGTTTAATATTTTTAAGTTTATTGAAAATAAGTTCATACTTTTAAATCTATTGTAAACTACGAATAAAAATTTAATGTGTATAAATTATTTAAATTTAATTTTTATTTTAATAATAAATTGATATATTTATTGTTAATATTAAAAATAAACACATAACTTTTAATTATTAATTTTTAAATATGATATTTATAGTCTATCTCTAAACAATTGAAATTTTATAACTTTTTTTTGTTATTAAAGACGATTAAAAAATGAATAAAAATATGAAAATTTAACGTCATATATATTAAGAGATAATATATATCTATTTATTTTAATTTTTAAAATTCAAATATATTTAAATAAATATTTGATATAATAATAGTATAATTATTATAATTATATATTGATATATTAAAATAATAATATTATTATAAAATAATATAGCAAACATAAAATAAGTAAATATAAATAAATAAATAAAAAGATGAAAAAAAAATTAATTTAAAAAAATGAGAGAGAAGATGAGATGAGATGAGGTGAAGAACACTTTGGGCCAAACAAGGTGTTGGGCTTCAACACCTCACCTCATCTCACCTCCTCTTAAAACAAACACCCTCTAATGATTATGGTTGTTAAATTTTTTGAAAACTAACCATACTTTTAAAGAAGGTGCTGCAATTTTCAAATAAATGAAAATTAAATATTGATTCTCGGGTTTGAAATCGTAACCACGATGTTGAACTTGATAGTTTCATGGTCTGAAGTTGGAATTTGTTTATAATAAATTTTCTCTCAACTTCAATCGATTTGGTGTATTTAAAATAGGATAGATATTCTCAATATTTTCTAGCATTTCTTATTTTGTATACTATTATATATATTATGAAATACAATGAAAAGGGAGGAAATTTCCGCAAATTGCTTCTCAAAATTATAGAGCCACCACTAAAATTGCTTCTCGGGTTTGGGAGGATTTTTCATGATTTTTTTTTTAAATAATAATAATAATAAAACCGCCACAAATATTCCCTGAATAATAAAATTTTGAAATTGAATGGGTCTGTGATATAATTAGTTATCTTGTTTGGTGTTAATAGATTTCAACTTCAGGTCACGAGTTTGAGTCTCAAAATTTGAGAAAAATAGTGCTTTTATAGTATTTGACATTTGTTGGTCTCCCTCCCCTAATTTATACTAAAAAAAGAATAATAAAATTTTGAAAAAAAAAATTAAATGGGTGTTCGGAAAAAACAGCCAAAATATCTACACTTAAAAAGTAAATTAATTATTTCTATCAATTCCGCTAATTAGATGTAATTCGTTCAAAAAATTGAAAGTGGGTTTAAGCGATTGAAATTAATTAGTACAACTAATTGAAAGTAATTAATTAAATTAATTGAAAATTAAAGAATAGTTATTTTGAAATATGAAAAAAAAAAATACAAAAACTAAAATATTTTAGAAGATAAAAGTTTTCAATTTTGTTATAGTTGGTGTAATATTATTGGACGCATCGAAAATAAATCAATAATGGGAAGTATTCTTTGATTTTGTTTATAATTATTTTTAATTTTTGTAAAGTTGAGAAGATTATCCATAGAAATGTTTGAGAGGTTGAAGTCTTCATCTTCTTTACGATGGTGGAAAGCAGCGGTGGGATTTATTTCACTTTTAAGTCCCAACATCCAATTAATTACTTTATTTTCCCTTCTTCCAAAATAAACAAATCAATCAAAAAGTTGTTCCATACACGTTTGCAACTTTAAAAAGCACTCTCTACATTTGGCGTCACCCAAATTTCAACCCCTTCCCATTACTTTACTGTCGTTCTCAATACATCTTCGACAAAATCACTTGTTAATAGAATCGTGGTCAGTTAGTTATCTTATTTGTTATTAATTTATTTCAACTAGACGATCACAAGTTCCAGCTCAAAAATTGATATTTGACTTTTATAATTTTTTAGAGTAGTTATATCTTTTATGGAGGATTTGTTGGTCTTTCTTCCAAAAATAAAACTTGTTAATATAAGTTTATGGTTTTCTAAATAAGCACTTTTTAAATTTTGGATTTAAAAGTTAAAAATGAGTTTAATTTTAAAATTGTTTGATATCATTTGAGATTGAAATTTAAGACGAGTGTCTATCAATTCTAAAATAGATAGAAGTATCTAAACAAATTATTAATTAATCATTATTTTATTTAGGTTAAACTATTATCATGTTTCTATACTTTTGAAAATTATCTTGCACAGCGGGAAAGTGGAAGCCATTGAAGATGGAAGAAAGTCGAGAGAATGTATTATTGATGAGATGAATAAGATAAAAATGGAGTCTAACATTATAGCTCTCAACAATTACAATCTAACAACTACCTATATAGAGAGAGAAAGACATTCTAACCTAATGGGTCTAATAAAACTTTATACAATAATATTGACAATAACATAACTAACATTATTACTATAAATGCTATACTAAACTATACTAATCTAACTTTTATATCGATACTCTAACAAAAATCAATATTTACTAAAAAAGATTAAATTTGATATGTATTATAAATTTGAATTTAACTTTTAACCATAATAATTTTAGTATAAGAAAGTATATAATTTTTCATTCAATTTGCATTAGACGAGTTAGTGATATTTTCATATTTAAAAGAGTAAAGTTCAAAATTGTTGATTGATGATAAATATATATGGCATTGGATTTTTTTAGGAAAGAACAAAAAAGTATTGAAGAAAAAAAACTATTGTAAAAGGCTAATTGAGTTTATAAAAAAATACAATTATTAAAAGTAAAAATATAAAAATCAAAATAAAACAAATGACGTCTCAAAAAAAAAAAACAAATGAAAGAATACTGATATTTTAATCTAATTTTTAGTTTTTCGCGAAAATAATAATAATAATTTATAATTAATGGTTGACAAATGAATCGATGATACGTCTCGAACCTGTAACGTTAGTGTTGAAATAGTTTACCACCCAACAATAAAATTATTGTGTCACTAATCCATTCGGTTCAACCTCGAACTGTCAGGTTCTATATGAACTAAAAAAAAAGTCACAGCCCATATTAAATCATTACCTTATAGATATCCCACCTCGTCACTTTAAATTACTTTTTACACCATTTTTTAACTTTAATTATCTAAAAATTCTATATTTTGGACAAAATGAGCCCTTTTCTCCCTTTCTCTTTATCATCTGTTGAGATCTCAATTGTCCCACATTGGAAAAGTGGAGAGTCCAACATCAATATTAGAGAATATGGGGTTCCACCTCAAAACCAATTTGCAATGAGGGGAGTATGGTTTTGAGGTGGAACCCCATATTCTCTAATATGGTATCAAAGCCCATAAAGCTCAAACGGGTATCGGTCCAATAAGAATGAAATTGAGATCCGATTCAAGAATGGTGAGCCTAAAAGAGGCACCATTTTGAGGGGGCATGTTGAGATCTCAATTATCCCACATTGGAAAAGTGGCGAATCCAACATCAATATAAAAGAGATATGAGTTATTCCCCTCATTGCCAATTGGTTTTGAGGTGGAACCCCATATTCTCTAATATCATTCATTCCCACATAAAGTTGTTGTAGCCGACCAATTGCTATAGCTACAGTATAAAGTGGGAGGCACTTAACTAAGTATAAACTCAAGGAAAATTGGTAATTGTAAACCTTCTTTCAACTTATACTAAAAATGAGCAGTTAAAAAAAATAAATAAAAATCTCATAAATTTTAGATTCCCATGAATTTTAATATATTCTCCTACAATGTTATTTTAGGTTATTTAAAACATAATTTTAATATATTCCTAAATAATTTATTGATTAAGATTTTTCCTATATATTTTTAAGATCAAAGGTTTTTTTTTAAAAAAAAAATTAGAGTTACTTTTTAAACAAAATTTTAATAATTTTTATCAAAGGTAACGGCCATGGTATTTTTAAAATGTTTCTTAAAATGTGAGGATATTTTTAAATGTTTTTAAAGTTTGGAGGTGTGTTTGACATTAACTTAAAGGTATGTTTAATAATTTAGTCTCATCTTTAACTATTAAATATCGATTTAATGTAATCTCAAAGGAAAAAAAATCCATTCAGTGTCATTTCTCTTTCCTTCTATCAAACGATGCAAAAAGAAGTATATTCAAAGACTATTTTCAATCGGGTGTGCTGAATTAAAAAATTAAATTAAATTAAAAAACAAAAACTCACCATTATGACGTCACCGTCACCGCGTTATTTTTGTCAACTGTTATGACGTCATCGTTACCGCGTAGAGTAATGTAGTATTAAGCTACGCCATGCGCCAGTGGATTCGTGCTTCGCATATATGCCATGTCACTAATTAAAAATAATAATAATAATAAATAAATAAATAAATATTTTTTTTTTTTTTTTTGCATGCTGCTTCTTTGCAGATCCCTAGGCATCCGGGACTTTCAAATTAAATATTCCAATTTTGTTACTTAATTTCGAAACTACCATTCTATGAAACCGTGTTAATTGTTTACCGTTGGTTTTGTCGTTTTCTGTTATGTTCATGTTCACCGTCTATTCACGAATAAATTGATGGCGTGTTGTTGTCTTATTTGTCGGGTTGAATTTTTTTATTTTATTAGTTAATAATTAAGGGCATTAGTGTGTATATATATTATTTTATCATTTTTTTTATATACATCGAGTAGGAGTGACAAATATCATTAAAGTTTATTGGCCTTAATATGTTATACATATATTAACTTTTAATTTCTCTCCTTTTTTAATCGAATAGTGCAATTGGTTCTTTAATTTTGTGTTAATTCATTTTCATTCCACGTTCCATCCTTAGAATCGTTATTTGTAAAATCTTCGTTTCCTAACTTGTACTAAAAAAAAATCATTACTATTTATTAGTTTCATTTCATTCATTTTTAATCTAATAATAAAGTTGAAAATCGAATTCATCGTGTGTTAGTTCATATATACACATTAGTATCACTATATGATTATTATTGCTGAAGTTATAATTAAGAACATGTTTGATATAAATTGTATATTTTACTTTGCTTTCTTATTTACAATGTCAATGCATTTTTCTTTATTAGATTTCAAATATAGGATAAAAAATAAAAATCAACTAGAGTACGTGTATTTAATTCAAAGAAGATTACAGTTTTCATTTTATAACATATTTGAACGAGTGTACATACTATCATGTGGACATGTCACATGCCACTAAGACAAGTGAGTTAGATATCAATGTATTAAATTGTAATGAAATACAACGTGTCTATATACTTAAATATTATATTGATAAAACATTAATTTAATAACCAACCAATCTTTTCCCTAATCGTTGAGGACTTCTTAAACTGCCCACTAATTGGAGTCAAGTTCAATAATTAATAATTAATGTAAAGTAAGCAAAGACTATTATTCAAAATTTCAAGCCTCGTGAGCTTTAATTTGGAAATAACTTTGAAGTCGCCTTTTTAAAAGACCTGTAATAAATTAAAATCAAGTTGCTGAGTTTGATCATCCTAATTAAACTATAGTTGTATTATTTTGAATGGTAGTATAATAATACACATCATTATCCATTATAAACATAATTATTTGTGTTTAAAACGGCGTCGTTTTAGCTGATTAGTTGAAATTGAAGTGAAAGTACATTTTACTAATGAAAAGTACTTCTCCAACTTTTTGAAATCGGTGAGCATATTTCAAAATCTAATCTCTGACCAAACCACTTTTCCCCTCATTTTTCTCCTCATTCATCTTTTTCCCAAACAAATTTCTTTGAACAAAGTTTTCTTTTATTATTATTTTATAAAATTATATTTCAACTATATAATGTTTAAATGGAATTAAACAAAAGAAAGTTGTTTTTATTCTATAATATTATTATTTAAGTATAAAGTCAATCTTTTAATTGATTAAAACTATATATTACTAGCTGTCAAGAAAAAAAAATTATATAGTACTATTTCATTTTGATTTAACTCGGTCTCTTTATTAAAAAAAAAATTGTTTTATTGAATTTATTATTATTGCATGCGATTGGTTGGTGTTTTGCAATTTTTTAATTAATGAAGAAATTGAATAAACTACATATTGGTTAGAGAGACATTTTTTATTTGAAAAGGAGAAAAGAAAACTTAAAATAATAATGTTTGTTGTTGTGCATGATTCATAATTTAATTATATTTATAGTATTTTGTTTTCGATCATAACTTGCTGTTTAATAGAAATTTTAAAATTTGATAATTTAAGCATTTTTTTCATTAATTCAACCATAATTGGAGATGGAGATTCAAATCTATAATTTTTTAAATTATTTTTTCATATAAAAATATAACCTTTTTTTTACAGTTTATGTATTCTTAATACCGATAAAGATTGTACATCAGAATATCTTCCAGTTTGACTAGAATTTTCATTTTTCAATCAAAACGACTTTCTAGCCTCGCATCACACGTATGAATACATGTAAATACATGCCGTCAAACACGTGTGGACATTTTTTATTATTTTGTGTAACATAAATATTATTATTTAATTCAAAGGAACATTTCTAATTTCTTATGATTTTGAGCATTTTGAATGATACCATAACTATGCTGAAATGATATGTTCAACATTTATTTTCTTCATACTAACACATAAATCCTACCTAAAATGATTATGAGCTCATATATTTTGTTATTTCTTTATAAAGTTGACGTGTAGGGAAAATTCTATTATCATCTTTACCTTTAGCTTTTTTTTTTTGCCTTCTTATTGTAATTAAATATAATACGAATATCACATATCACAAGGTAGATATTATAATTTAAAATTTTATTTTCTTGTTCTTTGAATAAATTATATGGTAATTAGTTAGTCTGTTTGAAAGAATAGCGGATGACAACAATTCAACTTTTTCAAATTAATAGAAAGCTTAGATCTTATTTGGTCATTATTTGAATTTTTGTTTTTCATTTTTTAAATTTGAACTTAATTCTGCTTTAAATTCTCATTAAAAAAATCAACTTTTCTTCAAGAAGTATTTGAGTTTTAATCAAATTTTAAAAATCAAAACAATTTTTTTAAAGCTATCATTTTTTAGTTTCTAAACATAGGTTTGGTTTTGAAAAACATACAAGTGTTCTCGAAAGACAATTATAGGATGAGTAGTAGGTTAAAATTTAAAAAATAAAATGATTATTAAGTGGAATCTTTTTTTTTTTTTAATTTCTTTTCAAAAAAAAATAATATTTCAAATGTATAATTTGAGCCATTATTTATATAAACTACACACTCTTATAAATTTCTTTGTTATGAACCTTCCTCCTCATAAAGATAACCGTGAGGTTGCCTCACGATTATCTTTATGAGGAGGAAGGATAACCGTGAAGTTGTTTGACATGGTGATTAAGCACATACAAACTAGACTAATTGTTCCTATATTCATAGTTGAATTAAATATCATTTTGCAAGTTTTTATAAGGGGGTGAAAGTAAAAAAGTGATGTGTTGAAAGACATCCTTGAGTCTGTAACAAACTTGTAATTTCAAATAAATAAATTTAGATGTTAAAATACAGATTTAATTTCTTATATTTCAATTAAACTCTCTACATATAAGATCAATCACATATTTACTTAGCTACCAACATAATTTAGAAATCTCTTATCACTTTTTTGGTGAATTTTAAATTCAATTACAATTCATTATGATTTTGATGTTTAGAACTCAGAATTTTTGTGTACTAAAGCAAACATCTAATAACTTTAAATATACTTTTTTTAGAATGGTTAAGTAGATTAATAAATAATCAATTCGAGTAAAACTTAAATGATTAGTGCATTAGTAATCTCATTTATATGTTGACGATTAAAATCTCACATTGGTAGCGTCATATTACTAAAAAGAAATACTTGTTTAAAATATTTTGTTTTACTATTTTAAATTTCAAAGATATGTGCACTACAATTAAATATCACTATCATTAGAGGATATATAGTCATGTTGGTCTCCCAAGAATTTGGCTAACACTACCGAATTATGCAGAAGTTATAAGCCAAAATATTATATAACAAGAAATAAAGAATAAATTAAAATAAATACTAAATTTTACGAATTGAAATAAAATTAAGCTTTCCTCTATGAGATGTTACATGACATGAGAAATTAGAGACTACAACTTAATGAATTAAGCTTTAGATAAATATTTGATATCATATTCTAAGCCATGATGACCATCAACAAGTTTACAATACAAGTGAACTTTGCATTCAACTAACCTATTTGCTTTAGGGTATTACATATCTAATTATGTAGACACTTAGTTTATTTCAATATCATTTTTTTTTATTTACACTAATTTAACATTGGAGTAAAATTGAAAGAGTGTCACATTAATGTAAACTCTTTATTTAAGTATATTGGATAGCTAAATTTATTCTTTCTTAAATATGATGGCAGCTATAATTCATATCTACGCAATAATATGATTATAAATAAAGTATAAGTAAGATCATTTTACTTATTTTATTTAGTTGAGATGGTAGTTGAACTAGTCCATCAATTAAAGAAAATTTCCTTCCAAACAAAAGTAAAATAATTATTTTTTAATTATATCTTAACCATAAAACTACAAAACTTGTTACAACAAATTTTCGATTATTCAAATTAACTTCAATTTGATGGATAAGGTTCATATTTATTTATATCTACTTTGAACTCGAATTTGTAAAATACATAATAATAATTAAAAAATATAAAAACTTTGAGAGAGAAAACAACAAATCAATCATAAATGAGCCACGTGGGAGGTGCACATGAGGTCGTTGAAATAGTTAATAAAAAACAAAAATTAAATTAAACTACAGAGTGTCAACATTAATTATCTTAGCGAGGAAAAAGTATTTATTATACTTAGCAATAATTAATATGTACTAAAAAAAATTGGCATTAATCATATAAAAAAAGAATTAATTATTTAAAATTTTATAAAAAAAAATTTGCAAATGTAATGGATTACGTTATGGGAGAGCAATACAAAAATGTTAAATTTTGTCTCTTGAAATAAGGACGAGAGGAGGATAGGTAATAAGATTCCTCAACAAAGCCAAAAAAAAATATAAATATTCGATATACCATTTTAGGATATATTTAGGTTTACAATTTTCTGAGACATCATTTCATAAACATTTAATTTTTTATTTTTAAAATTTAAACCTATAGTGCTTAGTTTATTATATATATTTTCTTTCCTATACATTTTATCTATATTTTTAAAAATCAAATCAATTTAAAAGGAAAAAAAAGAAAAAAAATTCTTAAAAACTTATTTTGGTTTTTAAATTTAGTTAGACATAGTTTTGTAACGAAAGATAGAATAAATGGTAGTAAATTTAAGTAAAACTAAGTTTAAATTTAAAAAAAAAAAAAGTCAAATCTTTTAAGTTAAACTTTCAAAAGTTCAATTAATTCCTAGATTTGTAAGTTTGTTTCAATTAATTCCTATATCTTAAATGTCAAAATTTGTCTTTAAACTAAAAAATAATAATAATAATAAAACTGATACCTATAAAAAAAATTTGAAGTTTTCTTTTTAAGATGATTAAAATTTTAAACTTAATATTAACTGAAATTAGTTTAATTATATTAATAATCTTAATACAAATAAAGTCGACGTACAAAAACATCCCACACTCATAAAGATAGTAAATTTTGAAAGAAATATTAATAAAAAATAAATAATAAAATCAACGTTTCCAGAATTAAAATTAAGTTTTTGAAAGTTTAGAAATCATCTCTCATAAATTAAATAGAAATAATCCAAAGTATTCCGATGAAAATGATATTTTAATCATAAGAAGGGCAGTTTCGTAAATATGGTAGCACAGTAGGGGCACTCCATTAGAGGCCCGATGAACCGTCATATAAATGCCCGTCGGCCGGCGGGTTCTCATATTTGTCATCGCCTTCACCAAATATTCTTAAGGATCAGATTTTCATTACTTGCAGAACAAGCGTTTCAGTTCTTGATTCCTCTTCGATCCAGGTACACAAATTTCTTTCATCAAAAGTTTTTTTCTCAAGTTGAATCTGTTTAGTAAATTCTGATCTTATCAACTTTTAAAGTTACTGGCGGCCGGCGGAAGATTCCGGCGGTCGCCATCACTCTCTTGTCGGAGTTTATTTTATTTTCATTTCATAATTTTGGATTACTGTTTGCGGTTGGTGCTGATTTGTGAGATTTGACTTTCATAATTATTAGTTGAGATTTGACTTGTGTGGTGTTGAAATTGGATGAATGAACCGTTCTTCTTTTCCTTTTGGATTGGTGATTTTTACTGCGCACTTTTGTTGATTTCTGGAGTTTATTGAAAACGACACTAATTTCTTTGAGTTTGTGAGAAACTGAAATTAGGAAATCCATGTTTTGACCTTCTGTTTATGTACTTTATTTGAAAAAAATACCTTTACAAATTGTTTTTGTTATTTCTTTCCCTTGTTTTAGTCTTTGATTGAGCTTTTTGTGGCTATTTCATGGAAGATTATTGTGTATTATGTGAAAAACTAGTGTTTCGAGTGAAAAATCTCACACTGATGATCCAAATATCTTTATGATTCATTTGGCTGGGTGGTGATTGAAATGAAAGAGATTTTCTAGCTTTGATCCTGTATTTTGTAATTTTCTTCTGAGAATTTGACTTTTTGGCTCTCTATTTTGTATTCTTCCATTAATTGTGTTTCAAACATGGTTTCACTTTTAGATTCCTTTATTGAGGCTTTTCTTTTTTGCCCCTTTTGTCTGGGCTTTATTTTTTGGTTCAACAATTTTAGTTCTCTTGTATTGAATTTTAATCTGTTCTGATATGCAGATTTGGGCATTCTTTGATTCCAATTCTTACCATAAAGAGAGCAATTTGTTTTAACAACTGCTCATAGAAGATTTCTGTATCCTACTAAAATATCTGACTAGGAGTTCATAGAAACTTACTAGTGAATGATGCAACATTTGTTGGACTAGATTCTATTGAACCAATTCCTAGGGACTCTTGCAAAACCAACCTTGTTGACGAAAATCTTCGGCCGGACTCGCCGGTCTTCATCTGTAATAAATGAGATGTATCACCAATCTGTGCAAATGATGGATCCTTTTTATTTATCTCATTTCAACGTAATGGAAAACAATGTCTCTTCTGATGCAAGCAGTCAGGGGACCATTGTTAACTTTTCTTCCTATAAGGATCAGTTCTTTACTTTGGAATCATTCCCAGCTTCTGCTGATCTGAGTGCCTGTAATTCCCCTTCTGCTGTTAGTGTTCTGTCTTCCAGAAGCCCCTTATCTCCTCAAGGTTCTCAGACGTGGTCTTCGGATCAAAACACATGTGGATCTCCCGTGAGTGGATGCTCGGTATCCGATGATGATAATGAATTGAAGCTCAAGCTGAGGGAATTGGAAATTTCTTTATTGGGGCCTGAATCTGATATTGTGGATAGCTGCTGCTGTTCTTTAAAGGGCAGGGCACATCGAGATGCTTCAGTGGCAAGGTGGAACTGGAATCAAATGGTTGAAATGATCCCTCGGCTAAGTCTTCGGGACACGCTTATCCATTGCGCTCAAGAAATTCATCAGGATGATTTAAATGCAGCAACGACGTTTATGGAGGTTTTAGGGCAGATGGTTTCGGTCTCCGGTGATCCAGCTCAAAGGTTGGGAGCTTACTTGTTGGAAGGGCTTAGAGCAAGGTTGGAACGATCTGGAAGTGCAATATACAAGTCCTTAAAGTGCGAAGAGCCGACAAGCTCTGAACTAATGTCCTATATGTCTACTCTATTCCAGATCTGCCCATACTTCAAATTTGCTTATACTTCTGCAAATGCTTTCATATGGGAGGCCATGATAAATGAACCCGTAATCCACATTATCGATTTTCAGATTGCGCAGGGTAGTCAGTATATACCTCTCATTCAGGAACTTGCCAATCGGCCAGGTGGACGGCCAGTTCTTCTTCGCATTACAGGTCTGGATGATTCCCAATCCGCTCATGCTCGGGGAGGGGGACTTCAAATAGTGGGACAGAAGCTAGCTGAGGTGGCTCAATCAAATGGAATTCCCTTTCAATTTCACGCTGCAGCGATGTCCAGTTGTGAGGTTGAACGCAGTAATCTAGGAACACAACCTGGAGAAGCATTGGCCGTAACCTTTCCATATGTCTTGCACCACATGCCAGACGAGAGCGTGAGCACACAGAACTACCGAGACCGGCTTCTAAGGATGATTAAAAGTCTGTCACCGAAAGTAGTAACGATAGTGGAGCAGGAATCCAACACCAACACATCCCCATTCTTCTCGCGGTTTATAGAGACACTGGATTATTACACTGCCATGTTCGAGTCGATAGACGTGGCGTGTTCAAGAGACGACAAGCACCGAATCAGGACGGAGCAGAACTGCGTGGCGCGAGACATAGTGAACATGGTAGCTTGCGAGGGGTTCGAGAGGGTAGAACGACACGAACTCCATGGGAAGTGGATGATGAGAATGAGAATGGCTGGTTTTAGTCAATATCCAATCAGCTCCTATGTAAGTGGAGCTGTGAAGAATTTGTTGAGGGAGTACAGCAAGAATTACAGGCTCCAAGAAGCTGAAGGGGCTCTCTGTCTTGGCTGGAAAAACAGAGCAATGTCAACCTTCTCTGCATGGAGATGACAACAAACCCGAAACTGCGAACCCGATTGCGTAACTCGATGCTGCAGATTTGTCACTCTCGAGCTTTCTTAATAACTTTTTTAGCATTGAACGACAAATGAAACCTATGCATTTGTAGAACAGACGAAGATGAAAACTTTGGTGAAAGAATTGCGTATTAGGATGTCTTATTACACTGGTTACTGTGTGTTTGGAATAATCAGTAAAGGCTCGTAAAGTATCTTTTGTATTTTCTGAGAATGTATTTAAATAATTGGATAGAAATTGAATCTATATAAATTTTTCAATATTTATCTTAGTTTTCAAACCACAACGTAAACTGATTGATTATTATTATTATTATTATTTTGAGAAATCAGCTGATTGATAATGGTCTTGAAACTTATTCACTAATTGGATCCTAGATAGTAAATTACATTCATGGTTTTATCCAATTATAGAAACTAATTAAATTTTGAGATTTTATCCAATCAATTAAATTTTAACTTCCTCTAATTTTTATCTAGATTTTTCATGAATATAAAAAATGGAAAACTTCATGAATAACTCATTTTATATTTCTTTTTTAAACAAGGGTAATCAATCAAATAAATCCAAGTAACAAAAAAAAATTTGAAATAACAAAAATTAATTTAAGGGGATTTGGCACGTATAACAAAAAAATTTAAATTATTTTTATTTATAACATAAAATCAAAATTAATTCATTTGTAGCGATCGTTGAAATTATTAGTGATAGAATTGAATTAATGATAGATTCATTTTATCACTAGTTGAGTTTTCTATTAGTAGAAATCTAAATTGAATTATATTACTAGTTGAGTAATATAAATAAATGTAAATGAATTATTTTAAAATTTTTGATATAAATATAATATAAAAGATAAAATGTGTTTAAATTCTCTTGATATTTAATTTAAGTTATACCGATGACATCCAACTACTCTAATTTGATAACTTAAATGAAGTTAAATTCAAATTGAAAATTATTAATATAAAATTTATAAAAAATCATAAAAATAAAAAAAATTTGTTATAGATAAAATAGTTTTTAAAATTGCTATAATTGAAATAGGTATGGTATGATTTGTTTTCTACCCAAATTACCTAATAGAATAAAATATAATTAATAGAATCTGATTATCTTGTCTGGTGTTAATTCATTTCAACTTCATCGTTACGGGATCGAGCCGAAAAATCAGTATTTGGTTCTCAATTTATTTGAGAGGAGTTGGTCTCCCTCTCCCTCTAGTACTAAAAAAAAAAAAAAATTGAGAAAAACAGAGAAATAAAATGAAATAATGGAAGGTGTTCATCATTTTTGTGTTCACCTGAAATTCCCGACTGAAATGCGCCTCTGTAATACTCGCCCTTCTTCTTCTTCTTCCAGCATCAATCATCTGTTCGCCAAGTCGATTTATGCCGTTCTTCATCGCCATAAATCTGAATGCGCCAACGCCAGGTTTCCTTCTTTCCTTCTTTATTCCGTCTTAAATCTTTCTTATACTTCGAATCTTTGCTTTCATTTCATATGCTCCATTAATAACTCTGCTGTTTCGTCCAATTTAGTTGCCATTGCTTCCTTTTCGATTTTAGGGTTTTGGGTTCTGTAGTTCCTTTTCGTTTCTTCTTCATTCTATCTTCTTTTTAGAGTTTCGAATTCTAATTTGCTGTAGAGTAGAATGTTAAGAATTGAAATGGTAGATAATAGATAATATTTCCCCCTTGATTGCCAATAATGGGCGAATTGTCCTCGTTACAGGAGGTGTCATTCCATGGCCACACTTATTAATTTCCTCCACGTTTCTTTGATATACAGATGTCGTAGGATAGGACAGTATGTCCGGTAACATTAGTCGAGATACGCACAAACTCACCTCATCGTGGAAATATAATTTTCGTAATTTTCCAGGTTCAACTTGATTTATATGTCTAATCTTAAAACATTTGAATGTCAAAGCAAATTGTAAAAGGTTCATTTATAAGTAGATGATACCATGAATTAAACTACCTGAAAGTTCTTCAGTACCTTATGCTATTCCATGTTGGTTAGAATTTCCTTTTTTTTCTCCTCTACTTTGACAACTGACAAGTCTAAATTTATTCACTCTTTCATATCTCATATTTGATTGTAGTATCTATCCTTGGACATTTCCAGCTTTCAGGTCAAGCCACATCAGAAAGATTCCTCTTTCTGGGATAGAACATTTAGGAACCTATGTTCAAGGGGGGAATTATCAGAGGCTGTTGCACTTCTGTGCTGTATGGCCTTACAATTTCACTCCAAAACCTACTGTCTTTTGTTACAAGAATGCATTTTCAGGAAAGAGTATATGAAAGGAAAAAGAATCCATGCCCAAATTGTTGTTGTTGGACATGTACCGAATGAATATCTGAAAACCAAACTACTGATATTATATGCCAAAGCAGGTGACTTAGAAACTGCATACATTCTTCATGAGAGATTGCTGGAAAAAAGTCTGGTTTCATGGAATGCAATGATTGCTGGATATGTACAAAATGGTTTTGGAGAAGTTGGATTGGAGCTTTATTTTAAGATGAGACAAAGTGGGCTGATGCCTGATCAGTATACATTTGCATCAGTTCTTAGATCCTGTGCTACTTTAGCTTCTTTGGAACATGGAAAAAGAGCACATGGAGTTCTGATTAAGTGTCAAATTGGTGACAATGTTGTTGTGTCTAGTGCCCTTGTTGATATGTACTTCAAATGCAGTAGCTTGTTGGATGGGCACAAAGCATTTAACAAATCTTCATCTAGGAATGTAATTACATGGACTGCTTTAATATCTGGGTATGGCCAGCATGGAAGAGTTTCTGAAGTTTTGGAATCGTTCAACAGTATGATCAACGAAGGTTACCGACCAAATTACGTTACTTTCCTTGCGGTTCTTGCTGCTTGTGGTCGTGGGGGTTTTGTCGCTGAAGCATGGCGATACTTTTCATTGATGACAACGAACTACGGAATTAAACCAAGAGGGCAACACTTCGCCGCCATGGCTGATCTTCTCGCGCGGGCAGGGAGGTTGCAAGAGGCATATAATATCGCTCTCGACGCACCTTGCAAGGAGCACCCAGTTACATGGGGTGCTTTGGTTGGGGCTTGTAAGGTTCATGAAGACATAAATTTGATGAAATGTGCCGCAGCAAATTACTTTGCCCTGGATTCTGAAAACTCTGGGAAGTATGTTGTTTTAGCAAATGCTTTTGCTGCATGTGGGATGTGGGACAATGTTTCGGAAATTAGAGATATGATGAAGAAATCAGGAATGAGTAAAGATCCTGGTTACAGCAGAATTGAGATACAAAGGGAGTTTCATTTCTTTGTGAAGAGTGATAAATCTCACGAAAAAACTGAGGAGATTTATAGAACCATAGACAGAATAACACCAATATTGAAGGATGTTGGTTATATTCCTGAATTAAATGAAAACTAATTGTGGGGTTAGTTTAGAATAACTTCAGTTTTGAAGGACGAGCTGATTATACATTGGTGCTAAATCTATACATTTGCACGGCAAGTTGAGATTTCTGATTGAAATTTAGAATACACATAACCTCATCATTAACTTTTAAGGTATTTTCGAGGTCTTAAATTCAGGTTAAGATCTTGGAACGGGCCCGAGTGCCTCATGTCTTCGAGGAACGGACTCATGAGTTGAGGTCTAGGACTACCAAAATATGTTCCTTCGGTACAGAGTCCCAAATATATGAGCGAAGCCAATTCCTGATCATCAAATTTGAAGGAATTGCTGCAGTTGCATCAGTTCAGTTCTGGGAACATTATGATTTCTTGAGATGAAGCTAGACGAAAAGCAACTTCAAAATGGGACAGATGGAAATCTTGAATTACCCCCCACATAATGAATGCTGCCAAGGTTTCAAGAGAACTGGGATGTTATATGTAAGTTTAATTAAAAAATTTGTTACTTTTATAAAAAAAAGTTACAAAATTTATTACATTAAGATACGGATAGAAATGTGGGAATTCGTACTCCATCCGTGGAGATTGGAATTCTTTTATTAAACAAATAACCCAGTGATTAAATCAATTAGGGTGTGTTTGAAGCACCGGTTTGGTTATAATAGACGGAAGGTTATGATGAACGGTGAGTTATTATAAATGGTATTTGAGGGGCAAGCTATTATAACAAGGATTATGATAAACGGTGTTTGAGGAGCTGGTTATGTAACAAAAAGTAATATATGTAAGGTTTAGATAAACGGACACGCATGATTAGATAACCACTATTTATAATAAACTGTGGGACAAACATCGATTGTGTTATTATAACCAACCCTCGGGGGCCCAAACACACCCCTAGTAACTTCTTCACAGGACAACTCGTTTAAATTGTTCCTATAGGGGGTGTTTGGTGCAGGGATTAGGATTAAGTTAAGAGGTATTAAGTTAAGCTGAGTATTAAGTTAAGCTGGGGATTAAGTTAATCTGTGTTTGGTAAACATATTAAGTTAAGCTGGATTAAGTTAAGCTGACTGTTGTTTGGTGCAGGGATTAAGTTAAGCTGTGTTTGGTACGAAGATTAAGTTAATCTGAGTTTCTAAACTTAATTTTGTTAATTTGAGTTTGTTTTGAATATTATTTTAGTTGTTTCTTTGGCAATATATAAAATGAAATTCATTTTAAATTGTCACAACATAATATTCATTCGATAGCCAAATTATAATTTAGACATAATACATTAAGTATCAGTTCAACCAAATAAGAGATAATAATAAGATCATTCACTTACAAGTAGTACATTATGAAATTGTTTCATTCGCTCATTTAATGAGGTTTTCCATTTAGTAAACATTCGTTCCGCGATTAAATCTCGAAAGTATGACTATTCAGTTGAAGATTCGTCCATTATTGCTCTAGTCAGAGCAGCTCCAACATCATCCCCCATTTTGTATTTGTCACGTGTACAATATCTTCCATACTATTAAATTCGTTCGATGCTCCATAATCTAAACAAAGAGTAATTTAATTTATTTTTATCAAACTTCAAAATTAATTATAATACTTCTTTTTTATTTTATCAAACTTATATTTTCATGCATTCATAAGAATATTATCTAAGTGCTTATGTTTATTTATTTCTCATTAAAATTTAAAGTGTAGGCAATAATTAAAGGAATTAACATTCCATTTATAATAAAATAGGAAATATGCATTAACGTTCATTGCATAATAAAAAAGGTAATATAAAGCAAGTCGACTCGCATACAATGAGTAATCGATGGTTGTTGAAAAAAAAAAGCTTTTTCGTCCTTTAATTAAAATTAGAAGTGGGGTCATCTTCTAGGCATCCATCGATGTCAAAAAAGAGATAGATAAGGTCATCATCTGGGTCTATTCAATAGATAATCGCAGTAGCTGGCCCGATCATTTTCAGGGACTCCAAGAAAAGCAGAAGCTTCGTTGAGATCCTTTAAAAGGATGTTCATCAGTACAACTCGTTGTGGACTGGTTAATGGCAGTGATAATTTCTGAAGAATTGTAGCGACTTCGGCTCTTGTAGATTTATTATCCTCCTTTGTCACTTGTAGGGTTGTGACAGGCCAATCAGCAATCCTCACGATTTGCTCGTACTGCATGTTCATGTCAGCACGCAACACATCAAGCATTTCCTGCTTTTCTGAGACCCTTTTTCTCTTTTTTCCCACAAAAGAGGATGATGGTCTAGCTACTCTACTTGTGGGGGTATTTGGGTCTTCTTCTTCAGCAACAGGAATCTTAGGTATGCAATATTCTTGGGAACCGCCTGCCTCACCGACCTCTATATTCAAATCTTCTTCTGCAATATCTCTAGCAGACTGAGATATTGACCCGCATGCTCTATCCTTTCCGAAAATATAAGCCAAGTCATCGTAATGTGGAAAAGGCTTGTTGTTGAGACCCTTTGCATTTGGGTGCGTCTGACAATGAAATTAAGAACATACGATTCGTAAATAAATTGAAATTTTATTTTGTTATATTATAACTATTCTTTAATACCTGAATCCAGTTGTCAGAAACAGTTGGCTCCACTTCAATGCACTTGTATTTATCATTCCAACCGAATCCACTACAAGTATTGCCCAGCATCTCGGCAATAGCTTGGTACTGTCGTTTCAGACTCTTCACTCTAGTATCAATCACAGTGGTAGATGTAATTGGGCATCCAGGTAGTTTTAGGTGCATTAGTCGAAGTAGTTCATTATGGTACTTATTTCTAAAAGTACCATTATCTGATCTCCACCCCCCTTCTTGTACAAGTTCGATTAGTGATTGGACTAAAGTACTATCTTCCATTGCTGTCCAACTGTGTCGAATGTTTCTCACCGTCGCGGCCATGTTTCTACATGGAAGTTGTACATGAGAGATAAAGAGTAAGGAATATCATTCATTTAGTATCGTTCATTGCATAATACAAGACAAGTATCATTTCTCATAAAAGTCATGTTATGCCATTCATGATTCATAAAAGTTATAGTCACTAAAAAAAATAAGAAGATTAGAAGTCTAATTCCTACTAGTTTTGGGCTGCGTCAAACATTCTTTGTTCCATGGAATCTCGAAATGTGGTCCAAAGAGGCGATGTCTCGACGAAATTAATCGTCGGGGTATCCTCCATTTCCTCTTGGTAGAGTGTGGCATCGTTTTCCCCTAATATCTCTAAACCAATCGTAGAGCCCATCTCCCTACATATTAAATTATGTAGGAGACAACAAGCTGTTATGATCTTCACTTGTACTTTCGGAGGATAGAAAGACTTGTGTGTGAGAATAGCCAGTGGTTTTTAATGCACCGAATGCTCTTTCTATTATATTTCGTGCCGAGGAGTGTGCTTTATTAAAAAACTCTCTCGGATTCCGTGGTGGATTGCTACCCCTCCAATCCGATAGATGATAACGTTCGCCTCTATAGGGAGCTAAGAATCCATCAGCATTTGGATAACCGGCATCACAAAGGTAATAGTATCCTGGATCAATAAGCACTAGGTTATTATACATTCACTATAAGTGAAAGTAGCATTTTCTTTTAGTCCTTAATTACCATGAGGGACTTGAAATCCATTGTTACGGGATAAAGCATCCCTAAGAACTCTAGAGTCAGCTGCTGATCCCTCCCACCCAGCTAGTACGTATATGAACTCTCCGCTTGGAGCGCATGATAAAGAAGAACGTTTGTTGTGATAATACCCTTCCTATTTCTAAAGGAGGCACGATTTTCAACTGGGACTTGTATCTCTATATGAGTACCATCCAATGCACCTAGACAATTCTGCATAGTTCGAAGGAAGAAATGAAATTTGGTCCCTACAAGGACTCTATTTTGTAAAGGTAAAGTAATGGTACCTCAAACCACTTCCATCTACTATCAGTGCATGATGGTTGGATAGGTTTATGTTTCTTGTACAAAATGTCATGACAACGAATCACAGCAGTATGGACAGATTGAAAGTGTCGCGACACTGTCTCGCCGGATCTTGTAAATATTCTTCGAACGACGCGGTTCTTAACATCATGAGCCATGATATGTAGAAACATGGCTACCATTTCCTCCACGTCGATGTAATCCGTACCTCGAAGACCACCGTGGGTCCTTAGCATGTCGCACAAGGTTTCAAAGCAGCTACGATTCATTCTAGTTGTCTCACGACAAGCTAGATCGCTTTGTCTTATCATCGAGAAGAAAGTCATTTGGCGAAAATGGTGTCTAAAGAAAGAGCAATAATTTTTTGTCCTAAGGTTGTAGTTCATTATAAGATTTGCAAGAAGAAGAAACTGGTTAGAGTATTGTTAAAACTGCTATAGTTTTATCGGGATCCATTCTCTAAAAAATAGTTCGAAGAAAAATATCAGTCATAATCAAATTAAGCCTAAAAAAAATATTCATTTTAACTTCAAACTAGTGGTATAGATACATTATGAGTCATTGTTTTTTAAAAGAATGTAATGTTTCTGCTAATTTGAACTCATTGATTAAGCCTTTTTTTTTCTTAAAAAAAAGTTCATTTTAATATTGAAATTGATGTCCTAAATTAGTTGTATAGATAAATATCAAGTCATTTTTAAAAATAGTATTGATTTTGCTATATTTATTATTTCTTCAAATACAGATTAAGTTTTTTTGTTCTTAGAAAAGTATTTGATTTTAATAGTTAAAATTGATGTCATTCAATTACATCTTTTTTCTTTAAATACAAATTTTTTTCTTAAATTTGATGTCATTCAAACTAATTCTATAAATAAATTTGAATTCATTGTAAAAAAAATTATTGTATTTGCAATTTTATTTTCTTTATTGTAGTAGGGATTAAGACGAGTTTTTTCCCCAAAAAAGTTCATTTTATCTTCAAACGAATGGTGTACATGAAATTGAAGTCATTTTATCTTAAAAAAGAGTTCATTTTTTTAAATAGTATTCACTTTCCTATCTATCTATATATATATATATATATATATATATATATATATATATATATATTGATAGAGATTAAACTTTACAAAATAAGTTAATTTTAATACTTAAACATGAATGTCGTTTGAAACCAATTTTATAAATTTGATTTTAATATTAAATTATATAAATTTCAAATATCAATTTATGTAAGCATAATTTAATTATTCAATAATTTAATTTAATTATTTCATAATCAAATTTTAAGGTTTATTTTAGATTTTAAGCTAAACTTCAAACTTAAAATTTGATCATATTGTTTATTTCAATAGTGAAAACAAGAAACAAATATCAAACATAAATGAGAAACAAACATAATTCAAATAGATTTAGTGCAACATAAAATGGATAAAAAAAATATCAACCATAATAAAAAAACAAATTATACATAAAATCTAACCCAATAATATTCATATGATTAAAGTCCCTAGTAATAGGATATTACTGTTTATTACAAAAAAATTTAAGAGAATCAAATGTAGTATATTACAAGTTTGTAACACGAACCTTGAAGTAAATCAACAACTATGCTAGAGTTACAATCTGGAAAAAAAAAGGGATTGAAAGAGACATTGTTAGCAAAAAAAAAACTTGGAAAAGTTTTAATCGAAAAAGAATGTTAGAAGAAGAGTACCTTTTACAAAATAAAGAATAGTGAAACAACTATAATAATGATAAATGAAGATAAACCCCAGCCTCAGGGAATGATGCATTACTCATTTCTCATTTAAGATCAAATGCGATCCATTGTTTTTTTTTAAAAAAAAGGAAAAGTTTGAATGATGCAAAACAAGGTAGCAATAGAAAGATGGGCAATACAAACAGATATTGAACACAGGTTTTGAAGTAATAAATGAAGAACACATGGTAGGCATAGATACATGAGATAAGCAAATAGGTAAAAAGTGCAAGGTCAGGATGAAATAAACTTATGTAATGTAGATAAATAAAATGAAATGAGATGGATAGGAGATAGACATACAATTCAATAGACATATGAATGTGAGATAGATGGCAAACAACACAAAGAAACAATGAAATAGACAGATCACTTGTGTAATAGAGATAGATCAAGTGAGATGAGATACATAAGATAAACAAATGGATTATAGATATTGAACACAAGTTTTGGACTAATAAATGAAGAACACATGGTAGACATAGATACATGAATAAGCAAATAGATAAAAAGTGCAAAGTCAATATACAATAAACTTGTGTAATGGAGATAAATAAAATGAAATGAGCTGCAAATGAGATAGACATACAATTCAATAGACATATGGGTATGAGATAGATGGCAAACAACACAAAGAAACAATGAAATAGACATATTACTTGTATAATATAGAGATAGATCAAATGAGATGAGAAGGATATGAGATAGTTATATAATTCAATAGACAGATAGATATGAGATTGATAACAAGTAGCAAGAAGACAATGAATTAGACAGATTTCCTACTTGTGTAATAGAGATAGTTCAAATGAAATGGATATGAAATAGACATGTAATTCAATGGCTAGATGGATATAAGATAGATTACTAGCAACACAAAGACACAATGAAATAAACACATGGATATGATTTAGATTAAAAAAAACACTCACATTGTTAGAGATGAAGCCAGAAAGATGGATGCCAACTGATAAAATCTAAAAAAGGCTTATATAGGAAGGGGAAGTTGTTGGTTAGTTCATCAGCATTCAATTATCCCTTACCATCAATTAAAAGCAGCAAGACCTTCGAGCTAGCTTATCATTAACCATCAATAAATACAAAAATAGTACTCACAATATTTGAAAACAAAACAAAATCATCCAAATTAAATGGTGATTTAATACTCAACTAGCATAAAACAGGGAACAGAGAGCTCAGATAGAAGTAAGTAGAAAGTCGTCGACCATCAATAATATCCAAAATAAATGTGGATTTGATACTCAACTAACAAAGAACATAGAACAATTCATTAAAAAAAAAAATCTAACAGAGAACAAAAAACAGATCGATGCAATTAGGAACGGATTCATAATATCCAAAATAAATGTAGATTTGATATTCAACTAACACATAGAACAGAGAACAATTCATTAAAAAAAAAATCTAACAGAGAACAAAAAACAGATCGATGCAATTAGGAAGAGATTCGTAATATCCAAAATAAATGTAGTTTTGATACTCAACTAACACATAGAACAGAGAACAATTCATTAAAAAAAACTAACAGAGAAAAAATAAATATGAATGAATTTAGGAGAATGAGATGAAAAAATTTGAAAAAAAAATGAAGCATTCATCATTGGCTGGAGTTAGGGTTGAAGAAAACTTACCTTTGTGTAGGAATCCCACCAAGCCTAATACACCACAAATCCTACCAAGTCAGTAGAACTCCCCAACAGAAATATATATACCATTCGATAAAGGCATATAGAGGTCGATTTTCACACATGCAAGGCCGAAGGAAGTCTCGACGGCAAGATTTGTAGGGGATTAAGAATGAGACCTTCAGATCTGGGAAGGAAACCGAAGTTTAGACATGAAACGAACCCAGATCTAGACGAAGGGGAAGACGAAAAAATTGAAACTCCTTAAAAATATGGATTTCGGAGTTCAATGGATGCGAAATTTCAAGAGCAAGAATATTAATGAAAACAAAATGATATTTAGAAGATTGAATCGAACGGATTTGGCCTGAAGAAGTGGAGAAGAAAAGTCGAACAGGAGAGAAAAGAGAGAGGCGTGAGAAGAGAGAAAGGACGCGTGAGAAGAGAGAAAGGAGGAAGTCAAAGGACGGATTAAAGAAAAAATACTGTAGCTAATCCGTATTTCTTTAATACGATTTTTCAATTTTGGTAACCCTGCCACCAAACACATATTAGGGGTATTTATTTAATCCGGATTAAGAAACTCCTTCCTCCAAACACGCTCATAGGCTTCTGAGTCAAAATGTGTTGAACCATTAACCGTGAATTTACACATAATCCCAACTTTACTAAAAGTACATGAATCAGGATGAAGAGATGGATAAGAATGGGAGTGAATTCATTTATTGTTTTTCTCAATTTTAAATAATAAACTTGACAATTGTACATTATAATCGTTTCTAAAATAATAATTTCAAATGATAGATAAACTTCACCGCAAATAGATGTAAAGGGGAATTCTACATTTTGTATATGTTAAAAAATTTATTAATGGCTATATACTAAATCAACAAAAAGTTTAGTTATGAAATAAACACTGTTCCATTATCTCCAGAGTTTTGCAACCGGTAAGAAAAGAAAATCGAGGCACACGTTTACATACTTATCACACAACCAAAAGTTAATATAAAAAACATCCTTGAATAAATTCAACGAGTGAAGATCAAATAAGAAAAAACCCAAGAATTCAAAATGGAAATCTTGAATTCTTGAATAATGAATAATGCTGATAAGGTTTCAATAGTACTGGGATGATATCAATTGTTTAATTAGAAAACTTGGTACATTAAGACATACATGGATAGAAATGTTGGAATTCTTTTACCACACAAATGAACTCAGGTTTGTGATTAAATCATTAGCGATTTGGAATCAAAATAAGTTGAACCCATAACAGAGAATTAACCTATAATCTTTACTTTTATAGAAGAAAATGAATTAAGACGAAGATACGAATGGAAAAGGGAGAATTTATTATTTCTCAATTATATACATACGCTTAAGCTTAGATAATAAACTAGACAAATGTGTACATTACGATGACTTCTTGAATCATCTATGGAAAAAAAAAATACTATTTTCTGCTACAAAAATTGTTTCCGATGAATAAAACACTAAAATCCTTTTATCTCCGGAGTTCTGCAACCTGCAATAAAAGAAAAAAAAAGATCCGAGCATATACAAAAGTTCATTGTCAAAAAAAGCCCCCTAAACTTAATGCCTCAGAATTGCGGATTGACACCAAGGCTTAGAAAGCCATTCAGTCCCGAAAGATGGTATTTTGTTCAGCGAAATCTTCATAAGCATTACCAATTATAAACATACACATTAGAAAAGAAAAAAAAAATAGTCGAAAACTTAGACTTTGAGGGTATACTCCCCTCAAGATCCTGAGTTCGAGACTCTTACCAGTGACATTACTTCTTCGATGTCTTCAATGCTTGGCCTACACGACTGCCGTGGTTACCATGTTTCAAAAAAAAAAAAAATCACCAAAGATCAAACAATCCAAATGTTAGTCTCATGGACAAAGAGTCAACGGAAGCTCCAAAAATGGAGCCATCAACATCAACAACAATGCATTTGTGACGTTAACTTTGGCACTATACAAACACCAACAAGTTCGCTCCAAATCAAGCAAGGAATTGGATCTATAATCCCCCGTCACAAACAACACTCAATTAAACAACAAAAATCAACAATCTATAAAACAAAAATACAAAAAAAATGTATGTCCCAAGGCCAATCCCAGGTGGTAATGGCAACGACGCTGCTCCACAAGGCGATGGAATATGAGACCGACCACGACGGAGATTCGAAGAACCATCAACGTCATTAGGAATTTATATACGACGTTAACACAGAACTGTACAGATATTTGATTACTCTGCTTCATCTAAGTTAGATTCTCCCTCGCAGGAGTTTCCCGTCGAATTTACCCAAACAAAAACTCAAATCAATGAATCGGAATCTACGATCACAATGAACGGCTATGAACATTACAGAAATCAGACTAAAAACAAAATCCAATTCAATCAAATCAATTAGCCGTGAATCTTACATGAATCGATGCACCGGAATCTTCAATCACGATGACTGGTTATGAACATTACAGAAATCAGAAAAAAGTATCTCAGAATAAAATTCGATTCTATCGATTCCAGATACAACAATAGCATGTAATTAAGAAAAAAAATGTTTAGTCCAAACATAAAAACGAGATAAAAAGAGGAAAATAAGTGCGAGAGAAAGGATTTTGAGTTCACCGATCAGTGTTCCGAACAAAAACCCTTGAATGAACAATGCGGTGAGAAGAATGCTTGGAAGGATGGCTGTCTGGGTTGAATATAAAGGAGTGGCTGAAAATTGTAAACCGTTGGATTGGTATACAATTCAATCTCAGCCTTTGCTTTTATTTTTTAAAATTTGTGCGTTCTTTGGCTTTTTCTTCTGTTTTTATATTTCTTTTTTTGTTATTGATTTTTTTTTGGAGAAGGGAACACCAATTTTCGGAATCGATCCTCGAAATCGAACCTATAATACTGGTGTTGAACTGGTTTACAATTAAATAATTAAACCACTAACTCATTTAATTTTTGTTATTGTTTCTTTGGTATTTTTTTAAGATTAAATTATAAATTTAGTCCTTGTTTGAAAAAAAGTTAAAATTTAATACTTATAGTTATAAAAATTAAAGTTTAATTTTGAAAAAATATAATTTAGTATTTTTAATTTTTAAATTAGAATTTAATCCATGCGATTTAATAAAAGTTAAAAAAAATTTATCGTTTTTAATCATCAACGAATTAAGTATTTAAAAGTTGGTTATTCATAAGTAAATTATTAAATTATGAGTTAAAAAATTGATGTAACAAAAAAAGAACTTATCAATTATGTATGAATAGTGAATTTTCAAATATTTAACGTAGAAAAAAATTATACTTTATAAAATTATAAAAATTAAATTCTAATTTTTAAAATTATAGAGGCTAATTTTTTAATTTTTTTTAATGAGACTAAAGTCTAACTTTTAAAAAAAATATATATATTGACTAAACTCTAAAATTTTAAATCATGAAAACAAAATTATAACTTTCTTTCGATAGTATGGTTTCAACTTACATTTTACTCAACTTTTGATGTATATTTTTTCGTAGTTAAATGTTTAATATAAAGTAAAGAGTTTCAATATTAATTACCAACCATTCATTTTAATAATTTTAATATATTACTATATTTTAATATATTTATGATTGATCTGTCTTGTTTAAATTGTCACACCTAATATTTCTTAAACTTGTTTTTACTGTTTACATTCAAATGATATGGCAAAATAGGTTTAAAATACAATTTGGTTGGTTTATTTTCAAATGTATAATTTTACTCATTTGTCCATAATTTTTAAATTGGAGATTTAAACTAGCGACCTTACCGTTGAGCTACATTCTTGAAAACTTTTTAGTTAAAACAAGTTTTTTTTTTTTTTGAGTACATAGTGGGGAAAGGGGGACCAACAAACCTTATAGGACACAACTACTCTCAAATAATATGAGAGTCTAACTCGTGATCGTGGAGTTGAAATGAATTAACACCAGACAAGATAACCAATTGCGTCACTGACCCTCGGTGGTTAAAACAAATTCTATAGCTAATAATAATTCTTTTATTGGTTATATATATACAGAGAGGTATTTTTTAAAAAACAAAAACTATATATAGATCGTTACATTTATTTTAATGGATATAGATCTTTATACCTTATTCGTTATTTATTTAAATTTGTTTGCTCTAAAATGAAACATCTTCTTTCCATGAAGCAAAAAAAGAGGGTAATCCAGTGATATTGTGTATCACATAGTAGCCACCTACTTTATTTTCTAAAAATAAGGTTATAAATAGAGCTAAGTCTTATGTTCAATCACAGTGACCGCCTATTTTTATTTTCTAAAAATAAAGTTAGTATTGGAATATATATTCTAGGGGTGATATTGGTTCGGTTTTTTTTTATTTTAGGTCAAATCAATTCAATCAATTTGACAAAAAGAGAAATCAAACCAATGTCCAACAAAAGACAAAATCATTAGTTTGATTTTCCTTGATTTTTAGGCCAAATCGATAACTGATCCGTTCCGATGGATTTGACAAAAAGAGGAACCGAACTAATGTTCGATAAATGATAAAATCATTGCTCGGTTTTCTTCAATTCGTTCCATACAATTTAATTCTTTTTTACTATTTCACAGTTGCTAATCAATTCGTTCCCTACAGATTAATTCTTTTTTACTATTTCACAATTGCTATTTCACTCCCAATTCATATTTTAAAGTTGTTTTCCTTAAAAAAAACTCATAATTTATAATTAAATTAAAAAAAATAATTAGTCACCTACCAATAAAAAGTTTAACTGATATATAAAAAGAAAATATGGAAGTAAAAAAATCAATATTGATTCGATTCGATTTTTATTGGTTTTTACAAATAGAACCGATCCAATCCAATAACTTTCGGCTTTCTCTAAATAAAAACCAATATGTCAAATATTATGTGAAAAATCCGAATCGATCCAATCAATCGGTTTGGTTTGGTTCGATTTTATCGGTTTTCAGTTTTCATTATCACCCCTATTAGGTTCTATGTTCAATGATTTTCATATGATAAACATTTTCAAATCTATCCTAAGATGTGATTTCAAAAAAAAAAAATCTATCCTAAGATGAATGTTTTGACAAAATTAAATTTATCTCAATTTATTTCGTTAAGTTTTTGGGTTGATTAAAGATTTAAAACGTTATTTTAACCTTAAAATACTACAACCATATGGATAAAAAAAAAACATAAAAAGAGCAGAAAATTAGGAACTATGCAACAGTATAAGCCAAAAATGGGGCGTTGAAAGAAACAAAGTGGAAGAAACAGCATTATCGTCGCCGTTGAAGAAGGTCACAATCCAACCATGCATTTATAATATTAATTCTATTTCTAGTCAATTAATGTTTCTTTTCTTAATAATAGAAAAAGAAAAAACAAACCGAATCACAGATTAGATAAAAAAAACCTTCCATCTCATCATATTATATAATCTTTGTCTGAATTCAATTTTACTATCACAATCCTATCTTGCTTTCAAAAATTTGTACATAACCAAATTCAATCCTTTAAACTTAAAAAAGAAGAAAAAAAGAATCAATCCTTTACAAGTTTCACCCATTTTTTTGTCTTTACAATAACCTTGGGACAGAGTATATATAAGAAAACACATATTCACTCAAGCTCAACTGATATAAACTCTACATTTCAAAAGGTGATTCCTTTTTTTTTGTTGTTGTTGTTTTTTTTTTTTTTTTTTTTGGCTTTGTTCTTCTTGTTGGAACATTGTTTTTATCAATGTTGTTGTTGTTGTTTCTTGTGAGTTTGTGTCCAGTTTTGAAGCTTACAACTTTCATGAGTACTGTCTTTTTCTTGGGTGTTTCTTTGAATATTAAAATCAACTCTAAAACCAAGGAGTTTTGTTGTTTGTTTAAGAAATGGATTCACGTATCTTATCTGAATGTTATCTCAGAAGGATTTGAAAATTGGGTGAAGAGATCGTGATAGGTTTGTTTGGTTTAGACTGTTTGAATTTGAAATGTAATCTCGAGATCGAAATATGATGACGGATTTTATATTTGTTTGTTGAATAGAAAGAAGTTATGTCCCAAGGGGTGGCGTAGTGGTTGAAGACTTGGACACTTTGAGGGTATGCTATTTTTAAGGTTTCAGGTTCGAGACTCATCTGTGACATTACTCCTTCGATGTCTTCGGTGCCTGGCCTAGGGACGAGCATGATTGCGCTTGTTTCAAAAAGTATGAAAGAAGTTTCATTTCAAAACTAATCGGTTATGAGAAGAGTAGCAGGATCCCTCATTTTCTAAGCGGGATCCTCAACATGTTATTCTTCAAATGAATCATAGTTTTAGGACTATATACATGTTTGGCTAGCATTGAAATAGAACTTTGTATTGTCTAATATCGTCTTGGTCCTCAAATCGATCTTAGAATTTCAGGAATGCTAATTAATTTGGATGTTTCCTCTGCAGATTGATTTAAAAAATTTATAAGCATTTGAAGATATTAAAAAATGGTGGAAGGAGGTGCTGCAAAGGCAGACAAGGCAGAGTTTTTAGAATGTTGGCAGACGACATGGAAGACGCCGTACATTATGCGTCTAGCTCTGTCGGCTGGACTCGGCGGTCTCCTTTTCGGATATGATACCGGTAATACTCGACCCCGACTCCAACCTGACATCGTTTATCAAATCTTTATTTACTATTTGTTTGCAATGCAGGTGTGATATCTGGTGCTATGCTCTACATCAGAGAGGACTTTGAAATTGTTGACAGGAAAACATGGCTACAGGCAAGTTGTCTTCAGGCCTAAGTTATAGCTGGTTTTATAAACCTTTTAGGTAATGTTTTCACCATTTAGTTAATTTATTATATGTACAGGAAACCATTGTAAGTATGGCTGTAGCTGGTGCTATTGTGGGAGCTGCAGTTGGCGGTTGGATGAACGATAAATTTGGACGAAAAAAGTCGATATTAGTTGCAGACATTGTGTTCTTCGTCGGTGCCATTGTCATGGCTATTGCTCCCGTTCCCGGATTCATTATCTTTGGAAGACTTATCATCGGATTCGGAGTCGGAATGGCGTCCATGACTGCGCCTCTTTACATATCAGAAGCTTCCCCTGCTAGAATTAGGGGTGCTCTTGTTAGCACTAATGGGTTGCTAATTACTGGAGGGCAATTCCTTTCCTATCTAATCAACCTGGCCTTAACTAGGGTAAAATGGTGGATCTTTCTTTTATATGGGTTAAAGTTGTGAATTGTGAACTTTTTATGTTCTTACATTGAACTTTGAGTTTGTATGTATCTTTATTGCAGACCAAGCTAACCTGGCGTTTGATGCTTGGGATAGCGGGACTGCCTGCTTTGGTTCAGTTTATTTTGATGTTATCACTGCCCGAGTCCCCTCGGTGGCTTTACAGACAGGTAAATGTCGAAAACCGCTACACTCTTTTTTCCTATGAGCTTCTCGGTTAAGGAAGATTCTTTACGGGGATCTCATCAGTATGATATTGTCCAATTTTGACATAAACCTGTATACTAATGGAGATGATTATTTTGATTTTCCCCTTTTCTTTTGAGTTGGTTAAATTTTCAACATTCTCAAACCGTAGCAGTAGCTAATTGTTCAAAGTTGTTTAAGCAGATTAGTTGAGGTAAATTTAATTATATCTGTCAACACTGCCACTCTCCAAATTAGTGAAAAGACCTACAAGTGGTCAATTTTCATTGTAGAGGACAATGACTCGTTAGAGACCTCAACTCGGGATCTCCTGCTCTAATACCATGTTGAATCATAATAAATTACCAATCAACCCAAAAGAGGTTAAGCAGATGGGTTGGAGAAAATTTATTTATTTAAACCAAGAGTGTGAATTACAAGTGTTCGAGTTAAACACGAGCAAAGTTTCATCGAAAGTATCGAAACAAATTTTGTTACTATCCATGAGCATTTCATAGAATGCACAAGGAAACACACAATTGAAAAAACCACTCAAGTATTGTTGTATGATGATCAGGACAAAGTAAATGAAGCAAGAGCCATCCTTGAGAAGATATATCCTGGTGAACAAGTTGAGGATGAGATGAGACTGTTGCATGAATCTGTTGAGACCGAAAAGGCAGAAGAAGGAGCAATTGGAGATGGCAGTATAATAGCCAAAGTTAAAGGAGCTTTGAGCAACCCAGTCGTCCGAAGAGGGCTCTACGCCGGGATCACCGCACAAGTAGCTCAGCAGCTCTCTGGTATCAACACTGTCATGTACTACAGCCCAACCATCATCCAGTTTGCAGGATATGCTTCCAATACGACAGCCATGGCACTTTCTCTCGTTACATCCTCCCTCAACGCTGCTGGCTCCATTGTCAGCATGATATCGGTTGATAGATACGGGAGGAGACGTCTCATGATCCTCTCAATGATTGGGATCATCACTTGCCTAGTGGTGTTGGCTGGAGTGTTCTTCCAATCTGCTCGCCATGCTCCACCCGTCAACGCCTTCGAATCGACTCACTTTGGAAGCAACTCCACCTGCCCAGCATATGTCTCAGCTCCAGATGCATCTTCATGGAACTGCATGTCATGCTTGAGGCAACAATGTGCCTTCTGTGCCAATGGTGAAAGTGAGGTAAAAGCATCAACTTTAAATCTCATTCCAACGAACAGTATTAAACAGTGTGAACATCCATTTTAAAACCAACTAATAATGGGATGAGCAATCCACCTTTTTTATATAATGCTATAAGGTCTACAATGTTCCTAATATACCCCCTCAAGATGGTATCTCTTTTGGGCCCACCAATCTTGAGTCGGTCTCAATTTCATTTTTCTATTGGACCGAATACCCATTTGGGCTTTATTGGCTTTGATACCATATTAAATAGTGTGGACATCCATTTAAAGCCAATTCATAATAAAAGGAATAGTCCACATTCCTTATATATATCTATGAGGTCTCAACGATCCTAACAGGCAATAACAATTAATAAACACTAATATCTCATAAGTTCATAACCATATATTGAATGAATCATCAGTTTCTTCCTGGAGCATGCTTGGATTTGAAAAAGGACGTAAGAGGTTCGTGTCGGTCGAAGCACCGCGTTTGGTTCACAGAAGGCTGCCCGAGCAAAATAGGCTTCTTAGCAGTGGTGGTGATGGGACTTTACATCGTTACATATGCACCTGGAATGGGAACAGTTCCATGGGTGTTGAACTCTGAGATTTATCCACTTAGATACAGAGGAACTGGTGGAGGAATTGCAGCAGTTGCAAACTGGGTCTCCAATCTGATTGTAAGTCAAACATTTTTGACATTGGTGGAAAATCTTGGGGCTGCAGGTACATTCCTGCTGTTTGCAGGGTTCTCATTTCTTGGACTGGTTGGTATATATTTCTTGGTTCCTGAAACTAGAGGGCTACAATTTGAAGAAGTTGAAGAGCTGCTAAGGCAAGGGAAGAACCATAAGAGCAGCAAAGGCAAGCAATGGGATGATTCTAAACAATAATACTTCACTATTATTTTCAGCAGAATTTAAGCCAACTTTTATTTAACTACACACAGTTAAATGTTAACTGTTGTTTTGGTGTTACTTTTGATGTTCCTCATGAGAAACTTTAAGTTGGAATAAATTGTGGACGATAACAATGGATTATTGGCTACTATTACTTGCTTTCACCCGTTTTCAAACTCTTACTTTTTTTTTTTAATCTAAACTGTTCTTTGTTTGAAACTTTATTAGAGGACAGTTGGTAGGAAGGGGGCATTATTGAAATACATGATACAAAATACGAATAAGAATGATTAATGGTAGAATAATTATTAAAGAACTATTAACGGTATTTAGAGTGCAGAAAATGATTATCGAAAAACTATAGAAAATAAATAACTACGGAGAACAAATACGTAGAATCATTACCTATTTTTGGTAAAGGGAGAATGATATTAGTTATGACTTATGAGAGATTGAACCTTAGACTATAAAGAATGGTTATGGGTAAGGAAATTATTCCTCATCTCCCTAATTTAAATCCTTTACCCCACGCCTCTTTAAAGATTCGTATGCATCCAAATTTCAATTTTCACTAAAAAAAATTGAGGTTCATTATTTTTTTACTTTGGAGTTACTTTGGAGTAAGAAGAATGAAAATTATTATAAAAAAGAATAACTATCTATGTTGAAATGAAGAGAATTGATTATGAAAAAGTCCGTTTCTAATAAAATAATAAGCATGAAGAATGATTTTTGGTAACCCAAATACTAGTAAGAGAATGATTCCATTATAATTATTCCTATCTTGCTTGCACCAAACACCACAACATCAATAAAAGAACTCAATAGAATTGAAAAGGAAAGAATGGAAAGCATAACTGCAAATCCTTTGTTTGCTTTAGAATAAAGGAAAATATATTATTACAAAAAAAGAGGACGAAGGCCGTTCCGTTACAGCTCAACCAACGTTGAATAAATTAAGGGGTACCCTTCAGTTGAAGGACACCGACACTTGGGTCAAGTAAAAAACTCTCCTTTTAATAGGAATAGAAATCAATAATCCACAGCACACACAGGGCAGGACAAAAACATACCTGCTCAGCCAGCTAATAATTCACCCTTATAGCGACAAGATGCAGTAAGAGATTGAAACCCTACCAAATATTTCTAAATCTATGGTGGGTCAAGAGATGATGTTTATGTTCATAGGCAACAAAAAAAAAAGAGATATTTCTTACCATATTCAATTCAATGCCCTACCAGTTATCCATCTCTTCCTCAATCATCTTGAAGATTGAGTTATTATAAACCAAAATTTACTACAACAAGCTAGGTAGATTGGTTTTAGTACAGATTCTAATGACTCGAACTATAGATACATTGAAGATATAATTAGCAATAGATTTTTCTTTTTTGGAAACTGAAAAACTGGAGTAATCATACGTCTCTAGATCAGACATCAAAAGAATAAAGACATATGTCTCTAAATTAATATTAGAGCTGAGTCTCAAGCCTAGAACTTTGAGATGAGCACACGTTAAAAACCAAACTTTCGACCACCGTGCCACCTTTTGGAGTTGAAGAGAGTAATTCTCAAGAGGTTGATAACTTAGATTCGGACTTGGACTACTTCCTTCAAGATTCGGATTCAAGATTTACCTGTGATATTACTTCTTCAATGTCTGCGGTGCCTGGCCTAAAGACGGGTGTGGTTACCCTTGTTTCAAAAAGATAACTTCGATTCGAAGAGCAAATTATATAAGGAGAATTAGAACCAAACTGGTTTCTCAATCACCAAATGAGTTATTATAACCCAACTTTATTCACCCTTAGATGGAGGCTGCATTTGAGGCTGAAATGAAGTTTAAACATACATGAAAGTTTAGAACTTCCCAAGCTTTGATAGCCATGAACCCAGTATATTTTCAGCCAATCAAAGGAGAAAGATAGGGAAGTATATAACAAAAAAAAAAAAAGACAGACTTTGTGCAATTCCCAGCTTTAATATTGTAAAAGCAGTCAAACAAGATGATCAGTTCTTGAGAGTTTGGGTTCATCAATACAATACACACACAACCCAATCACAACTCCATCAATCCCCAAACCCAGAAAGAAAGAAAAAACCAAACCAAGTGATATATTCCACTATTAGCAAAATGGAATGTCATTAAAAAAGGATATCCCAAAACCTACTTAAAAACCATACATCTTGTTCTCTCTAACCTCGTCAGTTTTTTGCTTTACTAACACTGCACTAATGGCACTACTTCATTCTAACATCATCATTCTTCCAACATTTTCAACCACTCTGTACAAACCCCATGAAAAAAAACCACTCACTATATACAGAAAACCACTACTTGATAATACAAATTACCTTCTAAATAACGAAACCCTACTGTTTTAAGGACTTGATGATGATGCTTCTTGTCTTGGTTCTCTTAAATACCCCAAGAGCGTTTCTGCCTGCAAACATTAATAATTTCCCATCATTAAGATGTTCATTTCATTGTAATTGGTGATTAAATCAGTGTTTTGGTAACTAATCAAACCTTGTGTTTTGCTCGAATGCTTCCAGTCTGAGAAAGTGCAACAAGAGGTGGAATCCCACCTTCCCTTACAAGCAATCCTCTGTTTCTAACACTTTCAACACACAATTGCAATAATGTCAATACAGCAAACTCTTTCCCTTTCACAGAACCATCTTCAATGACTTCCACAAGTGCAGCAATTCCACCCTCTTCCACAATTGCATCCTTCCCTTCTTCAATCCCAGCCAGGCTACTCAACACCACCATTGCCTTCTCCGCCAACCCCGTCGCCTGCTCGGCCACCAATGCCACCAATGGCTTCACAACCCCGGCCGTAACTGCCCGCTCCTTGTTCGGCTTCACCGAGCAAATCTTGTAGAGCGTCGTGAGCGCATCCTTCTTCCCCCTATTCGTTCCATTCAATAGCAACGACACCAATGGTGGAATTGCCCCACAAACCCCAATTGAAATCTTGTTCTCCTCCACCAAAGCCAGGCTCATCAGAGCACACGCCGCGTTCTGTTTCGAAGTTTCGGTGCCGGTTTTGAGCGCGTAAACAAGCGACTTGATAGCTCCGGCATTGGTTATGATAGCCTTATTAGACTCATGGAGTGAGAGATTCAACAGTGCCGTTACCGCATGTTCTTGCGTCCATGGATCTGTAGATCGAAGAAGAGGAATCAAAGCCGGAACAGCCCCGGATTCGGCAATGAGTACCCGATTATCCGACCGATTCTTCGCCAGCAGCCGGAGCTTCGCCGCCGCAGATCGCTTCACCGCAATCGACGGCGATTGAAGCCCGTCGATGCAGATCTTAACCGTCGGCTGCAGATCTTCCGGCGAAATACTCTCAATAATCTCAGTAGAAAAATTCTCCCTCTGTAAAAACCCTAAACAAGGTTCAGGCTCTTCGACCTGAGCATCAAAATCGCCACCAACCGCCATGGACGGCAAAGTCGCAAGTCTCTGCAACTCGCCGGAAATATCACTGCTACAAGCAGAGAAATCACTAAAAGCATGAGAAAGTTCAAGAAAATCCTGTTCCTGCTCCGACGATTGCTTCGCCCAATTAGGGCTACGAGATGCCAACTCGCCGAGCCTGAGATCGATGACGGAATCGGTGAGATTTTCAGAGACGAACCCAGATTTTGAAGCCACAGATCCATGAAAACTGCAACTGTTATCATCCTGGAAGAAATTGGAACGAATAGTTCGCATAGATCGGCCAATGTTTCTGCTGACTCTACTCGATGCTGTAGAAGATGGACTGTAATAATTCTTCCCCAGGGGAAATCGATTAGAACTCGAATGAGAATCCTCTAACGACACCATTTCGAACAAAACCCAGAATCCAATTTACAGAAAGAACTTCGAGAAATTCAGTTTATTTCTCAGGAAGATACGAATTTCATCGCCGCCAAAAACAGAGGAATGTTACGACGGCGGAGCAGAGAATTCAGTGCGTTTGGAGAGTGGTTTTAGTGGAGGTTTGGGTTTGGGTTTGGGGATGTGGGTTTCGATAGAGCTACGAGGGTGAGTATGGTTGTAAAGGTCACAGGCCATTTTAATAAATGAAAGTGGGGCCAGGTCTTATCCGATCGGACCCATCTTGGCCGTCTATTTGTGTGAAGACGAGGGTTTGCTGTGACAACCGTCACAGCTCGGTGGCCTGGTTTAGTGGTTTCTTTCATCTGCGGCTTAGACAGCTCTTTGGTGGGGGTATGGATTCCATATGTGGGACCGTCGGCAAGTCATCAAAGCGGCGCCGTTTCATCTGAAGTCTTTTTTTTATTTCATTGCCAAATTACAAAAATATTAGTCTAATATTACAAATTATGTATTAATTAAAACGATTTGATATGTTATTAGTACATTATTATGCATTATTAAAATATTAAGTATTATTATTAATATTTATGATTAAGATTGTTATTTTTCTAAAATTGACCATATTTTTAATTATTTTATAAATTTAACTAATTTTTGTAAGTTTCTTATTCATATATTATGTCATATAGGTTTTTAAAAATTAATTTTTTAGCCAATTAAAATAATAATTTAGTACTAATTCAACTCTATCAATTATTATTCAACTTTTTTAAAAAAATATTTTTTTTTGCCCACATATATATATATATATATATTGAACTTTATATAATTTTTAATTTTTTTTATTATATAAATTGGTTTTTTTAACGTTTTACTTAATAACCATTTAATTTTTTTAGTTTTCAAATTTTTCTTATTTTTACATTATTCTTTATAATAATTTCATTAACATTTGCATTCATTTGAACTACGTTTCCAATCTTAAAAACAAATAATAAGTTTTTTCAAAAAATAATAAATTTTAATTTGATTTTGTAAAATATTAGATATCCAAATATATATATATATATATATATATATATATATATATATATGACTTTATTTATTTCTTTTATATATGTATATATAAACTTATTTATTGAACGAATAAGTCGGTAACACGATTGATTATCTGATTTGGGATCAATTCATTCTCATTCTATGGACATCCTTGAAACTTTCCCCAATTTATATTAATAAGTTATTGATTCAAATGTATTATTTTTATTATTATTAAACTAAAAAATCTCAATTATTTGAATACCACCTGGTGATACCATAAAACCAATTATACGAATGTACGAAGATCGATAACATGAGGGGCATATGAATTTGCAAACTTAATTTGGGTGATTCAACCTAACTTAAAAAATAAAATTTGTAGTATCATCAAAGTGTAATCGATATATATATTTTAGTTAAAATATTGTTGATTCCATTTCATTTTCTTTTCATAATCACGTCATTTTTAACTTTCAAAGTCCAAGTTTGCAACCACAATATATTTGTTAGAAGACTAAATGCTAATTGGAACTCCAACATTAAAAATACTCAATGTATTAAAAAAAAAATCAAATTTATAGTGTTAAATGTTGAAAATTAAAAAAAAAAATCAAATATACACGAAAAGAAAATTAAATTTATTATTTATTTGAAAATGTTAAAATGAAAAGAAAATAATAATTTCTGAATTTTGTTAAGACCCTATGGAGAGCTACGGCTACGCCTACGGTGAGGGTTCACACGGTTTTTGTATGTGTGTGTGTGGATATTACGTGGCAGAATCGCGTATGGGAGTCTACAACAATAGTCAGATACAGCTGTAACTTTAGAGCTGAAACTAACACGTGTTGCCCTATCCATGCGCCGTACCGGATCCACGCCCTCGTTTCGTTTCGAATTTTACTTTTGTTTTCTTTCTCTTCTTCTTCTTTTTTTTTTTTTTTACAATTTTACTTTTATTTTCAACTTTTTGTTTTTGCAATTTGTAAATTTTTAATACTCATGATTTAAATTTAGAATTTAGTTACAATCATCTTTAAATTATAAATTAGTCCTCATTAATAAAATTAAAAAATTTATTCTACCGTCGGTGAATTAAATATATAAAAGTTAATTATTTATTAATCAATAATCATGAAATAAGTGATTGACTGAACAAGAAAATAATATATTTTAAAAATAAATAGTCACCTATATATACTTACTTGATCAAGGATCATAGCCTATATCATTTAGAAGCTAAATTCTAAAATGAGAAATATTTTTTACTTATAAACAAGTACTATGACTATTTATTATTGATGTGGCACATTTGATGCCACAAATTTTGTTTATTGTTTTTTTTTATTGATTTTTTCACTAAAATTATAAATTATATTAAGTGGGGCAGCTCTACTTATTTATGTGTAGAAAAATATTTTTCAACTCTCATAGACTGATTTAGTGATTAAAGATGGTTTTGGAGTGTTAAAGTTGATGTGTCTAGTCCATGATAACCACTTATTTAAAAATTAATTTTCTACCATTTTTTTTAGATATAAATATTATAGGGTCTAATGACACGTCCGACGACATTAATCGAAATGCATGCAAGTACCGAGAATTGAATTCTACATTTTAAAATTATATAACTATATTTGAATTTCGATCGACTGTATAGATTAAATGTGCAGTTTATTTTTGTTTAGCGTGAAGAATGGAAGGCACAGGCACACGTGCGGAGGAAAGGATGTGCACACGTGCCTGGCGGCGGAATGAATTTTTGGAAAGTCATACTACGATTTCAATGGATAAGGGGCGGCCGTGGTCCACAAATCGCTGGTTTACAACCGCCATGGACCGCCTAAAATTTGGCCAAACCAAGGAATCAATTTATATATATATATATATATATATATATTAAATTGAACTATTGCTTGTGTGAAATAAGAGAAATTGCCAGTTTAAAAAGAGAGAGAGATTGCTGTAAATTTATGCAAAGCTAATTTAAGATTTACATTTCAGGGCCTCTAAAAAGTTGTTTGGATGAGATTTGGTCGAATGTTTGAATGTAAATTTTTATGTACAAAAAATCCATTTTAATGTTTTTTTTTGTAAGAGATGTTTATAGTTTAATTATATTCATTCATGGCACAATAGCGATTGAAATTTATCAATTTGCTAATTGAAGTCTATCAATTGAATTGATAGAAATCTAAAGTCTATCGGCTGAACTGATAGAATTCTAAAATCTATCAATTGATAAAAGTCTAATGATATTAGAATGTGAATTTTGGCCAAACTGTGTTATGAATGAAATTATTTTTAAAAAATGTGCTACAATTGTAATGAAAAGCCAAAAATATGTTATGGACGACAAATTTCTTAAATAGAATAACTTATTTGGATGTAGATTTAAAATAAATATTTATTTTGAGTAATTAAAAATAAATTGTTAAAACTAATAATAAAAATGAGTGGTTAAAAATAAAAAATTGTTTTGATTAATTAAAAATTAAGAATTTTTTTAAGTAATTATGATGGTTACTTTGAATGTAATTTTTTAATGAATAAATTAATAAATATTTAGAATAAATTGATATTAAAATTGACAAACACCCCAATATTCATTTCAATATTTAATATTATATGATTCTTTTCAAATTATAGAGAATAATATGATTTTCCATTTTAAATGATAATAAATAGGAAATTTGCGCTGTATAGCAACTTTTTTACCACAGTTTTCAATTATAGCACATTTTTAAAAATAATTTTTTTATAGCAAATTCTACCATTTTTTTAAAAAAATTATTTACCTTTTTTATAGAAGACTTTGATAGAATCTATCATTCTCTAGTGATGGAAGTCTATCAATTTTCTATCGGGTCTTATGGATAGACTCTTGATAGAATCTGAGGAAGTCTATCAATTTACTTTATTTATTAGTAATTGATTCTATCACCCTTTATCGATAGAATCTATCAATATGAAGTCTATCAATTTACAATTTTTGCTATATGTGCAAATATTTTCATTATTGTGTTATTCATGTAATATTTTATCCATTTTGTAATATACATGCAAAAGCCCCTAATAAATAATTTGCGGGGAATTGCCTAAAAATAATAATAATAATAATTTGCCCGGAATATAACCCAAATTTTTTAGTTTGAGAGGTGAATTATATTTGTGTTAAATTGAAAAATGGGATTCTTCTATTTATCTAATACAGAAATTTAAACATTCACCCCTAATGGGACTTTAAAAAAAATAATCCTAATTCAAAATTTGATTTTTTTTTTTTTTTGAAAAAATTCAAAATTTGAATCTACAATTTCATAATTACTCCATTTATATGATAGTCATTTAAACTTACTTTTAGCTTCCTACTATTAGGATGCCAGAACATTATATTTTATAAAGCTATTATTCAATCAAATAAAAACATAAATGATTTAATTGAACTCATTTTCCATCACAAAAAAAAAAAAAAAATCAACATATAATAATCATAAAAAAATCATACCCATGAGATGTGGAATTCTATTATAAAATTAATAATTTCGTACGTGTATAAAGTCAAGTATGAACCTAATAAAGTTGTACTTTAATCGCCAGTTTGTTGCTGAGATGTATTTTCTGTATAATTATTTGTTACAACTATACACTTCACAATAAATACTGTTCATTAGGTGTACCTTGGGCTTGTTATTTCCAGACCTATGTTTTTAAAGTAATTTTAATAATATTTAAAAAATGATTTCACAAGTCAGGAATAATTAAACAACAGACAAAAAGAGAAATTACATCTTGGTCTATATTAAAAAGCAACTTTTATTTAATAGGAGTAATTGATTGAGTTACGACACTTTCCTAAGCATATTCAAAAAAATAAAATTAAAAAAAAGTTAAAAGTGGTATTTTCCGACTTCCATGTAGCTTCCGAGTTTTTTTTTTTAATGGACTGCAACGATTTGTACCGAGAATAATATATATTTTTTGTTTTGAACAATATTCACAGGTTTATTTAAAAAAAAAAACATCAACAACAACAAGAACGACATTAATAGATATAAAAAGTCTTTGAATTAATTGATATGCATGGCCAAAAACTAGTAATATTTTATCAGCATATGAATTTAATTAATAAAATTAGAACAAAACTTATCTAGGTAAGTATTAGTTAATCCAAAAAATTTGTTTGCCTATTTTTGTTCACCCTACAACTTTACTTTTTGAATATTCGATGCATCAATCCATTTCAATAAAAAAATTATTTTGAATAACAATAAAATTAGATGAGAACAGTGATAATGATATGAAATCTCTATTTTAAATATAACTTCAGACACATAATAAAGTTATTGGTCTATTAGGGGTATACTACTAAAAAAATGTTTATGTGTATACTTGTTTTTCAAAAATATTTTTAAAATTATATGATTTTGTATTTTTGAAACCTTAAATTATATGATTGAAAGAGTGAAAATTGTAAAAAAAACAAAAAAAGAAAAAAAAAGTGTCTTTTTACAATATAAAAATATCGTTTTTATGGTCTTGGTATATTCAATTTTAAAATTAAACACCTGTAACATAATGTCACACGCGACAAAATTTATAGAAAAAATGTTAATAAATGTACCTACAATATTTGGAATTCAATTAAATTTAGATTATTATTCGTAATGAATTATATATTTATATCTATATTTACAAATTAGTAAACACAATTCGAGCAACATTTAAAACTGTGATATGGTTTATCATTATTATTATTATTATTATTATATTATTTTTTAATTCAATAATAGTAGAGTGGGATTAAACTCATGAACACATACTATATAATTTTAAATATGCACAAATATATTTTTTAGACAAGGCGGCCAATATTTGTATATGTAATTAAATTAGGATAAGCTCCACCTCATCTCAATCAAAAGTCTCATTTCTCTATTTGATTTGATTTCTCTGGTTCAAATAATAATTAAATAAAATATGAGAGTTTGAAGTCAGATACGTGGATGTATATCGAAATTATTCATTTATTATTTCATATGCGAGATTTTAAATCATTAAAAAGATATATCCAATGCACATCAAAATAATAAATGCATATTTTCGTGTCGCACTCACACCATAATATTTTTCAATATCCTTTAATTTTGCTGACAAAATGAGTTATATATTTTTAAAAATAATACATTTTATCCACACAAAAAAACTACACATATTAAAGACCGAAAAAATTAAACAGATTCTTTATGTATATAAAGAACCGATAAAATAGAGAATAGATAGTGAAATGAGGGTGGCCGGTTTCCCGACAAAGGGCATGACTCGATATTTTTTGGGGACTAATTTTGGAATTTTAGATTGATCCATTCTTCAACCATTTGTCAAATTATATGTATATTAGAATAACTTAAACCTCTCTCTATATATATACTACTCAATAGTTGAATTAGATTGAATTAAATCAATCCAATAAATTAGTGACGCAATAATTCAATTGTTTGGATGTAAACCAGTTCAACACCAATGTATAGGTTCCATCATGAGAATGAGTATTTGGTCCCCCTCTCTTGATATGTACTTAAAAAAAGATGGAATTAAATAAAGTAAAAATTGATCGACCTACAAAATAATGTTGGGAATAAACACTATTCTAATATGGATCAATTATTCCCTCTCTTATGTTCCTAATGAAAAATCAGCAAGCATATAGCATGGTAGAAATATCAAGCACAACACAACGATTTTAACGTGGAAAAACCTCCTCAAGGCGAGGAGTAAAAAACCACGGACCGAAGTCGAATCTCCACTATAATCGATAATGGGCTACAACAAGTTCTCTCTAGTTACAACTAGAGGTATACAACACATAACAACTCAAGATAAACTAATCTTGGCAACAAACAACACAAATCAAGAGAGATAAATAGAAAGATCTCACAAAAATGTGGAACCAAATCGCCACTGAAATCTGGCTGTAGAAACCTCCAAATCCGATCTCCACCGTTCAGATTGAAGACCCTCGTGTCAAGAACACGCTGTCTAAATTTCAGCTCGATCCAACGGTGCAATCGATCGGAAACGCCAAAATACCGAAGCTGGGCAGAAACCTCTTCTCCTCTCTATTTACTTTCTCTCTCTAGGTTGTTTCTCTCTCTGGCTGCTGATTTCCAGCTCTCCCTTTGTTGTGTTCTTGTGTATTCTTTCTACCAAAGTGACAAAATGCACTTTAAAACACTTAGCCCTAATGGGCTTTATTTGATGGGCCTTCACAATGTGAATAAAAACCCAACAAATCTCCCCCTATTCACTGTGTGGAGGAACTTGCCATTCCCGCAGCGGAACGACAAAATTGAAGCTTCTCTCTTGGTAGATTCTTAGTCAGCATATCAGACCCATTATGATCTGTATGTACCTTCTCAAGCTCAAACAAGCCATCATTCAATGCATCTCTCATCCAGTGATACCTCACATCTATATGTTTAGTTCTGGAATGAAATGTAGAGTTCTTACCAAGATGAATAGCACTCTGGTTGTCACGAGAATATCACATACCGTTGTTGCTTGAAGCCAAGCTCATGTATAAACCGCTTCATCCACAACATCTCTTTGCACGCTTCACGCTGCTATATATATCTCGTCAGTAGTAGAAAGTGCAACGCACTTCGTAGTCTTGATTGCCAAGACATCGCACCACCGCAAACGTCATCAAATAACCCGAAGTAGACCGTCGGTTATCTAGATCTCTGCCATATCTCGAATCAAGATAGCACTGTAAGCAAGGGCTTTCTACTTCCAAATGTGAGCTTCAAACTGGAAGTGCCTCTCAAATATCTCATGATGCACTTGACTGCCTCCCAATGCTGTTTTCCTGGATTGGACACAAATCGACTAACAACTCCAACAGCATGAGCAATATCAGGTCTAGTACTCACCATGGCATACATCAAACTCCCAACTGCTGAAGCATATGGGACTTTCCTCATTTCTTCCTTCTCTTTATCATTAGAAGGACTCTGTTTGTTACTCAGTTTGAAATGACTGGAAAGAGGGGAGCTAACAACTTTAGCTTTGTCCATGTTAAATCTTTCAAGCACTTTCTCTATGTATTGCTCTGTGACATATATAACCTTTTGGATGCTCTATCTCGAACTATTCGAATTCCAAGAATCTTCTTTCTTTGGTCCCAAATCCTTCATGGCAAAGGATTTGCTCAAACTGTTTCTTCAACCTGTCAATTCTAGAAACATTCCTGCCAACAATCAAAATGTCATCAACATAAAGCAATAGTATCACAAAATCATCATTAGAAAATTTTTGTACAAAGACACAATGGTCAGAAGTAGTCTTTTTGTAGCCTTGCTCCCCCATAACTGACTCAAACTTCTTGTACCATTGCCTCGGTGCTTGTTTCAATCCATAAAGGCTTTTCTTCAACTTGCACACAAGTTTCTCTTTGCCTTTCTCTTCAAAACCCTCAGGTTGTTCCATATAGATTTCTTTATCTAAGTCTCCATGAAGAAATGCAGTCTTAACATCCATCTGCTCAACTTCTAAGTCAAGGCTAGCTGCCAAACCCATAACAACTCGAATCGAAGACATCTTAACAACTGGAGCAAAAATTTCATCAAAGTCAATACCCTTTTTCTGACTAAACCCTTTAACAACTAGTCTCGCTTTATAACGCGGTCTTGAGGTGCTTTCTTGTTGTTTCACTCGATAAACCCACTTATTTTTGGTGCGGTTTTCCCTTTAGGCAATTTAACAAGCTCAAAAGTGTGGTTCTCATGTAAAGATTTCATCTCATCTTTCATTGCATCAATCCACTCTCTTTTGTGCTCATCTTCTATAGCCTCTTCATAACTCTCGGAGTTCTCCCCGTCGATCAATAACACATATTCATCGCCAGAATATCTTGTTGGTCGACGACGATCTCTCGATAGACCTTCCGAGTGGAACATCTATAGGAACTTCACTTTCCGACAATTGTTTCCGAATATCATCATCTACCTCAACATGTTCATCACCTTCTATCTCATCCGAATTAACAAACTGATTATTATGAATTTCATTCTCAATGCGTGTAGAAGGTTGTGCCAAAGGAATCAGTATCTAAGTCAATCAGATCATCACTAATCTCGACTCTGTTTCATCAGTTTTATTAATGTCTTGTAAGGTTTGGTCTTCAACAAACACAACATCTCGACTTCTAATAAGCTTTTTCTTCTTTGGATCATACAACTCTGTAGCCAAACTCATCTTGACCATAGCCAAGGAACACACATGGTCTTGTCTTTGCATCAAGCTTCGATCTCTCATCTTTAGGAACATGAACGAAAGCTTTACAACCAAAGACGCGAAGATGACTATAAGATATGTCCTTTTTTTTGACCAAATTCTGTTAGGGACTTCATTTCCCAAAGGAACACATGGTGTGAGATTGAACATGTACAATCAGTATTCAATGCTTCACCCCAAAACATTTTGGCTAATCGTGGATTGTGAAAGCAAACATCTCACTCTTTCCACCAATGTCCTATTCATTCTCTCACCAACCCATTTAGTTGAGGAGTCTTAGGAGGCGTCTTTTGATGTCGAATACCATGATTTCTGCAATACTCATCAAAAGGTCCAATATACTCTCCTCCATTATCGGTCCTGATGCACTTCAACTTTTTACAAGTTTCTCTTTCAACAAGGGCATGAAACTGTTTAAACACTTGCAACACCTGATCTTTGGACTTCAAGGTATAAACCCAAGTTTTTCTTGAGTGATCATCTATAAACGTCACACAAAGTAGGACGCACCTCCAAGTTTTTTTGATTTCATCGGACCACACACATCGAAATATACTATGTCAAGTACTTTCGGTCTTCTTAAAGGTTGGGATGCTTTAAAAGAAACTCTTGTTTGCTTTCCGCTAAACAATGCTCACATCTCTTCAAGGACACATTCTTTACCCAGAAAGATGATTTTTCTTGGCTAGAATCATCAAACCCTTTTCACTTGATATGACTGAGTCTTTTATGCCAAAGCTCAACACTCATTCACTTCATCCCTTTGCATTGATATCACAATCGTAGTCTTTGCTCGCATAAAGTACAATGAAGAACACTTTTCCCCCTTTGCTACCACCATTGAGCCTTTAGTAAGCTTCCATGTACCATTACGGAAGGTATTACAAAACCTTCATCATCTAGCTTACTGTGGAGATTAAATTCATGCGAATATCGAGGATGTGCTTCACATTTTTCAAAATTAAGGTAGTACCATTCTTGGTCTCCAAATGCACATCTCCTATGCCAATTGCTTTTGCTAATCCATCATTACCCATCCTAACACTACCATAATCACCGGATGTGTAGGATGTGAAGAATTCCTTCCTAGATGTAGCATGAATTGAGGCACCACTTTGTCAATCACCCAACCGCTCTGCTCAGTAGCAAGGTTTACACTATCACCGTTGAATATAACGAAGAATTCTTCTTCTGGTCGCAGAATTCGGTCGCATCATCATCAATCACTTTTTCTTTACCTTTATCGCCTTTACTTTCTCTCTTCGATTTTCGCTATGCTTCTTTATATGACCTTTCAAGCCACAATGGAAACATTCAACATTAGAAAACCGGCCACTTTTGCTCTTGCTTCTCTCTTTTTTGGACATTTGCTCGTACTCCTCCCCTTTCTTTCAGTAATAAGTACATCGATCGTGAAGAAGAACCTCGTGACTTTCTTCTCATCTCTTCGTTACATACATCGCTTTTTACCAAGTCCATACTTAGTACACCATTCGGTTTGAGTTCGACAAGGAAGTTCTAAAAGTCTCCCATGAATCGGTAATGAACCAAGAAGCCATAACCCATGTATCTCCCATCAAACTTGATACTCATTCCAATTTAATCGATTAATAATACCTTGGAATGTATTCAAGTGATCTAACATAGACGTTCCTTCTTGATACTTTAAAGCCATCATTTGCTTAATCAAATACAATTTACTATTACAGTTTTGGGGCATACAAAGACTCAAGCTTGTTCCACATAGACCGTGCATGATTTTCTTCACCAATATGATTTAGAATATTCTCTTCCACCCAAAGTCTAATCATGCCACATACTTTCCTATGACATATTTCTCATTCTAAATCGGTTTTATCAATTGGCTTCTCTAGTGAAAAAATACGGGAAGATATAAATCATTGACATATAAAATATCTTCCATTTTTCTTTTCCAAACTTGATAATTTGATCCATTCAAAAGAACCATTCTACCACCACTATGACTCTTTTCCATATTTAACACAAGGCCTCTAAATAAACTCAACCTCGGAGCTCTGATACCACTTGTTGGGAATAAACACTATTCTAATATGGATCAATTATTCCCTCTCTTATGTTCCTAATGAAAAATCAGCAAGCATATAGCATGGTAGAAATATCAAGCACAACACAACGATTTTAACGTGGAAAAACCTCCTCAAGGCGAGGAGTAAAAACCACGGACCAAGTCGAATCTCCACTATAATCGATAATGGGCTACAACAAGTTCTCTCTAGTTACAACTAGAGGTATACAACACATAACAACTCAAGATAAACTAATCTTGGCAACAAACAACACAAATCAAGAGAGATAAATAGAAAGATCTCACAAAAATGTGGAACCGAATCGCCACTGGAATCTGGCTGTAGAAACCTCCAAATCCGATCTCCACCGTTCAGATTGAAGACCCTCGTGTCAAGAACACGCTGTCTAAATTTCAGCTCGATCCAACGGTGCAATCGATCGGAAACGCCAAAATACCGAAGCTGGGCAGAAACCTCTTCTCCTCTCTATTTACTTTCTCTCTCTAGGTTGTTTCTCTCTCTGGCTGCTGATTTCCAGCTCTCCCTTTGTTGTGTTCTTGTGTATTCTTTCTACCAAAGTGACAAAATGCACTTTAAAACACTTAGCCCTAATGGGCTTTATTTGATGGGCCTTCACAATGTGAATAAAAACCCAACAAATAATTCAATGGATTTTTTTTTAAAGTCAAAAAATGATTTTCAATATCGATATTGAATTACAACCGAATGGGTCAGTGGCGCGATTAGTTATCTGGCTTGGTGTGGCACGATTAGTTATCTGGCTTGGTGTTAATCCATGTTTATTCACGATATTTGTAATCCCCTTCCCCAAACTTGTATTAAAAAAAAGACACATCATAAACCCTTATGATGTTTATTGTTTCATCTTTTATATTAATTGCTATTTTTAGTCCAAAATAAATAATCAACAGTGATTTTTTCAAAAGTGTGAAATATTTCCAAAAAAACAGTGAAATTACAAATTTTAAAGTTAGTTAAAATCTAGTCTTCATGATTTTAAGAGATATAGTTTAGTCTCTTTTGTTTAATAAATCTAAGAAATAATTCAGGTCATTTATAACTACATGCAAATTAATAAATTAAAGTGGTTATTCTTTAAATTTTGTTGACAGGGAAGATTGAATAAAAATAGATTGAAAATTATTTTAAACAAAAATCATAATTGATAACGATTTGTATTCCATCAACTATTTAACTCACCATAGATATATAAATATTTTTAGAGTAATTCACAATGTTAACCAAATACAAGACATCACTTAATTGTACTAAAAATGATTCACTTCATTTACCTGGATAGCTACTTGATATGTACTATATTATTCGAATCAATGAAAAAAAATATTAAATTTATAATTACTTTAACAAAATAATCAATAATATAAATTATAAGTTTGTTGTGTGGGATTGTTTGGCCAATAAAAATAATAAATCAATGAATAAACTTTTATTTTTCTATAACTAGGATCACAAATCACAATTGTTAAATGAAAAAAAAATACTGTGATTGTTTGCGAAGAAAAAGAAAAATACACAACAGAAACTAATATATTAATTTTCATGATGTTATGGGAGAAAAATAATTTCTCAAAAGGTCAAAAAAGTTTTTTTTTTTTTTTTTTGAGTAGATAGTGGAGGAAGAAGACCAACAAATCCTACATAGATGGCACAACTACTCTCAAATAATACGAGAGTTAACTACCGATTTCCGGGCTCGAACTTGTGACGGTAGAGTTGAAATTGATTAACACCAGACAAGATAACCAACTGCGCCACTACCCTTCGATTAAAAAGTCAAAAAAGTTGGTGATGCTAATTTCTTAACATGTACGCTTCGGATGATATCATCGATGGGCCATTAAATATTAATTGTGTCCGTTTCAAATTAGCAAAGAAAGAAAAATGGTACAAGCACCACCAACAACACACAACGTCATGAAATTAATTATAGAAATTAAATCTTTAATTTAAATTTTATCATATAGTTTGCCCAACATGATTAGCTGTCAAGCACCCTAATTGCACTGTGATTGAAAGACACTTTTTGTAATTAATCAACATTTAAAATTTTGGGATTAAGATTCTATTTGCTCCCATTCATTGATTGTATACGCCCATCAGATTTGCACATCAGATTTGCTAGGGTTGCATTAAATAAAAGAGCTACCGTAACTTTTTATATTGTTATTGTGTTATAATATTATAATTATATTTATATTTCAGATTTTTTTTTGTATTATGAGATTTGTTTCATTATAGCTTGTAGTTATTTATACACAAAGATTCGGTGGCTCGATTGATTATATGGTTTGATGTTAATCCATTTTTATTCCACCTCACGAGTTCAATCATGTAATGAATATTAATTATATCATTAATTGACTATAGATACAAAAAAAATTCAAATTTGCCTACATGTGCAATTATTTTGTAAAATTGAATTATCCACCATAATTTCCCTATTTAAAATTACAAAAACAAAAAATAGAATATAAATCTAAAAATATATAGAGACTACCAAATCTAGAAAATAATTAAAAATACAACTATTTTCAAACAAAATTAACACATAAGATCATTGATATTAATGAGTATTTGTTACATTTTTACTTATAATATTAGTGAAACGTGTGACCGTAGTCTTAAACTAGATTTCAACTAAACAATAAAACCATAAATCATTCACTCTTTTGAATTAAATGTACATTCTTCCAATTCTAGATGAGCGGTGGAGCCATAAAATATGGTGCTATACAATATTTTGAACTCTATTTTCTAATAATAGAAATATTGAAGTGTTCTATCTATCGTAATTTGGGCTTAATATAGTTGACCTCAATATATAATTATTGACACTCTACATCCATTTGAAAATATGTATTTATAATAAATTTCACTTGTAAAACTTTAATTAAAAATAAAGAATGAATGTGTTACATAAAATATCACAAATTGGAACTAACTTATTTACGTGTCAACTTAGGACTCAAGACATCAAATATTAAAACAAACCCTAAACATTGGTTATTTAAGTGCGCATTTACTAGAAACCACTAGAAAAATACACGTGGAACTAAAGTAATGTGAAAGTTAATCAAGTAAAAGTCTTAATTATAATCTTGAAGTTACACCATAAATATTCAATTATGACCCCATATAGTTTGGTGATTTCGTGTCTAAAAAAAGCACCTTTTTTGTTAAATATAAAAGCTTGATGTAAAATCTAGAATACTAAGTTTTGTAGTCCACTACCCACAATGATTACACACGATTTTGAGCAAATATTATTATATATAAATATTTAAATAACCAACCATGTGCATACATGACAATACTAAGTTGTAAATATTTTATTGGTTAGGAAACTCCAAGCATTTCAATATTTGAAAAAATCTTCAATTATTTTGTGTTTTTTACTTTTTGACACTTTAATTGACCGTATGATAAAGATATTCGAAATGGGTGGTTCCCAAAGTCTTGGGTTTGTTCAATGCCACTTTTGAACTTAGCCCATTTTTTTGTTCTAGATCTTTTTTATTGACGGGTTTGGTGAATTTTAAAATTATAACCTTGTCTTATTTAACTATTTTTATTTTGTTTTTTGTGTGTATAAATTTTTATCAACTTTTGTATAAAAATTGAAAAAGTTTTTTTTTTTTTTTTTTTTTGCTTCTTATCAAATTGAAAATAAGAAATGGAAAATTTGGAATTTGGAGTCACGAGTTAGTACAAGAAATCATAATAAGGAAAGTGAGGTTGGAAGACACATTTTTTTGGTAGGATTTTATTTTCTAAGTTCCTTATAAAGTTATAATTGAATTGAATTCTATTTGGTAGGATTTTATTTTGTAAGTTCCTTATAAAGTAATTGAATTCTATGTCCAAAATTCACTTGCTTTTAAGATTGAAATATTGCATCTCCCTTTTTATAAACATCTCAAAACTACATTGGAAGGTAGAAAGTTTGGAAAAGAAGGAAAATAGAGGGATAAAGAAGAAAATAAAGAAATGAATGAATAAAATGTATTGAAAAGTAAAAAATTGAGATCGAAGGGACTTTTTTTAGTAACAAATCCGAGTGTTACACCATCTTTCCGTTTTTTATTTTAAAAAAAAGTTGCAAGGTCAAGAAGTGGAGTGATATTGATTTGATTTTCCTTAGTTTTAGATTAAATGAAGATTAGATAAAAAGAGACATTTATGTCCAATAAATGATAAAATTAATATAGTTTTTCTCTAGATTTAATAAAAAAAGATGAATCAAATTAATATTCAATGACAAAATCATTGGATCAAAACAAAAAATATATGATAAAATTAAATTATTATAATAAGAATAAGAAGCAAAACTAACCTATAAAAAATGAAAGTAAATAAATATAGTTTTTTTAAGGATGGAAACAAAATTGAATGGATCGATGACACAATTGATTATCTAGTTTAGTATTAATCCATTTTTACTATATAGTCACAGGTTCAATCTCTACTATAAGTATTTGAAATCTCCTTTCTCTAATTTATACTAAAAAAAAGTTTGGAAACAAAAGAAATTAGAAAAGGTGTGAATAAAAACAAAATATGAGACATTGGGGGCGAGGGAGTGCCTGAGCTAATATCTATTTTATGGTGAGATTAAAAATGTCATTCTCATTTTTTACCTGTGCATCATGCAAATTAAAAATCACTATTTTTAAGTGTCTTTTAAAAAATACACAAGTTTTTGGAAAAAAAAATACATAGTTTTTAGTATTTTAATGCATTTAAAAGATGTATACTTTTTATTATTATGGCGTCCATAAAAATATGATATCATTTTGTTTGTTTATTTTGACTAAAAGAAGATAAATAACAGGAAAAAAAAATCAAACAAAGGAAAAATACCATTTTTAAAAAGTGACACTAAAAAAAGGCCAAACTTTATCCAATGAATTTCTTTTCTTTCTCTTTTTTTGGGAGAAAAATCTAATGGCACTCAAAATCAATACTAAGATTAAGTTAGCTCACAAACTACAACCACAACCACAAATTATAAAATATGTTTTTTTTTTCTCGTTTATTTAAATGGTAAATTAGTCGGTGAGTCAGGTGGGTAAGTAAGAAGTGTTTGGTGCACTAAAAAATATTGATTAAAATTAATTAAATAAAAGTAATGTTTGGCTATGGTTTTTCTTCCTAACGTAATTATTTTTATTCCCAAAAAACAAAACTTTCGCTTTCTCATTTAATATAGAGTTGTTGAACTATCTTAGACCATTTAATTGTAGTTATTATACTAAAGTCAACCTCACCTTTTTTCCATTTAATTATTGACACTTACACTTAAACTTTGAAAAAATTAAATCATTCGTTTTCACTGTTCACACTAGTTTAATTTTCTCAACTACGTTTGCCAATAAGCGATATCAATATACACCTAATGATTTAGAGATCTTAGGTTCGAGTCTCTCCCACCACCCAATTATTGTAATTTCAAAAAAAAAAAAAAAAAATTATCACCCACATTTTATATTCTACTCTCTTATTCTCAATTATACTCTAGCCATGAATTTTTTTTTTTTAATACATATTGGAAGAGGGGGGAACAAATACTGATTATCGGGATCGAACTTATGACGCTGGTATTGAACTGGTTTATAACCAAACAAGAAACCATTGCGCCATTGATCTATTCGATATAAAAATAATACAATTTAACAAAGAGAAAATGAGTAAAATCCATTTATTTTACTTTTTTTAGAATATAAAATATTGGATATGGACTAATGGAGTGTGAAAGAATACATCAATTATTGTTCTTCGTTTTTTTTAAATTGGAGGAAAGGACAAATAAATCTTACATAAAACTAGTGAGTGTGATGTAGAACTCGATTACTACCAAATGTAATGAAACTATTATATTACTAACTTTTTTTTGGTTGCCCCAAAACTTTTTATATGGACCCTAATTTTAGCAACTTTCTATGTGTTGGGTAATTTCTTACAAAAAGTATAGGTGCATTAACCAATTATGCTTTGGCAATCTGTAATTGTTTTCAGTTTCAGAAGATAGCATTGAATTCATTTTAATGCAAGAAGTGTTTTTTTTTCTCCAAATTAATTACAAGTTTGAAATGGGCTTCCTTTTACTGGACTTGGAATAATCTCAGGCCCATTTACCCAAGCCCACTAGGCTTCTGTTCCCCAGGCCCATTTTATATTTTCGACACAAAAGCTTGATTACAACTTAATTGTCTTTAGAATCATGTAATTTCCTATTGCTTGAAAAACTATAACAAAAAAAATTCACAATTATTTTAATTAAAAAAAAACCGTATTAACTTAATTCGGCTTTTGAACAGTGAATACTGTACACATCCAAGCAAATGATGTGGGGTATTTCAGTAAAAATCCATTTTTTTGGATGCTATTTTCGCCTCTTCCCTCAAGCTCTTCATTTGATTGATTTCTTTTTATTTTTTTTGTTGTTTTATATATTTTTTACTTCCTTTGGAAAAATACTTTTGTATTTGTATGTTCACAACCTGTGGCCTTTTAGCTGTTTACATGGGGAATTCAACACATGTGGCTTTGACACTCTTCTTTTCTTCGTGTATAATACTTGTGACTTTTTATTTTAATTTTGTTTTCAAGTGAATTTGAGTTTTTTTTTTTTTTTTTTTTTTTTTTTTAAATGGAATTTGAGATTGATAAAGAGGAGAGCCTGAAATTTAATTGGTGACATTATCAAAAGATATATATTTCATCTCTTAAAATAGATTATAATAATAATAATTTAGATAGATCAATAATTTATTTTGAAACATATGATTTGGTAACCATATTTAAAAAGAAAAAAATTAATATCAATTTTATCATTAAAAATCTAGTTTAATAATAACCTTAAAGATTTTGATTTATTATTATTATAGGATATGATTTTGATATTTTATTTTATTTTATTTTAAATTAAAATACAATCTAAATTCCAACCATAAATCGTAACATCTATAAAAAATTATTCTAAAAAAAAAACATCTATCAAAAATTAATTTTTTTATTATAAATTATGGCATATTAAATAAATTAATTTTTTTTTAATTTTAAGTTTGTACCAATCTTGTAATTAAGTAACTAAATTAAAATAATTTTGATATAAATTAAATATCTTTCTTAATTTGTTGAATGGATATAAAATTTGTTATATTAGTTTTAAATTTAATATAAATATTAAGTTAAAATTGAAATAAGTAATAAAATATATGATCAAACATATTTTTTAAATGAACATCATGTAATTTACTATTTCAAATGAATGTTATTTTAACATTTATCTATGGTTAGTGAAAATAAATTAAAAAGTATAATTTTTTTAAAAAAAAAGCATGAAAAATGTTATAAAAAAAACTCAGCTTAACTTAATCCGTGCACCAAACAACATTCAGCTTAACTTAATCTGTCCACCAAACATAGTTTAACTTAATACCCAGTTTAACTTAATACTGACTAACTTAATTCTAATCACTGCACCAAACACGCCCTTAAACTTAATTCTAGTTGATAACAAACATAGGAACAAAATTATAACTTCATAACGAGAAGGAAAAAATTGTTTCGAAGACTCTTGAAAATATCAAATACATGAAACAAGCCATGATCTCAACAAAGGAAAAAGTCCAATAGTTGTATACATTTTAACAAAGACAATAAATCATATACTTTCTATCAAATCCCATCTAATTGCGAGAAAGGAAATTATGGTATAAAATATAAAAAAGGCAGCATAATTCCTTAAGAAATTTCTCGATAAAATAAAACTTACATTCCTGACTTTCATCGTATAAATAGTCCAAATGATTATGGAATTAATAGCTATTGTTTTTTTTTTTGAATTAAGGTAACCACGCCTGTCCCTAGGCCAGGTACCTGAGACATCGAAGGAATAATGTCACATAGAAGACTCGAATTCGAGACTTTAAGGGGAGCATACCCTCAAAGCTCAAGTCTTCAACCACGGTGCCACCCCTTGGAGACAATTAACAACTATTGTTGCTACTATTACATTATATGAGGAATAACACATAATAAGTACATAATCTAGAAGAATAATTTTATGTTTCTGCCCGTCTCTTTCCGTCACACAATTGTACTCCATGTATAGAATTAGTGTTATGCAAATTGATCATTTACTGGTGTTCATAGTTATAATTGGGTCTACATCAGTTTTATCCCTACAATTATACATTTTCTTTAAACCTTATTATTTTTTCTGATAAATAAGTTGTTTAAATCAGTACTTAAAAGAACAATTACATTTTTTCCTCATAATAGAAACGATTAATTTTTTTATGAAATTACATTTCCAACTTCCTATTGTGACAATTCTCGACATGTACGACTTATTGAATGCAAGTTATTGTTCTTACACATGCACTTCAAATGATGTTTTCACAAACATGAACTTCTAACTCACTCAGATACAGATCAAATCGATATATGATCGTCATAGTGAAATATTGTTCTCATTGTATAGCAAATTACATAAAAAGATCAATATTTATAGTCTAATCTTATGCTAACTTTTTGCATAAACCCACAACAACATGTCACCACATGAACGATTATAGATCAAGACATTTGCAAACTTAGTTGCATTAGTAGTGTTATTTTTTTTTAATCAAAGTAACTACGTTCGTCCCTAGGCACCATACCGGAGACATCGAAAGATTAAGTGTCACATGTGAGTCTCGAACCTAAGATCTTAAGAGAGCGTACCTTCAAAACTCAAGTTTTCAACTAGTACATCATCTCTTAGGAACGCATTAATAGTGTTATTAGAACAAAACATCGAACCATGTTCTTATACTATATTATTTAGATTATCAACTTGAACACAATTCACTTATTTGTCCCCTGCATGCACTTCAAAGTCAATTTAATAACTTTGATTTTTTTTTTTTAAATTTAATAAATAATTATGTTTGTCCATATATATGATTAAGATTAAATAATTATAGGATAATGTTAATTACAAGAAGGTCCATATTCTTCTAGAAAACATTCGTCCTCTCTTGCTCACCCTATTTAACTTTTTGGGCATGTTTGGCCAGTTGAGAAACGAAGTAATCCTTCCCGATGCGTGGATCCCACACTTCTATTTTATTTTATTATTTTTCTAATTGCCGTTTTAAACCGCTTTTATTACTTTATTTTTAACTTTCCTTACATTTCCACTTTTCTTAATGTTCTGTTTTTATTTTATTATTATATATTAATCCTTATTAATTTTCCTTATTTATTCTTTTAAGTTTCCAAGTATACGTTCTCCTTTATTAATTTTATTTAAAATTGTTACTCTATTATAATTTCCAATTAAACGTTTTTTTTTGTTTTAATTTTTGTTTTTTATAATAGTTTTTATAATTACATCTGAAAAGAAAAATGAAAATGAATTCATTATATTCAATTATGAATTTTATATTTAAAATATATTTTTTTTTTTTTGCATAAATCTTTTAAAGAAGGTATTATTATTTCCAAATAAATGTCGTCAAGGGCAACCCAACTGTTTAAGGTAAGAATTCCAAAACATGTTTCTTGACAGATTTCCAATTTAAAATCGTTGGAACGTCTTTAAATTAAAATATCTTTCAATACAAACCCGCGATTGTATAATGAAAATAGATTAACATCAAATTAGATAATCAATCGGGTCACTGATCCATTCGATAAAAAAAAAGTGTTTAATGATTGTTTTGCACTAATAGAAATTAATATCCGAATTTAATTGATTTTTTTTTTATAAAAGAATTTAATTGAAATTGAACACAGGAATAATTGGAAAGGTGTTAACTTTGAAGAGATTAAAGGGAAAAATTTATTCCCAATAAAACAAAAGAAAAAAAAAAACCAAAATGGACGATGGACAATTTAGATTGGTCGCTTATTTTTATACGCTAATCCTAAATTTATTCTCTTCCTTTTTTAATAAAACAAAAAAACAATTAAAACGAATTTAAGTGGCAATTTAAAATCCGGGCGGTTGAAAGGGCATGAACTAGAAATGATGACGTGGAGAGATCAGAGCCATACAGGTGTCCAAACGATTTACATTACACAGTAAAGTTATCGTGCAACTTGCGCACCGAAGTTTTATCCGCTTCGGTTTTCAATAAAAATTTGGCAGTGGTTGGTGATGACGCCTTTGACGTGAACGACTACGTTTCTCTCTTCTTTCTTTGCGCTTCTCCGATCGCCGCCGCCTGTTCACCGGCCGGAGCTTCTGTCCTCCGCCGCGGAATCTCTCCATGTGCTCTTGCTTTTGAGCCTCGTCCTCTTTGTTTGGCCCACCGTCAATGTCTATCGCCGAATTTCCCGCCACCGTCGATTCCGCCTCTGCCGCCGATCACTGTCAGCTCAATCGCCACCACTATCAAGGTCACCGTCTTCCTTGCGCCTCGTCTAAGCGTAAGTTGGATGAGTATGGTCCTGATTTCGACGAAGACGACGAGGACGTCCAGTTGTTTGACTTAGTTTCTGTCAGGATGAAGAAGGACGAAGCGTGTGCGATCGATTCCTCCTCCGCCGGCCGGCTCGATGAAGGAACGAGCTCCGACTGTGAGAATCGAGGTTTTGATGCTCCGTCGACGTCTTCCGGGGCGGAGATTCCTGCTAGGTCGATTCTGTATCCGTACGAGTTGCAATTTTTTGTTAGAACGATTTCTGTGGGGAATACTATGGTAATGCTTGCTAATGTTAACGATACTGTGATGTCGATTCATGAGCGGATTCAAGCTATTACGCGGATACCGATTTTCGAGCAGAGATTGATATATAGGGGAAGGCAACTCCAGCACGAGCAGTCGCTTTTCGAGTGTTTGATTCAGAACAATGCGGAGCTGCAATTGGTTGGTCGTATGAGGAGCACGGAGCATCCCAAAGCTTGGAAGATTGTTGATGATATGGTTTCGTTGGTTCTACGACTCTATAGAGGCGAATTTGTGTTTTCTGCTTTGGAAATTCTCACTACCTTGATGAGCGATTTCGTTAATTTGGCTTCGGAAGCAGATTTGGATCAGGCGATTAAGAAACTCCAGGTTTTCTTGTCGCTGTCTTCCCCAGCTGCGCTAGTGATGCTTTATTTATCTCCGATTAAAAGTAATAAAGATTGTGCTGATAGTTTGATTAAGCATTTTATGGATTTGCTTCGTAGTTCGGTTTCGAAATCCTTACATAAGTGTTGTGCGATTATAGTACTAGAATTTTGTAATTTGCTTAGGAGAGATGATCCGGAGGATGGTTTATATGTTTTATGCCGAAGTACTCTTGGATCATTGTTGGAAACTGATGGCATTGCTCGGGGGTTGAGATGTTTCGATGGTGTTAGGGGACCTATTAAAACACCTGAGCTCTTTCCATTTGTTAATGAGTTGGCCAATAAATTGTCCATAGATTTGTTCTCAAGCATACGGTCTCCGACAAACGCAGGGCCTTCTGCGACAGATATTCGTGATTTTTCAGCATTTTTGCTTCATTTGCTCAATGCAATATCAGAACAATTGAGTTTTCATGGCTCTAAGCATGTGCCGCTATATCTGGGAGGTTTTAGAGATCCTTCTTATGGAGAAGAGAGTGAATTCCTTTATAAAATATATGTTGGTTTGTTGAAAAATATGGATATATGTCTTCAAGGAATGGAAGCCTTCTTGGTTCACAAAGGAAAAGGGGACTGTGTAATTCCGTATCCCGGATGGTCTCAGTATCTTCCGATTCTTAAAGAATTGAATAGCATCTCCCTTCTCTTCCAGGGTCTCGAAGAAGAATTTTGGACAACCATGAGGCTAAGGAAATCTTCTATTTGTGAGCTTATTGTTAGATTTGCAAAGCGGGCTGATTGTAACATGTGGATTCTTTGCCATAGGGATGTAATGAATTCTGAATCTAGAAGGCATTTGTCAATGCTTATGTTTCCCGAACCAACAGAAGATTACGACGAGTTGCAGGAAATGTTGATTGATAGGTCTCAATTGTTAGAAGAGTCGTTTGAATACATCACAAATGCAAGTGTTGAGGCTCTAAACCATGGACTATTTATGGAATTCAAGAACGAGGAAGCTACGGGTCCTGGTGTGTTGCGAGAGTGGTTTTTGCTGGTTTGTAAGGCTATTTTTAACCCTCAAAATGCTCTTTTTGTGGCATGTCCCAATGATCGAAGAAGGTTCTTTCCCAACCCTGGTGAGCTTACTGGCACTTTCCTTTAATCGAATGTTTCATTTAGTACTTATTCTTCTGGATGAAAATAAGTGACCATGAATGTCAGAAATTGCTAAACGTTTTACACTTTTATTTGGTACTTTTTGTTGTTTTTGCCAAGTAGGGCAGATAGACGAAGTGATTAACCTGACTTGTTTTCAACTATACTATATAGGTAATCATTTATGAGGTTGAATTTTACAGAAAACTTTTAAGGTTATCACGAATTCTCAGAAGATTTTATTTACCAATTGTATGCAGCAGCAAAGTTTTGATGTTATTCACAGCTTTTTATTTTTCCTTTTTGAAAAAAAAAAATCCGAAAGAGTAGTTGATTGCAGTTAGCTTGCTATTTTAGCCTTTCAGTCACTGCAGCATCTATGACAACATTTAATCTTCGAATTATCTTGCTATATGAATTGGTCAAGCAAAGTGGGGCTGTTTAATGCATTCGGAGTTGTACAGTGACATATTTGATGGTTACATATTAAATTAAGAACCTTCTTTCATAGTTTTGGTGGCTGTGGGATCTGAAATTAGATTCTGAGGAACCACGCACCATAACTAGGAAATTGATCGTTTGTCTTATGCATCTTATGAACCCCTCTTTTTTATTAAATAATTATTCTTGAGCTAAATAATGTACGTGGGAAAGTTGTAGGATCTTAGGTGAAGTGATCGATAAGAATTTGCTGAAAATGTTTCTTTTTTGGATAAGAGAGTGATTTCATTCCAAAAAATCAAAGGTACTACCAACAAAAGCAATAGTTCAACTTGCCTAAATCTGCCCATGACTAAGAGGTCATGGGTTCAAATCCCACTTGTTGTTGATAAAAAATAATAATCAAAGGTACTGCTAAGGGCAGAAAGATAAGATATCTCCTTCCAATGAAACTTTCTGAATGATCAACTTGGTTGAAAGGTTTCATTATGCAAAAAGAAAAAGAAGTGCAACTCACTTATTGATTCAATGAACTGCTATTCCTTCCTACTGTTACATGTTTTCCATACTTAACTGCCTTGCTATCGGATAGTATTGCTTACTCTGATTCATAATACAGGTGTTAATTTACTAGTAGAAAAAGAATATGTAGTTTGAGAAGTACTCTTGGTTAATAATTTCTAAGCTCAATGAGAAATAAAAGCAGTTCTTGTTATACATCAATATGCCAATATAAAGTATGTGGGAAAGGGCATTTATATTTTCATCTGAGACATGAAGGTGCATGACTGCATTGTAATTCTACTCACTTATGGTGCTGTTTATAAATTATGATGCAAATTATTCTCATCTTTACCATTAACGATTACATGTTGGCATGTTGCAGCATCAAATGTGGACCCTATGCATCTCACTTATTTCAAATTTTCTGGCCGAGTTATTGCACTAGCTTTGATGCATAAAGTGCAAGTTGGTATCGTCTTCGATCGTGTTTTTTACTTGCAATTGGCTGGGATGTGCATCTCCTTGGAAGATATACGAGATGCTGATCCATACTTGTATAATAGCTGTAAGCAGATTCTTGATATGGACGCTGATCTTGTTGATTCAGATGCTTTAGGACTTACATTTGTCAGCGATTTCGACGAGCTAGGAATGAGAAAAGTGTTGGAACTTTGCCCGGGAGGCAAAGATATGGTTGTCAACAGTAAGAATCGCGAGGAATATGTTAAGCTTCTAATAGAGAATCGCTTCATGAAATCTGTCTCTGTGCAGATATCACATTTTGCAAGTGGTTTTACTGATATACTTTCTGACAGAAAACCACACAAATGGTTTTTCCAAAACCTAGAGCTTGAAGATCTTGATTGGATGCTACATGGGAGTGAAAGTGCAATCTCTGTTGGAGATTGGAAGATGCACACTGAATACAATGGCTTCAAAGAAACTGATCCTCAAATATCCTGGTTCTGGAAGGTATGCATTTCTATTGTTTTTTTTAGTAGCTTCATAATTACCGATTAGTTTACATTTGCGCGGTTTGCCTGCTATTTTTTCACATAACTTCACCATTGGTGGATTTAGCACATCCCTTTCAATCTTGTGTCCGGCTAGTGGATGAAACTGCTAGAATCTGAATCTTTTTTTTTTGTTGTTGAAAACATAGAATCTAAATCTATTACAATATCGAAATAACGAAAAATTACACGGTTATTTGGATCCTCACTTTCTTGAACTCATTCAAGGCCTAAATCAAGTGGCTTAACAAATTGTCATACTAATTATTACTAATATTTCCTTAATGGGGGGATCCTATAAGAAACTTAGATGGAGTATTAAAAAAGATTTCATCTAACCTGATAGATTTATGGTAGGGGGCATTTTAGATATGGTAGGTACTTGGAACCACCCATTTGAGAGAGTATCTAATATCAAATGGCTAAAATACTTTATACCTTCCTGCCCACACCTTTTATTTACAACCAAAAATACCTAATAATCACTGAATTAATTACTAAAATACCCAAACTATAAATCCTATCATAACCATCATGTATTGGTCAATAGGACCTTGGGAAACTAAGATGTGAGTGAAGGGTTCAATTTATGGTAGTTACCTATCTAGAAATTAATTTACTACGAGTTTCCTTGACGTCCAAATATTTTAGAGTGATGATATATCCTGTGACAATAGTCGATGTGGGCGCAAGCTAGTTCAGACAGTCGTAGATATAAAAAAAAATGAAAAAAAAGAAATCCTAACCGTCTTGGGCAGTGTTTTGAAAGGCGCACTAAAGCCCCAAAAAGGCGCGGGGCGCAGATATTGCTCCTCACCTTACTAAGTCGCAGCGCATAACATTAGGCGAGTGCCTTTGTGCGACTTTTCTGAGTTGCTTGGGCGCAAAAGGCGCGCGCCTAGAGAGCCTTTTGTTTTTTTAATTTTTTTTTTAATACACCTTAAAAGCACGTTTCAACTTTAAAAAAGAAACTTCCCTCACTAAGAAAAAGCAACTAAAAAAATCAAAACTTTGGTTTTACATGGAGGTGGGTCGTCGGCCGGAATTAGTTGCAGAACTAGAGGAAAAAAAGAAAAGTAAGAAGAAGATGGAAGGAGTGGTCTCGTTCATGGATGAAGAAAGATAATAATATAATTGATTTATATAATAAGAAAATAGATAATCATTAATGAAATTCATTGGTTATAGTGTGATAGGATGGAAAGTTGTGATTTGAGACTAATCACATTTATTGCATATTTAATATAAAAAAAAATCAATGAGTTTCTTTTTACCTATTCCATTTGCATCACATTCAATCTCAAAAGATCAATAAAAGTTAGAAAGAGCAAGACATCGTGCATTGGTCAATTTTTGTTTTAATTCATTGAATGCTTTCTCTTGCATTTGCTTTCCTAAATATAAGTTTCTTTTTACAATGGTGAGGCTATGCTATTGAAAGTCCTGATAAACCCCCCCGTAGAAGCTAGCTAGATCAGTTAAATATCTTACCTCTGTTGCATTTGTGGCCGTTGCCACTTTGCATGACTCTTTTATTGCTTTGTTTTGCTGAAGTGTTTTTGGTTTTCCTTTAAAAAATACGTTGTTTAATTTAATCTTATTATTATATTTTTTAGTACCTTAAATAATAATTAAATTTGCATATTAAAATAAAATAAAATTTATTAATATGGAAATATTTAATGAGAGGTTTAATTTTATTGAATATTGAATTTTCTATTTTATATTTTAAAGTTATTTTATATTTAATTATTATTTATCTACTTTATTTATATTTATATTTAAATATTACATCTTCATCTTCTCCTTTCTTTTTTTTTTTCTTTTTAATGTTGTGTTTCTCTTTTATTTTAAAGGCTTGAAGTTGATGTTCTCAATCTCTCATGATCATAAATAATTTGATGTCTATTAGTTTTTCCTTTTTGTTTTCCAAGATGATTTGATATTTAAAAAATTCATATAGTCTTATTCAAAATCTTATTCTTCTCTATTCTTATGATTCTCTATTCTAGTGATTTTGTCCTTAGTTTCTATTCAATTTGTTTAGATCTTAGATATTTGATGGGTGAGAAAAATTAGTTAAGTATTTTGATAGTTCATTGTAGTTTGTTAGTCTGTGACACAAACTTTGTTTACGGTATGGTTGTAACTTACTAACTTGTATGATTATAAGTTGTATTATTTAAATTAAAATTGTGATAAATATATATTTTTAATTTTATTTTATACATGGTACACCTTTAAGATAAAGCCCGCGCCTTTTTTGCGCCTCGCGCCTCATGCTCTAGAAAGCTTTTGCGCCTTTGTGCGCCTTACGCCTTTAAAAACACTGGTCTTGGGTTGGCATACTTAGTGGTCAAGATTGCTTCAGGCAACTTAAATGTTATGAGTTCTAATTCATGGTGGTTACTTAGAAATTATTTTTCTATAGTTTTTTGACATCCCAATATTATAGTCTATAGGGTCAGGTAAGTTGTCTCGTGAGAATAGATGAGGTGTGTAAGCTGGCTCGGACATTCACAAATAAGAAATATAAAAAAAATATCTCAATTACCGAATCCGCTAATTCAACACCGATGAACTTCCTAATTTTCATTGGCAGATCGTGTCCGGGATGACACCGGAGCAGAGGAAGAATCTTCTGTTCTTCTGGACCTCAGTAAGATACCTTCCCGTCCAGGGTTTCGAAGGCTTGGCTTCAAAGCTGTACATTTACAAATCTTCATCTCCATACGACCACCTTCCTTCTTCTCATACGTGTTTTTTCCGGTTATGCTTCCCGCCATATCCAACCAAGTCAATCATGAAAAGTCGCCTTCAAATCATCACGCAAGAGCACGTCGGATGTAGCTTCGGTACGTGGTAACCGCCATTTTCCATGCATTTGAGTTGATGGTGTATTGTTATCTGCACATATTTTTGTTCTGGTGTTGTACAGAATCCACAGATAAGAATGTCATACTCGTGTTTTGTAATGGAACTTTATTGTAACTCGTAAGGTCCTAATTGTCGTCCTGGTCAATAACCAGAATTGTGCTGCAGAAGAGGGAGAATTTTCTCTTCGCCTAACTCTTATGGATTTCGGTGTATTAGTTGAGTTGCACTTGCAAATGTAAACTCATTTGTATCTATTATTTGGTTGTGTGTACAAGTTTATAGAATCCGAGTAGATCCCAGCCCCATTATATCCATCCTGCAATTCAAATTCCCAATAGATTATTATTATTATTTTCATTTACTTATTATTATTATCTTTTTAGGGGGTTTTGCATGTATATTAAAAAAACCAAAATAATTTCATGTATAGTCATTTGGGGTAGAAAAATCAAACAGACTTGGTAAAATGATTAAAATGTCCATTAGTCTTTTAGTTCAACTGATAGACTTTGATCGTTTATTCTTGAGAAAATCCACATTAAAATTTCCTCATTTTCATCTTTCATTTTCACTCTTTGTTTCAGAAAATGTACGCCCTAAAAAATAGAGCTCAAATCTCTTCAAATCTCCCTTCGTTTTTGCCATTTTCACCTTTTACCTTCTTTTTCATTCTCTTCTCTTCAAAACTCATATCTTCAAATCCACAAATTATTCACAATCAACAAACTCCTCTCTCCCTCTGCAATGACACTCTATTCCCAGACTTCTGTTTCTCCAAACTCTCCTCTTTTCCCCAATTGTCTTCTCTCTCGTCGGTGTTGCCTTCAACTTCACCTCCGTTGAATTCGACTTTGCCACCCACTGGCACACACCGGCATAAAGAGCAAGTGACGATGAGGTGGAGTGGAAAAAGATGGAGAAAGAAATGGCAGAGCGCGCAAGAAGGATCCAAGAAAGCGCAAGAAGAAAAGTTTGAAGTTTGAAGATACATGCCAAACTCCCCTTAAGGAAATGGTAGAGAACGAGAAAAAAGTAAAGACTTGAAGCTTGAAGAGGAAATTAAAAGAGAAAGTGTATATTTGGAAATTCAAAAGGTGTCTAAAAAATGTGCTATTATGAATTTGTTTAAAATTTGTGCTATAATTAAAATAGGTGGCCAAAAAGTGCTATGGGTAGTAAATTCCCATCTTTTTAATCCCATTGGGGTTTGCCAACAATGGAATTATTTCTTATCAAAGGAAAATAAACAAGCAAACTTCCGAAATAGTACATGTAAGCAAAAAAATTTAAGTTTTAAACATTTATTTGAAAAATTAATTGTTAGGTAGGTGATCACTATGGATTAAATTCATTATCTTAAGCATCTCAAGATTTTCTTTGATCATTTGAACCACTTGGATGCTTTTACATTTCTATTTTTTATCTAGATCTAGTAAATTTAAAAGTTTAAAGGACCAAATCAATACAAAATCCAACCTTCAAAAAAAAAATCAATACAAAATCCAGAATTTACGGACTAAATTTATAAGCACATATAATTCATTTTAGGTTTAATGCGTTAAATTTGAAAGATTTTGGCAATCAAAATGAAAATGTAAGTTCTTTATATCTATCTATTACTTCTTTGGAAATTAAACTTATAAATAATGAATTCTGTTATCCAGTTTTTCAAATGTCAAATAATTATCCAACGTAATCTTAAAAGTTAGGAAATAAGGTGCCAAAGAATTCATAAATCAATTTGTTAGAGCATAGTAAGATTTCATTGACTAAAGTCCAACCTCTTACTTTTAGTTCTTCAACCATTCGAGATGATAAATTTGAATTTATAAAGTTTTTGATAAATGAATACATACTATGTTTGTTCCGTTATTATTTTTGTTATCAATCAAGTCTAACTTAATTGGTTAAAGTATATTTGGACAACTAAGAAGAAAACATGGCAAAGATGCCCACCTCCACTAGGAATGAATTGCTTTCTACAATGGCTTCTTTTCCACAGATTCTGAATAATAATTCTATGTAGAGTTTGTTGGTCCTTGCCTAGTCCGTACTAAAAAAGAACCTACATTTTAACACTCAATGTTGGGCCAATTGGAACTCAATTAGATGGTGGTTGGATAAAAGAGAAAAGAAACAAAAGAAACCAAGTTATATTCTTAAGAAAATAAAAATTCGAACACAAAAAATAGTAAAATATGATTTTTATTGAAAACTAAAGAACAACATATCCAACCACACAAAATAGTGGATGAAATGACTCTCCAATTCCAACTCTGTGTGCTTTAAACCAACATTGAAAGTGCCACTGTGAAATAAAACATTCCATTGAAACAACAAATAAAACTAAACATCCCAACCAACTTTCAAACATTGTCTCTTCATTCCTCTGCTTTTGGCTTCTCTTCCTCTTTCTCTTCAACACCAACTTCAGCCTTTTCTTCCTCTGTTTTCTCCACAACAGGTTCCTCTACTTTCACCTCTTCCTCTGCTTTCTCCTCCTCCTTTGCGGGCTCGGCAGCTGCCTCTGGCTCGGCAGCTGCTTCGGGCTCGGAAGCAGCAGGTGCAGGCTCCTCGACCTCAACCTTGGACTCTTCCTCGGTTGCGGCCGGTGCCGGTTCCTCTGCCTCTACAACTTCTTCCTTTGGCTCTTCAACTACAGCAACTGGTTCTTCTACAACTTTTTCTTCAACTACTGGAGCTGCCTCAGACTCTGGCAATACAATGGGGGCTGATTCAACCTACAAAATACCATAAAAACAATCAAGAAAATAGTAAAAACATGAGATAAAACACAAAAATTTACGCGATTCGTTAACGGTATACAAGAAATGCGATAGTAAAGGAGATAGTAAACCGAGCTAGTGTTTTAAGAGAGTTCATATATTACACTCTCATAAAATCCTATTACAACATAGGACATTCTCATAGATTCCCGCTCGCTGACGGGGCAACGAGACCCCGAATAAGTATAAATGACTCGTAATTGTAGTACCAATGGATCCAATTGCATTGATCTAAGAAAACATGTTAAATGGTGTTCAATGATCATATTGAATATGATCCAATCCTGATCAAGTCAATGCATTGATGAGAAAGATCCCACATTGCAAGATCAATTAGAAATAGATCAGACATTTAGAATATAAAAAATAAAAGAAGATTTATGATTGAGCTTTGAATTACCTCGACGGTGGCCATTTGGGAAATGGAAAAAAAAAGGGAAATAAAGAGAATGAAAAATAGAAGCTGAGATGAGTTTAGAGGCAAATGAGTGAGTTGATTGAAACAAGAAACATATAGAGGGTTTATATAGGTGTATGAAATATGGAGAATTGTAATAAAATATAATGAGAAAAAAGAGCTATGGGAGTGCAAACAATTGTTTATTAATTTTGCCACCTCATTTAGCTGACATTTTTTTGAAAGGACATTTATTTTGTCTAATGGGTTGCCTTTAATGAGTACTTGCATTGCCAAATTATTTAGAGTAATTAGAAATTAGAGTTAAAATAATAGTTTTTATGGAATAATTGAAAAAATGAGCCGTTTTGAAATTATAAATTCTTTTGAGTTATTAGAAATTAATGATTATGAATAAGTAGTTATTTTCTAATACTACGGGCATAGTTACCTTTGTTTCAAAAAAAAAAAGTGGATGCAATAATTTATTTGGATGTAATATTTTGTGGAAGATAGGTAAATACTCATTTGTAACTTTTCTCTAAAACCAAAAATCAAACACCCCATTTTCAACTCTCAAAATTTTATATATAAAAAAAGTAATAAAAATAAAGAGATTCCAATATTAATTTATACCTTATTTTAGTTGTTATATATATATTGGCAAAATTGAAACATTCAATAACACATTTTGCCAATGAAAAATATATAGGCTAGAATATTTAAAATTCATTTGAACTTTTCTCCTCTGTTTAGAAAATGCTCTTTTTCAAATATTATGGAATTATTAAAAAAGAAAAAAAGAAAAATGGTAGTGAATAAATTTTTCTCCCGAAATAATTACATAAATTCTAAAATATTTACATCTACAAACATTAATACGTTTTAACAATGTGTTATAAATATTCTTATCATATATTATAAATATTAAAAAAAAGTCCTAAAATAAGGAAAACTAATATAGATGGGCAATTTTTAACACCAATAATTTTTATTATAATATATTTTATATATAGCACATTCTTATAGCTTTTTTTCATATTTTAGAATTGTCATTACAATCCAATTGAATTTACATTGCTTTTAATGAATTGAACTTACATACTTTTAATCATCTGAACTAATTAAATTTCATCAAATTACTTAATTTTAAATATGAATATTTTAACCATTTTACACGGATATATCCCTTTTCGGCCAAACACAAAATATTTTCGAAATTGTGTTGTTTATAGGAATTTGCGCTCTATAGCAACTTTTTTACCACAGTTTACCATTATAGCACATTTTTAAAAATAATTCTTTTATAGCAAATTCTGCCATTTTTTTAAAATAATTACTTACTTTTTTTATAGAAGACTTTGATAAAATATATCATTCTCTAGTGATGGAAGTCTATCAATTTTATCAGTGATTGATTCTATCGGTTCTTATTGATAGACTCTTGATAGAATCTGATGAAAGTCTATCAATTTACTTTATTTATTAGTAATTGATTCTATCACCTTTTATCGATAGAATCTATCAATATGAAGTCTATCAATTTACAATTTTTGCTCTATGTGCAAATATTTTCATTATTGTGCTATTCATGTAATATTTTATCTATTTTGTAATATACCTGCAAAAGCTCTCAATTTCTTTGAGTTTTTTATTTTTTTATACATAAAAAAAACTTTTGAAATAATAATAAAAAATTGTATCGATGAAAAAAAACCAATATATTTGAAATAATAATAATAATGAAAAATTGTATCGATGAAAAAAAACGAAATAATATAAAAAATTGATTGATGTGAGTGCTGACGAGCAAAAATAGGAAAGAGAAAGGATAGGCCGGTGGCTAAAGTGAGGACCGGGTCCACCAAATGCGATCTTGACCGTTGAATGAACAGAAGAGATGGGCCCACAAACTGAAGTTGTGCTGACGTGGCAATTATGCCTTTTCGGATTGTAACCGACCTTTTCTTTTGTATGGGCCCACCTCAACTTGTTTTCCAGCTAGGACGTTCATGACTCGGCCCCACCTCCGCTACCACCTATTTAATTTTCCACGTCATATTTTACTATTTCTTCAAACCAAAAATACTCCCTCCCCCCCAAAACTAGGTGCCATTTGGTGTATTAAATTGAAAATCGAACCGATATTTTTTGTTTTTTAAAAAATTGATCAATGTTTTGGATCTTTATCAAATGTTTAATTTGTTTTAATATATAAAAAACAAATATTTTTCATTAAAAAAAATCTCATAAACGAAGTCGAAAGGAGTATGACTTTATATGATTTATTGATAGATATATTTTTCACTTGGTTCAATTTTTATTGATTTTTAAAATGAAAATCGAAATCAATCCAATATATTTTTTTGTTTTTTCAAATTACAAATAAATATGTCTAATTTTGAACTAAAAAACTGATCCCTTAGATTAGATTGACTTGTTTTGATTTTTCAGTTTTTTATTGTACCCCATGAAAAACAACTCGACCTTGTTCCCCCAAATTACCCACTCTTATATTAATTTTGGGGGGCCAAAAAAATTTTCTTATGAAATTTCATTGGCTAATCATATTGGTGGGATCTTTTTATGATTATGTACAATAGAAGTAGATTATATATAAATAGGTTTGATTTTGTTAATTAGTTATTTATATTTACTTTACATTTATTATTTTGGCTGAGATTTTATTTATTAGGGATATATATATATATATATATATATGAGAAATAAGATATATGTTAATTTTTTCCACATTAACGGTCAATAATAAGTAATATGTCACGCCAAAAATAATTATAAATGGGCATGTTTTGTTCTTAATATTATGTAATTAGTTGTACTCAAAAAAGAAAAAAAATCATGTAATTAGTTAAAATATATTTTACCAAAATATTGAGCCATAACTTAGTGGTTTAAAATTTATATTTGCAAATAAGATTTTTTTTTAATAGAAATAAGAAAATTCATAGGCAAGTATAAGTTAAGCAATAATGATAGAGAGAGTTTTAGGCAATAAACTTGAGTGGAAATAAATTTATGAATTTTGCAACTCAAATATATCTTTGATGTTGATATTGAATCAATTTTATCCATTTAACTTTGGTCGATATCAATTAATTTGAGATAGCTATTAATTTTTATTTTCTTTTCGAAAAATATAAATTTAGAATCAACTTCTCTAAAATTGTGACCCACTTAATCCATATTTTAAGGGTTCAAATTCTTACGACTCTAGAAAACACAAATCTTCAAGTTACTAAGTTCTTAGAATGTCACAATAAAAATAACCTTCTCAATATCAGATCCAATGTTTACCATCATTACTCATCACATTTTCCTTATTTTCTAAGTTCGTCGTTTTCAATACCTTTGTATTTATTAGAAAATTTTATTCTACATTAAAACAAAATCACATTAATGAAAAGAATTGATAGTGGCAAACTAGTCTGGATCCATACATAAATTAAAATATGGGGTATTTTTAGGAGTAGGCCAAATTGAAAAAACATTTAAAATACTAGGCCAAAAAAAAATTTAATAGTTATAGTTATACCATACATAAATTAATAGATAACATATAGTATTGTATTAATAATACATAATAATGCATTAATATTATAAAATATTGTATTAACACTTTAAATTATACTGAATATTAATTATATTGTGCATAGTTATGCACACCAATATTTGAAATTAGACTATCCACCACAATGTCCTTTTATATATATACATTAAAATTTGAAAAGAAAAATCAAAATTGATTAAATGATAATTATAATTTTAATTTTAATGCAATAAATGACGAATCTATTTTTAAAATGTATGGAAGAAAACTAAATTTAACAACAAACTAACATTCAAAAAAATTAAGCAACAGTAAAAAATATATGATAAAAATAAAACGTTTACTTTCTTTCAATCACATATTAATAATTTAGGGAGCAAAACCAAAAATAATTATGAATTATCATCGAGAATAATAATGAACTAAAAGAGGTTGTTTGTTTGACATATTTAAGTACGAGTTAGTATTAGGTTTTATCAATTCTTCCTCGAATACCTAGATACGAATTTTTATTAAGTGTTCCTCATTTATACTTTTAAAAATAACTCTCAGTTCTAATAATTCATTTTTAATCATTGATTTACCCAATTATTTCTAACCACTTATTTTTAACTCTTCCTTTCAAATCAATGAAAATAACTAATTTTTAATCATTTTTTTTAACTACTAAAAATAATTTACTCATTTTAAAATGTATATGCAAACAAGGTTTTTGACTTTAAATCTTCTACATAAAAATTACATGCAAATGAGTTTTTGACACAACTCTTAATTTTTAACTACTCAATATAACTTCTTAATCCAAAAACAAACAAACGGCCCAAACAGTCATCGGGATTAAGAAGGGTTAAAAAAATAAATAAATGCCGGGATTGGTGATGGAAAAAAAGGAAAAAAGTGAAAATTAGGGACAGTAAAAAAAGTAAAATAAAAAAGAAGGAATCCAAGCTGTGGATCTCAAAACATTTTGGGATTTTGGAATTAAGCCAACTGGTCAACTGGAAATGCGTGCCATCATACATTGGCCATGCCTCCTTCTCTATTTTATCATTATTATTTTGAGTTTCTCTATTATAATAATAATAATAATAATAATAATAATAATAATTATTATTATTATTATTATTATTCTATAAAAAACTAATCATATTTATTATTATTATATAATAGAGAAATTGTATTCGATATACTATTTTCAAGAAATAATTACAAAACTAGGCAACTAACTTTTGTTTTGCAATTCTAATTTTCATTTTTAAAATTCAGATTTAATATTTTTATTTAATATCATTTTGCCCTCTCGTGCATTTATTTCCTTCATTTTAAATACCTAATAACATAGTCAAACTTCTCATATTTAATAAATTAAAAAATAGTATTCCATTTAACCAATTAATTTATCATTGATTAGGAAACTCTCTCCCCTCCAAATTCAAATTTCATTTTAAATCTAATAATATAGTCAAACTTCCCATATTTATTGCTAGCAAACTTCCCCTATTCATTGTTAGCAATATATGGATAGTACATATAATTTGGTCAAGTAACGTGAGCCATCCATTTCATTATTCCTTTAATATTAGTACACTTTATTTTACACATATATGTATTATAACATTATTGTGATTGGTGGTGGCGCTCTCACGAAACCCTAATTTGCACAAATGTAAAAAATGAAAATAATACGATTTATTATAATACTTAATATATGTTGTTGTTTGTATAGAGTATTTACAATACTATATTATTGTTCAATATATTAAATTTAAAAATGTTATATTTAGTAATAATACTAAGAAGTTAGTATGAAACAATAATGATCACGTCAAAACTCATTAGTACAAGGTAATAAATACATTGTACATGTTTCATCTGGACAAGTATTATAAATAATACACTTTGCAAAAATGATTATTGCATATAAATACAATGTTAACAATACCTATTGTATTAACAAAAAATATGGTATCAAAACTACCAAATGTAGTGTATTATTGTAATTATTTTACATCAATCTATTGTACAACCACTTCATACTATTTTGTCTAGCATTTGTAAACTCTCAAATCTTTTTAGTAACTACTATATTGACAGCTTGTTTACTTGTCGCCTCTTCCATTTCCTTTGTTTTTCTATTCATTGAGACATATTATTTGTCATTTTTTCAATCTTCTTTGTCCATACGGTAGTTGAAGGCGTATCTATATACGGGTGAGCAGATTAGTAGAAGTGTTACCATTCCAACTAGAGGAACTTGTTATCTACACATTAGAAAAAAACTAAAGTAAGGATATATTACAATGTTACTAATATATAATTATTTTATTACACTGTTATTACATATCAATAATATTGTCCTAACACAACACATGCCACAAAATAATGCAAGCTTATTTCTTTTTTGTAACAATACAGTACACTAGTTTTACAATACGATACATACACATATCATACAAGAAATTATCCCACAAAATTATACAATATAATCCAATAATACCAGATATGCAAATTAAATAACCTTTTCAAACACCATTTGAAAACCCTAAATAAACTCATCAAACAATCATATCAAAAGTAACAAATCTTAACAAAAACTCCATAAAACCGTATTTCGTAGATAAAAAAACTTGAAACAAACTATCATTATCCCGACCCCACAAAAAAGTCATGGACACAAACAATTACAAAAGTTAGAAAAAGGAAAAAAAAAATGATACACATGACAAAATAAACCAAAAAATATAGTATAGTCATGGCAAAAGAACCTGAAATACAAAAAACTCATGAACTAAAATACATTTGACTCCAAGTACAACAAACACCATTAATATTCGTAAAAAAACATATGAGAACCGAGAAAAAAAATAGGTATTGTTTTAGTCGAACGATTCTAGAATGCTTGGACGGAAAACGATTTCCAGACGGTATGAAAAGATGATTTTGTGAAGAAATTTAGAGAGAAAAAATAGTTGTCAAATGCTTGCGGAAGATAGAATGAAAATTAGAAAGTAATTGAGGCTCGAGAAAAGAAAATAATAGGAAAGAATTTTCGATAAAAAAGTTTGAAAAATTTTAAAATTTTCTTTATTTGTTTTCTATGATTAAAATGGTATCAATTAACATTTATTATATTGGAAGGATGTTATTGTAATAGCCTAATAATCTGGAAATAACCATTAGAAAGCAAAAAATAGTTTTGCTAATTATTTAGAAAAATGCCTAATATTGTAATTATTTTTCTTAGATGGTCTGTATCTAAAAAAAAGCTCTATATAATATCAGAAAGATTGATTGAAAGCTGGACGGCGAATGATGTGCTTTTACCATGGGACCCACACGAGTCCTTCCACTTTGCTCTCCAATAATTTCTTTCCACGTGTAGATTCCTCCCCTGGAATGACATACTTCCCTGGCGTTTTGTTTTAAATCATTTTTAAAAAAATGCGCAATTTAAAAAATAAAATTATAAAGATAAATTATACTAAATAACTCTGGGGTCGTTTGATTGACATATTTAAATAATTTTTAGATTAAAGAGTTATATTGAGTAGTTAAAAATTGAGAGTTGTACGAAAAATTCATTTGGATGTAGTCTTTGTGTAGATGATTTAATAGTGAAAACCTTATTTGGATGTAGATTTAAAATAAGTAGTTATTTTTAGTAGTTAAAAATGAAATGATTAAAAATGAGTGGTTAAAAATAAATTATTTTAATTGATTTAAAGGAAATGATTAAATATGAGTGGTTAGAAATGATTGAGTAGTTATAAATGAATGATTAAAAATAAATTGTTAGAAATCAGAGTTACTTTCAAAAGTAAAATTAAAGAGGAATTGATAAAAACTTGTTTCGATATAAATTTTTAAGGAGTTAATAAATAATAATCCTAATTCCTATCTAAAAACATCAAACAAACAACTCCTCATTGATAAGTTACTGATTATAATGTTAAATTATACTAAATATGTTCAACTAAAAAATTATTTCTAGATTTTATTTTTCAATAAAATATAAAATAGATACAATAATTAATATGTAAAAATTGAAAACATATAGTACTATTTATAATTATATAGAAAATTAAAACTATTATTACTATTTATTTTGGAAAATTTGTAGTCACAAAATAATTATATAGATAAATTTTAAAATATTTATATTAATGATTATACTTTTTAATTTTTTTTGTGTTTAAAATTATTGTATTTGTAATTGTTTTCTAGATGTGACTTGTCTTATAAATTGGTTTATTTTATCGCAAAGTATATTAATAAAATTATTTATATAACCAAATTTTGCCAATCAATTTACGTTAATAAAAAAAAATGGTTGTAAATGATGTTAGTATGTCTTCCAAAGCTTTGCACATTTCATTATGTCAATTTTCATCTTATTTTGAACTTTTAAAAAGGTAAGTTTAGATTGAATTTGAAAATCACTTCACAAATATAGTTTATTTAACATAAAATATAGATCTGTGATTGTGAAGTCATTGTTAAGTGTGCACTCATAATGATTCTTTTTTCTTTTTTTTTTAATCGTACTACTAAAATTCCTGCCCCAAATGTTTTGAAATGAAAAAATTAAATTAAAAAAAAGTAGAAATAATATTTTCCAACGTTTAGATATCTAATGAAACCTACTCTTTTATTTAACTCTCATAAAGTGGTTTAGAGGTGAAGAGGTGTTGGAGAATTAAGAGTTAATGATTTGATTTATAGTAACCAATTATTTAGAAATTAATTTATTACGAATACTTTTTACATCTAAATACAAATAATATATATCGTGACAATATTTGATGTGCGTGTAAATTGGTCCAAATAGTCATGAAGACATACTCTTTTATTTTACTTAAAATCTTTGATAAAATTAGAGTTATTTTTATAATAGATCATTTTTATTAAAAAGTATATAAAAAAAGTGCATAGTTCTAATATGTTATATGACATTACAATAGAAGTTATGTGTTTGAATCTCTCTTTTATAAATGTTGTTCAAATTTAAAAAGTAAAACATATTTACCAAGATTATTTATAATACAACAAAAATCATAACTCGACCATATAAATATTCGTCCATAACCACGACCGTAAGTTCTAATCTACACCCAACGGTTGGAAAGCTATTTTCACTAGTTGTGTGCATGCCGATGATGGGAGACAAAAAGTAACAATGTGAGTGGTTTGTATGAGAATAGGGTAGCACGTAGGCGTTGAACCCATACAATGTAAATTATGGGTCACCTTTTAATATTATTTTCTTCTTTGAGTTCAAATTAACGAGATAATTGTTGTCATCAATCATAGATTGATAATATCAATTTTCAAAATCAAACACGGATTATGGTCAATGACCAAATTGACATATCACCAATCATTTCGATATTTATAGGTCACATTTGCGAAATCAAGAGTAACAAACCTTAATTATTCTTGCAAATTATGTTATGTCATGTGGTGTGGTACCATTTTTTATTTTGTTTGAAAATTTTGTTCCCCACATTTGCTATTAAAAAGAAGATTCCGCGTGTTAGTGGGTTACCCCTACCCACATTTATACCCTAAAGTTTCATCATAATTTAGATGAGATGATTGAAACTCCTTTCCAATAATTTAACAAAAAAATAATAATAATGAAGTGAGTGATAGATAGCATATACTGTTGTTTTTTTATGGAGATAATTCCAATATTCACATCTCATATTTTATACTAACATTATAGAAAACGTACATTTTTATTTATAAAATAAAACATAATTTTTTATATCCATATTTATAGAATTTTCTTAATTTGATAATATTAAGATGAAAGAATTTAAACAAATAAAAACTAAATGTCAATTTTCAAGATAGAATAGATGTTTGCTATGTTGAACTAGAATTATACCAAACAAGAAAATCAACCCATCACTAATAACAGGTTGTTGAAATTTCTTTTTCTCTTTCAAGGTAAGGGTACTGCTTTTTAAATGATTTTTTTTCCAGTGTATTAAACTTTGAGCCACTTTTGACCGTTTGTTTTGATATTTCAACCATATTGTTTCTTTTTTAAACATAATTTATTTCTTTTTTTTTTCTTGAGTTTCAAGAGGACTATAAATTTAGTATAAGGGTTACAATTATTCTAAAATAAGATAAAAGTAAAATATTGATTTTTAAAATTAAATAAGTGATGGTAAAATTGAATTGTGTGATGGTAATATTAAATTAGATATCACTAAACAATGAAACTAACAAGTTGCGTTTCATAAAAATAAATTATGTAAAAAAAAAAAAAACCAAAACAAAACCAAAACTTTTACAAGCCAAAAGAAAATTGAAGTTGCAATTGCCCCTATAATTTGTTTTGTACGTGCAATATCAGTTAAGAGTTTTTTTTTTCATGAATAATGTTGTGGGTGAAATTCGTGATCAAGACCTAATGAAATTCGCTAGTTCAATCACAAGAGGGTTAGACTCAGAAATGGGTTCGACCCAGTTCACAAGCCCAATTCTTAAAAAGTTACATAAAAAGACCTACATGCTTAATAAATAACCAGTTAAGATTTTAATAAAAGTAAGCTATTCTAAACGCTAGAGATGATTTCTACGTATTCTCTTTGACCTAACTGATTTAGACATAGGAGGTTACGTGACTCACACCATACCGTGTCCAGTTGATTATGATTTGTTTTGCAGGTATTCGTCCCAACGAAATACAATTTCACCATTGATCCCGGAGAACAAATTTTGGCATTGCAATAAAAAAATTAATGTCAATTTTGGGGGAAAAAAATCAAATATAGCAAAATGTAATTTAATCATGATAAATGGATAATCATAAAATTTATAAACTTCATCAATCAAATGAAACTTAAAATCAACAAGCTTCAACTAAGTTACTTATTATACATTTTGGTATAGAATATTTTTAAAAAGTTATTGATATCTACCAATTTTTTTAAAATAATTTCTTATAGACACTTTAAGAAAATAGCTCTTTTAAAAAAAAAAGAAAAGAGAAGAATACTTTAAGCAAACAGCTAAACCAATATAAATTATATATTTTTAAAATTTCATCACTCTTGTATCTTTTCAGACAAATGACGTGGATAACAGGAATAATAAAATAAAGTACTTTTAAAATGATAAATAGTGATCGGCGGCATGAAACACGTCAGATCAGGTTGGCAAAAGGATTGTCCAACTTGGAAAAAAAAACACAGAGAATTATTTTGTTGCTGCCACGTGCCACCACGTTTAATTTTTATTTTTATTTATTTTCTAACACAATTTGTGTGAAATCACAATTAACTTTAGGAATATGTAATTAGAAAAGTAATCGGAAAAATCAACGGCTTCGCCCAAATCTGACTTTATGAAAAATCTTAACATTATTTATACGAGGAACTATTAAAAAAAAACTTATTTTACAAGCGAAAAAGTAAGATGACTGATGATTCATTGCTCATGTTCATCATATTTTAATGGACATTTGAAAGATATAAGTATCAATTTTTATTTTTGAGAATAAAGTGACATGTCAGATTTTATCGGGTGTGCTTTAATTTTCAATTCTATTTAATATTTAGAAAGGAAAGATTGGAATGGTACATAATTATTAGATTCTGTATGATACTACTACAATTATGTTCCTTTCCTAAATCAATGTTCTTATTTTATATTCTATTCCAATTATGTTTACTCACCCACTAATTATAAAAAAAAGAAAAAAAAAACCCCAAGACTTACCAACTAATGTCTATCGAAGTTAAATCTGATACAGAATTAAACTCGAACAATGTACAAAATTAATCTTTATAAAAACATAAAAGATATTTCAAACTTCAAATTTTCAATAAAAAATATTTCAAAATATTGTCAAATTGTATTGGAAACATATTTAATAACTTCTTGAATACTTTTTTCTTTCGAGATCACAACAATTTGGAGTAAAAGATTCAAGTTCTTTACCTCAATCTTTAGACGTATACTATTACGCTATTATTCTTATCAGCACTCATTTGAATACTTTTGTAGAGTTATACCACAGTATTTATTCAAATATAAGATAAATATTGTAATGACTAAAAAAAATAAACATATTTTTAAGATATTTATCCAAAAAAATATATTTATGTTAATAGTGAATTACCACTTATTACCAATTAATTTTAAGATGAAATCTACAATATTAATATGGTATCAAAATTTAAAGTGAGTATTTAATCTACAGATTTGTAACTGACCCATGATTTATAAATTTGAATTCAATCTAAATAGGTAAATCTCAAGCTATTATTCAATTAAAAATGATGTATATTGATGTCGCTTGAACTACTGCTCTATTATAAATACAATATTATATGTTATTAATACATTATTGTATATCTAATACAATATTATGTATTAATTATATTGTATAATTTGTGTACGTAATAACTATGATGGTTAAATACCAAACAAGTTGTAGCTCATTGGCAATGTATTAACTGGCTCAGGGTCAGTATTCACATGTCGCGGGTTCGATCTTTGTTGGTAACAACAAAAACTATGATGGTTAAATATATATACATATATATATATATATAATATTTTTTTAAAAAAAATTTCCTTTAATATTTTAAATATTTTTCCATGGTCTACTCCTAAAAATACACCAAAATTTAAGTTATCAAAAAAAAAAAAGCACCAAAATTTAAATTCAATCCAAACGAGGAAACCCTAATTTTCATAAGGTAGACCACCGAAAATTTGGAAATCTCTGCCTCCACTTTTGACCAAGTTCCGTCACCATATTTAGACAGGCCCATTCTCGGTCATCCATTTTCACCAAGATCCAACGTCCAAGCCCAACCATATTAAGAGGCCCATTCTACATCAACTATATAACTAACCTGCATTTTAGGCCCATAATTGTTGAATTCAAAAGAAAAAAAATGAATAACCATAAAAATTAATCTAAGCAATAATGCTCAATTAGTTAAATTAAGTATTTTTACTGTCATATTTTTTGTTTTTGAAACCAAATCTTAATTAAAAGTTAGATGCTCCAATCTTCAAACCTATATCATTGAATTAAGAAAATAGAGGAACAAATGTTGGGAACCAAAATTTTACGAATTCAATTTATGATCATCACTTACCTACCGATTTTCTTGTCAATTAAATGTTGGAAATTTGTTTGTCAGATTCCAACAGTCCAGGTGCTCATAAGACATTCAAAAAAAGAAAAATAATGGCAAGATTCTTGCTTTCATAGCCTAAAGGAAAAACCTTGTTCTTTCCTTAAGGAACAGAGAGAACCCAACTTTTTCCTACTTCCATGTGGAAGTAAAGAAAGGAAAAAGCATCAAAATTTTCTTTCAATTCCAAAACCATCCTTTCTCCCTTCCAATTCCTACAATGGCCTTTTCTTTTGTACCCAATTCCATCCATTTCTCCACCCCAACCCCAATCTCAAATTCCAACTACCTCAACGGCGCCGCCCCGCCGCTCTCGGCCAAGCGTCTTCGAGGCTCTCTGCATGTAAAATGCCATGGTGGCACAGTCGAGCCCGAAAACAAAGACCCTCTTGAAACAGACGCATCTCGACGCCACCATGTCAATTCGGTAATTTCCCTTACCTACGTAAAATGCCTTGTGATGCTGGTGTTGAATTTGTTTACAACTAAACATTGAAACCATTGTGCCACTGACCCATTCGGTTATTATGTATAAATTCTTGATTTGTAATTCATACATCATGTTACTAAAATTAAACCCATTAAGAATAACATTTTTTTTTTGTTTGTTTGCAGAAAAAAGGGAATTTCCTCTCTAATATCAATAAGGCTTTACAAAATAGACTAACATTCACAGTAAAGCCAACAACAAATAATGGATCTATGGTTGGTATTAAATGGAAAGTAGGTACATATTCCAAAACTATAATCTCCATTTTAAAGTTAAATTAAGCCTAACTTATTTCACATAAATTTTATACAATTGATCTTGAGATTAGAATTTCAATTGATTTGCAGGGTGGAATAAAGCCCTAATAGAATCTGAAAAGGGAGTTAGTATTCATTCTCACCATTGCTATGTTGGAAAGTTGCTTATTGGGTACTCTAATTTAAATTCTTACCATACCCTTTTTTAATTCTTTTATTTTATAATGTTAATTTATTTGAAATTGAATTATTTGGATTCAGTAACTTGGAAAATATAATAGACCCTCTTCTTCAACTGGGGCCCAAGGCAGTACTGGTGAGTGAAGTTGATACACTGTATATATACACCTTTCTTTATCAAATTTGGCTAAATAAATTTTTTTAGATTTTAATTATGACATATACTTTTTTTTCATTCAATAATAATAATATTAGAGAATAGAACTCGTAATCAACCGGTCATAATATTATTGAAATACTGTTTTTTTGGCATGATATTTACTTTCTTTTAGTTTAATTGGTTGCGAAATTGTTTCAATTTGGCTTTTCATATTTTTGTTGATGGTGAATATCAAAATTAAGTTTAACTGGGTATTTACTTTCAATTTAGAATTCATATTCAAATTCATATCTAATAGATTTATTAATTTTTTAAAACATGCCAAATATGTTAATTAAGATTATTAGACATAAACCAAGGTCAGTGACGCAGTTAGTTATCTTGTCTAATGTTAATTCATTTCAACTCTCTATCCCTCTATGTAGGGTTTGTTGATCCCGTTCCCCACCCTATACTAAAAAACAAAGATTATTAGACATAAGATTCACAAATTAGTGACCTTTTAAATATTTTAAAGCTATACTAAAAATAGAACACTATTAATTTGATTCAAGCTCCAATTAAACTCAAAATGGAAAGTTTTGATCCGTTGATAATGACCATTGGTTTTTTCGTTATTGGGTTTGAAAAATTAAGTTTATAAATATTATTTACAAACAAGTTTCTTCCTTCATAATTTTTTTTTAGAACCTGAATAGAAGAAATTCATTTATTTTTATAGTACGACAAAAGCTCATAGATACGAATAAATTTTTTTGTCATGGTTAATACACATAATATGCTGGATGAGCTATACACGTTTTGACATAAATTCAAATATTTTTATTATATTTTTTATTGTTAATTGTCATTTTCATAACGTTTATAATTACAATTTACATGGAGTAGAAGGATTGGAAATTGATGCCAACAAAACAGAGGAAAATTACATCATTGAGTTTGGGTTTCTTCCTCCTCATTCTCTCCCTTTTCTTCTTCCACTTTTCTGTTCGCTAAAACCCAGCCTTTGCAGACCAGAACAAGGAAAGAAAAAAAAGGGCATTTTAGGAAATATCTAATGCTTTTTACAATTTCAAATACACCACCCATTCAATTGTAATTCTTTGTTTACATAAACTTTACTTGTTTTACATTTATCCTTTTTTTTTTCTTAGAATAAAATTATAGATTATAGAGGTGGTTCCAAAAAAAAGGAAAACTTTGGAAGGTTTTTGCATGTATATTACAAAATGGATAAAATATTACATGAATAATAGCACAATAATGAAAATATTTGCACATATAAAAAAAATTGTAAATTGATAGACTTCATATTGATAGATTCTATTGATAAAGGGTGATATAATCAATTACTAATAAATAAAGTAAATTGATAGACTTCCATCAGTTTCTATCTAGAGTCTATCAATAAGAATCGATAGAATCAATCAGTGATAAAATTGATAGACTTCCCTCACTAGATAATGATAGATTCTATCAAAGTCTTCTATAAAAAAAAGTAAATAATTTTTTTTTTTTAAATGACAGAATTTACTATAAAAGAATTATTTTAAAAAATGTGTTATAATTGTAAACTGTCGTAAAAAAGTTGCTATACAACGCAAATTCCCAAAATTTTGTGGATATATAATTATAATTATTCTATTATAACTTCATAATTATTTGATTATAGAGAATCTCGCTAAATTATTTTCTAACTTTTTGAGTAAATTAGATATAAATTAACAATAAATGCAACTTAAAATGTCAAACGTGCAAACATAGACTTTGCAATTGCTCGATTGAAAAACTTCATTAGTCTAAACATATTTCAATTCATTCTTTTTTCCTCTTTTAAGTTCAACAATTTAGGTAGGAACTTTTTGAATATTGTTCTTTCAAATAATCTTTGTAATTGTCATTTCCACATTATTTTAGATCAATGATTATGTCATTTCTAGTCCAATGTTCTAATTGAATTTGTACTCAAATATTTTAGAAACTTTTTTTATATAAAACAAAAACAAATACATTTTTAATCTTTAGGTTTGAGATTTAATTTCAATTTGATTTTAAAATTTTAAAATTGAATATTTTTATCTTTTATATTTCAATAGTACTCACTTTTTAGTCTTTGATAACCCGAGCATTAGTTATATACAACCCTAAAATGATAATTAAACTAATTTTAAATTTCAGTATAAATTATTTTTTTTATTTTTTTATAAAAAAAATAGGTATCAAAGAAAGAAAATTTTATGGCAAAAAATTTAAAAAGATTCCATTTAAAGCACTTTTTCAAAATATCTCACAAGGGGTCTCCATAAAACGACTAAGATGTCCACGCTCTAGTCAATTTTCAGTTTGATAACCTTCTATCAATTCTATAATAGATTCAATCACAATGTCGATATCCTTCGATCTATTCAATTATATCCTTTAATTAGTTTGATGATAAATTCAATCAGTTTACTAATGAGATTAGTTAAGATTAGAATTTTTTTAAAATGAAATCACAATTGCTATAAACAAAATATTTTAAGAAAAATGCTATAATTATAACCCGTGACTTTAAAATTGGTTTATTATTATTATTATTATTTATATATATAACAAAATTAGGGGAAGGATGATTTTGAACTTTTCATCTTATTCTAGGTCGTATCCAATAGTAATTGTCTTTAAAGTAAACTAAATAAAAATCTATATCCAGAGAGAGCCATATTGAAATATCTTTGATTTTCAGACTAAAAATACAATTTTACCATTTTCAAAAAAAAAAAAAAAAGAAGGATAAGGATTTCATTTTATTTATTATTTATTTTTCTTTTTAACAATTACCAATTCTAATCTAACCTTGTAAGAAAAAGAAAAGAGCGTAAAAGTTATCTTCAAAAAGGCAAAAACTGAAGAGCCCTTGGCCGGCGGCAGAGCACAGAGGTCGTGGTTTTATCGACCGGGAGATGCAAAAACGATGCTTCAGATTCTCAATCTAAACCCTAAATCTCCGATTCCCCCTTTGCTTCGCCATCGCAATGAAATGCAAAACTGGGCGCGTTTGCAGTCCAAGCTCAAGTGCAATGGCAGATTCTTCTGCCTTTTCCCCGACAATCGAAAACAGGTGCTTCCATTTTGTATTATTGGTGTTTTAGGGTTTGGCTTTAGTGGGTTAATTTGTTTTTTTATGGGAAATTTTGAGAAACATATTTTGGAATCTGGAAGATAATGATTGTTTGGAGCTGGAAGTTTTCTTGATAGGATTGTCTTAGTTTTGATGGTTTTATCATTATGGTTCATTTCGTCCAAAAAAAGGATCACAGAGCTAATGAACCGGCTGCTCAAAATTGAAGTATGAATTATTTGAATCCTTTTTAAGTTAGGGCTTCAATATTCTGTGAAAGCATTCAATCCTGTGAAGTAGTGTGGACATCCATCTCAAAACCAATTGGTGATGAGAGGAGTAGTCCACCTACTTTTTAAACACTTAGAGATATCCCCTCCTTATCAATGTGGGATTCTCAACAAATCCAATCTCTTTATGTCCATGGGAATCATGAATGTACATTATACTTGGTAGCTCATAAAGTACTTTAATGTGAATTCAATCCATGGTAGTGTTTCCTTCATAGGAATGAATTACCTACGAGTTTCTTTGAAAACTGAATGTTGGAGGATCATATGGTTTTCCCGTGAGATTAGTCGATGTAGGTAGTTGTAGGTGAAAACATAACTTTACCCTTGGTTGTTATAGGTAGTTACTATTTTTATTTTGTTGAGATATTCTTTGAACTATGATGCCTCAGGATTACTTAGTCGGGATCTCGTTGTCTGGTCAACGAGACTTAAAAAAAATATGTGATTGAGTTTATGTTTTCGTATTTGGGCTTTTATGCATTTGCGCCCTATTTTGTAATAGTGTTTTATGAGAGTGGATTAGATAAACTCTCTTAATACCCTAGCCCACTTGATCGACATTCTGTATTTTGTAACTTCTTAAACCATTCTTTCCTCTACCCGTGGACGTTGCTAACACATTATTAGTGAACCACGTCAATTTGTGTGTTTTCTATTTCAATTTCTCTCTATTTTCTTTGATTGCTGTTCTGATTTCATAACACACTTCGTAGGAGAAGTGTCTGATGAAATGCCCTGAATAAACTATGTTGTGCTACAAATACTCAGTACAAGAGTCTCTTCGTATTTTCATATTGGACTTTTATGTTTGGGCCAAATGTTGTGTTAGAATTTTAAGAGTGGTGCACTAAATTAACTCTCTTGAAACCCCTATCCTCTTTACCTAGCATTATATATTATTCATGGTTTTCTAACCAAAGCGGTTTATCTTCTCTGCCTACAGACATAGCTAACACAATGTTAGTAAACTATGTAAATCTCCATGTCTCATCTCACGCTCTTTTATTCTTTGATTGTTTTGATTGTTGTTTACGATTCTGTCATTATTGTTGGATATGACATACATCCCTCCCTTCCAATCTAAAAGGAACATAGCAACAGTGATAGTTAATTTTATGTTGACGTTTAAATGTAATGTGCACCTGATATGCTACATGCCCAAACTTGCAGTGCATTCTTTTTCATTATTGGGGCCAAGCCAACTAAGTGTACAAAAGAAAATCCAGCTTAAATTTGTCTTTTCTTCATTGATAGCAGGAACAGGCAAGGAAGGCATTAGAAGGTGCTCTTGGGGGAAAGAAAAATGAATTTGATAAATGGAACAATGAAATAAAGAAAAGAGAGGAAGCAGGGGGTGGCGGCAGCGGTGGACGAGGAGGTTGGTTCGGATCGGGTGGATGGTTTGGTTGGTCTGATGACCATTTCTGGCCAGAAGCACAGCAAACCAGTCTTGCTGTTTTAGGTTTAATTGTCATGGTAAGTAGCTTCGTTTCCCCATCTTAATGATTATAATTGTTTGAATGCAATCTAACTAAATCCTCATTTCACTGCTGCAATTTTTCAACCAAAGTATCTCATAGTAGCAAAAGGTGAACTGTTGCTTGCTGTTATTTTGAACCCACTGCTGTATGCTTTGCGAGGAACAAGAAATGGGTTGACTTTTGTTACTTCGAAGATTTTGAGAAAGACCTCTGATGGTAATTATGTTGAACACGATTCGATGGCGAACAAAGAAGTCTCTGCTAAAGAGAAAGTTGCAAGTAAATGGGGGAGCGATTGATCTTTGTGCTCATTTACTTTTGATCTTCATGTTTTGACTAATTGAATAGTTTGTGTAAGTTTTTGGAAAAATATTTCCTTGTTTATGTTGTTTGGTTAGAATCAATAGAATCTTCCCTTTTAAAGATTAGCTTCTTCTCAAACATGCTTGAGTTTGTTCCCCTCTTTAAAAGAGAAAAAATTGAGGTATACATGAATTAACATTTTTTTTTTTTTTTTGGAAAGGAATTAACATTTTATTTAGTTGTCTGTCTTAGTGTTGGAAGTTCAAATAATTTTGTTATCATTATTTTAATCAATGATTAACAAAGGTTTATATGCATTGATTTTTATGTTTAGCTGTTTACAGATAACAAGCACGGTTCTTGAGCAGTTCATCGAATATTTTCATATTGAATATAACATTTCCCTTATAAAAAAATCATTTTATAAATGAAAAAAATAAAATATAAAAGAATTTTGGTAACACCAATGGTGCCACATCATCAAATTGTACGACTCCCCTACACATTCATGTGTAGGAGAGTTTTACTCTTTTTAAAAGAGTAAAACTATTTTGGTGGCACCAATGGTGCTACATCATCAAATTGTAGGGCTCTTCTACACATTCATATGTAGGGGAGTTTTACTCTTTTTAAAATACAAGAATAAGAAAACAATCTATTTTTATTTGGAAATCCGAAAATTGTTCTTCAAATCAATTGCAACTGTATCAGAATTCACCGTCCCTCTAAAAAAAGTAAAAGATTAAAAGCTTTGTCAATATTTTTCTTCAAACTATTTTTCTGGAACTTGGCCGAAAGGGAATTATTTTGGTCGAAAAGACAAATTTAGTGTAGTCCTACAATTGTTAAATAAGAGGTAAATAATGAATTTATAATAGAGAGTATTTCCATTGATACGAGACATTTTCTTTAAAGCGAATAGTATCATATCAGTGTGGAGAATTTTCGAAAGAAAAAATTCTTCAAATCCATTGATTTAAACGCCGTTTCAATCATTAATAAAATGAGCCCACTTCAATTGACATAAAGCTAGATTAACAACTCTAAGGGTGTGTTCTAGGCACCGGTTTGGTTAAAACAGACGGAAAGTTATGATAAACGATGAGTTATTATAAATGGTGTTTGAGGGGCAAGTTATCATGACATGGATTATGATAAATGGTGTTTGAGGAGCTGATTATATAACAAAAAATAATATATGTAAGGTTTAGATAAACGAGCACATAGGTTTAGGTAACCACCGTTTATAATAAACAGTAGAGCAAATATCGGTTGAGTTATTATAACCAACTCGACTGTTTACATAAACGAGAGCCCAAACACATCCTAAAAAAGAAAAAAAAAAGTTTTATTGCCCTAGATAACATAAAAATGGTTGAGAGCAACCAATAAACAATTCAAAATCCTACTAATAAAACACCTAAAACCATGTCAACAAAATGTGATGAAACAGAACTTTTTTTAAAAAAAAAAAACATCATAAGTTACATGAACATGAAGTTTGTAGGCGACAGCAAGGAATTTCCATAAAAAAACCAATGATTTGCAGGAAACATCTCCGGAAGAACAGGTCAAATAAATGGGTTTCTCTGTTCCACTCAATTTCACATTTCATTTCTCATTATTTATTATTTCTTCTTCATAAAATTCTTGGCCATGGTTGACCAAACAACATTGCCCTGTGACCTGTAAGTGTGACCTGCACGACCTCCCCACATTTTCTCATTTCCCTATTTTTAGAAATCGCCATTTCTCTTCACGTTTCTTCCCAATTTCCAAGCTTTATCCTTTTCTGCTTCTTTCTTTTTGGTGGGCAGAGTCTGTGTTTTTTTTCTCTCTGCCATTTGGGTGTGTGTTTTTTTTTGGAGATTGAAGAGAAATGGGTCTTGAGAACAATGAAGATGGAAAGAAATTGGGTTTTGTTGAGGAAGAACAAAGAGATGAAAGAGTTGGGTCCATAGAGGATGATGAAGATGATGAGGGAAGGAAGATTGAGTTGGGCCCTCAGATTACTCTTAAGGAAGAACTTGAGAAAGATAAAGTTTGTTTTTTTTGTTTTTTTGCCTTTTAATTTGGCTCAATTTATGATGTTTTTGAAATGGGCTGTTTTAGGATGATGAAAGCTTGAGGAGGTGGAAGGAACAGCTTCTTGGGAGTGTGGATATTGCAGCTGTTGGAGGTAACTCTTTAAACTCTTTTGTTGATGCCTTTGAGACAATGATTATGTTATTATAAATGATGGATCAACGGGTTATTATAATATTAAAGTTATAATGATTCAAGAGTTATGAAAATCGTTATCAACAAATAAGAATCAAAGAACTAGAAAACAAAAAACACATTTTCATAATTTCTTAATATTGTGTTAGCTATGTCAACAAGTAGACGAGAGAAACCATTTTACTAGAGATAAGAATGCAAAATACATAAATGTTCAATAGGAACATATAAACTCAATTAGATCTACGGGCAGAGGAGAAAACTGTTTTATTTAGCAAACCTCTCTACTAAGCAATCATATTAAGTTATTAAAACATATATTATGAAATATTTAGGATTGAAGTAATTATAAAAGAGAATGTTTAATTATAACGAGTTATTAAAACATGACTAGAGAAGGCAACAACATCTATGTATTTCCATGACCAAAAGATCATGAGGTCGAATCTTACTCTCTCAATTATAGTTAAACTGAAAAAAAAACATAACGGGAAGATTATTATAGTTGAGATGAGGAGTTACGAGCTAATTAAATGATTATTCAATCATTTGTCTTTGAAGAAAATGCTGAAAAACTGTGTTTTTTATTGGCACAAAAACAGAAACCTTGGAACCAGAGGTAAAGATTGTGAGCCTGGCGATCAGAAGCCCAGGAAGGGAAGACATTGTTCTAGAAGTTCCTGAGAATGGAAATCCAAAAGGGCCTTGGTTTACATTGAAAGAAGGTAGCCGTTACAACTTGATCTTCACCTTCAAAGTTAGCAACAACATTGTTGCAGGTCTCAAATATGCCAACACAGTCTGGAAAACTGGGGTTAAAGGTAATTTCCTTTTGTTTTGTTTGTTCTATCTTTCATCATCAACAAAACATCAATCTAAGACTCAGCATTTTTTGTGTCTGAAATGTGTACAAACAGTTGATAGTGCAAAAGAAATGTTGGGAACTTTCAGTCCCCAAGAAGATCCTTACACTCATGAAATGCCTGAAGAAATAACCCCATCTGGCATGTTTGCTCGAGGATCATATTCGGCCAAGACCAAGGTTTAGTTCCATAACCAAGTTTTGAATATTGGTTCCGTTTGATAACCATTTAGGCTACGTTTGATAACTATTTGGTTTCTTATTTTTAGTCTTTAAAATTTAAACCTACAACAACTATCTCTTACCATATGTTTTTTCTTATTTGTATATCTACATCTTACCTATATATTTGTAGATACGAAAACCAAAATTTGGAAACAAAAAAAAAATAGCTTCCAAAAACTTGTTTTTGTTTTTGAAAGTTGGTTAGTATTTCCATACTTTCTTGAAGAAAGATGGATACATGGTAAGAAAGGTGGAACAAATTGTAGGAAATTTGAGTAAGAATAGGCTTAAATTAAAAAAATAAAAAATAAAAAACCAAATGTTATCAAAGGGGGCCTTAATTTTTTGTTTTTGAAATTTAAGACTACAACTACTATTCAAACACATAATTTTCATTACTTTGGTATATATTCTCTACTTTGTATTTTTAAAAACTAAACCAAAATTTAAAAGCTAAAAATAGTAGCTTTTTAAAATTTTTGTTTTAGTTTATGGAATTTGGTTAGGATTCATATAATTTAAGTTTTATGTAGAAAAAGTAATCAAACAGGGCTTACATAACAAATTTAGGTGATTGATTGAGAAAAAGGTAAGAATTTAATTTATATAGCTTGATAAGACTTCATAAATAATCTTTATTATTTTTAGTTTATGACAAATTAAGTATAGTCGATAAGTGATTCATGTGCGAATATACTAAGTATTTTGTGTTTTTTTAATATTCGTGTGCGAGAGTTTAATTCTTTCTATGTTTAGTCATTATTTTTGTTAGATGAACTAGAGTTATCAGCTTTTACAAACTTTAAGCAATAACTTTTTTGTTAAATTATGAATTTGGTTTATATGGTTTTAAAAAAAAATAAAAACTTTAGTCTCCTTTGAATTTGTTTGTGAATTGCAGTTTGTTGATGATGATGACAAGCGCTACCTTGAAATCAACTACACATTTGATATCAAGAAAGATTGGCAATCATCTTAACAACATCAGAATATAAATTTGAAATTAATGACAATCAACTACACATCAATGATGGGTTTTGCATTTGATCAATGTCTCTCTTTTCAAACTGATAAATTTGGAAGTATTTCATGTACTCTCTTTATTTCAACTCTTGATTCTTTCATGTATGTGCATGAGACTGATGGCCTCAAATATGAAAATGCATATTGATGAAATTTAATGGCAACATTTGGGTTATTTTTTAAATTTACATGTATTTGACAAAGAAAGCTAAGCTGTGATATCATTTGATATGGTCAAATATAATTCCACAATTAAACATCATTAAACGGACTTGAATTCAAAATCAAATGAGATCAGGTTGTTCCCAGCATAAATTTTATTAAAGACGGTAATAACAGTACCTAACCCTACGGCTCTATCAATCTTCTTAAAGAGGTGAAGGAACAATCTTTCCGGCGCATTTTCCGAACCCAACGGTGTAACCATTTCCCTGCAATAAAATTCAACACCTCAATAAATCATCTAAATGAAACTTGCATTTTCCAATGTATAACAATGATCTTGAAGGGGGCATGACCACCACCCCAGTCCCATGATTCAGAATCTAAATTCGCGATCCAATCACGCTACTTACTTTCCTATTGTGTTTTTTAAGAGTGAAAACTGTCTCTACAAGCTCACGGGCTATTTCAACATGTTTGTACCTCACTCGCATGTTTCCTAAAAAAATTTGTCAGAGATCTTCCAACCTAAAATTATCCTAGAAAGCATGTGGAGTAAGGACAGAGCATGATAAATGAACCGTGTTGGTTTGTAGGGACAATCTTCACTCTTAGAAACAGATAAGACAAGTAGATAATGTGATCAGGTCACAGAAAATGTCGGAATCGAGAGGCCGAATACAGAATTATGAATCCTGGGTCTAGAGTGTTGGAGTCGTAGTCGTGACTCGTGGTCAATGTAGGAAATTCAACAAACTGGTGCAAAATAAGGATAGGAATTGACAAATCATGGAATATAGGACGAATGTAACACGCGACAAAGCTTACAGTCAGTACTACAAACTTCGATGTGCTAAGAAAACTCAGTAAAGATAAATTTGATAAAAAGAAAAACCTTGCATTCGCCAGTAAAGACGACTTCATCTCCATCTTCCAGAAATTTACGAGGTATCCCATTTAACTCCATTGGCTTTTGTCCATTCCATGTTAGCTCCAACAAGCAGCCAAGAGAATCTGGTTCCTGTGTGTACAAATCAAAGTGAGGAACACGACTTGAAAATTATAAGATTGTTCCAAACAAAGAATATTTAAAACAAACAAACAAACACACCACACACTCATGGAAGTGCACAAAAATGCAATATGAAAAATGAATCATGAGTTGAAGTCATACAGGTCCACTAAGGGTGCCAGTGCCCATGAGATCACCTGGCTGCAAATTGCAGCCATTAATAGTATGGTGTGCAAGCTGTTGATTCAGCGTCCAATACCTACACATTGTAAGAGTAAATAAATAAACTGCTGTGCAAATGAAACATGTTGGAGCTTGTTATATGCAAAAAGATCCAGGGTAGTCTTGTGGACTATATAATCATCATGTCTGGAGTTGTTAAGAATTTCATCTCTACCACCCGGCGACTATTAGTATATGAAAGGACACAACTTGGTATAAGTATATATAGATTCGCTTATCCACGGTTTACGTAATGATCGTCACTCGGGATTTATATATAACAATTAAAAAGTGGTAGTGCCTCCTTACAAATGCTTAAAATTACTTCTTGTCACCACATGTGCATCTTGTTGACCAGCAGGTCGAATTTGAACCTTGCAGTATGAAGAAAAAGTCGTTACTATCTCAAAGAAGAAATCAAACTCTGTTGCCAAGATCACGAGACACACAAACCAAATGCATAGAGAGAAAGTACTGGCTTTGATTAGAAGACACTATAATCAACAATGTAATAAGGGGAAAACTCCTGGAATATAATGTCATATAATAGATTAAAATGGGATGAATTAACTACCTCCAGTGAGATGTCAAAGTTCTTGGATGCCTTTTCAGTTAGATATGGCAATGGAGGTGGGTTCTACAACATAAAGTACAAAATCATATAACATATTAGAGCAGTTGCACATAGCAAGCAAGCAGGGCAACAATGGCGTTACAATTTTCATTTTAAAAAATGGAGTGCTGGTACCTGCTTGGGAGCATCACATTTGAAAGGCTCTAAGGCTTCTAGAGTAACAATCCATGGAGATATTGTAGTCCCTAAAACGGACATCATATAGAAAAACAGGGTAAGGTCCCTGAAATCATTAATAGAGTCGAGAGACGGTGGGAGTAAGAATTCTATCAAATTCATGCAAACTACATTCTATAATCAGTTTATGCAATGGTAAAAGTTACAACTTCAGCTCCTAGAACTGGAAAAGAGAATGGAGAAAAACAATTAGTTACCAAAACTCTTCCCAAGAAAGGGTCCTAGAGGAACATATTCCCATGCCTGAATATCTCTGGCTGCGAAATGGCAAAGTATCAAATATTGACCGAGCAAGCAAGCAAGACTTTAAAATTAGCCACACGAAGTATTCTTACCACTCCAATCATTCATGAGCACCAGGCCAAAAATATGATCTTCTGCTTCATTTATATCCACAGGCTTTCCCAATTTATTTCCAGTACCAACAACAGCAGCCTGTAAGCAATATTATCATTTAATCTCAGAAGTCAAAATTGCACCCATAAAGAAGTAGATCATATCATATAATCTATAACACTACAACTATCTTGTAAAAGAATTGCATGGGCGTATGATTTTAGAACACTAACCATTTCCAGCTCGAAGTCCAACTTAGCTGAAGGCCCAAAATTTGGTGGAGAATCTCCAACTGGAGCACTCTGGCCTCTGGAAAAGGTAAAATGTATGAGAAGTCAAAAGATTACATATCAGTCACTTTTAAGAATGGGATTATAGTATCAAAATAGCAGCCAACAAGAGAAATAGCTGTAAGATCCCCAAATTATCAGGAATGATCTAGAAGGGGCGATTCAGGAAAGTAATTAATGGGTGGTTATTTTGGGGAATATTTTGTGGGTATAAATAGGTTAGTAGGAGACAGGAGAGGTAGACTTTATTTTGGAATAAGGTCTGAGGACTTCTTGGGAGAGATACTGGAGCTCTCAAACTCTCCGGGTAACATCGTTTGGTTTATTTTCTATCCTTGTAATTCCGTTGATATTTCCATTAATGAAATCTGTTGGTATTTGAAGTTAGATTCCTGTTTGGGTGTTATTATTTCCATTTTATACTGTGTTTGGCATTTAATTGTGAATTGTTGAAGAAGTAAGGTATTGGATACCTTGCAATAGCTCAATGGGCATAAGTGTGTGTCCATGACCAAGAGATCATGGGTTCAAATCCCTCAACCCCAACGGCAATAAGCAAGAGTGTACATGTGCCTAAATGGGTGTAAGAAATGGTGCAAAAAGTATGATCGAATCTATAAGCCTTTTATGACGAAACAGTAGAACAAATCTTAACAACATTACAACAATCCTATTATAATTGAACCTATAGTTATTTTATCTAAAAACAAATGATCGACATCATTAGATTATGTAATATTACTTGAACAGAGGAATGACATTCAAGGCCATTATAATTGATCCACACCCCAGTAAGTTTTCAAGCGGTTACCAAAAGATTGGCACATAGATAAGCAATTTTATCTTATTTTACATTTCCTTCACTTTAGTATATAGAACTACAGGAAAAACAAACAAAATAAGAAAACTCAAGAAAAAAAAAAGTTTCCATACCGAGGTCGAACAATGTCTGTTCCTGAGATGACAATGGATGATGCACGTCCATGATATGCAATTGGAAGGTGGAACCTGTATATATGATTTAGGATTATCAACATTCAGAACTTAAAAGGAAAAGGATGTGAAGAGTGCATTTGCTTCACATTCAATATACACACACCAGTTGGGAAGAATTGGGTTTTGAGCACCACGAAATATAGTTCCGCAATTTTTCGCATGATGCATGGACGAAAAGAAGTCCGTGTAGTCCCCAATGGCCACAGGAAGAACCATATCTGCACTACTCTGGAAATGTAGATATCTTATTGACATTAGATAAGCAAAAATCTGAAAGGAAGTTGAGCATTCTGAATTTTGCACATTCTTACCTGTGGAATAAGTGACCTCGACCTCAAAGATTCATTGTCACGCAGGGCTGGTTCAGAAGCTGCACCAAAATAAATCCAGTTAAGAAGCGAAAAATTATCTTGCAATAAAGAAATAATTAGCATGCAAATAGTTAAACTTCAAATCTTGATACCATCCTCCCATAATTCTAATTGTCACTCGGAAACTTTTTCCTCATATTCAATCAATATCTTTTTCGATATCCATGACTATCCATACAGACTTTGACTATTTTTAAGGGACATACAATGTCAAGAAACTACTAAAAAGTTCATTACTAAGTAGGTAGCAACCATGAATTCAACCCTCCGCCTCTTCCAAATTGAATCAATATTTTGGTTAATAATAGTGATGGTAAGCTTACATGATAACAGCTTTTGAATTGTCGCACGAGCTTCCCTCCAAGCAGGCCGTCCCAGGGACAGAAACTTGTTTAGATTAGGCTACACAACGAAATTACAAAGATCAGGCCTCTCTAAATTGCAAATTTTACGCGCACCAACCACAACAGTAGAGCTATAACTATTAATTGCTAAGTCGAACGAACAGTTTCAACCAATTGGCGATTCAACTAAGAAAAAACCTAGGGATTCCAGTAACATGCTGAAGAATGATAAATTGCGCAATTTAACGATCGCCATTACATTACACAGAATTAGCCTTAAACCGGCGTACCTGGTGAAAACAGTCGGAGTTCTTGAGGATCGGGCCGTCGAAGAGGCCGGCCGAGGCGATTTCGGAGAGGTCCAATACGTAGTCGCCGATGGCCACACCAGGGCGGTGAGCGGAGCCTGGTCCAGGCTTGAAAACACCGTAGGGGAGATTCTGAATGGGAAAATGAGAATCTGGATGAATTTCGATGAAAGATTTGAGATCCATGTTCTTGATGAAGAAAATGGCGTATGAAATCGATGAATTTTGGGGAAGAAGATGAGTTCAAGGAACTGAAACTCTAGACGTGGGTGGGGATAGAGGGGCCAGTAGAATTATTGATTTAATGAACGTTTCATGTATTTATAGTAGAGCAGAACCTACCAATCCTTCTTGCCCATGGCCACGTGGCATATCTGTTTGTAGAGGAAAACTTGTCACTTAGGAGGTGTTTGTTTGACATATTTAGGTAGTTTTTGGGTTAAGGAGTTATATCGATCAGTTATATTGAGTAGTTAAAAATTGAGAATTGTGTCAAAAACTCGTTTGGATGTAATTTTTGTGTAGAGGAGTTAGAGTCAAAATCTTGTTTGGATGTGGAGTTAAAAATGAGTAGTTATTTTTAGTAGTTAGAAAATAAATGATTAAAAATGAATGGTTAAAAATGAGTTATTTTGATTGATTTGAAATGAATGATTAAAAATAAGTGGTTATAAATGATTGAGTAGTTATAAATGAATAATAAAAAATGAATGGTTAGAAATGAGAGTTATTTTTAAAAGTAAAAATGAGGAGGAGTTAATAAAAATTCGTTTGGATGTAGGTTTTCGACGAGGAGTTGATAACTCCCACTTCTAACTCCTACCTAAATATGTCAAACAAACACCCCCTTAGGTCGCGTTTAGGGGAGGGATTAAGTTAATTTCGATTAACTTATTCCCAAAATTAAGTTTAGTAAACAGTTTGGGTGTGTTTGGCGCAGAGAGTAATTAAGATTTTTTATATTAAATTAAGTGGAGATTGAGTTAATATATGTTTGGTAGACATTAATTAAGTTAGACTAATTGTTGTTCCATGCAAGATTAAATTAAATTAAGTTTTTATTTATCATTTTTATGCATTCTTTTTTTAAATATCTACTCTTCGATTTATTTTCCTCTTGACAATAGATAAATGACACAATCTTATTTTTTTATTTTTTAAATCTTTATTTTTAAATTATTTTTATTTAATTACTTAATTACAAGGTTGGTGTGCTAATTTTTTTTGGTACACTAAAGTATAGAATAAAAATTTAATTGTTTATAGTTGTTAAGATTTATAGTTGAAATTAGATAGTATTTTAATTCAAAATAAAATTAACTATTAAATATTTAAGGATTTTTTTAACATAAAATATTTAAAATTATTGTCAAATTAATCTCTGACGACAAAATCTTTTTTTTTCTTTCTAAATATTGATATCGAAACATATATATATATATATATATTTTTTAAAAATTGATTTATCTAAATTATTATTTATTATCATTATAATTAAAATTATAGAAAATAAAAAATAACAAAAATATATTCAATTCATTTTGAAATACAATACAATTTTCATTTAGCAACAAATAATCATATTTGTTATCATTTTGAAAATTTGCATAATTTAAAACAGAGTTCTAAACAAAATCAAACTAATTAATACCAAATAAACTATTTAATTTAAATTGCTTGATACTCTGTCAAAAAAGTACTTATACTATAAATAAGTCATTGATTTGTTAAAAAAAATGTTTTAATTGATTTATACATGCAAAGATTAGTTATTCTAAAAAAAACATAGAATATTAATTTTAAATTTTATTGAAGAAAATTGAAGGAAAATCGGACAATAAAATAATAATTAAGAAAACCCTTCCTTTCCTCATTTCATTTACCGTTTCTGATTTTCAATTGGTGGCATCTTAAATAAATAAATCAATTTTTATAAAAATATTTTCTTCAAAACTCATAAATTAAGCTAATCGAAAATTACTCGGAAGAAATAAATTCACCAACAACATTTGCCGTATAAAAACTAACGGAAAGAATAACATAGCCATTCAATATCTTTTTCTTCCAAACTCATTTAATTTTCTTTCTTTTAACCTTTCTATATTTCTTTGGTCGCTGATTATATATAAAACCCAAAATTTTATACCATTTTTACCAACGAAGCACTAAAATAACTGTTACCCCTTCCATCCTCTAAATTGGATTAGATCTAACTTAAATCGGAACTCATTAAACATGAAATCAACACACGAATCGAATTGGAAAAATTTAACAATATTTAAAAGCGAAAGGAAGAAGTGGAAGAAGATAGGAACAGTTGAAAAAGAAAAATGCAAGAGAACTAGATAAAAAAATAAAAATAAAAAAGAGATAAGTCAAAAGAAAAGGCATGAATTAGTTCTGATTTTGAATAAATTTTACTGTACACATTCAACTCGTGTTTAGCTTTATGCCAAACTATCTACCACACTTTATTTTGGGGATTAGGTTAATATGACTTAATTTAATCCTTCCCCCAAATATACCCTAATAGTTTTTCAAAAGTAGTTGAATACTATTATTGTTATTCTCTCAACTAAGTTAGATTAGACCAAAACATGAAGTTAAATAAATTGGAGCATATAAAATGTCATAAACCACTATATAGTAGTTCAAGTGATTAAAGAGAGTATTGAAATCGTGATAGATTCTATTTATGGTAGTAATCTATCTAAAAATTAATTTCATACGAATTTTTTTTATATTCAAATATTGTATGGTATCTCGTAACGTCGATGTATCAACAAAATAGTGGAAAGAATTACATTAAAAAAACATATAAAATGTCATTGACCTGTTTTTAAAAATTGTACGAAGAATCAATAAAAATAATGCAAAATTTAATCGTATATTTCGATTTAATCATTATAATCAAACACGATAATTTTATACTCATTTATCTTTCTTCTTTTTTTTTAACTATTTTACTCATTTATCAAACACGGTAAAATATGCTTTCATGTTTAATATTAAAAAAATATATAGTTATCTTACTTACCTCGTAAATTTAATGAATATTTGATAGGAGAATTAGGACGAATGACTTTTTGGTCAAAATTATTTTATCTTAAATAGTTGGATTATGTTCGATACCTATTCAAATATAAGTTATGTAAAATCGTCATTTTCTTGTTTTTTTTTTTTTTTTTTATTCTAACTCAACAAATATTTTAAAGTGGAATATTGAAATTTTAACCTTTTTTTAATCAAAATTATACATCTTATTCAGTTGTTTGGTTTAATATGTGGGCAAGTATCCATATATCAATCAATATGGCGATAGGTATATGCATTATTCAACATGTGTGTCTACGTTCCCCTTCTTAAATGCTCATTCAACGGCCACACATTTTGATGGTTCAAACCTTATTTAAAGTTTGAAGCTTTTCTCTTTGTTTTTTTTTTTGAGAAATTGAAGAAAATAATTTAGTCCTCTTTTATTACTATTTGGTTTTTGGTTTTTGAAATTTAAGTCTACGACAACTACTTTATCATATATTTTTTCTTACTCACATATCTACGTTTTACCTATATTTTTAGAACCCAAATCAAATTTTGTAAAAAAAAAAAAAGTAGTTTCCAATAACTTGTTTTTATTTTAAAATTTTGGTTAGCATTTACCTACATTTTAAGGAAAGATGGATAATTTTTATAAAAGATAAAATTCATGGTAGAAAATTTGAGTAAGAATAAGTTTAAATTTAAAACTAAAAATTAAACCCTCATTTGATAATTACTTTGTTTTTCATTTTTTTTTTTGAAATTTAAGCTCAAACAACCTATTTTATCATAGATTTTTTCTTATTTTGATATCTACATATTTACCTATATTTTAAGAAATAAAACCAAAATTTGGAGAAAAAAAATAGTTTTCAAAAACTTGTTTATGAAATTTGGTTAGCATTTACATACTCTCTTAATCAAAGATGGATATATTGTAGAAAAGATGGAATATCTTCTAGAAAATTCTAGTCGAAATAAGCTTAAATTTCAAAAACAAAAAACGAAAAACTAAGACATCATTTGATAACCATTTGATTTTTTGTTTTTGGTTTATGAAATTTAACCTTATTTCTACTCAAATTTACTACCGTGTGCTACATCTTTCCTACAACATATCCACATTTCTTTAAAAAAATAAGTGAATACCAACCAAATTTCAAAAACAAAAACAAGTTTTTTGAAGTTATTTTTGTCTGTTTCCAAATTTTGATTTTGTTTATTAAAATATAAGTAGGACGTAGATATTCAAATAAAGAAAAACGTGTAGCGAGATAGTTGTTAGGCTTAAATTTTATAAACAAAAAAAAAGTAGTTATCAAATGGGGCCTAAATGATTATCAAACAGGCTTGAATAATTATGAATCAAAATCTTAGTCAACATCATTTTTTTCAGTAAGGAGAAGGATTTAAATATATGATGCAGATACTGATAAACTATTTATAAAATCATGAATTATATTTGAATTTTATATATATATATATATATATATATATATATTTATGTGAAAGATAATTCATTTATGGGTATTGCAATAAATGAAAATAGGGTATTTTTCTACAAAGTATTGACCTGGCTTGACGATTTTGACGGTAATCTTAGTGCGGCTAATTCAAAAAAACAAAAAACAAAAACAATCCTCTATTGAGTGACCAAGTAGTTTACGAAATATATATATATATATATAGGGAATTTTATATTTACAGAAAAAAAGAACCATAAATTGGTATGTATGAGAAAAATTGGGCAATCCTTATTAAATAACAAAAATGTTTATGTTTCTATCAATTTTCAAAAATAAATAATTTTTTCAATTTAAATGTTTTCAATTTATAGTATTTAATAATTTTGAGTTGATAGTCTCCAATAAATTCAATTCATTAGCTTTTTTTTTTAATAAAAAAGTAAGAGTTTCAAGGTATTATGGTTTAAAACATCACTGGTTAGTTCCTAAATTGTGACACCGAAATATTTCAAAATATTATAATTTAAATGTTTTAAAACTATACCCATACCGAGGATCTTTGAAACAAATATTCATCTCAAATAATTTAATAAATACAAATTAGATCATATTGCAGTAAATACTTGATGTACAAGTTATTGGGAGTAAATTCTCCCTCCCATATATATAGGGAAAGTAAGTTCACTTTTAATATATTTTTAAATTTTAACTTTAATTTTAGGTTTATACTTAAAATTAATTTTTATGGTAGATTCTTGTTGTTAAGTTTATTTGTTTTTATAAAGCTTACTTTTGAAGAAAATTTCTTTTATATATAATTGTTTACATTAGTTCTTTAATATAGTATTAATTTTATTAAATTCATTTCAAATTTATCATACATATTTCGAAAATATTCCATTTATTTTTTTTATACATATTTCAATTCTTTTATCTTGATGAAAAATTATTTTTTGTATTGATTGATGACTATTGAAAACTATTCTATGTTATTAATGGAAGACTATTAATACTATTGATTGAATGTCATTGATTTAAGAGCATTTCGGTATTAATTGAAAATTATATGCATACAAATTGAAAATGATTGAGTGTCATGTCCAAGTCATTAAATTCATGAGTTTTTTTCATTTTTGTGTTAGATTCACCCCAATTTTCTATCATGTAAGTATTCCATGCTATTTGTAATATTTTGTCTTTCATTATTTTTAGTACACATGAAAAATCCCTTAAAAATTAATAATTATTATTATTGGAGCTAAAATTGAACAGGTGACAAACTGGAAATTCTAGGATAAAAATGGTAATATTAACCCAAAAAAAAAAAGCATGAACGAAATTTGACATTATATTTGACAAATGGTTGAAATTTTGAAAGAGGCTTTAAAGGGAAATAATTTAAAATCTTGAATGGAATCTTTTCAGCTTTAAAAATAAAATAATTACTGCTTCATTTCTTACGAGAAAAAAGCGCACGTTAAAAATCCAATTTTAAACCCCTAAAACTAAATTTTGTTAAAAAGTTAAGAGCAGGGGGCCGCAAAGGACAAGAAACAGTGGCCAACGTGGGGCAAGCATAGAATGACACGTGTAAAGATGGGAAAGATCCAACGGCCACTGTACAACGAATATATGCCATTCCAACGCAAATGGAGTTTTTAGTTTTTAAAAACGAAAAATTAGGATTCGAATTCCAACCGTGTTTATGCAAAAAAAAAAAAAAAATCAAATTGCGTTGCTCTCTCATCCTCGAATTATTCGTATTCAGTTCCTATTTTCTTCAGCCTCTCCTTCGTTTTTTCTTGTAATTTTCTCATTTTGATCAAAGCCACATCAGGTTTCTCTCTCAACTCTCTCGATTTTCGATTTTCGATTTTCTGTACTTGTTTTGCAGGATTTCGGAATTTTCTGTGGAGAATACTTCGAATTTGCAGGTATTGTTGACTTGTTTTTTGAATTTTGGTTTGGTTTGTAGCTGTTTGAATCTGAACTCAATCATCTTAGATTTATCTTTAGTAGTTTTTGGAGTGAATGATGGCTTGCTTGAAGTGATATTGATCTTCAGAGCTTAGCTACTTGTTTTCAGGAGTGTTCGGTAGTTTTTGTGTATTTTTTTTTCAGGAAATCTTATGAGTATTCGATTTTCTGTACTTGATTTGCAGGATTTCGGAATTTTCTGTGGAGAATACTTGTTTCACCTTCGAATTTACAGGTATTGTTGACTCGTTTTTTGAATTTTGGTTTTGTTTGTAGCTGTTTGAATCTGAACTCAATCATCTTAGATTTATCTTTATTAGTTTTTGAACTGAATGATAGCTTGCTTGAAGTAATATTGATCTTCAGAGTTTTTCAGGAGTGTTCGGTAGTTTTTGTGTACTTTTTTTTTTCAGGAAATGTTATGAGTGTTTGGTTTTTTATTTATCCTTTTTTTTTAATTCGAGCTGCGGACAATATAACTCTGATTTTCAGGAACTTGTTTGTGCTAATGTTAACATGCTTATATGCATCAACTTGCTATTTATGTTCATTTATGTATGTTGAAATCAATATTTTCAGTCTCAGATTTATGGTCTTGATTTGCATTGATGTTTCAGGGAACAGTTCTTTTGCTGCGTATGATTTTTAGGATACAGCTATAAGTGCATTTCTGACCATGCTAAACGATAACAATATTCCGACGACTCCTGGTGGCCGGAATCGGCATCGGAGGCGCCCAAGTGATGTGCGTCACTTCATCTCTCTCTTTTTTATCACGTTTTATTCACTATTTTCTCTTTAGTAGTAGTAGTAGAGCAGTCATAGGGATGCCTAATTGTATAAATAGCTTCATTCTACGGTTCTTTTTGTCTGCTCAAATGCTGTACTTCATTTATAATACTTTGCTATCATTATAGGTGCAGAAATTATGCATTAGGATTAGGATTTGGCTGCTTTATGTTACAGAGTTTATTTTAGCAATTTATTTTTTCAACTGACTTTTAGGCATCTTCGGAGGATAACAAGCCAAATGAAAGTAATTTACTAGTTGATGACCGTAGTAAATACAAATCGATGTTGATCCGTGCATACTCAACGATTTGGATGATTGGGGGTTTTGCATTAATTATATACTTTGGGCATCTCTATATTACTGCTATGGTTGTGGTCATTCAAGTTTTCATGGCAAAGGAACTTTTCAACCTACTCAGGAAAGTTCGCGAGAATACTCGTCTACCGGGATTTCGACTATTAAATTGGTATTGTCAAGGCTTGCTTGTATTTTTTTGTTTATCCTCTAGTCTATACATTACCTTTTACTTTCTGATTCTTCACATCATGCCTTTACTTTTCTTTTTTATTGGAGCTTCCATTTTGTATTTAGTAATTGATTAGAACTCAAATGCAGGCACTTCTTCTTCACGGCAATGCTATTTGTGTATGGTCGCATTTTAAGTCAGCGGCTTGTTAATACTGTCACTTCGGATAAATTTCTGTATCAGCTAGTGAGCAGTCTCATCAAGTATCATATGGTTATTTGTTATTCCTTATACATTGCAGGTTAGTGGTCCTTTTTTAGCGTTCCTATTAAAGTCTCACCTTCTAGAAAATTTAACCAGTACCATCAGCATCATTTCATGGCCGTGTGCAGTTTCTTACAATTGCAAATTTATGTGTGAAACTTTTCATGGTTTTTTGGTTTTCTTCCATCTAGGCTCTGTTTCATGATCATTTGAATTTTGAAAACTATGTTTGTTTTCACATCATTGAGTTTCATCTTTTTTATGGAAATATTTTAAATTCTGAGACAAATTCCGAAACCAAAAATATTTTTTCTTATTTTTTATTGGTCGATATAATTAAATTTATCCCAATCCATCAACTTAAGCTTTTTGGTTGATTGGTGATTTAACATGATTCAACATGATATCAGAGTTAGGACAATTCTCAAATTTACCTCAACCCATCAACTTAAGGTTTTTGGTTGATTGATGATTTAACATGATTCAAGAGTTTTCAAAACTTAGCTTGGCTTTGCTGTCAAAAAATAAAAAAAAACAAACTTAGGTTGGTCTTTTAGAAAATAGGTTAAAAGTGGATAACAAAATAAGTGAACCTATAAGTGGATTCTTAACTTATAATAAACCAAATGGTTATCAAACTGAATATATTTGCTCACTTTTGTTTTTTTTTTTTTTTCCCATGATTACATTAGATTTTTATTGTCTGAAAATTTTAGTTGTCTTGACTACTTTGTAACATTTTGCCCTCATTATTTCTCCGCTTCTGGTTGGGCTCAGGCTTTATGTGGTTCATTCTTACTCTAAAGAAGAAGATGTACAAATATCAATTTGGCCAGTATGCATGGACGCATATGATTCTAATTGTTGTCTTTACACAGTCCTCTTTCACAGTAGCCAATATTTTTGAAGGAATCTTCTGGTAATTCAGTATTCTCTAAGGGAAAAAAATGTTATATTAAAGAAAATCAAATCTTCTGTTGGTTGAAGTGTACCTAGAATTCAGTTTTTTTTCTTATGATTGAGTAATATTTCTGCAGGTTTCTCCTACCAGCATCACTTATTGTAATCAACGACATTGCTGCCTATATAGTTGGTTTCTTCTTTGGAAGAACACCACTAATCAAGTTATCTCCAAAGAAAACTTGGGAGGGATTTATAGGAGCCTCTATTTTGACCATCATATCTGCTTTTGGTGTGAGAAAATTTTTCCTCATTCCATTTTCCTCCCTGGATTTAGTGAGATTGTTATTTCATCACGATATTGATGTTGCCCGACTAATTATCATCCATTTAGGCGGTATAGCTTCGTAGTTTTTTATTTCAGAATTATGAAGCACTGGTATCACGTTTGGATTTCTTGATATTGCCTAAAATAGTGCTTAATTTAATTGCATGGGTGCAGGTGAACACTGATCATTGAACCAATTATATTTCCATGTAGAATCGCTGCATTAGCAATAACTAGGTTATGCATGTCTGTCTTTTGTAGGTTGTTTCTTGTAGTATTCAGATTACTTGTTAATAATATGCCGTTTGACACTTGTACAATTTTACTTCATTAACCTGGCATCTTTGTATGTTTTTGCAGCTTGCTAATGTCATGGGTCGATATCAGTGGCTTACTTGTCCAAGAACGGTAACTATTTTGTAAAACCACATTTCTTTCTTTTGAAGAGGCATGTTCATGTTTGAAAGCTTTTGCCATCGTATGGTTCAATAATCTCAGGATTTATCAACTGGTTGGCTTCACTGTGATCCTGGTCCTTTGTTTAAGCCTGAATATTTCACTTTACCTGGATGGATTCCTGATTGGGTCAGTAAAGACTACAAACTGAATCTTATTTACTATGAACAATATCCTTCTTATTCTGACATTCTTTTAAACTTATAGCAAGATTTTCTCTAATATGTGCATCTGTATTCTATGTATGCGTTTGACCTGATTTTAGCTGAGGGAAGCTATATTATATTGTTGATTTCTGATCACTTTGCATTTTTTTTATGGTTGAAATCTTCAGTCTACATTTGTTAGAACTTAAGACTATTGGCCATTCCAGGAAGTCCATTATTATACCGCAGACTAAACCTCTAATAAAGGGAGAGGAGAGGGGAAAGGTTAGCCTGTGAGTCACTCGAGCTGTACTTGAGAGGAATGAGCCATTTGAACTACATAATGACGAATAGAAAGATGTCATGTCATAAAGTCATTTGGGCTTTAGAGAGGAACCAGGAGAAGAGAGAATTACCGAGAGATCCTCATTGAGTAAGATAGAGACCAAAGAAGAGAGTAATATACATGCAATGTGTAGTGTACACTGTACATAGTATCTAAGATAGTATTATATCTGCATTATGTGTATCTTTTAGATATATATACAGGGGAATATCTATTAAGATTTTGTCATATGGTTTTTTCTTATGAGGATTTTCTATGTAAGTTGGGACTTCATCGCCCATTTAATTTTAGACGAGAGGAAAGGTGATGTTATACACTCAACAACGGGGTTTTTGGCCGTAGTAGGTTTCCATATCTTTTTATGAAGAAAACTTTTTGACAACAATCGAAAGAATACGAGATGACGATACATTAAAAAGAAAGCCCAGGCCAAAGGAGCTAGAAAAACTGACAAACCAGGAAAATGAAATTACAGAAATAGACTCCCATTCAAAAGAATGAGAGATGAAAGGTGGATGTTTCATACTCAACAACGGAGTAAAAGAGCTAAACATAAAAATGTGACCTTAGTTGGTATGACATGTATATTGTATAACTTTGTTTGGCCTTTTAAGGTGGATGATCTCACCATTTTTCTGCAAAATGTTGATTGTGTTAATTATCAAACTTTAACTAATAACTTTAATTGAATTTTTCATAAGCACGTTCCTTGACTTTTTGGTACCCTTGATTTGTCATTCATCTCTATTCTTTTCCCTTCTTTCTCGTTCAGTTTCCATGGAAGAAAGTAAGCATATTGCCAGTTCAAGGACATACATTATGTCTTGGTTTATTTGCATCAATAATTGCTCCTTTTGGCGGCTTCTTTGCGAGTGGATTCAAGAGAGCTTTCAAAGTCAAGGTTTATTCCGAATACCGATCTTGTGCAGTTTTGCAAGGTCTTAACTTTGAGATTAGGTATCCTATATCATTTCTCTGTTTGATGCAGGATTTTGGTGATAGTATTCCTGGACATGGTGGAATTACAGATAGAATGGACTGTCAGGTGAACCACTGAGAACTCTGAACTTTGCTGCCTTTAATTAATTTTCCTAATGTAAAATTCTTCATCAACAATGGATTTGGAAAAGAAAGCATAGATTCATACATTATATTGCAGATATGGGATGGATAATTTGGATTACTTTTACAATTAGCTTCTCTAATTGGAACTTGATGGTAATTCTTAGAGCTAATTGCAACTATATTGCTAATGATTTCTACTTCAAAAGGCCTTAAAGGTTGGTTAGGAGTACTAAAATGGGATGAATTTTTTTTCAAATATTGTCCCCAAAGCCCCCACCATGGGCACTCGCATGATTCCTGACTAACTAATCGTGGGACATCGAACAGTTCAAGACATATCTCAACACTAGTTTTATAGTGTTAAAAAATGGTGTTGCATATCAAAATAGTTGCTTATTCCGATAGTGTTACCTTTCCCTCATATTGCAAAATAAATTTATGCAGATGGTGATGGCTGTATTTGCGTACATATATCATCAATCCTTCATTGTGTCTCAGAGCATATCTGTCGACACAATCTTCGACCAGGTCGCCTTTTGCTCCATTTCTGTATATATGATTCAAAGCTTATCACAAGTAATATGTTAATTCACATATGCTTTGTGTTACTGTTTTATAGATATTGGTAAATCTTACATTCGAGGAACAAGCAGCTCTTTACACGAAGCTTGGGCAAATCTTGCAACAACGGATGGTTGGCTAGAAACTTGGAGATAAAATCTGTTGGCTTCATTCTCTTGTTGTTTCAGAAAGTTTGGACAATGTACCTTAGAGAAATGAATGAAAATATCATGTAATGATTTCTTCTTCCAGTCGTTCCATATTCCATAATCTTCTTGATGATAGCTTGTTGGATACACTGAAAAGTGTTGTTTTTAGCTGTGTAATCAATAAATATATTGTTTTCTTAGGCTTATTTGATTCATTTGTTTTATGAACTTCCATGTCCATGAAAGATCAAGAGAAACCATCTTAAATAGTGAAGTCATCCAATATGCATCAAGGACTTTTCATGTATAATAAAAGAAAAATAAAAAAATATTCTATGAATTGTAACTTTTCGGAAGAAATTCGTACAATGAGCCTAGTAAATTTACTTGATGGATGGTGCAATTAGTGCACTATAATTTTCGATAAGTGATACGAATAGTCTTCGTTCACTGCCTAGTCTTCGATCATTGCTGCAATGAATGATAGAATTGGAATATACAAAAGAATATTTTTTTTAAATGTGTTATAATTAACATGGACAACAAAAAAAGTTATCAGATTGAATAGATCAAGTGTCTATAATTAAGAGGCCTCCACAATTATTGTCGAACTAAAAACTACTAATTGAATTGATGAGTTAAAATCTAAATTCTTACTACAATTTTTCAAATTTTTTAAAAAAAAGTGAAAATAGAAGAATTACATCATTATCAATAATGTGTTCATCGCATGCTGCAATTTTTTTCAGATGTGCCTCAGTTCTGTGGAAGAGTTAAATGGTAAGTTACTATCTGTAAAGATAAAATCTTCAAGAATAAGCCCTGATATATCAATCAACAAAAATACATAGCTGCTGTTATTTGATTTTGTACTACAAAAATCTAAGTTTCTATTCATTCCTTATAGTGAAAAGAAGGAAAAGAAATGGCATTGCCCAAAAGATTGCATTCTTTTTTGTTCTCTACCTCCAGAGAAACACTAAACATTGGTCAAAATTTGTCTAACTTTTTCTTCACATTCATGTCTTCTTACTGGGTTTTTGGTTTTTCAATCTTCACATAGGGGAGAATTCCCATTAAATGAAGAACTTTAGGGGCCCATCCTCTTTGTTGCGCCCGGCAAAACATCAAGAATGTGTTCGCAAAGTAGGAGCTCAAACCCATGAAAACATGCCACATGGCATGACCTTGAGGATTGATGATCCAATGGGATATCTTTTCGCAGAAACCCCGATCGACAACCCAACAGAATACGCCTAGGAAAAGAGTCAACAAGTACAGTCTTGCTAGCCGCTTCGCAGAGCCATCTTCCGTGTAAATATAATACTTGTACATTCGAGGTATGCAGAGGAGACAGAGAATCACATAGTGCACCTTGAAACCGATGTCATAACGAAGAATCGAGTGAGCCACGGCGAAAAAGACTCCGTAAAGGAAGAGAAATGTTGGCATTGTACTACGGTAATGCCAATCTGGCGAGTAGAGAATGTACATGTAAAGAAGCATCTCCCAGATCATTGGTGTTTCATCACCTTGCTGTTGCCTGGTTAGAAAACAAAGAGTCGAACATCAATCGTTAAAGTTCGGTGTAAACAATCATTCAAAACCTCAACTTTCACAAACATATCTAAAATTTCACAAGCCAACTGAAATGATAGAATCAATATTTTAAAAGGCACCCACGCACCTAGACCTACAAGGAAAAGTCTAGCGCCTCTCATCTTTTTGAATGTTCTTATATATATAGTGCGACTTGTTCTTTTTTTAGCGCCTTGCACCAAAACTACTATAGGCTAGGCTATTGTGCCTCGGTGTACTTTGAGCTTTTAAAAACACGGGATAGAATAAAATAAATCTACAGCCAGAACAACACGTAAATTAAGCAAGCATTAGATCAAATCACATTTGTATGTTAATGTATCTATTAGAACTTACACTTTCTGCAATGTGGCATGGAAGAACATGCTACCAATGGCCAGTATCATATTTGATATGTGAAGTACACTAAATCGCTTCTCAAAGCGTTGTCTCAAGGCATTTGCAAGACCGATCAAGGCCAAGAGAATGGTTGGGATGTTTGATATTGTGTTATAAAACTCAGCAATGTAAGAAGAAAAAGCATAATTCTTCTCACAACACTCTGTTGTAGATGTGACAGGACCCCAGAAACTTGATATTCCATCAGCCATCCTCGACCGCGTCGCCTTAAATATCGTAAATTAATATTCAGCAAAAGATCCTGAAGTAGAAGGTTGAGACAATCAGAAAAATACTAAACCAACTGCCTGAAGAAAACAAACTAAATGTTCTACACTTCTACTACTTCGAATACATTGGTTTAACAGGCACTCTCAGATTCAGATAGCATGATAATATACAGGCCCCAGTTATATCCATCAAAGTTTAAATCGTTCTAATTTCTAATATCGCTCTAATTTCTTTTTAATGACCGGGAATCGCAGCTTTGCTCCCATATATCCAAAGCACCTGCGCATATCGTAAGGGCAACGGATTTTACAATTAAATTCAACTTGTGGGTCTCGAGGCTGAAACCTCCAAGGAGCATACCTTGGAAACCCCGGGCATCAACCAACAAGGTCGCTCCATTCGGGACACTAATATAGCTCTAATTAACAGTCATCCAATATCAAAATGGAATATCATAGCATTCAAAACCAATGTTACAGAATCCATGTAAGACAGTAATGCACACACAACACAAGTAGAAGAAGAAGAAGATTAAACAGATCCCAGATTACATATTCAATTCCCTGGATTGGGGGTGGCCCTGTTTATAGATGGAATACAATAAATCACAAAAACAACAAGATATATACGATAAATCACACAAACAACAAGATCTATCATGGTTCATAAACGATTTCCCCACATGCCAAAAACAAACATTCATATTCAGAATCAAATCAAATCAAAACAACAACAAAAAAAAAAACGCAGTCAACGATTGACCCATCCCAGTTCTTGCTAGTTTTGAACTTTTGAATCAAACCCAAGTGGGGATAAGGGAATTAGAAATTGCAAAATCAATCAATAACTGAAAAAATAAGAAAACAAACCGTTTAAGCAGATGCAGATGACGATTTGGTTGTTGTTTATTAACCCAGATTTCACCGGAAAACGGATGAGACTGAAATGGCCGATAATCTGTCTTCGCCTTGAAAGAAGAGAGGGACGAAGATCAGCGGCCTTTTTATTTTATTTATTTATTTTTCTGTAATTGGAGCTTCGAATTTTGGAATGGATGAATCAAAATGTGTGCTGAGATTGGTTTATATAAATTTGCGCTAATATGAATCTCTCCATATTTGCTTGACGGTTCGTCGTGTGTTCATTCCGACTTGTTTCCGTGTCTTGTTTTGATTTTATGACCACTAAGTCTCCGGGCGTCAGCTGGGCCGGATCATGCCGACAGTATTGGCCCATTAGACTAGCGGCCCAAGTTTCTAGTCCGATAAGGCAACTGGACCGGGCATGATTTATAACGTTCTCGTTTCCACTTGAGAGTTTTTTGAGTAAAAATATATACTATGGATTAAACAACTTTTAGAGAGAGAAAAAGTATATACTCTAGCTTCTCTCTACAAAATTCTTGTTTCTTGATAGAAGGGTGGGTTAGTTTCAATTTGGTTCTTCAACCATTGATATAGTTATCAATTTACCCATTCCCCCAAACATCTTCAAAAGTAGTGCAAGGAATAATTCGAGTTGTTTTGCACCAGGTTTGAATTCTAAATGAAGCTTTTTTATTTTATAGGTAGCTCAATTAACATAAGATTCATTTGATTCTCTCTACACCAAGGTTCGAATTCAATTGGTCAAACCCTTTGGGGGTGTTTGTTTGACATATTTAGGTAGCTTTTAGGTTAAAGAGTTATATTGAGTAGTTAAAAATTGAGGTTAAGAAGTTTTTGTGTAGAGGAGTTATAGTCAAAATCTTGTTTGGACGTAGATTTAAAATGAGTAGTTATTTTTAGTAGTTAAAAAAGAAATGATTAAAAACGAATGGTTAAAAATAAGTTATTTTGATTGAATGAAATGAATGATTAAAAATGAGTAGTTAGAAATGATTGTGTAGTTATAAATAAATGATTAAAAATGAATGGTTAGAAATGAGAGTTATTTTCAAAAGTAAAATTGAGAAGAAGTTAAAAACTCGTTTGGATGTAGGTTTTCGAGGAGTAGTTAATAAATCCTAAACCTAACTCCTAGCTAAAAACGTCAAACAAACAACCCCTTAGATGCGTGTTTGAGCTTGATCTAAACAATATACTGCCTAATCTTATTAGTTCTGCCTCTTGAATGTGTAGCACATGATGAGATAATCCTTAATGCATCCTTCTCTTTTGGGCTTTTTACCACATTAGACCAAAATCAGAAAAATATTGCACGCGTGTTTTATATCAGAAAGATTTAGCAAAATTAGTCTACGTTTTTTAAGAAAATTCTTTTTTATTATGAAATTACATAAATATCCTCCACTCTAAACTAACATTTATTAAAATAGAAAAACACTAAATCAAATAAATAATAAAAAAAATCCTCAAATCATGGACAGTTTTCAACCTCCATTTTTAACCCAAAATTATCTCCTTAAAAATTTCTCCAATAGTAATCAATAAATAACATTTTTTTAATTAAAAAAAAGACTTTAAATGAGATACGTTATTCCTTTGTTATTGATTTTGTTTTAATTTTGACAAAAAAAAATCTAAAATCTATCAATCATGTATTAATAAATAAATATAAATTTTTTGATTATTAATATTCTAGTATGACCAAATGGAGTAAATTGTACCGTATTTATCTTTTTTTTAAAATATAAATATAATATTTTTATTTTTTTAAATATAAATACACTCTTTATCTTTTTAAAATATAATTAATAAAACATTTATTCTCAAAAAAAAAATTAATACAACATTTATATATTTTTTAAATACAATATTTATCTTTTTTTAAATATAATTAATACAATATTTATCTTTTTTAAATATAATTAATACCGTATTTATCTTTTTTTTTTAAATAAATACAGTATTTATTTTTTTAAAATATAAATATAGTATTTATCTTTTTTTAATATAAATACAGTATTTAAATTTATACTGGAAAAAAAATAATAAAAAAATTAAAAAAATTGAAAAAAAAAACATAAGGCACAGAAGTGGTCGCACTATATAATTAATACATTATATTTTATCAAGAAGTATTAATAGTACAATATGGAACTGTATTTATAACTATAGACGCAAATATTTACAAATTTAACTACATTTGTAAATGTTTTGTTATAATAATTCATAATATATTAATAATACATAATACTGTATTAATAATGTAATATTGTATTAGTGAGTATTAATAATACAAAATTGAACTGTATTTATAACTCAAATATTTTTAAATTTTACTACATTTGTAATTATTTTGTTAGAATAGTCAATCGATTATAATTTCCTAATCTTAGACAATTTAAATTTGGAACATCCAATCAAGAAAATTGAAATTCACCTAAAAAAGAGAATAAAGTAGACACAAGTATTTAAAAGGAAAAATAAAAATAAAAGAATGAAGAAACATCATTAAATACTACTTTGCCACATGGCCACCATAAACATCTCAGAGAAACGCAATTAAAAAAAAAAATCTGCAACAACAGAAGTGGCTAAGAGCGTAGTAAAAGAAAAAAAGAGAGAAAAAAGACGTGACACAAGGGCATGTTCGGTATTATAAAAAAAAATTTATTAATTAAATTTAAAACAAAAATTAGATTTACAATTTTTTTGAAATGTGACTAGATTTGTAATTATTTCCTTAAAAATGTCTATCCACCATAATTTCCCAAAAAGTTAGGATCAAAAGTTGGGATATTCAACTTCCTTTTATGGAATTTTGTATTCACCATATTATCTCATTGTAAAAATCGGCTCAGAACCTAGCCTAAAATCTTGTAACACTTATCTTATTACTGAAAATGCTTTAGTTTCCTAAATAAAATTAAAAAAAAAAAAAAAAAAAAAAATCCTAACTTTAATTCTTTAATTTTATTTCATTTTAGTTGTTAAACTTTGAAAAGTTCAAGTTCTTCAACTTTGACCATAAAGACCAATTTTAAGTCTTTCTAATAATTTAAAGTTTATGTTTTTTTTTTGGAAACAGAAGCTATAATAAACAGAAGGAAGCCAATTTTGATGCCTTAAGATCGAAGGTCTTCTCGAGCTAAACCATGATAAAAAAAATCCAGCTGACAAACAAACTTCGAATGGCTGAAATTTATTTCGACTGTGATTCTACAAAACCCAAACTCCAAAGCCTAGAGATGGGGTAGATAATGCTACAATGAACCGGTTGCAAGACTTTTGCCAAAGAAGCCATGATTTCACCCTAAACCATAATTGAAAATCATTTTATTTCTATTAAACCACATGACCCAACCCATAATAAGAAATAAATCAAAGTTTCATAACTCATCAAAGAACCACATTTAAAGATGTTGAATCCAATTTTACGTTGAAGGTTGGTAAAAAATTATTATAAAGCTTCCATGCAAAAAAATTAATTTTAATGAGGATATGACAATTTCCACACTCCTCCACTAACCTCCAATGGAAGATTTGATTAGAGGATGATGGTCACTCTTTAAAATTATTATTACTAATTAAATGATATTCAAATTTAACCGTGTAAACCCCACTTTTCTATCATCTTTATTCACCATTGGATGGGGAGGACCGCATTGTCCGAGGTAAATCAAGATGATGTCTCTTTTGAATTCACCATTATTGAATTGAATGAAACTCAATTTCATTTATATTGACTAATACTCATTTGAATTTTATGAACTTTGTAACATATTAAAGAATGAAATTTCACCTCAAAACCAATCAATACTATGAAAAATAACCCACATCTCTTTTATATTAATGTTAGAGACTCCTACTTTCAAATATTAGACATTTGTGAGATTCTAACATGTCTCATTAAAATGATATGAAATTCAACTTTAAAATCAATTGACAATAAAGAAAGTAATCCATATCTTTATATTGATTTAAGACACCTCTCAAGATCAGGCTTTTAAGCCCACTAATCTTTATTGGATGTCGATTTCATTTTTATTAAACCAATGCCCATTTCTGGTCATAAAAGTCTCTAATTTGTGTGGTACTAGATTAATTTTCCAAATTTATAGACCCAACACCCATACAAATAAAATTAACCGTTATTGGATTGTTGCCTTGGGTATAGGTCATTATATGTGTAAACACGAAACAAGATTGAATTAGTTTTACTTTGTTGGGTAATTCCTTGAATTTATTCCTAAAAATTTGATTGTTTGGTTTGATATTCTCAGCACAGATTGCAGATTGAGACCGAAATAAGCAAGCCTAAGTTCATTTTCCAACTTAAATTCAAACCAATTTAAGTGAAAATCCATTACCTCGAATCCACTGTCCGTATGTATACTAAATGATGTCCACTTTGTATATGTATACTAAATACTAAATTTCAATAAGTCTTATTTGATCATTATTTCATTTTTGGCTTTATGCTTTTATTTTTACTTTTTTAAAAATAAATTTATTTGATACCCAATTTTGGTTTCTATTTTTAAAATTTTAAAAATATTAAAAAAATTCTAAGAACTACAAAAAAATAATTTTAAAAACAAGGTTTTGTTTTTGTCAAAAAAAGTGCAAAAGATAATAATTGAAAACAAGAAAAACAGTTTTCCGCATGTTTTTACGTTTTTTATTTTCAAATATAAAAAATTAAAATAAATTATCGAATACATAATTTTATTTTATTTTTTGAAAAATTAAAAACTATAAACAAAAAATAAAATGGTTATCAATTATTTTGTTTTTTATTTTTGAAATTTATTTTTATTCAAAATTAATCTAAAAATTTATTTATTTTGATTTTTTTTTTTAATTTCCATTTCAAGAACACAAAAATTAAAAAGAAAATCATTATCAGATCGATAAAAATCAAACCTAAATTACAAAAATCTGAACTCTTTCAGTTTCGTTTTGTACAAAATACTTCCTGGATATGAAAGGAAAAACTCAACAAAATCAGGAAAATATAGAAATGCAGGCACCGATAGACGCAAGCTACTGGAAAATCAAAGCAGATTGCCTGGAAGGTGACGAAGAAAAATCGTTGTTCGAGAAGGTTCTCATGAAAAAAGGCTAAATCCTATGCCATTTCACTCATCTCCCCTTCTCATAATCAAGATATCAAAATCAAAAGCAAAATGTAAGAAGTTCGGTAAGCAGATTCGTCGACGAAGATCAGATCAGATCAGATCTGAAACAACGACCGGCCAGATAACTTCTCTGCTTCGATTTGGCTGCAGCCTCATCGGCAGGTCAAGAATAAGAGCATCGATTCGTAAATCGCCCTTTTCTTGGTACAATACAGCCTCAAGAACATCAAAATTCATGTTGCGAAACAGGGAATTTCAGATCGATGAAATAAATATATTGAGAAATTTGAATGAATTATGGAGAAGATGAAGTTGTGGAGTCTGTGGTGAAGTAAGGGATGGAACCCTAGCGAGGCTATTTAAAAGAGCGGTGCTCTCAAGAGTAAAGGTGGATGAGAAATCCTCACCGTTGATCTTTGTAGGCGAGATAGGGTTTGTTTTGTTTTGGATTTTTTTTAAAATTATTTTTTACAATTACACCCATGTGGCTGTTTGGTTGACATATTTACGTAGGATTTAGATTAAGAAATTATATTGAGTAATTAAAAGTTGAGAGTTGCAATCAAAAGTTCATGATGTAATTTGTGTGTAGAATAGTTAATTAAAATCTTGTTTGGATATTGTTGATGCAAAATCTTGGTGCTCGGTATCAACGGTGAATTTGTTTTAGGAAGGGGACGTCGTGCCTACAAAACAGAAGAGTAAACTGGGCACCGGTGTGGTGCAGGCCATGTGGACTCGAAGGTTACTTACCTTTAACATCGGTGGGGAGTCCTTTTATAGGGTGTGGTTTCTTGTTCTTCTTGCCACGAACTTGATTTTCGGAAGTGGGTGTCGCTGCACGACCAGAATCACTCTTTCGCGTGAGTCGTTCCCGCCCGTGGGAAGTGGTGAAGTCGACCAAGTTGAAATGGGCCTCTCCTTTCCCTTGAATGGGCCTCGAACGACGCTCAAATGGGCCGAACGCACGTTCGGCTTGTAGTCACGCCTGCACGCCGCGGGGGGGATCTGCGTTACGCCCACACCACTTTGCGTGCGCGGGGTCGGACACATGTCCGACCCTCACATGTAGGGGTCGGACACGTGTCCGACCCTTGCATGTGAGTGTCCCCCCACGTGTCCGGTCCTCCTCCCAAGGATCGGACTCGCGGGACCGGGCCCAAGCTGGCCTTTCGGGTTTCCTTGTTGGGCCTCATTCTCGGGCTGGCCTTTGGGCCTACACGGAATGCTTCGTGCATTCGAAAATCCTCCTACAACAGATATAGATTTAAAATAAGTAGTAATGTTTTGTATTAAAAAAGAAATGAGTACAAATAAGTGGTTAAAAATGAGTTATTTTGATTAATTTGAAAATAATAATTAAAAATGAGTGGTTATAAATAATTGAATAGTAATAAATGAATAATTAAAAATAAATGGTTAAAAATGAGAATTATTTTTAAAAGTAAAAATGAGGAGCTAATAAAAACTCATAGGTATTTTAAGAAAAGTGGATAAATCCTAGAACTAAATCTTACTTAAATATGTCGAATTAAATCCTACCTAATTTTAAATTTAATCTATTACCTCTTCAAATTTGATAATTTTTACAATTGACCGAGGATGAAACGATAAAATTATAGTTTTGAACAAATTTGTCTCTTTCCCATTTATCTTTGTCTTGTTCATCGATCTTCATTTTTTTAATATCGCCCTCATCAAATTGAAAATGGAAGACTTTAAACTCATAAATTTCTTTAACGTACTTATACATTAATATTTTAGGATGTGGCTGGAGTAGTGTTCTGGCTGACTACTTTTTTAAATGTTAATCACAAATTTTATGTTTTGATTTATGACAATTTGAACGAAGAACTAAATTCAACAAAATTAATATTTTTAAAAGCTTATTTATTTTATTTAGAGTTAGTTGTAACATTTATTTCCATTTCAAAGTTGTAACATTTATCAAACTTAAAAAGATTGATCCATTTTAAAGTTAAAAGGGTATAATTATTACAAAGATGATAGTTTAAAGATGGTTTTTACCTCTTTCAATTACTATTTTCCCTTTTGTTTTAGCTTAGAATATTGTGAATTTGTTATAGGGTTTTTCATTTCCAAAGTTTCTTAGTTTTTATGTGTGGGGTGAGATTGAGAATTTGAGCCACTTATTTCACGAGTTAGGTCTAAAATGACTAAAATGTCTTCGATACACCTTCTTTTCTCCCTGAAAATCCTTCGATATTTTTGTGGGTTTAAGATTATTATGATTCTCTATATTATATACATAAGTTATTACAAGACAAAATCATAGAAAGTATGCAGTTTTGTTTTAAATTGCGACTAGTTATTTTAATAGATTGAGATTTATGCACAATCATGTGGCTGTAGTTTAGTGGTAAGAATTCTACGTTGTGGACGTGGAGTCCTGGGCTCAAATCCATTTTTATACTTTTTGTAATTAAACTTATTGGTAATAGACTCTCTCTCTCTAAGTCTAAACCCTTGTTTGTTATAGAAAGAAATGCCTTTAGAACAAGGCACAAACACCAAACAAAACTAAGTCCACTCCTAAATTAGTGCAACAGGAGCAATAGTTTTGGTGCATCAATCCAACCCATGAACTCAAGTATTATAGGCTAAAAACCCTCCTTCCCAATTATTATTAAACTAAAAAAAAAAAAAAAAAAACTCCAAAATTACATCATGGGTTTCAATTTTATTTTTAATATCATTTATTTTTCATTCAAAAGTAATCATAAAAATAAAAATAAAAAAACTGTAAATATTCTATCTTACGTAGATGATACAGAAAACATTAGATTGAGATCAGTCAACTGTTCAAAGATCAAATAAAAAAAATTAATTAAAAGTTTTCGTTTGGAAGATCAAAACTATAGTTTAAACCAATTGACTAACAATTAATGAAGACTTCTCAAAAAAAAAAAAAACAATTAATGAAGATTCTATGGGCCGGGTCAAGGAGTTGGGCCCTACAGCCCATGGGCCCTTGTTCGATAATCCAGATGTGGGCCAGGAATCCACCACCGGCCCATCATTTTACACAGTCTGTGATCATCTTCCGTGTTTTCCCTGGTTAAATTTTGTCAAAATCTTAGCTATGGCGGTTCTGTCTCAGTCTCAGGCATGTACAGGTATAGAAGAGCTGGTTTAGGCGCAAGCTTTCAAGCGTTCAACAATGGCGTTTCGGTCTACCAGTCTTCTATGGTGCGCAAGTGGGAGACCCTCTTTCACGCACTCGTCGTATTTCTCCAACGCCACCACAATGTCGCTGAAATCCGGCCGCTTCGACGGATTCGCCGCCCAGCACCGCTTTATCAGGTGGGCTAACGCCGGCTGACAACTCGCCGGCAACGGCGGCCTCTCGTTCTGCCAAAATCGAAGTAAGACATTTCAACATTCAAAACCCTAATCGTATTATATTATAGCGACGTAATTGAGATAGATTTTCCTTCAAACAGATGAGTATCATAATCAGAATTCCCGGTGGAAAGGGGAATTTTTCAGAATTAGTACATTCTAGGGTGTACATAATCCTGATTGGGTTGGGTTGAGTTCTAGAAATTTATTGGATCAACTCAAATTGATCAATCTGCAAATCCTTCCGACCCTTGTAATCCAACTCTATAATTTATTTTATATTTTTGACTTTCCATATATATAGAGACAGATAGAGTAGAAACATCTCTTATCTCAATGATACCACAAGGGATATGGATGGAATATAATGAAATAGAGCCACTTTGAGACTTTGAGGTTCTCTCTGATAGGAGACATGGAATGGAGCCACTACGAAGAAGTTTCGGGAGTTACGAAGGAAACCTCGAGCTCATATTCGTCATGGGTTAAGAACGGGAATTGAATTCTATGAGACCTAATTTACCGTTGTTCCTTAGTAGCTCAGTCGTAGAGCGGTCGGTTGTTAACCGATTGGTCGTAGGTTCGAATCCTGTTGGGGAGATTTGATTCATTCCGAATTAAAGAATTCAGAATGAAAGGGTTCGCTTTCACTGATAACAGTAGGTAACCCGTTCCCGGTTCGATTAAGTTGATCCAACAAAGGAAAACTATAAAATCTTAATACAATCCAATGAAAACTATATAATCATAACTCAATTCAACCTAAAGAAATTATAACCCAACCCAATTCTAAGGATTTAGGTTGACTGCCGGGTAGTTTGGGAATTATCTGGTTTTATTTTCACTCTAAGATCCATCTCATAGTTCGTAAATACATATAAAACATGGTACTATACTTCAGAATAACCTATTTTATGTCCCCAAGGAGTGTTACAATGGTTGAAGACTTGAGTTTTGAGGGTATGTTCCTCTTAAGGTCTCAGGTTCAAGACTCACATATGATATTACTCCTTCGATGTCTCCGGTACCTGACCTAGGGACGGGCGTGATTTTCTTTGTTTCAAAGAATAACTCTTCTTATTAACTAACCTTACATATATAATATATAATATTATTCTTAGATCGAGTTGAGTTTGAGTTGAGCTACCTAAAAATGGTCAATCCAAAAACTAATCTAACTCAAAGAAAATTATAAAATCATTACTCAATTCAACTAAAATTATAAATTCAAATTCGTTGACCAATCTAACCTAAAGAAAATTATAACCTGACCCAATTCTTACGGTTTGAGACAAATAGTCCGAGACTCTCGGGTTATTGGTTTTTTTGTACACCCCTAGTACCTTCTCGGCGACGGCAAAGGCAGCCTGCACGGGAGTCATTCCTTGAAAGGGAAGCAGAGCCGTGGTGAGCTCCCACAGAACAATCCCAAAGCTGTACACATCAACTTTGCGAGTGTAAGGCTTCTCTTTTATCATCTCCGGCGCCATCCATCTGTAAGTTCCCATGTTCCCTTTCGATTCTCTACACTGTGTTTCGAGGCAGGAAGTTCCGAAATCTGCAACTTTTACTCTCATTTCATCGTTTAGAAGCAAGTTGTTTGGTTTGAGGTCTCTATGGATTACTCCTTGGGAATGGAGGTATTCCATTCCTCTTGATATGTCTAGAGCTAACCTCAGTATTGTTTCTGTTGAGAGTGAATATGGCTCTTTCTTGTTAAGATACATCCGTAGTGTTCCTTGTGACATATACTCTGTAATTATACAGTATACTGGTGGCTTTTTGCAGGCTGCTATGAACTGCATGAAAAACAGACATAAATTTAGCATCCCTAATAATTTATGCTCTGATTTGATAACCATTTTGGTTTTGGTTTTTGGAAAATTAAGCCTAAAAATCTTAGTTTCATCTATAACTTGCATTATTATGTTATCTATCTTATGCTTTGTGTTTTAAAAAAATCACATTAAATACATATATATATGTATGTATGTATGTATATGTATGTATGTATGTATTTATAAATGTATACTTAATATTTAAAAAACATCTCTTTTTTGGAATTTGGCTAGGAATTCAAATACTTTCTTAGAAGAGGTGAAAACCACGATATAGAAATTCAGAGTAAATAATTTAAAATTTCAAAAATAAGAAACAAAAAATCAAATGGTTACCAAATGAGCAATAAAAATCAAATGATTACCAAATGGGTCTTATTGTTTGCCGGTTCATATTTTAGAGAGGGAAAGAATCATTGGGAAAGGGAGATGAAGGAAGATGTAAAGAATTAGCATGACTATGTCTCTGTGTTAAAATAATAGAGGGTTGAAAATTTACCTGAACTATGTTAGGATGAAGGAGACGAGAAAGCAAGGCGACTTCAGACTTGAACTGTTGCTCAAGTTTGGTTCTTGTTTCCTCCTTTTGGTTTGGAATTCTCACCATCTTCACAGCAACGGCCCTCTGCTTATAAATTCCACGGTATATCCGACTGTGAGCACCGGAGGCAAATTTGTTACCGATGAAGAGTTGAGATAGATCAGCTGTCCACTCCTCCTGATCCTCCTTTGATGTCTCCCAAGTTTCCACATTTTCAGACTCTAGGATCATCGACCAAGATTCCAAACTATCAAATCTCCTCCTTTCCATAGTTTCCATTTCAGAATTCATCCGGGATTTTAACGAGGAGGGGGTCGATAAGGGCCTCTTTGATTTACGAATGCAAAGTGAACCAAAACATGAGGTCGCCATAAAAAGATTCTTTACGTGAAATGGAGTTTGTTTATACCAAACAAAGGCTTGTTTTTATGTCAAAGGAAAAGCAAACAATCATAAGGAACTTTCCTTCTGAACGTATGAATTGCTTTTAAGAAGTGCATGAACTGATTCAAAAACATGGGTTCTAAAGAAGAATGATAATTCTATATGGGTATTCATGAATTTATTGAATCAATGATGGAAATGAGGAAGACTCAAATGAAAAAAACTGTCATAGAAAAAAACACAGAACAGTTTTCCGCGTCAAGCATTTGTACCTTTTGTATAGTTAGGCAAATGTTCATGAAAAGACCAAGAATATATCATAGAAAAAGCCATACATAAAGATAAAACTTGGGATTTCATGGATACATGAAACGAAACCAGAAGAGAAGAAAACAAACAAGAATAAAACAGGAAAATTTGCAGGTAGAAGAGAGTAAAGGGAACTGATTTTCACGGTTGTGTATAATGATATCAAGGATTAGGTCGTTTAGCAGTAGAAAAGACCATGAAAAAAAAAGTAGATATCATATTCCAGGGACGGCTCGTGATTTAGTCTCTCTTTGTTCAAAAGTTCTAAAGAAGGAACCACTTTATTTGTTCTTCCTTTCTCAACTGAATCCAGCTCCTCTGTTACCGTTTCATTTCCCATCATCAATGCTAAGTGGCCAAAGTGGCAAAGCCTCAATGGATTAGCTTTCAACTCCCAAGAAAAAATGGGCATATATGCCAATACCAATCTTTTTTTCCCATAAATAAAATTATAAATTAAAGGAGAAAAGGCTACACTTTTCTACAAGTGGCAGGCACACGTGGGCCAGGCTAAAGTGAAAAAGTGGCCATCTGGCTTAAGTTAATAGTGAAGAACATGGTGATCTTGAGCTTAATGCTATGGACATCAGATCTTGTGGTTCTTAGTTAGTGCTTGTCAAATCTTTATTCCCTAGCTATTGGTTTCAATTTCAACGAGAACCGTGTTTTGTGTACTTTGATTGGTATTAGGATTGCAATTTTTGCTGTTAGTTGTTTGTTGTTATTGTCCTTTGTCTTTTTCTGGGTTATATCACTGTTCTGTACCAAATGTAGTAAAGTTGTGAGTGGACTTGACCGACTTGGGCTTTCTTTGGAAGTGTTCTAAATTAACTCTATAACACTTTTTTGTGTTGAGCTGGTCTAATCTTTTGATTGTGGGTCACATTTCTTTTTGTTTGATAGCTGGCTTTTATGTTTTAAGTTTTTTGTGTTTAGGGTTTAGGGAAGGCTAACTTGTCTGCATCTCGACTATTGTTACGAGATATATTACTTGATTTTATAACATTTAGATGTCAAAGAAATTTGTAGGAAATTAATTCTTAGACAGGCGGTTACCTTAAATTGATCATTATCTCTTAGTTCACTAAAGAGACATGTAGAAAATTAATTCTTAGCAAGTGGCCACCATAAATTAAATTTATCATCACTTAATTTACTAAAACCCTCTTTATATATATATATATATATATATATATATATATATATATAAGGATTTATCATCAACCTCACATTTTACCTTTGATATTATATTTGCAGTAGAATTTTTAAAATAATTCATTTATAGCACATTGATTTCTATCACTCAAATAGTGATAGAACTCAATTTGGATTTCTATCACTCATAGAAAACTCAAAGAATGATAGAATGAGTTTATCATTGATTGAATTTTATCACTAATAGAACTCAACGAGTGATAAAACTCAATTTGAATTTTCTGCTACAAATGAATTAATTTTGACTTTGTATTATAAATAGAAATATTTTGCCATTTTTTGTTATACATGCAAAATCTCCTATATAAAATCTGCGTTCATTTCTCTTGCTTAATTAATATTCTACGATTTTATCCATTAACTAAATAAGACATCAATAGGCTTTCAAAGTAAAAAACAAAAAACATCAATAGAGTTGGTGGTTTTTATTTTTTATCTACAAACTAGTCTAACATTTCCTTTAATAAATATACGTACTTTGCGTTGTTATAGGGTAAAACACCTTATCTCTAAACTTTTTCTCACTATGAATTGATAATGAACTTCGATTTCCATCACACTAGTTAAAGGACTTGGCCAATGGTTCATTTTGATTGATCATTTATTGAATCCTGAGACATTGACTTGATGGTACTCGTCTAAGGAATATGCCTAGCTCGATGCTCAACAATGTTTTGGCGCCTTTCTCAAAAAAAAAAAAAAAAAAAAAGTTTTGGCGCCCAACTCGACACTGCATGTGCCTGCATCCTTATATTTTCGTTCACAGCGTCGAGAGGATAGTACCCCAACCTCACTGTTTAATTCACGCATTAGAGTGTAGTATTGAGATGTTGGCCTTAGCTCTCAACACTGCCTTGTTTTGAATAAACTTTAGAGTGAGCAAAACCCTATTGTAACACTAACTTGATTTGAAGAGCAAGAGGACACCATCAGAGTTATCGAAAGGGATTTTCAGAGTTATCGTAAACGAAGACAGGCAATTGACACCTAGATACTATTTGTTATTCTCTTCATATGTTTTTAAATTTTATCTTATCTTAGGATTGATAAAGATCTTTAGATTTATTAAATTGATTGCCTGGTTTTATTCCATTCATATTGTAACCTGTATTTCAATTTGTCCATTCATATTGGTTGGCTGGTTTTATCAACTCCTCCTCAAAACCTACACTCAAACGAGTTTTTATTAACTCATCTTCATTTATACTTTTAAAAATAACTCACATTTCTAACCATTCATTTTTAATCATTCATTTATAACTACCAAATCATTTCTACCCACTTATTTTTAATCATTCCTATCAAATCAATCAAATTAACTCATTTTTAACTATTCATTCTTAATCATTTCTTTTTTAACTACTAAAAATAACTACTCAATTTTAATTCTACATCCAAATAAGATTTTGACTCTAATTTCTCTACTCAAAAACTACGTCCAAACGAGTTTTTGACACAACTCTCAATTTTTAACTATTTAATACAACTCTTCAATATAACTCCTTAACCCAAAAATTACCTAAATATGTCAAACAAACAGCCCCTAAAGAAACGCAACACTACTTCGCAAATCATCATGTGTGGAAATCTCATAAAAATGACTTGGGCCGAGCCCATTCTGAATTAAGGGCCGAACTCATAATTTTGAAGAGAAATCCAAGCTAGCCTAGCACATTCTGTGAAGAATTTGTTTATCCATATTTCTTTGTATTATTTATACAAGCTAATATTTTGGTAATGGGAAATCTCTATATTTTGAGTTCAAATGGAATTTTACATTTAAAGAATCTCATCTACGTTATTTCGTTTGTTTCTATCAGAGAATAAAAACAAAATGTAATTCTTTGGGAGTTAGGATAATCATTTTTATTGATATGATAATTGTTAGATGAAAATAAAAAATAGTGGCAGGAACACTTGTGTCTAAAGTGGACAATATTATACAATTTGGATATTTGATATTAAATTTTAGTCATTGACATATACCTAACTCATCCTTATTGGACAAGTGGATATTCGAAAGGTTTGTACTTGAGTCTTCAATGAAAGTTGAAAAAATAGAATTTGTTTGAAAAGGAATTATGAACATAAGGCTCTTCAATATTTAGTAATCAAGATTATGATTTTATTAGATAGTATGGGATTTATTTTATAATGAAATGAGATGAGTAATCCACTGGATTCTCAATAAATGTTGGGTAAAACCTTTCATTTTTTCAATGTGGAATTTTCAATGGATTATATTTGAGTGATAATTGTTGATTTACATAATTAATGATATATCTAGATGTTGATATGTACTAGAGTTATACATCAATTTATCAACCAGGGTAATAATTAATTATGATTGTGATAGTTATTGATTGATATGTGTTCTATGTTTTGTTATATTTTCTATCACCATAATTATTTGATTTATATCTCCGTGACAAAATTGTTTATTTAACCGAAAATATATAACTTTTTTCATCAACGAGTATTGAGATATTGCAATGAGTATTCAAACTGTTGTAAACAACTCCTATGAAATAAATAGGGAGGACCCAACTCCAAACAAATGCATGTTACCAATAAAAAAAAGCTTTTAAATAATTTTCATCAACAAATTCATAATTAAGTGTCCTATATTCGTATCAATAATATACTATTCTATGATGGGGACTGAAACCTAAAAAAAAAATTCATAAAATAACTCTAAAAAATATATAATTTCCTTTCTAAGTAAATATTATTTCCAAGTGAAAAAAAAAATTAATTTACATGTCGGTGGTTCATATAAAATAAAATTAAATTAAACCGATTGGTTCAGTTTAGACGTTTCAATCAGAGAAGAAATTGGCGTGGCATGCACCAAACTCCTCGTCCGCTGAGATCAAAGTTGGCAAAATTCTGACCGTTGGATGGACTCAGGAAGAGTCCACATCTGCAGCTAGCGAAATCAAGGGCCCACAAAGTCCAGCGAAATTTGGAAGTATTGCATTATATTATATTACACGTAGGTGGGAGGGTAGTGACGTGGACGTGAGATCTACCAGTGGAAAAACACAAAGGGTCCCACGTGGCAGTGGCATTTTAATCAGGAAAAATGGGAAGATCAGGACCGTCAAATGAAACAATCAGGGGAGATATCAACTGGGCCCAATTTGGAATGAACACAGGAAGACGGGGTTTAAAATTGGGGGCCCAATTGAAAAAAGGTTTAAAATTATTTTTTTTTTAAAAAGGGAATTTGAATTAGGCCACATAAGGGCGTCGGCTTGAAAGGGAGTGTTTGGGAGGTAGCCCAGGAAGTTTATTGTTAGGGATGTCTATTTTTCGGCGAGATTGGATGGAAAAAAAAATTCTTCGTTGGCTAAATGGGGATGGGGTGGGCGTCGGGTTGAAAGGGAGCGTGTGGGAGGTATCCCACGGAATTTATTAGTAAGGATGTCTATTTTCCCGACGAGGTCGCGTTTGAGAATGGAAAAAAAAATCTCCATTGCCTAAATTAGGCAGGGGATGGAGAATGCGGTCCTCATCTTCAATTCCTTGATCCAAGCTCCATTTATTTATTTATTTTTAATATTTGTCTTTATTTTATCCCTTAAGGGTGTGTTTGGCCCCGTTTATGTAAACGGTTTGGTTGGTTATAATAACCCAACTGATGTTTGCCCCACCGTTTATTATAAAACGATGGTTATCTAAATCTGCGTGCCCATTTATCTAAAATCTTACACATATTAGTTTTTGTTACATAAACAGTCCCTCAAACATCATTTATCATAATTCGTGTTATAATAAGTTGCCCCTCAAACACCACTTACAACAACTCCATATATCATAATTCACCGTTTATCATAACTTTTCGTCTATTATAACTAAATTAGTGCTCCAAACACACCATTAATTTTTATATATAAAGATATGCTTGTGAGTGAAATTAGGTTTGTATAAATATTTTTCCTTAAATAAATTATAGATCAAACTTGTGGATATTTTATACAAAAAATTTAATTATGTGAAATTATTCTAAAATAAACATGTAAAAACAATTGAAAAAGAAAAAAAACAATTAAAAAAAAATTCTGTGAGGAACTCAATTCACGCCAGTTCTTTAAGAGGATCGCCCGATCCAAAAAAAAAAAAAGAAATTTTTTTTGAGAACGAAGATTAATTTTTGTGGCGGAGGTTCCTTAGTCGCGTCCTGTGAACATCTCTATTTGTTATCTTTGATATTGAGTTATCCCCAACGGATAAATTGATGTATTTTGATTTTTTAGGATTGATTACATAAATTAATGAAGTGAAAATGAAAATGATAACATGTAAGATTAGACTGGGTCGGGGTTTAGATTTTTGGTGGAGGGGGAGTGTTTGGATGACGTCACGCAATTAATTTTGTTTGGCTAAAATTTTTCCAATCTCTATATAATGAAATTTATTTATTTTTTGAAAAAAAATATAATGAAATTGATTCAACTTTAATTCTTATACTTCTAAATGTACAATTTTAATTTATCGAGAGTGCATCTTATGTCGACATATAGGAACAATATATTGAATATGTAAATATGGGACAATAAATCTATGTTGATATGAAATTGATGAATTATAATAAAAAATAAAATCGTCAATTTTTATCTTAGAAATTAATAAATTATAATAATGAAAATATATGTGGGGATATTTTATCCATAATAATTGATATGACATATATGTTAATTTAGTCATATCCGTACACTTCTCACGTTCCAAATAAAAGAGTTAAGCCCACATTAATAAGATATTTAGGTACTAAGCAAAAAACAATTATGAGCCTTTAAAATATAGATATAATAATTACAAGATTAAGTTATGCGATTTGTAATTGAAAAGTGAGTGATTTGATAATTTTTGTAATCAATATTTGAACTTTGGATAATTTAGTTTTGGAAAATTGCTATAAATAGAAAATTTTGATCTCAACAATTTAACAATTTTACTTATAACCTTTTTTTCTATTTTAACTGCATCATTTTAAAAAAAAATTTAAAATATTATATTCCAGAATTGTCATTATTCTAATCAATTAAATTGAATGATGACGATCAATATTTTGATAATTTTAAAGAGATGGTCTAAAATTTTGCTATTTAGGCAATTTCTTTCATTTTTTTTGTATCCTTGCAAAAAAAGAAAAATCTTTCGGTTTCCACGGTAAGTAATTGATTAACTTTGTGATCGACTGCCAATAGAGCAGTAGCTCAACTGACATCGTTGTACACCTAAAGATCTTGAGATCTTAGGTTCAAGTCTCCCCCACTCCTCATTGTTGTAATCTCAAAAAAACCAGTGGATAATTGACAATAAATATATTTTAACTGATAATTTGACCTGGTTTTATCCATCTATGTTTTCTTCTCGAAAAGAAAGCGTGACACAGAAAAAGAATCTCGCAATGGTAGTTTAACTATTTGATTTAATCTTTTGTCAAAAGAAGAAAAAATTATTTGATTTAATCCAAATTCTCTTTTCAATAAAATGACAAATTATAAAACACTCTTTCCACTGGGTATGGTAATTGACAAACAAACAAAAGTGCTCAAAATTTTATGAATTTTAAACATAAAAAAAATATTGTCAACTTCACCTTTGCTGGTTAAAGCAAATGCATTGGATGGAGAGTTTTTATTTTGCCATTTTAAATATTCAACATTGATCTATAAATTTTGCATATAAATCATTTACTTTTTTACGATAAACTTTATCGATCAACTTCGAATCTTACTTGATGTTTTACTATTCTTACACATACAATTTCAAAACGATGGTGGATTTTTACAAAGTAGTTAAATAAAAATTCATAATTATTAAAAAATATAGGGTTCCACTTCAAAATCAACGAGCAACATATCTCTTACAAATGTGTTGAAAAGTCCTTAACTTTTTAATGTGGGATAATTGCACTGCAATGTAAGAATATTCCTTGACGAAATATTTAGGGGATTTTTGTTTGTCAAATTTAAGGAAGATTTAAATTAAGTATTTACCGATTATTTTCCAAAAATTTACATCTAAAAGAAATTTTGTAATTACTCAAAATAGTTTTTTATGTCTAACAACTCATTTTAACTCCTAAAAAATAACTTGTTATTTTAAATTTACATCCAAACAACTGTTTGAAAAAAAAACTAATTTCAAATTGAAGAAAAAGAATTACAAATATCAATGTCAGAGATTGAATTTGTGACGTTACAAATAAATTAATACTAAATCAGATACTCAATCACACCACCGATTTATTTAGTCAAAAATCTTAATTTCTAACTTCTCATTCAATACCTCAATATGATAAATATTAATGTTCATGACATAACAAAATATGCCAACAAGAGCAACTAGCACATATTAATAAACAAAAAATTATGTATTCAGATCGCTTTAGAAGAAAAAATCACAAAACATTAATTTATAACTAAAATATAATGTCTTCCAATTTTCATCTCAAAAAATTATTAAATCAAAATTGAATCACTCAACGTTTTTCTTGCTCTATTTCAAGAAGGTTAGATTTGTATTTGGTACAAATTTTGAATGTGTAAAAAAAACAAAGGAACCTTATTTTTGTTCTTTTACACAGCTGTATAATATTCTAAAAGTTTAAATTCAATCCACAGATCAAAATTCTCAGAAGATAACACCTCTTGTTGGGAAAAGGAAACAAAAGTAGAGAAAATGATAAAAGATAATTAAGATTATTGTCTTATATTTCGTGACATATTGGTGGTAAAAATTTCAAAAAATTTCAAAACCAAACACTAAACATTTAACATATACTATACAACCTTGAAAATATTTATTTTGCCTTTTGATTTGGATCAAGTTGAATTTGGTATTTCAAATTTAAACACTTTTTATTATAAATATGAAAGTAATTTTTCTTTTTAAGAGTTTGTAGCATGTTGGTTTCATTGATTAGTTTCCAACTTTTTGTCTTCGCCTTCAAACTTAATATCCGTCTCCGAGAAATTCACTTTTTTTTGCGCGGAATGAGATGAGGATTCCTTGGAGAAAATGTGATTGCGTGTAGAATTTTTCCCCTTCATTTTTTTTCTTTCTATTTTTATAATAATCTCAAATAATTAATTATTCTTAAACAATGTCTATCAAATTTCAATTATATTATTAAATATTAATCAAAAAGATTCAATTGAAAAACATAATTTTCCTAACAAAAAGTTTTTATCTAAAAATTAAATTAGTAAAAAAAGAGAAAAATACATTTAAAAAAATACAAACGGGGCTGAAAACAGAGACGACGAATATCCTGAGCCTCATGTAGCCCATAAAGAAATTTCCCTCCACATTAGTGGTATTCAGTTCTCAAATCCGACCCTACGAAAAAAATGAACATCTTTATAACAAGTAGTAATTCAATTCAACATTATCCTGATGAATTCAATCATCAAAATCAATATCTATTTGTAGGGTTTGTTGTATCTCACTGTACTTAAAAAACAAAAACAGAATTCTTCAATTTTAAAAATTAGAGATAAAATTGCATACCAAACTTATGAAAAAAAGTAATTATTTTCTCAATAATCGTAAAAAAAGAAGGATTGAATGGTAAATATACAAAACCGAGCATGAACAGTCGGGATCTAACCAGCCAGACCCACTTCATATTTTCACAGTCGCCAAATTCCAAATGCGCAATTTAAAAAATAATTAAAAAAATAATAATAATAGTAGGCCCATTTTGGTAATTTCACACCCCCAGACCTTCTCTGCTCTAACTCTCCATTGCAGTGTTCTTCTTCTTCTTCATCTTCTCCTCCATTGTCACTCTCACTTGCCATTTCCACTTCAAATCTCTCCATTTCTCAATCCTTTCCAATGGGTTCTCGAATTCCATCTCACCAGCTCAGCAGCGGCCTCTATGTTTCCGGCCGGCCGGAGCAGCTCAAGGAACGCCCGCCGACGATGGGCTCCCGCGCCGTTCCCTACACCGGCGGCGACATTAAGAAATCCGGCGAGCTCGGCAAAATGTTTGACATTACTTCCGGTCCTCCTCCCTCTAAATCCTCTCGCCCTTCCTCTTCCTCTCAGCACAACAGCGGATCCGTCCGATCCGGCCCTAATTCCGGCCCCGTCACCAAGCACTCCAACTCCGGTCCGATCCCCAAGAAATCCTCCGGCCCGATTTCGCTTCCGCCGACCGGGCTCATCACATCCGGCCCCATGGGATCCGGTCCACTCGGGTCGTCTAACAGCGGCGGAAGCGGAGGGCGGCGGTCTGGTCCGCTGGAGCCGACGCCGTCGGCGGGTGGGAAGGTGATGTATGGGACGGCGGTGACGAGTTTAAGCGAAGATGTGAAAATAGGGTTCAAGGTTTCGAAGGCGGTGGTTTGGGTGTTTTTGGTGGTTTTAGCCACCGGTTTGTTGGTCGGCGCGTTTCTGATGGTGGCGGTGAAGAAGCCGATTCTACTCGTGGCGGCCGGCGGGATATTGGTGCCGGCGGTGGTGGCGGTGCTTTGGAATATTGCTTGGGGAAAAAGGGGTCTGATAGGGTTTGTTCGAAGGTATCCAGATGCTGAGCTCAGAGGCGCTATGGATGGACAGTACGTGAAGGTCACTGGGGTAATTTTCTTCATTTTTCTCTTTGTTTTTGCAGATTATTATTATAATCAGATTTGTCTGTATCTATCTTTAATTAATGATACTTACTGTGGCTAATCATGGAGCATTTTTACTTTTTTCCAGTTTAATTCAACCTTTTCGCCTTGTATTTTGCTACAGAACTGGAAAGTCAATACGATGCTGACTGTTTGACAATATATTATAGATTTATAGTTTAGCTTTTTAATAAAAAGATCAAAATTTTAAAATGAAGGGTTCTGATTTTGAGGGTCGGTGGTCGGATAAAATCACTCTAAATCTTTGACGAGGAATCTAAATTTGGCTTTTATTATCTTCACTGAGAATATAATGTATTTTTTTTATTTGGGATTTTGTATGATTGTTAAGGCTCATCTCCTGGAAATCTTTTTGTAGTTTTGCTTGTTTAGCATTGTGCCTTTAAATGTGATCATTGTCTTTGTCAGTTTTCAAAGGATATACTTCTTTTTAGCTTCTGTAACCTGTTTGACCAACCAAACTAAGATATCATTTAATTGAGTTTTTTAGGATGGTTATTTCAATACTTGTTCTTGATAAGTTTTGTGGAATTTGAAAGTATGTTTACTTTCTCAGCAGACTGATGAATCTCATCTTTGAATTTTCTTTTTCAAACTAGTTATGTACTAGGAATTCTATATTTGTGCAAGTTAAAAGGACCTGTTTAGAGTATTTTTGAACTCCCAACTGTTTTTAGAAAGTTCAAATGGTCTTTCTTACTCCATATCTGGTTGTTGGTTACCATCTGTGACATGGACGGCAAATTATTGAAGACTTTGATGAAAACAGTCCAAAAGTAAAGCCACACATCAAATCATTCACATCCCATCAATCTCAAATGTTTTCAAATGCAACATAGATCAAGATCAGTTGGCAAGCACCCGCCATTCATTTTTATGGCTCCTATGAACCTGCAACTTCATCTTGTATAGAAATATACTTGGGGTATCTTGGATATGAAGATCAAACGGGCGGGATATCAGTCACGTTTAAGCCACCTACAATCATCCTCGTATTCTTTCTCACATTCCTATTCTCTCCCACGTTCTTATTCTCTCATGATCATTCCATTTCTATGGCCTCACGGGCCTCCTTAGTTCCTAAATAGTAAAAACCCAAGTCAATGGCCAAGCCTGTCATCTTTCAACCAACTTTCTTCCATTAGTAGAAAGAAAAATCATCATGGTGTATTCAAGGGGTCAAGAAGGTTTTGGGACAATTGCCACATGGTAGGCATAGTGAGTATCTCCAACAATAACCATTTGGTTCAATGGAGTCCATCTTTCCCTAAGAAAGTAGGTGGATACTAATCAACTTAAAAAAAAAACTTTTGGAAGCTACTTTTTAGATGAGAGATAGATAAAAAGTAAGAAAAAATATATGGTTATCGGTGCCTATCTTCATCAAATTTCTACAAACTTATTTGGAGCTGATGCTGTAGCCTGTTAGAAGTCATGTAGCGCCTAATTTAGGCTGTTTTTGAAAACTTGCTAGCTTTGACTTCAAATTTCCATTTGATGATTGGAGTTTTTTTTTATTCTCCTCCAATATGGGAATTATTTGGATTTTTCATTCATCTAATCTAGTTCGTGTATGCCATCTGTTTAAATATAACATATGCACCTGTTTCTCTCTTGTAGGTCGTCACATGTGGTAGTATTCCTCTAGAATCGTCCTACCAAAGGGTAGGAAGGTGCGTTTACGTGTCTTCAGAGCTGTTTGAATACAAAGGATGGGGTGGAAAGCCTGCCAATCCTAAACACCGCTGCTTCTCTTGGGGATCTAGATACTCCGAGGTCAGTACTCTTCATACTAACTCGATATGTTCACTTGATTATGTACACACTGCCTATCGCTTCTACCAATTGAATGGTCCGGTGAAGTGTTCGGATTGCAGCAATGTGGGCAGTTTGTTGGCCGCAACGTCGCAAGAAGTCAAATGAACCTTATCATTTTATCATTTGAGGGAGGAGAAGTTGTAACTAAAAAAAGAAACCTTTGTAACTTCTAGTTTCCAGCATTTATTATGACTAAAATGGTGTAGATCTTTTGATATGGTATATCATGTATGACACGTTTCTTTTTACATGCTTTCATAAAGCTCGAACGCACCATATTCTTCATCATTTATTTTTATTTGAATCGAGTTGTAATGGGTTGGTTTTTGGACTTTTTGATACAGAGATATGTAGCTGACTTTTATATATCAGACTTCCAATCTGGGTTAAGAGCACTAGTTAAAGCAGGCAATGGAGCCAAGGTTGCACCCTTTGTCAAACCCTCAACTGTTGTCGACGTGACGAAAGAAAATCGAGACCTGTCCCCAAGCTTCTTAGGCTGGCTAGCTGATCAAAAACTCTCTAGCGACAACCGTGTAATGCGCCTTAAAGAAGGGTATATTACCCCAAACATTCACTCTCCAGAACAGGATCAGAATGCCACCCATCTATTACATTCTAATGAAACTTAATTTCCTCGTTCACCATTCTCAGGTACATCAAGGAAGGAAGCACCGTGAGTGTCATGGGGGTCGTTCGACGCCAAGATAACGTGCTCATGATAGTACCATCCGCCGAGCCAGTCTCGACAGGATGTCAATGGACTCGTTGGCTCCTTCCGACATACGCCGAGGGTTTAATCATAACATGTGATGATAATCAGGATGCAGATGTGGTTCCCGTGTAGATAGATATGCCATAATTTTCATCCCAAAGTTTATTATATATGCAGGTTTCAAGTCCGCGGGAGAAAAAACATATGTAAGCTGGCCTAGAAAATGCAAATATATTATGGAATCACTATACAAGTTCGAAAGATGCTAATAATCAAAATCTTTCACTTAGCATCTCATGTATTATTTTTGACTGATTATATTATTATTATTATTATTATTATTATTATGTACATATAAAAATCAGCCCCCAAGGGGAAATTCCACGTAAGTCGTTATTCTGAAGCTTGATCTATCCCATTTTACTTGAATAACATGAGTTTTAATTATATATTATCTTCAATGTAAAAGCCTGTTCTTATTCCATATTCTTCTTATGGGGCATTGCTTGCATTTTCGGCGACTACAAATTCTAAATTCTAATCGCCATTTTATGTACAGTATCTCGTTCTTACGGAAAGGCGATTTGAGCATCAGATTCAGCACAAACAACTACAGCAAGCAAAACCCAGATGAATTAAATGATTTTTTTTTTTAGAAAAAGATGTCCTTGAAAGATCAAGTTAAAAAAGAATGAACGACGAAATCTGTTCTTCAGATTCTGAAAAAGATATCGGAATCACATCATTTTAAGATTAAAGAAAAAAGAAAAAAAAAAGGAGAGATTTCTTTTTTATTTTTTAGTTTAAATTTGCAAATAACATGATAAGAGAACTAAATAAGAATTTTTAAAATCAAAACAATTGAATTACAACCAATCAATTCTTGTTCAATTTAAACAAGATAGTAATTTCTTCGGTCTTATTTGATAATTATTTGATTTTTTGTTTTCAATTTTTAACACTGTACTTCATCTTTCTTACCATGTATTCTTCATTCGTTAATGAAGTGAATATTAAACAAAATTTCAAAACTAAATCGTAATTTCTACTAGATTTCAAAAAAAAAAAAAAAAAACACAAAAAAATAGTTATTGCACTTAAATTTCAAAAACAAAATAATTATCAGCAGACTTTCCAAAAGTCAGGAATTAGATTTTAATTGGAAAAAAAAATGTAGACAAGCAACAATCAAATCGCCAATCGAAAACAAATGACGACTGAAACGATATCTCGGCCTTGGCTTTACCTGGCTGTTCTTTGTGGCGCAAAAGACATAAACTTGAGCGCCATTTCAATTGAGAACAGAGGATTTTGATCCATATAAATTATAACAAAAAAAAAAAAAGAAAAAAAAAAGAAGAAGAAATCTGAGAGATTTTACATAAAATAAATCGAATTCTGGAATAAGAACTGCTTAGCAATGGAACGAATTTATAGCTGCTTGTCTTCGTTTTAATAGCGGCGCCATTTCTAAGTTTCAAGCTTGAAAGTTAAACCCTAGCAAATCTTTCACTCTTTAATTACCGTCCTACCCTTTACTTGTTACGACGAATCGATGATAGTATCCCGACATGTCGGCCTGATATTTATTCACCCATTAATTATTGCTTCTTTTTTTCTTATAATATTAGTTATAGCCTCTCTTATCCAACCTAATTTATCCTTTACAATGACTATCTTCCTTCAAATTGAAGGCTTAATCTCCAGACTCTACTACTGCTCTATGGGTATCATATTGAATCTAGTTATATAGATTCGAATCTTTCGACTCTTAAATATTGTTGAACTGAAAAAAGTTTAATCTTCACTTTATTTTTTTTTTTTTTTTTTTGAGACAAACATAGTTGAGAAGTTTTTTAAATGAAACAAACCAAAAACTTGATTGAAGATTTACCTAATTTTTCAAAAGAAAATTAAGTTCAAAAGCTAAAAACGGAAAATCAAAATAGTTATCGAACAAGACATATTCAAGATTAGGTTCCACGAAGTGAAATCAAGAATTGTAATTAACACATACAAAGAAAATAGATAGTTGACTTCGAGCATCCAAATCCAAATGTCACATTCTAAATAGTGGTGACTTTCCTACATCCTGACTTTATTTGAATGATCAACCAAGTTTTTATCATTAGGATTTCACACGGAAAAAGTGAAGAATAACCATTTGTAAAAAAATATTAATTAATTTTTAGATAAATATCCACATTATTTAATATTTATAAAACTCGTCTACTATTACTATGGAAAAACTTGAGTTAGAAGATGGAAAAAAAAACTATAATTAAATTAATGACATTTAAAGTAAGATCAAATGCAAGCTTTTATATCATATCATACTACCTTAAAGTGTGGTTTAAGGGGGAAATCATTTTTGGACGATTTTACCCCTTAAGTTATACTCTAAATTACAACCATTTATTGGAATATAAAAAAAAATGCAAATAACGTAGAAGATATTTACAATACCATTTAGATTTTCATCCGTAAAAGATAAGATATTTTTATCAAATCTCATAGATTTTATGACTAAGCTAAAACATGAGAGATTTCAACAATCAAATGAAGATATGAAATATTAAAAAAAAAAATTAAATACAAATAACGTAGAGAATATTTACAATATCATTTAGTTTCATCCGTAGAGATAAGATATTTTTATCAAATTCATAGATTTTATCACTAAGCTAGAAGATAATAGATTTCAACAATCAAATAAAGATATTTCCGATATCATTTAAATTTTCATCGGGTAGAAAATAAAATATTTTTACCAAATCTCATAATTTTATTTAACATTTTATATTCTAATTAAAATAATAAATTAAATCTCCAATCTTATCCTATAAATAGTTCTCTACATTTTGTTTGTTTGTTTTTTTTTGTTTTTTTTATAATAAGTTATCTTATTTTTGTTGATTATTTACCTTAACTTTCATCTAATTTTTCTTTTGTTGGAATAATTTTTGTAGGAATTTTTTTTCATAATTGTTGCCTTTGACTTGGAGATCTAGAAAAAAAAAGTGTAAAGAATGGATTATCATCTGAGTTCGTGCATGAATGAATTCTTCACTTTCAAAAGTTGGATAACAATTTCCTACTATATATAGTTCTCTATATTTTGTTTACAAACGTATTTGAAACTTTCTCCTTGCTTGAGGTTATCTTATTTGGTTATTTTTTTGTTTTATAATACAAAATTTAGTTATCTTATTTTTGTTTAATTATTTACCTTAACTTTCATATAACTCTTTTTTTGTTGCAATAACTTTTGTAGGGATATTTTGTTGCTTAATTGTTGACTTGGAGATGTGGAAGAAAAATATTTGAAGAATGATAAAATTATCATTTGAGGTTAAAGGTAAGTTCATCAATGTGTACTAATAAATATATTTACCTTATTTATATTTTATAATTCAAAAGTAATTGGTCTATTAAAAGATAAATTGAGAAAAAACTAAAGAACATCGATTTTTAAAAATTTGAAGAATGAAAAAATTATCATTTGAGGTTAAAGGTAAGTTCATCAATGTGTACTAATAAATATATTTACCTTATTTATATTTTATAATTCAAAAGTAATTGGTCTATTAAAAGATAAATTGAGAAAAAACTAAAGAGCATCGATTTTTAAAAATCAGAGATAAAATTTAATTTTAATACAATAAATTTTATTAAGTTTTTTTAAAAATAATAACATCTATTATTTTTTAAGCTCAAAATAAAATATTAACTGTTTTTTAACGTAAATGTGAATTTTAATAAATTTAACTCACGTGAAAAAATGGTTATAAAATTCAATATTAGATTGAAATTATTATTTGACGATTTAAATTTAGTGCAAAAATATAGGAAACAATTTATAATTATAAATATATATATATATATATTATTTATTATTTAAAAAATTATCACGTGCAATATCGTGTTAATTTCTACTTATTAAAAAAGAGAGCTAGTAATTGGAGGATTAGAAGGGAGATGGATTGAATGAGAGAACTTATATTTTAATTTAGGGAAATTGTAGTAACTAGACCTATTTCAAGAAGTATTTGCAAATTAAGGCGCTCAAGATTTTTTTTGCGAAGTTAATTTTTCTTTTTAATTTCGAAATTCATTATTTTTTTTAATACCATTTTGCCCCTACACTAATTTAATTGAGAATTTTCGAAATTAATATCCCATTATTAATACTTTCCATCCATTTTAAAACATTCCATTTATAAATGTCAACCCTTTTAATGTAGAGAGATTTTAATTATTTTTTTTTTTCATTTATCTCTCTTCTTTATTCAAATTTCTTTTATGTGTCACTCATGTTCCTCCCTTCTTCATTCTGTCATTTATGATTCTTTTTTAGGTTTCATTCTCTCTTTTCACTTTCAGCCACCATAGAAATCCATCGATAAGTTGTCTTTGTGGGACGTTATATTACATCGAATTCGGTCTTAGTCTAACATTCATCTTACGTATATTCTCCAAATTCGATCGTAGTTTAACATTTAATGCAAGATTTTCGAATTCCAAATCTTATTATTAATACATTCCATCCATTTAAATACTTTCCTTTTGTAAATGTCAACCATTTTAATTATTTTCAATTTTATCTCTCTTCTTTATTGTATTCCTTTTAAGTTTTCAGGCCTTTTCCTCCTTCCTCCAATCTGCCATTTATGTTTCTTTTCTACATTTCTTTCTCTCTTTTCTCTTTCCGGCCACCACGAAAATTCGTCGATCAATCGTATTTTGCAGGACTGTTTATTTCGTCGATCCATATTATGGTATGTTCATTTTCCTTCATGATTGACAACCTTTGTCTAATTTTAGATATACACTATCATTTAGTATTTTAGAACCATCGTACTATATTTTATCTAAGTATGTTAGCTATCTTGTTCATACTATGTAAACCAGCTCATCAACCATTTCAATTCTAAAATGCACCAGTATACCTCATTGTATAATCAACACAACACGATTGTACCACACGGTATATGCTTCGCAAAACACACTTTATAGGTTTAAAACTAGAACATTATGCCACATTGTATAAGTTTTATAAAACACATCTATACCACAATTTTAACCACACTATATATGCTTCGCAAAACTCGATATCCCGTACAATAATCGACTATACTGGACTAACTCTACCGTGTTGAGTTGTATTTTATATGTACATTTTTCCTTTTAGGTTCCACACGCATTCCAACGACCCTTGTGTTTACCTCGTCACTTGTATTTTCCATACCCCTATTCTCCACATCTTCTTCTGGAACAACATCAGCCTGTATGTGCTCGTCCTCATCACTGGACTCTTGTACAACTTCCTCTACATTCTTTTTAGGTCTTCCAGCCTCCAAAGTCTACAGTAAGTAATGTACATACTTAAACGAACAAGCCTCTACAATTACAACAATATAGAACAATATTGTTTATATTACACTGTACATACCTTAAAGTAAAAGCCGAATGATACAATTTCCTTACAGTACTTTCTAACTTATGTATCATTATTTGCCACTACATGTCCAGAAAGTACTGTTTTATCTGTACAAACCTCTTCAACTCCTTTCGGTGTGTCCATACCTCCTTCCACTTTACTGCCTGTTAACTTATCTTCTTCCCTACAACGATCCTCAGATGAGCTTGTTGTCTACATTTCCAGAGTAGTTCATAGGTTCACAAAACAAATGTAAAACACCCATCTCCCGAACCGTACAAAGTATACCTCCTACCATACATACCTCCGACCATACATGCATCAACCTAATGTGCAGAAATTATGAACAATTGGCTCCTTAATCTACCATGCATCAGTTTTTCCACAAATTTTCAACCTTATGTGCAGAAACTTTCAACAATCGGCACCTTAATCTTCCGATTTGAGAACCCCCAATTAAACCTACATTATCAAAACGGAACCCTAAATGTTCAATAACACGAAATCGAAAACTTACCGTACACTTCCAAAAGTTCACGAATGCACCTCTTCGTCTTCAACCTTCAAATTCTGGTACGCTAGACAGAAAAAATCTACTGTATCTCACTGACGGTACCTTCGACTACGAATCCCACGGTAGCAGCAGAAGAAGATCGGGAGATCGATAGAAAATGAGAATCGGTGAAGACGAAGAATCTGAAACCTCCTTTTTACGTCTTCGCACTAAACGGTTCTCTCAAATAAATTCTTCCCCAAATTTTGGCAAATGGTATGGAATGTGGACGATTTTTCACTTTCCATATAAATGGAAACTATCCACTAAAGGACAAATGGGTAAATGTTCTATTTTCAATATTTTAAATTATTAAAAGAAAATCTACTATTGCAAATACTTATCTAATTACCTAATTTTGTAATTAGTTTTCTAATATGGTCTATATATGATCAAAGCTCTTTAATTTAATGAAAGACTAACCCTTGCCAACTAACCAATCAGTATAAATATCTCATATTACTAAAAAGTAAATAGTAGAATGGGAAAAAATGGAAAGATATCATATCTTTTTGACAAAAGTGCTACCAAATCTTTGATGACAATCAATATGAAGATTTCCATATACTAAACTTGTTAGGTAAGCATTATCAATCTTGAAAGTAGTTTACTGTATAAAAACAAAGTTCAATTATTTGTTAGTCCTTATAATTCAAGCCAAAATGAACCTAACTCAATTGGTCTTTTGAATGTATTAATAATTATGAATTTGAATGGTGTGTTTTGAGTTTAGGGTGAATCTAGATAACAAATATTGGAATCAAATTTTTTGTAAAATCTACCATAATGAAAACTTTGTTTATAAAAAAATATTAAAAAAGGTTTCGATGATAGACAAACTATATATTTAAATATAATATAGATTCATTTATATGGATAAAATATAATATTTTCAAAATTTTGGAGGCTATAGCCCTATAGTCTCCTAATAGATCTGTCACTTGTTTGAGTTGACGCCAACACTAAAAAAAAGTTTTTATACTTTGAAATCTTTTTATCTAGTATCTATATTTCAAAACTTTGTTAAAGGTTTTTGAGCAAACATGATAGGATGACAACTATTATTTAAGGGTGCGTTTGGGGCACGGTTTGGTTATTATAGACGGAAGGTTATGGTAAATGGTGGGTTATGATAAACGATAGGTTATTATAAATGGTATTTGAGGGACAAGTTATTATAACAGGGATTATGATAAACGGTGTTTGGGGGCTGGTTATGTAACAAAAAGTAATATATGTAAGGTGTAGATAAACGGGCACGTAGGTTTAGATAAACTGGCACGCAGGTTTACATAAACGGGCCCAAACACACCCTAAAAATTAAGTTATGAGCTAATCTTTTTATAATTGCAATAATTTGGAGGTTATTGTTGAGTTGTCAAAGTTAATAATAAAGAATCTCTTAATGATAAAAACTAAAAGTTTTTTTTTTTAGACATAAAAAATTCAAAAGTTTTGCCTACTAAACTATACGTATATGTTCATGTTTAAACTTTGGAGATTAAATTATAGACCCACTACTAATTTCAAAAGCCTATTTAATCAAAACTTGTAAAAGCAACCAAATTAGACTAATTAATTTAACTAATTATAAATATGAAAAAGTGTATCTTTTAGGGAAGAAATCATATTGAGACCACCACTATGTAGGGAGAAATGATATACTAGTCTTCTTAGGGGTTGAAAAAACGGTATGAATAAGTTTTTTTTTTTAAACAAACAAATATGAAAAGGTGTATACTTTAGAATGTGAAATAACATAATAATTCTGTAATATCTAAGAGAGATCTGATCTCATATCAGATCTTCAGAAATATTGTCAAAATGTATCCTCTCCAGGCAACCAACTTATTTTAAGATCTCAATTTTGAAAATTTTAAAATGGTTGCCTAAAAAAAAGGATAATAAAAATAAAAATAAAATAAAAGAGTAAGTTATAATTAAATTTGATACACCAAATTGAAAGAAGGTTAGAATTTAGTCAATTTGTGATTTTAAAAATTAATAATTAATTTTTTCAAAAAAAAAAAAAATTTAATCAGTATAATTTTAAAAATTAAAATTTAATCTATATGATTCGATAAAACCTAAAAATAGCACTTTTCATTTTTAATCCTTAGCAAATTAAATAAGTAAAGATAATTATTCCTATGTTAATTATGCAATTCTTTTGTTTATTTAATGATTAACTCACACTACCATTATTGACACTCGAATGATTAATTTTAAATATTTATTTTGCTAACTTTTATCCATTCACGATAATTATAATTTTTGGTGAACATCTCATATTTTCATACATTAAAAAAGTGTAGAGACATTCTAATCTTTTAAAATATCATGAACTACTTTACACAATACTACTTGATTTTGAAATCAAATCTCATTACTATCTAATAATACATATTCGTTTAAATTTAAATGAGTATTCAATTGAATAAAATAAAATCGGAATCCAATTTCACCATCTAATGTTAGCAGCTACATGATAATAATATTAGAAAAACTTTCATTCATAACTAACCTCTTAATCATATGGTTTATTTTTCCTTTTCATTCTTCTTCAATGTCAGAACTATCTCAAGCCATTACTTGACATGTAGTCTTATTTTGAGTACTAAAAATTCGTATAATTTTTATTTTGGGATTCGTTTCTAAAACTACCAATAAAAGATATTATTATTTTATTTTTTTGAAACTTGACATTATCTTTTTATCCGACAGAACTTTGCAGTGGTCGGTAAAATAACGGGTGGATTCAATGTTTTGAATGATGTCTGCGAATAATGCAGTTATCAATATCTTACTGAATATCATTTTTGTTTTTTGTTTTTTTTTCTGTTGAGAGAGTTAAAAAAGGAAAATCTTTGAGCATTTAAGCCTGTGGAAAAGACTGTTACATTACTAAATTTGGAAGTGGTTTTGAACAAAAAGGATAAAGATGAAGTAGTCAGCAAAGAGTAAGACTGAAGCCTAACATCCCATTTGAAGAGAGAAATTATTGGAGAGAATCTTTATAATGTGTGTTTGTTTTCGAGTTGGATGGATACATGAATGAATCACCACCGTATTTAAATAAGAGATGTAAAGAATTTGTTTTAGGTATAAATTGAAAAGAGGATCGTAAATTCATACTAAGAGAATATTACTGTTCTCGAATAAATTAGAGTTAACTACGGATTTTTTGGACCGGGTTCGTGACAGTAGCGTTGAACTGAATTATTACTAAATAATGAAATCAACACGTCATCAACTATTTCAGTAGAAAAACAATAATTAATAGTTATTACGACTTATCAATTAGGTGCATCATTTTTTGGTAGTTCAATAATAAATACTATAAAATTGAGCATTTTGATTTAAAATAATTTTATGTTCTACGCTCTCTTGGAAAAATAGGAACTTTTCTATGAAGCTTTTCTAAGAAGCTTGTGAATGAAGATAAAAGATTCTAAAAAGACTTGTGCTGGTTTGTAACGAGATTCTTCACTTTTTTTTTTTACTTGTGAGTGTTGGTGATAGCTTATGAACATCTGGCTTATAATATTTGATTGTTAAAAAAATCAAAAGAACATTAAATCTTATAACCATTCTGCTTCTCCAATGTCATCAAAACCACAAGGCCAACCTAAGCGACTCTCTTCCCTCTTAGGGTGTGTTTGGGCCCCATTTATGTAAACGGTCGAGTTGGTTATAATAACCAAACCGATGTTTGCCCCACCGTTTATTATAAATTGTGATTATCTAAACCTGCGTGCCCGTTTATTTAAACCTACGTGTCGTATATCTATACCTTATATATATTACTTTTGTTACATAATCAACCCCTCAAACACCGTTTATCATAATCCCTGTTATAATAACTTGTCCCTCAAACACCATTTATAATAACCTACCGTTTATCATAACCTTTCATCTATAATAATAAAACTGATGCTCCAAACACACCTTAGGGCATGTTTGTTTTTTGGGCATGAGAAAAAATTCTGATTTTTTTTTTCTAGTAAACAACCACTCATAATTATTTTTAACCACTTTACAATCTTACTATCAAATCTCACATTAAATTTATCATTCAACCAGTATTAAATTTTAAAACTCTATATTTCTTCCGATTAAAAGGATTATATTTTTGGAACCATAAAAGAAAAAATTTATATTTTGGCCATAGAAAATTTTGAATTTGATTGTTGACATCCCATCAATTAGGTTATACAGAGTTCAAACTACTTTTTGGCTTTTCTTATCTTTTCATATGTACTCTTCTATGAGATTTTCAACAAGGTAACTGCCTCTTCAGCTTTAAGCAGTCAAGTGGGGTGTACTTTATGCATCTACTTTAAATTTGTTGTTGTTGTTGTTTTTTATTTTTTATTTGAAGGTTTGGTAAGTATAAAATAAAAAGTAACTTAAAAACACAAAAATAATACAAATTTGTGTAAAAAAAGAAGTCTATTATCACATTCCATAAAGAAAACACACACACACACACGTACAAAGTCCATTATTTAAACTACCAAACTAGAACTCTCAAACGGCTATCATGTTTTAAAAGAAAAATAACAGACTGTTCCCCATCACTGAAACAACAGCATAATGTACCACTAGATTTTGTTTCTAATAAAACAAAAGACACCCATAGAGCAAATCTTTTCCCTTTTTGTTGTTGTTCAAACAGTGGCAATTGGACCTAGATTGAGCTTGCTTGATTCCATGGCCTTCATGGCCTCAAACCTTGGCTCTTTGGCCTGAAACTTCACCCCCATGTACAGCTTCATGTAATCATCGAACACGAATTTCGGGTAAAGCTTGCCTTTCTCTTCCTCTCCCTCCACCAGCGCCGGTGCCGGGTAGATCACCGCGTCGTCTCCGGGATTGTAGAACGATGCTAGCGACATTCTGTTTCCATCCGGCTGCGCTATCACCCTGTGCATCACACTCTTGTATTTTCCATTTGTAATAACCTATACAACACAAATAAGTTATAAATCTTCTCCTTCTTTTTGTAAGGAAAGGCTATTATATATAAGAACATTGATTATTTCAAGCCTATGTTATTATAAATAACATGATCAGTGATAAATTTGTTTTTGAAGGGCATGGTTAATAACAAATAGATGTTAGTAAAAAGAGTGTACATGGATAAAGTTTAGTTAGTTGGAGAATTTTTGTTGGCCAACCAGTCCAAAACTATATATTAGACCAACCCAACTCAATTCAATCTATGCCATATATTTTTGAGTTGGGTTGTGTCTAGTTATCTGGTTATAAACATCATTTTTTTTTTCAACACAACTTATAAATGAATTTTTAAAAAACGAAGAAAAATGTTACGATATTCGAATATAAACTATTTATCTTTTTAGTCTATACTCTCAGTCAACTAGAACTGACTCAATAAAATTATGAATTTATGACTCGATCCAATCCAACTCTTTCGGTTTGGGTTGACCGAGTCACTCAGATTCTCGATTTCGTTCGAACGTGATAATCAATGGTAAATTCCCAATAGAAAAGGAGAAAGTTAGAAATGACATACTTCAAGCTGATCTCCCAAGTTGATAACAATTGAATGATGCATTGGAGGGACATCAACCCATTTGCCATCCTTAAGAAGCTGAAGGCCACTAACTTTGTCATCTTGAAACAAGAGAATAAGGCCACCCGCATCAGTGTGGGCTCTAAGACCCTTAATAAGCTCTGGTTTAGGACAAGGAGGATAATTGCTAACTTTTGTCCCAAAGTTTGGGCCTTTAGACCCATAAAAAGCCTTCTTCAAATACCCTGTTTGAAGCCCCAGATTCTGACACAACAGGTCAAGAATTTGCTCTGCTAGCTTCTCCAATTCCTCTTTAAATTCCCTCATCGCCGTCCGGTATTCGTCGTCGAGATCCGGGATCTCCGACATGTTCGAACTCGGAAGGTGGCGTAAGAAGAAAGTGCTTTCCCAATCTGTGTCGTCTATCTCGGAGTCTACTGAGTCCAGCCCTTTGTTGGCTACCATTTCTTTGAACCTCTGTTCCATGCACTTTCTGTAATGCTCCTTTGTTAGCTTCTCCACTTTGTCCATTAGTTTGTGTGATATCCCATGATTCACCAGCTTTGTTTAACAAAACCAATTGGATTAACACAAATATAATCAAAATTAAACAATACCCATTTCTAAAAATACCATTTTTTCTTATACCCATCAGAGTTTTTTGTTCACAAATATTTTATTCGGGTTGAATCATGTTTCTTCATCAATTAGCTCAAGAACAATCGATTATCGACAAATTTAATTGTATTAATTAAAACTCTTGCTCACTTGTTGCCTTGAAAATTCAGGACCTCTTTGTTGTGATACTAGGTTAAATTGCGTGAAATATCCATCAACCTAAAAGTTTAAGTGGTAGAATTAGAGAAATAGACTTCTGCCTATGTGCAGCCCAATTTAGTACACATATATTTTATATATATATATATATATATATAGAAGAACATTAATAAATAAAGAAAAAATAATTATGTGGTGACACATATGTGCAATTGTGCATAGGTATAGTCTCCCTACATATTCACGATAGAAAAATATGTTTGGTTGAGTTAAACTATCTAACTTCCTTTCTTACGGATTTTCTTAATAACCATCATGAAATAACTCAGTCATCAAAAGGGTTTTCAGAAGTTTTCCTACACTTTTATTTTCAATGCATAAACTACCTGGAATATTCACGGTTATTAAAGAAAAAGAAAGAGGATAAACTTAATTATATCAACCAGCAATCAGTTACCTCAAAAAAGCCCCAGTTTTCGCAGGCATCGTTGATCTGCTCCATGGCAGCTCCTCTTTCTTCACCATTAAGCTTCTCCATGTTGATAACAGGGAAGTTCATCTCCATTCTTTCTCTCTGTTTTTTCTCTGTAAATCCTTGTGAGTGTTTTTGGATGTGGTTAGGTGTTGAAAGCGGTTGCTATTTATAGGCGTGGAAGAACAAAAAGGAAACTAAATTTACTAAAGATAATGGGAAAGCTCGAGAATCAGATCAAGTTTTGTGAAAAATCTTTGATTAATTTAGTGCAAAAAAGGACAAAAACAGTGGCGGTGTATTGAAAAAGAAAAGAAAAAAAAAGTGGTGTAAATTTAAACTAAGTATTAATTAAAGAGAAGGAAAACGATGTGGAAGTAAAGTCACATGGAATAAGGGAAGCTAATTTGTGGATTAATGGAAAATTTAATCTATATTGTATTATAATTTATAGGTATCCAATTCGTTAGCGCACGGTGGTTTTAAATATTAAATATTATTTCTCAAAAAAAATAAAAATAAATATTAGGATCGTATAATTAATTAGGATTAAAGTAGTGATTAGTTAATTAATTAAAGTTAAGGAGAGAGAAATGAGTGCATCATGTGAGAAGTGGGCCCCTAGTCTTGTGGTCGTTGCTTGGTCACTGCGACTGACTTCCGTGGGGCCTACTGTTAACCTCCTCTTCTACTATTATTTATTTTTATAATTATTATTTTTTCCTTTTTTTATTTTATGATATTAAACATTTTTTTTTGTACAAGTTGGGAGAAGGAAGATTACAATACGTGATCGAATCCGTGACCGTAGAAATGGATTAACTTCAAACCAGATAACTACCAACCTCTAATCATTGGGTAGGCACTAATGCCGCCGAGCATCCATATTTTCAATCTCTCATAATAATTAGTATATTTTTCTTTTCCCAAACACTCTCTTAAAATTAATATTCTTTTATTTTACGTTGGAGAATATGTGTCTACTTTATAATTTCTTGAGTCTTGCATATACATTTATTGAGTGATGCTTTAATAACCATTTTATGAGATGTTAAAAAATACGTATAAGCAAGTAATTGACTAAAAAGATGTTTTCGTAATTTGGATTGTTTTAAGTATGCTTATTTGAAAGTCGTGCATTTTAAATCTGCATAAAATTAATTGTTCTCTCAAATATATATCAGAAATTAGTCATAGTAAAAGCTGAAGTAGACACGACATGTAAAAATAAAATTCACTTGATTAAATTATGAATTTTGGTGTACTATTTTTTTTTCTCTCTCTCTCTCTCTTTTTGTTGGAGTAAAATCTATTTATTGTGTACTTGTTTAGGTTTACATGTCAATCTAGCAACTCGTTTAACTATACCTGTGGCAACATACCTAACTGTACATAGAACACAATTCGGAATAAAAACCAATATCTAATGCATCTACTTTAAGAATCCTCTTTTTATCCTATCTTCAAAAAGAATAGAAAATCTAAATTTATATTCAAACTTCCAGTTATTTAAAATTGTCTTGAATGTTTATTTTTTTAGATGAATTCAACGATATTAAGAAGTTAAGAATTTTGAACTTATAATCTCTTAAGTCTTAGATATTAGGTTGATGTCACCAAAACTTTGCTCAATTTGTGGAATTGTCTCGGATGCTCGCTTAAGGTTTTTTTTTAGCCAACAAAATAATGGCTCAACGACATCAATAATAAATTTGATGTGAAATTTAATAAAATTTAATATGAAATTTGATAGAGGAATTGAAGAATAGTTAAAAATGATTAAGAATGTTTGTTTACTAGAAAAACAAATGATAGGTTTTTGCTTCATTACTATTAAAAACAAACGTAGCAATCTTTTCTCTATAAAATTTTAAAATATATTTATATGATCTTTTCGTGCGTATAAAAAATTATTTTTTATTTTTATTTAACTAATTTCGATAGTAATGAAAAAATCACATCTAATAATTTTGTAAAATCAGAATATTATTGCTGAATTTATATATATATATATATATTTTTTTTTTGTTAGAACGATCACTACATTAACCTTTTTATTACGAACAAAGGGAAGGATTTTTTTTTTTTTTTTTGGATTTTATCGGATCGTTCTAGTCCCATCAATATATATATATATATATATATATATATATATATATATATATATTTTAACCATCAAAATATGATTCTAAAATTTATAGGAAAAAAATAACAAAATAGAAAATATATTTTTATCAACAATTTTTATTTTTCTTCTATCCAATAATCTATAAGATGAAGGATTTGAATATGTAAAGTTTGTTAGTGTTTTAGATTGTTGATGTCAAAATTTGGTCTCTGGGATCAACGGTAAATTTGTATTTCTTTGGGACGAATACCTGCAAAACAAACAATAATCAATGGACACCGGAGTGGTGTGAGCCACGTAGCCTCCGATGCCTAACTCAGTCGAGGTTGAAAAGTGTAGAGAAGTTGTTTATAGGGTTTAGTATTAGCTTCCGAATATATAGGAGGCGGGTAGGTTTCCACTTTTGATAAAAATAAATTATAATTATAGAAATATTCCTTTTATGTGAATATTTCTAATTTAGGAAAATATCCTTTCGTGGGCAGAGCCCGTTTTTGGGTCTAGCCTCTTGTAATTGAGTTTGTGAGTTTCATTAGGTCTTGACCACGGATTTCACCCATAACATAGATCTAAACCAAATCAAAGCAAATGAGATGAAATCATACATAAATAAAAGAAGGATAAGGAGAAAAAATAACACACTGATATAAAGTGGTTTGGAAACCTCTCTAATCTACTGTTGAGACTGTGAATATCGAGTTTGATCGATTTCACTCATAATGTCATTGTCATAGAAATGTATAAAGGGCTAATAATGGTGGCTAGGATTTTTAATTCTCTCTCAAATAAAAAGATAACTCAAATGTGTTTTATATATACCACATGTTTACACAACTCTCATGATTAGTTAACAAACTCTAATATTAACCTAAGTTATAATTAACTCGCCAAAATGAAATGAACTAATGACGTATCACCTAATAACAATTTCTTTTTGCTCAATTCAACAATAAATAAGTTGGAAATTTGAATACTTAATTTATTAATCATACGTAAAACTTTTAGTTGAAGGTATGCTTGTGTCTTAAATAATTGAATTGTGTTCACAAATACTTAAAAAAAATTCAAACTTGCCCTATTGAATAGATTCTTCTCACGTAATAATTACAAATATAAATAAATTATAAAATAATTGAATCTATAATCATGAATACATTTCAGTATTATATTATAAATATTTTTTTAAAAAAATCATATTATAAATAATAATTAATACAAGTTATGTATATTAATATCAGTATTATTACGAATAGTATTGATTTTATTTTAAAATTATTCATTAATACTAATTACTGCATTTACTAATTTATTTGAAAATAATCATATTTTTAATTAGTTTATAAATTGAATTAGTTTCGTAATTTTTTTTTTGAAAATCGAGAGATCAGAGCTTCACTCCACTATACTCGAGATACCACTGGGTCATCCCTAGAGTGTGCCACCGAGATATTTTAAAGGGTATTCTAATTTAAACGTTTACCAACGGCTTTAAACCAGTGGTCTCTCAAGTATGTCTTGAAATCTTTACCTCAATTGTTTGATTGCTCCTTGGAAAATTTTATTTTTTAATGTTGAGAATCTAATAATCAAGATATTAATTGTTTGTATCTCTTTAACTAAATATTGAATATAAAAACTGTAGTTGTATGGTCTTATGATTAATTTCTCATTGATTAACCCTAAACGATGGGCTTAATGGTTTTGGTTTCATTGATTCCTGTGGGCTTACCCTGAGTTGACTGGCCTTTTGACCCTGGTCAAACTATAGGTTAATTTTAAATAAACTTCATGTCCTTTTTTTCTTTATTTTTTTAAAAATAAAGTAAGCATGTTTCTGATTAAGACGGCCTTAATCACGGTTGCTACTAATTAAGCCTTGCTGGACTTATACTTAATTAATTAGTTGACATGCCAAAGTTTCTTAATCAATTGAGATTACAATCATTGGCTAACCAAAATTCATGTGACAAACAAAACTCTGCATGCATTGCGTACTTTATATACATCTAACTGGATATGTTTTTAATTTAAATTAAATAACGTTCTAAGTTTTTAAATAATCATCACGGGTTATAGATTAGTGATCCAACTCATACTTCTTTTAGGAATATCGATTATTAATACTAATATTAATATTATTTTAAATTCTACCATTTATGGAAAGATTCAAATTTATAACTCTCAACTATTAGATATACTTCTTAATCTACTGTTTTTTTGTTAACTATCCATTCTATTTATTATACTTTATCAAATGAAATAGAAAATATAATTATCTTACACTCGCTTTTGGGCAACCTCAATTCAAATGAGGTTTAAAAAAAAAACCTAAATTCAAATGAAAATATTTTAAATTAAAAAATAAAATATAAATAGTCCATGTTGCAAATCCTGCTAAACTACTAGTGCAGCTTTTAGACACTCTTTTGGTCAAAATTTACGGAAAAGGTCATAATTTTTGTTCTTGTTTGATTTAGACATCTAAGACTTTAATAATAATTTATATTATATTTTCTCACTCTTTAATTTCTTAATTTATATTAGACAAAGAATTCACTTCTAAAAAAAACAAAAAAGAAAGTGAACAAGCCATTAAATCCTCAATTTCCGTTCCACATCTCACTTTAATTATTTTGTTCTTAAAAAAATATTTTTATCAATATAAATAAAGAATTAATGTTTTCAAAAGAAAGATAAGACTAAATTGTAATTCATCTTTTTTTAGTTGAACAAAGAATAAGATCGAAACTTATTATTCAGAAATTGAACATGACAGATACAAACTTATAAAGTTGAAATATTAATTTCTTATCATTAATATACTAAAATGCTAAGAGCATATAATGAAATCGTTGTCTGTTTGTCAACTTTTCTCATTTTTTTTAATGTGAGATCATCCATGTGTATTTAAAGATTTGTTTTTGTTTACCAATTTTAATTTAAATCTCAAAATCTCATCCATTTTAAATAAAGGTTCTTAACTAGATTTTGAACATTTGGTAACATTAAATCAATTTTCTTTTTTGGTGAGAATATTACAATGAGGATCGAAAGTCAGTGGTGCAGTTGGTTATCTTGTCTGGTGTTAATCCATTTCAACTCCACGGTCACGAGTTCGAACCCGGAAATCGGTATTTGACTCTCATATTATTTGAGAGTAGTTGTACCCTCTATGTAGGGTTTCCCCCACTATGTACTAAAAAAAAAGAAGAATATTACATTGAGGTTAATCGGCAATCACTAAAAAATCCAACTTTGAGAAAATAATTTTATTTTGGAAGCAAGAAAATTCTTCCGATCAATAGCCAATGTGTGTGTTTAAAAAAAAAAGGAAAAAAGAAAATAAAAGAAAAATAATATTATTTATTTATTTTTTAATTTTTTGAGTACACAGTGGGGGAGGAGAACAACAAACAGTGCATAGAGGATACAACTACTCTCAAACAATATGAGAGTTAGATACCGATTTCCAGGCACGAACACGTGACCATGGAGTTGAAATGAATTAACACGAGACTAACAATATTATTGATTTCAACCACTAACCTCTTTTGATTATTGATTATACATCAAATGAAGTATATGCATTGAACTTCAATTTACAAAAGGAGATGGAAAACTAATATTATTTGTTCTAATTTTCAAACACGTCATTAATAAGCTTTTCCAAATGCAATTTGAAATAAAAGGGAATGGAAAAAAGAAAAAAAAATTAATAAATAAAGTTGGAAATTAATGATTCAAATCAATGCTCATGAAACCATTTGAATGACAGCACATTAATATACCCACGGACGTCCTTTAATTCCAAAAGAATATTTTTGTGTCAATTATATAATTATTCTCAACTATATAAATGAAACCCACGTAAATTTAATAATTGATATAAACCTATTTATGTCGTATTCTTATTATTGCCACTAAATTATAGAGTATTCTTAAAAGTAGAGACAGAAAATGTTGGTATTTCGCGAGAGAGAATATTTAATTCACAAATTTATACAAGATCAAGTTCATTCTAACATGGCCATATGAAGAGTAATAACATCATGACATCAATCTACATCCCATCTGTTGTTGAAATTCAAAAAATAATAATAATAAAAAAATTATGAAACATGAATTTTGGGAACTTCAGATTTCATTTAAGATTTATAGGAAAATTATACTAATGGGTTTTTTCAAAAAAACAAAATGTATAAATACTGAGGACTATATTTACTAATTTCTTAAAAAGTGATCATGCATAATCTTTTTGCTAAATTTGACTAATATTTCAAGTTTTCCTATTTATATTATGTTCTATAACTATATTTCAGCTTTTACTTTACGTTCACTCTCACATATATATATATATATATATATATTGGAATTTATGTATGGATAAAAGTTCTAATATTTTAACCTTCCTGAATTGAAATTTTAATGCATAAACCAATTAAATGATGCTCAATATTAGATTTTCATCATATCACACCTAAATTTTAACTTGAATTAAAATTTGATAAAATTATTGATCCTAATATTTAAAAATTATATATAAATCCAAATTTTTATAATATTTATGTACCGATAAACTTAAGTTTATATTAATTTATTTTTTACTTCTTAAAATAAAATTAACTCATAACAATAAGAGTCGACATTATTCTTACTTATATATTGTAGATCTTTCCTACTCGTAAACGATATGCACGAATATAAATATATACATATCATCAAAGATGCTTTGTTATGCAAATGAGAAGAACATGAAATAAGAATAGGGGGAATTAATGTAGGACCTGAAGGCCATGTTGAGGTTGGATCAAGTTTCAGGTTCCATGAATTCTGATTCTTTCCCAATGTCCAAATAATTCCAATTTATATCTTCCTACCAATTAATTAAAATGTCTTTCGATCTTTTTCTTTTTAATCATACAAAACAAAAAAAACAATTAATATATATTGTCGTCTATATATAACTTTTTAAGTTTTCCTATGTAATTGATAGGGCTATTTGGCTGTTTTTTCTTGTTTATTAATTATTATTATTCGTTACCGCCCTTCAAGTGGACTGACCTGTTTTCAATGCAAATATGCTCAATGAAACTATAGTTTTTATTTTGTAATTTATAATTTCAAATATTATTGGGTTTGTCGTTCTATTTTATTTTTTTAAACCTTTTAAATATTCAATTTAATTTATGAACTTTTAAATATTTAATTTTAATTTTGAAATTTTTAAATAAAAGGTTTAAAATAAATACTTTTAATGTATTTAAAGATAATATTAATAAAAGTTAGTTTAACCATATAAGCAAAGATAAAATGTTAATATATTTCTAAATTTATAAGAAAATATGGTAATCTTTTTTAAATTAAAAAAACTAACACAATTTCCAAAAAGGTCCAAGTTAAATTTAGTATTTTTTATATAAAAAAAAAGAGGATAAATTGAACATTGCATTTGAGCCATTAAAATGGAATAAACTTAAATTTTTTAAGTTTAAAATTAAACGTTTAAAATTCTAAGAATGTAAATGGAACAAAACTCAAAATGTAAAATCAAAAGCTAATTTATATAAACTTTTTTAAATAAAGAAAAAAGAAAACAGAAAACTTTTTGAGTGGGTATTTGTTGGGTTGTTTTTCTGTTTGGTCTCGGAGAAAATGATTTTCAATATGAATCAAGCTCTGATTCACCCATTGCTGCACATGACATGTTCCACTCCTTAATTAAATTCTATATCATCCTCTTGCAATTTAATAATACCAATTCCTATTCAAATATATTACAAATTCTAGATTCCAACACCTTCATTTTATAATTCATAAAATATTTATAACAAAATAAAGCAAGATCACGTCTATATACTTGCATTTTGAGCTAGTATAACAATGGATTCCTCCTTTTTTCAAAAAATAAAAAAATAAAAAATAATAATAATTCCTCCTCGTCAATAAATGCAAACAAAAAATAAAAGTAATAAAATGTTTTAATTTTTAATTGTACTATATTAAGTAGGGGGTGAACATGAGTTAAGATGATTAGATTAAAAAGATCGATTGAACCAACCTATATTTTTGGGTTGATGAATTCATGAATTAGTTCACATTATATATATTTGAGCAACTCCAAAACAATCTATATATTTTTAAGTTACGATCATTAAGTTGGTCTTTTTATTTTTAATTCAAATATATTTATTACTTATTTTCAAATTTTATAAAAATTAATATAATGAATTTAATTTATATCATTATATATATTATAAGGACTTTCAAACATATTTTAAAGAACATTGGATGGTACGAGTCCATAAATATTAATTAAATCAAATAAATATAACCATACATACATATATATATATATATTAGGTTATAATTTTTTTTAAAAATATTTTTTAAAATTAATTAGGCAATCTAAATTAATTTAAAGTCAATATGAACCAATTCAATTTAAGAATATTTATTTAAATTCAACCCAATTCAAATAAATTTATGTAACTCGACCTAGTCCGTCAAATTGATTTTAGTTGACTTAAATTATTGATGTTGCTAGATTATTTGAATACTTTAAAATTAAGGATTAATCATAAATCATATATCATCTCAATTCAACTATATTATAATTTATCACAAAATATTATATTATTACAGTATACTGATGATACTGGACTGTGGCTAGTGATGGAAATTGGGATGGCATTGTTGTCGGCAATACTATACCACTTTTGTTAGAAGCAAGCTTTTGTCAATATTCATGCACTTCAAAATGAAAATATAATTAATTTGTTCAAAAACAAATTAAATAAATATACAATCAATTGGTGTCTATAATTCCAAAAAAAATAAAAATAATAACCAACTTAAAAGCAACTTAACTTCCTTTCTTTAACAACCATAATCACCTAAAAATGCTTCCACTTTTGGGTCTTAGAGCTTGCCTTTGCATTGCCTTTGGCCCCACATATCTAAACATGCATTTCCCTTTCCACATCATTCTATTTACTCGTCATTATATCATACAAATCAATTCATACTCTAACTAATCAATTACTAATACTAATAGGTCTTTGTTGAAATGAACGATGGTCTGATGATTTCATTGTTAAGTGAAAATTCAGTTTAACACTATCATTATAGATTCGATCACGATAATCAATATTTGGATCTCATTTGTTTGAGACTGGTAGTGCCCTCTTTTTTATAAGGTTTCTGATCTCCCTCCCTCAACTCGTACTAAAAAAAATTAACAGGTGGCGTGAAAAATATAATTTATTTGATATGATAATGTTAATATGTCATAATTTACTAGGTAAAAATAAGTCTAAATCTTTTTTGTAAGCTCAACTACAATTATTCGTAAATTTTATTGGACAGAATACTCATTTGAATTTAATTGGCTCTCATGTCATATCAGATATTATATGGTTATATTGGATAATCAATTTTAATGAGAGAAGTAGCTCATTTATCTTACGAATTGTTAAGGGCTCGTTTGGTAACGTTTCTGTTTTTTTTTTTTTTTTTTTTTAGAAACAGACATGTTTGGTAATTGTTCTCATTTCTTGTTTGAGTTTTTCTTGATCTGTTTCTACTTGTTTGTGTTCCTTTTATTGTTATTCTCTTTATATTAAACTGTTCCACGTGGGTTCCATTTTTAGCCTTTGGCAATGATGGTAAGTGAGAAGCAATTGTAGTTTCATTCATTCAAGACAACATAGGTTCAATTCCCCCATGTGTAATTTTTTTTTTCTCTTTAATTTTTTTTTTCAGTTTTAATTTTTAAAAATCAACTTTTTCAAATTTAATTCGGTTAAATATATATTTATATATTATTTGAATTCATAAAATCAAAATATTAATATTTTTATATCATTTCAATTACTTTTTATACATAATTTATTTATTATTTTAATTTCAATGTATGATAACTTGTATTTTTTAACATAAATCATTTGTTATGTTAATTTTAATATATACTCATTTTTTATGTAATATCTATAAATGATAATATTTATATTTCTATAATATTCATTTAAATATATATACTAGTTTTATATAAGAATTTTGATGGATTAGCAAAAAAAAAATTAAAATTAAAATCCACAAATATCGAAAGCTTAAAAAGAATCAAAATAAAATAAAATCAATCGTGTTAAATTGATAGTTACAAAATTGTTAGACTTCATTCAAACGAAATTGATAGATTGTAAATGAAACTTGGAACTAATAGATTTCAATCAAGTTAAATATTTCATATTTTGTTATATACGAAATACTTTTAAAAATTGGCTATAACTAAAATAATTTGTTATCAACACTAATTTTTCAATTTTATATTTATAAACTATCTTAATTAATTAAGATACAAATAGTATTGATCTAACTCTTTTATTTTATTGTATAATTTTATTACAAATATATAGATACTTAGTATATGTATTTATATCCTATTTATTTATAATTTGATACTGATTGTAAGGGACCGACCCGAATGGGGCACTAAATGGGCCCTTATCCCAATGCATGCATTCAAAGTAAAGGACATTTAAACAGACATGATTTCGGATTCCAATTAAAACAAAAACATTCAAAATAACTCCTTTAAAAACTAGACAATTTCCCTGGAACCTGTCCCTGTTTCCAAGCACCTGTTCCAAGATAAATACATTTCCAAAGTTTACTCTGATCAGAGATTTACTAAAAGTCATTCAAAACCTGTTCGAGATACGAAATCTTTGGAATCCACAAAATATTTACAAACATCCTAGGGCTCGTGCCCGACTACATGCATTGGGGAAAACAAAACACACGAGAGTCATAATACAAAAATCGAGTTGGAAGGCTGGGCCCCATGATCACGGCTCCTCCTTCGAGCATCTGTCGCGCACCACGATTACTGTGGAAAACAACAGAATAAGGGTGAGTAACGAATTACTCGGTAAGAATCCCCAACCGGGGTACAATACGATATACATGGTCATCTCGATGAGCGTATGCAAGCTATGAATATAAAACACAGAATAGAGCACATAGCTTAGCCCATACTTGGGCCTCGGATGCCAACTAGGGTCTTAGTCAGGAAATAATATCACCACACAATCCAATATATAAGTCGCCTATACGAGAAACAAGTCGGCCTCGGCGCTTCTCTTTGTCGACGAAAGGTACATCGGCTCAAGATCCCGAGGAGCTCTCGGTCGGTTGTTGTAATGAGCGTAAACATGCACCGCGCGTGCTCTGGACGACACCATGGGGTGCCGGGTCAGAGGCAAGTTTGCCCATGTCCGATCACCACGCCTAACTAATTCTTTGGATCGGTGTCACCGACATAGGGGTGTGAGACACGGACACGTAAACTATGTCGGCTGAACCACCGCACCGAGGCTAAGAAGCGGGTCGTGGTAGGCTTACACCAAGAAGCCGCCCTTACCTTAACAGTGGCAATCGGGGCTACTGACCGAACACGCCGAGGACGTGCCGATCGCCGGGGCGAGGCAATGCCAAGTCATCATCCCGACGGTTGGGGCATTTAACGATCGCCACCCTCACCCAAGATTGCGGGGCCTACCGCTCGGGTTAGCTAATCCTCACGGGGTCCGGGGCGGAATGACTTGCTCGGACGTCTACGCCATGGATGCAAGTACTTTATGCATCGGGCCCGGATGATGCTATCTACCGCAATTCTAACTGCCGCCTAGCAATCAGCAAACAAATCCATAAAATCCAATACATGCTCAATAAGAATACAACGAGCCTAGCATGATACTACGAAGCAAGGAACAGATACGAGCATGCTAGAGAGGAACAACCTAGCATGGATTAACATGAGAATTAAACCAGGAAAATCATGCTAATCGGGAATTCAGAATAGATTACCTAGCTACACATGTCAATAAACACAAACAAGCAGTCAATCAGCAATCACATATAATATCGCAGGGTCCACACAACTCCGGTAAGAAATCTTTACCTTGGTCGGGGACGAATTCACGGAAACCTAGGCTGCGAACGAACCCGAACTAGCTACCGGGAACCTAACAAGCACAACACAATTACACACAATATCTAAATTAAATTAAATAAAATAAAATAATTCGGCTCGGCTCTCACTCGGCTCGGCTTGGCTTGGCGGCTCGGCTCTGCAGCAGGACACGCGACGCGGCGCTGGGGCGCGGCTTGGCGACACGGCTCGGCGGCACGGCTCGGCGACAGGCGCACGGACACGTGGCTGAGTCGTGCCTGCCAGCGCGGCGATGCAGAGGCGCGAGGGCGCGCGCGCGGTGTCTGTGGCGAGACTTCGGCGGCACTCGCGCAAAGCGATCGAGCACGAAAACAGGTGAAGGAGACAACCCAAAATCGAACGATCCACGGGGATTCGACGAGCGATTCTTTGATGGAGAACTTCCCTACACTAGCTGCACACAAACCACCCAGAAAATCACTTCACCACGGCCGTGAAACGAAGCCCGGAAGAAGGGGGCTCGGAACGAAGAAGAGAAGAAGAAAGGAAGGAAAACTTACCTTCAGCCCGGAAAAGGATCGACCTCAGAGCTGGGGAAGACAACCACGATCGATTCGAGTGGAGAGAAGGCGAAATCGCGGAAATCGCCGATCGGTCGAAGGAGAAACGAAGGAGAATTCGCGAGGAAGAAGAAGCAGGCGAGCTCGCTTTATATGAAAATCCCACTGCGCACGGCATATACACCAAATCGCGCGCGTAGATTAACAAACACGCCCAGTGGCTCGGCTGGCAGCGCCCCTTGCCTAGCACGCGACACGTCCCTGGTTTGAATCTCACTCGACGCGCTAGGCCCTGTCGGCCCGACCCAAAAATTACCAAAATGTCCCTGGCCCTCCCGGGAAGACCGGGATGAAATTTCCGGGCCGTTACACTGATTGCATTGTATTATTTTATATTATATATTAAGAAATTAAAAAAAAAAAAAAACTAAAAACAAGAAATGGTTAAACATGTTTGTTTTTGTTTCCTATTTTTTTTTTAAGAAATAAGAAACAGAAGTTATCAAAAACATTCTTATTTTTTATTCTAAGAAATCAAGAGACAAGAAATAAGAAACAATAACTGAGAAACGAGAAACAAGATCGTTACTAAACGATGCCTAAGATATCTCTTCACTTTCCAATATCATCGAACAAAATGCCATTAGTTTGAATTTCAATTTTTTAAAATTTCTAATATTGAAGGACATAAAAATAATTATTATTTGTATTTTATTTAATAATATTGATGTACGTCTGTCCTCTAATTTAATCATTTTGATCGATTAACCGTTCAAACGTGTTGAACTGAAAGAAAAGAGAAAGAAAAAGGGGGGAAAATCAGTTCAAATGTGTTATTTAAAAAAGTAAATTTTAAATTACAAACAGATAATATTATACAGAAATTGTTTATGAACCATATAATTTTTTTTTCCAACATAATAATAACAATAATAGTAAGAGCTTTTTGAGCGACATTTTATACGTTTTTTTTTACTTTTCAAAAATATATATATATATATATATATATATATATATATATATATATATATATATATATATATATATATATATATATATATATGTGTGTGTGTGTGTTTTCATTTTAAAAATTATATTCACTTAGTAGGACTTTAAAAAAATCATAAAATTTTGATTTTTCCATAAAGTAAAGAAAATGTATAAAAACAAAATTCTTATATTATCGCCATAACAATAGTAATAACCTGCACCCAAAGGAAAATTTGATCAATAAAAGGAAAAATATGGTTTGGAAATTGGAATCATGGAAAGAAAAAAGAAAACAGAAAATAAGACTATTATCATCCTGATAAATTATTAAAGCAGTATAATTATTATTTTTATTTTTTTTTGAGAAAAGTATAATTATTATTTTAAAAATAATTGGCTGTAGCATTTTTTTTAGAAATGTCTATTTATAGCATAAATTTGGATGTTTTTTTTCTTCATATCTCTTAAATAAAGACTTTTTTTTGTAGATTTCAAAAAAAGGAATATTTTCTTTATATTTATTGAAAATTATATGTGATATTGATTAAAAACTATTTGTGGTATATATATATATATATATATATATATTTTTTGAGAATGAAACTATTTGTGGTATTAATTGTTCAGAATAACTCATAATATTTTTTCATTGGAATTCAATTCAATTCAAGAACATAAATAACTCAATTCAACTTGCTAAGTTGAGTAGTGTTGATTGAATTATTGAGCTAGTCAAGTTTTTCAAACACCTTCAAATATAAGGTATATGTCTTGGATGATTGGATGTTGAAACTGCACTACAATTTAATCAAATCCACATGTAATTATAAGGCTATCATGTACTGACAGAATCTAAAACTTCGAAATCACCTATAATCTGTTGAAAATTTATTTTTAAAATTCATTTCGTTCTTCAGGATATATATATATATATATATATATATATATATATATATATATATATATAACCAGATTAAATTTTAGAAACTACTAAGTTAAATTTTAGAAACTACTAAGTTAAATTTTAGAAACTACTAAGTTATTTTTTTTTATTGAACAATGGAAGATTCAAACTTATAAGGTATAAGATGGAGCTTCAAATCTACTCTTACAAATATAAATATATCGAAAATATATTGGACTTTTTTTTTTACTTGAAGCACAAAGGATATTGAATATTTACTTTGTAACCGTCCCAAAAATTATTTTTTGAATAAAAAATAAAGGATTTTGCCTGTATAACAAAAAAGACAAAATATTTCTAGTTATAGCACAAAATCAAAATTAATTCATTTGTAGCAATAAAATTTAAATTGAGTTTTATTAGTGATAGAATTCAATCAATGATACACTTATTCTATCATTACTTGAGTTTTCTATCAATAATAGAAATCCAAATTGAATTTTATCACTAGTTGAGTGATAGAAATTAATGTGTTATAGATGAATTATTTTAAAAATTATGCGGCAAATATAATATAAGAGGTAAAATGGGCTGCTGATGGTAAATTCTCCAAAAAAAATAATAATAACTTACTATTTATCCTCTATAAATAATCGGGTTCTCCATATAAATATAATAAAATTGTACACATTATTTTAGATTAATCATACATAATGACATAATATTACATGTAAACAACAAAATGTGGTTATATCCGAAAATACTTATTTTTATTGAATTCCACTTACCTTTAGAATATGGCTCGTAGCATTATGATCATTTTTCTTTTTTCATATTGATAATAATATGAAGGGTGTGCTCTGTGTAGCATAGGAACACGTGCCCTCAAATACTTATTATATTATAGAGATATAATTGGAGACTTTTGAAAAAAAAAATTTAAATAGAGACAATTTTTATTGTTATTATGTATTACATGGTAAATAGTTGTGTTTTAATCTTTAAAAAAATGGTAAATAGTTAATTTTGTGTTCCAGTCCCAAATGTTATTGAACTTATAAGAAAAAAAATAAAAATAAAAATCAAGAAGACATGATTATATATATATATATTAGTATATATTGAGAGAGGGTGACAAATACCGATTCTCGGCCTTATATCTATGAGGTTGATGTTGAACTGATTTACAACCAAATAATGAAATCATGCACGACTGATCCATTCGGTAAGACATGATTATATCTGTTTGACGTTATCACATTAAATGTGGATAATATTTATTTTTGTTTTATATAGAAATCTGGATTTAGAAAAACAAAGGTACCCTATATATCTAAGAAAATTGTCCCCTTTGTAATTTATATTGTGGTATGGTTGATCTTCCAAGTATTAAATTGTTAAGGTGAAATAGTAAAAAAGAAGCAATAATTGGAGCATAAGAAAGGGTGGAGGAAGTTAAATCAATAAAAAGAAAGAAATGACATGTGATTCCATTGGGGTGTGAAATTGAAGTGACACTAAATTTTATTCATCTTTGTTTGTTTGTTTTTTACAGGTTCATTACTCTCATCCACAACTTTCTGTGGATGCTTCTCCAAAAATATGTTCAAAACCACCTTTGTACTTTCCTATTTTGTTCTTTTACATAAATATAATTTCAAAGTAGTTAACATCTAATTTAACAAGGTTGAGGCATTGGTTTTTTTTTTTTAATGATAAATGATGAGTTATTTTAAATACTATAAATTGTACTTAAAAGTATAATTTTAATTCTCTTTGAAGTTTATTCTATTTTAATGGTGAAACTTTCAAAATTTTAATTTATATATTTATATATTTATAAAAAAAAACTTAAAATTGGTATATACAATAAATTGAAATTAATATTTAGTTTAATAATATTAATAATTTTAATATTATCAAAGATAAAATGTGAATATATTTTTTTCAAAAAAGTTATAGAGATAGTAATGTTTTTTTTAAGAAAAATAAAAATAAAAATTTTAAAGACCAATTTTAAGTTTTTATTTTTTTACCCATAATTTTCCAGGGATTGAAAAATAATAAATCTCAAAATGTAGGGAATAAAATTGAAAATTTGAAAGTTTGGAGACTAAAATGGAACAAGACTTAAAGTTTAGGAATTAAAATTGGACTTTTTTAAATTGGAGAACTAAAATGAAAAAAATTTCAAAATTCAAGAACTAAAATGTGAATTTTGGAAGTTCATTGTCCAAAATGAAATAAATCTCAAAGTTGTGAGACTAATATTTTACATTAAATAGTATTTTTTATGTGTATGTTATTATAATATAAGTTATATAATAAACAACGTATAGATACATATGTTATTATAATATGGAAGAAAAAACTTAAACAACATTGAAACTTGAAAGAGTATACTTTGAGTTTGATGCCATTGTTGTAATTGGATCAAAATCAAAAGTCATTCTGTTTTGAAAATTCTCCTCCACTTCCTTCCAATCCCCACTCCCAACTTGCAAGAATCTTTTTTTTTTTGTTTAAACAAATTAAAAAAAAATGAAAATTGTTTGATTAAATAAGCTTATTTAACAACTATTTAGGTGAATATTCAATTTTATAGTCCTATTTTAAGCAGACAACTTATACATACCATTTTTTTTAAATTTTTTTTGAGATTTAATACACCAGCTATTATATTATAAATCTTGTTCACATTGGAACTTGTTTTAAAACAAAGAATTATTTTACAAATATAAAAATGAACAATTGTAATTTGGTTGCCGCAGCCTAGAATCATATTCTTCTTTTTATTTTATTTATTTTATTTTTTTAAGGATTTATTTGCACCTATAATTTAATCAACCTCCCCCTTCTATCAATTGGAAGCAGAATTTGTTCCAATTCCACTTTAAAAGGACCACCAACTACCAGTGAATATCAAGCCTAAATTCACAACCCACCTTTTTTTCATTACCAACGTTTTTCTTAATATATTTATTTATTTATTTATACGTTTTAGTGAATATCAACTTGTTCATATTCTTGTAATATTATATTATATCTTAAAGGACAATACACTATGCAACATATGAAAATGGATTATATAGCATTCGTGGATTCCATTATCAAGATGATATTTGTGTGCAAAATTTAACTTATGTTAATCTAGGTGAAAAATATGAAATAAAAAATATACCAATTACATATTTTGAATCAAATTATATATTAGAGAAAAAAAAACTCAATTAGGGCTTACGAGATTCATGGATGGGCCACGAGAATCGGAAAGTACTGACACTGTCGTGGAACAATTTTGGGCCATCTGAAAGGCCCAACAACTTTGTTGGTCCATTCTTAAAAAGGGCTTCTGACCCATCAAGCTTACCACTTTCTTCCCGTTTAAAGTTTATATATATATATATATAATTTTTTATTTGGCTAAATTTAAATGGTGGAAAAAATACATTATTAGTCCTTACATTTGTTTGGAGTGTAGTGTCAATTTGGTCCACAATTTTCAAAGGAAACTTTTTTTCCCAAACATTTCAATAATTTTCAATTTTAGTTCTGACATATTTTTTTAAGTTTATTGATTATACTTATTTTCTTTTATAAATTTATCTTACGTCAATATAAAAATAATCAATATAGATGTAATTTTTTTTCTTGCATGTTGGGCGGTGAACTCCCATTTAGACGTTGAGGTGAGCTAAGAGGAATAGTTAACCTAGTAATAGTACTTTATGGACCAAATTGAAATTATATCCTAAATAATTGAAATGCTAGAAATAAAAGCTGAATATTTGTTAATTGTCATGAATAAATTTATTTTATTTTAAAATATACGGACAAATGCCCTCTATCAGGTTTTTGTTGGTCTCCCCTCGGGCATTACAGATTTGTTTCTCCCCTATGGAAAAACGTGTCTTGCTAGGGGAATGTGTCAACATTCTTTATAAGGAGTACTTCGTTCCCCTTCCCAACCAATGTGTGATTCCCTTATGGGTTTCCACCTCCCCTAGAGGTCCAGCGATGACTTTGATACCATCTGTAACAGTCATCCTGATGGACCCGGCACATCGGGCCGATGCCTGGCTATGATACCATTTGTAACACCGACCCATCGCTAGCGAAGATATTGTCCGCTTCGGCCCACTGGCCTCACGAAATTGTTTCTTCTCAAAGGGGGAAAACGCGTCTTGCTAGAGAAAGATATCCACACCCTTTATAAGGAGTGCTTCGTTCCCCTTCCCAACCGATACGAGATTCCCCTATGAATTTCCACCTCCTCTTAGAGGTCCAGCGTCCTCATGGACCCGGCACATCGGCCCGATGCCTAGCTCTGATACCATCTGTAGCTAATATGAGTAGAAATTTAAATACAGATTGAAATATTACAATTAATTAAACATTTTTTTTTATATACGCACACCTCAACAAATGTCACTAGATATATATTAAACTTATTACCTTAAGCATCTTAAAATCCTCTTAGTCGAAAAAAAAGACCTTTTCTTCTTCTGGTCACTGGTTAGAAAATCCAATGTCTAAGTTTATTAACCTTATAGTCATTAAAAATATTTTTTCCTCAAAGTAAAATGTAGATCAACTAACATAAAAGAATTCAAAACAACAAAAAGAGAATATCTTGAGAAATATTCGAAAGTTACGAAAGTTTACGAATTATTATTAATGTTTGAAAAGTAAAGTGATCACGACTCCACTTAGGTTGTTATTAATAAAGGAAACACCCATTTACTCTGCTATTAATTATTATTGATCATCATTTTGATATTTTCTTTTCTACAATTTCTTTATGCTAAAAATTTAGTAAAACAGAAAAAATAATAACACAGCCAGTAAAGTGTATCTATGACAGGAGATTGTGAATTTAAGTTTTTCTATCTTAATTATTTAACTAAAAATTATTTTTTAAACAAAAAAAGCAAAATAACAGAAGAATTAACATAACTGTAAACATATGATTAAGAAATTATGAATTCAAATCTAAATTTATCTATATAAAATAAAAAACACTATTTAAATGAAGCCACAAACAAAGGGTTAACAAAAATGACAAACATAACTCTAAAAAATCATAGTGGAAGGGAGAGTAAAATATGAACAAAATAAAATTACAATATCCAAAATTTTAAGGAAAAAAAAAAATAAATAAACCTGCAAACTATTTAATTCTTTGTGGCATGTCGCCAAATACGGCGTCGTTTCGTAAGTCCAATGAAAGTAATCTGTCTCGAATATTGAAGCAAAAGCACTTGATAATAAACTCTTTCGACCTAGTGTCATACATTTAAATGTCGTTAAAATTATTTCCATTTTTCAACCATAATTCAACCTAATCTCTTGCCACGTATATATTAAAATCACTCTTCAATTATTGTTAGAAGTATTTTTAACCCAATATTAACTTTGAAAAACAAATAAGAAAAAGACAATTTAATTCTGAGTATTGTTAAGTAGTATCAACTTTTACTGAATTTAATTGTTGTAAAATTACATCTCAATCTTATAAAATGCAGCTATTCTTACTTTAAAAAGTAATGCAATTCCAATCATCTAAGTTTCGGTTCAAACCATCATTGAAAATATATTTTCAATTTTTTTTAATAGAATATAAAACACATGTATATAATACAAACTTGATAAGAATTTATAGATTACAAAATACTCATATAATACAAATTTGATAAGATCTTAAAGAAAACATTAGTGGTAATTTATTGTGAATTTACCTAGACTCTTCTATTAAATTTGCACAGTGATTTTTTTAGCTAATTTATTTTTTTGAAATATATATAAAGATTAAGATTATATACATCTTTAACTCATTGTTTGGACTAAAAAGATGCTCTTTGAATTTTTTGTTTAAATCACAAAAAATTGTGACATAATTCTATCAGTTTGGAAACACCGATCTTATGATTAATTTTCATAATACATCACTTGAATTACGCTAAATTTGCTTTTAAATAATAAATTGACTCAAAGGGAAATAGTAATGGTTTGCTTTCTTTTTTTCTGCAATAGTGTAGAAAGCTAATTTCATAAACAATAAACTTCTACCAATAAATAATGAACAGATGACTTTTGTCCTTTTCTATTTTCTTTTTTGAAAAGTAACCTTTTCTAATGGAATGATACAAAAAGAAAACATCACCATATTCATTATGTTGCTGCTTGGACATAATGGATGAGCTGGTTTCTTTCTTTTACATTTGTCCTCAAAACTTGGTTGTAGGATTAAGAATATTTTATAATAATAATAATTTATTTAGAGGTTAATTTTTTAGTATTATCATTAATACTAATGATTATAGTTATTAATTTTTTTAAAAATTAATAATTATTTTCTAAATTTGATTAATATATTTTTTTTTTTACTTTCAAAGAATTTGGCCAACTCCAACCCCGGCCCATTACCTTGAACTCGAGGTCAACCTCTTTTCTTTTTTCCTTTTGAGTATAAATTGGAGCAGATGACTACAAATCTTATATCGAGAATACTACTACAGCTGAATAATTGAAAGTTAAATATCAATCTTTAGAATCATTACCACTAAATAATAAAATAAAACATGCCATCAACTCATTTAGTCAAATTTTTTTTTTATTACAATAGTCGAGAATGGAAGACTCAAACCTAAGGCCATTAATTTAGTCATTAGGTGTCTATTAATGTGGCCGAGCTATGACAAACTTCTTTTCCTTTAAACCATACCTTAATATCTTCTCAGAGAAAGAAGTAATAATACAAGCTCACAAGTCTTGCTCTTTTTCCACACAGAGCAAATGACAAAGGTAATTTCTGTATAATAGGTTCAAATTTATTAACATATTAGACAAAACTGAAAATTTGGTGACAAGTTAAATTTTAAAGATTTCTTAAATAAAAAATTTGAAGTTCAAAATTAAAAGTTTTGTCAACAAGCACAATAATCATCCATCATAAAAGTAGCCTACAAAAAAGCAATTTAACTAACTTATTTACATGAAATATAATTTATTAACTAAAATGTCATGCATTCCCATTCTCACTTTATTTATTATTGAACTAAAAATGTGAAAGTAATCCTTAAAATACGAGCAAGCTGGTGTACAGAGTCTAATTCTCCTATTTCCATTACCCTTTCCCTACTGCCAAAAAAAAAAATGGAACGTAAGACGTAAATTTTTCATAAAAAAATCTAATGATGAAAGTAATTATTTTGAATGATTAAAAATTAAAATTATCATAATAGTTTGTTTGAATATGAAATTTTGTAGAGGGAATTGCATGCAATAACTCATTTAAATATAGATTTTATAGATGAATAACATGCAATTGTTCGTTTGAACGTAAATTTTGGGGAGAAGTTACCAAGGATAGAAATGAGTGAGTTTGAAATAGAAAATTATTTTATTTTAAATGATTAAAAATAAGTTATATATTACAATAATTGGTATGAATGTAAATTTTCTAATTAAAAGTTAAAAAATACCCGCGTAGTCCAATTTTGATTGCCTTCTATTCTTGTGTAGTTTAATGCCTATGAAATTGTTAGTCCGTTTTATGATAGGCTCCATTGATTATATTAAATTCAGTAATATCCTTAGATATTAGATGTCTATCCTCTACTCTTGAAAATATTAGAGTTTTTTATTGTAATAAGTTTTTGTAATAGAGTTGTTGATAGTCCAACAATTATTCTTTTAATTGGAACGCTTTTTGAAGGAAAATTTTAATTTTTGAAAGGGAAATCTCTCCACTTGAAGTGGCATTATTTGGGGGTGGAAAAAGATTTTTTTTTATATCATGGAAAAAGATTGTATTTAAAAAAACAAAGATTGTATTGAATTGTCTGCTAGTTGGTTAATGAATAGCTGTGTTCCAAAAGAAAAAAAAAATCAGTTTTTCCATTTATAGAACATTCATCTTTTTAATTCCCGAAAGTATATTCAGTATCAATTCATTTCGCGCCTTAAATGCCGATTGGCTCATTTTGAACATTCATCTTTTGGTCACACGTGTCCAAATCATACCGCACCACGTTTCGTCTTCCAAAAGTCCAATTTGCCCTCCAAAACATCGACAAGTTTCAGAACAGTCGCGAAGAACAGGGGTAGTATCGTCTTTTTGATTAGATATCCCATTTATTTAATCGTCCCCCTCGTTTGCAAGTTTTTTGAAGACACAGAATCTGTGCTGTGTGTGATCATTTGTCTGATTCAGCAAAAGAAATGGCGTTTGTTTCTCAATTCATTCAACTTCCGTGCAAGACTTTTTCGCTGAATCCGCCGCAGCCGATTTCTAAACCCTCGATTTTTCCGATAAGTTCGATTGGGAGACCGGCAGCGGCGGCGATCTCGGCCAGATCTGCGTTCAAGGTTCGTGCGGCGGAGAGCGACGAGGAGTGGGGATCGGAGAGTGTGTCGGTGGCCGAAGAGGAGGCGCCGGTGGAGAAATCGGAGGTTTCTGATCTGAAGAAGGCGTTGGTGGATTCGTTTTCCGGGAGGGATCGAGGATTGGGAGCGAGTAGCGAAAGTAGGGCGGAGATTGGGGAGCTGATTGCGCAACTGGAGGCGAAGAATCCAACTCCAGCTCCTACTGAGGCTCTGTCTTTGCTTAATGGCAAATGGATTCTTGCGTAAGTTCTCTCGATTTCGGCTTCATACTATTAACCTAGTTGGTTATTTCTCTGATTGGGGGATTTATAAGGATTTCCTGTTTATGCTATGTGAATGAGCTTCGTACTTAGGAACGAGTTTAATTTACTCGTAAAATAACATTTTGGTCCTTTGTCGAACATAATTTCGCCGGAGAACTTTGAGATTTTTTTAAGGGAACAGATGTTTTTTAGTTCCATTTGGATCTTAAAGTTTTTTAAAAAATGTTTACTTTTCTTTAAAACATTTACATCTTTCACTATAAATTTTAAAATATTTAGAAATATGTTAACCATTTGTCTTATTAAAATTAGGAAATTTATTTTTAGTGTCACATTCCCTCTTGTTTCTAAAATAATTCATGCACATGATTTTCTACGAGTGATTTTGTATGATTTTTAGTGATAGAATGAGTCTAGAATTTAATTAGTGATAGAATTCAACTAATAATAGATCTCTATTCACTAATTGAATTTTATTGGTGATAACACTCAGATTGAATTTTCTGTTACAAATGAATTAGTTTTGATTTTGTACTATGGATAAAAATACTTTACCTTTTTTACTATACATGCAAAATTCCCTTAAAATTATTAACATTATTGAATCTTTTTTTTATTAATATTAATTTCAAATTTATTATAAAGAATTTCAAATTTACTATACGGATTATTTTTAATTTTTTTTTTGAAATTAAAAAGACTAAAATTAGGTTTTTGAAAGTTTAAGTATTAAAATAGAATAAATCTCAAAATTTAAAGTTTAGAAAACAAAATTGAACACAACAATCTAATCAAGTCTCAAGAAAATTGTCTTGACGTCTGGCCTTGCAAACCTACATATTTTGTTAAACATTAGTGGTAATTTCTGATAGTTGTTGATTTTGGAGATCATATCCACCTTCTATGTGGCGTTGTAACTTCAGATGTAAATGTCTGATTGCTACAATGAGTTAAACTACATTGTTATGCATCAGATTCATACCTATGTGCAGTTTTAAAAAAAGAGAGATTCGTACCTGTGGGGGCATTTAGGATGTTACGAAAAAAGGATCAATATTAGGGGAATAATTCATATCTCTTTTGGACTCTCCCACTTTTCGATGGTGGTTCTTTCGGATCTCAATTTCATTTTTATTGGACCGATACCCGTTTGGGTTTTATGGGCTCTGATACCATATTAGAAATTTGTTGGGATTTTGGCAAAATATTAAAAGTGAATTTGTCCCACATCGGAAAGATGCAAGGTAGTGGTGTGCTTCAAACACTATAAAAGGAGCATAAGACTTTGGTTTCAAAGTATCCCAGTCAAAGCACTTTAAGCTTTGTGATTGACTCTAGTTAAATTCATTTTGTAGTTTCTTGTGGAGAGTGGGCAAATGATGTGAGTAGTATAAGTTTTTAAGAGAGTGCTTTTGTAATTGGGGTCGGGGAGAGAATTTTGTGTGATTGTTGCAATTTTTCACATAGTGGAAGTTCTTTATGTCAGTGATTTTTTCTCTAATTTGGAGTTTTTCCACCTAAATTCTTGTGTCATCTGCTTTGTTATTTCTTTTTAATTTCTCAATTATTTTCTGCTTATTCCTGCTGTTATTAGGAAAGGTTGCTGTTATTAGGAAAGGTTTTTTCCCAACAAAAATATGGGGATCCTCTTCAAAACTAATTGGCAATGAGGAGAGTAATCCATATCTCTTTTATATTGATGTTGGACTCTCCCACTTTCCAATGTGGAATATTTGTGAGATCCTAACAATCAAAATTCAAGAATGGTTTGTTAGTTTGTTTTATTAAGGAGATAAGAATAAAATGTTTGGTGAAATGGGGCTTGGTCGAGATCCCTTCTCGCGGACCCTCGACTAAAGTAATATTAGTGCAACATAGTTTAAAGTTATCTAAATATAGGGAAAGAATGTTTTCTTTAATTCTGGTTTATCTGATGGGATTTTATACTTGTGATTGAGGTGGCTGTTGTTGACCTGAAATTTTTTATCTGTTAGCTGAAGTTGCCATCCTTGTTATGCAGTAGTTCTTTTCACCTGAAAACCATGCCTTGTATGTCTAGAAGATAATTGGATAATCTACTACAACTTATTTATTTTCCAAGTCCAAATCTCAGTTTTGAAACTAGAGAAGTAAATGAAAAGAACAAGATGGAATACAACCTACTTACCGTTTGTTAAGATTTGGTAGCTTTCAATTTGATGGTAAAAGACATGATGCCAACTATAGTGTTTCATGCAACTATCAATTGTCATTATCTTAGGATGGTTACCACATTTTTACATTACAAGATTTTGTGATCCTAGGTTTTGTAACATGAATGTTTGGGGTTCCATGTACACATCATTCTCGGGTATGTTCCCATTGTTGTCTAGGAGTACACTTCCATTGGTCAAAGTGGAAGAAATTTCACAGACAATTGATTCAGAGAGCTTCACTGTCCAGAACTCCGTCCTGTTTTCAGGCCCTCTGGCTACCACTTCCATTAGTACTAATGCAAAGTTTGAAGTTCGAAGCCCCCAGCGCGTACAGGTAAGCTAAAACCTACCTTTAAACTGAATGTTGAGGCTTCAATTCAAAACTAATTGATAATGACTGGAGTAAGCCATGTGTCTTATAAATACTATAAAGTATGTTATAAAAGCAGCAATCAACAACCATTCGAAGAATAAAGAAAAGTGAGAGAAGAAGAACAAACACACAGAAATTTACGTGGTTCACTATCGTAGTGTTAGCTAGTCCACAGGTAGAGATGGTGAACAATTGTATTAAGGAGAGGCGAATTACTGATACATCAAGATGATTCATCATTTGGTTCATCAATTTTGGATTTGCTATTTTTTTTATTGAATTGAATACTCGTTGAGTTTAGTGCCTTTAATACCGTATTAGATAACATGAAGTTTTATCTTAAAATCAATTAGTGATGAGAAGAGCCATCTACCTTTCTTATAAAGGTTGCGAACTTGCGAGATGCTCTCACTTTTCTAATGTATGATCCTCAACGTTGTATAAATCCAAAAAAACTTGGATTTTCGTGTCGGTTGGGTCAATCTCAACTCCTTGACTTTATATCCAACTAATATTTATTTTCACACATGTCTATTTTTCCAGATCAAGTTTGAAGAAGGCATCATTAGGACTCCCGAGCTGACGGATTCCATAGTGATACAAGAGAATGTGGAGTTTCTTGGACAAAAGATTGACCTTTCACCATTCAGTGGCATCATATCCTCCATCCAAGACACTGCTTCAAATGTGGCAAAGACAATTTCGAGCCAGCCGCCAATCAAGTTCCCAATCTCGAACACCAGCGCAGAGTCTTGGTTGTTGACTACTTATCTCGACGAAGATCTTCGAATTTCACGAGGAGATGGCGGCAGCGTGTTCGTACTCCTCAAGGAAGGCTGTGATCTTCTATCCCTCTGAATACTATCACTCTGTTTCCAAGAAGAGAATGTAGGTCTTTGAAAGAGTTCATAGAAAAATAAATTATTATCTAAAGATGTTAGTAACCAATTCGAGGTCTCAAAATTATATAAAACTGCAAAAAAAAAAAAAAACAAAAAAACATAGTGGGAAGAATTGAGGAAACAAGGGTTGGGTAAAAAAAAATATTGCCAGAGCACAGTGGCACATGATTGGAAAAATTACGAAAAACATCAAAAGATGTTCGTTGCCTCCACGATCATGAATATTGTCTCGAATTGCACAATTAACCTCCCTCTTGTGGCTTAAAAATATATTACACACTCTTTTCTACACATAAATTTTAGTGAATTTTTCATGAATAGCAAAAATTGATGTCAGAACTTTAAATATAAATGCAGTAAAAACGGATTCAATTACGTTAAATTGATAACTACAAAATTAATAATTGTCAATTAATAAGTTTTTTAACTTCACTAAATGAAATAGATAAGATTCAATTAAATAAAATTTGAAAAAAATAAAATAAAATGGATAAGATTCAATTAAATAATTTTTTTAAAAAAAAAAAAACTTCAATCAAATTAAATATTTTATATTTTGGCTGGTGTTGAACTGACTTACAATAAGATTCATTCACTATTTTGTTACATATTAATTCTCTTTAAAAATTACAAATATATCCCATTCATTCAAATTCTGATTTACTCTATCTCTATTTATGATGTTAGGTTCCATTCACCTATTCCATTTGTAATTTAATCAAAATAATTGTGGACTAGTTTGTGATTAAATTTAAAATTTAGGATCAAAATTGGCTCACCTTGAATCAAATGAAAAAAAGAAAGAAAAAGAAAGTGGGGTCCATGTCTGTAATTTAAATTGTATATCATTTTGTGTGTTTAATAATCAGTAAAAGTATGATTCGAACCACCAGAGGCACGAACAGGACCAAAAATTTCAGAACAAAAAAGGGGTAAGAAATTTTCTCAGGAACCCTAAATTCCGTTGCCGGGCGATTCAATCTGTCTGAACATGAACGAGCTGCTTACAGATGATCTTGTTAGGGTAATCTTCTCCAAACTTCCATTCTCCAATTTGTCGATTTGTAGGATCGTATGTAAAGCTTGGAATGATCTCGTTTTAAACTATGCTTTCGCTTCAAAATTTCACCATAGAAAATCTCTTCTTATCTGCACCTCTGAAATTTTCCCCAATCTCGGACCTGAATCTACGCCTTATTGCAATCCCAAGATACATTCTATGGATTTAGGTACCAACATTAGTTCTGTTGCCACATTCAAGTTCGACGGCGATTGGAGTTCTTTTTATGTTTTTTGTTCCTGCAATGGCTTGCTTTATATTGCAAAATTAACCTATGAGGATTGGTGTGATGGGATATGGAATCCGATGACCAATGAGTTCGTCCAACTTCCCAGGATCGAGGGCGAGGATAGGTACTACTACGGATTTGGTTTCAGCCCCGAGACGAAGCAGTATAAATTGTTTAGGGTTGATTATCATGAATTTGGCACGGAGATAGAGATTTGGAGGTTTGGAATTAGCAATGAATTGCAGTTATGGAAGCGCATTGGGTGGCTGGCTCCCCAGTACTTTGCGGGCGATGGTGCGTATTTGGATGGAGTCATTTATTGGCTTGCAAAAACAGCTCTGGAAGACGAGAATCAGCATGTGTATCTTCTACATGCTCTCGATGTTGAAACGGAAACATTTGAAACTAGTTACCCCTCTGATATTGGACCTTGCACCAACGCTGAGTTTGGTATTCAATTAGTGTCAGTCAATGGCAAGTTAGTAGTGATTATTGGGCCTTGCACCCAGACTGACTTTAGAATTCAACTAAAGTCATTCAATGGCCAGTTAGGTTTGATTATTACAATGTTCGAACCAGTTTGGAAGACTTGTGTGTGGATTATGGGAGCCAAATCCTGGATTAGAGAATTTGTCATTGATATGCCAATTCATAAGCCATCGAAACTCTTCTTTATTGAAGCCTCTAAAGATGAGATTTCCTTACTAATCAATGACGACTTATGTGTCTTTGATAAGAACGGGAAGATCAAGACCAAGATAAACACATTTCTCAATTCAAATGAGAATAAGATCGAAGATGTTCATTGTATTCAATCCTTCCAGTTTGGTTCCCTACCCAGGATTTTGGCTGGGGACTATTGAAATCCTTTTCTTTAGGTATAATCATGGGATTGTTTGTTGTGTATAGCTTAAACAACTTTGAGTAGAATCATGTGATTGTTTGTTATGTATCATGCCTGTTTTTTTTTTTTTAATTCTTCAAGGTTGAGTACAATCATTTTATCTGGGTTAGCCTTTCTGTTATCATTTTCTAACCCAAAATTTGAGCCCTGTCTGGAGATGGAAAGTGTTTTTTTATGTTTACTTGAATTCTTGCCTGATTTTAATTTTTCCTTCTTTTTATTCTCTTATGGTGTTATTACTCACTTATGCATATATACACACACACACATATATATAAGGCCATTCTACTTTGTGAAGCACATAGTGACATATTCATCTGTTTTTTAGCTCATTATTCCGAAAGTAATAAGGTACCTATGAGTAATATTAGGACTTTCATATCGTGCAAACTTGCAATATTGCTGCTCAGTTTCTTCTGTCGCTAATGGTGGCTTGATGGTTTATTTTGAAAAGATATGACTCAATTTTCTTGTTACTTGCAGGCTCAAAGGGGTGACATAGTGGTTGAAGACTTGAGTTTTGAGGGTATGCTCCCCTCAAGGTTCCAAGTTCGAGACTCAACTATAACATTACTTTTTTTATATCTCCCAATGCCTGATCTAGGGCGGGCATGGTTACACTTGTTTTAAAAAAAAAATCTTGTTATTTGCAGATTGAGGATTTTCTTGAGTAATTATGTTTCCTAAGTTCATAAACACAATGAAATTGGTTCATATCTCAACTATTGTCTTTATGTGTGTGTGTGTTTATGGTACAAATGAAAGTATATAAGAAAATTTCTCTCATACTTGATCTTTGTCTTGGAGTTTAATGGACCTACCGAAATTTTTGTCAAAATTGAATTTAATGGACTTTAAACTATTGACTTCATTAAGTAATAGGAGACCTGAAAAGAATCAAATGTCGTTCTATTATTTGTTTTCTTTTTAAATAAAATAATAATGAATGGAAAGATGTTGGATGTGGTGATGATTAGTGGCGTACAAAAAAATAGATTACCTGAGCCACCTGGATTAACCAATCCATACCGTGTATAACTATTCAGCTAATATTTATTTTCAAACACGGCTACATTTCAAGATCAAGTTTGAAGAAGCATCAACATTGGCATCATATCCTCCATCGAAGGACACTGCTGTTAATGTGGCGAAGACAATTTCGAGCCAGCGCCAATCAAGTTCTCAATCTCAAACACCAGCGCAGACTCTTGGTTGCTAACTACTCATCTCGATGAAGATTTTTGAATTTCACAGGGAGGTGGTGGTGGCGTGTTCGTACTCCTCAAGGAGGGTGTGATCTTTTATCCCCCTGAATACTGTTACTCTCCTTGGTATCTTCTCCTGTCCAAGGAGAGGAGTTCTTTAAAGGGTTCATTGGAAACTGAATTATTATCTAAAGAAATGTAAAGGTGGGTTTAGGGTGGGAGCAAAATTTCTATCTTTTATTTTATTTTTAATTTAACAAGAGTTGAGAATTCAAAACTGATAATTTTTTTTTTTTTTGTAAGACAGAATTTTTAATTTAACCATGAGTAGAGAATATTGTCAATTGAAATAAGCTACAATGGCCTCTTTTTTCCGTTCCATAGAAGTAAAAAGATCTAAGATTTAGAAATTGAACAAAATTTTATTCAGTTTTTTTTATTGTTCGGATATTTTTCAACAATTAAGGTGTGCTTGGGGTAGGAATTAAGTGGTGTTAAGTTAAGTTGAAGGGTTGAATTAATGTTTTGATGAGTGGACTTCGGTAAACTATAAAAAAGAGGATAATAGGAAAAGAAGATTAGATGTGATAGAGAGTGAGTACCACGATAAAAAGAACGAGAGAGAAAAAAAATGAAGTGTGAATTACTGAAATTTAAACAACGGTACATTATTCAAATCGAAGTTGTATCAACCCGAATTGAGATGGTGGCTAATCCGACCGCCAAATGAGTATTAGGAGAGGTTAACACGGCTTTAAGTTAACTCCTCCGCCAAACACACCCTAAATATAGGTGAAAAAGGCAACCGAATGTGGGCATAGTCTAAATCAGGATTTATGTTTTCCTTTTTAATGTTTAGTTATGCTACATTTGAACGACACCATTTTATCCCCTCTCGAAAAGGGGTGTTCATCGGTCGATTGGTGTCAGTTTCAGTCGGTCGAATCGGTTTTTGAGGAATTGATGAACACCCCTAAACTCAGGCAAAGCCCCATATGCAATGAGTTCATTATGGGCTTACTTCATACATGGGCCGAGAGGCCCACTGAAAAAGCAACCCACAGAATCAAACTCAATGCCCTAAACCAGACCCAGGTAATTAATTCATTATACTCACCAAACAAAAAAGAGTCCAAGCTGAAAGACTCTTTTACCCTTCTTCCACCGTGTTTGAATTCCCAAACAAAATGTCCAGTTCGGACAATTCCCTATATTTCAGGCGTTTAACCAGCCGTGTCGAGAATTCCACTCTAAATCTCCGCCCCCATCACTTTCCCCTTACTGTTCGTGTTTGCTCTACCAACAATGTCGATCTATCTCGTCTCCAATGGTGAATCCGCCGTCAAATCGTCCCCGGCGGCGGTTCCCGGCCGCGTCTCCTCCGTGTACAGCGAAGTTCAGTCCAGCCGTATTGACCACAATCTGCCTCTGCCTTCTGTTCTCAGAAGTTCCTTCACCATCGTCGATGGCCCCCCTAGCTCTGCCGCTGGCAATCCAGGTACTCTGTTCTATTCTTTTCTCTCTGGATCTGTGTATGTATTGATGCTGTTTGATGTTACGGTGTTTATTGCTTTTGATCCTTGAAGAATCTTGATCTCTGCTTGCTGAATCAGGAAATGATTTTAGTTTTTTTTTCTTCCTTTTTATTTCTTGCAATTTCTAGTGTTTTTTTTTGTTTTATTTGATCGAACGGGAAAAGAAACATGGGATCGGTTCCTTAGGCTTTAGAAGTAAGTTTACTGCATTCATATTTTGGTGACTGATTCTGATCTCTCAGATCTTATGTGAAGTTTTACGATATAACACTTGATATCGATTTTCATAATTGTACTTGGCTCATGACTTTAGTTGAAAGACAATAATTAGGCGTTTTGTTGATTTTCTTTACGTTTGTTTTATTCAGACGAGATAGCGAAGCTATTTCCTAATCTTTTTGGCCAGCCATCGGCGAAATTGGTGCCAAGCGATTCTAACAATGGTCTACCGGAAAAGAAGTTGAAGATTGGCGTCGTGTTGTCTGGAGGCCAAGCTCCTGGAGGACATAATGTGATTTCTGGAATTTTTGGTAATGATTATGATACATTTACTGAATTAATTGTGATTAATTGTATGCTAATCAATTACAGATTATGTTTCTTTATTTTATTTGACTTTATTGATTTTAAATCTGTGTTGGCAATAGATTACTTGCAGGATCACGCCAAAGGCAGTGTATTATATGGCTTCAGAGGTGGCCCTGCCGGGGTAATGAAAGGCAAATATGTTGAATTGACTTCAGAATATATTTATCCGTACAGAAATCAGGTTAACCTTTAGAGAGCTTTACAACTTTGATCTTTTGAATAAAACACTGCTGAACTATATTGGATTTCTATACACTTATTTACTTGATAACTTTCCCATGTTTCCCATTACTAAAATTTGGTCATCATAAGCTATGTATACTATGTAAAATTGTAAAATTAAATTAACTGGCCCATGGGCGTAATTGACGATGATTGAAGTAATGAATATTATTAATGTCAAATTCATTTATTAATATTTTACTTGTTTCCAAGTTTTTTTCAGGGTGGGTTTGATATGATATGCAGTGGGAGGGACAAAATCGAAACTCCAGAGCAGGTGAGACTCTTTTGCCTCTCGAGATGGGATATTATGCCAAAGTGATTTGTAAGTAATAGGATATATGAACTTAGTTGAGTGTGCTTAATTTTTCAGTTCAAACAAGCTGAAGAAACGGCAAAAAATCTTGATTTGGATGGGCTAGTTGTGATTGGTGGAGATGATTCCAATACAAATGCCTGCCTTCTTGCTGAAAACTTCAGGTGTGTCAAGGGATAATGTATCGGACTGCTCTACTTGACAAAATTTTCTATTTCTGTACATAGTTCTAATTGCTCCTATCATATGTTTTGTGAAATGATACCTTGTTTTCTGATCAGGGGTAAAAATTTGAAGGCCCGGGTTATTGGTTGTCCCAAAACAATTGATGGAGATCTAAAATGCAAAGAGGTGCCCACAAGTTTTGGATTTGATACAGCTTGCCGGGTAATTAATTATTTTCTCACTTTATTCTCGGAACATGGGGGTATTGATGCCACACTACATATCATTTTCCTAAGATTCTTCTAATGCTTTTTTTTGAAGTTTTATTAATATTGAGAAAGTAGATATTTATTACCATCTCGAGTTATTTGTAATGTCCTTAACACATTTCCTTCAACATGTGATTTCTTATAAAGTAGAATTATTTATACTTGATACTTCTCCGCATATAGAAGGACGTTGTTGTCTGGGTTTTACAGTTTTACTAAATTAGATAGGCAGTTTCAGTTTGGCACTATATTGTTCATGTACTACTACTAAAGAAGTTCACGTTTCTATGTGTCAGATATATGCAGAAATGATTGGTAATGTCATGATAGATGCTAGATCAACTGGAAAATATTATCATTGTAAGTATATCAACATTCCAGTTAAGAATCAGTGTTGTCACTCATCAGTTATCACATCACCATGTTGTGCCTCCAAAAAACCCATTTTATTACTTGGTTTAAAAAAAACCCATTTTGTTACTGTTTGAAACAGTGGTTCTTTTCATGGTTTAAAAGCAGCACCAATTGATTAATAATTTCATAATATGCCCCACTTGATTCTGGAATTTAATACTAGTTGTTTTTATTGTTCTCCCTAAACAGTAAGATAGACATCTATCTTCACCAAATGGATTAAATGATTTTTTTATTCCATTCCTAGTGTGTGGTTACTTTGTGAGTAGTGAGTATATTTATTTATCAGCTGGTAAACTGTTTAATGCCTCAAGAAGGCATTTATCGGTTTCCTCCTGACTCCAAGTACATATTTGTTACTAAGTTCTGTAGCATGTGTGCAGATCATTGATTTGTTTTTACTTTGCTGTGTTTCTCTTAGCACATTTTTTTTATATGTGAATCTGCAGTTGTTCGGCTCATGGGGCGTGCTGCTTCACACATCACCTTAGAGTGTGCTTTGCAGACTCACCCAAACGTTACTCTTATTGGGGAAGAGGTATTATCAACTCTTCATCAGCTGCATTTTGTATGCCACTTTCCCCCCTTTTTTGTTGGGAGGGGGGACAAAGATTTATTATCAATAGTGTCTTCAAATTCTCTTCTTGCTTATTGGAAATGATTCTAAATGCTCTAATTGTGACGTAGCCTTTTGATCTTTGGCCGTTGGTCATAAATTTTCCTGCATATGCAATTCTACAGTATACCTAACTTATTAGGATTTATTTGACTATAGGTTTATGCTCAAAAGCAAACGTTGAAAAGTGTTACAGAGTACATTGTAAATGTAGTCAGCAAACGTGCAGAACTTGGTTATAACTATGGTGTTATACTTATTCCTGAAGGCTTAATCGACTTCATCCCCGAGGTATTTTTCTTGCTCATAAAATTAGTTATGGCTGTCTTCTTATCTTCATTTTAGTTGTGCGCTTAATGAAACTACATGTTGTTCATGAATGCCTTACAGGTACAACACCTTATTGCAGAGCTAAATGAAATTCTGGCCCATGAAATTGTTGATGATGAAGGATTATGGAAAAAGAAACTCACCAGTCAATCTCTTGAACTTTTTGATTTATTGCCTCAAGCAATCCAAGAACAACTGATGCTTGAAAGAGATCCACATGGAAATGTTCAGGTAAATATTTTATTTTTTCCGTTTTTTATTTGTGATCCCCAGATGTTGGTGATCTTGGTTAGGATATAATACTTTTTTTTGTGTGTGCGTGTAGGTAGCTAAAATAGAGACAGAGAAAATGCTTATTCAGATGGTTGAAACGGAGTTGGAGAAGAGGAAGAGTGAAGGTTCATACAAAGGTCAATTTAAAGGGCAATCTCACTTTTTTGGGTAAGAATTCTCCTTTTAATTCATTTGAGAACTGCAGTTCTCTTTCTTTCTTTTTTTTTTGTTGGAGCTCCACTGCAACACTTGTGCATCAAGGGAAAATGAAAATATTAGATTAGCCCCCTTGTATGATTTCAACTTGCAGATATGAAGGGAGATGTGGTCTACCAACCAATTTTGATTCCACTTACTGCTATGCATTGGGTTATGGTGCTGGAGCTCTCCTGCAGAGTGGAAAAACTGGACTAATATCATCTGTATGTCCTGTTCTCTGCTAATTTACCATCGAGAGCAATTTAGGTCATGCCTTGACATGACCTATATTTTGAAAATCACACTTGTGGCCTAATTTTAGGCTTTAGCCACATTGGGCCACATATGTGCATCAAAATATATAGGGTATGCTCAGATGTGACTTAAATTCCTCTCTTTGCTATAAATCTCTCTGCAAACACTTCAATCAAATATCAGTTTTCTTTTTCTTTTATTTCACGAGTTTTCTTAATAAGTTGTTCGTAAGTCGTGCTTATTCCGTATATCTGCCAGGTGGGAAATTTAGCTGCTCCTGTTGAAGAATGGACTGTTGGTGGTACGGCATTGACTTCATTAATGGATGTTGAGAGGAGACATGGTAGACTCACTATAACTTACTATCTTCATTTGACCATTATCTCACTCATGCATGGCCTTAATTTTAGTCTCATCTTGTGGCATTCTCCCTTCCTTGTACATTCTCTTCAAAGTGGTTTTTTGAAGATAGGCTAATATTAAAGGTGGATATTTGTGTGTAGTTGGTTTGTTTATAGTTCATGATAAGTTCATTTTTAGGGAAATTGGTTAAGCTTTTGTCCAGAGTGTTCTTGAATAATTGTATTTACATGCTTCATTCAAATGATTTGATTTTTATTGTATTGTTACTGAAGTATTTATGTATATTTTTGCAACAGGCAAGTTTAAGCCTGTGATTAAGAAGGCAATGGTCGAGCTTGATGGTAAGAACTGTGAAAGGAAGCTCTTTTTTGGGTGTTATATTGCTATAATAATATCATCCTGTTTTCATAGTGATCGATCTCCATCATGAACTTATTAAATCATAAAACTAAGCAATAATGTTTGATTATTCATGAATTATCAGGTGCACCTTTCAAGAAGTTTGCGTCATTGAGGGATGATTGGGCATTCAACAACCGATACATTAGTCCTGGTTAGGAAACATTCAACTTTTATCCTTTTCTGGTTAAGAGAACAATCTTTTTTTTATTTATAACCGGGAGTTGGAGCTTTGCTCCATTATATTCGGTGGTCCATCTCTAGATTGTGGCATCACGATACATCGAAGTGTTTTCTAGTTTAAGGTGTCGAACTAGGGATGTCCAAAAGAGTCCGTAGCCTCAACTAACTGGGCTGCCGCTTCGGGTAAAAAAGAGAACAATCTTCGGGTCAACTAACTGGGCTGCCATTTAGTTTGTTTTTCCCTTTGCATTTGCTCATTTTAAATGTTGCGTTGAAAGAAAACATGTCATATAATGCCTTTAAATGGTTAAAAATGTTAGGATCTCACAAATGTGATATGGGTTACTTCCCTCATTCTCAATTGACAATGAGATGGAACCCCATATTTTCTAATATGGTATCAGAGCTCATAAAGCCCAAACGGGTATCGGTCCAATAAGATTGAAATTGAGATTCGATTCAAAATTGGTGAACCCAAAAAAAAACACCATCTTGAGGGGGCATGTTGATATGGGTTACTCCCGGCAATGAGGTGGAACCCCATATTCTCTAATAAAAAACATGCATATTAGTAGGGGCGTTCAAACAACTCGAACCAACCCCACCCAAATTGACGTGTTGGATTGGGTTAAATAAATTTTTGGGTTGGGTTGAAAATCAAGAAATATTTATGGGTTGGGTTGGATTAAGGGTTGACCTAAAATTAACCCAACCCAAACTCGACCAACCCGAAATTATTATTTAGTTTTAAAATATATATATATATTTTTATATTATAACATAATTATACATTTGTATATATATTTTTTTATTTAATTAATATTGTTAGACTTTTTATTTTCTGTAATCTTTAGTATTTTTTCAAAACTTTATAATTTATATATCATGATAAATATATAGTCAAATTATGTAAAACATCTTTGTTGGTTTTAATTATATATTTGTTCTATAGAAGTCGAATTATGTTCTCTATTTTTGTTGTTTTAATTATCTATTTGTTTTATGTTTTATAATTATAATTTTCTATATGAACATGATTGTATTTATATTCATTTCATTACCTTTATATAATGTTTGATTAATTTGATAAAAGATATTTATAATTATAATTTATTATTGGATCTGATGACCCAACCCAACCCAACTCGAAAATATAAGGGTTTGGGTTGGGTTGTCTTTTTAATTGGGTTGGGTTGGGTTGGAAAAATGACCAACCCGAAAATTTGGGTTGGGTTGAAAATCTCTCTAGCCCAACTTAACCCATGTTCACCACTACATATTACTGTTATTAAATTGTGACATTCTTCCTAAACAAAATTGCAGGTCCTATTCAATTTGTGGGTCCTGCATCAAACGCTGTTAATCACACTCTCCTACTGGAACTTGGAGTTGGGGCTTAAACTGAACTCCGAACGGTAGTTTTGATTCGAAGTCTATTTATTGAGGAACCTTTCTGCCTGTTTTATGACTTTTTTGGTGTGAAATTTTAGGATCAGTTTTTTCCACCTTAGCAGAATGGCAATTATGTAATTTCTCATAATCATGGAGATGGTAAACTTTAGCTGATTAACATTGCTATCAGTGGTGTAAGGTGTTAATTTAAATTGCCACTGTCTTGGTGAATAAATATGGCAAGTTCTGTTAGTTTGAAGGATAGTTTTTATTTTTATTTTAATAATTTATTTTTGTTTGAAGGATATAGTTGTTGAAGAACCAAAAGCTAAAATCCCAGACGACTGTGACTGCATACCAGCTGAAATTATGGAAATGGCCTAACATTTTATATCGTGATGATTCTGACTTCTCACTTTATAATAAAAACAAAGAAGGGTCAGATGATAGGATTTGAAATGTTCTTTGTTTTGAAAGATTTGAAATGTCATAAATGGATTTAAAAGCTTGTGATCTGATCTAATCTACATGCTGTAGATGGGAAAGAAGATTCTTTTCAACTTTTAGATGTTTTTCTCTCTCTAGTGTATGATACCTCTCTCTCTTTTTTCTTTTTTTTTTTTGAAAAGTATGATACCTCTCTCTTTGAAACACTGTTTTTGGATATTGGTTTTTTTACGTGGGGGTGTTTGGATCACTAAAAATAAGAGGGAGAATGAGAATGTTGATGATTTTTTGTGTTGGGCCATTGGAAATTATTTCCTTCCATAATCACGTTTTTTAAAAATTACTTTTTTCATTTTCCTCCTAACTATTTTTTATTCTCTTTCTAATAACTTTTCATACACATATCACTATTTTTTATTAACATCATATTCATTATTTTATTTTTCTTATGATCATTATCTTTTTCTCAAACACAAATAATCATTTTCTTCATAATTATTATCATTCCTTTTGTCCCAAACATATCTTTAAAGGTGCAAAGAATACATTCATCAATGTTATTATATAAGGTGTTGCTTGTATGGGGATTGTTCAAACCCTGAACTCTATAATTTGATAGAACATCATCTAGAGGTAGACATTAAAACTTGCCTAAAATCTTCTACGTAACATCATTTTTACATCTATGTATAATTTTTCTATTCAATTGTGTTTTTACGAACTATTTATAATTTTTCAATTTAAGCCAATAATTTTTTGTCACAACCAATAACACAAGGGTTTTAAGGGGTTTTGGCACGATTAGTTTTGTTACAACACTTATACTCATAGGGGTGTTTGTTTACCATATTTAAATTTATTTTGAGTAGTTAAAATGAATGATTAAAAATGAGTTATTTTGATTGATTTGAAATAAATTATTAGAAATGTGGGGTTATTTTTATAAATGAATGATTAGAAATGAATGCTTAGAATTGAAGAGTTATTTTTAAAAGTAAAAATGAGTTGGTAAAAATTCGTTTGAATGTAGATTAATTAATAAATCCTCCATCTAAATCCTCTTTAAATGTGACAAATAAACACTTTCACATATTCAAACAAGATTTTATATTTATTTATTCTCTTCCTAATCCCTCAGCTTCTTATAACTAATAATCTTTATTTTTAAATCATTTCTCCAAATGCATAGTAACATATTAGACAAAGTGGCTTTAAGCAAATAGGTTTGGTGGATCTTTGGAATCGATATTTGTAATCCACATCCCCCACTTGTACTAAAAAAAAAAAAAACCAAAGTGGCTTTAAGGAGTGACAATATTAAGTGCCAAGTGGTTTCTTACTTTTTGCAAGATCCTCAATATCATTTAACTTTATGATTTATATTGAGACTCTAAAGTCTAAAGTCTCTGTTCATTTCATCGCTCAGTCTGCTGAAACTGGGTCCACTGGCGACCCACTAGCGCTACCTTCTGTGTGAAACCTGCAAAATGGTTATAACCCAAAAGCACAGATTTTTTCTGTTCACCATGTTCTTTTCCTTTTATAATTCCCAAAAAGTAACCAAAAATATGTGTAAACAAATATTTAGTATTTGCTTTGGCCATCTTTCCAGTTTCTAACTACTCTTTAAAAGGCTAAAAAAGTAAAGCCACTTTATTTTCTATCCCCACCTTGTTTTTCTCTCTTTTCAGGCTGTGTAATGTAAAACCCAAGATTTCTGAATTATTCAACAATTTAATCTTCACTCAATGGGAAGTTATCACGTGCTTCGCTCCCATTTTGGCATCGTGTAATCATACCTCTCCATCACACAACAACTCTCCCATGAATGATCAATCACTGATAATCCAATAGAAAAACTTACCATACAAACACAAATTTGATGTTGTCTAATATAGTATCAAAACTCATTAAATTTATGGAATGGGTCGGTGATGCAATGGTTCAAATGTTTGGTTGTAAACTAGTTAAACACTAGCGTCACAGATTCGAGCCTGAGAATCGGTATTTGTGCTTCCTCCCCCAATATGTACTAAAAAAAAAAAACTCATTAAATTTAATAAATATTAGGATAGATAAAAATGATACTCAAAAACTACTATTTGAAAAGGTATATTGAGGATCAATTATTAGAGTGTACAAAAAAGCAGACAACTCAAGCAATTCGATAATTTAATCCAAACTGTAATGGTTGAGTTGAGTTATAATTTTCTCTAAATTGAGTTAAAAATTTTATAATTTTTTTTGGATTTAGCCAATTTTCAATTTGTCATATTTGTTGTTGGTTCAATCCTACTCACTAGATAGATTTTTGACATTTTGATAGGAGCATATACTAATAATATGAATATCTTGATTATGAATTTAATACAATACTTTTTTTTTTTTTTAATTTGGATTGTTCTAATACATACAATTGGACGAATGGATTAATTAATTCAAAAAATCATATCCTAAATCAATTTAACTCGAACCATATACACTTGTAATGATGTCCAATCCATTCAACAAAACCCAACTCTAAACAAATCTTCGTTGATTAGATAAAAATGCAAAGCCTAAACCAAGATCCATTGCTTTCTCTTTTATCCTTATCGAATGGGTTCAATTACATGATGATTATACTTTAGTTTCCATAAAAATTCAAAGCTAAAAAGAGGACCCCCACATGCAAAAAAAAAAAAAAAAACCCTCAACAAAAGAATTGGAAAAAACAATAATTGAAATAGACCCGAATAAAGAATTGCAGTAAAGAAGAAAAGGAGGGAAGATTGGAATGGAGTCGTGTATTGTGTGGTAGAGTGTGTGCATGTGAGACCAACTTAGTAATAATGAATTATTGCAGAGATTTTGAAATTAATGGTCAAATTGAAATGGAAATAATAATAATAATAATAATAATAATAAATAACAAGGATTTAAATTGGATTGAAAAAGAAGCAAAAAAATAAAAATCAAAGAGCGCAATGATGAAGAAGGAAATTTAGTGCTACGAGCTCATGCTTTCAATTAACTGTCTTCACCTCCACTGAAATCTTATGTTCATACCGAAGGATTAGTGATGCAGTTGGTTATCTTATTTGATATTAGTCCATTTCAATTCCATTGTCACGAATTCGAGCCAAAAAATCGATATTTGGCTCTCATATTATTTGAGAGTAGTTGTGCCCATGATTTAAAAAATAAAATCTTATGTTCACAAATTGATTTTTTTTTGTTAGTAACATTTTTGTAACGATTTGATATGTCGACACCTATTCTTATAATAAAATTTTAACTTGTTTGGCTCTAGGGCCTTTGGCATTCGTGATTTTTTTTTTTTTTTTAACTAGAATTGTGAGCAAACTAGGGCAAAAAAAAAAAGAGTATATCTTAATTGATGTAAGATGTGTATTTAATTTTATTTTTTTAAATAAATACTTTATAAATTAAGTAGAAATAATGCTTAAATGGCTACGATCCGCTATCTTAATCATCAAATGATCAATGTCAAACATGAGCAGTTGCTCAGTGGAATTGAATATCACATGACTAGAGATCTTGGATTCGAGTCTCTCTACTCCTAATTGTTGTAATTTTTTTTAAAAAAATGATCAACTAACCAATTAGAAAGATTAAGTGGTCAAATAAACGAACCAAAATTATATATAACTCAGGCAACAAAATTATATACTATTCCTAACACACATTAGAGCATGAGTCTCTTGCTTTCATCAATAGAATGTCTTGAGGTGCTAAATTTGATGAGTCGTGAATTTGTAACATTTACAAGATTGGTTTCATCCGTTTCAATCCACGTATCTATATACTCATGCTTTATACAGGACCATAACCTCAAATGTACATAAAGTTTATACTAACAACCTGAAATGTTAGATATTTGATTTTCCCACCCCATATATCATACAATAATAATAAAAAGATCATTTGAAGACATACTTTTTATTTATTTATTTACTTATTTTAATTCAACTATAATTAAGAAAAAGGAATTTAATAGACACTATTGTTATTAGTACCTCTCGTTGACACAACTTATTTTTAATTAATTAATTTACCCTTTACAAGGATTCAATGACAATTAATAGCTATTTGTATTTTTAGTAAATTATAATTTTTATTACTAGAATCAGACGAAATTTTTTATTTATTGCCTAATCTCAAATACATAGTATATAGGTTGGGTCCCCACACACAAAGCTTAGCTAACCCCAAAAATAGGGAGCGAATCCCTATTAAAACTAAAAAAATGTAAAGATTTCTTTTATTATTATTTATTGCCTTATCACAAATACATAGTACAGAACTAAAACTTGATTTATTATTATTATTATTTTTTTTTTTTTTTTTAAAGAAACTATAACTAAAATTAAAACTAAAACTTGATGAAGCTTTCTCATATTTTGATGTAGCATTTTGTATTATTGATGCATCAAAAAGTTGTGTCAAGCTAAATTAAGAGAAAATTCCGAAATTTCAAGGTATATTTTATAAAGTTCAATAAGATAACTAATTGAAATAGATTAATACCAAATAAGATAACTAATTGCAACATCATCCCATTCAGTAGAAAAGTACATATCTAACTAACATATAAGTTAATTGCTTCAAAAAAAAAGAAAGAAATTACAAGTTAATAAAACTATATGTTACTTTTTTTTTTACAAGATAGTATTTACTTTAAATAAATAAATAAATATATATATATATATATATATATATATAACTTTGTTTTAAAAAAATTACTCTAAATCCACATCAATCCACACGTCGTACAAAATCTTCATCGCCATATTTTTTACACTAAAATAATTTACTTCCATCAAGAATTATTTTGGAAACAGCAAGAAAAGAAAACAATTGTAATGTGAAAAAGAAAAAGTGATTGTAGAGTGGTCCATTTCATAATACATGTACAATATACATTAATGCTCTGAAATGAAAGCATTGTGATTTTTTTTTATCATCTCATAGACAAGAGTATTTGACTCTCCCAGAAAATACTGAGTTATTTCTTCATTTATTTAATTTTTTTTAATTAATAATTGTTTTTTTTAAGTACTCTATCACTTGCCTTTCTTTTCTGATTGAATTAAAGTTTTGACTCTAATTTCAAAACTAGTTGAGATGCCTAAAAATAAAAATTTGCCAACAAATTTAAAGTATATATGTATACTTTAAATGTATATGTGGTCAAATTAATGTATAATCTTAAAATAATTATTTTGGTTTTGATTTTGTTAACATAATAATCATTTATACAATTCTTATCTTACCTTAATCAATTATGTAGACCTAATACATGTTAACATTAATACATAATGCATATTTCTACTATAAGATAAAAATAACGACTAGATTGAACTTAAACCATTGGTTACTAATCTATATATTATGTTTTGGTTAGTAATATATATATATATATGAATTCTAAGAGATTTAAATATAAATAATTTGAATGTGTGAAATATCAAAATACATATTTCCAAAAATAATAATAATAAAGTACAATTTAAACTATAATAAAATTAAGAGATTTTTCATGTATAATAAACAAATGAAAAAATTATGAATAACATCGTTTTAGAAGAAATTCATGAATTGAAGCAGACTCAATAAAAAAAATAAAAACATATGCTTAATACTTCAATCAATCTAACTAATAGTTTTCAATAATATGGTAATCTCGGTAGACCCACAAATTATCTCGTTATTTATCAAATTGGCCACGAGTTTATAGATCCGAATCATCTCCTCTATAATAAAAAAGTTGATGTCGTGTTTGTTTCATTATTTGATACTTGTCCAATTTAACACCATGTTGATGGATTCGATATCAAAAATCAATATTTGTCTCTCATTTAATTGAGAACAATACTATTCTATGAATAGAATTTATGGTTCCTCTTCCCCAATTTGTAATGGCTTTAATAATGTAGAGTTTCAATTTTAAATATTTTTTAAAAATTGTTATAATTAAAATGAGGATGCTAGAACTCCTAACTACAATAATTTTTTTAAAAAATAGAAAAGTATATTTTTAGTCCTTTAAGTTTGAGATATAGTTTTTATTTGGTTTTAATATTTCAAAATCAAACATTATTTGTTTTGACGTTTCAATAATACTAAAGTTTAGTTCTAGTATAACGTTTGAGTTTACTTTTATATTTGTTTTCTTTTAAAATCCAATTCACTCCAAGGCCAAAACAATCACTTCATTAATATAATATATTGTGATTTAAAATTAGTCTAGTCATCGTCTTATTAATAATAGGTCATATAATTAACCTTTTTATTATCTCATACCCTAAAATTGAGCATTATTTCAAAATTAAATATAAAATATTTAATTTTGAAACGTAAGCCTCAAATTCAATCTACCCTCCAAATATTTAATTGTCTATATTATTTTTAGCTCCCACCAATATAAAAAGACCAGCATTTAAATTTTTTGTTATTTTGTTTTGAAACTATACGTCATGCCTTTTATTCCTTTCGCCTACAAATCTTTTGCAGATCTAACAGTAACGTTGCTCTAACGCTGGCACCCTCTACGCCGTCCGATCTCAACTGCCACGTGGCTTTTATTTTTCCTTTTTATTTAAAAAATATAAAGCTCGTATTGTCATTTCATTTATTAATAATTAATATGTCTTGAGATCTTCCTTTCCAAAAAAATAAATAATTATAATAATATGTCTTGAGATGACCTTACGGTGATCAGCCGGACAAGTGGCTCACTGTTGGAGAAGAAGACATCCCTTCATTTCTATACCTCTATTAAGAAATCTATACTCTATATTTGTATTTTTTTAATAAATTTAAGAAACAGGGCTTTTATTAAAGGTTGAATTATTGATATGACCTAAACTTTGGTGTAGGAGTTTTTGTGTTCAATCCATGCGGGCTCACTAGGGTCGACCCTTGTGAGTCGGGCATGATCCATATGGGTAAGCCACAAGCTACAATCTTGGTCGACGATTTATGTAGGTTGGTTGAGGAATGTCTATGGTCGATCAAGTGTGATTGATTGTAGAAGTCTTTTTATTCGAAATGGTATTGAAAGTTGGTTGTTTGAGTCGTATAAATTAATTTGATTCGTTGAACTGAAATAGAGGAGATTATAGGTTGAGTGGTGGATGGGAGTTTTATGTAAGAGACTAAGAGGGAAGTTCCAATTCTCAACATAGATCCACAAATATACTATTGAGCATTAAGTAAATGAAAGACTAAAAGAACCAATCAACAACTATGATCATGGGATAGTTTTATTAATGATCCCACATCGGAAACTCATCTATGGCTTCTTATCTCTTTTTGTTGTTTTATTCAAATAATCTAATATGGTATTAGAGTCTATAAACTCAAAATTGATATTTGGTCTAATGAAAATGAAATTGAGATTCGATTCAAGATTGGTTAGCCAAAAAAAGACACCATCTTGAGAGAGCTTATTAAGGATCTCATATCGAAAAGAGTAGAAACCTTATAACAATAAAATAAAAAATATAAATTACTCTTCTATTGTCAATTAATTTTGAAGTAAAATCTTATAATATTTGATAGGTTAAAAGTTTACCTGAGTTATAGAAGGTCAATAATAAACCTCGGTGTTCACTACAAAGATTAAATTCTATATAAGTGCTAATCATTCATCAAAGTTATACTAAAGTAACTTAAATAGCAAAGTTTGTCTAGTAGCTATTAATTTTTCTCATGGTTGTGGGCATTCGTTGATATTCCTCGAGAAATAAAAAATTAAAATTTGATCTATTTTTCACCATCACTAGCTTGATACTATAGTCATCAAATGGTCTATTTTTATTGTAGGGTCCCATCTCATTTTTTAGTTAATATTTTGTGTAAATAATATGAAAAAAAAAAACCTGTACATGGCTCATCCTTTTGCCTTGCAACAAATACCATTACCAAAAGGAAAAAATATAAGTCTTTATCAATCATTCTCTATCCCTCCCTTCTCTTGTTGCCTTCCTATGCCATATTATTCCTATTAGCCCCCACCACACCACTTACCCAATTTCAATGGCTTGGATCAATCCATCTCCTTATTGTTTTCTCTTATTTTAGAGTAAAAAAACATATATGAGAATTCAAATATTTGAACTACCATTTCCATTGAGTTTGTTAGGCTATGTCTATGTTTACAATTTTTAAATTTTTTATGTCAGCTTGAACATAACTAAGTAAATGTTAGTATTCTTAGTTTTACAATTATACCCTTATATTGTTCTAATTATTAACTTGCGGTTATGTTGGAGACATGGCAAGCAAAAAAAACAAAAAAACCAAGGAAAATTGAATAAATAATAATAATAAATAAAGCAAATTAAACGAACATGATCCACACAGTGTATCAAGACTAGTGAAAACTTTATTGGTGGCTGTCTAATTTATACTAATGCTAATTTGTTTTATATGGTAACTTATGTACAGTTCATTTGAAAATGACTCCATAATTTATATGCAGAGAATAGGAACCAAGAAAAATCATTATTCTTTTTTTTAAAGAAACATTCATTGATCACCCAACAAACAAACAACACAATTAATTCTAAAAAAACGCAAAATTATCTTTCACCATCAAACCAACAAAAATAATTAGGAGATTTCTATTTGGCTAATACATCAATCACTTTATTACCTTTCCTATTACAACAAGATAAATGAATGATCCCTAATAAAGAAATCAAGCACTTGAGGTCAATAATTATATGATTAAATTAAAAAATATATCAGAAAAATCACCTTCAATTATTTTAGTAAAATCTAAAGCATCAAATTTCACTTAAATGGAGAAGTTACTAGATCTTATACTCAAGAATATATATTTATGGCCTTCAAACTAAACTATTAAATAATTTAATGTATAAGTTCTTAACACCTTCCCTCGAACTGGCTAGCTTAGGCTGTGCCTTTCAGTTATGAACAATTCAACCAATTCTTTATTAACCATCAATCGAACAAAGAAATATCAATATTCATCTTCTAGCAACTACGAGGAGGAACTATCTACTTTGCATATGCAACTTTCTTGATAGTTAAGGGGATTCTTTGGACAACTTGCACAAATCAAACAATTAGCATCGATCGTCCTACTGGTCATACTTTGGTAGAGGTGTCTCTGGGGCGGGACGGGATGACTCTATCATCCCAAGCCCCGTCACATATTTTAATCCACATTCCCGCGAAATTCAGCATTAAATTTTGTGGGGATCGAGGTGGAGATTCATCACGGGTATTTTATGAGAATTGGGTTTCCCACAAAAAATTAGTCCCCATATATATATATATATATATATATATATATATATATATATATATATATATTTTAATCTCAATTAAATTAAATATTTATTTGATAAAAATTTCATATAATTTGACTTTTTGCTTGAAAAAATACATTAGGATTTATATTTTAAATAGTAGGAAATACATTCAAGAACTAAAATAGAGACGTGTAGAAGGATTTAAAAGGTTTTGGCATATTTACTCAAGTGTATGGTTATCCTGAAGTATGTGTAACAGTAAAAATATTTATTAATTTTTTGGGACATAGTTAATTATTTAAGAAAATAATTATTTAAAGATTAAATTTGTAAATATATGTTATATTTCATATCAATTTCTATAATTATACATCTATATAATTCAAACATATTAAATTATTAAATCGTCAATAATACAACTTTTTTTTTATAACACCTTAAATACAAATGGGGTAAGGAGTGAGAAATCAGGGATCTCCCAATTCCTATTTTGTTTTTGGAGAATTTCTTCTTCCCACTCACCCCTATTTCCCGCCTAAATGAGGATTCACCATCCCGTAAGAAATATGGACATCTCTATACTTTGGAAAATATGAAATTCCGCATGTATGTAATTATTGATGTATAAGTTTCTAAGTTCCATGAACTTCTTGCTGTAAAAAGAGTCTCAAAGCGCTCATCCTTTGTAATCTTATATTTTCATCCTCCTAAAAAAAGTCTATGTCCATCTCCTTTCTCCAGAAAAGGGTAAACTTGAGTAAATGAAGGAAACATATTCTTGCAAACACGTATAATAAATTTGCAATATTTCCGATATGCATATTATATTTGTTCTTTTGGTACCTACAAATCCTAACAATACTATAGTTTTCAATTAAATGAGAGTTAAATACCGATTTTTATGATCAAATTTGCGATCATGATATTAAATTTGATTATCACCAAATAATAAAACTAATACACTACTAACTTATTTTATAATGACTATATTTATTTGGATACTAAGGGCTCGTTTGATAACGTTCTCGTTTCCTGTTTCTTGTTCCTGTTTCTTATTTATTGAGAAACAGTCTTGTTTGATAACTGTTCCCGTTTCTTGTTCCAAAAAATACAAGAAACGTTTCTCAAATTATGTGAAAAAATGAGAAACTCTCAAAACTTGTTTCTCTTGTTCCGTTCTTTTTTTTTTTTCTAAACCCAGTATTGGTTTGTTTTATATTCTGCGTTCCAAAAGATCAACAATATTTACCCTTGGTGTGATGGTTGTGATGTCAACCCTTTTTTCCATAATTTGACCAAGTCCATGGTTCAAATCCCAACTTTGTATTTTTTTTTTCAAATCATTTTTGCAATATTTATATTTTGCAATTTTTAATTCTTTTAATTTTGTATGGTTTTTTACCATTTTATTTTTTAGTTTTAAATTTTGTAATTTTTTATTGTTTATATTTTTAATGGAATTATGTATTTTTAATTTATGGGTTGATTTGAAAAGTTTGTATACGTGTATTTATTTATTATTTAAGTTAATAATACTCTCGAAATCGGTAAAAAATTTGGTATTATGAAAAATTTGTTCACTAAAATATACAATTGACACTACCTTAATATTTTACATTCACAACATTTTTTAAACACGTCATTTGTGACAAATAATTTATGTGAGAGATAGCATATTAAATTTATAGTTAGTTTTATATTAAGATTTTTTTTTAATTATAAAATATTTAATTATACTAGAAAATGTAAACTTTCAATGGTCATATTTTAATGCATGTTATATTTTGTTAGAAGCCTATATATATATGTGTGTGTGTGTGTGTGTGTGTGTGTGTATATATGTATATATGTATATAAACAAAAGCAAGAAATAAGAAACAAGAAACAAGAAATAGTTATCAAACAAGTTTGTTTCTGTTTTTTATATTTTTTACGAAACAAGAATCAGAAACGGTTATCAAACATATTACTGTTTCTTATTCTCAAAAAATAAGAAATTAGAAACAAGAACTAAGAAACAAGAAACTAGAAACAGAAACGTTATCAAACGAGCCCTAAATAATCTCGTATTAATTTAGATAAGAAGATGATGGGTATATTAATGAAAACAATCATGTTAAAGCTAAATATATATAGTATGATTTAAAAGGCATAGAGAATTTAATTTGTTGTGTTTCGACTTTAGAGTGTGACAAATCGTATTGGCCAGCTCATGTTCGATGGCGCTGACTAACTAAACATGGATATGGATCCCCTCGCTCCGGGTCCCACCATTACCCCCATTTAGTCAATAATTAATCATTCTTTTAATTTAAATTAATTTTCTTCCGTTTTTTTTTTATTTACTTATTCTCGGGGGTAAATGTAAATCCATGCTTTTATTGTTAAACTTTTTTAAAGCCTTTGATTATGACAAAACCAATTCAACTTCCCCCAATTAAGCCGTTGTACTCGAACGTATCATTTTTACTGAGTTTTTATTATAATTATTATTTTATATCCATGAATTTTCAACCACGCCTATTGACAAATTCCCCCTTTTCAAAAGTTTAGTAGGATTTAAAAAAAATAATACCAAAAAATTGCATAAATCGAGAAATTTTGAAATAAATACGTTTAGACTAAAAACAAAAGGTAAATCCTTATAAACGGATTAAAATGTTCATACTTAAAAAACAAGTAAGTTCAAATATTAGAAAGCAATTGATTTAGTGGATTGAAAGTAGGTAAGTTCTATTGATAGATAGAATGATAATTATGTAAAATGAAAAAAAAGAAGTTATATATGAAATACTTTTAAACAAATGTTGTGATTAAAATCGTTGAGATAAGAGTTGTCTACCTATAGTATTTTCGAGAAAATTATTAAATTTACAAGATGTATATGAATTAAATTTGAAATCAAATTTTATATTTGTCTAATAACGTACCTCAACTATTCTTGTGATCAACTACATAAATCTATATGTTTCAAAAAAAAAAAAACATACATAAACCTATAAAATTTGAAAGTCATATTACTAGACAAATTTATAATTATTTTTAACGAGTTAGCTTCACTATTGACAAATGTTGTAGATTTTGTATTAAGTAATTACCGTATCATTAATTTAAGTTAAATATAATTTAAAGTAGAGGATTGTACTTATGATATATTGATTATGAATACATATTTATATCATTTGAATTATAATTTCAAAAAAAATGGAATATAATTTATATAAACAAAATGTTATACGTCGAAAACATCATCAATGAAAATTTTAGTTCTTAATTTAAACTAAATAATATAAATATATATATATATATAATCGCCTAAAATCATAAGAATTAGATTAGTAACCCTAGTTTGATTTACTATTTTGAAATTAATTTTCTAAACACTCTTTGAATATTACAAAAAAAAACACCCACCAACTAATAGTTTCTAATTATCTCTCAATCTACTAAACAAAACATTCAATAATAATTGCACTACTAAATTATATACCTCATATGATTGACATTTGAATGCATTTTTCATTATGAAACATTTATTTTTACTAAAATAATATATACACAAACAAACACAATACATTAGCGAAATAAAATATAATATCACAATCTTTTGTGATTTGACAATTATCTAATCACAAATTTATATAGAAAGGGAATGATATACAGGTGGGAGATATTTCAAAATATTGAGGTGACAATTCATAGAAAAGAAAAAGACTCTCTTGTTTTTAACCCATAGGATATATGTAGAGATGGAAGAATCTTTTAAATTAGTTCTATAATCTCATGTGCATTTTTTTATTTGAAAAATAAATATCAAGCCAAACATTGAATCATGAAAGTGTACTGGTGTTAGTCATATTTGGCGTTCACATTTATAATAAAATATTTAAAAAGTCAGGTGAACTTTGAAAAATAAAGTAATATTTTTATTGGCTAGAGAAAATAATTGTGATGGATCAATGTCAACGCTAATATGAATGGCACAAAATCATATGATAAAAAATGGCACAAAATCACTTAACCTCAAAATATGTAATGTAATATAACTTTGTTCAAACAAAAGACATGTATTATAATACTATTATATGAAATAGAAAAGTACTAAATAAATAAGTAAATGCTACTCAATTTTTAAAGTTTCCTAAAGTATTAGCTTATGTGATATCATTGACATTTTATAATAATACTCAAAGTTGAGATATTCAAATTTATAATTTTTTTATTAGATATATAAAAATCAATTATTGTTGTATAAACTAGTTTAACAACATTACTCACATCTTTAATGATATTTAAATTCGAATTTTTTTCTTTTTGAGTATATATCGAAGGAAGGGGACAAATACCGATTCTCATGATCGAACATGTGACGCTGGTGTTGAACTGGTATACAACTAAACAATAAAATTATTGTGTCACTGATTCGGTAAATTTGTATTTCTTCTATTAGGCACTAACTTCCAATTATTTGCCAATCATGTTACTAAAATTTTGGATGTGTTGCCAAATGGAACAAAGTTCGGATTTGACAGATTAACCTATTCCCAAACGTTGTTAAATTTAAAAATATATATACATATATTAAAAAAAAAATTGTGCATGTGCCGCACAATGCAACTATGCGACACTTTATTAAAAGAAAAAATAACAATATAGTTTTCATCAACTATTTGTATAATTATATTTATAATATTATTATAGTTTTGTAGAATAACTATTTGCTTGTGTAGACTTGATAAATTTTTTAACATCAAGTATTTTCAGATTCGTGCAAGAAATTTGTGTATGGAGTAAGTTGTAATTATTTATTGATTACTTAAAAGGATTGGATTTTGAAATTTGAGATGTACCGTGGTGTTGAACAATGTAAAATAGATTAACACATTTCAATCAACTACTAAATTAGGTCAAAGATCCATTTGGACCTACTTTAATCAATGAAACCTTTTGAGTAGACTACTTTATTATAATTTATAGTACTAAGATGCTAACATAATTAAATATGACACATACTCATTGTCCAATTTCTTTAAATTATAATACTAGCTTGTTACCATAATTATGACTTGCTTACACGACAATTTAAATGAGACGAAATAACTATTTGCTCGTTTGACAAACTTTTCTCAAGAATATATGGCCAAAAATTAAAGAAAGATGGGTGAATTTTGAACCAAATTCTTCTATAAATTCGAGCGTGGATCTTTTCAAGAAAAAATTGATGGTGTCAAGCAATATTTTTCAAGTATGTGAAACTTTCCTTAGATTCAAAGTTGGTGTTGGGTTGGAAGCTGTGCATTAGGAGGAGCTAGTGGATAAAAGATATTAAAATATTTTTACAAAGGTCTTTACAAATTGTTCTCGCGGGAAAGGTCTAGTATCTCTATGAGATCGATCTTTTTTTCAGCTACCTTGATGGAGTCATATACCTCAGTGGAACTTATGATGAAGGAATTGTGTCTTTTCAAAATTCAACCTTGAAAGAGTTGAAAGTAGCTTTTAAATCACCTTTCTTAAAAGTTTTGTTGATTCTTATTTATTGAGATTGTTGTAAGATAAACTTTTCTCTTTGTTAGAATTTCTATTATTCTAAGCTTTCTTTTTTGTGTTCGACCTCGATCCGGATTGTAAGTCGAGTCCTATTCAGTTTTTAATTTATTTTTATTAGTAATGTTGAGTTGCTTGTTTAATGAAAGTTTGTTTGATCTAAAAAAAAAAACTTTTCTCAACAATATTAATTTGTAAATAGTTTTATAGTGTTTATTTTTTTAAATTTTACTTCATAATATGTAATTTCATTCTTCAAAATATAACTTACGTCTACGTCACAATTATGCGCGCATGTTTTTCTAATAACAAAAATCAATTATTGCATAAGTGAATATATATACTTTTTTTTAAACTTAATTAGAAATAAAGATTTGAATTTGTAATCTCTGACATATGCACTAATAATATAGTGGCTCATACGTAAATATTTGAATTTTCAATTTAGTAAAAGGTTAAAAATGCCGTAACAATTAAACTTTATCAAAATCTCCATTTAATAAAATTGTTATTCTCAAAAAAAAAAAAATAGTCCATAAAATATTACTTGAAATGACGTACATTTTTTTTCAGAAAACTTCCCAAATATTATTATAAAAAATGGAAATTGTTATTGATGGGAAAATTTTAACTTAACAATTGTAATTATATAATTTTTTTTCTAAAATATTTTATCAATAACAAAGTTTTGTGCATTTTTTTTTTCATATTCTATAATTATTCTTTTTTCAATTAGCCGAATTTACAATAAATGTGGACATACCCCTTTTTCTTCTGTAATCAATTTTTTAAAAAAATTATGGTATTCATGCCATTTTTTGGTTTGCTTTAAATTCACACATTTATATTTTAAATTAAACAACCTATGGACCTAGATTCATAATCAATTGACTACTATATAATACATAATGTCATTGAATTACTATTTATCTTTGCAAAGTTTTTTTTTTTTTTTGAAAAAATTTATCTTTGCAAATTAAGAGGTCCAAATATTGCTTTCTTAGTTATTATTATTTATTATTTTCTTTATTTTGTGTATTTTGCAATAAATTTAGGAGGGTTGATTGTTAATGTAGGTAGACACGGTTTTTGCAATTTCCTCTTTATTCGTTCGGACGTTTAAGTTTCAACTTATTTATTTGAATCTACATCACAAAAGGAAGCAAATTCGTTTTTTTTTTTTTCGAAACAAGCATTATATTCATCAAGCAAACAAATCAGAGCAAACCTGCTCCTGAACAACCACAATGCGGCAATCGACGGGGAGATTCTCCGCACCAAAAATAACCAAGATCCCGAGCAGCAGTAAACGTCTAGACTTCGCGCCCACACACATCTGGGGAGGGTAGAGTTTTGCGAGCATATCGACCACACGATTACAATCTCTACCACAAAAAGAAAAGGAAATATCCTAAACATCGGGATCATAGCCCTAATATCAACAATGACATTCTTTGAGTTCGATTACATCTTGGGAAATACCATTAATAAGACCAATAAGCAATTTAGAATCGATTCCACCAAGATCGAAGGAATGAACTCAAGACCACTATCCAAGAAATTCTTGAGACCTTCCCTGACACCACTCCTTCCATAACAAGAGCGTGAGCTTTATAGCCACCTTTAGAGCCCCACATCATCACCTTGCCCTCACAATCACGGGCTATCCAACCAATACCCCTCGCGCTCTGGTTCGCCTCCATGAACCATCCACATTAAGCTTAATAGAACCTTGCAAAGGCGGACTCACCGCAACGCGAATTCGACCCTTTATCTCAGGATTGGAGATCTCGACCCCTGGATCCACCTGCCAAGCATAAGTATAAAAAGAATTTAGAATGATACATAATATGCTCTCTTTTTTGGCCTTCGCATTATTATGAAGCACCGAATTTCGATAGTTCCATAATTGCCAAATTATGATTAAAGCTTTTGAAAGATCCACACTAGGAATCTTGGCACAGATCCCCTGCCAAAACAATTCTCCTGAGTCAGCATCCCTGAAAAAAGAAACAAAATCAATTAGAAAAGGAAAAACAGACATCCACACATGGACGGCCAACTTGCAATCTTTAATCACATGCAAATTTGTTTCATTCAACTTTCCACATAGCATACAACAGTTACGAATATCAATTCCCTTCGACAAAATATTGGCTCTTGTCGGAATCACATTTTTCAGGATATTCCAGGCACCCAACTTAACCTTAGGAACCACCTCCACCTTCCGTATGATTTCCACATCTTTGTTGTCGAAGAAACGTCCGAGGGAGAAGCCTCATTTGCTCCATGTAAATTCTTTGCCAAGTGGTACGCACTTTTAACACTAAACACTCCATTTAGAGTATGGTTCCAAATGATCTCATCAGACCTTTCGAGGGACCCCAACGGAATGCCACAAATAGCATTAGCTTCTTCCCTAGAAAAAATTGACTTAATTAGCTTCGTGTCCCACTTATTCCCTTCACCAATAATATTCGCAACTTTCACCTCTTTCCAAGGGTCCTTGGCACTAAGGGCAACCGACCCATTCTCTTTGCTCAGCCAAGGATCTCTACCAATGACAATTATTTTACCATTGCCCACTTTCCATCTATAGCCTTTTTGGAAAAGATCTCGCCCCCATAAAATGCTTCGCCAAGCGAGAGATGGGGAATTACCTAACTGGGCTCTAATATAATCACCATCTTTGAAATACTTTCCTTTAGCATTTTAAAAAGTAACGAATCAGATTTCTAATAATTCTCCACTTTGCTTGGCCAACATCGCTGGTTAAACAGCTTAAACTTCGGAAGCCCAAACCACCTCTATCTTTACTTTTCCCAAGCTTTACCCAACTCATCCAAAGGTCGCCTTTTCTTGTCTTTATCAAAACCCCACCGTAAATCAAGCACAAGCCTTATCGACCTCCTCGCAAATCCCTTTTGGGAGACGGAAACAGACATAGTATAAGTTGGAATCGCTTGAGCCACGGCTTTGATGAGAATTTCCTTTCCACCTTTCGACAACAGTTTACCCTTCCAATTTTGAAGGCAATTTTTAACTCTCGTCGCCACTTTGAGCCAAAAAGAGCATTCTTGTCATGTTATTTTGAGAAGGCATACCAAGATAAGTTCCAAGGTTTTTGTCCATTCTAACACCAATTAGCTTGCTTAACCTAACCATAACATCAACTTTAACATTCCCTTTGAAGAGCATAGTAGATTTTTCCATATTGATCATTTGGCGTAAGCTCTTTCAGACACCTCAAGAATTTTTTTAATATATGCAACAAATTTCAGAGGCCTGAAAAATAAGAGACTATCATCAAGAAAGAATAAATGAGATATTGTGGGGCAACAATTTTTATTTTTAACCCTTTAAAAGATTCATCGATTCTCCTGTTAAGTAATCTTTGTCAAGCCCTCAGCATGAGATGAGAAAAAGATACGAGAGAGAGGGTCTCCCGCCTCAAACCTCTCTTGGGAGAGAAATCCTCGTGACGGGAACCATTGACTAAGACAAAGAAAGCTAACAGAGAAATACATGCCCGAATCTTTTGAATCCAAGAATCACGAAACCCAATTTTTCCATCATCTTTAAAATGAAAACCCCCGGTGACACGATCATATGCCTTGCTCATATCCAATTTTAAGAGCCACCGACCCAACCTTTCCTTACGCTTTTGATTAATGGAATGGATGCACTAAAACCAACTATAACATTATCGTAAATTTGTCTTCCAGAACAAAAGCAAATTTTTGATTATAAGAAATAATTTTGTTAAGCACTACCTTCACCTATTGGCTAACATTTTAGCTATAATTTTGTAAATCGTATTGCACAAGCCGATAGGCCGAAAGTCCTCCATACGCCCGGAGAATTTATCTTAGGAATAAGGGCTATAAAGGTGTTGTTTAAAGGCGTGATATCGGCATTGTCATTAAGCACTTTCGTGCAAACCTTGACCACTTCATCTCCAAACTCGTCCCAATATTTTTATAATACATTGCATTAGTCCCATCAGTGGCCCTGGAGCCTTGGAGGATTCAAACTTTTAAAGCGCTCTCCACCTCAACCCTAGAAAACGGACGCGATAAAAGAGCATTATCTTGGTCCGACACCACTTGCTCCACCCCTTCCAAAACAAGATCGATATCATTATTTGAAGGCGATTTGCTTTCAAAAAGGTTAGAGAAGTAGTCTTGAGCCACCTCACAAATTCCCGCTTCATCACAACCCAAATACCATCTTTATTTTTTAACTTATCGATTGTGTTTCGCTTTTTCCTTTGAGAGGCCTCGCATATGAAACCATTTTGTGTTTTTGTCACCCCACCTCACCCAATCCTCCCTAGATCTTTGCTTCCAAAGAAGTTTCTTCTTCCTCAAGGAGAGAATCAATTTGACGCTCAAGCTCCCCGATTTTCATCAAGTAATTATGATTTACGCTTCGCTTTAGATTTGACAAGTCCGCCTCTTTTCCGACAATCGCTCCCTAATAGAGCCTTTCAACCTTTTTTTATTCCAATACGATAACCCAAGAAAGTTTGTTTTTCACAACATCATTAAACCGAAAGCAGTAAGAAATAGAAGAACCCTTTACGTAATCCCAACTATCTTTAATAATCACCCTACAATCATCAAAGTTAGTCCAATAATTTTCAAAACGCAACATTTTATATCTAGATCTAGATAAACTCTTTTTGAGAGAATACCAGTTAAAAGAAGCTAAAATCGGTCTATGATCAGAATAATGATAATTCAAATGTTCAACAATAATCTTATCAACTTTCGCAATTAAAGAGTGAGAAACCAAAAACCTGTCAAGCCGCACTCTGATAGCCGAAGGGGAGTTTCTATTTCTGCTCCACGTAAAGCAATCTCCCGAATGACCCGGGTCGATAAGCGAGCATTCATTGACGGTTTCATGGAACGAAAGAATCCCTTGAGAATTTCGCTTATGGCCATTAACAACTTCAGATTCATTCAATATTTCATTAAAATCACCCCCTAAAATCCAAGGAACATCCATCATCTTATGTAATCTTTTTAAAAGGTCCCACGAGTCTTTCCTTTTCCCGCCTCAGATTTCCATAAAAGCCCGTAAAACGCCACAACCCACCGCCTTCATTTATCAAAACATCAATATGTCCGAGTGAGAAGGACGTCACACGAACATCAACCGAATTATTCCATAACATCATCAAGCCTCCACTGTGTCCATTGCTTGGGACGCAGAAACAATTTTCGCATACTTAGCAAAATTTTTTAACTTTACTTGCAAGAATCTCCCCACCTTTAGTCTCGTAAGGAAGATTAGAAGAGGAGTCGCCTTTTGCACTTCATGACAAAGTGCGAACCGAATCGGGTGCTCCTCGGCCCTAACGTTCCAACACAAGAGTTTCATTGCGTCCGGCGGGGCTGTTCAACAGCCTCCACCGATATCCCGTCAGTCTTGCTAACGTAGTTTCTTCGAGCTTTTTTTAAAAAAATTTCTTCATTCTTCTTTTCCAACTCATGTTTCTTGCCTATAAACTGTACCTCAATAAATACATCCTCATCCATTTCATTTTCTGAAATTGCTCTTTTTGACTCTCCTCGGGCTCTTCTATTCCATTTATTCTTGTTGACTAATTGTTTTTTCTCCACTTCCTTGGAACCTCCTAAATTGATAATTTTTTGAAAATCACCTTTAAAATTATCCTTCGACCCTTTTCCATTTTCAAAAAACTCATCAGCTAGATTTTTTCCTTTCTCCTCTAAACCAATTTGTGCTGGCATTTTAATTCCAGAAATTTTCCAAAACTCATGGCCTAAATTACAGGAATTTTCTTTTTTTTCCAACCCATTTTGATCTCGCAGAAGGATTTTTTTTGAACAATCAATGTTGGCCACTAAATGAATTCCTTCCCCCACTTCCCACTTTTTATCAAGCCCAACTGTTGACTCAAGCCCACTAGCCACTTTCTTTTCTTTTTCCAACTGTTCCACCAGTTCTGGCCCAATTGAAACCCCTGACTCCACGAAGCCCAAAACCTCCCCTAAACCCGAATTCACCACCGCTTTTTAACTTTTTCGACCTATCTTCCTAATTTACGCCAATACATCGAACTCACCCTGCATCGTCTCAATCATACGACTCACGCTCGATCGAACCGCCTTCTCGATGAGTTGACCGTTGGAAATCGATCCCTTCCTCCGATCACCGCTTTCCCTTCCGATTGCAAAATCCACTGAAAACTTCCAACTTCTTTCTTCTTGAAAATGGCGAATGCTCGCCACCTTGCTCTGAATGAACATGGAGCTCTTCCACTAAATTTGAATTGCTTTTTCTACTCGACCCCTCTGCCCGACCCTCCTCTTGATGACCCCTCCCTCTCCCTCTTCCTCCCCCGAAGTAATCTTCTATGGCGACTTGTCTTGGGTGACTGCTGTTCGGAGCTGTATTCACTCCCCCTTCCTTTTGCTTTGAAGAGAAGTTGTTTTTACCCTAACTCTTCCCCCATCGCCACACACCTTTAACCAGGCCCCCATAAAGAAGTTCCTCATCTCAAGATGACGGTTTTCTGTAACGTAACCTCAGATTATGACCAATCTTACCACAACCATAACATATTTCCTGTAATTTTTCATAAGCAAAGGCTACCCAAGCATCCTCACGCATAGATCCCACCTTGATAAGCATACCTCTCTTCAATGGCTTCAGAATATCAATCATAATTTTTACTCTAAGAACATTTCCTCTGCATCTTCCATTAGCATCAACATCCACGTCTAGGAACCTGCCAATTTTATTCCCTATTAACCTTTGCGTAACCTTGATTAAAACAGTGGTGGGAGCTTTTAATGTGAACCTGTAGGAGCATACCTAAACTCCATATCTTTGGTCGTTCATCTCCAACAGAGTCCTCGAAAACTATTAACCCCTTATCGAAAAACCAAGGACCACCTTCCATTGTTTGTTGCTTTTCATCTCTGTTTCTAAAGTGGCATTGAAAAATATTTCTTCCCCATGATTCTATTTCCACATTGTTATCCAGATCCCATTTTCGAGGCATGAGTCTTCGAAATATTTCTGCGTTCGTCGATCTATTCACCATTAACTTGCAATAAACCGAATTTCTTAGACCTCTATTTGCCGAATCAATTTCGTTGTCCCCAAATTCGATCCTGCAACTTTTTTCTTCATCTGTAATTCTCATATTACCCATCTGATCTTGAATGAACTCTGCCATTCAGATCCACCGCTGATTCTAAGAGAAGAATCCAAAACACCGACCAAGTCGAGAAACTGCACAGGTTTTTCCTAGAGAGAAACCGGCCTAACTGTGACAAACACAAATATGATCTAATGTTGGTTTGGAAGCAAATTCGTTTTAAATGACAAGATAGATGACATTTCAAGAAAAAAATAAAGCAAATACCAAAAAAAAAGGACAGAAACTTGTTGAGAATTATATAAAAACAAAATAGGAAAAAGTACCCTTTTCCCTAATTTGGGATATAATTTCCATTTATTTTTTAAGTTTTAAAATTGAATATTTTTAACTCTCAGCCAGTTGCAATAATGTAGACTGTTAGTTGTTGTCGTTTTTTATCTCAAAAAAAGAAGAAGAAGTAATTGTAGTTTTTTTTAAAAATTTACTCTAATACTTATTCTTTTAAAAAAAGTTATATTCATTGAAAATAAGTTAGTGTTTAATAATCTCACGAACTAAAAATGATCATTATTAAAATATTAAAAATAAAATTATCTAATTTTAAAATCTAAAAAATATTTGAATGAAGGGTTAATTTTACAAAAGAATAGTTATAAAATTGAGGTTTTTATAATAATTTATTTGGATGTAAATTTTTTGTAGAATGTTACATTTAAAAAATTGTTGGAACATATATATTTTTGTTTATTATAGAAGAATTAGAGACAACTTGATGTTAATTTAAAATGAAAAATTATTTTAAATAGTAAAAAATAAATTATTAAAAATAAAAGAATTGAGAATTTATCTACATTCTACCTCTTATTTTATATTTGTAGCAAAATTTAAAAAAAATTCATTTATAATACATTATTTTCTATCACTCAACTAGCGATATAACTCATTTTGGATTTTTATCACTATAGAAAACTCAAATAATGATAGAATAAATTTATCATTAATTGAATTCTATGACTAATAATAAAACTCAATTTAAATTTTTTACTATAAATAAATTAATTTTAATTTTGTGATATAATTGAAAATGTTTTATCTTTTTTTTATACGTGCAAAATTCCCAAAAATTTTGCATCGGCATTAAATTAAAATTTTATTTTAAAAAAACACTAAATTAAAATTAAGTCCAAAACTCAGTAAAATAATAATTTTCGGAAGAAAATAACATATAAAACATAAAAGCGAAGAAAAAATTGGTTAGGCAGGAACAGAGCATGCTTCGTCTTCATCGAGTACCCAACTTCTCTCTCTTTTTCTCAGTTTTTATTCTGATTTATTTATTAAACTTTGTAGGGTCCATTTCCTGAAATCTCATAGCTCACAAACCAACTTAAAGAATCTTCATCTTTCTCTCAACCTTCTTCATTTCTTCCCTTAATGGAGATTCCATCCCCAAATCCCCAATCGCATTCCCAAACCCTCTCGCCGGCCGCCGCCGGCAGTAGTAGCGGCAGCGGCAGCTTCCCCACCTCGCCGGAGTTCGAGTTCTGGATGGTCCGAAACCCCTCTTTCCCTCAGCCCAATCTCCTCTCCGCCGACGAGCTCTTCGTCGACGGTGTTCTCCTTCCCCTTCATCTTCTCCCCAACCCGAAACCCGACCCGGATCCCACCGACGACGGCCCGAAATTGACGGCGAGTTCGGCCGAACAGGGCTGCTCGTTAACGCCGTCGAAGCGGTGGAGCATTTTCAAGAAGAGTGAGAAAAAGAGTAATCAGGAGGAGAAGAAGAAGGAAAAGAAGACTGGAAATGGAAATGGGTCTTCATCGGCTGAGTTGAATATTAATCTCTGGCCGTTTTCCCGTAGCAGATCCGCCGGTAATGCTTGTTCTAGACCCAAAATGTTCGCCGGCGGTCAACCGGGTTCCCGGAAGGTCAACAGTGCGCCGTGCTCTCGGAGCAACTCCGCCGGTGAATCCAAATCCAGGAGGTGGCCGAGCAGCCCGAGCCGAGCCGGGGTCCATCTGGGCCGGAGTAGCCCGGTTTGGCAAGTCCGGCGAGGCGGATCTACCGTTAAAACCTCAGAAAATCACACAGACGCCCACCGGAGCAAGACCGCCACCGCTTCCACCGCCGCCTCCGCCGCATCAAGAGGTAGAGTCTTGAATTTGAATGTTCCTATGTGTATTGGGTATAGAAACCATTTGAGCTGTAGAAGCGATGAAGCCAGTGCAATTGGGGTTGTTGGCGGCGGCGGCGGCGGTGGAAGCAACGGCGGCGGCGTAGACGGCGGCAGTGTTGGTAATTCTGGTAATTCTAGTAGTACTACTACTAATCTCTTTAGCATAAGAAATCTTTTTACTAAGAAAGTGCATTAACGTTTTCATAGAAAGTAAATTTCAAATTTCAAATGTATTGTTGTATAGGAATCTTTGCCCTATGTAATTAACCAAAAGTATTAGCCATCTGAGTTCTGACTACTTAATTAAACTGCTCTGTTCAAAGTTTTGCTGGCTGTTGCTGCAGTTTCAATCGAGTTTTTAAAAAACCAAGACCCTTTATCACCATTTTGTTTCTTAATTTTGAAATTGAAGCTGGTTTTCATTCAAATTCTCCCTTCCCTTAATTGTGTATCTAGTTTTGATAGAAAAGAATGGAGGGAAAGGATTAATGGTTGGTAGATAATTAACTACTCATTTGAGAATTCATGTTGGTCGTGATTGTGGCAATTAAGCAGTCGGTTAATGATTGATGTTTGTAATGGTTGAAGTAATTAACCGCTAGTCGGAGGATTGATATTAACAGTGGTTGAGTGATAGGTTTGATGTAGAATTTGATGGAAAGTTTCACGTGAAGTTTAATTGCAGATTTGATAGATGTTATGGTGGATGTTTTTCACGGAATACAAACAAAGAGTTCTAAAAGGTGGTTTTTTACCACTTTTCTTCTAGAGGAAACAAACCTAGCTAGTATTTGAATCTTAATCAAATTTTAAAAACAATAATAAGTTTTTGGGTTTTTTTTTTTGAAACTTTGGTTTGTTTTAAAAATTTTAGATACTAAAAGAAGGAAAATCACAAGAGTTGAGTAGTTGGTGGATTCTTAATTTTAAAAGACAGAATGGTTATCATAAGTGTCTAAGCTCTCACTATTTGGATTCATCTCTTTGTCTCAACCCTATTCTTTAGCTGATAATTTGTTGTTAGGTTGAATGAATGCCATTTTGAATTTTACTCTGTCAAGGCTTTATGGGGTTTTCTTTTTCATCTTTTCTTGTTTGTTCATAATTAGGAGGACCACCAATTGTCACCCTGTTGGTGACTTTCTCTAGAAGATGATAGATTTGGCTGATATTTTACAGAGCAAATTTTGTCATGTAATCCATGGCTGTTTCTGATTTTTCTAGGGAAGAGAATAAGACCAATCTATCTTTATCTTATCTACCATCTTAAACCATGCCCAAGAATACTGAAACTGTAATTCTGTAATCTTGGCTTGTTTCCCATAGAAATTAATATGTAAATTTGTTGTCATCGATTCTTCTTTTTTCTTGGCTATTATTTTCTCAAGGGATGACACAATGGTTGAAGACTTAGACTTTGAGGGTAGCTCGTCTCAAGGTTCTGGTTTAAAACTCACCTGTGACGGGCATGGTTACCTTATTTCAAAAAAAATTATCCTATTCATGTGTCTTTTTCTTGAAGAATAAGACAGTGCTGATAACAGGAATTTTAGCCTTATAAATTACATGAGAAGGTTGTTACATTGTGGTTGGCATTTTAAAGTTTAAACTACAAGAAGAATTGTTTGTTGAGTGGTTATTGAGAAGTATAATGCAGCCACGTTGAATACTTTTTCTTTGTGTTCCAATTATGACATAGTATTGTTTGTTTTGTTTTTGTTTTTTTTAAAATCGGAAATTTGGAGCTTCACTCCCCTATACTCGAGACACCACTGATTCATTTTTAGACTGGCATTAGGATATTTCGAAGGGTATTTTAGTTTAAGTGCTTTTCAACAGTTTCGAAACAAAGATCTCTCAAGGAAGCATGCTTTAAAGGCCTTGGTCTCAACCGTTGCATTGTCCTTTGGGGACGACGTAGTATTGTTTAGAATGAATAATTTTAATGAGTTTTGATACTATATTAAATAATATAAAGTCTCATATTAAAATTTATTGGTGATAATAGAAGTAGCAATCAATCTGAAAAAGTAAAATTGATAGAAAGAAGTAAATTTAATTAGATGATCAACCAAATCATGTCGTTGATGTGAACTTAAAAATTTGAAAAATCAAAATATGACTTTGCTATTAAATTGAATTATAATTATTGATCACCAAATTTTTTTTTTTTTTTTTGGAGATGGATTTACCAAAAAGCTTGAAGTGATAGAATAGTGAATAACCAGTTAATTATATCAACAACTTAACCATAACTATGTGGGGGGAATAACCAGTTAAAATATTTTGGAATGTATATGTATATGCTAAGCCCTAATTGACTAGAGATTATGTCATTATTTAAACAGAATGGGAAGATTTTGTCAGTTTTGATCCAATTGGATAATAGAATAGTGGGGATAAGAATGAGGTAATATTTAAGGATAGATTAGCTTATGTATTTATCCCTACTCTATTTTTTAAAGTTTTAATTAATGCTTTCTGGCATTGAGTTTGTTTGTCTTTTATATTTGTGGTTGAAAGTAGCTAACAAATGACACACTTGTTTGTTTGTTAATTAAAAATGGGCAGGGTGGTTTCAATTTAGATGAAGTGATCAAAATTTGGATAAAGTGGTGTCAATTTATATGAAGTGATGTGGTTTGGAATTGGCATTAAATATAAATTGATTTGAAAGCCACATGAACTAAATTTGATAATAAACATTTGAAACAATTGAGTGGATATAAGAAAATTAGGCTTGACATATAAGTATTGACCAACCCATTTAAAATATTGAATTCAAATCCAATTTTATCCTAATTTCATTTCATGATGTAATCATTTATTTATATGCCAACTAGAGGAGTAAATGAGGGACTTCAATTTATCTTATTGATCAAAAGATTATAAGTTCAAATTTTTTCCCTGCGATTGTCGTAATCTAAAAAAAAAATCATCTATTTATATAATTCATTAAATTATCTCTTACTAATATGTCATTCTACTTTAAACTCAATTGATAATAAAAGAGAAATAATACACATTTTAATAAGATCATAAGATCTCTTAATTTTTTTGATATGCAATCTTCAACCTCTACATTATATTATTTGTTCAAATTTAAATAGATAAAATCACTAATCTATGCATTTCACTGACTTTGGTCAACGACAAGAACACATAAATGAACATGATTCATAATGGAAAATTTGTTGAGATTTAGACAATTGATAAAAAGCTATATTGGAAATATTGGGACTATATGTGCATTGAACTCTATTTGAATATATTGAATACGCTAAGATCATTATAAAGTTTGACTAATTATTTATTTATTAATATAATGGAATATTAAATTTGTTAAAGTTGAACCCGGAATTTACTGCACCGTCCAAGTGTTTGACTGAATGAGGGATTTGCAGAATTGGAATTTGGAATAGACTTTGATCGGCTGACTTGAAAACGGTCTCTTTAAAAATAAGATCCATGTCTTACGGACTGTGCTTTTCGTTTATTTCTTTGTTCTTCTTAAGGGAAACAATAAAGAAAAAGAAAGAAGAATTATATTTGTAATTCTTTTTTTCGAAAACAATAAGAATGAATCTATAAATTTTTTATGTGAAGCAAATGATAACATATTTGTAAATAATTATAAAATGTTTGCATCAATAATCAATAATGCATTTTAATATTGATTTTCGTGATCAAACACATAATCATAATATTGAATTGAATTTCAAACAAATAATGAAATCATGATGTCACTACCTTTTTTGGTGTAATTAAGAGAGTTGTAACCAGCTCAATTGGTCAAAGAAGACCTTTGAGGGGCACCAGGACTTGAAATGATTAGCAATTGTTTAACTAATGGATTGATAGACGAACAAACCGACATAACCTACTTTAGGTAGCTAATGTATTACTTTTGGAGAGTTCTTTAGATTATTGATCAAACTAGGGTTCATCTCATGTAGTGATTGTGGACGTACAAACTTTTGTTTCTTGAAGGGGCATGTTCGGGCTCATAAAGGCTTTTGATGTTTTGATTAGGTCGTTGGTCAGGTAAAGGCTGCCCAAGCTAATGATGCTTAGCAAAGTGGCTCTCAGACTCATTAGCAGACTCAACTGACCGAGATCTCTCAGTTCAGTAGGAATTAGAAGGTAATGAGTTCAATCTCCATGATGCCCACCTACTTAGGAATTAATTTTCTACGGGTTTCCTTGACATCCAAATATTGTAGGGTCAGACGGTAGTATGCCCCATGACAATAGTCGAGATGCACACAAACTGGCCCCGCAGTCAAGAATATAAAAAAAAAAAAAAAAAAAAATTAAGAGAGTTGTAAATCCACTAGATACAAAAAGCAATCGAACTTTTCCATTGATGCATTCTGAGTTGGGCCGTTTAGTGGACTAGACATTAGTTTCATACTCGAGCCCAAGACAGCGGCTCTGGCCCAGCATAGGAGAAAGAGGGAAAAAAAAGAAAAGAAAATATAATAAGAATCTGGGTTTTCACTAGTCGCTGCTCCGACTTGTCGACCGTTCACGGAAGACACTGTACGATCTCTCGTTCGTTGATCGTTGATCTTTGATCGTTGATCGGCAATCTTCGATCATCGCTGAGTTTGATCGGCGTTTCGCCGTGAGCAAAATATTTCTAACCGTAATCTATAGCAGAGGAGATTTCCATGTCGGTTCTGGGACGGATTGCCAGAACCGCCCGGGCATGGCGAACAGTTGCGTCATTCAAACTCAAGGATTCTTCCAGCGTATGGCGCAGTTCATATCTTAGTAAGCTTCTCTTCAAATTTATGGCAATCGTAGTTTATAAGCTACGGTTATGTAATTTCATTCCAAGTTGTAGTTACTCCAATGAATTAATTGCGCTGTGTTGTTCTCTACCGGATGATTCCCGGTTCTTTTGGATTATAGCAATGTTCTTCAGTTACTTATATTCTATACTAGAAATTAAACTTTGTTTCGATTGAATTGGTTTTGCAAGTGATGGAGGTTTATGATATGTATTTGCAGGACAATTTCGGCATCAGTCGGAGTTTCTAAAGCCAGGATCACTATCTAATGGACGTGAACCTTGTTTTCTCTATCCAGCTATCGTTGCTGGTATGTTTGGAGCTGGGGCAATGGAGGTAGCGTATGCAGAGGCCGAAGAGGTACATTCTTGATGGTTAAGTCCCCTCTTGGTGAGGCTCGGTATCTTCAAGATATGCTCTCTTGAAAGCCTGAAGTTCAAAACTTATGAATTAGCTTAATTGTAAATTTCTGGTTGTCATTCCGGTTTGGACCATGAGAAATACAAAGCTCTGGTTCTCGATTATTAAAAAAAGAAGTTTTTGGAGAGTTGTTGGTTATCTTTGATATTTCTCAATCGATGTCTGGTGGCTTATAATTGAACTTCAGTTTCTGATAGTACTTAATCCTAATTATATATATGGGTTGTTTCTTTATTTGTAAGTTGTTGCTGAATTATTCGAATTGATTTAGTGATGACTTTAGCTTTATGCAGTCTGCGGTCACTCCATCACTGCCAAAGGGCCTCTCCACCCATGCTGATATGGAGGAGATTGCTAAGAAAGAGAGAGAGCGAATTCAACAGTTAATTAGGAACAAAGGAATGAAGTATGGTTCTTGTCCGCGTTTTACTGTTGGTGTTAAGGGGCAAAAGGTAATGTCTGTGTATATATATTATATATTTGACTCGTCAGGTTTATGGTTGCTCTATAATAAAATATTTTAGATTCATGTATTAGAATTTGAGCCGATAATTATCTTTGTAATTTGTTCAACAAGTAGTGCTTGAAACAGCTATTTTACTCGATTTATCATGGAAGCTTGTTACATGCTAAAAATGTATTCGTAGGCATATGATGAGACAAAATGTTAGTTTTTATTTTAAGTATTGTAAGCTATATGCATTTGGAATTATGCTTTAATTTTCTAGAATGAGATGCAGGTCAGTATCAAGTTCCAAGTTCCTTCCAGCTGTGAAGTTTCGCATTTGGTTGCAAATCTGGTATCAAATCTTGGACTAAAAGTTGAACAGCGTGACGGTGGCTCAGATATGTTATTGCGTGCTTTGGACAGGTACATTCACCTGAATATTTGAATTAACGAATTACTGGGTTGCAACTATTTAATTGTCATCGACGTTGATGTCTTGCGATTTTCCTTTTCAAAGAGGAGGGCTTTTACATTTGCTTCTTCGTTTCTTCCTTTTTGTTTAATCTGTTAAATCACTAATTAACCCAAATTTTAAGCTGATAGATTGAGATAAATTTAATTATATCTTTGCACTTGTGAAGTTGGAAATTTTGAGAATGGTCATCAAGTGGAAACCGATATTAATCTGTATGAAACGACTCGGCAGGAGTTTGAACTCAATATCTTCTGTTCTGATACCATTTTTAATCATGTTAAATCATCAACTCGATAGATTTAGGTAAATTTATTTATATCAACAAACATTTTCATAAAATAGTTATTAACGTTTTACTAGTCTATTTCATGATTATAGTTTTACTAGTTTTACTAATAGTTGGAGAGCTCTATTGTAATTCCCTCTTATCCTTGTAACACTTAATTTCATATGTTATTGAAATTGTTTCTTATCCAAAAAAAAAATGTTGATTGCTGCCTTCATTTTATTTTTCTCAAGTTTATTGTTCTTAATTGTTTCTTAAATGCGTGAAATTCTTCTGAAATTATTAATTGTACTATGGCAGTCCAGTTGCTTGGCAACTAACTCTTTCTCGCCCAAAAAATCAGAGAGAAGCTGAAGGAAACAGCGGAAACTCAATTGAAACTGATACTGAGGATGGAGACCTAACCGTCCTGATATTTCATTCACTTGTTACCTCAGATAAAACTGTTAGTGCTAATTTTTAATAAATTATTAGTTACGGCATATGAATTCATTTTTATTTTTAATGTTTAATTAGTCAATTTATTCTAGGTGTACAAGTTTAAATAGAAAGTTTTTATAGTGGCTATTGGAAATTGCTACAGGAAATTGAATTCATAAAGCATGGAAGCTTGAGCACTGAAGAGCTTGATTCTTTAATTTCTGTTTTACAATTAGCTGGTGGAAAGTTGGGAGAAAGTAAATCCTTTGAAAGAAAATCAAGGGAAGGCTCTTCACCGATGCCATCTTCTGAAAGTTCTATATCTAGCCTCGAAGCAATGGGTGTTAAAGTTTATGGACTTGATGAAGCACATGTTGATTCCGCGAACAACGAGATATCTTGGGATAACATTGCTGGTTATGATCAACAAAAAAGGTTGGCTTGGCTGTGTATTGCGTACTTCTGTATTTCTCTCATTATCATGAACTCTTTCTACAATTTTTTTTCTGGTGCAAAGATAAGCCAAGCCACTATCGCGCGTGGGCTCAAGTCCCACCTTTTGCGTCTCGCTTGTCCCAGACGAGGTGCAACAATAAGGTGCGCGCCTTATGGCGCCTTACGTGAAGCCCGCCAAAAGGCGCGCGCCTCTTGGGATTTTTTTAATTTTCTTTGCATCTTTTGTGTTTTAGATCCCCGTACTAGATCATTCAAAGCGCGTGAAGGTTGATAGTTGAATATTATGTATGTTTTATATATTATTCTTGGTTAAAACTTCATTTATGCCCATGAAAAGTGTTTTTATTGTGTATCCATACATATATGAATTTTTTTTGTTTTTTTTATATAGTGCGTCTTAAGTAAAAAAGCCCTCGCCTTTTGGTCCGCCTTGCGCCTCAGGCTCCAGAGGGGCATTTTGCCTTAGTGCGCCTTACGCAAAGAACACTGCTTATAATCTTTCTTTCTTCATTTCCAATTGGAAAGCGTTCTTGTAACCCATTGGGTATTGGGATCTTATCCCCCATTTCATAATTTCAATGGATTCGTTTCTCTTACAGAAAAAAAAAACATTGGCAATGAACATGTACACTGTGGCCCGTTAACCTTCAATAAATTTTGATGTAAAGTTTTAACTTCATATAATGTTGAAAAAGAAATGCAGTCGTTTCTACCTGGACATGAAATGGATTGTAATGTTCTAAAATTAGTATGCGATGCTTCTTATTCGTTTCCTTTTCTGATCTCTATGAAATCATGCAGGTTTCTCCTATGGTCTCTGCTTCATGTTTATTGCTTGTAGTAATAACATCTACGATTGTTACCATGAATCATGTATTCCTCATTTCATTTGCTCATAATCTTATTGTAGAGAAATTGAAGACACAATACTGATGACTCTGCATAATCCAGAATTATTTGATGATATTGCTCATGGGACTCGACGCAAGTTTGAATCAAATAGACCCCGGGCTGTTCTCTTTGAAGGGCCTCCAGGTTTGTTACTGAATCGAGAATATCTGTGAATATGAATTATATTTCAGTAAATAGACCTTTACTACGGTATGCATGTTCCTTATCCTTGCCTGTCTTTTATGTGCTTAAACTCTCATTTTCGAATCATAGTTATATCAATATGAGAGAACGTGAATCAACTATACGACTCATGGAACTTGCAATATTTCTTCTGTAGTTTCATTTAGTATTACTATTAACCACCCTATTAATATTTCTTGGAGTATGAGAGAATGAGAATCAACTCTAGAATGATTGTTTCTTCATCTAAAAAAGGAGATAAAACTATACTATGCAATTTTTTCTTTTTAAGAATTTTTTTATTTCTATTAAAAGTTATTTAAATTATACAGAATGATAGTCCTTTTAGGAAAAGATGCAGTTTTTAAAATTTAAATTATAGCGCTGTTTCGTTTAATCAGAAGCAACTTGGCAGTTCAAATTTAACGAAAATATGTGTTCAGAGAGGATATGATATTTTTTTCCGAATCGTAATTGGGAGAATATCAAAGTGCTCTAGTGTTTTGTTCTATTGATATTATCTAGAATCGGTGCTCCGTGCTCTAGTGTTTTGTTCTATTGATGTTATCTAGAATCTTTACTCTAGTACCACCTCTTTACTTTCTGTGTGTCCCCGCTCTATTATTTTCCGAAATAAGATCACTCTGGTTTTGTTTACTTATTTTCCATGATGCTCAAGCAGAAAAAGTTTTCCTGCTGCTCTTAATTTTTTTTTTTTTTTTTTTATGTCTGTGACGCTTGCACCTCGACGACTATTATCACGGGACATATTTTTTGGATCTACAATATTTAGATGTCAAAGAAATTCGTAGGAAATAATTTCTAGGTTGGTGGTCATCATGGATTGAAACCTTTACCTCTTAGTTCTCCAAGACTTCTTGACTACTAGGTTACTCCATGATAGTTGCTACTGCCCCTAAATACCACACGTGTTCATTAGATTTGTGGAATACAATTAAAATAATTCACTTCCTGATATCTTTGTGAGGTAGTATCTTACCAAAGATAGTAGTAATAATAATAATAATCCACTCTCAATCTAGGAATCGGATGCAAAATTTTCTTGCGCTTGGTTTATGAACAAATTCTACACCTCATTCTAAACCATTCTGGTTACCATTGGCACCGAGATTCAGCAGATTTGTGAGATTCCTGTAGTTGTATTTTGCCTTTCTATCTTAGAAAAACTGAACATTTGGGAGCCCAGCTTACTTCTAGCATCTATGGTTCAGGTACAGGAAAAACATCTTCTGCTCGTGTGATTGCAAATCAAGCGGTTAGTAATTATATGTTTTTTTTTTATATTCATGGAATCATGATGACCAAAAAAAGGTTGATTGAGAATACTAGTTAAATAACTTAAATTTGTTATCTTTTGCTGGGGGCTTTGAGGATGAGACTTTATACCCTAATGACTACTTAATATACTTACAAGTTTTCAACTCACGGAAAAATGAAGTATAGTTATCTTTTGCTGGGGGCTTTGAGGATGAGACTTTCTACCCTCATGACTACTTATTCCTAGAAAATGATGTCTGCTTGCTTCGCTTGCAACATAGAATTTTCTAATTCAACAAGCAAATTAATCTTGAACTGTGGGTTTTTGTGGACGCAAAATACGCTCTTTGTTCCCTTCTGTCTTCTTTTTCGGAGGAAGATCGTAAGTTTTGTGGTTGGATCTCATTTATGATGGCAGTTTGTGGTCGTTTTAATGAATGAAATTGGTTTAAAAAAAAGCGGTCTTGGACCTTGTAAGCTGCTGCTGATCTTGTGGATTAAGTATGTGACACAAAGATGGAACCTAAAAAAAAATTCTCTTGCATTTTGTGTCAGGGCGTCCCGTTGGTGTATTTACCTCTGGAGGTTATCATGTCAAAGTACTATGGTGAAAGCGAACGTCTCTTGGGACAAGTGTTTTCACTTGCTAATGAACTTAGTACTGGTGCTATCATTTTCCTAGACGAGGTAAATGGGGGGCTTCATCGCCAAATAATCAGCTGCTTTTTCGATAATAAAAAAAAAGTTCACAGTTTCTATATTCCTATAGATTTTTATATTTGTGGTTTCCCATCTTTTCTACAACTGCAGGTTGATTCTTTTGCAATTGCTCGTGACAGTGAAATGCATGAAGCTACTCGAAGAGTATTATCAGTTTTATTGCGTCAGGTAAAGATTAATTTTACATAAATCCATAGCTCCTAAAGTCTGACTCAAAAACATGTGCATGCACTCCAACAGGCTAATTTGGATGGCAGGCAATTGAAATTTCATTTGCCATTTACATAATAACCCTTTCACTATCATGTTTTTTAGCAACTTAGTTTAATTTACAATTTTTGTGCAGATTGATGGATTTGAGCAGGATAGGAAAGTGGTGGTAATTGCCGCCACGAATAGAAAGCAGGACCTTGATCCTGCTTTAATTAGGTATACAAATCTGTATTTTGAAAAAAAAAAACGAATGCTTGGCTGGGTTTTCTGAACTAATTTCTTTTCCTGATTTTTAATTTAGTCGGTTTGACTTGATGATCACATTTGGCTTACCTGATGAGCGGAACCGTAAGGAAATAGTTGCTCAGTACGCTAAGCAGCTAACAGAACCTGAATTGAGCGAGTTTGCAAGATCAACAGAAGGGTACGTTAATCATTGGCTAAAACTATATTTGATTTCTTTTTGTGGACTTCTTTAGAGCTGGAGTAACATTTAATAATCTCTAAATCTAGTTTCTTTTTGCTTCATTTCTCATGTGTATTCAGAATGTCTGGAAGGGACATCAGGGATGTTTGCCAGCAAGCCGAGCGGTCATGGGCTTCAAAGGCAAACTACCCAGTCTATATTTTTTCGTCCTTGATGCGTAGAGTTCCTTTCTGGTTGCTATAACCTCTCTTTTTGGGCTTCTTTTTACAGATAATTCGCGGGAAAGTATCGAAAACTGGAGAACGTGGAATACTCCCACCCCTTCAAGAATACATTGAGTGTGCCATGAGCAGGCGCAAGGCGTTGCAAACTATTGACGACCATAAAATAAAAGACTCTGGCACCCGCATGAAGAAAACCCAATTAGCTTAATTCTCTAAATACCCAGCTAGCTAGTTTCCTTTTAGATTTATGCTAGGCTGTTCATATGCTCAATGAAATAGTCTTAGGATTGAGATAGAAATGGAAAAATATTCAGTAACTTGATCAATACCATGTTTTGTTAATCGATTTGATTACACTTATTATAATCCTGCTACGATTTTCTTTCAAACCATAGCAGCTTCAAAACGTGATCATGTTGAGTTGAATCAGACTCAGCAGCAGAGCTCCATTCCTGTATATACAATATCATACATCAGTTTCTAACATCTTGCAGATTAATTAAAGAAGGCTCATGATTGTATTCCATTTCCACCTTTGTAAGGAAACTGAAGAAGATCGATCATCTTCCTGAACTCGCTTCCTCTTCCGGTTGGGACTCTGCCGGGCCGTAAGAAACGAGGCGATTTGCAGCTGACTCTGAAGCAGCATCCGGGTCATCTCAGCCTCAAATTCCAGCCTCCTCTTTTCCTCCTCGAGGCGGATGGCCTCCCTCTCCTTGAAAATCTCCATTTCCGCATGCTCCATCATCAACAGCGACTCTGTCAAGATTTGTAGGCTCTCTGCCAGGTCTAACATCCTTCTCTTTTTGCAGGAGCTTCCCGTTTCTTTACTTGTGGAAATATGGGAATCTTCATCTTCAGGATCTGGAAGCTCGCTGGTTGAGAATTCTGCTGCATCACGTCCATAATTTTGACGTTTCTGGTGGTCGCTGCTCGTGATCGGCTTGGTTCCACCTGTTTGCTCTTCCATTTTCGGCTTTTTCCAGAACCACCACTAGCTTTCGGCTAGAAAGGGGGGTTTGGAAAATGCTAAAAGTGAAGTGGCAACTGGCAATTACCGGTTGTACTTGGATAAGGTTCCTTTATTTTCCCACTTGTTCGAGTGCTGAAATTGATATCCCTATTCATGCACCCAATTTATATTATAGTTATGAATAGTCTTTACTGCTTCCAGCTTCTTTGCCCTATGGTGCAAAAGTTCAACCAAATATCTTTTTAATTTCTTGCCTTTCCAGTATTATCGGACAAACTAGATTTTTCTGATTCCGAAAGTTTTGTATACTGTTAATCATATTTGGGTTTCCTAGATCTTCACTATATTTTAGTTAAATTTGGGTTGGGTAACTAAATAATGTCAATGAAGTTACCATGCTTAGGATAGAATGTTTATACGAAGAATGATTATTTGTATTTAGTATGATAGAGAATAATCATGGAAAAAAAATAAGATAATGAATATGATGAAAGAAGAAAACAGGGATGTGGAGAATAAAAAGTAGTTAGGAGAATAATAAAAATGTGATTTTAGGGAAATATGCTTATAGGGAAAATTATTCTTGGTAGTCCAAATATTGAGAATCATTGTCATTCTCCCTATTTTTTAAACCAGATCATTATTCGGGTCATTGACGTAATGATTTCATTGTTTGGTTGTAAGTCAGTTCAACATCACCGTCACATGTTTGAGCTCGAGAATCGGTATTTGTCCCCCTGTCCGATATGTACTCGAATATATATATATATAAGACTACCAATGAGACTGGAATCTTTGGTTTTTTTTTAATGGGACAATAATATGTTGCGTTAGTACTAGTAGCAGTTACTGGGCCTTAATATGGTTCGAAGCCCGAAATTGTACAATTCCATAATTTTACCATTTTCTAATTAAAAAACATTTGGATAAGAATTTGAACTAAGTGACCTTTTGGTCCTAAGTCTTATATCCGTCGCATTATTGGGCAATTTTACTTTTTTTTTACCTTGGCCAGACACTTTATTATTATTACTGATGTATTCATGTAGATATGTACTTATGTAGAAACCAAGACATCAAACTGGAGACTGAAGCTTCTCAGTTTATACACCCAACAGAAAAGATTAAGATTTGCCCTGTGGGATTCTCCTCTCAGTTGATCAACTTCTTGAGTTAGCATTGGCTCTTTGAAGTTTCTATTCCAAGTTCAAGAATTGAATTTCAGCATCCATAACTAACTCGAGTGAGGATTATCTTGCAGGAACTAAAGAAACAATGATCAAAGAGGCTTGAGTTGAGTTCCATTATTCAAATCCTACTGATTAGTGGACGAAACATTGCCATCATCTTCAGCTCAGCGTAGATATTGACTGATGCAGACACCCATGATACGACGTTTTTATTTAGCACCGCATGATCAGTTCCATTACTGCTTTTCATTAATGTGCTTGTCTGCCTCACAGGGGGCCATGAAAGTAAGAATACTGCTGTTTGTGGGATTTCGTGTACTTTCAATCTTTACTTTGAAATTTCAGCCGTTTATGCAAAATTAACATCCTCTTTAAACACCCCATTTTCAGAAAAACTGATTCATATCTGCTGGAGTTGGTGTTTGGACAAGCAAGTTGCTTAATAAAGATAACGTTTTTGACATGTATTGATGCTGGTTCAGAGGCTTTATTATGTTCATATTTCTGGGACGAAGGAATACGAATACATGGTGGTGGCATTAATTTGACAAGAGTCATTTCATTGTCGGCCAACAGAACAATTTGAGGTACTATCTTTATAATCCTCTTTTTATCTTTCTTTCTTTGTGTTCTAGGGTTTGGTTGAATTAGGGCCCTTTAATATGCTTGAAACCATGTGTTTGCCCCACTCACTTGTGCAATATACCTTCCAAAATATCATAAGATACAAACAACTCACAGCCAGTCCCAGTTCCCTTAATTTCTGATTTGCTTTTCTTCTTTAATTAAATGGTTAATGGGTGTTTTGGATGGAAGGAATCATTTTCTTATCCACACCTAGGCTACAACTTTTTGTTCTCTATAATTACTTTGTTCTCTTTGTAATCACTTTTTATTTACTCTATAAATAAATTTTGTTGTGTCCATGTCCACCATTTTATTTTCTTCGTAATTATTTTCTCCTCATTGTGATATTTTGGCTCCAAAGAATGGTTTTTCTTTATAATCATCTGTTTCATTTAATACACAAATAATCATTTTTCATAATAATTATTCATTATACTCTTATTGAAGAAATGATCATGAGAGAATCGTAAACTGTGTTTGAAACTTCGAAGTGTAGAGAATGATTATAAGAAAACATTATTTGTGTTTGAGGTGTAGTAAATGAGAATGATTATAAGAAAACATTATTTGTGTTTGAGGTGTAGTAAATAATTATAAGGAAAATAAAATATATAGCAAGTATAAGACATGAGAAGAATGAAAATTGAATATATGAATATTGAATAAGGAATTGATTGTTGATGACTTAAATATAATTAAGAGAAGTATTCTCTTTATAATAATTTTCGGTCTTTTATGTCTCAAACACTTCCTATCTCTAATACCACCGATTTGGTTATGATAGACGGAAGGTTATGATAAATGGTGAGTTATTATAAATGGTGTTTGAGGGACAAGTTATTATAACAGAGATCATGATAAATGGTGTTTGAGGGGTTATGTAACAAAAAATAATATATGTAAAGTTTAGATAAATGAACACGTAGGTTTAGATAAACGGGCATGCATGTTTAGGTAACTACCGTTTATAATAGATGGTAGGACAAACATTGGTTGAGTCATTATAACCAACCCGGTCGTTTACATAAACGGGGGCCCAAACACACCCTATAGTGAAAAGAGGTGATAAGAGTCCAATCATGAAAAAAAAAAAACCAAAATCCACCACAGCAAAAAGAACACTGGAACTCGAACAAAAACTCAACTCTTTTTTCCAAAGAGGCTATTTTTAGGTGGAACTGAGAAGTCTAAACTATTCTAAAAAAAAGAGGAAAAAAAAAAATCACATGCACTTTTTTATCTCCATTTTTTAGGCCAGCATGCATCCAGTTCTCCAGTGACATTCATTTATTTATTAATGAGATGGGAGAAATTTTGTCATTTGTGTTAATGGAGAATGATAAGATGTGGGGCTCTTTCCTTTTTTCTGTGGTGCACACTGCACAGTGACAAGCGCAAAAGAAGGAAACTATGACCCACCAATATAATTTCAACTCTTTTCATTGTGTTTGCTTTATTTCTCTGAAAATTGTCTCCCTTGAAATGCCTAAAGTATTGATTCAATTATTAAATCATGATCTTGCTCTAGATATGGTATTTTTTTCAAAATGCTCTCTAATGAATTTATATCCCTTGGGAAAAAGGGGAAAGATTGACAGAAATAGTTGGGGTTGGAGGGTTATTTTCAAAGAATGACTTTTTACTTCACTATCAATGTCAAAAATAACTTTCAAGGCTTATTCTCTCAAAGGCATAAATCCCAAAATTGAATTTGTAAAACTTTAATATTTAGAGCAAAAGTCAGTTCTTGCCTCCAAGCTTTATTGGAATGTCTATATTTTTACCATACCTTTATTTGATGTTTAGACTTCATAATTTTCCAACTACAGATCTGTGTGAAGAAATATTGCAGTGGTACAATCACAGGCATACAAGTACATCATGTATTTTCTTTTCATTTCTATGATTAAACAAATATGCCAAGCTTGAAATTTAGTTTAAGAACATTCATGAATTTAGCTTAATGGTAGATAGATACCAAATTGACAGTAATCCTACACCACAGGGCAAAATGAAACTTGTAAAGCTATTGAAACCAAATTTGTAAGGACGTGTTTGAATGTAGTATTTGAATGAGTGGTTGTATGAAAATCACATTTGGATCAAATTGTTTGAAGAAGTATTTAAAAAAAAAGTGTTTGAATAAGGGTGCTCAAATAAATTATTGCATGGGAATTGAAAGGAGTTGTAGGAAAAGATTGTTCGGAGGAAGAGTTTGAGTCAAGGATTGAAATGTGAGGGTAAGGAAAGGTTTTTTAACTTAAACAAACATGGCATAAATTTTTATACACATTCATTCCTCATGTAATTTCAAAAAATCCATCCATGCATACTTTTTTGCTAATCCACTAAACTATCATTAGATTAGATAACATGTATTTACTTGGTCTCTATTTCTAAACATTTTTCATGAGACACTACTCACAAAACAAAAAATACATTCAAAATGTAGGTGAGACCTCTAAAAAAAAGTGAAAAAAAGGCAGATGAAATTAAATTACCCTTCATTAGCAAAAGTGAAAAATAAGTGCAAGGACAGAATGGCAGCTGCAACACCAATTAGTTTTGTTTTTACTGTGATTAAATCAACCATTTATGGACCAAGTTTGGAGATAATGGGTGTGAAATATTTGACTATTTATTATTAGAGAAAAGTTTAGATTATGTTCTAATATCATCTATTGTTTACATATGTGACCTAATTTGTGCCCGTGATGATAATTCATGTCCACTTATGTGATGATAATTCATGTTAAGATATGAAGTAAACTGATCTTTATTATTATTTTTATCCAATGAGTGCAGATATCAAATATGAAAACAAAAATGGGTCGAGACACCTGTGTTTAAATTTGATGATGTAATATTCCCATGAAGTCAAGTTTTAAATAGTTGTTATTTTGTCAATAAAATTGCTTGGTGCTTTGGTTTTTTGACTGATATAACTTCTATTCAATATATTACATATATATATATATATATATTCAATTATAAATCAATTAAAAAATTATTTCTAAATACATAATCAAACAAAAGTTATTTGCTAATAACAACAATAATTTAATAAAATTAATATACACCCTATAAATCAAGAGGTTCAACTCCCCAATCTATGGTTGAACTAAAAAAATCACTTTAATTTGATGTATCAACCAAATTGATCGTTGAGGTATGTGGTTCGACTTTCTTAAATCTCTTATTATACCCAAAGAAAAAAAACAACAATTATGTGTTTCATATGAGTGACGTTATGCAATATAATCATTTTTATCGTTTTTTTTAATTTCTAATTATTATCATTTTTTTATTAGAATGAGTTAGGGCATTGGTTTTTTTTTTTTTATCGGTGGGTGTCAGTGAAAGCTTGTTTTATTCGTGGTATCTTGTGCACATCTCGACTAATGTCACGAGACATATCGCCTAACTTTACAATATTTAGATGTCAAGGAAATCAATAGAAAATTAATTTCTAGGTAGGTGCCTAATATAGATTGAACTTAATCACCTTAAGCACCTTAAGACCGTCTTTGACTATTATACCACTCCATAATGATTATTTGGATAGGTAGTAATTCATTTCAATTCTATGATCACATGAGTTCGATCCTAAAATTTGATATTTGAATTTTATATTATTTGAGACTAATAGTGTAAGGTTTCTTGTCTCCCCCTCCCCGAACTAGTACTAAAAAATATATTACCACTCATCATTTTTCCATAAATTAATTGAAAGGGATGGACCTTCAACCATTTTGGAAATTCCTATCACATAAAGGCAAACTTATTTACCTCTAAAACATTCTTCAATTTTGTTCTTATTGTTTTTTACCATTACAATCAATTGTAAGAGAGAGCCGGAGTTTTTGTTTTTGTTTTTTTTTTTTAGTATTTGATCAATTAACTCTTAATTTGATAATTTGATGAACATTTCATTGAATTTTGTTGATTGTTACGATCAATCCCTATGATTAGTTGTAACTCATCAAATTAAGTTTAGAGTAATTGCAACATTTAAAAACATTCACAATTTACCGAATGAGTTAGTGGTGCAATGGTTTCATTGTTTGATTGGAAACCAATTCAACACCAACGTCATAGATTCGTTCCCGAAAATCGGTATTTGTTCCCCTCCCCCAATATATACTCAAAAAAGAAAAAAACAACATTCACAATTTGATTAAGTTTTAAAAGTGTAGTAATAACAACAGAATTTGATCCTCAAACATTGATATCATATAACTACAAATAAATTTTTAATTCTAGCAATAATTTTAATGCAATGATAAGCAACAAATGTAATTTAAAATTGATATGTATATTATAAGAGTTTAATTTTCATGTCTAAAGTTTTAACACTAAATTCAAATATTTGGGATAAGTAATTTAAATAATTCAAACTAGAGATGTCCATTTTTCTCGTGGGGTCGAGCCTAGTGGGAGCGGGAATGAGGCGGTGAATGGAGGAGTGAGCAGGGACAAAAAAATTTCCGCAACATAAACGGGGGATGGAGACAGGGGATATATTCCTTATCCACGAATCCTCATCACCGCCCCGTTTACATTTTTTTTATTATTGTTTTTAAAGAATTTTTCTTTCATTTTACTAATTTAATCTTTAGTTATAGTATTTTTTTTTTGTAGAAATATTTATTAAAATGCATATTTTTTACAATAATTAGTTATCTAATTGAAATCAATGTATATTTTCCATGAAAAACGTTAACTGTTTGAAAATATTATTAAAAATACTTATAAAAATTAAGATTAGAAAAAGGAAAAATAAAAGTAAAACGGTGAATTTTTCACTACGGGGAACCCGATCTCTGCCAATTCCTGGCGGTGAATCCTCGTCCCCATCCGTGCGACAAAATGGTGATTTTCACAGGGATAAGGAATGCTTTTGGTGGCGAGGATGGGGACGGGGAGGGCATTCCCCTATCCCGCCCCACCCAGTGGACATCTCTATTTCAAGGTAAAAATCGATCTCCATTTTGCTAGTTAAGTTTTTAAACTCATACCGACAAGTTAAATGTTTTTTTTATATATATAGTTATGCTTTATGACTTTTAAATTTCTATAATTTATTATTATTATTTTTTAATACAAGTTGGGAGGACCACAAACCCTACCATGGTGTTGAACTGGATTTCCACAAAATAATGAAATCATTCTGCCACCGCTTTCGATAAAAAAAAAAATTAAATTTATTTAATCAAATTTTAGCCTAATGAATGTAGTGAAAATAAAATTTTCTTTAGATTAAGAAGTTATAAGTTTTTTTTTTATACAAATTGGGAGAAGGCGACCAACGGTTCTTATATAGAGGGCACAATTGTTCTCAAATAATATGAGAGCCAAATACCGAATTTCAAGCTCAAACTTGTGACCGTAAAATTAAACTGAATTAACACCAAACAAAATAACTAATTGCATCATTGACCCTTGATAAGAAGTTATAAGTAATTAAGTGATTGTGCAAGAAAAAAATAATTTAAATGGAGAGATAGTAAGTGATCGTAACCAAAAATACAATCTTTTTTTTTTAGTACATAGTGGGGAAGGGGACCAACAAACCTTACATAGAAGGCACAACTACTCTAAAATAATATGAGAGCCAAATACCAATTTTTGGAGTCTAACTCGTAACCATGGAATTGAAATTGATTAATACTATCATTTTGATTGTAAGTAGAAGTGATATTTAGAGAGTTTGTAAAGTTTATAGAAAGATTTTTATAAACGAATTTAAGTAGATATTTATTTTAAAAAAAAAACTTTTTGGGGTTCATTGAAAGTGTTTCATATAAATATAAGTAGATGAATTATCGACTTCGAAAATCAACATTTGTTCCCTCACTTCTAATATGTATTAAAAAAAAAACTTCAACCTTAAACTTCCAAATTAAATTAACATTACTTTTTAAAATAAAAAATATTATAGTCAAAAGAAGGTCAAATCAGCTTTATTTTGTTGGACATTAGCGGTTGGCTAAATAATAACGACAGAAATTTTGGGTTTTTTTTTCCATTTTTTCCTTAAAAATACTTGTTTAAGAGAAGGATAGTGTGCTCTCAACTTTAATTATTGACTAACCATTTGTACCAAAAAGTTTAAACAAATTAAAGTGAAAAGGATACTTTAGAAATGTTAATTCTTTGTCCCAACTCTTTTTTAAAAACTTTTGACTATGTTTTTATTAATGGAATCTATGTACTTGAAATTATTGGAACAGATATTTTTAATCCCATTATCATACAAAGCGCGCTCACACATGTGTGTGATTTTTCATAAATAATAATAATAATTTGAATGTAAAATTTTAGATCTCACAAAAAAAAAATGTAAAATTTTAGAATTTTTTTTTTAATATAACGAAAGTGATACAATCAAATTAAATTAATGACTTTTAAGTACACCTAGAAATTAATGTTGAAAATAATCTAGTGAAATTGATTGAAAATAGTATTAAGTGAATGTTTTTATGGACTATTTTTTAAAAAATTACTATTATAATATTTTTTTTTTAATCGGTTAAAAATGAGGAAATCTATTGTTTTACTTATGGTTGACGAAATTGTATTTGAGATACATAGGTAAAAAGGTTGAATTGTCTTCACTTAATATTTTTTCTTTTTTTCAACGAAAAAAAAAATCGTTTTATCCATTTTTTACGGACAGGCTATCTTTTAGATCAAGTTTGGTCATAAATCCTTTTTATCAAATTAAAAGTGTTGATGTGTATAGACACCTTTTAGTTTGACTATAGTAAATTGTGGACTAGGATTTAATTAGAAGATTAAAAGTGGAATATTACATCAATTTTTAATTTAGAATATAATACACCCTTTTTTTCATATAATATGATAGTTTGACCCAAAAAACTCTAACATCCATGTAACCATGCGACAAAGTATAGTAACATCCAAGAATAACTTTCTTTTTGTGCCGATGTGTCGTAAGTGTTAAATAGACGGTATTTATTGAAATGATTGATGCCGTGTTTATTTCATTATTTTAGAGTGATTCAATTAAACACCACAATCACAAATTTAATTATTAAATTTTGTATTTGATTCTCATCATGAAAATTATTTGTTAACTTACATTTATCTTACATATACCTATACTTTAATATAATTATTTTGTTTATATTCTCAATTGAGATATTATAATTCATCGTTAACGAGACAGTGCACATTTCCCATATGATTTAGTATTAGAAATTATGATACAGCCTTCTATAAAAAAAAAAAAAAAAAAAAAAAAAAAAAAAAAAAAAAAAAATTACGATACAACTCCAAAGAAAAGTGCACTAACAAAAATCAAAGTGTGATCCATTTTCTTTTTTTTTCCCCTTTTTCTGATTATGGTGAAATTCAGTACATATAGTCTAAAATTTTCAATTATATGCTCTTTCATACTTACTATGATTTTGAATTCTCTCGTTATTGTAATCTAAAAAAAAAAACTTTTTATTAATAAAATAATGTTATCCGGTAGTTGTTGAGAATTTAAATTGCAGTTGATCGGATAAAATTAAGTTAAAATTTTGCAATTGAATAGAGTCTATTTGAAATTTGGCAAACAAAGGGGGATTGTAGCTTGATGGCCAACACGTTGAATTTTTGTTTAATTTGATGTTGGTGGTCTCAAGATCGAATTCTAGTTTGTACATTCAAAAAAATTTGAAATTTGGCAATTCATTTTTTTAAAAAATAAAGTATTTAAGTGATCGTAGTGAAATATAAAACACAATCTTATTGACATGCAAAAGTAAATTATTACAAATTCATCCGTGATCGTACGATGTTTTTTTGTTATATTTAATGAGGATTTATTTTGAGAATTTATTTACTTTTTCTTAAAAAATTACTTTCCGATAATTTTTTTTGTAACTACTTAAAATAATTATTTATTTTTACTATTTAATATAACTATTCATTTTTAATCATTTATTTTTAATTATTCAAAAAGACTTCTCAATTTTCTAATATTCATTTCTCGTTCATCGAAATAATTCATTTTTAACCACTTATTTCTAATCATTTTTTTTAACTACTCATTTTAAATTCAAACCCAATAAATTTTTAACTTCAACTCATCTACATAAAAGGGGATTTTGCATGTATAACAAAAATGGGCAAAGTATTTTCATCAAATAGCACAAAATCAAGGCTAAAATTCAATCAATGATAGACTCATTCTATCATTGCTTGAATTTTCTATCAATGATAGAAATCCAAATTGAGTTTTATCATTATTTAAGTAATAGAAATTAATGTGCTATAAATGAATTATTTTAAAAATTCTGCTGCAAATATAATACAAGAGAGGTAGGAAGTGCCGCTCATGGTAAATTCTCTACATAAAAACTACTTCCAAGCGAGTTTTTTTACTACAACTCTCAATTTTTAACTACTCAAAATAACTCCTCAAACTAAATTCTCATCCAAACGCCTCCTATAAATTTTTACAAGATTATTGAATGTTTTTTTTTAAAAAAAAATTGTACTAAATGAGTTATTTTCATGAAACAATTACAAATGTAGGTAAATTTTAAAATAATTGTATCTATAATCATTAATACATTTTAATACTATATACAAAAAAAAACTTATTAATACACTATCACCATTAATACTAATAACTATAGTTGCTATATTTTTTTAAGTGACCATTTAACTTATTTTATGAATTTGATTAATCTTCCAAATTTCCTTTTATTGATTGGAATGGGTTTCACACTTTGGGGATTGTTTGTTAGTCAATTTTAAAGACTATTTATATGGGGCAGTTACGAACTATTCCTGAAAAAAAAACTACATTCTAATTGTAATTACTTAAAACAACTCATCATCATTAACTAATCAAAACAACCTCTCATTTTTATCTATTATCTTTTAATCATTTATTTCTAACCTCTAAAAATCTTCTCATTTTTAAGTACTCATTTATAATCAAATTCATTTTTAACTACTTAAAACAATTCTTAATTTCAAATCTATATTAAAACAAGATATTATCTTTAAATATTATCTTTCTTTTTTTTAAGAATTTTTACAAAAACCTCAATCACACCCCTCTTTTATCAATTATCAGGCCTGGGAAGAGAAGTATCATGGGTATGTAGATGTACATGAAAATGAAGTACTAACCCTAACTATTCTCTCTCCTTTTATTATTATTATTATTATTATTATTTTATTTCTCTCTCTAAAACCCTAACCCTAGCTCCCCAATTGTAGCCCTAACCCTAATTTCAATTTATCTTTTTAAAAAAAAAATAATAATAATATTGGGTGTCTACTCCAATGAGATAAGATTGGGGATTGACCATCAGTGAGATATTAAAAGGAAAAGGGACTGTTTCATTTCAAAAGACGTCTGATATTTAATTTTATTACTTTAATTTTATCAGTCGTTGATGGATTTGTTCATGGTGTGATGTACGGCCAGATGATTTTCTAGTTTTTCATTGTACTTAAAAAAAAAAAAAAAAAAGGTGTGGTTTGCTTACGTATATTATTCTCTGTCCCCCTCGTAGAATCCAATTTGCAAATTGGTCCTTATGATTGTTCTTCCGTTTTCCTAGAACTTTATGTTATGTGTTGTCTTTTATTTTTGGACCAAAACTTACAACTATTATGGTGTGTAAATTTATCATACATGAGCTACATGTTTTTTATTAACTAAAAAAAATGCTAAGCAAAATTATTGATTTAACATCATTTTAAATAATTTTAAAAATTAATAAATAAATAAATAACGTGGCTTAAATAATTATAAATATACATACCATACTTAATAACAAGTTGGTAAATTTTAGGGTGTATGTTTGAAAGAAGGATAATGATAACGATCAAGGAAGAAATGAGAATTAAGAATAAAATGATTATTTATGTTTAAAATAAAGTTAATAGTTATAGAAAAATAAAATAATGAATATGATAAGATGAAAGTGAAAAATAGTGATGCGACATATGAAAAGTTGTAGAAAAGAGAATAAAAAGTAATTTGAAAAAAAATGGAAAAAAGTAATTTTGTAAGAAACATGACTATGAAAAAATAATTTTCGATAGTCCGAACACGAAAAATCATCTTTATTCTATTTTTTCGGTTATTCTTGGCCCCTAAATGGGGACTTTTGCAGAGAGATTTAGAGCTGATTTTGTGTTAAGAAAAAGGGGTAGTTATTTCCACGAGCTTCAATGGAGATTGGAAAGAAAGTAGCTAAGTAGAGTGACAGAGAAGAAGCGACATTCAGACTGTCCCACTACCCTTTACCACCTTTTTCTACCCTCTTTTTTCCATGCCAAATTATTAGCACATTACATTTTTTGTCCCCACCTTATAGCTCGTTATATTAAATTCTTAATGTTTGTTTTGTTTGATCATGGTTCAGTTTAAAACTTTGGTAACATTTCGATATTTGAAAATCATATTTTGACTCTCATTTATTTGAGAGTAATAATATCTTTTAGGTATGATTTATGATTTTTCCTCTGATTTTTTCTTAAAAGAAGAGTTTTTTTTTTTATAAAATAAATGTTATGAAGGGAGGAATCTGCATCGTATACCTTATGAATAATAATACATCAAAATATCGGTGGCACTATGTTCATTTTGATAACTACAAAGAAGTAAGTTCGAGTTGGGTTATTTAAAAGTTAAATATGTCTTTTCACTTTAATTTACAGAAATTTTTTTATATTATTAAATAAAAAAGCTATGGTATATTTGGATGAGAAACTAGTTTGAAAAGTTATTTTAATAAATTATTTTAAGTAGTTAGAAATTAAGAGTTGCAATAAAAAAATTGTTTGAATGTGGTTTTTACTTAGAGAAATTAGAGATGATTACTTGTTTGAATGTGAATTTAAAAATAAATAGTTATTTTGAGTAGTTAAAAAAATAATTAAAAATAAATAGTTAAAAATGAATAATTAAAAAAGATAAATTATTTTGAATAATAAAAATAAATAATTATTTTGAATAATTAGGAAACTTTTTTAAATGTAATTTTTGAAGGAAAATATATTAAATCTTCCATGTAAATCCTTGTAAATATGACCCACAAACACTCTACTTAAACAAAATAACTATAAAAGGTTATAAAAAGACATTTAATACAAAATGGTGGCAAATACGCCTTTAAATAGATTCTCCTTTTGTAACTTTTTTTTTTTTTTTTTTATATAGCTTTTTGTAACATTTAATTCTGAAGTGATATGCAAAGGGGTTCAAAACTTCAAACCGGTACTAACAAAAAAAATAAAATAAAATAAACCGCGTGGGAAATGAAAGAGAGAGAAAAGGGTTTTGAGGGAAGAAAAAGAGGACAGAGAGAGAGCGAATATTAAAGTGAGTGGACATATTGCAATCAACATCCCAGTACTCCTCAACTCATTAATAACAAGAACCATATAATAATAATAATAATAATAATAATAATTAATAATAAATAACAAATAATAATAATAATAATAATAAATAACAAATAATAATAATAATACTATTTCTCTTCCATGGCCGGAAAATCACAGTTTTTAGCTTAAACAATGGGGCTCTTTGTTTTCATATTTAAATTGGATTTAGTTTTAGGATTTATTGAGTTTTTATGACATCTTCTTGTTTTTATTTTTAAAATTAATTTTAATTTTTAATTATTTATTTATAATTATCCAATCATTTCTAATTATTTATTTTTAATTATTTATTTCAAATCAATCAAAATAAGTTATTTTTAACAACTCATTTTAATAATTTCTTTTTAATTACTTGTTTTAAATTTACATCCAAACAAGGTTTTGACTATAATTTCTCTACACAAAAACTACATTCAAACGAATTCTTTGCTATAAGTCTCAATTTTTAACTACTCAATATAATTTATTAAGTTAAATCTCACCTAAATATGTCAAACAAACGACCCTTAGAAATCTAAGAAGTATGAATTATGACACGAGATACGGACATGACTTGGATACGGACACGTAAATATGCTATTATTTAAAAGGGCACGACATGGATATGTGGATGACACATTATTTATTATTATTTTTTATGACATACTATTAAAATATCAGATCCAAAATATTTTAGTTTTTTTACTAACAATTAGCGTTTGAATTTAACCTACCTAGTTAGATATATGAGTCCATTTAAATTCAATAATAATAATAATAAAAAGACCTCACCAAGATCTCACCGTTCTTTAAATGTCTACCCTAATAATCACAAAATATTTTATTCTTTACTTCTTTTCTTTGTCTCCATTCTATAAATGTCCTCGTTGACGACCTCCACCAACACTATTTGTTGTCGTGTCATTACAATTTGAAACAAATAAGTTTTAAATAGAGTGTCCATGAAGTGTATTAGGTCTGTTTGTGAAGTGACCAAAAATAAAAATAATAATAATAAAGGAGGAAGCAGAATTTCGAGGGTCAGACATGTGTTTGAAGAGTGTCCGAAAGTATTGATGTTGGACATGAGTCCGATACAGATACGTTGTTAAAATTGAAGTGTTCATGCTTCCTAGATTGTAGCTAAAAAAATAGTTAACTATGCCATAAAATGAGGTGGTTTTTAATAGTAGTGTACAAAAAATCGACAAACCCGAACCAACCAATCCAAACTGTAAAAGTTTTGTTGTAATTTTCGTTGGGTTGGGTTGGATGAGTTCCAGAGTTGACCAAATTTTGGCTCGACCAACCCCACTCAACACGAACCAAGAATCATATAATATTATAAATATATGTGTGTAAGATTTATTAATAAGATATAATATCATTTCAAGATTAATTAAGTTTTTTGCATAATAGTGTAAGGATATGTACTATTAAGAAAAGTAATCTAAATCTAAATATAATATTACCTATTTTGGATTGAGAAAAATTTGTCTCTTTAGTTAAGGAGACAAACCCTTCTTAAAATGGGTATGTGGCACCATTTCGTGCCACAATTTTTTTTTATTATTTTAAAAATAGTATTGTTTTAAAAAAAAAAATTGTGCCACCATATCCCTTTAAATGAGAGCTTGCCTTCTAACTAAGGAGACAAGTTTTTCTCTTTTAGATATGAGTGAAATCTTGGAGAAAAAAAAGGTTGATGAGAAAGTGATGAAGAAACAAGCTTTGAAGGCTCTTCTTCCACTTGGCAGCCATGAATATTACAACAAGCTTCTGTAGTTGGGCCTTTTAAATTTCTTGTTATATTTTGCTTTTCCATTTGCTTCTGATTTGTGAAGCTTATGATATTTTGTGTTGTTTGAGTTAATTGCTTCCTCAAATTAGGAGAAATATGTTCGAAAAAGATTGGAACACCTTGCTTGCTAAATGAAAAAAAAAAAACTTCAAGTATAAAAGAGATTAATACAACCGATAACGCAATGCAACGTAACCCGAAAATATAGAGTTGGATTGTTTTAATAAATATGATTGAGCGGGTTGACGAATTGATTAACTCAGTTGTTCAAAAAAAAATTCTAACCCAATACAACGTTATCATGTACATCTCTAATTTTTATATAAAAAATGGTATCTTTTACATATAAAATGTTTGTCATCTTTGACAAAGGTTAAATAAAAGTGAGGGGTTGTTTGTTTGACATATTTAGGTAGTTTTTTAGTTAAGGAGTTATATTGAGTAGTTAAAAATTGAGAATTATGTCAAAAACTCGTTTTGATGTAGTTTTTGAGTAGATGGGTTAGAGTAAAAAACTTGTTTGGATGTTGAGTTAAAAATGAGTAGTTATTTTTAGTAGTTAAAAAATAAATGGTTAAAAATGAGTTATTTTGATTGATTTGAAATGAATGATTAAAAATAAGTGGTTAGAAATGATTGAGTAGTTATAAATGAATAGTTAGAAATGAGAGTTATTTTTAAAAGTAAAAATGAGGAGGAGTTAATAAAAACTTGTTTGGATGTAGGTTTTCGAAGAGGAGTTAATAACTCCCAATTCTAACTCCTACCATAATATGTCAAACAAACACCCCTGATAGGTTAAAGTATCATGAAACTTCTCTAGAAGAATTAATATTCCTAGTAATTCAAGCACACTAATATATTCAGTATTTTTTTTTCAATTACAATAGTTATTTTTAATATAAATTGGGGAGGGGAGGACCAACAAACCATATATAGAAGTCTGCTCTCAAGTAATATGTGAGCCAAATATCGATTTCAAACTCGTGACTGTAAAGAAGAAGCGACAGATAATCAACTGAATTACCAACTCATTTAATACAATACTATTATTAGTTAAACTCTATTTTTATTGGAAAAAAAAAACTTATTCACTTCTAGTCAAAATCTCTCGGTATATATTTGGATAGATGGCTTTAAAGATGAGAATAGTAGTATCCAGGGATTATAAGAGAATTTGTGAAAATAAATTCTCATTTGAATAAAGCTATTCTCATTTAAATTTTGTTACCATTATTTACATAAAAATTTGTTGGCATAGAAGTATTATGAGTTGTTGTAACATAAATACTTGTTTGGATTGATAAATTTTGGGTAATTTTAATTGAAAACTATTGCTACGAAACTTTTTAAAAATTTAAATTTATACGACATAGAGGAGAATCAATTACATTTAAGAATCGACATTATTTTATCTAAAAAGAAATAAAGTAAAGCAACGAAACTAGTTAAAATACAATGTAACATGTAATTGGTGATTGCTAAGAGAAAAAATATTCAATTATAGAACTTTATACTGTCTAATAATACGATAGGTGGGATACATGCTTCCCCCTATTGTTATTTTAGTAGCTCACAATTAGAGATATTTGCTTCATCCTTCTTATGATTTATTTGTATATATCTCTAACCTACATATTATGGTCCTTCAAAAAAAAAAACTTAAATATTACGGTGGGTTTGTAAGTTTTATGAAGAGTTTTATGACAAATTAAAGTTTATCCATCTAATTGTGTGTTTAGATATTAGATTTGTGAGGATTTGTTTAGGAGTTGGTGACATTTGAATAGAACAATTTTAAAAGTATTCATAGAAGCCTCCATAAATTCTTTAAAAAACTTCTATAAACTCTAATAATCTCTTCATATACAATATTTCAACCATTTATAAAACAGCTATTCAAATAAGAGTTTTATACCATGATCATCTTCAATCTAATATGATTTTGCTTCCATCCACTCAATTCGAATGAGAGTTTTTTTACTGTAATCACTCGTAATCTCTAAATCTAAACCAGAATTTTTTGACATAATCGTTAATAATCCCTCAAACCAAGTTGAATTCTTTAATCCAAACGAGTCATTCTACCGCAACTAATCATAAAACCTCTATCCAAAATGAGAGTTTGTGTAATAACCATTCATAACTCCTTAAAAAAAATTCTTTAGAACCACGATCCCTAATTTTCAAAACCCTCCTTCCAAACACACTCTTATAAGAGATTTTGTTTCTTGGAAAAAACAAGATAACAAATAATGAGCATTAAATCTAGAAAGAAAATTTTAGGGCTTGTTTGGCCCGCCCATATCAGCCCGAGAAGGGGCGGGCCCTGCCCGGCGTTTGGGCCGCCGGGTTAACCCAGCGCTTAACCCGGCCCAACCCGGCGCGTGCTGTTCACTTTTTTTTTTTCTTCTTTGCGCTGGCCTGCTTGTTTTTTTTTCTTTGTTTTTTTTTGCTTTATTTCTTTTAACAAACTTTCTTTCTTTCTTAATTTTTTTTTTCTTCTAAATACAAACTTTCCTTTATTTCTTTATTTATTTATTAGTATCAAGTTTTTTCAAAATACAATATTTATCTATTTTTTTCTTCTAAATACATCCTATTTTTTAAAACATATTTGTAGTTTGATGTTTATATAATTATAATTTGATGCATTTGATTTGATCATAAACTTTATTTTAAATAAAATAATAAGCTTGTTAACTTTTACTAATTCATTCATTTAAGTTAATGGATTTTTTTTAGAACCACTTAATTGATTAAATTTATACTATATGCTATTTATATATTTTTTTTATTTTAAAATGCAACAATTATTATTATTATTATTTTTTATAGATATATCAAGTTCTTTAAACAATATTTGTAATTGTTTATATATTTGACTTTTTATGGACAATGTATGTATTTAAAATTTTTATATACAAATATATATTAATTTTATTATTTATCAATTTTTTTTAAATTTATACATTTTATAAAATAAATAGAAATATATATTTAAATAATCCTAAAATAATTACTCAAAATAATTAAAATAGTTATCTTTTTATTACATCTATCTTGATTTGAATTTCTAAACTTAATTTCATTATAAAAAATTATATTTATCTTTTTTTTTTAACAATTATGAAATTTATATATTTTGATAATGAAAGTTATTAAATTTTTAAATTTTATTTAAATAATAAATAAAATAAATATAAAATGATATATTATAAACATTATATTAAAAATATTAAATATCTATTTTTTTAACAAAAAAACATCAATTCACTACTTTTCTCATCCCACTAAACACCAATTTACTATCACTTCTTTTATTTTCCCTTCTCACCAAACACCAATTTACTCTCACTTCCCTTTCTTTCTCTTCGATTCCCTTCCCGTCCTAGCCAAACAAGCTTTAAAGTGTATACGCTATTATTGTTTCAGAGAAAGAGTGAGATTTTGGCCCTGTTTTTCAATTAGCTTACTGCGTTGGTTTTCCATTACCTCGATTTGATCGTTTCTCTCTCTTTCTCTTTTTCTCTCTCTATTATATTTTTTTAATTATTATTATTATTTTTTTACCAGTAATCAGTAATGACAGTCCCTCGTCAGTGGCACTGCAACAAAGGAGCAAGATGAGCGTAATTTACATCGGGAAGGTAAGAAATAAGCTAAACAAACCAAACCCCAAAATAAAACACAAAAGTTCTTAAAAAAAAAAAAAATTACGGGCCACAGTTTTATTTTGGGGATTTTTTATGTATAATTTTTTTTTTATAAAAGACGTATACCAATTTTTTAGAAGAAGTTGGTGAAAAACGGAATAATATAAGGGTGGAATCCTTGAAAAAATCTAAAACCTATACTCGTTATGGCTTCATTCATTCAGTGCATCAATTCTTGTAAAGATAATTTTCAATGAATGAAGTACACATCTTTTATTTTATAATTGAGGAATTTAAACTTTGTTCAAGGAAAATACTATTGACTCATCCATAAATTATAATACATAGATACATTAAAGATATCTGCCGATCGATTAATGTAACTTGACATAGAGAAAGTAATTTTAGGTGAAGGACAAAATAAAAATATTAAAAAAAAACATAAAATTCTACTTAGAGGGGCTCTTTGTTTGACATATTTAGGTAGGATTTAAACTAAGAAGTTATGTTGATGAATTATATTGAATAGTTAAAAATTGAGAGTTGTGTTAAAAATTCGTTTGAAAGTAGTTTTTGTAAAAAGAAGTTAAAGTCAACACTTTGTTTAGATGTAAATTTAAAATGAATAATTATTTTTAGTAATTAAAAAGAATTATTAAAAATAAATTGTTAAAAATGAGTTATTTTAATTGATTTAAAAGAAATGATTAAAAACGAATAATAATGATTGAGTAGTTATAAATGAATGATTAAAAATAAGAATTATGTTTAAATATAAAAATGAGAAGAAATTGATAAAAATTAATTTTCATGTAAATTTTTGATAAAAAGTTCATAAATCTTAAAACTAAATTATAATTAAATATGTCAAACAAAATGAAATATTTTTATAAAAGTGCTTATGGGAAACAGATAAACCAAAATATTGATATCTAGAATAAATTACTCTTTATTTTCCTTTAATTAATAAAATGAATCCTTTTCAAAAAAAAAAAAATCAATAAAATGCGTCAGTAAAAAATACAAGGGGGATGAAAAGATAAGAAATTATCTCAAAACAAAATCCTAAACCTTGCCACGTGGACCATGAACACTCATCTTCATCTCCAAAACCTAAACCAAACACAACCTCACAGTAGAAAGAACTGTTTTTTATACACACAATTAGCACAAAAACGCCTGCCTTTTCCACTATCCCCCAAAAAACAAGAAAAAAAAAATCACGCTGTTATTTCTTACAAACATATCACTGTGTAGTTTAAAAGCCTGAACTTTTCGAAGCTTAAATCCCGGGAGTGCCCAAGAAGTAAACCCCAACTCCAAAAAGTGTATTAAATCATAAAAAAAAAAAAGAAAGAGAGAGAGAGAAAAAAAAAAACACAAAACCACAAAACCAAACACAACCAAGTTCGTCCAATCCAACGTTGTTTTTGCTGTTTTTTGTTGTTGTTGTTGTTGTTCAAATGGATAGTGGTAATGGAAGTTCTTCAAGTATGATGAATTTTGGAGATCATCATCAAAATAATAACTTGATGATGATGCTGCCTTTAATGTCAGCATGTAATAATAATAATAATAATAATAATAATAATAATCCATTCCCATCTCAGCTTCCTCCTAATTTCAACAACAACACTTCCAATTCTATTTCTAATTACTTCATGGACCAAAACGGCAATAACAACAACCACGAGGGCATCAATGCAAATTCTACCAATTCTGATGTCAAGGCCAAAATCATGGCTCATCCTCATTACCACCGCCTCCTCAATGCCTATGTCAATTGTCGTAAGGTAAAAAGATTTGCTTTTTTTTAATTTTATTTTACTTTTTAAATTTAGGGTTTGTTTTTCTTTTTTTTTTTTCTTTTGGGGTGTTTTTGGGCAGGTGGGGGCGCCGCCGGAAGTGGTGGCGCGGCTGGAACAAGCGTGTGCCACGGCGGCGACGATGGGTGCCACGTCATGTATCGGTGAAGATCCAGCCCTTGATCAGTTCATGGAAGCTTATTGTGAAATGCTTACGAAATATGAACAAGAACTTTCAAAACCCTTTCGAGATGCTATGCTGTTTCTTCACCGAATTGAGTGCCAATTCAAAGCTCTCTCTATTTCTTCCGATTCTGGTGATTTTCTTCTTTTATTTATTTATTTATTTATTTATTGTTACTTAAATTTTATTTTTATTTTTTCTTGTTTTTCATGCATGTTTGATTATTTTGTTTGTTTGCACGTTTTAATTAGTTTATTAATTATTGAGGTGTGAAGATCCCTAAAGTGGATGAATAATTTAATGAATATTTAACAACCTATGCTCAACTGCTTTGGGGTTTTTTTAATTGTTATTATGTATTTATGTTTTCTTTCATTTTTTAAACTTTTGAGTTTAACATGTGAGAGCTAGTGTGCTGTTTTTTTTTTTTTCATCTTATCATATGAATCTTGGGTTTTAGGGTTTATTTCTTGTATGAACTTGAGTTTTTACTGGGAAATGGTATTTTTCTTGTGAATCAATGGGTGATAGACTGGCTATCAGGTCATAGTTTGGTCTTCTCCATAAAATTTCATTTTTAATATTTTTTTCCCTATGTATCTGAAAACAATTATTTTAATAAGAAAACATCTCAACTTATTTAATGAACATGGAGTTTCATCCCTCTTTCAATGAAAAGTATAGTCTATGCATTACATTTTATTAAGAATGTGATCATCAATATGCTCTCCCAAGATGATGAATCATTCTTGGACTAGATCTAGGTATTTTTGGATTTAATATTATATCTTGGTGTAGGTCTAGATCTGGGTTTTTTGGATATAATATTATATCATTCTTTGGATTTAATTTTATATCATTTTTTGGATTTAATATTGAATCATTCTTGGATTAGATATAGGTCTTCAAAACTTTATGAGCTCTAATAACACATTAAATCCAACACGTTCATTGTCATTTAGAGTAGCTATACATCTTATTAAGAGCACGAGTTTTCTTCATCTTTCCAATATAAGATTATTAACCTAATAACATTTGTGTTGATATGATGTTTATGTATACTATACATATTTATAATGTAGTGTATGTATAATAATATATTTTGATTTATAATAAATTAGTTGTTAATAAGGGCTCATCTAGATGTTTGTGTCAACTGCAAGTAGAAATACAGGAATCTAAACTGTGTACGGTTGATTAAGATTAAACAGGCCACTGGAGTGTTTTCTTTTCAACTGTCAATTTCATATAGTTTGTATTTCATTTTGGGAATAAATGTGGGAAAATTTTTTTTTTTTTTTTTTTTTTTTTGTGTGTGTTTTTTCATAAAAGATACTTAGATTACGGTATGCCACGGGCATATAAAATGTCCATAGATGTTACAAAAACGCTCTCCAATTTAACGCAATTGAGGCAATGTCATAGTCATGATACAAATTAGATTTAAAGCACCAAGAAGCTGTGTGTGTTTTGCTCTCATTAGTTGTTGTTAGAATGAATGTCTTGAAGATTTTATACCTTCAATATTTTATCATGGAGTTTATTCTTTCTTCCTTGAAATTGGATGATTTTCAGAATATTTTGATATTTGGAACTGAGCATTTCAGTTGTGTTTTCTCAATGTTTTTAATTTATGAATGCAGCTTATAAACATTCTCTTGTTTCAATTTGAATGTGTATAATATAAGAAAGGTTTTTTTGATTCTCAGACATTCTATTATCACTAGTATCTCATTTTATATAATGTAACTATGTCAGATGTTTACAATGAGTCTGACTGACTAGTGTAATTTTGGAGTTGATATTTGAGCAGTGTTTAAATTTGGATGGTTAACATGCATATGATTTTTGGTTATTCTTGTTGTTTATTAGTGATAAATTTTTTAATGATATGGTCTCCTGTTAGTGGATTTGAGTTTGCATGATGAACATAGCTTCATCTTATACCCTTTTTATATTGGTTTTTTAATGCATTATTATGTCTTGAAACTACAAGATTCTTTTTGTGTTTGCTTTACAATATTTTTAATTTTGTTCATAGCTTATTTCCACTGTTTGACTGATAATTCAGTAAGAAAGTACACATTTCTTTTTGTTTTATTTGCTGCCTCTTACTTTTTGTTTATATTTGTTCAAATATCTATGCAATCACTTAAAATAAACATTGAAACACTTAGAAGACTGTGTAAGTTGTCATTTTCTTCTGAAAAATAGTTTTGTTTTTCTCATTGTTGAAGAAGAGGCCCCCCCTTCAAACCACAAGCTTTGGAAACACAATGCCTAAATTTTGCATCTGTTTATTTCCCTATATTTGGGATATTCTGTAACCATAACTCTTTGAAAAGCTGTCATGAAAAAAGCTTAATCTAATTTCATCCTATTTCTTCAACCTATGCCTAGCCTTTCTTACAAATTACATTTCCTTGTTATTTTCTAGAACAAGCATGTGTGCTTAATGGCTTAAGGCAAAACATAAACACTTAGGCCGTGTTTGGGGGCTGTTTATGCAAATTTGGGTTGAGTTAATAACCCAATTCATGTTTGACCCACTGGTTAAAATAATAAGATGGGTTGACTCAAACTACACAAGCTACCGTTCACATAATCCATGCTCCCGTAAACCGTTTCCTCCGTTGTTATGGTAATTACCATCCCAAACCCCGCAACCTGCACTCTAAACATTGTTTGTCATAATGCTTGTTATAATGCAATGTACGTCAAACATAGTTTTATTATAACCGGCTACCGCACCGTTTATGGTTATCCAACCGGTGTCCGAAACATGGCCTTACACAACCATGGTATGCAGTGACTCAACTGATCAGCACAATTAATTAGCTACATTGCATCCATGTTATGCATTCACTTTGTATTTGTATTCATTATGATTCGGATGGTTTCGATTTAACCTTATGATCATGTGGTTCGATGATATGCATCTAGAACCTAGCAAATATCTGTGTGCATTTTGATCATGTGAAATAAATGAAGATGTAATTGGTTGACATAAACTCATTAAATGATTAGTACACTCTAATTCTTCATGTTTGAATGTTTTCTTGCTCGGTCATTTGCTGACATAATCGTACCTGCCACACCAGTTTGTGGTGAGGCATTTGATAGGAACGGATCATCGGAAGAGGAGGTCGATATCAACGGCCACTCCGTCGACCCCCAAGCCGAAGACCGCGAACTGAAAGGTCAGCTCCTCCGCAAATACAGCGGGTACTTGGGCAGTCTCAAGCAAGAATTCATGAAGAAGAGGAAGAAAGGAAAGCTCCCAAAGGAGGCCAGACAACAGCTCCTGGATTGGTGGAGCAGACATTACAAATGGCCTTATCCATCTGTATGTACTCATTCTAAAATATCTTTATGTATGGTCTTTTAACTTTTGAGTTTGGTTCCATTTGGTCCTTCACATTTTTCAGATGTCAATTTTAGTCCCTCGATTTCTAAGTTTATGTCTGTGAATTTTCAACTTTTGGTTCCTAAGCTTTCAAAATGTTTAACATTAGTGTCAATCTTTCATAGTAATTTAACTTTGGTCCTTACTAGAAATTTTTTGTTAATTTTTTTAATAAATTATTATCTATCTTTAATTTCTAGAAATATGTTTACACTTCACATATCTTCTTTACTTATATTCAAATTATTGAATGAATTTCAATAAATATTAACTTTAAATTCACCATAGCGACCAATTTTAAACGTTTTTTTAAGTCTATGGACTAAAATGAAATAAACTATTAAAATTAAAGTTTTGTCAATTTAGAGACTAAAATCAAACTTTTGAAAAACTAGTACCAAAATGAAATAAAGTCATAATTTAGAGAGTAAAATACATCAACTGTTTTTTGTATTAAGTTCCATTGGTTTGTATTTATGTTGAAATTGTAACATTTTTTGCTTGAACAGGAATCACAGAAGCTAGCATTGGCTCAATCAACTGGGTTAGATCAAAAGCAAATCAACAACTGGTTCATCAACCAAAGAAAAAGACATTGGAAACCATCTGAAGATATGCAATTTGTGGTGATGGATGCTGCTCATCCACAGTATTACATGGACTCTGTCTTGGGCAATCCTTTTCCCTTTGATATTTCTCCCACTCTACTTTAATTAATTAATTTCCAAATTGTTGGTATTTTAATATATGATGCCTTTTTTTAATCTTTTTATTTTGTTTTGTGTATCTATGTTTGAGGAATGTTCCAGCTGATTTGGACAGAAGAATATATATATGCTTTTTATTGCCTTATGTTATATTTGCCAATGGAGATGCTGGAAAATTGAACATGTTTTAAGCTCTTGGTATGTTGTGAATGAAATGATTTTGTTTGTCTATTTTTCTTTTTCTGTGTAATTGGAAAGGGTGGTTCAAGTATGCACCAGTTCTTAGATAGAAATTTAAAGATATCAGTTTGATTTTTTTAAAAAAAAAATCAGTTTTTCTTTCTCTATTTTAGTTGTCTATTGATCATTATAATCTTTATCTCTGAAATTGATTCTTGAAAAGAGTTTATTGACTTGTCAACTTTTGGATCCTTGGCTTTTTTTTTTTTGAGTATATATTGGAGGAGGGAAAACAAGTACCGATTTTAGGGCTCGAACTTGTAAGGCTAGTGTTGAACTAATTTACAACCAAACAATGAAATTATTATGCCAACTGACCTATTCAATTTTGGATCCTTGGTTGAGTGTGCATTATTTCAACTAAATTGTGCGTGCATTTGTTAGTAAAAAAACAGATAATACAATTGATAAATAATAATCTTGAGATTATAATTGGGAATTTTGCTAAAAAGGCTAAAAAAACAGATAATACAATTGATAAATAATAATCTTGAGATTATAATTGGGAATTTTGCTAAAAAGGCCAAGTATAGCACAAAATGAGAATTAATTCCTCTGTACCAAAAAATTCGAATTGAGTTCCTGGTTAATTAGTGATAAAGTGTTATTGGTGAGATTCATTCTATTACTAGTTGAATTCTATATGAATAGAAATAAAATGCTATAAATAAATTATTTTAAAAATTGTGAGACTCATTTGAGATAGAAATCATGTATTATAGATAAATTATTTTAGAAATTTGTACGGTAAATATAATAGAAGTAGAATGTACTGAGATTAAATTTTTAGTTTGAGCTTCACCTTTTATTAAAATTAGATATTGTTTGGGTTATACAAATATGCGTGGATATAAGTCTTGTTTATAATTGAGAAATCCTTCCAAGGCTCGTCCCATTGCAAAAAAAAAAAAAAAAACAAAAGTATTTAAATATTATTTTATTGTATGAAACTAGTTCATAAATTTATTTATATCCAAAAATCAAAAGTCCAATTAGAACATAATAAACCTTCCGATTGGCACTAACACAGAGTAAATATATGTCAATAGTAATTAACATGTGCTTGAAAAAAATGAATATTCCATGAGCATAGTTCAATTTTCATTCCGATAATTACAAAGTTTCGTACACTATAATCATAAAACGTAGTAATTACGTAACTATGAGAGTATCGGTTAGAATATTGTTTCCTCCAAATGTTGTTGAATAGTAATAATAAAAAAGGATTTTTGATGTACAGTAATAATAAAAATCTGTGGACAAACAATTTATCTTTTAAGAAATTCAAGCATAATAAAAAATTGGAAAGCACCTGATAAATATACGAAAAATTTCATTTGTCTAGTAACTTTAATTAATGTATATATAGTTTTTAATCAATGCGCACATAATGTTTTTCACAAACAATCAGTGTACAGTTAATCTTCAATCTATATAATTTTTAAAGTTATCTATCAAAAGACAATGAAGTGAAGAACAAAATTAAAACATACAAAAAAAAACCACACACACAAAATTCTATCGCGGAGAAAAAATTTCTAAAAAATATGTTGTCATTAAAATAGATAACCAAAAATTTTCTACATAAACCACATTTCTTAGTTTTTTTTAAAAAAATATAAATATAATTTTTAACTTGCAAGACAACAAAAATGGAGCTTCACAAAGAGGCCCAAATGTGAAGGGGGTTTGGCCCAAAAGTTAGCATCTCCATCAAGCCCGGCCCGTCAATGCCCTTTTCACTTCGTCTCCCTCGCAAAGCTCTGTGCTTTTCTCATTCTCATAACCTGCAAAGCAAGCTCGTCCTGTTCGGCTCGGAGTCTGCTGATCTTCCATTCTCATCCTCTACGCTCGATTCAGGTTTCTATTTCTTTCAACCTTTACGTTCGTTTTGTATCTCTTTTTCACTTAGGGATTTCGTCGAACACCTTACAGTCATGGCTGTAATCTACGCGGTGGTAATTTCAGTAGACAAATTCCTATGGTGTTGATGTTTTCTGAAACGTTTGGTTAATTTCTTTCAATTAATTTCTCACGAATGCCTACAGAATCGTGTAGCCTCCATAATTCTACATGTGGCATGTCCCCAAGGGGTGGTATAATGGTTGAAGACTTGGGCTTTGATGGTATGCTCCCCTCTAAGTCTCAGGTTTTCAGCTGTGACATTACTCCTTCTATGTCTCATGGTGCCTGGACCTTGTTTCAAAAACAAATTCTACATGTGGCATTACATCATTTGTTGGTTACTATTGGAGCTTACTTCATTACATCAAGCCATCTTTATTTTATTGAGCAACCATATTGTCTTTGGGGTTCCGTGTACTTGCCTCAAGGTCTTAGGTTTGAAAATTACCTGTAGCATTAATTTCTAGACATCTTCCTGCGTGACCAGGGGCGAGCACGGTTACCTCCGGTATAGTGAAGCAAAATTCTAATTTCCCGGTTTCCAAAAAAATATATTGTTTTATATTGAACTTAGATTGAGGTATGGTGCTAAGATTTCAGAGAATTTACTCTTGTAGATGAATTGGTAGCTGTCTGATTGTTGCAATACTCTTTTAGTGGTCTGCTGTAATTATGGCTATCTCAATGTCGAGAAGGCTGTTGCGCTCTATGGGATCGTTGTCAACACTTGGGAAATGCAATTCTGCGTGTACTGTCAATCAGTCATTTTATAATTTCCATGGTAATTCATTCTCATTTCTTCCTTATTTCTAGTTTTTTATGTGTGTGCAATTTATTTTTCTTGTACGTATAGATGATTTCTTCTGATTAATTAATTTTATGGTGCGTTTTGAGTAGAAATTTATGGCCGAATTAATGGGAGTAGCTCTATGTTTACGGGCTATTCTACCCTTTTGAAGGTACACTTTTGATTTATAATATCTGTTTTGAAGGTTCTATCTTTTACTCGAGATACATGATATTAAAGTTTGTAGAATTTGGATCAAAATCATATCTTGATAATGTTATGCACAACATTTTTTTTGTCATTACACACCCATAAGTTTATTTTTGTCTAACCATTGTGTATGAAACAGGCTGGTTCATTTCTTGCTTCCCGAGGGTTTTCCACCTCAATTTTGACTCCTGAATCAAGCAATGCTGCATTAGAAGAGCGCAAGATAGGTTGCAATATTTTTCCTCATTTTGATTCATAAGATTGTAGTATTAGGTTATACTTCATCATGTCAAGAAGAATTGATGTATAGATCTCTTTTTTGGTTAATAATTTATGTTGCATCATTAGGACTTCTTCAGGACCTGATGATTCCTGTGACGAACTTTCAAAATGAAGACAAAGGTTTCATGGTCTTGGCTGGAGATGTTTTTGATGTTCCTATTAGGAAGGACATCATTCATCGGGTAGTTAGATGGCAGCTTGCAAAGAGACAGCAGGTATCGGACGTTGCATCTTCATACTCTACGACATAAGACTAGACAAATGATTTAATAGAATCTCTATCGTCTCTATTGAAGGATTTATTTTTCTTTATAAGTATCTGTTTTTGTGTCTTTCTATTAAATTGATGAATATTTTCTTAATTATTTGCAACAGAGGGTACTATTATAAGGATTAGCCACATAGTGACTTTCAAACTTGCATTTTTATTAAAATCATTTTAATATACATGTACAACCAATCCCCTCACCCCCAAATGTTATTGAACACTCCTTGGAACCCTTTCATAATTTTATCAACATATAGGCCCTTGCATTGGAATAAATGGTTTCTTGAATCCGGAAAGTTTTGTTATTCAATTATGTTGCAATCCTCATATCAATATGTGTAGAAGGTAGTTAATCTATTATATTAAGTGTAATATATGGTTAGAAGGTAGTGTGCATGGAAGTTGTGGGTAAGTTTTTAAAAGTGGTTATTAGCTACTAAGCATCATGAGTGATAACAGGGAACACATTCGACAAAAACTATCAGTGAAGTTAGTGGAACTGGCAGAAAGCCATGGCGGCAAAAGGGTACTGGTAGAGCAAGGCATGGAACACTGCGTGGTCCCCAGGTAGCCAACAATTTTCTTTGAGTTATGATATTAATATTGTGGTAAATATCAGACATTAGTTGTTAATGAACTGGGTGATGATTATAGTTCAGAGGTGGTGCAGCTATGCATGGTCCTAAACCACGGAGTCATGCTTTCAAGCTTAACAAGAAAGTTCGTCGCTTGGGTTTGATGATTGCTCTTTCAGCTCGTGCTGCAGAAGGAAAGGCAGGTCTTTCTTGCTTGCAATCGTTTTATTAGTGGGTTTATTCTTGATGAAAGCTGAAAATGTGGGATGTATTATTTTCTACATGCTTTGGCCCATATGCACGCTCTAACACCTCTAACCCTTTTTTTAAACTCTTTCAGCTTCTGATATTTGATAATTTGGACGTCCCTACACATAAGACGAAGAATATCGTGAACTATGTCAATGAAATGGAGAATACTAAAAAAGTACTTCTAGTTGATGGAGGGCCCATAGATGAGAAGCTGAAGTTGGCCACACAAAACCTTCATTACGTCAATGTTTTGCCTTCCGTAGTAAGTCGTTCGACTGCTTCTTTTTTTTGTTTTTTATTTTATAAATTAATTTGCATTGAAGTTGCTTATCAAACCCCCTGGCCCTAGCATATGTGTCTTTTATTATTCAGCTTTGTATGTTGTAAACTTGTAAATCAAGATCTCCATCCCACTTCTCTCTGATAAAATCAAAGTTCAAGAGATTCTTAAAATTCTAGCTGTTCATGTAGGCATTCTTGATCTTTCTCGAGAATCTCCCACTTGGTGTTAAATTTTTCTGGGTAGAAAACAATTTCGTTTTTGTACAGTCTTATTAGTTTCTAATTTCTAATTTCATGACTAGACGATCTCCTTGTTTCTTCTCACTTGCACTGTTACCCCAAACATATTAGATTTCATGGAGATGCGTATTTTGCTAAGATGGTCATATTATTATTGACTACCATCAAAATTTATTGATTTAATCCAATGTCTTGATTCTTGACTTTTTCCATAATTTTATTGTATAGGGTTTGAACGTTTACAGCATTCTTCTACACGATACTCTTGTGATGTCTCGTGATGCCGTAGAAAGAATTGTTACCCGGATGCACACTCCGATCAATCGCTGAAGGCGCAGTGCAATACACCTGAATTATATGTTCAACTTCAGTTTTAGCTCAGAGCACAGCAACCTTTATTGGTATTTCCCCCCTTTTATTGCAGAAAGGGGAGAAAACCTGTATGTTGTTTCCGTTAAAATATTGATTACACTCGAGTATGGAATTTCCCTTGTACCGACTGATTAGTACTCAAACGCATTGGATAGTAAGTTTTGTAGCTGTAGTTTGTGGTGCTCGAAAACAACAATAAGAACAATTTTTCTGGCAGATTTTTGTGAGACTAGACTATAGTTTCACAATTTGCTAATCTTTCTTTTCATCTCAATTCTTACTGTTTTGAAATGTTTTGAAATGATATGTTGGATGATTTTTTGAAACAAGGGTAACCAACTAGTCCCTAGGCCAGGTACCGGAGCATTGAAGGAGTACTGTCACAGGGAGGGAAGACTCGAACTTGGTACCTTGAGGGGAGCATACCCTCAAAGCCCAAGTCTTCAACCACTGCGCCACCCTTTGGGTACTATGTTGGATGATTTACAACTTGCTAATATCGCTTAAACAAAACAAATGATATTGGATATACGGCAGTTGAAGATTTTAACTGTACATGCAATACTATCACTTCTGAACTCGTTGTCTCAGAAAAAAAAAGTGGTTTGTGTCTGAAACCTATTGTATTCTCATTCATCCCATCTTTTTGTTCTTACACATCTTGAGTTCATCTGATTTCTTTCATCTGTTTTCAGACTGGAGCTGATTTAGAATTAGAAGCTGCAACATTCTAGTAATCTAGATTGTGATAAATATTGTATAGCTTGCAAAAAGAATTCAGAATGAATGTCTCAGTATATATTTCCATCATTGGATTTGCCAAATCTTGTTTGGTGTAAAAGCTTTGACAAACGGGTTGCATAATGTTTTACTTTCTCATCATACTATAAACATTGCATTTATGTATCCTCTCCTGTATAAATAGCAAAAAGGAGAGGGTGAAGAATTTTGTCACTTCTCGGTATCCGATGGACTAGTCTCCGTCACGTATTCTCTCATCAGCTTTGTGTTGGATTCACTAACCATCTGAAAATAATGAATTTCTTTAGTGTAGGAAACTGACCATAATGCTGCAACGAAAATGCTAGTGAAAGTGACTAGTTTCTTACTTTGAAGGCTAATCGCTTGAGGTTGTCCCACTCGAAATCGTTTTTGCAGTATGCAGATCGAACCTGCAATCAATTATTTTTATACTTAAAGAGTATTTTTCAGGAAAAGGAAGCATTAATCAACTCTCAATTGTTCAGTTGCTCACCTCTAGAATGCGCAATGCTGTCCCAGCCATGAGTAGACCATGATTTGAAGGCTCATTGTTAGAACAAGACATGAGAGTCAAACACAAACATGAAACTTGGATCAACAATAAGGTTCTTTTTTTTTTCTTCATTCTTTACTAAATTGGTATTGATTAACACTTGGCTTCCCTTGCTGATGACAAGCTTTGGCTTAAGGAAACCAAGAAAGACAGGATGAAGATCATGCATTTCAACCCCTCTTTCAGCATTCTCCTAAGTTTTTTTTTGTGAGTATTTAGATCAACTTATGCATTCTAGGACTATTACAAAATTATAATATTTGGATATCATAAATCTTTTTCTTATATTTGTGATCGTCCATGCCGCCTTGTGTGTACCTCGATTATTGTCATGGTACATACTACCTAGCTTTACAATTCGTAGAAAATTAATTATTAGGTATGTGGCTATCATGGATCAAATTTATCACCTCTCCCAAAGGTTCTCTTGACCGCTAGCACTCGGATGTCAAGAAAACTGGTTTGAAATTCTTAGACAATTGGCTGCCACGATTCTACTTTCACTAATGGTGATCTTTTGATGTCAATAAAACTCTTATAAAATTAACCTTTAGGTACGAGGCTACCATATATTGAATTTGTAATCTCTTAGATTCTTAAGGCGCTCTTCGATCACTAGACCAACCTTAAAGATTCTACTTTTACTAATGGTGATCTCAAACAAGTTCTTATTGTTTCAATAGGCCAAGCTACAAAAATGGAGGGATTAATTGTGAGAATGAGTTCTTTTTAAAAACTTACTATTAAAATGAGTTTTTTTTTAAACATGTTGCTTTTACTTTCTTTTAACACCGTTACATTTTTTGAAAATTTCTATAGTCATCATTATAATCTTTCTTTTAACACCGTTACATTTTTTGAAAATTTCAAGATAGTGGTGTTTTTACTAAAGTCACCATCGCATAAAGACAAAAAAATTCGACCCATTTTGACCACATGTTTTAAAAAGGACACATTTTAGTAGTAAGTTTTTTAAAAAGACCCATTATTACAATTAGCCCAAAGTAGAGTAGAGTTGGGGTTTACCAAGACCCTTATGCCTCGGCGATTCCCGCATCAAACTGGCCAGAAACTTGTCTCCATCATCCAGTGAATGCTTATCAACAAACTCCATCAACTCTACAAACGCCTCTGTATTATAACTCTGCTCAACAAGAACAAGAATAAACACAAATGAAAACATACAACATAGCAGCACAATTAAAAACAAACTAAGACCCTGTTTGATAATCATTTGGTTTTTTGAAATTTAAGCCTATTTTTACTCAAATTAGGTGTTCCATCCTTCTTATAATCTATCCATCTTTCCTTAAGAAAGTAGGTGAATATTAATTAACTTTTAAAAACAAAAACAAACTTTTGGAAGCTATTTTTTTTGTTTCCAAATTTTGGTTTGATCTCTACATATATAGGTGAGAGGTAGATTTCTAAGTAAGAAAAAAACTATGGTAAGATAGTTATTATAGACTTAAATTTTAAAAACAAAAAACGAAAAACCAAATAGTTATCAAACGGGGCAGAAAGAGCAACCTCAAGCTGTGCAATCACGACCCTGACAGCAACATACGTGAAGAAATTGTGCAGGTGTTTGGCTGCCTTTGATTCTGGTGACGCTTCTCCAAACCCTAATTTTGAAAAATAAATTATTAGATAATGTAGATAACCATCCCAAAACCAATTGAAAATGAAAAGATTAGTCTAACAAATACTAATGGATTCTGATACCATATTAAATAATATGTACATCGATCAGAGGATTAGTCCATTTTCTTATATATATATTGTTATGAGATCTCCATTTTTTACGAGAAAAAACAAAATCTGTGTATAGGAAAGCTAGAAAGAAAGAGAAAGTGAACCCACCAGGGACATACATCTTATTGCAGTGCAAGCGCAAGGACCTTGAAACTTTGGGCTTTTTTGGCCAAACTGGAAAATTATTGGTTCTGTTTAAATTGGGAAGTGGGAAAAGAGAAGGGAAATGAGGAAGGGAAATAATTCTTGTGGATGATTCCATTGATAATGTTGAGCTTTGTCAAACTGGTTTGGAAGGAAAACCAGAAGAAACAGGTCCAAGTCTTTTGAGTTGGAATTGAAAATATCTTTTGCATCCCCACAAGTTTTTCAAATATCTTTTGTACTGTCTACCCCAAGTGGAGTTCTCACCATCATACATCAAATCGCACATTTTCCTTTTTTAGTATAATAAATAGAGGATAACTAAGTACATAGTCCGATCATGTATATATAAAATTTACATTAAAAAGATGTTAATTTCACTAATGATATATTAAAAATGTGACACATTAATTTCACAAAAGGTGAAAAGTATGAAGTATCTAAGTTTTGCCTTAGATGTCATTTTTTTTAATGTGACTGTCTATGGCAACCATTTTACAAGTTAAATTGTTCGTTCTAAGAAGATTTGTATAAAATTAATTTTTAAGTAAGTTATTATCATAAATTGAATTTACCATTTTTTGATCTTTTAAGTCTAGACAATAGTCAACACGTCATAAGTAGGCCTAGTAATTAAAAGAGAGTTTTTGAAAACAAAAAAAAAAATTATAAATTTACTTTATAATGACCAACTATTCAGAAATTAAGTTTTTAAAATAGAATTTATTGGGAACATATATAAGAAAGATTAACATGTACTTTTTTTATATAGATGACACGACTGCTCTAAAATAATATGAGAGCCAAATACCGATTTTCGGGTTTGACCTCGCGACTCGTGGAATTGAAATGGATTAACACCAGATAAGATAATCAACTGCACCACTGACCCTCAGTAGATTAACATGTACTTTTGATTGAGTTTTTAACTTAAATTTTAGAAAGAGAAACTAAAGTACTACAGAACTTAAAAGCACATCAAATTAAATTAGACTAAAGTTTAGAAACTGGTTAAACTTAATTGTATGAAAATCGAACAAAAAGAAGTGTTTTATTAATCAACATTATTACAAACCAAACCAGCTTGGTTTCCTTCCGGGCTATTTTCGTAAATAACCACTCAAAACATCAGCCCATTTACAACAAACCAGGCCCAAAACAAAAAATCCAACGAACCGAAGAATACCAAAAATCCTATCATCTTCATCGTCATCTTCTCGGCCGCTCAATCTTCTGCCATTGGTCTCTGCATCTTCTTAATCTCATGCGAAATGAAGGTGCAAGCATTGCATTCATCCATCCATGGCCAATTCCAAGCTTCTTCGGTTCGTCCATTTCAATTGTTTTCTTTCCCTTCTTCCTCAGTGGTACTGTCCAAGAAATTATCCACTGCAGCTTTTCGAAGAAGGTCTTCTGTTGGTATTCTATTCGGTTGCAGCTTGAACTGTGGCATTTCTGTCACTCGCAGCGGAATTCGAAGTGATTTGACGGGGGAAGTGAGTGAAGTTGAGGCGAGAAGGGCTTACCCTTTCAATGAAATTGAGCCCAAATGGCAGCGTTATTGGGAGGATCATCGAACTTTCCGAACTCCTCATGATATTGATACTTCTAAGCCTAAGTTCTATGTGCTTGATATGTTCCCTTATCCCAGGTCTCTTTTGATCTCTTTTGGATATTTTCTTTTGAGTCATTTATGTTGCTAACCATTTAATTTTGTATTTTTGAAGTTTAAGCTACAAATGGTTTATGAAGTTAACCAAATTCCGAAAATCAAAACAAGTTTTGAAGCTACTTTTTTTTTAGGTCCATTTGATTTTTGAAATTTAAGTTTATTTTTACTCAAATTCCTTATCTTGTGTTTCATCTTTACTTGAAAAAGTATGTAAATGTTAACCAAATTTCAAAAATCAAAATAAGCTTTTGAAAGCTTTTGTTATTATTATTTTTTTGAAACTTTGGTTTAGTTCTTAAAAACATTGTTAAGATGTAGGTATACTAGTAGGAAAAAATATATGGTGAAATAGTTGTAGAGTTAAATTTCAAAAACCAAAAACTTAAAATAAAATGACACCTTAGTTTTCAAAATTTGGTTTGGTTTTTAAAAATATAGGGAAAATGTAGATATGAAGGTAAGAAAAACTATAGGTTGGAGTAGTTGTTGTAGGCTAAATTTCAGAAATCAAATGGTTAACGAACTGGCATAATCCAGAATTCATGACTATTTTGTTCTATTTTTATTGTTTATGTGTCACCTTTCAGAAATTCACAGTACTTTCGGTTTGTTTATGTAGTGGATCAGGGTTACATGTTGGTCATCCTTTAGGTTATACTGCTACAGATATTCTTGCTAGATTCAAACGTATGCAGGGTTACAATGTTTTGCACCCAATGGGCTGGGATGCATTTGGATTGCCTGCGGAACAATATGCCATTGAGGTTTGGTCTTTTAGCTTACAGTGTACGAAGCATGAACTGCCATTATGTTCAGTCTTAACATCACTATGTACTACCTTCTGCCCCGCAGACAGGAACTCATCCCAAAATCACTACTTTGAGGAATATTAATCGCTTCCGCTCTCAGGTCATGCTGTTTTTTTTTGTTTCTTGTTGTTTCTACTACTTTTGTTTTCTTTTTTCCTTTTGGTTTTGATTTTATGATCTAAACTTCAAGCTGAATCACATTAGAATGGCTCTATCCACAGCATATTTGGAATCCGTTAAACATAGTACATATTGTGAAGGAATACGAACAATGATTTGTTCCCCATGTCTTGGGTCTTGGTCTAGGATGGGCGCAGGTACCCCTAGGTATGGAGTGATTGCAAAACTCAAATTTCCCGGTTAAAAGAAAAAAAAAATCGTAACTGTTGAAGCTTGTTGTTATGGGCTTTACTATGATTTTAGTAGTCTCCCATTTCTGAAACAAATGAAATCAGACCGTTTGTTACCTAAAGTATGGTGATCGAAATCAGGAATTGGCTATTGTTCATGAGTTGGCAATTGAGACTGCTTACAGTTTGATATTATGACTGGTGTGGTTATGGAAATTTTAAGTAACATACGTTCTTTCCCTTTTACCTGTGTTACAGCTTAAATCATTGGGTTTTTCATATGACTGGGATCGTGAAATTTCAACAATTGAACCAGATTATTATAAATGGACTCAGTGGATTTTTCTTCAACTGTTGAAGAGAGGATTAGCATACCAGGTCCTGGCTGTATGATTTTTTCTTGGTTTCCCAGCCATTCTAGCTAACAAAAAGTTCTTACTGCCAATTCCTATACATTCAGGCTGAAGTACCGGTGAACTGGTGCCCTGCTCTTGGCACGGTCTTAGCCAATGAAGAGGTAATTGATGGTGTCAGCGAGCGTGGGGGTCATCCAGTTATAAGGAAGGTTAGTTTTTTTAATATTTTGTTTTTTATTTTTCGGTTAAACACATTGATTATATTCTTTTAAAGATCATGCAATGTTTTTTTTTGTTAATACATCAACTATGTTACTATTTTGAAGATCATGTAATGTCTTGTCAAAGTCATTAAAGTTTTTGCTTAGTTCAAAACTCTTTGATGGTTTTGATAATATTTCTGTCATTACTTGTTGCCAAGCAGCCAATGCGACAATGGATGCTCAAGATTACTGCATATGCTGATCGGCTGCTTGATGATCTAGATTATCTCGACTGGCCAGAAAGTATAAAAGACATGCAAAGAAACTGGATTGGGAGATCAGAAGGGGCTGAGATTGATTTTCATGTTCTTGACAGTAATGGAAAAGACAGTGACCTCAAAATTACAGTTTATACTACCAGACCAGATACCCTCTTTGGAGCAACGTATTGATAGCACACTTAACTTCTATTCCAATGTTAATGAATTTCATTGACAAAATGTTCTCGTACTTCCATGAAATTTTATTGATGCTGTTTTTTGATGTAGGTATTTGGTTGTTGCTCCCGAGTACTCTTCATTATCATCTATAACATCTCCAACAGAGAGAAAAAAGGTAAACTACTTTGTTCATTTGTCATCTTTACCCTGTCTTTCTCTCTAAAAAATAAAGAATAAATAAACAAGAAGGCTTAGATTTGAACTCAGGTGGAGGAGTACAAAGATCTTGCTTCAACGAAGAGTGACCTTGAGAGGACTGAGCTCCAGAAAGAAAAAACTGGGGTTTTCTCTGGTTGCTATGCTAGAAATCCAGTTAATGGGGAAGCTGTTCCAATATGGGTTGCAGATTATGTCTTGGGGAGGTCAGTTCTTTTCCATTGTTTATCATTTTGCAGATTATGAATATTGAAATTTAGCGTTCAGAAGTGTTCACTGAAATGAAAGGCATGCATCATTTGACGACATGGCAAGTCTAGTAGACAGCTTCATTAAATTAGATTGACCTTAATATTTTGATTGGCCTGCAATAGTTCATATTTGCATAAGAGGGAGTAGAAAGGATAATGAGGTTAGTCAATTAGATGAGAGAAGACGTATGTTTTTAAAGGGAGGTGTGGAGAGGTGAGAGATAGTAAGGGAGTAGAGAGGAACTATTGGAGAGTGGCTTTCTCAAATGGCTATCTATGCCTGTTTGAGTGTTTGCTTGTGCCGAAACAGCTCTTAACGAATACATATATAAACTTACTGTTCACTAGTTCTACTTTGTTAAAAAACCTATGATATAATATCTCTATGTTAGATAATTCTTAATTATGGTACTTTTGCAGTTATGGAACTGGGGCAATTATGGCTGTACCTGCACATGATTCTCGTGATTACGAATTTGCTGTGAAATATGATATTCCCATAGTGGTGGTTGTTGTGCCAGAGGATGGACGTCGTAGTGATTCAAGTAAGGCATTTTCAGGAGTAGGTATTAATACCAATTCATCAAGTTCAAGATCAGGGCTTGACATCAATGGGCTCTCAAGCAAGGAAGCTGGTTTCAAAGTCATCGAGTGGGCTGAGAAAACGGGGAGTGGAAAGAAAAAGGTCTTTTCCTAAATATATGTGTAGGTCATACATAGCTTGCTCGCAAGGTGTCATTATTTATCGGTGCTCACTTCGACTTACAACAGGTGAACTTCAAGCTGAGGGATTGGCTTTTTGCTAGACAACGTTATTGGGGGGAGCCCATCCCTGTACTTTTTCGGGATGATACCGGTGAGAGTATTCCCCTTTCTGAAAATGACTTGCCCCTTACATTGCCTGAATTAGATGATTTTACACCCACGGGAACTGGGGAACCTCCACTTTCAAAAGCAGAGTCTTGGGTAGTTCTCTATACTCTTATCATCGATTTATTGAATGTGTAATGTTGCATTGTTTAATTGTATATTTTGAATGGATTCATAGGTTTTCATGTTTTGTATGATAACCTGTACTAGTTATGAATTGAAAAGAGATTTATTTAGGCTGATTATGATTCAACTAGAAATTTCATATAAATGTAGTCTAATAAACATACTTTGCTTCTTTTTCTTCTCTTCTTCCTCTCTCTCCTTTAAGCTGATTATGTTTCAACTAATGACTTTCAGGTTAAATCCACTGATTCCCTGTCTGGAAAACCTGCCAGACGGGAAACAAGTACTATGCCACAATGGGCTGGTTCATGCTGGTATTATTTCTTTTTGCCGGATTTTTTTTTTAAATTTTTTTGAGAACCTTTTTGCCCGAATTTATCTCACTATTCGTTCTTTTCATTCTGGAACAAAGAAACCTGCTGATTTTGACTAAGGACGCGTGAGAGGAATTATAATGTAGGGTAGTGTCGTCCTTCATAATTTTATTGTTTGCAATTTTTCTTTTTAATAAAATAGTATGATTAATCTTATTAATTTTGTCAGATTTGTAAGCACAAGTTACTTGAAAATCTTTTTAGAATTTGAATTTTTTATCGTATTGAATTGATTTTCAGGTACTACTTAAGATTTATGGATCCAAAGAATTCCAAAGAACTTGTGGGGAAAACGAAGGAAATGTAAGAGCTGCTGTATATGGATAAGCATAGAATATTTGTATACCCTTTTCCTCGACTAATTCTCTGATTGATTCAATTCCAATTCACATGTTGATAACTGATTTTAATTTGTGCTTATTCAGGTATTGGAGCCCAGTTGATGTCTACGTTGGTGGGGCTGAGCATGCTGTTCTCCACTTACTTTATTCTAGGTTCTGGCACAAGGTTTGAGAATTGATCTATAGCTCCTTACAATAACAATTTTGCTTTTAGTTTTCATTTTTAAAAACAAGCATTTTTAATGATTATTTTGTTTTTACATTTTGAAATAACGGTCAATGTTTAAGTCTAAGAGCACGTTCTTTTCACTTGCTACTAGCAACGGCCTAATTATGAAATAGCTTGTTGGTTTTGACAAGATGATTGTTGAACTACTGTTCTTTTTCTATTCTCGATGTTATGTGCTATATTTTCTGCGACATTATTTATCCAGTTGAACCTCTCTGATTCAGGTTCTCTATGATATTGGCGTTGTATCCACCAAAGAACCCTTTAAGTGTGTCATAAACCAAGGAATTATACTTGGGGAAGTAAGTATTCTCTCTAAGCAAGATCACATATCTATTGTTAAACTAGAGATGGCCTGTCTTCTTCACAGGTTTCTAATGTAGTATTTAAAAAAAATGGCAGATGCAATATACTGCTTTAAAAGATCCAGATGGGAATTTAGCGTCTGTAGATTCCGTTGATGTTTTGAGTGACTATAATCAAGAAAGAATCCCGGAGGAAAAGGTTTATGCTCTCTATGAGTGTATGTATTCCTTGACTTGTATGCCTGATTTAAATTGCATTTTGATGCAATTTTTTTTCGTCATATGCAGGTTATGAAATCTGGAGATTATTTTGTATTGAAAGACAGTCCTGATATTCGATTGATTGCTCGTGCTCACAAAATGAGCAAGAGTAGAGGCAACGTTGTTAATCCCGACGATGTTGTTTCTGAATATGGTGCCGATTCTCTTCGCTTGTATGAAATGTTCATGGGACCTCTTAGGTAGTTCTAATCTATAAAAATTCAAATATCTAGCAATTTCTATTCAATCTCTATGTGACTGGTTTTTTCTTGATCAGTCGGAAAAGGGGTATATATCATCTTTCTTAGTTAGCTTTTCGTCTTTCTTTTTCAGAGACTCGAAACAATGGAATACCAGTGGTATTGAAGGTGTCCATAGATTCTTGGGAAGAACTTGGAGACTAATTGTTGGACCGCCTTCAGCTGATGGTACATTTAGTGATGGAACTGTGGCAACTGATGAGGAACCGACTCTAGAACAACTTCGTTCACTCCATAAGTGCATTATGAAGGTCATATATTGTTTGAGCTTTGTCTTCCACACTGTCCTTTCAAGTATCATTCAAATTTTGGTAATGAACTAAAAAGAGAAGAGATGTAATTGTTTCTGAAAATAAAAAAACTAAAAAGAGATGTGTCCTCGTATTCTTTGTTGTTTTGTTTAGATACATGGTTGTCTTGTCTATTGGGTAGTTCCGGGAATGCTTTGTTAATAGATATATACTTATGAGATAATGACTGAAGATATTAAAAAATAGTTATGCAATGCAATATGATGTGAGTCATCCAATAAAGCATTGCAATGAGGATCAGGTGTACACTAAGTGCCATCTGCAACTTGATTAGGGTGCAGATTTTGGAGTAAAGTAATCAGATTTTTCCTTTCGTTCACCTTTCTAACCAAAAGAGCGAAGACTAGAAGGAGATTCCAAGGGTTACAAAAAACCCTCTCACCCGACCCTAGATTGGCTTGGGACCCGGCCACTATTTACTTGACCATGTGCTTCCAGTGCCTTGTCTTCTTGAGAGAGTCTCTGCAGCATTTGGCTAAGAGGGCCTAGTTAGCTTTCTATATCTCCCTCTGACAAGGCCGCGATCACCTTTGATCAGTTGACTAGGTGGCTTCAACGAGGCCGTTGATAGCTTATTCTGAAAGAAAATCTATCAAGATTTGATCAAAAAATGCTGCTAATCCTACCTGGTATTGCATCTGAAAACTTGAAAGGAATTGGCGAAATATAATTACACAAGCATTAAAGCTCACCTTCCAAGTGCTGCATGAATAGGTTCAGATTCTACATAAATAACTTGTATAAATGTCATTTTTAAGTTGAGTTTTGTAGATACAGTAGCTCCTTTGACTAAATAATGATTCAATTTCCAGGTAACCGAAGAAGTTGAAGGGACACGGTTCAACACAGGAATCTCAGCTATGATGGAGTTCGTTAACATTGCATATAAGGTTATTGGAAAATCTGCATTAGTTTTTTTCGTATCATTTTTTGCTTAATCAATTGGTCCTTGTCTAAATTTCATGGTATTTAGATTGAAGGGCATGTCGTTGTTCTTGAGAAACGGTTCTTTGTTTCCCATTTATTTCTTAACCCTGAAGGCCATCAAGTTGACTGTATAGTATAGTATAAAACCGAAATAATCTTTGAAAAGCTGTGATCCTGTTTAAATCTATGATTAGAGAATGAAATAACGAACATATTCTTGATATGCTTTAACTAGTTGAACTATGTTTAGGTGTTATCTATTTGAACTATGTTTAGGTAGACAAACACACGGAGATTTAAAATCTTGATATCATGCATTATTTTTATCCCATTTTGAAAAAATGTTATATTTGGATTAGTGTTTGAAGAGCATATTCTTCGTTGATTCACATTATTTCTTTGCCATGTCACTTCTCTTCCAATAAGACTGAAGCCATACTTAAGCTGATAAATTTCATTTGTCTTTTATCATTTTCCTATTTGCAGTGGGATAGATACCCAAGGTCTATTCTTGAAGCATTCACTTTATTGCTTTCACCGTACGCACCTCACTTGGCTGAGGAACTTTGGTCTCGGTTAGGACACTCAGAATCCTTGGCATATGAGCCCTTCCCCAAGGTGTGTATTTTTTCCATGAGTACTTGCATTTTTTGTCTACATAGCTGAATAATTTTAGAGGCTTTATGGTTACCTTGTACCTTCGTGCATTTACAAAGGGTATGCAAAATGTGCATTAGCCACTTGAGTTCTTGTGAAGAATCATATTGGCGTTGAATGCTATTCTGCGTCTTGGTGAATTTGTGGAGCGAACTTCACATTATTTTTTTTGTTTTTTCAGTGAACTTAGGTTAGTAACAGTTCAGAAGTAGGATCTCTTTAGAAAACCACTTTCAGTTTGGACTTCTTGTTGGATTGATTCTGCTAGATGAAATTTTCTATTGAAAATAGTAGAAAGGAAATAACTTCCATGTCTTCTCATCAAGATTCAAGACAAGTGACTTCCACATGTCTTCTCATCAAGACAAATAACTTCCACTCAATGAAAAAAAAAGAGGACAAATAATTTCCACATGTCTCTGTTAGCTTGTGGATTAGTGTTGATGAATCCTCAATATGGTATTGGATGATATTCCATTGGGAAACAGAAAATACATAGGAAAATCCGATAAAACTCCCAACAATGAGGAAGAAACGCAAGGTGGATTATGGTGGAGCTCTCAACCTAAACCCTAACAATCTAGATTACCTATTTTTTGAAGAGCAGAAAAAACAGTACATAGCTGCATTGAAATTTGGTTGCAAATTAAGATATCAGAATTTTTCCGGACCAGCTTATGCGCATGTCAACTATTCTCACGGGACATATTACATGACCCTATAACATTTGGATGTCAAAGAAACCCGTAAGAAATTAATTTCTACATATGTGACTACTATGGATTGAACCTATCACCTCTTAATTACTTACTACTTACGACCCTTTTGACTAATAGGTCACTCCATGATGGTTCGTTTTGCTTTGCTTTAAATTTAAAATAGAAATATAATTCACCTTCAAACAGAAAAAATCTCTCCTTGTAACTATGGCAGTAAAGGATACATAACATTAAACAGTAGATGGAACATGTCATAAGTGATCATTGAAGACGTCTTAAGTAGCTTAGTTTGCAAGAGATTCTAACAGAAGTTTGAATTTAAGAAATATGAAGTGATTTGGTGGCAAAATATAATTCCTGAATCTCTTGAACATTTTCTAAATTACAGGCCAACCCTATTTACTTGAAGGACTCCACAATTGTCCTGCCTGTTCAGATCAATGGTAAAACTAGGGGTACCATCCAGGTTGAAGAAACATGTACAGAAGAAGAAGCTTTCCAGCTAGCAGAACAGGATGAAAAACTCTCAAAATATTTAACAGGGCAGTCAATCAAAAAGCGAATCTACGTTCCCGGCAAGATCTTGAATGTTATATTGGATCGTCAAAGCTCGAAAGTGGCCCGTTGATAGTGCTCAACATGCCGCTATGTTAAATATCTCTTCCAAATGAGATAAACCGATCGATTGCGTTCGACAGTTTTTCACGTAATCTTGTGCATGACCCAAAAGATTCAGCTTGATGGATGGTAAAAGAAGTTCCAGAGATTATGAGTGGATCATCTAAACAAGCAATTTGCAGCTATTCAATACATTGTGGCAACGACACTTTGTAAAAATAAGTTAAATCAATAAATTGTATTTTCTGCCTAAGGTATTACTCATTTCTATTTAAGGTTGGGATATTTTTGTAAACTTAGCTATTTATAGGTAGAATTCATTGTTGTTGTAACCATCAAGCACATTGCTACTGAAACTTATTGGAATACAATTGAAAGGAATTGCCCGATGCCAATTTTCTCTTAAAATGTAGCAAGGTCAAATATATCACGTGTGTTAATATATATAACACAAGTAAATTTAAAGGGTGTTTGCATAGGAAATAAAAAAAAAAATTAAGTAAATAACAAAAAGAAAAATTGATCGCAGATATAACAAAAGAAAATTAGTCGGGCATTGGTAAGTTGCAAAAAAAAAAAAAAAAAAACACTTATTTACGAATCATGTGAGCCCAAAACGCAATATTTTCAACTTCAATCGAAAGAAGTTATAGAAAGAGAAGTATAAAAAGTGTAATTAAAGTTCTATCACTGTCTTCAACTAATGACAATTAACAAAACTCTTTGTTTTTATATCTAAAACTTCTATGAGTGTCTTCAACAACACTAATAAACATAGATTTCTATCAATATTTTCTATCCTCGATGGTGATGTTGTGAATATATATATTTTTATGATATTATTTAGAGATGTCCACGAGATGGAACTGGAGAATGTCTTCCTAGCTCATCTTTATTTTTGCCACCAAATACAATTTTTGTCTCAACAAAAAGCACATATTTTCTGAGGGAGGGAGGCGACGATTCCCTATAAAAAATGGTTGGGGGATTCGGTTTCTTTATGAGAAATTTTTACTCGTTAATTTTTTTTTCCTTATAATATTAATATTTATAAGTATTTTTAAATAAAAAAAAATATATTAATTTTCTAATTAGATAATTACTTATTAAAGAAAATATTCATTTAAATCAATATTTCAAAGAACAAAAATAAAATGCAATAAGAAAATGCACACATAGTGGGAATCGAGGAAATGAGAGCTCGATCCAAATTTTCTTACAAGAAAAATCAATCTCTATTTTTATGTCACAACCTCACTTACTTAAATGTAGAATGTCTTAAGATAATTTGCCAATAACAAATACCCAATTATTTATAGGAATCATGAACTTGAGCTCAAATGATATTTAATGTCATAATTTTGTCACATCTTTCATTGGTGATGAAGTAAATCACATGACTTTAATTTTGCAATATTTTTTCATTGGACAAATTACATATCTAGATCTTTCGTGAGAAAGAAATATTTAGATTTTTCTTTGTCATCTAGAAAAATGAGAGAGATGTACTCAAAAAAAAAAAAAAAAAAAAAAAAAGAGATATAAAGTTTTCTTTGGACCATAAATTTTTTAAGTCTTCTTTCGACCTCAATATTTAACACAGAAAATTGACACCTCTATTCTCTAGTATTATTGGGAATGATAAGAAAATTTGAATGGTGGTGTTGTAGTTTTTATATCCATTAGTTATATTTCTAATATAAACTCACCATATTTAGTTGCTATATTTCTAAATGAGACTATTTCGTATTGCTACAATGTGATCCTATTCTTCATTGCTTCCTCTATTTCGTTGGCTAATTCAAAATTTAGAATCTTCATTATTAGCCATAACATTTCCACATCAAATTTCACTACAAAAAAAAAAAAAAAAAAAAAAAAAACAACGTGAAAGTAGGAGAAATACTCGATCCCATTTTTAGAAAACCATCAACAACAAAACACAAATAACTATTTCCCCACACAATGGGAGATCTCTCATTGCCACATTCTTCCACCATATCCATGTCGACCACCGCCGGCGAAGCACCGTCGGTGTACGACATTCTACGAGAGTTCAACTTGCCGATCGGTCTCCTCCCGGGCTGCGCCGTCGGGTGCAGCCTAGACCGAGCCACCGGAAAAATAGAAGCTTACTTGAACGGACCGTGCCAGTTCTCGCCGGAGGAACCGTATGAACTGAAATACAAATCCACAATTAGTGGAAATATTTCAAAAAATAAATTAACGAACTTGAAAGGGGTTAGTGTGAAAGTTATGTTCTTTTGGGTGAATATTGTGGAGGTTGTGAGAAATGGCGACGATTTGCAGTTCACGGTGGGGGTGACGACGGCGTCTTTTCCGGTGGAAAATTTCGCCGAGTGTCCGCCGCCGGAAGGGTGTGGCGTTGATTCTCAGAATGGGAAATTGAGGAAAATTGATACCAAATCTCTTGTTTCATTGGCTTGATTGATTCAAAGGTTTCTTTTTGGATGTTGGTATGGAAAAAGGTAGAAATATATATATATATATACACACACATTTTGATTTGATATTTGTTGGGGTTTAAATTGATGAGGAATTTGGGTTACTTATATGAGAAAATGCTAATTATGGTATGAATGTTTTTGGATATATGGTTGGAATTCAGTAGGAATTTCTTGTGTTTATTCATATGTTTTTGCACTCATGCATCATAACTTTTTTTTTTTTTAACCCATTTGATTGAGTTTTTAAATATTCATTCTAAATGAAAAATTGCTATAGATTTTTTTAGTACAAATTTGGGAGGGATACCATGTATTCCCAGAGGACACATTCCCAAATAAATGAGAGTCCATTACCATTTTTTAGTATCGCAACAGCGCTCTTTTTTGGTTAAAACGGCTAAGACTTATGAGAGTCAAATACCAATTATCCCGTCACCCAACAATAGAGAGTATTCTAAAACATTTCAATATCTATATACCAAAATTTCGATTCTCTCAATCAGTTGAACTAATTGCTATCTATCAGTTGAATTGATTACTTTAATATGCTAAAATTACTTGTGTTTTATTCAACTAAACCTACTTTCGATCAACTGAACTAATTACTTTCAATTAATTGAATAGATTGGAGGTAATTGATTCACTTGATTTTAAACGTAGACATTTTGATTCTTTTCACCCTTTTTCTACTATGAACGGTTTTTTCTTTTCAAAATTCTACTATTCTTGCAAAAATTTTGCCTTTCTTTTGTTATAAATGAAAATTTACTAATTTAAATCTAGAGTGTGTTTGGATATAGGGTTTCCCAAGGTTTGTTCAGAGGTTGCCTCAACCCATGGAATAGTTAAGTAAACTACAATAAAAACTTATCATAAAATTTTATAATCACTCTAACCAAACGAAAATTTTGTGGTTCAACAACACATATAACCCCTCAATTCAAATGAGTGTTTTTTTGACATATAATCACTTTTATTTCTTTATCCAAATGAGCATTTTTTCCATGATCACTAATTTCTCAAATCTGGCATTAGGAGGTATCTAGTTGGTTAAGACTACGAACTTTGAGGTATGCTCTCTCACACATCCTTAGTTCGAGATCCCTAGGAAACATTTAAACTAGAAAACTTTGAAGTTTCTGGGTTCGGACCTTAGGACGTGGTATCAAACCTCCAGATATAGGAGAGCAAAACAACTCTATTTTCTCCGTTACTCAAATCTCTTCACAAATCTTTCATATGTTCAAATTTGGAATATATACATATATATAATAACGAAACTCACGAATGCCATTCATTCACCAATTAGAACTTTTGTCATACATGTCTAACAATGAATTGAAATTAATGTCATTTTTTTTAATTGTTGGTAGAAATATGTAATATTTTTCTATGTTTTAAAGTTTCAGCTAAATGTTAGATGTCATGTTGATATGTGATCTTACTTTAAAATTAATTGGCAAATGAGAAAAGTATATGTAGCACATTTGAAAAGATGAGTATATGCCGTTCTTTTATCTTATAATTACATGTTAGGAAGATTTCTTTTTTTTTTTTTTTTTAATATGAGATCTTCAACATACCAATTAAAATGATGTTTTTTTTTAATTTCTCATAATTTTTTAATCATTTTTTAAAGATTGAGTATTCGTTCGAGTATCATGATCTTTCATCTTAAAATCAATAATAGATATGAGAGAATATTTCATATATACACTTTAGTAAGAATGTGGAATGATTCCATTCTTTTTGTTAGAGTAATGAGCATTGGGTTAAGTGTATTAGATTAGTAAAGTTGTGGTCAATGTTAGTCTTTGGTATATGCTTCTAATATGTAAAATTCATGGTCTTTTAGGTTAGTTTAAAATTGTTTTACTATTTAAAGATCTTTAGAGTTGTCTCAACTTTCTCAATCTCTAATGGAGTCTCTTCCTTTATTCTTCTCTTCAACTTCAATTCGCTCATTTTTCATGTAGAATCCTTAACATGCTTCGGTCAAGATATTTCAATTTTTAGAAATATTCTCATTAGACTATAAATGACTCTAATGCCATATTTTATTTGATAAATTCAGTCTAATTATAAATATTTTTAATATGAAAATCTCATATCTAATAGTTATTTAAAATGTTTGCTTTGTATTTATAAATTGAAGTTCTAACTTATTTTTATAGAGTTATAAATCTGTTCTAGGTTAGGCAAAATCACATTAACTCAGCCAAAATTAGTAGTCAATTTCTTTTTCTTTTTTCTTTTTTTAATTAAACAACTAAACGTGAACAGAAGTTGTCCTTTTTTTAAGAGTGAAAAAAAGAATATCTATACCAAGCTAAGCATGCCATTTTCTTTTAATGAAAAAGAATAATTCTACGATTTGTTTCTTTATTTGTTATTTTTTCTTTTTTGACGAAACAATTTGTTTATTTTCAATGTTCTCTCTCTACACTTTGGTTTTATCGTTTTTTTTTTGAGAAACGTATCGTATTAATTTTTTAAGAAAAAAAAAAAAATTTAACCTGAAATGTGAAATATGTTTTATTGTTAATAGTGTAAACATATTTTCTTGGAAGAAAGTGACAAATCTTGACCCCAAAAAAGACCCATCTGAAACTTCCATGATTGATTTGTCTCACGTTAGTGCATTGGTTAGGTTGTACTTTTTTCTTTTGTTTTTTAAACCGAAAGATTGTTCCTTTTCTTTTTACATAATTTAATATTTATCTTTTTTTTAGATAATTTAATATTTATCTTTAAAACTTAAAGACAAAACAAAATATTAAAATATCCCAACTTGAGATGAATCACTCAAATGTTTAATATTTTTGCTATTTATGATTCTATATTCCACAAATTTACGATGATGAAACAAAATAATATTATAAAGCAGACAGAAACAAACTTGAAAATCATATTTAAAGTAAAATTGTCTAGCGGTATGGACAACCAAAGCGGTTTTTCCAACCATCAATAATTACTCCAAAACAGAAACAATAAATTCAAGAAACAGAGAAATCTTTTCAGTCGGTCAACAAAAAACACAATATATATATATATATATATATATATATATATATATATATATATATTTTATATAAATTTAAAATCAAATCAGAAATCGGGATTCACGTAGCTGCATGTGCATGGAAAGAAAGCGAAAAACATTTTTTCAAATAGAGAAAAAAAAGTAAAAGATTTATCGTACGATTTCTATCATTTTTGAGAAAATCAAAATTTCATTAATTCATCACACGTTTGCAGTTTGGTTGGAAGTTGAATCGAAATGATCAAACCCATAATTTGCCCATAAATATTGACCAGCTGAATTTGATCATCTTTGAAAGTAGTTACACATGAGAGATATAGAAGAACAATAATGAAAAAGAAAAAATAGATGTGAAGTAATTTTTCTATGTTTAAAATCTTTTGGGGTGTTTGGTATGAGTGGAAAGAGAGAGTTGGGAGGGTTTTGGAGGAATAATATCGTTTGATATATCGAAGGTGTTTGGATGTGGAATTGAAAAGTGATTATAAATGAGAAATTATTTTAATTAATTAGAAATTTGAGTTTTAGTAATAGCTCATTTGAATGTGTTTATTTATAGAAGAATTTTCGTTAATAATTCATTTGGAAGATAATTTTTGTAGAGGGGTCGCAGACCAAGTTCATTTGGATATGGTTAATTAGAAATGAGGTATTATTTTGAGGTATTTGAAATGAATGATTAGACATAAATGGTTAAAAATTAATGATTATTTTGAGTATTTAAAAATGAATGATTACAATCACTCATTTGGAAAGAAATTATAAAAATTCATCTATTATAACTTATCAATTACGTCAAATAGTTACAGTTAGAGCATAAGTGATTAAAAAAACAAAACTTTAAACCAATTCATTGTGTAGTGGTAAACCAGTTCAACATTAGCATCACAGGTTCGATTTTGGGAATCGGTATTTGTCACTCCTCTCCCGATATATACTAAAAAAAAAAAAAAACTTTATATATAGTATGTTGGACAAGTGGAATTGGTTAAAAAACATGTTTAAAAATGGTGGGTGTTTGGGAAGGTACCATTACCCATTCCACCAAACAAGAAAAGAAAAAAAGAAGTCCAACCATAAAATCGGTCTCTTTCTACTCATACCAAACACGGATAAGAGAGTTTAAAGGGATTACCCCATAAACACTTCTTAATTCTTATATTTTCCTTTAATATACCATATCTTTTATGCTTCAATTACTAACTTCTTCAAATGAGTGTTTTATATCACAATTACGCATAATTTTTTACTTCAAATTAAGATTTTCTGCTACATAATATTCATAATATCCCTTAATTCAAATGAGATTTTATCTCCAAACTATTCCAAATCTCTAATCACCGCTACACCCTGCCCTCCAAAAAAAAACAAAACTCAATCCAAACAAATTCATTTATTAATTATTATTTTATTATGAATATTAAAATTAGAAGATAAAGGCAGGCATCATAATTTCGTGGAAGTTGCTGCAAGTCTTTTTTACGTGTCGAAATGAAATTGGGCGTAATTTCTTGACTGTTTGACTTAGAAAATGCCACCGACTAAGACGATTATTCTTTTGTTTTCGTTTCTCAATTCCAAGCTTTCTTATTCAACTGTTTGAATAATGAACGAAGATGATATTATTATTGATAACGTGGACTACACAACTTGGACATTGACATAGTCCATGTACACTTGGATTTTTCTTCCTCAATCTTCAATATTATATAATTGAGAACAAAAAAAATTACATTTTTAATTCTTAGATTTAAAGTCTAGTTTCCATTTGGCCTCTAAATTTTAAAGTTTTACACTTTTACGTAATGACATTTTAATATTACTTTCAATCTTTGATAATAAAATTGGAATGTCACGATAAAAATGTTAAAATTTAAATCATACACACAAATTAAAATTGGATCGTAAACCTAGTGACTAAAAAAGTAATTCTTTCGTTCTTTTGTCCTCCAATGAAGTTAATGGATGAAGTTGTGGATTGCAAGACATGTTTCATTCAAAGATCCTTAATTCTTGTCAAAAAATACTTATACTAGAATGTCTTTTCAAGTATTTTGATGTTATAGTCAAGGGATGGATAAGTGATATCGCGAGTATAGGAGTACTAAGTTTCGATTTCCGATTTTTTTAAAGAAAAAAAAAGGATAAATCTTTCTATATAATTTTATTAAAAAATTAAATAATTGAAAAAGAATAATCAAGTCGTCGTGTTCTAAAATTTCCCGCCAAATTAAATAAAGAAAAAAAAAAATATGGACATGTTATCAGCCCCATAATGGACATGATGAAAAAGAGAAGAAAAAAAGGAACAAAATCAACAACAAACGAAAAAAGAAAAAAAAGAACGAAACTCTATTGTTTCTAAAATTAATTTAACATGCTGCTGCTTCCGTTGTTGTTGTTTGACGCAGTAGTATTGGGGGAGACGTTGTTGTTATTACTCGAATTATGAGCTCCGCCGATAAACGACGAGATCGCGGCGGCGAGAGCGGCGGTGAAGTTCGGGTCGGCGGTGATGGCGGCGGTGGCGGCACTCAGCGTGTCGGCAAAAGAAGGCCCGCCACCCGCCTGCGCCGGCGGCTGGGAAACCTGGTGGTGGCCCAAATGCGAGGGAGTGGGCCCCACCTCGTGAGACAGCTGTAGCCCGGAGAATTTGGACTGATTATTATTATTATTGTACAACGCGTGTCCCAAATGGGCGGCGGTGAACGGCGCGTGGAAGGGACTCGCCGGCGGTCTATTGAAGTGCAACGGGTTGTTGTTGTTGGGGGTTTGGGTGAGGTCTAATGTGATGGTTGGAAATGGAGCCGAAGCCGAGATTGTGGCGACGCTGGATGAGGAACATGGGAGCTGTATGGCTCGAGCCAATAGGTTCGGGTTCATTAGATTGTTGTTGTGGTGGTCCGCACTTGACATGGACCCTGATAACAACATGCTCGCCGCCGCCGTCGTGGTCGACGCCATCGCCATCGCCGCCGGCGGAAGCGGGTGGTTGTGGCTTCCCTCGTAGGTTGTTATCAAGATACCCCGGTCTTCTGCGCACCGTTGAACCTATAAAGACAAAATAGTAATTAGATAAAGGTTTAAAGGTGGATTCAAACACGGGACCTCTTCGTTTTTTGAAGCGGGTTAGTTTCATTGTTTGGTTGTAAACTAATTTAACACTCAATTTTTTTTTAAAAAAATTTGCCAAAGATTAATCAAGTCTATAAAATAATTACAATTATAGTCAATTTTACAAAATTAGAAAAAATATAGTTATTGAGTATTAATAAAAAAAAAATATTGTATTAATGAGTATTTATACTATCCACTACAATTTCTCTTTTTTTTTTGTTTTAGTTCAAATTGTGAGGACTATAAATCCAACTTAGAGGTTACAACTCAGCGTTAAATTAGATAACATCCAAATAATCAAGTCAACATATTATCAGGTATTTGGTATAAAAATAGCAACCCTTTATAACTATTTAATTTTAATTTTTTACTGAAAATATATACAAAAAAGTTCCACCCTCTCTTGAAAAAATATTTAAATCTTACTGAAATTCTAAAAACTAAAACAAAAATTTGAAAGTCGTTAATCAAATTCTAAAAACAAAAACCCAAATTTTAGTTTAAATTCGAAAACTAAATTGTGTATAATTTTTTAAAATCATAAACCATTCATTAACAAAAACGAAAAGAAGCCAATAGCAATAGAACTAATGATGCTATTTGTTTGAATCCTTACCTTGAATATAGTTGAATTCTAAACATAAACAACAAAAAAAAAAAAAAAAAAATGACATACACACTAATTCCAACCAAAAGAAAGAGCAAACATAAAGAAAAATAGAAACTTATAACTTTATAATAATCCACAACTCAAATTGAGATAGACAACAATTAGATTTCAAAAGGATCAAAATACATACTTGTTTTCGAACTGGACAACCCACAGCCATGGTGCAACGATAATAAGCGCGTGGACACGGGTTTCCTTTCGCCATTTTTTGCCCATATTTTCGCCATTGACATCCATCAGAAATCTACATGAAAAATCAACCAAATCCCAAATTAAAATAATACATAATAATAACTAAAATCAACCCATTTAGAAAATATTTTGAAATATATATATGTATGTATACCATGGGAGCTTCTGATCGAGCACGGACCGAAACACGAGCTTTTCTCATGGTGGCTTCGGTGGATTGATCCAATACGGGCGGCTGCTTCGGAGAATTGATTCGAGGGGCTTTATTGGAATTACCCCAGCCGTTGGATTCAGATTCTGGACTTTCTTGATCTCTGCTCTTTTTTACTAGAGATCCAGAATCGGTTTTTTCATCCGAGGATGATTGAGACAATAATAACTCATCGGTTTCAGCTTTGGGTCCAAGATCCATGAATTCCCTCGCTAATACCATCCCTCCAACTTCATTTTTTTCACTGCATTTCTTCTCCTCCATCTTCATTTTCCAAACATGATTCAATATTAATTATTCACTTTCATTATTTCATAGAAATAATTTTGAATCTTTTGTTTAGAAATTGACATAATTATTGAAATTTTACCTCTTGTTTTTGAGTGGGGAGTTGGGAGGCTTGATTTTGTGGCTGTTGCTTTTGTTGTTGCATGAAGTTAAAGAGATGCATTTGTAGTGTATTGTAGTTGTTGCTCACATGGCTTAGCATGTCCCTAAGCTTGTGATTCTCTGCGTTCATACGCTCAAGCTCTACTTGAATTTGTGCTAGCTGCACCCAAATTCAATTTCCCACAAAATTAATTCTAATAATTTGACCAGAAACTAGTCAAATATAGAAAATAATTATAAATACTGTCATTTTAAAAATACAATTAGCAAATATAGTCTTTGTATTACAGTATTAAAACATATTAATGATTATGAATGCAAAAACTTTAATATTTATCCACTTTTGTAATTATTTTGTGAGAAAAATTTATCTAATCTAATTTACCTTGAAAATATCAAAAATTAATTATGTAAATCCAAATTCAAATTCAAAAGTTGAACAAGTTTTTGAAAGAATTTTTGAATTTTGAATTGGTTTTAGAGATATAAATATGAAAATAAGAAAAGGGATCCGTTGGAAGAGTTATTATAGGGTTAAGTTCTACCTCGTTTTTAGCTCGTTTATCTTCACCATCCGATGAAATCCCATCATCCACCGTTGATTGATCGCTTCCGGTGTTAGCAGTTAACAGATGCAATCTCGTCTAAATTATTTAAAAAAAAAAAAACTAATTCAGCAACCGGAGTTTTAAAATGGTTTCAAAGAGTGATAAATTCAATTGACAGTAAACCTATTAATTTTTTTGACATTTAAATATCGTAAGATCGTAGGTTTCCATGAACAATCTGGCTTAAATAATTATAGATATAAAGATTAAAAAAATGGGTATTAATTTTTGAGGAATAAAGCTCTTACATTTACAAGATTCATGACGTCTTTATCAGCCGGAGGTTTAGAGTCATGATCCTCCTCCGTATCATCAACAGCCCTTTTCTTATCGGAGAAAAAGTCAACCTCGTTGACGAGCAACCGGTTGCGATCAGACCCGCGGTTGTCGTCGTCGTCGGTTCGGCCAAGTTTTCCAGAAAATTGAATACGTTGAAACATTGTATCAAAAGAATTGAGAGGGTGTGGCGGTGGCGGTGGCGGAGGCGATGAGGGTGGTTTGTTCGAGAAAAACCCAATGGAGTGATCTGAATTATCACGAAGAGTAAGACCCCATCCTTTGTCCATAAATCAACAGAGAAAAAAAGAAGAAACGATGAAATGAAAAGAAAAAGAGAAAGAAAAAAGAAGAAGAGAGAAATATATTTGTGTACGTACGTGTGGGTGGTGTGTGAAGTCTTTTACCGGTGCAATCCGTTCGCCTATAAAAAGGGATTGTACGAAGACCGGATTTTCCACCTATTATGTCAGATTTTTGTTTAATTACATCAGGTGATGCGTCAGCTTGCCACGTGGCCACTCCCGTCCACACGGGTCCTTACCCATCCGAACCCGAACCGGTGAGAAAGGGAAGAAAAGGGTTTGACTGTTTCGTTTTAAACCCGATCCACCGCCCCGAATCCTGCGGCGCGTTCCACGTGAGGGAAAAAAAAAAGAAACGAGCCGAGTCAACGAATTTGACGGCCCGGCTCCGACCGGGTAGTGGGGCCTGGTCTTGGGTGGGGTCCACGTTGCCTCCGTTCACTTTAACTAGACCACCACGTTTCAGATCTGCACCCGCGGGATCTATGTTGACTGGCTACCGGTGGGACCGAGTCCTTTGCTCTTTTTTCCTTTTTCTTTTTCTTTTTCTTTTTGGATTCCCGAATAATTAGTTGCCCAATTTTATTATTTGTTTTTTTAAAATGAAATGTCGACATTTTGTTTACGTTTTTTCTTTTTGATATTTTGTTTACTAAATCAATTTTCCTTTCTCATTAGACCTATATCACCTACCTATCTAATCTATATTTTTTTTTTCTAATTATTCTTTTTCGCCGTATTACTTAAAGGTATGTTTGGAGCACCGGTTTGGTTATGATAAATGGTGGATGATTATAAATACTGTTTGAAGGACAAGTTATTATAATAGAGATTATGATAAACAGTGTTTGAAGGATTGGTTATGTAACAAAAGGTAATATGTGTAGAGTTAGATAAACGGACACGTAGGTTTAGATAATTGGATACACTAGTTTAGACCCCGCTTGATAATCATTTGGTTTTCTGTTTTTGGTTTATGAAATTTAAGCTTATTTCTAATCAAATTTGCTACCATGTGCTTCATCTTTCCTACAATGTATCCATATTTCCTTAAGAAAATAGGGGAATACTAACCAAATTTCAAAAACAAAAACAAGCTTTTGGAAGCTACTTTTTTTTTGTTTTCAAATTTCTGTTTTGTTTATTAAAATATAGGTAAGATGTAGATATCAAAATAAGGAAAAAGATATAGTAATGATAGTTGTTGTAGGCTTAAATAATTTCATAAACAAAAAATGAAAAACAAAATGATTATCAATCGAGGCCTTAGGTAATCACCGTTTATAATAAACTGTGGGACAAACATCGGTTGTGTTGTTATAACCAACCCAACCGTTTACATAAACGGGGCCCAAACACATCCTAACTTTCTTTGGTTTATAAACTATTTCGAAAGTATTACCTAATTTTTTTTTAGTAACATAAATAAGATAAAGAAAATTTGAGGTAGGTTGGAAACATTACTCAAAGTTATATATTTTGTTTGAGAATTATATTTTGAACTATTTTTCAATTAATTGCTTACCATTTTGGTCGTAGTAATATCTATTTATGTGTTGGGTGTTCAATCCTCGCCCTTCATACAGCTTTTAGAGGAAGAAAAAAAAAAGAAATTTCATTTGAAAACTAACGTCTTAAGTTTTTTTAATTGAATTACTGTCCTTTTTTTTTAGTACATAGTGGGAGGAGGGGGACCAACAAAACTCTACATAGAGGATACACCAGACAAGATAATCAATTGCGTCACTGGCCCTCGATAATTACTGTCCAAAATAACTTTAAGGAGAGTACAAAAAAATGATACAGTGTGAATTTTTTTAAATATAATGTACTAAATAATCATCTAGAAGACTAAAAGTCAAAATGAATATGACTTGTAGAGGGTGTTATGTTTGATAAATTTATGGTAGATTTAAAATGAATATGACTTGTAGGGGGTGTTATGTTTGATAAATTTATGGTAGATTTAAAATGAATATTTATTAATTATTTTTAAAAAATCACCTTGAAATAGAGTTATTTTAATTATTCAAAATACTTCTCATTTTTATTAATAAAAACAATTTTTCATAGTCAAATGCTAATTTTTAAGATCGACATAGTCATCTTTAGTTTTTTTGTTAATCAATTGGTTTAAAAAATTCAAACTAGGTACACACTTAAGTCTATAAATTAAATTTTGAATCAAAAGATTGTCGATTTGTTATTTTTAACACGCCAGTTATTTTCTACTCCGCAGGTCTTTGTTTACTTAATTTTGGATGGATCAGTGGCACAATGGTTTCAGTGTTTGGTTGTAAACCAGTTTAATACCAGCGTCAGGTTCAAGCCCGAGAATCGGTATTTGTTCCCTCCCTCAATATGTATTAAAAAAAAAAATATATCAGTTAACAAATCACTTTCATTCTTTCTTCCTTCAAATACCTCAATTTATTTTTCAAACACAAAGACCTCAATTAATTAGAACGAAAAAGGAACCTACTACTTTAATACCCAAATTGTCCTTTGCTCATTTCGGCAATTAAGAATGGTTGGGGACCTGTTATGTTTTTGATAAAATATATTATTTAAAAAATATATAATTGAAAAAAAATGATAAAAATGAAATGATTGGTAAAAAATAATTACTAACGATAAGGACCAACATATAACCGTGGTCAGTTAAACTTTTCTTCTTTTTTTTTTTTTTTTAAAAATCTTTTTTCATTTTGGCAACAAAAAAAAAATCTAGTCGATATATTTCATACAATTGTATTTTATTTAATTTTATTTCTTTAAAAATATCCAATTAGATCCTTACCTTGAATAAATTTCAAAGTTAGTCAATAAAGTAGGGTTTATTGTTAACCTAATTTCTAAAAATATTTAACATCTATAAAGTTTTCTTCATAAATTTTGGAAACATATTCAGATAATATATTTAATTGCATAAAAAATATTGTTATTACTTAACTAATTAAATTTAAAGATAATTGCAAAATTATTCCAAGTATAAAATTAAAATTATGAATTTAAAAGTACGTGGATTTAAACAGAAAAGATGAGAACCTAGCAATTTTGGTAATGGTTTTTAGTCAGATGACCTGTACGGTTTGAAACATAAATGGAATTAGCTCATTAAGCTAGAGTCAATTTATAGGGCTGATAAATATCCTAAACTATATTAACTAAGAAAAGTAATAGTTTGCCATAAATTACCACTTCAATTATTATTCAACTGAAAAATAATATTATAGCTGATAAATATATATGGCATAATATCTTACTTGATTGATTAATAATTCAATGCAACTTCACATTTATAAATTTAATTATGAAAAATCGATATTTAACTTTATCTTAATTGATGTGGAACATATCTTTATGCAACCAGCTAATTGATTTCTGCCATGAAATTTCATCCCTCACCTTTTTCTCCGACCCCCATGTTTTCCTCGAACGAAACGCACAAGCAATTTCAAATTTCAAATTCTCAACTTTCTTTCTCACTATCTTTTACCTTTCTTTTTTTAAGAAAAGATACAACTTTTGCTTCACTCTCTTGAAATTTTATTAAATTTTCATTTGAAAACTTACTTTAATAACTATTTTATTTTTCGAATTTTGATTTCTTAAATTATGCATATTTCTCGTAAATTCTTTTAAAAAAAAAAGGTTTTTAAAATTAGTGGAGTTGCCAAAATTCACAAGTATAAATGGGGAAAAGAATACTACAAATCCATATTCTTAAATAAAGAGAGGTAAATACCGATTTTTATAATCATGTCGTGATGTTGAACTGAATTAACACAAAATAATGAAACAAACACATCACCAATTTTTTTTTTATTAGTTTTTCTTTTTTAAAGATAGTTAATCCAAGTAACATATATACTTTTATTTTTGAAAAGCACACAAAATTTATCTAACACAACTAGGTACTTGTATTTTTATGTCATTTAATAACTGAGAGAAGAGGGAAATTATTGGTGAGCAGGGTACATTTCTTCCATGAGAATGCAAAAAAGTTAAGAAAAGCAAGACTTTTCCAACTTTTCTTTCTATCAAAATTTGACCATATGGCCAGAAAGTTTCTCCGCATGTAACTTGGAAAGAACATTATATACTTTTTGAACATTTATTCAAATACGATAGAAGAAAAACACAGCCCAAATTTGACCATATATACAACATTAAATTAAATGCATTTATACTATAGAATAAAGGATAATTCAAGATCTATGAAATTTGATTGGTTTAATTTCATAGAAAATTCCAATTCATGGGGTTGGACTTAGAATCTATGGTGAAAAGATGGAAATTTTGGTTGGCTTCTCTTTTTTGCCATGCATGCATTGTGCTGAAATGGAAAAAAAGAACATGATAAAAAGGCGAATAAAAGAAAATATGTGATAGGCAAGCATTAGATTCCTTTCATAATACAAAGGAAATTTTCTAAAATGTTTAGTTTTTTTTGGCAATCTAAGTAAATTTGATTGAAAATTATATTTGCTAAATATTAATTATTTTTCTTATTATTTAGATTAAGGGTGTTATTGGTTTTTCTTTCCGGACCACTTTTTCAAACCATCAATATCACTTTTAGATGTCTATCAATATTATATAGAAAACATGTAAAATAACCATTAAGTTATGTCGGCATAATTTAATTAAGATAAAAATGTATTATTTACCTTGAATAATAGAACCATACGTGATTAATAATAGACTAGTTGTGGATGATAAAAATAGAAGATGCTGAACTGAGGTCCAGCACTTTATGTGTGAATGTAACTTATAAACTTGAGATAAATCATGATTTTGATATCATGATATAAATTTTGAGAAAAAATTAAACTTTGGTTTGCATTAATTTTAAAGTACATTATCAAATTTCAAAAGATCTTCTAACCAATACTACATAATATCTAATAAATATATAATAATAAATGTTAAATATAACAAATTTAGAGAATATCTTAACAATATTTATGTGAAGGATGACAACCCTATCAGTATCTATCTACTTTGTGGATGCATCTTCATGTTTATTTTTTTTTCTCAAAAAAATTTCGTATTAATAAATATGATTTTCATCATTTATATACTAATGATCTTCTTCTCAGTCAAACGAGTTGTAGCTCAAACGGCACCAGTGTACACTTAATGACCAAAAGGTCTTAGGTTCGAGTCTCCTCCACTCCTAATTGTTATAATCTAAAAAAAAAAATGATATTCTTCTCATTTAATCAAGATGCAATATTTTATTTGCATCCCAACAATTTATTTATAACAAAAGCTGTGTCACAACTTCACACCTAAACAAAATTAAGTAGTTTTTCTTTATTATTCTAATTTATAAATAATTGTATTAGTTAATTTTTGGGGGTTTAATTTGTTTCAAAAGTTTGGATTGAAACGGTAAAGAAAAAAATAATTGTTTAAGAATAGGACACCAAACTAGATATTGTCTAAGATTTTCACTACATATGTATTCACCCATCTAAAGGACTTTATGATAGTAATTTATAAATAAATTAATCAGCATTAACAAATCGAGACATACGGTTGATAATTGATATCAATTTTTTTTTTTTTTTTTTTTTTTTTTTTTTTCTTTTGAGTTCGATTACATTTGAGAAGCGAAAATTTTAAGTTTAATACACTTTTACCAAAATTAAGGTAAAAGTAAGGTTAAAAATACTAATACAGATATTTTGAGATTAATACAAAAGGGTCAATAACAGTAGAACTCTACATGTAACTTGTACAATCTTGTAATCATAAAATTACGAATTTCAATTCCCTTTTTCCTATTATTTTTTAAGTACAAGAATAAGATATTTAAGATTCAAACTTATAACACCATTATTAAAAACACATAAATTATAATTACATTAAAACTTTGAATTATATGGCTGTTCTTGTATTTGAGTCAACTTAATTAGTTTCAAGTAACTATTTGGAAATTATTTGGAAATTAATGATTTTGAAAGAATTTTCTCTCCTTTTAATGAAAATTAGTAGATAAAATTATCATAAATCAAATAAGAGATAAGAATTGCACAATATTTCAGTGTGAAATATTTAAATTCATAATTTCTTATAAATATATATTTTTATTTGAGAATTTACCATCAGCAGCACATTCTCTCTTGTATTATATTTGTAGCATAATTTTTAAAATAATTCATCTATAACATATTTATTTCTATCACTCACCTAGTGATAGAACTCAATTTAGATTTCTATCACTGATAGAAAACTTAAGGAGTGATAGAATGAGTCTATCATTGATTGAATTCTATCACTAGTAGAACTCAACAAGTGATAGAAGTCAATTTGGATTTTCTGCTACAAATGAAATTATTTTAGATTTTGTGCTATAGATAGAAATATTTTACCTTTTTTTGTTATACATGCAAAATCCCCTTTTTATTTTGAGGATAAAATTATTTTCTTATTGGTAGTACAATCAAGTCTTGATTTGAGAATGAATTTGTGGTGCAATAGTTTCATTGGTTGTAAACTAGTTCAACACCACGTCACAGGTTCGATCCTGAGAATCGATATTTGTCCTCTCTCCCTCATATGTACTAAAAAAAAAAGTCTTGATTTGAGAATTAAAATAGTACTTGGAACATATTCTAACCTTTCAAATTTAAAAATGAATTGATGGGAGGGTTTGCAATTATAAAAAAAGGCAAGACATTGAAAACAAAAATTAGAATAGGATTTGAAAATTACAAAATTGAAGGAGAGAAGAGAAAAAGAAATTATAATAAAGAAACAGGCGTAAGCGTAGGCAATAAACAAGTAATAAAAATTTCAAAGCAGAGAATTAAGTGAAGCGAGGAAAAGAACAGAAGTTGACTGGGATAGATGTTGACCAATTGATACTTCCCACGTGGCTTTACTGGAATGACGTTGAAATTTTGATGTAGCGGTTTGGTTTGGACAGCCAGGATTTAAACTAAAACCAAACAGTGAATGGCTTTGATTGATCACATTTTCTTTTCGTAATTTCGCACGTTAGTTGACGGTGATGCTTTTCACACTCAGTAAACCCCTCCCCTATTTAATTTCAATTATCACTATTTATTTATTTGGGCCAAATTTCCAACTCCCCCATACCTTTCAATCCTTGACTTATACATGATTTGTTTTAGAAAATTGTTACTATTCTCCCAAAATAATGTAGATAAATTTTAAACTATTACCTACATAACTATTATAAGAAAATAAACAAAGTATTCGCTTATATAATTATTTGCTAGATTTGACTAAGTTACTCATTATTTAGGGGAAGAAGATTATAAATATCTATTTCAGAAATTAAATCCATGATTATTGAGTGAAAATAGATTAACATCAAAGCGGGTAATCAATCGCGCCACTTATCCATTCGTTTACATTAGTTTAGCTGACTCGATAATGACTTTTTTACCTTAGTCTTGATGTTGAAAAAACCTTTACTAACATACTTTAAGATTTTTAGCAATATTTTTTTAACAGATAAAAGTCGCGTGAATTTAGCATAAACTTGAGTAACTTACTTTAAGATTTTTAGCAACATTTTTTTACTAGTAAGAATGTCATTTGGTCAATTGAAATAGTTTATTCATTAAGCTCTTCATACTTTTGTTAGAATCGAATAGTTTAACTTCCTATTTCTACACTTGTCAAACTAAAACAACATATAATACTTGTTTTTTTTTTTTTGAAAAAAAAACGTATAATAATGGTATAATAAAAATGATGAAAATGTGTTCACATCCTAATATAAAACTTTCTCCTCTTGAACCCAACATGTTTTCAATGACAAAGTTTACCTTTTGACTTACCATTCTTTGTTTTGTAAAGGAGGCAAGAAAAAGCTTTAACTTCTAGTTTTTTTTATTCTTATGCTTCATTTATACATGTGCTAGTGTGTGATAGTATTTTGGACCTACCACATATTTTTACTTTTTTAAAAATAAATTGGCGAGAGAAAGGTTAAAATGGAAAAAAAAAATGCAAATAAAAATAAAAATATATAGTTTTAAAGGTGAGTAAATATTTTTAAAATATTTATCCACCCTTACCTAAGTATTGCTCTTAACTATTTTATAATCAAGTGTACTTTCATCATTAACTATTTTTAATTATTTGTAAAATAAAATTTTAAAACTTTTTTTTTTTAATATTGGTTTGATATTGCAAAACATGTTTAACAAGTAAAAAAACGAAACAAAGAAATTCGTAAGAAGGGTAGCATTTGTAGATTTAATTTGATAAAAACAAAATAATTATTAAATAAAGATATTCATATCTTGGTTAAATTCCGCTAAACAGTTTATAAGGACCTGTACTAATTATATTAAACGATGATTATGAACGACCCACACAAAAATTAAACATTAAAAAATAAAAATAAAAATTATACGTTGATTATTTATTCTTCTCAAAAAGAGGACTGATATGTTATACACACATATATTTCAACATCTATGGGACGAGGGGGAGATTACTAAAGATGCTAAAACGTTTTTACTTTCTGTTTATTCATTTTTTTTAAAGGAGGGATCCTAACAGACCGACAATAGCAGTGATAAAAATAATTTAAAGAAAAGCATATTTGAAAAAAAAAAAAGTAAAAGAAGAAAACTAATTAGGTGCCACTAATGCATGCAAACAAAATCTCTCATTGCTTAATTAAGATAAAGATCTTTGATATATAAGGAGATAACGAATTTGTTGTGCAAAATCCAGATCTAAGCTAATCCAACAACAAATGCACAAATAGAGATTCAAACAAATAGAAAAGAGAAGGATGGAGAAGAGACAACACCAGATCTATAGTGGTTCGGGAACGTCCCTACTCCACTGTTATGGATCGATTGAGCTTGATCGATCCACCATCATAATGTCATTGAATCAATGTACAAGGGCTCTCTCTAGGTCTAGGGTTTAGTTCTCACTCTCAAATGAACAAAAACCCCCAAATGTGCTTTATATACAAGCACTACACATCTCTATGATTACACTAATCTAACCCTCTAATTAACCCAAGTTACACTTAACTCATCTAAGGCTAATTAATGATGTGTATTTCACCTATTACAAAATACCCTCTTGAAGTACATATCATAACAAACATGGCGAACAAAATTGATCTCCAGATCATCAGAAACTCCAGACACACCTGGATCAGAAACATGTTCAAACTGAACAATCAAAACAGAATAGCCAGACTTACCTGGATCAGAATGCTACTCAAAGCAAAGCAGCTTAGAACATAACATAACAAAACGAAATGCCAAACTATCTTGGCTCAGAATGCCAAACTATCTTGGCTCAGAAATTGTCCATACCGAGCAACTCACAGAGATACTCAAATCTCTCAGAAGACAAGGCCTTAGTCAGAATATCTGCAGGATTGTGAACCGTGTTCACCTTCAGCAATGACAACTTGTTCTCAACAACAGCATCTCGAACAAAGTGGAATCTAACATCAATATGCTTGGTCCGATTGTGAAATGTAGGATTCTTGGACAACGTCAATGCACTCTGACTGCAAGCTAGGCAAGGGGCGCTGCCAGCCGAGCCACTGGGCGTGTTTGTTATCTTAATCGCGCGAACTAATATATAAGCGTGTTTTCGTGCGTTCGATTTAAAAGCAGAGCTCGCCCGAGGCTTCTTCCCCGATTTCTTCTTCTTCCTTCTCTTTTCTTCTTCGACCGACCTGAGCTCCCTCTCGCGTTTCTCCCTCGCCAACCTCGAATTCAGCCGAGCTTCTCTCCCAAATCCGAAGCCAAATCTCGAGCAGCTGGTGAGTTTCTTCTTCTCTTCTTCTCCTTCGCATTTTCGTCGACCCATTCCCCTGTTTTTCGATTTCCATTTTCCGGCCGTGTTGTAGTGAATCGATGGGTGGGTTTTGTGCAGCTGGAGTAGAAGAGTTCGTCCAACCAAAAATCGATCGTCGAATCTTGCCGAATCGCCCGAAATCGAGCTCGTTTTCTCCCTTCTCGATCTCCCCCTGTTCGCGCATCACCTCGCGCGCGCACGCCGCCACCCGACTCAGTGTCACGCGCGCGCTGCCCCAGTGTGCCGCTTGCCGCGCGCGCGCGCCGCTCCGTCGTCGCAGCGCACCTAACGCGCCAAAGACGCCCATTTCTGCTGCCCAGCTCGCCCAGCCGACCAGTTCTTTGCCCGTTCGTCTGCAATCGGCTCGTTCGTGCGTTCGTCGTGCCTCGTGAGTTGCTCCCGAGCTGAGCCTCGTTTATTTTATTATATTTAGGCCTATTGTGTGATTTTTTGTTGTGATTGGTAGGTTCTCGGTAGCTAGTTCGGTTTCGTTCGCCACTTAGGATTTCGTGTCAAATCGTCCCCGACCAAGGTAAGGATTTCTTACCGGAGTTGTGTGGACCCTGCGATATTATATGTGATTGCTGATTGATTGCTTGTTTGTGTTTATTGACATGTATAGCTATGAACTCTATTCTGAATTCCCGATTAGCATGATTTTCCTGGTTTAATTCTCATGTTAATCCATGCTAGGTTGTTCCTCTCTAGCATGCTCGTATCTGTTCCTTGCTTCGTAGTATCATGCTAGGCTCGTTGTATTCTTATTGAGCACGTATTGGATTTTATGGAATTGTTTCTTTGTTTGCTAGGGCGGAGTTAGAGTTGCGGGTAGATAGCATCATCCGGGCCCGATGCATAAAGTACCTTGCATCCATGGCGGGGGACGTCGAGCAAGTCATTCCGCCCCTGGACCCCGTGAGGATTAGCTAACCCAAGCGGTAGGCCCCGCAATCTTGGGTGAGGGAGGCGGTTGTTAATGCCCCAGCGGTCGGGATGATGACTTGGCATTGCCTCGCCCCCAGCAGGCCGTCATGTCCTCGGCATGTTTGGCAAGTAGCCCCGATTGCCACTGTTAAGGCAAGGGCGGCTTCACGGTGTAAGCCTACCACGGCCGTTCCTTGGCCCCAGTGCGGTGGTTCAGGTGACATAGTTTTGCGTGTCAGTCTCACACCCCTATGTCGGTGACACCGATCCAAAGATTTAGTTAGGCGTGGTGATTGGACATGGGCGGCTTGCCTCAGACCCGGCACCCCATGGTGCGCAAGAGAGCACGCGGTGCATGCTTACGCTCATTCAACCGCCGATTGGAGAGCTCCTCGGGATTGTGAGCCAGTGTACCTTTCGTCGACAATAGACAGGCTGAGGCCGAGACTTGTTTATCGTATAGGGCGACTTGTGTGGTGAAATTATTTCCGGACTAAGACCCTAGTTTGGCATCCGAGGCCCAAGTGTGGGCTAAGCTATGTGCTCTATTCTGTGTTTATATTCATAGCTTGCATACGCTCATCGAGATGACCATGTATATCGTATTGTACCCCGGTTGGGGATTCTTACTGAGCAATTCGTTGCTCACCCTTATTATTGTGGTTTTTCCACAGGTAATCGTGGTGCGCGACAGGATGCCTGAAGGAGGAGCTGTAATCATGGGGCCCAGTCTTCCAACTCTGATTTTTGTATTATGACTCTTTATGTTTTGTTTCCCCTGAATGCATGTAGCCGGGCACGGAGCCCTAGGATGTTTTGTAAATGTTTTGTGGATTCCAGCATTTTGTATCTGAACAGGTTTTGAATGGTTTTTAGTAAATCTCTGATCAGAGTAAACTTTGGAAACGTATTTATCTTGGAACAAGTGCTTGGAAACAGGGACAGGTCCCAGGGAAATTGTCTAGTTTTTAAAAGGGTTATTTTGAATGTTTTGTTTTAATTGGAATCCGAAATCATGTCTGTTTAAATGTCCTTTACTTTGAATGCATGCATTGGGGTAAGGGCCCATTTAGTGCCCCATTCGGGTCGGTCCCTTTACATCTGTCAAAGCAATATATTCTGCCTCCGTCGAAGACAAAGCAACAACTGTCTGCAAGCTAGACTTCCAACTTATCACATTGCCGAACAACATGAAAACATAACCTGTAAGCGATCTACGCCTGTCGGCGTCAGCAACATAATCCGAATCAACATAACCTGTCAATATGGATTCTTCAGAACAATCAGATTTTGTATATAAAAGACCCTTCGCGACTGAGCCTTTAATATCCACTTAGCTGCTTCCCAGTGGGGCTTACCAGTATTACTCATGTACCTGCTCACAACACTCATTGAGTGTCCCAAATCCGGCCTACAAGAAATCATAGCATACATAATACTCCCAACAAGATTAGAATAAGGCACTACCTTCATATCTTCAATATCTTCTTCAGAAGATGGAGACTGACTATATGATAATTTGCAATGCTGAGCAAATGGAGTCTTCACCGACTTGCAACTCTCCATATGAAAGCGCTTCAGAATGCCAGCCAAATAGTCAGGTTGACTGATACTCAAACAATGATTATCTCTGTCTCTGACTAACTCCATTCCTAAAATCTTCTTAGCATCTCCCAAATCTTTCATCTCGAATTTGCTGTTCAATAGATTTTTTACCCTCTTAATCTCTGCAACACTACTGGATGCAATTAGAATGTCATCCACATACAACAAAAGCAGGATGAAGCAACTTGCACTAACATACTTTCTGTATACACAAGAGTCGAAAGAATTCTTAGCAAATCCATTCTCTGATATGAAAGAGTCAAAACACTTATTCCACTGCCTTGATGACTGCTTAAGGCCATAGATGGATCTCTTCAGATGACAAACCTTGCCAAACTGACCATCTAATTCATACCCAGGTGGTTGTTTCATATAGATATCCTCATCCAAAGTTCCATGCAAGAACGCCGTGGTCACATCCATCTGTTCCAATTCAAGGTTGAATTGAACTGCCATAGCTAACAAAGCTCTAATAGAGGAATGTCTGACTACTGGAGAAAAAACTTCAGTATAATCTATCCCCTCTTCTTGTGTGTAACCTTTGGCAACTAATCTTGCCTTGAACCGAGGCTGAGCAAAACCTTTAATACCCGGTTTCACCTTAAACAACCATTTGCAGTCAATGATCTTACTGTTCTCTAGACGATCCACCAAAACCCAAGTTTGATTCTTCATCAAAGAAGCCATTTCTCTATCCATTGCTTCCATCCATTCCACTGAATGCTTGGAATTTAAAGCCTGTTTGTAGGTGTTCGGTTCAGAAATGCTCTCCTCATCATAGCAAAGATCTGAGCAAAACCTACAAATGCGCGCTTCATCAAATCTCGATGGAGGCCGAATTACCCTTCTTTGTCTATCTCTAGCCAACTGGTATGACTGAATGTCAGCATTCACAATCGGGGCAACTGGCTGAACATCACTCTCTGAACTAGCCTTTACATCCTCCAGCTCAGGAGCAACAATTACGGGATCAGAATGTGCAGTATCATCGATATGCACAGATGGCTCTACAGAAGAATCTCTTGAAGTAGAAGCAGAGGATGATGTCAAATCAGTTCTTGAATCACTGCCAAGCAACTCAATCTCATATGTCATCTGCTTAGCAATTTCTGAGTTGTCTGAAACTTCACCACTAGAAGTCTCTTTCCATGGGAACAACTCTTCATTGAACTTTACATCTCTGCTCACAAAACATCTTCTATCTCCTGATTCAAGGGACCAGAGTTTGTATCATTTCACACCTGAAGGATACCCAATGAAGATACACTTCTTAGCCCGAGAATCTAGCTTGTCTTGTTTGGTATGTGCATAAGCTGCACAACCAAACACTCTCAGATGATCTAGGTTTGGTGGATAACCTGTCCAAACTTCTTGAGGAGTTTTAAAGTTCAAAGCAGTCGATGGACTTCTGTTGATGATATAAGCAGCTGTACTAACTGCCTCACCCCAGAAAACTTTTGGCAAACCAGCAAAAGACAACATACATCGCACTTTTTCTAAAATGGTCCTGTTGAATCGTTCTGCAAGACCGTCACTGTGAGAGTGCACGAGGCTGTTAGAAATCTCTTAATCACGATTGTTTACACAAATCATCAAAGTTCTGATTAAGGAATTCTAACCCATTATCTGTTCTCAGGGCTTTCACTTGCTTTCCTGACTGATTTTCAACCATAATCTTCCACTCCTTGAACTTCTGAAAAGTTTCATCCTTGGTTTTCAACATGAAAACCCACAACTTTCTCGAGTGGTCATCAATCAAAGAAAGGAAGTACCGAGCTCCACCATGTGTCCGAATCTATTTGGTCCCCACAAATCGAGTGGATATAATCTAATATCCCTACGATTTATCTTTCGCAAGCTCGAAAACTCAGCCTTGTTGACTTGCCTAGGATGCAATGTTCACGATTTTCTATTCTTCGATATCTTCATCTTTCCCAAAAGTCCTTGCTTACACAAGCAATCTAGTCCTCTGTGACTGATATGAGCCATTCTGTAATGCCACAACTTCGAAGCCTTCAAATTGAACTCTGAGACAACATGGACCTCGCCTTGGATAGCTCGACCTTGAAGAACATACAGTCCCTTCACAAGCTTACGGTCAATTTGACTTTGTTGTTTTTGAGATCATCAACAAGCCATGGCGAGATTTGTACTCATAACCAAGCAAAGACATCAAAAGTCCCTAAGGATATGAGGTTACGTCTCGGGCTGATGTACGCACGAACATCGAAAGTACTTTGACCGACCCGTCATCCATCTTGAACCCCATTGAACCGATGCCCTTAAACCTCGTGCTGCGACTATTTCCCGAGTTACTTTGCTGTCTCAATCTCTGTCAGATTTTCAAAATGGTGCCTATAAGGGGATATATGGAAGGTGCAACCCGAGTCCATAATTCATTGACTCTCATAGCGGTCATAAGAATCTCCAGCCATAAGCACCTCGGCTGAATCATAACCATCGAGGACATGGGCATCTGCTTTGGGCTTCCTGACAGGGAGCATTCCCATCCTCTTCAAAACAGGACAACTATACTTGATGTGTCCCTCTGCCTTGCAGTAATTACAGGTAAAACGCCTTTTCTGCTCGTTCGGCTCTTTCTTTTTCTTATCAAATTTCGAGCTGGTTTTTCCTGACTTACTACTCTGGCCTTTGGCAAGTTTGACCGACTTGCCCTTCATATAAAGAGCCTCAGAATCCTTCTTCTCTATTTTCATCTCTAAATCCCTTGAACGAAGCGAGTCAAGAACTTTGTCAAGGGTCAATTTCTCACTGCCGTACTTTATTACTTATTTTAGCTCCTTGAACTTGTCAGGTAATGAGTTGAGAAGAATCACTGCCTGGTTCTCAGAATCAAGCTTCTCCTCAGTATTTGCTAAATCTGCACAAATTTTGTTGAACTTGTCTATGTTTTCCTCTAAGCCTTTGGACGGATCCATTCTGAACCCAAACAACAACTCCTTCAGATATATCTTGTTAGATAGTGACTTTGACATGTAGAATTCATCTAACTTAGCCCACAGAGTGGCCACATCGTCAATCTCGCCAAGTTTTCTTAAGACATTATCGGCCAAATGCAAAATGATGGTACTATTTGCAATCTCGCATGCCTCTACTTTTTCTTCTTCTGTCATGATAGCTGGCCATTTAGGAGGGTTGTCCAAGGCTTTTGCAACCTTCTGTTGCACAAGTAAGGCTTTCATTTTCCTCTTCCACAAACTGAAATCACCTTTCCCATCGAACTTGTCAATCACAAATCTAGTTGCCATGCCTGCAAAATGATCACAACTCGGGAAAGCAGTTTATTCAAAGGATGCGAGCCTCAACACAGAAAACAACAACAGCTGAACTATTCTGAATTACCCAATCAAGAATCAACAAGCAGCTTATCTTGAATCAGTTCTCTCAAATCCCAAATTCTCAATCAGAATCTCAAATCAGCAATTTAATTCAAATATTTCAGTTCAAAAATCACTTTAATTGGCAACCCACAGTATCTCAATTTTCAATTCTTAAGGATTCACAATTAAGTTTCAAACTAACAAATGCAGCAGTCAACTCAAATCAGCCAAAATGCAAAATCCTTAAGAAATTGGAATCACAATTTGAAAGAAATAATACCAATTTGTCTTAAATCATTTAATCCTAAGTTGATGTTTGATTAAAGCACCAAAATATATAATGCTTACTTGATTTCACCTGCTGCATATAAAAGAATTCATAAGAATTCTATAATGGCTGCCTAAATCCCAAAAGAATTCAATTTGGAATTGATTTCTCAAATTCCTTGCAAATTGACCACCGATTGAATCATTTCAATCAATAATTCATTCTGAAAATGCTGAAATACACCCAAAATTACCGATTCCTTAGAAATTGCTTCCAATTTCACAGCAAACAACTTCCGATTAAGACAAATTGACGCAAAATAAGTATCTCGGCACCAAGAAATCACAGAAAATGCAGAATACCTCAATCTCAATTTGTTGGAGAAGTGAAATTTCGATCGATTCTATTCAGATCTTGCTGATTTCAATAAATCGAAGTCGAATTCAACCAATTTCAACAAAAAAATTTCTAATTCACTTGAATCTGTCGAAAAACCTCACCGATTTCACTTCAAGATTGAACGCAACTCGAAATCTTGAACCAAAACTGAAATCGATGTGCTCGAACAGTGAATCCAAATTCAATTTTATCTGCAAGATGAAGATGCGACCTATTTCACCAATTCTCTCAAAAAACCAAAAGGTTGCCGATCAGAAATCGCTGCTGAAATGAGAAATCGACGCTCAATTTCAACAAATTGCTGCCGATTTCTTCTATCCAAATGTTCTGGTTGATGAATTTGACGAAATCATGCATAAATCTCAGAAATCCTCTATCGATTCACTCTTCAACCTCAGAATTCATCGATGAGTAGAATGCCTCTTCGAATAAGTCAAATGATGCCACAAGAAGATTTGAAAACCAAAGTACAACAGAGAGAGAAATTTCAATTTGAAATCAAATCGAAAATGAAATTGCACAGAGAGGAAATTGATTCTAAACGGAAATTAAAATGCACAGTAGAGATAACTTCAATTCCTGTTCAATTTCTGCTCTGATACCAAAATGTTGTGCAAAATCCAGATCTAAGCTAATCCAAGAACAAATGCACAAATAGAGATTCAAACAAATAGAAAAGAGAAGGATGGAGAAGAGACAACACCAGATCTATAGTGGTTCGGGAACGTCCCTACTCCACTGTTATGGATCGATTGAGCTTGATCGATCCACCATCATAATGCCATTGAATCAATGTACAAGGGCTCTCTCTAGGTTTAGGGTTTAGTTCTCACTCTCAAATGAACAAAAAACCCCAAATGTGCTTTATATACAAGCACTACACATCTCTTATGATTAGACTAATCTAACCCTCTAATTAACCCAAGTTACACTTAACTCATCTAGGGCTAATTAATGATGTGTATTTCACCTATTACTGAATTCATTATTAATATGAGGTCTTTTTGAGTAATGACCAAAAATAAAATCATTAAAGCTAAATGCTCAAAATGAACGACATCATATTAATGTGAAAGTTTGAGACATTTATTGTACCTAACAAGTGGTGTCAGAGCTTGACTCTCTTAGTAATGTGGAAATTAAAGGAGTGACGAGCCTTATATAATTCGTGTTAGAATCTCATAATTATCCCACATTAGAAAAATAGAGAGTCCAACAGATAAAATAGATATGAGTTACTCTCCTCCTTACCAATTGGTTTTGAGGTGGAACCTCATATTAATATGGTATTAGAGCACATAAAGCTCAAATGGGGTATCAATCCAATAAAAATGAAATTGAGATCCAATTCAAGGTTGATAAACCCAAAAGAGGTACCATCTTGAAGGAGCATGTTAGAATCTCACAATTATCCGCATCAATATAAAAGAGATATAGGTTACTACCCTCCTTGCTAGTTGGTTTTGAAGTGAAACCTCATATTATCTAATATGGTATCAAACAACATAAAGCCGAAATGGGTATCGGATCCAATAAAAATGAAATTGAGATCCGATTCAAGATTAGTGAACTCAAAAGAGGCACCATCTTAAGGGGACATGTTAGAATCTCACAATTATTCAACATTGGAAAAGTGTCACAATTATCTCACATTGGAAAAGTGGAGAGTCTAACATCAATATAAAAAAGATATGAGTTATTCCCCTCCTTGCCAATTGATTTTGAAGTGAAACTCCTATTATCTAATAATTTGGTGTACTTTGTTCAACTCCATATTATCTAATAATTTGGTGTACTTTGTTCAAGAGGGAGTATACTTTGGTCGAGGAAGCTTCCTTCAGGGAAGGATTGTTGTTCTAAGATATGCAAATAAAATCTCACATAGTCAAATTAAGAGGAAAATCCCATATAAGGAGAAGATAATACCTCCATTAAAATACAAGGTTGTTATGAAAACGACAATCAACAACTAATTGAAGAATAAAGAGACGTGAGAGAAGAAGAGCAAACACATAGAAAATTTATGTGGGTTATAACGTAGTATTAGCAAGGAGAGATGAATTACAGAGTTACAGAATGAACATTATATATCAGCTAGGGTTTAATTCGAGTTTATATATGCACTCTCATTAAACATAATACTCTGCGGAGTGCGGTTAGCGGATGTAGAATGCCGATTGCAACACAGAAGGACAAAATGTGTTCCTGCATAAGGATGCATTCACGCAATAGAATGCTGGAAGCGGAAATCCCCGACTACTCAATCGCAAGGCATTGATGCGTTCAAGACATATCTGAACCGGAGCATTTTGAGTAATGACAAAAAAAAAAAACTATAATATCTTATGTCCAAAATTAGACAATATCATATCAATTGAAAAGCATGCAGATAGACGTTCATTGTCCTCAACATTAAACACGTCATTGTCCTCAACATTAAACTTACCGTTCAAAAGTAACAATAATTATAAGGAATAGTTCTTTGATTAATCTTTTTTTTCAATCACAATTTATTCTTCCATAACATTAAACTTACGTTTCAAAAGTAAGAATACTTTATGGACTAATTCTTTCCATAACATATTAAACTTACGTTTCAAGAGTAAGAATAATTATAAGGACTAATTCTTTGATTATCTTCTTTTTTCCAATCACATTTTATTCTTTCCTACTCACTATTTCATTTTCTAAATAATGTATGATCAGTTCAAGTACAAGAACGAAATAATCATTTTCTTAATTTTTATCATTTTCATAATTATTTTTCATATCCAAATACTGTAAGAAAATGAACCCAATCATTGTCAACTAAAACAGCTAGAAACCCCCCATTTGGTTTGATTTTATTATTTGTTCATTATTTTGTCAAACAAAATTGTAAGCTTCTTTTTAACTTTACCTGCGGATTTCATTAGTTCTGTTGGCAGCCTTCTTTCTACATATGTATAGTAATTTATTTAGGTTTCTTCCATTCTTGGGCAATTGATTCAACAACTAGATTTTGAAATTTTAACTTTTTTGGGACTATTCTCTTTCTTTTCATTTTCTTAGTCTCTCTCTTATTGTCTTTATTTAAAGTTTTTTTTTTTTTTTTTTAAATATGAGTGTTAAAATTGAGAAGGTTGATGCCAAGTTGACTTGATAGATCATATCCAATTCAATTTTAGGGTTACAAGATTGATCCTAAATATTTTAGGTTTGGTAGATTTTGTAGAAAAGAAACTCCAAAATTTTTCTCCAAATTATCAACGTAAATTGATGAATCATCTTTGGAAAAATATTATATTACAGCGAAGTGAATGACTTATATTGCTTTAGACTGATGTTGTAGTTTCCTTCCCTTCTTCCTCACTCTTTTTAAATAATATTTCTTGATATCTTTTCCAAAAAGAAAGTTGACTATCGATATATAATGGATGATATTTTTGTTTAATTAGTCAGTAAACTATAACGTTATTATTGACACATGAATGATTAACTTTTGTATATTTAATTTATCAAGGTTTATGAATAATAATGGTTATTTTTAGGTTTTATTCAAATATATGAATTGAATTCTAATTTTTTAAATTATATAAACTTAATTATAATCTTATCAAATTATATTGGTTAAATTTTATTATATGAAATCATAAAAGTTAAATTTGATCTTTTCTTCAAACCATGATCAAATTTTTAATTTATCCTTTGTGTGGAATAAAAGTCTAGCTTCACGAAGAGCTAGTCCATAATTGATGTTTACATGTTAATATTTTTCAAAGAAGTTTAGGAAGAAATATAAATGAAGGAAAAAGAGATGGCTGCAACTTGGATTTTCTTGACTTGTTTTCTTGCCATTTCACCTCCATGGAAAATTGATGTTCTATAGATAGCTTTTTCAGCCAAGACTTTAATCAATTAATTTTCGTGTGCCGATGAAATAAATAAAGCCATAGAAAAAATGGAATAAATTTCTTAAGATGTCAAGAACAAGTTGGATTTGTCACCTACTATATGCTCAAGTCAAATATTGTAGGTCATCTTTTTCGAATAATTTGATTGCATCCGTTTTTGGTTCATATATTTTCAAACTTTCTGCTTTTCATCCATGAATTTATAAACTTTGCTCATTTATTTGATACAACATTATATATAAATTAGGTTAAAATACCATTTTGGTCCCTCGACTTTGGAGTTTGTTCTATTTTGGTCCCTTGACTTTCAAATGTCCAATTTTAGTCCCTCAACTTTGTTGTTTGTCCAATTTTGGTCCCTCAACTTTCAAATGTCCAATTTTGGTCCTCAACTTTGTTATTTGTCAATTTTGGTCCTCAACTTTCAAATGTTTTCAAATTTGGTCCTTAGACTATAAAAAAAGTTCAAAAATTGTCCTTTAGTCAAATGAATTTTTTATCACTCCTAAATTATTTTCTCTCTCTTTCATCTTTCATAATTTCTCTCTCTAAAAATTTTACCTCTCTTCAATCCACCTCTCTTCCCTTCTTTTCTTTCTTTTTTTCTTCTTTATTTTCTTTCTTTTTCTTTTTTGTTCCATGGTAGACTATGAATTTTAGAAAACAAAAAGTGACAAATCAAAGTAGAAAAATTATTATTTAGAAAAATTATCTCATGTTAAATAATTTGATGAGATGGATTGAGGAGGAATAAGAGAAAAAAAGAAGAGAAGAGGATTAGAGATGTGGATTTAAGAGAGATAAAACTTTTAGAAGAGAAATGATGAAAGATGGAAGAGAGAGAAAATAATTTAGGAGTGAGAAAAAAATTTATTTGACGAAAGGACCATTTTTGAACTTTTTTTATAATCTAGGGACTAAATTTGGACATTTGAAAGTCGACGGACCAAAATTGGACAAATAGCAAAGTCAATGGACCAAAATTGAACAAACTACAAAGTCAAGGGACTAAAAATGGACATTTGAAAGTCTAGGGACCAAAATTGGACAAATAGCAAAGTCAAGGGACTAAAATTGAACAAAATACAAAGTCAAGTGACTAAAAATGGACATTTGAAAGTCTAGGGACCAAAGTGGAACAAACCCCAAAATTGAGGGACCAAAATGGTATTTTAACCTATAAATTTTTCAATTTATTGCGACAGTCGGCAAAAGCACAATAGTTAGATAGATATTCTTTTTTTTTTCTTCTTTTTTTTTTAATATATAGATAGTCTTTCTATCTCTAATAGCTAGCAACAAAAAATTAAAATTTAGCTTAAAAAACAATAATTAAAATTAAAAATTTAAACCTTCTAACGTACTTTAAAAAAAAAAATTTAAAATTTCATTTAGTTTAGTTTAAAGGTTAAATGCCCAAAAATTTAAATGAAATCATATATGATCCGATAATAAAAAAAGTAAGAGGTTCAAGTTATTTAAAAAAATATATCTTAAAGGTTGAGTAATATTTAATTTTATCTAAGACCTTTTTTTTAGAATGATCTAAGACTTTTTGTTGTTGGTATATTTATTTTTATTTATTTATTATTATTATTTTATTTTATTTTTTTTAGAAAAAGAGTATAAACAACCATCCTTCTATAATTTATTGTTTGCGTTTAGCGGTATGCTATCACACGTCTCAACCCTTACATTAAGTCCTCGGTCAAACTTTATATCAAACTTATACTATCACACGTCTCAACCCTTACATTAAATCCTCAGTCAAACTTTATATCAAACTTATCATCAACTATTATTATGATGATTCCTGAACAAAAATAAGTAGTTAATTATCCCAACTATTTTTAATTCAAATGAGTAGATTCATATTAATATCAATTTTTAAATATATAATTAATTATTTGAACTACCATTAATTTCTTCTACTCGTCTTTTTATTCTTTTCTACGGAATCCAAACACAATGGTGATGTAGTATGTATATTGAACAAACGTAGTTAATGTATAACAGCTAGGTGGCAAAAGAGAGTAGACTAATTAGATTAAATAATTATTTCAAGAAAAAAAAGACTAATTAGATAAAATAATGTGAACCTTAATAATTTCTTTTATAAGTATTCTATCATGTTTGATTGCATTATTGCCCATGCCAACTTTATTTTATTCTTACTGGTTTACTTATTTCTGCCACTTTCGTTACACACAAATTGCAAAGTCAATCAAAAATCGATAAATAAACACGTCTCATTTTCATTTATCCAACACAACTATATACGACTATATAAAATTAAAATTAAAATTCAGTCTAATTTTATTAATTTTTAAAAATAATTGCATTAAATATAAAACACAATATTTGAGAGGATTAGGTGAATAATGCCACCAACTGGTGATAATAAAATTTTAATATTCAAACGTAATAACAAACATGTGGATTGCTTTGAATTTGATTACATTTGACATTTACAAAATTTCTTCCATGATTTCTGTTGGTATCTCTAGCCATGAGAACATGAACACATTCCTTCACCTAAAAAACAAAGTTGCAAATAATATGATACGGCTAAAAAGCCATTAATTTTCCCATATTATCACGGGGTGACAAAAAAAATGGATAGACGAATAATCTCGACTATTCAATCCAAATAGTAAGAATTGTGCTAGGTTATAATAATTTTTGGATTGAGTCGAGTAACAATTTTGCGAGTGAATTTACAGAGTCAAACTGAAGTTCAATTCAAACTCTGGGCCATCAAAGCTTCCATTCCATTAGTAAGATAGATTTTTAACCTATTCATTCAAAGCATGGATTAATAATATAAATATCTTGAGTTTGAGTCTACTATTATATTAATTTTTTTTTTTTTTTTTTCTTTTTATGGATTTATTGTTGTGACTTGACTATGAAGAGGAAGATTAGATGTTTACAACCCGATAACTCAATCTAACCCAACCAAAAATTATATGAAAAGATTGGATTGTGTGTTCCTCTAATACAAAAGATTGCCGATTTGACGGACTGGCTAATCGAGTAATTTTAAGTTGGCCCTAGAAATTCCCTCAACTATATCCAATCTAGACCATGTACACTCTAATTAGGTTTATATATAACTTTTATTTTTCTAGTTCAACAATGATTGATATTAGAAGATCCAAACTCATAAACTCTTTCATCAAAACTACACCCTACACCATTAAACTATTGCTATTTTAACTTTAACTTTTATGCATAAGCACATTCATTTCTTTAGAAGAAGTTCGCACTTTCTTTACATTTAATCATATTTGGGATTAGAGGATTCTAGTCGAAACCTCTTGAATATCAAATGATACATCATATCAATTAAGCTACGCTTTTATCGACTTGAGTGAATATCGTTAGTCGTGCAATGAATTTAATTGAAAATCTTATGCAGACCCAGGTTTAAGACTTTTTCGTAGTATTTTTTTTAGATAAATAATACTTTTTCCTAGTTTGTTCACGTTTTATGTGTGAAAATGATTTGTCTTATCTTGCAATGGTCTATCCTTATAGCTCTCACGACATGTAGGTTTTTCTCTGTCGCCTCGGCTTTTTTCCACCGACATGTAGTCCTGTGCTCTGTGTTTGTTCTTTTCATTATTGTTCATTCCATAATTTCGTCTTCCATGATTTCTGGGTGTGTCGGGCCAATTATAGAGAAAACGTCGTCGTTTTTATGCATATTGTTATGGGCCCAGTTCTTCAGCCCATAAACGGATGCTTGTGAGCGTAAATGGGCTCCATCCGTGCTTAATAAGACAAAATTGCCCCGATGGTATGTAAAACTAGATTAAAAGTTTGGGCTTGTTACAGCTTTAGATCAAAATAAGAAAAAAATTGCAAGCGTGTTTCTATTTAGAAATATTAGCAAAAGTAAACCACTGCTCCCAAAGAAAAAATACGTTTCATAGCAAAATTACATAAACATACTTTCTCATTAAACCAACACTTAATAAAATAAAAAAAGCATTAAATTCTTTTTAAATAATAATAAAAAAATCTTCCCAAATGGTGCCCACTTTTTTTAGTTCCAAAGAAAAATTATATTCTTCCTCGAATGGTGGGTTATAAATAACATTTTTTATATAAAGAAAAAAATTACGATTACATTGAGTTATACAATTTCTTTCTTAATGATAGTTGTTTGGATTTTGTCAAAAAAATCTAAAATCTTTCGATTATGTATTAATAAATAAATATTAATTTTTGGATATTATTATTTTCTAGTATTAATCAAATGAAATAAGTTGCGTAATGTATTTAATAGTTTTTTTTTTAAATTTGAGTAAGTATAAGTACCTTATTAGTACTGTATTATATATTTATCTTTTGGATGAGTATTAATTCTGATGTATTGTAGGGAAATTATATTGAATGTTCTGTTCTTACAAAATAATTACAAATGTAAGTAAAATTTAAAGTATTTGCCTCTATAATCATTAAAACTGTATTACGAATATTCATTAATACATTATTTTGGTAATTAATACAATATTTTGGTTATTAATATAGTATTATGTATTATTAATACAATTTTTTGGTTATTAATATAGTATTATATATTATTCATACACTATTTTGGTTATTAATAAAGTATTACATATTATTAGTACAATATTTTGTTACTAATACAATATTATGTATTATTAATATAGTATTATAAGGACATATTATTAATACTAATGATCATAATAGTCCCGAAGGGGTTGTTTGTTGGTTGAAGACTTTTAAAAAATTGTAAAATTTTTCAATCCTGTATTAATAAATAAATGTCGATATTATTATTTTTCTAGTATCGATTGAGTAAGTTGTGTAATGTATTAGTAATTGTAAAATCTTTTAATACTGTGTTTTTTTTACTTATGTCTGAATAATTATTTTTGTTAGAATAGTTCATACTATAGTAATGAGTATTAATAATATAACATTGAATTGTATTTATAACTATAAATCCAAATATTTTCAAATTTGAGTGCATTTATAAATATTTTGTTAAAATAGTTCATACTGTATTAATGAGTATTAATAATATAATATTAAACCGTATTTATAACTATAGATGCAAATATTTTCAAATTTGACTACATTTGTAATTATTTGGTTAGAATAGCTCATATTGTATTAATAATATAATATTGAATCGTATTTATAATTATAGATACAAATATTTTCAAATTGGACTATATTTGTAAGTATTTTGTTAGAATACTTTATATTGTATTAATAATACATAATAGTGTATTAATAATGTAATACTTTATTAGGATGTATTAAAAATCAAACTATATTTATAATTACATAAACAAATATTTTCAGATTTGATTACATTTGTAATTATTTTTTTTATAATAATACATTAATTACAATTTCTTAATCTTGGACAATTTGACATTTGGAGCATTAAACTTAAGAAAATTAAAATCCACCCAATACAGAAAAGAATGAAATTTTGAAAAATGAATCAAAGTAATTAATTAATTTATTGTTTAAAGAAATTTCTCTAAAATATAATTAAAACAAGTTATAAAAAATAGTAGTTCTCCACGTGGTCACCACATCCACTCAATGAAACACGATTTGAAAAAAAAAAGAAAAAAACAAAAAGAAAACTGTAACCCGGCGAAGTGGCCGCATGACATGTTGGTAAAATAAATAAAGAGAGAAAAGAACGTGAGAAGAAGGGTAAATTAGGTATTATAAAAAATATTATCAATTAAATTTAAAACAAAAAATAGATTTACAAATACTTTTAAATATGACTAGATTTGTAATTATTTTTCTAGAAGTAATTATCCACCATAATTTTCTTAAAAGTTTTCATACCTCAATTTCTATTTTTTTAAATATGTTTTTCTTAAACTAGTTTAATAACTATTTTTTTTTAAGACATAGTTTGATAACTATTTAATCGTAGGCCAAAAGTAGTGTACTCCAGTGACTTCATGTGTCATAGAGTAACATTATATATTCGAATTCTCATGTCGTTGAACTAAAAAAGAAAAAATAATTTTATTTTATTTTTTTTCTTTAAATTTGTTTCCACCAATTTCTATATAAATATTTTTATCTTTTCCATAAAAAGTACTCGAATTTTAATAAAATTTTAAAAATTAAAACAAATTATTGAAGACTGAACCTTTAATTTTATTTTTTTTTATTGAGGCAACCTAGTGGTTAAGATAGATTTTGTGAAATTAAGAGGTGATAATGATGATCACTTATGTATATTTTTTTTGGGCTTTCCTTAACAATAAAATATTGTAAGATCAAATAATATATTTTTTTTAAGAATAGTTGATTAGCCTCAAACTCAAGCCAACAATAATATGCAAATCAATTATATTATCATTGGCTATATGAGACTCAAACTTATAACCTCTTACTCAATTGATATGAATCGATCTCATGAATTTATTTTGTAAATTAATCTTTGGGTTTAACTAGCCAGAAAACGGCCAAAGCAAAACCAACTCAAATCCATTACTCACATTTTCTTTCATCCAATCCAACAAAAAAGAATAATTATCCAACTAAACTCTTTTTGGTTTGGGTTAGTCCGATTTGCTCCCGTCACCAATTTTTTGTCATACCAAAAAAAAAAAAAAAAAGAAATTACACAGTAAAATTTCTTCTCACAAAATAATTATATTAAGAAAATTTTAAAATATTTGTAATTCATAGCCATTAACATGTATTATACTCGTTAATACTTATTTATTACTAATGCAATATAATATATTATTAATACTTTGAATTTTACTAATCCAATGAAAAGTATATATTTTGGATCCACTCATCCAACTAGGTAGTATATTTCAAGAGTAAAACTCCTCTACACATCATGTGCACAAGAGTTCTACATTTGGTTTATGTGACACCATTGTGTACCACAAAAAATTATTTATTTTTCATTATATTATTTTATAACATAAATTTTAATGGTTTCCATAAAGTCACATAAGTTAAATGTAGAGCTTATTTCCCATCCATATTGTGAAAAGGAGTTTTACCCATATTTCAAATTCCAGATTAAAGGAAAATACACACACAACATGGATTTTTATTTTATTTTATTTTGTTGAAAACACACACAACATAGAACTAAAATAAGCAAAGAGAAAAAGGAGCCTAAAGGCAAAACAAAAATTCAAAGGAATTAAGAAATATGAAAGATTCCTCAAAAACAAAGAGAAACTTGAACATCACTCATCTAAAATCTTCATCTTCAGACTTCCAACAAAGAAACTCAAACATGTCCAAGACTCAGTCACAAACACAAATCCCCATTCTCTAAGAAAAAAAAATGTCATCCCCGATTTTCCTCTACTCTCTTCTTCTTCTCCTAATCGCACAAATCCCGACATCAACCGCGGCGCAACAATGCCGAACCACATGCGGTAACATCCCAATCCATTACCCGTTCGCCATAGACGACGGTTGCGGCAGCCTTTACTACCGCAACCTCCTTCATTGCACCAACTCCAACCAACTCCTCCTCCAAACACCCACAGGCCAAACATACCCCATTTCCACCATTTCCTACTCCGACCCCTACATCCTAATCTCCGACCCAAACATGTGGACATGTCGAGACGGCCCAAACTTCCGCCTGGCGCAACCCTTCTCCCTGGACCCAAACACCCACCTCTCCATCTCCCCTCTCAACGACTACCTCTTCTTCAACTGCAGCCACGAGCACGTCCTCATCGCCCCCAAGCCGGTCTTCTGCGGGCAGTTCCCCGGCCGCTGCGACGACTCGTGCGACAGCGCAAGCTACCTGTGCACCCACGTGCCGGACTGCGCGGCCGCGTTGGGGGGGAGTTCGTGTTGCTCGTTTCGGCCCAAGTCGATGGATTCGATGAGGAAGATGGTCGAGTATTGCGGGAGCTATACGAGTGTGTATTGGAGGAGCGTTGGAGATGAGAATAATTATGATCAGGTTGCCGAGTATGGGATTCGGATTGATTTTGATATTCTCGTTACGACTTCTTGTCTTCGTTGTCAGGATGTTTTGAAGGGTGGCGGATCTTGTGGATTTGATGTGGAAACTCTTCAGTTTTTGTGTGTTTGTGATCGCAAGAATGTCACTACTTACTGTCAAGGTAACTCAATTTACTTTTTTTTTTTTTTTTTTTAAATAGGAGTTCATGCATGAAGTTTTTAGATATTGTTTAGGCAACCAATCTTTTTGTTTTTTGTTTTTTGTTTTTCGAACTTAAGCTTACAATTACACCTTTAAGACATGGTTGGTTTTACATTTCTTTGTGTTTAAAAACAAAACATTGAAAGCTAAAGAAATAGTTTAAAAATACTTATTTTTTATTTTTTGAAATTTGATTATAATTTACTTTTTTTTTTTTTTTTTTTGAAGAGATATAAAATCCTGGGTAGAAAACGGGTAAATCAAAGTTTAAATTTCAAAAACAAAAAACTAAGACTTCATTTGATAATCGTTTTTTTTTTTTTTTGAAATTTATTTTTATTCAAATTTTATGTAATGTGTTTCATGCTTCCAATGTATTCATCTTTACTTAAGATAGTATGTGAATGTTAATCTAATTTCATAACGGTAACAAACTTTTGAAAGCTACTTTTTTTGTTTCTAAATTTTGGTTTCGTTTCTTAAGATGTATGTAAGATGTAGATATCCAAATAAGAAAAAACATATGGTAAATTAGTTGTTGTAAACTTAAATTTAAACAAAAAATTAAAAATAAAATAATTATCAAATGAGGTCTAAATAGTTATCGTGTTTGTAAGAGGTTAGGTAGCAGTTGCACAGCCAACAAAAAATGCCCATAAACACATTATATAAACATTTTTACGTTCACAATTATATCAAACCACTATTATATATATATACGTAACAAAAGATTTTTGACACACCCACGCATAACTATTACAAATGATGTTTTTTTGTTACAATTATTCTTAACCATTCATACTAAACCAGGTTTACTTTTTTTCCTCTCGAAACATCCTTTAAAGTTTGGTTTCTCTTTACTTACTTTAAGGGAAATTGAATATTGTATTTCCCTTTTGAATTTAACAACATTATGAAAAGGAAGATTTGGAATTATATATGTTTTTATTTACTAACTTATACATTATTTCATTTACGTTTCTTGTTGGCTATCTTAATCTACTATTTAGTTAGTGTACTTAAATGATTCAATTAAAAAAAATCTCACCTAAAAATGAATAATTGAATTAGTTGCATAAAATATGAACAACTAAAGGATGCATAAAGTTTTTTCAAATTCATAATTTAAAGTGGCTAGAAAATTATAAAATATAAAACATGACGAAACCATGTTAAATTGATTCGGTGGTTATAAAAGTTTTTTAAAAGATTACGTATTTAATTTATTGTGATCACCAATTTAGAATTAATTTCCAAAAAATATTTAACCAAAACAGAAATTGATTTACTAGAAAATAAGATTGAATTCCATTTGTCTTACTAATTTGAATGTGCCTAAAAGCATTGAAAATATAAATGTTGATTTCAAAAGTTCCACTTATGAATATCACAAATTTCAAATACAATCCAAAAATCTTTTGAATTCATTTGTTTTAATGAATCTAAAATAAAATATGAATCTAGATAAGGAGTACCAAAGATTAAACATTTATTTAATGTTAAACTAATTTAATCATGCTTTATAATTGATTTCTTCATTCTCAACAATTGATTTTGATTAGAATTTATAGGAAAAATGATTGGTCTTTGCTTGTATGTGCAGATCCAAACATGTCGGATGTAAGCCATAAGCACCGGATAATTGCAGGTACATAAATAAATACCGAAGTATTTAATTAAGGCTAGGTTTAATAGCCATTTTATTTTTTATTTTTTATTTATGAAATTTAAGTCTATTTTTATTCAAATTTTCTACCATGTGCTCCATTTTCCTTACCATGTATTCATCTTTCCTCAAGAAATTAGGAGAATACTAACCAAATTTAAAAAACATAAAAGTTTTTTGAAGCTACTTTTTTTTATTTATAAATTTTGGTTTTGTTTATTAAAATATAGGCAAGACATTGATATCCAAATAAAGAAAAATGTATAATAAAATAGTTATTCTAAACTTAAATTTCATAAAGAAAAAATGAAAAACAAAATAATTATAAAACGAGGCCTAAAATTAGTGTTTTGTTTTTTTGGGGGGTTTGTAAAAATTAGTATAAATTTCAGGGACCGTGAGTGCAATTTCAGGAGCTGGGGCATTGGGAATTGCAGCAGGTATCTTGTTGTTGAAGAAATTGAAGGCCAAAGCACCCACTACATGTGGGGTTCAAACCAATGAGAATAGGCTTTTTTGATGACATTTCTTTCCCTTTTTACTTTTTTCTTTGTCTTAATTTGCTTCTTTTTTTCTTATACAATAGAAATTTCTTTTTCTGTTTTTGGATTACATTTAAATATTTCCATCATTTCTCAAACCCACAAATGAATCACAAGAAAATGGAAGAAGAAGAAGAACACGATTTTGAGTGGTTTCGTGGACTTTAGAAATGTATATATTGACTAACTATTTCAGATTTTTTTTTAATGCACATATGAACTTTATTTATTTTTATTTTTTTAATTCAACAACTTTGAATATGAAGGAGAGAAATGACAAAATTTTCAATCGATTTCCAAGGCCTAGCAACTTCAACTCTCTGGTGCAAAAAGTCTAAATTTTTAAATAGTAAGATCAATGTACATGTAGCTCTAAATTAAAGATAGGCTAATTTATACATTTTGTGAAATCTGATTAATTTTGGGATGAATGTACACACTATTTAATATGATATGAAAATTTATTAAATACAAATGAGTATTCCATCTAATAAAATGAAATTGTGATCTGATTCAAGATTGATGAAACCTAAAAGAGACTGTCATCTTGAGGAAGGAGATCTCCAACCATTTATAAGATAGATGAATTACTTCTCTTATCACCAAATGATTTTGAGATATATGGTCATTCTATCTAATAAATTTAACTATTTGTTTTAATTTAATTATTGAAAGAAATTTCATTGTAATGCAGGACAATCCAGCTCTTTGATGGGTTTTACATTGGATTATTGATATAGTCCACCTTAAAAATATTATAAGCTCTTATGGTTTTAACAAAAATGTTCAAATTATGTTCTCTAATCTTAATTTACCAACGTGCGACCACTATTTTGTTTGTATTCCTTACACAATCTTCTCTCAAACAAAGAACTACATGCGAGACTCCATTATAAATCTAGCAAGCTCCATAACATATTCATCAAAATTGTAATGTTTAAGCACATATGCATCAACTACTCCTCATTGAAGCAACATTTTATAAGTATATGACTATTTGAGTCAGTTTGTACACATCTCGATAAATATTATTATGGATTAAACTCATCAGGTTAAACATTCTCAAGATGGTTTTAAGAGTACCAATGACAATTCCAACCTACAAGATCTTTCACATATTGGTATTGTTTTGGATTTAAGTATAAGTCTTCATGGTTTTTGCTTTCAATTTCACTCAAAACTTTTTATATCAACGTAAATATATAGGAAAACTACCGGATTAGTCAAATTTCAAATTTAAAAACTAATTTTAAATGTATGACCAATTAAAAATAATTAGCATATGTATTAATGAGTATTTGTCACATACTTTTTCATAGCACTGCATTAATGAGTATTTATAATACATTATTAAATGACTATAAATATATATATAAATATTTTAAAATTGGCTTACATTTATAATTATTTTATAAAAAGAGTTCATCTAATATAATTTTTCAAATATTATATTTGTCCTTTATATATTAGTCATAATCTATCCCTTATTTAATTAATATGAGATTACACTTTATGTGTACTTTCTTATGTAATATTATATTATATAAACAGCAACAATAAAGTAAATAAAGCATACCAAAGAATTTTTTTTTGATAAAGTGCCAAACAAGAATACAACTTTGATGACATCTTATACAATCTAATGACTATGAGATTACATGTTTAATCCATTTTCTCAATATTATGGTATAAAAAAAATATAATAAAGTAAAAATGAAGAAAAGGCGCCAAACCATGTATTGGGTCTTTAATTGTAATTAATTCAACCACTGATTGAAAACAAAAAATTGAACCATTGATTGGTTAAAATCAGTTTGCTTAGACTGAATGGGTTAGTGACATAATGATTTCGGTGTTTGACTGTAAACCAGTTCAACACCAGCGTCACAAGTTCGAATAATACCTTCTAATTTAAATTGATATATACTATATAGTACATGAAATATCAAAAAATCTTTTAACAAATCTAAATATATTTTATTCCCAACAGTACCTTAGTTACTTTACTCTTCTTGGTTTAGTTTAGAGTTAGTTTATTTCTGAGTTGTGTAATGTGTATATAAGCATAGCTTTACACCCCTTTGTAAATAATTAAATTTGATATATAAGGAAACTTTCTCTCCAATACTCTTTGGTTGAAGGATATCTTAATTAATGTAGCAACTTGTGCACAAAATCTTTCCTTTTTTTTCTACAATTACAACATCTTTTCTATAGATTTGAATTAGAAGATAATATTCCTCAAATCTTTTAGGATTGTAATTGTATTAATTCTTTCATACCTTTACATGGTGAGTATTTGTTTTCCAAAAATGTAATGTTAACATCTGTAGCTTGCTTATGTGAAACTGCTAGCAAAAATGGAACTGTTAAAGAACAGAATATATTTTTATATCTGCATATATAAATTAAATGATTCCGATTGTCCCTTAAAATATCAACCCTGCTTGGAAATGATTTATTCCCTAGTTTTGGAAGAAAAGCACATATTCCCTATTGGAAAAACATCATATTATTATATATAGATTTCATGAAAGTTTTGCATTAATTAGTTTGGAGTGACTTCTGGAAAGGTAAAAAAAAAGGCACTTATAGTCAGTAACAAAAAAAACGCACACTTAATTTTGAAATTATTTTGATTAAATTATAAAAAACTAATTTAAAAATTAAACTTCTTTTATTTATATTCATTTCAAAATGATTAGAGAATAAATAATTTCACTTTCAAAAGTTAATCCAAAATGTTAATCTAAAAAAGTTAATTTAAAAAAAAAAAAAGGTAACTCCAAATTTCACATACTTCAAGTTGCTAAAATAATATTTAAGGGTGTGTTTGGAACACCGGTTTGATTATGATACATGGAAGATTATGATAAACGGTGTATTAGTATAAATAATGTTTGAGAGGCAAATTATTATAATAAAGATTATGATAAATAGTGTTTGAGGGGCTGGTTATGTGACAAAAAATAATATATGTAAGATTTAAATAAACGGGTAAGTAGATTTAGATAAACGGTCATGCAGGTTTATGTAACCACCGTTTATAATAAGCTATGGAGCAAATGTCGATTGAGTTATTATAACTAACCCAGCCGTTTACATAAACGGAAACCCAAACACAAGATAAGTGAAGCATCATGGATGTACGAGAGAAAAATAAATATTAATCTAACAAATTTTTCTGATCTATCTCACATTTATGAGATAGATTAGCTACTTCACTCACAAATAATTTTAAATGTTTTAATCATAGAATGACTTAATTGTCAAAAAGAAAAAAAAAATTTAATTCATAGTAGTCAATTATCATAAAATTAAAATTTTTACAAATTTTATTAATTTTCAGATGTTGTAGGGTAAAAAAGAATGTCCGATAATATTAGTCAGAGAATTACGAGTCTATGGCTAAGACAACCACAAATATTTAAAAAAAAAAAATCATATTACTCTAATTTGGTAACAAAATTCATTAAGCTTCCATAAATACTTATTTTGATAAAAATAAAGTTTATATTCAATTTAAAATTGGTAAATCTTAAGTCAGACTATCTCGAGGAACGTATTGAAAGTCTGATAGATGCATAATGGAATTTATTTAACAAAAAAACTTGATTAATACTTTTTTTATTAAAGGCAACAATTAGGTAAAGTTGTAGCTTCCAATTATGCTTTAGAGCTCGTATTTATCAAACTTGGGATTATTACATGAGAGACAAAGAAGAGAAAGAGAGAGAAATTAGAATGGCTTCGTTTAATCACTTGTTTTTAATTCTCAGCCTAGTTTTTGCTGTGATCTTTTCATTGGGTTATTCATCCCCTTGCAATTCTTCCGGTCAAAACCAGCCCTGTTTTCCGACCAAAGTTGGTAGAAATGCGGCGGAGCAACCGCCAAACACCACCTCCGGCCACCACACCTCCGACGCCAAAGTAACAAAAATTTGGAAGGGCCCCAGTTTGTCATACGCCACTCTTTTACGACACGTAAGAAGAATTTTAATTACTACTTTTTTATTTTGAGATCAATTTAGTCCCCATGTATTACTCAATTTAAATTACATTTTCGTTGTTCTTAACTAAAAATAATAATAGTTAATAAAAACAATAACTCAGCAACATCAATATATATTTAACGATTAAGGGCATGGTTTGGGCCTCCATTTATATAAACGGTCAAGTTGGTTATAATAATTCAACCGATGTTTATCTCACCATTTTATTATAAACGGTGGTTATCTAAACTTGCGTGCTTGTTTATCTAAACATTACATACATTATTTTTTGTTACATAACTAGTCTTTCAAACACCGTTTATCATAATCCCGATTATAATAACTTCCTCCTTAAACAACATTTATAATAACTCACCGTTTATCATAATCTTCCGTCTATCATAATTAAACTGGTACTCCAAACACATCCTAAAAGATTATTAATTCAAATCTTTTCTTCCAATTTTGTAATCTCAAAAAATTTATAAAAAAAAACAAAAATTAATAATATGTGTACTTGAAAGGAGTCATATCAACATGATTTAAATTTGAACTTTTTTTTTTTTTTTAAAGAATGTTATGAAAATTATTGATTGGGAAAAATTTATCTATTGACATGAGTAACTTAATCCTTGTGTGAAATTTATAGGGCTATGTGTAATGCCACGCTATGCAATTATTCTTTTTATATTAAAATTATATTTTAAAAGAATTGTGTGCCATTACTTAGATAGGTTGATTACTCATTCAATTGTAGAGAAGTTTATTACTCATCTTTGTAAATGCATGGGCATGCAACTAATAGAGTAAGAAATTGAGTTGACAGGTTCATGGGGTTTTAAATATCATAGGGTGGGGAATGTTTATGCCCATTGGAATTATGATTGCAAGATATTTCAGAGAATTTCCCATGAGCTGCGATAGCTGGTATTCTGCTCATGTCGTGTGCCAAACGCTTGGGTATATTATGGGCATCGTGGGATGGGGCTTTGGAATATCGATCGCTAACACTTCGAAACACTCTCACGTACCATTCTTAGTTCTTGGCATTTTCGTCATCGTCCTCTCAACCATTCAAGTAAGTTTTAGCTTTAACTAGCTACTTGTATTTGAGAGTGATTTCTTTTTTTTGAGATAATATTTGAGAGTCATTTAAATCATGTCTAGACTCGATTGTATAAACTACATTTTGTTGCTATAACCTAAAAAGTTAGAAAGATATTAACCGAAGTGTATAAGCTTCCAAATATGGGTCAGGTGAAGGTATGATTTAAATTGCCCCATTTTTATTTTATCTTTATTAATTCTGTAGTTTTTTTTTCTTTTTTTTTTTCAATTAGGTGTTTGTACGCTACTATTGGGTTGGGTTGGAATCCATTTCCTTTTTATATACTCATAAAATCTTTTAAACTTAACCTACCAGTTGGCGTTTTACATCATTCTTGAAATTTTAAAGGCTATTGGATAGGGGTTTTCAATTTTCACTCTAATAAATTTAATTTTTTTTAAGAGAATTTACCAACAACAGCACATTCTACCTTTTGTATTATATTTGCAGCATAATTTTTAAAATAATTCATGTATAGCATATTTATTTCTATCACTCACCTAGTGATAGAACTCAATTTAGATTTCTATCACCGATAGAAAACTTAAGCAGTGATAGAATGAGTCTATCATTGATTGAATTCTATCACTAATAGAACTCAACAAGTGATAGAAGTCAATTTGAATTTTCTGCTACAAATGAAATCATTTTGGATTTTGTGCTATAGATAGAAATATTTTTTTCATTTTTTGTTATACATGCAAAATCCTCTTTTTTTAACCATCATACGATTTGTTGTCGGAGAGAAGTTTAGGAAACAAAAATGATATATGTTAAATGTATGGTGGCGAAAGGCAGATGCAAGTCCTTGACCCCAAAATTTTGGAATTGATTAACTTTTGAATTCAATATGTATTTTGTCACTATTTATTACTCGCAAATAAGATGTTTGCCCTATAATTTAAATTTGTTATTGTTTTGGTCAGTGTGGTAATGATTTTATTGTTTGGTTGTGGACCAGTTCATGTCACAGGTTCGATCTCGAGAATTGTATTTGTTCCCTCTCTCTTAATATATATTCAAAAAAAAATTGTTATTGTATATATGCCATAGATTTTACTCATAATTGTCTTTAAAATCTAAAATTTTGTGATTCTTTTTTTCTTTTCAATATATAAGTGACTTTTCATTTTTTTTTTTCATTGCCTCTACCTTATAATTTTTCTCCTCAAAATAAAAATTTTGAATCACGCACGGTGGCCCCTAAAATTAATTTTTTACTGTTTCTTAATAATCGTTTATTGTTAGATTAGATGTTATGTTTTATAAGAAAAGTATAGCAGTGAATAAATGGGCCCGAATATTCTTTACTAATTTTAAAAAAGAATTAAACTAGAGAAATTTTTACCATATATATACAGATATTTGCTATATGCACAAAACCGAAGAAGGAGAGCGGATGGCGACGGAGATGGGAAATGTACCACCATATTATGGGATACATAATAATGGCTCTAATCATAGCCGATATATTCGAAGGCATCAACACCCAGCGTCACCCAAACAAGTGGCGGTGGGCTTACGTCGGAATACTTTCGGCTCTTGCCGTTACGGCAGCGGCTTTGGAGCTTAACAAATGCATCAAACGTAAACTGTTCGCACATGCTATGAAATTAAATGCCAATATGTACACTCACACTACTTGAATATTTCATTATTCTCCTCTCCCAATTTTCTTTTTCCTTTTCCTTAAGTCTAACCTATTTGGTTCGTTTTGATTAATTTTCTTAATTATTAAAAAAAGTTTATTCTTCCTTAACTTTTTATGCCTTATGCTATGCCGCCCACTCTGCGGCAGAAATGGACTGATTTGAGTTTATTTATTTTTGGGCTGTTTTTATTACATTAAAAATTAATTAAATTTAGAAAAAAATTATAAATATGATTATTTAAAAAATTAGTGAATATAATCATATATTAATGAGTATTGTCATTTACTTCATTTATATTACTAATATTAATGAATATAATACATAATAGTGGTATAAATTAGTATTTATAATTAGAGATGTTCATGGGATAGCATTTAAATACCTTAACTCAAATAAATTGAATGAAGCGAAATTTTGGAAAAATAAATCAAATTTGCATTAACTATCAAGAAAGGTCCGACAATTTAGTTTTTTTTTATACAACGCCAACCACTACGGCATGCTCCAACACCTAAAAATTTAAAATAATAAAAGATGATTATATCGAAATATGTGAGATTGAAATAAATTAACAACAAACAAGATAACTAATGCGCCACTAACCTTTGATGATAATATTGTTTTAACTTTATACAAAAATAGTTTACATAATTATTATTATAAAATGACGGTTTAAATTTTAAATTTTTGAATGATTTATTATTATTATTATTATTATCCATAATAAGTTATATAATAACAAAATCAAAACAAATTCATTTTTTCTAATTATTATAAATTGTCTCAAAAGTTAATAATGTTGAAAAAAATTAAAATTTAAATAATAAGTATAAATTTGGGGGTTTTGCATGTATATTAAAAAAAATTAAAATAATTCTATATATAGCACAATTCCCAAACTTATTCATTTGTGGCACAAAAGTGATTGAAGTCTATCAGTTCAACGGATAAAAGTCTAAAGTCTATCAATTGAACTGATAGAAGTCTAAAATCCATCAGTTGAATTGATAGAAGTCTAAATAGGAATTTTGGACAAAATGTACTATGAATGAAATTATTTTTAAAACTGGGCTACAATTGTAATGAAGAGAAAAAAAAATATGCTATGGAGGATAAATTCCCAAAGTATTATTATAAGGGGATTTTGCATGTATATTAAAAAAAACAAAATAATTCCATGTATAGCACAATTCCAAAACTTATTCATTTATGCTAAAAAATGATTGAAATCTATCAATTTGCATTGTTCAATCACTCAAAATCGATTGAAGTCTATAAATTGAACTGATAGAAGTCTAAAGTCTATCGGTTAAACTGATAGAAGTCTATTAGTTGAAGCGATAGAAGTCTATCAATTGAATTGATAGAAGTCTAAAGTCTATTAATTGAACTGATAGAAGTACGATGATGTTAAAATAGCAATTTTGGGCAAAATGTGCTATGGATGAAATTTAAAAAAAAATGTGTTATGGATGAAATTATTTTTAAAAATATGCTATAATTATAATGAAGAGCCAAAAATATGCTATGAAGATAAATTTCTATAAATTTTGTAATAATAATTTTTAATTATAAAAATTGTTCTATCAACATTTATTCTGATATTTTATTACAATTTCATCGTGGAGCAAGAATACAACCAACCAAATAATATTTTATTTTATTATAATTTCATTTTGAAAAATCTGATTAAGATATTAAATCGTGGAGAATTTGGATTTCAAAGCAACGAAAATAGTTTCAAGTCATACACTCACTTATAAAGATGTCCATTTTTCCCATGGGGCCGGGGCCCGTGGGCAGCCGCCCCTATAGGGGCGGTGAATGGGAGAGTGAGTGAGGATGAAAAATTTCCCGCAAGCTAAATGGGGATGAGATAGGGAATGTATTCCCCATCCCCGTTTCCCGTTCCCTGCCCCGTTCATATTTTATATATGTATTTTTTAATTTTTCTAAATACATTCATATATATATAAAGTAGTAAAAATACTTATTTGGATTAATATTTTCTTTAACTAATTAATTATTTAATTAAAAATCAATAAGTATTTTTTTAATATTGAAAAAATTATATAAGATTTAGTGAATTTAGTTAACAATAGAGAAAGTATGTAAAAAGTTAAGAATAAAAAGAGAAAGGAAGAAGAGTTAAATGAGGAATAATTTCCCGTGGAAAATCCGATTCCCGTAATTTACCCGTAGTGAATCCCCGCCTCGTTCCCCACAAAGTTTTATGATGAATTTCGCGGTGATGGAGATTAAAATGAGTAGCGGAGATAGGAACGGTAAAGCCATCCCCGTCTCCGCCCGGCCTTGTGGATATCTCCACTCACTTATTGCTCCTCAGTCCTCAAAATTGTATCTTTTCTTTTATTTTTATAATGGAGGAATTTTATTATTATATTTAGGGATAGGAATTTGAGGACGACGTCGTTTCAGCCATTTGGTGGTAGCTTTATTTCCTCTCAATTGCTTATAGCAGAAACGCTTTCATTATTTGTACTATTGAAGAATAGAACAATCTGGAGCAGGCAGATTCCGTTGCGGACATGGCCTCCTCCGTCGCAATGGACGGAGCCGCGGCGGCGGCGGCGCTCCGGTCCGTGCTTCAGCGCGTGCATCGAGCCGCCGAACTGTCTGGTCGAGGGCCTCACCAGATACGAGTCGTAGCTGTTAGCAAAACCAAGCCGGTCGCCGTCATTCGTCAAGTGTACGATGCCGGTCACCGATGTTTTGGCGAGAATTACGTCCAGGAACTCGTTGAAAAAGCTCCTCAGGTTTATCTTTCTTCTTCGATTTCACGCCGAAATCTGTACTTAGCTTTTCTGAAATTTATTGGAGTTCTGGAAATAAATCATTGTCGATGATTCCGATCTGAAATTGCAGCTTCCGGTTGATATTGAATGGCATTTCATTGGAAATTTGCAGAGCAACAAAGTGAAGCCGCTTCTGAGTATGTTTGAATCTATTTTTTCTTGAAAGTCTGTTTAGTGCGATGTGAAATTGTTTGTTTAGGCCATTTTTTATAACTATTTGGTTTTTTGTTTTTAGTTTTTTGAGTTTCAAGCTTATTTTTACTAAAATTTCTTATAATGTGTTCAATCTTTCCTAACATGTATCTATCATTCCTTAAGAAAAGTATATGAATGCTAATAAAATTATTGGAAGTTGTTTCCAAATTTTGGTTCAGTTTCTAAGAATATAGGTTGGAAAATACATATGCTAAAGTAGTTGTTGTATGCTTAAATATCAAAAACAAAATAGTTATCAACGGGGCCTTAAGAAACTTGTTTACATAAGTTTTCTTATGGAGTGAATTCACTGTTCCACTTCCTCTGTAATATTATGACATTCTAACTGAATTAAATACTTGAATGGATCCAATTTAAAAACATAGGAAACTGATGGGGGCTGGAAAATGAGGCCAGTAGCTCTTTAATAACCTTGCCATTGAAAAAAGCAATAAAATAAACACACATTAAGGCCACGTTTGATAACCATTTTGTTTTTAGTTTTTTGAAATTTAAGCCTACGATACAATACAACTACTTTAGCATATGTTTTTCCTTACTTTGATATCTATATCTTAACTATGTTTTTTAAAACCAAACTAAAAACATAGTTAAGACTGGAATCTGTTTTTTCTTACTCCCAAATGCACTTGAGATGAGACATTGAAAAATATCCACTAAAAATCCAAAAATCAGAGCCAAAATCTCCAAGATTCTCAAGCTCTCTCCAAAGAAATCAATAGGCTGGTAGAGGAAGAACTGGAAATCTTTGAAAGCCAGATAAAGATCAAGAACCTCCTATACCTTCCTCAAGCCAAGGAGATGCCACTAGAGCAAACAACAAAAGCATGGGAAGTCCAACCAATATTTCTAGGACTTCAAATAGCTTTGGTGGTCCTCAAGGGGTGGCATAGTGGTTGAAGATTTGAGCTTCGAAGGTATGCTCCCCTCAAGGTCTCAGCTTCGAGATTCACCTATAATATTATTTCTTCGATGTCTCTCGGTGCCTGGCCTAGGGACGGGCGTGCTTACCCTTGTTTAAAGAAAAAAAGCTTTGGTAGCTTGAACAGTTGGAATTGTTGTAGATAAAGTGCAGTTTTTGACGAGATTCCTTTAAATAATAGGTTCTTATCATATAAGTTGATCACTGACATCCTCAAAGGACTGAACCTTGAATGAGCTATTCCTTAGACAACCAAATTGTACTCAAAACCTAAGCCAGATAACTTAAGCATTACCTGTCAGTATCTGAGACCTTGTATCCTAAAAAAGGCTGAGATATTTTTTTGGATAAGAAACAACGAAAAAGGTTAAGATGTCAGCACGACCAGTATTTATCTTGCTTAAATGATTTGCACGGTAATTCCCTCCCTTCTTCAGGATTTGGTCAATTTCAATCCACATCACTTTCTCCATAAGAGGTTTAGTTAGTAAGTTGGGTGAGAGATGCTTATCGGGTTTTTATATCTATGATGCAAAACTATAGATTCAGAATCATCTTAGAACATAGGCAAGTACCAAATTATCATTGGCCAGCAGCACTTTTATTTGTCTGGAGGTTTGGTTTTTTCTTAAATTTTTGAATCATTGATAGTCTTAAATAATATTTTCGTCGAGCCTTGTTATCACATATTGACTTCCTGAATATCAATTGAAGAAAAAAATAAATGGAGCTGCGAAGTTGCCATACCCTCAATTTTCTTTATATCAAACAACAAAATAGCTATTCTTAGAGCATTTGATATGCTCCACTTTATAGATTCTTGTCAAGGTGCTGCACGTAAGCTGCCCGAGCACTCATGGATATCAACAAAAAAAAGTTGATCAATTTCTTACCTTTCCATGATATAAATGGGATAATGAGTTTAGTCAAACTACTATTTTTAGTATTGTGGCATTTCATCTAAGCAAATGGTTTTAAGAATTCTGTAAATGAATTTTTTCATCTGCTTTCGTGCCTCCTTTTTTCTAACGGTTACTTTTGCAATATCTATACAGCTGGCGTCCCAAACCTTGAAGTTGTAGAGAGTGTGGATGATGAGAAGGTACGATACTTATTTGTTATCACAATTTAATTGTATCGACCAACACTCCTCATTTGTTGACTTTAAATTTTTTTATAATTTCCATCAAATGGAAATTAATATTAATTGAAGTGGAAGTGACTCAGCAAGGGTCTAAACTCAGGACATCTTGTCTAGATACCATGTTAAATCAATTAGCAATTAACCCAAAAGGTTAAATTGATGGATTGACTTCAACCAATACCCTCTAAGCAATTTATGATTCTCAATGCTCTTATTTGTCTACTAGCCAGGCCCATAATGATTATCTATCAATTTTGGATTTAGACGTCCCTCTTGTCTCATTGGTGCCCAACACCATGCCTACGTTTTTTAGAGAATAATTGTTTAGATGATAATGATTAACTTTGTTATTTTATGCTGTACACCTCATTTTTCTCAACTCTTTTCTCAGATTGCAAACCAGTTGAATCGGGTGGTTGCAAGTATTGGTAGGAAGCCTCTTAGGGTGTTTATCCAAGTGAATACAAGTGGAGAGGAATGTATGTCACTAAAGTGCAGTTTAATTGTACAACTCTAAAGATTTGATTTGCAAGATTCTGGTGATTTATTTTTTGCTAGTGAAAGTATCTCTAAAAATTCATGTGCTTCGTTACATCTGGATTGTGGAGTTCAGCTTGCATGTTCTCATTGTCATAGTCATGAAATTCTTTTTACAGTATGATTATATTGCTTTTTGAACCCCCATCTCCTAGAATTAGCTCACTATTGTTCACCTAAAGCATTTAAGTTGCAGTCAATAACATTCCCCAGTTTCCTTATCCTATCTTACAGAAAGTCTCTTTTTTTTTACCGGGAGACATCGAAGGAGTAATGTCTCAGCTGAGTTTCGAACCTAAGACTTTGAGGGGAACGTACCCTCAAAGCCTAATTCTTCAACCACTGTGTCACTCTTTGGGGATCAGAAAATCTCCTTTTAACAAAGCTTCTAACTTTTCTTTTGAAAAATTTTCAAGACCATAAGTATTGTCTAACTAGGAAAGCTTGTCCAATTTATTTATTTTTATATTGTTAATCATATGCTTGAATTTTTTTTTATTTGCTTCTAGTAACCTTAGCATGATATTTAGACATTTTTTCAAAATTAGATTGTGGATGGTGAATCTTTAAGAAGCTGACTACCGATGTTATCTTAATATGCTAAATAACTATATTGCATTAGTTTTTAACTTAGATTGCTTGTTATACAGTAAACTTGTTTCAGTAATACAATTAGAATTTTGAATAATGTATTCTTTTCAATGAATTGCAGCAAAATCAGGTGTTGAGCCCTCTGGGTGTGTGGACCTGGCTAAACACGTTAGTTTGAACTGCCCAAATCTTCAGTTTTCTGGGCTAATGACGATTGGAATGTTAGACTATACATCCACACCGGAAAACTTCAAGGTGACAAATCCCTTCACTTTCAAAGTCCTCAACCAACTATGTTAGTTCAATCTATGATGGTCATTTATCTAAGAATTAATTTACAACCAAGTTTGTTTGACATCTAAATATTGTAGAGTCAAGTGATTTGTTCTGTTTGAATAGTTAAGATGCGCGTAAGTAGACTTGAACAATCATGGATAAAAGAAATTCACTCCAACTCCACCTTGCCTACCCATTCCTCTGTTATGAGAAACTTCGTAAGTTTGTTTGCACCTTATGCTCTTACTGATTGGTGTATGTTGGGTTGCAGTCATTGGCTAATTGTAGAACTGAAGTTTGCAAGGCACTTGAAATATCAGAAGAACAATGTGAGCTATCCATGGGCATGTCAGCAGACTTCGAGCAAGCTGTAAGAATTATTACCCTTATCATTAGAGAATATGAGGTTCCATCTCAAAACCAATTGGCAATGAGAAGAGTAACTCATATCTCTTTTATATTGATGTTGGACTCTCACACTTTATCAATGTGTGACAGTTGTGAGATCCTAACACTTATTATCTGCTTAATGGGATGTACATAAACTTGCCCTAAATTATGAGGCTTTATCACGCAATTAAGTTTTACATTGCATGTATTTGCAGGTTGAAATGGGAAGTACAAATGTGAGGGTCGGATCTACCATATTTGGAGCCAGAGAATATCCAAAGAAAAAGTGAAGTTTGCGTACAGGAAGATAGCTATGAGCTTCTTCTGGTAACCATTTTGATTAAATAATCTTTGTCCGGCCTACCAAAGTTTGCAACAGCTTAGAACATTTCTTTTTTTTTTTTTCTTTTTTTTTTCCTTAATAAAGCTCGGCGACCTCTACCAGGCTTTGGACCAATGAAACCATGACCAACATAAAATTATACAAAATACCTTATAGATTTAAATCTTATAATTACCTATATAAAGTATATAAAAATATCTTATAGACTTTAAAAGGTCTAATGTTTAAATCAGCACGTTTCAAAAGTAACTCATTTTCTAGATAAAGAGCCAATATAGATGAAACATATAACATATATTTTACAAAAAACTTTATTGACTATTGGATCAATGATGATTCTTTCATTTCAACTCTTTTTAATTCAAATAAATTATTGAAGTGATTTATGTTAGATATTAGAGATGTTCATTTTATTTGTGTCCACCGATTCCCACTAGGAACCCAGCCCCAATTTCCACAAAAAATGGGATAAAATTACATTTTGGTGGCAGGAACGGAGGATGTATAAAAATAAACATACAACATTTGTAACTAATTACATGAAAGAATAAAATCATTGCTACTGATCATTTCAATCCAAAAAAGTCGATCGCAATGTTTACAACATTCATGATATCAAATTTATACATTTTCTTAAAGTACCATAATTTAACTCTGTGTACAAGTGCAAGACAACTCTATATTACATCAGATTCAAATTCAAAAATATCAAATGTAAATCAATTCAACACCAGCGTCACATGGTCGATCCCGAGAATCAATTTTCGTCCCTCTCCTCTCCCAATACATACTCAAAAAAAAATATATATATATATATATCATTATGGTAACCATCTTTTCAACATGTACTGGACAGCTCTTTTGAAGCATCTTCAAACCGCCAAGAATATCTAAACTGGTCCATGCTTCTGACTAATTTTAACCTAATCTCTCACCTTACAGCATTTATAGTCGAAATATTATAGATTATTGATATTTTAATTAGGCGAATGTAATGATGGTTAAGTTGGTTGGTCTTTATATCTAACAAAATAATGCAGAGGCATCGTCAAAGTGACTCACAACTCCCTCAATAATCTCATAGCAGCTCCCTGAGAAAATTTTCTGGCAAATAGAAAGCAAGGAACAAAAGTGGAATTATTTTGACACCATTCTATCCTCGTTTCGGTCTCATAGTTGACGTGGTCGATTCCCTGTCAAAACAATACACGTCAAACGACATGTAGATGCTCGACAATGCATATATTTAGAAAAGGGAACTCAGAATGAACCATAAATCGCATCATAATTAAGCTAAAGCAATCCAGCAATGTGAGAATGAACTCAGAATGAATTTTTTTTTTTTTTTTGAAAGAAGGTAACCATGCCACACCTTGAGGACGGCTCATTTGATTTTTAGTTTTTGGTTTTTGATTTTTTGATTTTTTGATTTTTTTTTTCTTGGTTTTTGAAAATTAAGTTTATTTTTATTCAAATTTCTTACAATGTATTCTATATTTCCTACGATGTATCCATCTTTCCTTAAGAAAATAGGTGAATGCTAACCAAATTTCAAAAACAAAAACAAGTTTTTAGTAACTACTTTTTTGTTTTCAAATTTTGTTCGGTTTCCAAAAATATAGATTAGATGTAAATATCCAAATAAGAAATCAAACGGAGGATTTCATTTCATAAGAAACCAAGTATTACTCGTCATCAACCACTCTAAAAGAAACATACACAAACTCTTAAAAGAAAAAACCGATGAACCCCCAAGAGAGTATATTTCGAAGATCTGAAGTCACCATCAACGAGGCCGCCTAAACCTATTGGTTGTTAGTTATAATGGGTTTGGGAAGGTGTGTCAGTTTTTTTGGCTGTTCTTTGTGGTAATTTGCTCGAGAATTAAGAGAGGTGGGTAGGTCTTTACTTTGTATTCCTATGAGATGACATAAACTAAATCACACACGAGAGAAACAACACAAAGTAAATGTAATAACCTTTATTTCATTAATCTGGTGAGGTCCAGCATCAGCATAGTTAAATGTAATAGGATGCCAGCCCTTGTTCTCCATTTTAGTAGTTGACTGATTCCATAGCGTGTAAGTTAATGTTCTTCGTTCAAGTTCACCTTCAAGATCATTAAACTACAGAGTGAACACAAGAAAGGAATGTTATAATGTAAATTATCCGCGAAACTCGAACTATTCCAGACAACATCGCAAAAAAAGAGAGAAAAAATCAAGGAAGAAGGAATCGATATCATGCCCTCAGAAGACAATCTGTACTCACAGCAAGCAATGTCTGGACATAATGTTCATCAGGAATACAGTTGTGCTGCTTTTGAAGTTTCTACAATCATAATTTAGGGCACGTTATTGGTGCATCTTTTATAACGAAAGATTGATTTCTAGAAAAAAAAAAGTGATATTCATAGCAGTAGTATATGGAACAACCCATTGAATAATGAATAAACTATTTCTTGATAACATGCACATTTGTTGCCCTCACAATTGAATTGAATTTCATCATTCATTCAAATGATCACTTACAATGTTCATATTTCCTTTGCTGGCATCCACAGGTGGCCTCCGCTGTAGTTAAGAAAAAAGTTACATATTGTGTTTATCTGTGGTATGTGTATGAATGATAGTATCTTTACACGGCACAAACGAATAGCTGTAATTGAATCGTGGTTGACAAATGAATAAGGAATTCTCTGCCTAACACATACCTTGCAGAATAAGCCAAAGACTGGAAATATAATATCATCATCCACGATTTCTTCTGCATGACTACGAATCAAACTGATCCACTGCAATTTAACCACAGAGCAAGATAAACGTACTCATCACGAATCTTTAGAGTTCAACCAACAGGCATATAAACCCACAATATCTTAAATATTTAGCAATATGTAGAGCATTTATTTCTTTCAGGTTCTTGCAAGGACATTACAACTAAAATTGAAAATAATAACTACTGACACACAAAACATAGATACAAAGCTCAAGTCTCAGTTCTTTTTTTTTTTTTTTTAAGAGACAAGTCTCAGTTCTCAGTTGAATATAAATAAACAGGAAAATAGACCAAATGTATAAACAGAACAAAAGATTCAAGCAAAAGTTAATGAAAATTAAAGTTAATGAAAATTATGATGGATGACCTGCGACCCCTTTCTCCATTTTCCCTGAGGTATAGTTGGTGACATTTTTGGGTTATATCGACCCTCCTTTGCATCAAGAAAACTACAATAAAATTGAGAATATAAAATATTAAACTTCGAAAGCTATTAAATTTGGCAATCAAATGGTCAACAAAGAATCAGTGCTTGGCACCTCAGAGTTAAAGGCTCTCTCTATCTACCTGTCCACAAAGCTCCTTGGAGAAGCCATAAGATAGCTGTATATATAGCTAAAATTGTATAGTGGAACGCAACTGCAGCATCAGAAGGAGAAATCTCAAGGGAAGTTGTGAAACACCTCAACTTCATAGATTAAAATGATCAGAGTGGCAGTGAGGATCATAAACCTGTCGGATAGAAGAACAAATCTCTGGTTTGCAGGATCCTCAAGCGCTGCCTCAAGTAACAACCTCTCTGCAGCAATCATACTCGACTTTCCCCAGGCCACCTGCAACATAATATCACTTCATTGCACTCAGTTCCCAGAATCAAAACTTTCTATACTTTTTTTTTGGCTAAAAGTTCCAAAAATCAGAACTTTCTATACTTTTATTTTTTGCTAAATTTTAGTTGGAGTCCCACCCGTGCACAACAAAAATTTTAAAAGAAAGATTTTAACGTTTAAAAAATACATGGATAGTAGAAAATTGAGCACTAGTGTGTTGAATTGAATAAAAGGAAAATAATGCATGTCTCAACATGAACTCATCCCTACGATTTAAAAATGAAGAATAGTTGAGAAATTCATGATAACTATATAGCTATGGAGAACAATGCAGCTAGTACCTAGGGACATTGACATCCCTTGACTAGCTATGGTGAAGTATTTAATTGAAAGAGGTTGTTCTTTCACCTTGATTATGGCTAGAATGCTTGAGCACTGAACCCACTACTTACTATGCTCCATACTTTGAGATGACCTCATACATACCTAGCCATGCCTTTACACTTAAATTTCTTCTGATCTTCCAAAAATGCAGACCTGCCATTCAAGGCCTATCGTGCTCATCTTGTTAACTCTTCAAGGATGAGGACCTTTCTTGTTCGACTTAGTTTGTTCATCTTGATGTTCTAAGTTTTGTGGGTCAAGAATAGCCTTGAAACTTCACCCACAACAATAACCTCCCATTCCATACTTGTACAAACGAGACCGCTACAATTCTTCACGAGAAGATCCCATTACCAATTTAGGAGCGCTATGGAGGCAAATTGATTGTATTTTATATCAAGTACTATGCATATTTATGGAGTTTCCTTCCCCCCCAGCATCTGGACAACTAGTATTAGAAATAATTTTACACGGAATCTGTCATCATCTGAGATCCTCAACAAGTATCTGCAGTAAGCCTAGATAATATACATAGTGCATATATCAGCTAAGCTAAGCTAAGCCACATTAATTGAAGAGTTCGTGCCCTCATGCAAGGTTACAGAACAAGTGAACAAGCATCTATCTCCAATTAATCTCCAGTTTAATGGTAAGCATAAACATAAACATAAAAAAGACTTCAATTCATGAATCAAAACACAAAAACCATATTACCTGAATGCTGTTCGTCAATTGGCGTCCAAAAAAGAAATGCGACCTAGTGGTCGAGTCATCAAACACAAATCCAGGCGCAGAATGAACATAAATCGAGAAATCCTCAACATCGCCATTCTGAAACAGAAAATCACAAATCATTTCCCCAACTATAGCAAACAATGCCTAATCAAAGAAACGTTCGAGAATTAAAAAACACCTGGAAGAAGGTTCCCCAAAGAAAGTCGAGAGGAAGATTCCGACGAGCGAGAAACAGGAAGGCAATCTTAGGGCGGCCGGAGAAGGAAGCGGAAGAAGGACGCAACCGCCGGCGGGATAATGATGCAGAGGAACGAAGGCTGATGAGAGCGAGGATGAAAAGCGCAACGGAGAAGATGATGAGGAGCTTCCAGATGTTGAAGCGGATTAGGCTTCGACCTTTCTTCTTCATTGTTGTTGTTGTTGTTCTTCCTGTAAATGAACATTCAAAGCAACGAATCGAAGAGAAATCGAAGCACAGAAACAGAAAAAGAGAGAAGAGATTACATGGAAGTGGTGGCGGTTTCGCCGGAGAGATGATGGATGAAGATAAAACGCATCACAGAAGTAAATGACGGTGACCCAATGTGAAACGGAAACTCGAAAGGCTGCTGACGTGGAATTCCATTTTTTAAAAACGTCGTCGTATAACTGAGTTCATTCTGTGGGCCATCTGGCAGTTCTGGTGCCACGCCAGGACGTATGGCGGGAAGGCCGTCCCATGTGGGCCCCAAAAACTTTGGATCTATTTGACAAAATATTAGTTTCTTTCATTTATTTTCAAACCTTATTGTAATTTTTAAAATAATTGATGGAATTTGACGATGATAGAACTTTACGGCTTATACTACAAATCATTTAATTTTGATTTTATATTTTTGTTTTATAGATAAAAATATTCGCTCTTCTTTATTATGCATGCAAAATTTTCTAAAATTAAGTTATAAATATTATTTATTTATTTATAAGAATACATAACTTTTTATTCTACGTAAAAAAGAAAAAAGCATGTTACTGAGGTGTTTTAAAATTTAAGATTGAATTACATAAAAAAAATTTAAAAATAAAATAGAGGATTAATTTTTATGTACATTTTTCTAATTTTATAGATGAAAGGACTTTGGTTTTTAAGTATAAATAGAGGTGAACCACAATGATTATTAACATAAATTCTGATTTTGTTAGGACCCCACAATTTTGTAAACAATTGTAGAGTGGGTTCAAGTGTTGATGAGTATCTTGAAAAACTAAATAATGGTAGATTTAATTTATGGTGATCACATATATTTACTTATGATTAATTGTTTTAACATCGAAATCTCAAATTTTAATTGATACTGAGAAAAATTTCTCTAATTAAGCCTTCATTCCACCTCCCATTCTATATCAATAAATCACTAATTCTCAACTTTATATCTAAGAAGCATGGACACGATGACACGTCAACTTTAGAAAAATTAGGACACGGCCATATTTGAAACACAATTGCACTAAGACAAAAACATGTTATATTAAGTTTAATTTGGAAAGACACTCTCATGTGGATGAAGATGTAGGCACGACTTAGAGAGATATTCAATGTAAAGATGAAAATTTGAGAGTTGTTGGAGGTGGAGGCAAATAATAACATAAAGTGTAAAAGAAAATTTTCTTTATTCAATATTCTATTAGGTTTAACTTCTTTTTCATTACTTAAATATGGAAAACATGGGTTCACTACTACAAAAATGGGGTATGATGATTCTAAAAAAGTGTCACAAACGGCTTAGATGATACTTTTTTACAATCATTGTATCGCACATCATCTATTCTCTTTAGATGATACTTTTTTAGAAGTGTCATTAAAACTTTTTAGTTGATACTTTTCTACAATCATTGTATCGCACATCATCTATTCTTTATAAATGACACTTCTTAATAAGTATCATTGAAACTTTTAAATGATATTTTTTATAATCATCGATTTTCTTTTATGACATTAATTTGTTGTCACATAAAGAACAATAGATGATATATAAAATTGATCATTAATAATTTATCTATGACACCTAAACTTAATCATTAAAAAATTTAAATTGACATTTTTTTGTAATCATTAAATATGTAAATATGCTCTTTATTTAATCATATATCTCCAATACAAATATTTATTGTCAACTATTTTTCCTATTTATTTCAATAGTAGCACATACAACTATTAAAATTAAATGGTCTCTAAATTTGATCCAATATAAGAACTATTTTCATAATATTCATTTGTATATAAATATCAATCAAGGTAGTACTTTATACATGTATCGTAAATATAGTTAAATGAAAAAAAATATATTGTTCATGACATCAATAAATATAAATTGAAAAATATTCATGGTTACACCAAGACAAGATGTGACTTCTTTATTGGATTGATTCACCTCCATGTTGCAAATTTGAATCCAAAAGTTGTTGCAACATATCTATCTTCAAAGTATCTCCAACCACATCGACAATATCTGAGATTAAACGAGCATTCAAATATCAAATACCACATATATGTGGATGATAGTCATTAAATATAAATCCTCTGAGTTCACATACTATCCTTACATAATTAGTAAATATAGAGAGCAATTATGGTATTACAAACTAACATAACAATAAATAGTCATTGTAGGTCTATTTTGTAGTAGTGAGCAAAGAACAACAAATAGTCATTTGATATGTATATTCAAGCACATAAGTAAATGATTCTTACGAAGAAAAAGCTATAACAAATAGTCATGTAAGAGAGCAAACTTACTCAAGTTCGACCTTAGAAGATTGCCATGAGTTGGCACCAAAACGATTCCTAAAACACTTAAAAGACAAATCAAATAAGAAGCCTTTTAAGATAATTCAAAGGTAACTTAGTAAAAATGCAAAGTAAACAAAAGAAAGTCTTGAAATCGCCACCATTCCAAGAGAAATGAAGAGAAAAATATAAATAATAGTTGAATTGATGAATAAAGATGTCAAAAATCATAATCTTATCTTAGTCGTGTGAGAAAATACGAGAAGAATGAAATTAAAAAAAAAAAAAAAAAACACACACCACAACAACAACAACAAATGAAAACCTCATTAAGATGCGATCTCACCTTACTTTCATGATTTAGAACCAAAACATTGAATATAAAGTTGCAACTTCTCTACCTTTCCAAATATGTAGGTGAAATTGGTACCTAGAAAAAAAAAATAGTACAAATCAATTATCAACTATCAATCCCAAGTTTACACTCTATCTTCCTAAAAGAGTCTCGAATTGATAAACATAAAGCAAACAAGACATAAAAATATAATTCAACCAAGAGATACTTGATTGAGGAGGGTGATTAACACCTCAAACCTTCACTTTGCTTGCTACATTACAAGAAGAAACTTGAAGAGGAAAAGAAATAAAAGTAAAATCCAAGAAAGATTTATATGAACTATTTATAGCGTAGAAATCACCTAAAGAAATGGGTTTTGTCGAAGCTTCTTTGAATGAAGAATGTAACTTTGTGTTTGAGAAGAATGTTGGATTGATAGCCACCATCTAAAAAGATGAATTCCTTCGTGTCTACATGGATTTAAAAAAAAAAAACTAACATTAGTTATTATTGGAATCCAAATGAGAAAGCTTAAAATTTGTCTCTAAGCATTGAGAAAATTACTAGCTAGTCAGCATAAATTTATTTTTAAATAAAATCTTACACTCGACTTGAGTATTACATCTGAAAAAAAATAAAGATAGAAAGATGAGAGAATAAAATATACTTTGGTTGTGCTTAAAATTAGTACCATTTAAAACGACAAAAAAAAGTTTAGAACCACTCTTCTAATTGAGAAATGATACTACCATATATATATATAAGACTTACAGCATTGTTGGGTCCATAACGAGTAGCTCCAATTGAAACTTGACAATACTAAAAAAGACATACAAAAACTTATCACTTAAACAAAATTAGACCATGTATGTAAATAAGCATACAACACAAGGTATTGTAGAACAATAAGATACTAATTTAGAAGTTCAATGACATATTATATACTTTTCAAAATTAATAAACTTATAAGATACAAGTTACAAACCTATCATGGAAAAGTTAGCGACTTTTCCGACAACTCTAACTTGACCAAGACGAAGCCTGAGCTCGTGCAACAAGAAGAGAATTTGTGATGGAGAAGAAGAAAACAAAGGCAAACAAAAATCCAATTCAAGATTTAAAAGCTATATAACTAGCTTTAGAAATATTTTTGATATTTTGTATTTGATTATAGCAAATGACAATGCTTTTATTTTATGCTTTATGAAACCAAATCTCGATCTTTCAACTCTAATACTTAGCCTTCCCAAACTTTCCAAAATGAACATTTCAAATTGTATTAGAGTAAAACCATTAATAATAAACTCTCTCCATGGATTAAACATTTTATCCAATTCGGTATTTTATTCTTAATATTGTATAAATATCACACTAATCAAGTACTTTTCCAAGATTCATTTCATTACTGAGATCTCAATAAGATACAATGAATCGTGAGAGAAGAAAGGGATGGAAGTAGAAATTATAGTGGACATTAAATCTTCAATTCCCTATTCCAATTCCAAGGTTTTTGTCTAGAACTAAATGCCCTCTTCTAAATAACCCACATTACAAACAATGAAAATGCAACAATTAGCAAACATACATGGGTAAAAGCCAAAAATAAATCCTTGCAACTCAACCTAACGAAACAAATTGCTTAAAAATTCATTGGAAAATGAAATTGTCTAAACACCTCCATTTAGAAGCCAAATAGAGATCTGTAAACCTCATAAGAAAGCGAAAAAACAAACAAGGATGGGCTTTGTTTCACCACATTCTCCCATTCTCCCTTTACCCAAAATTTGAAACGAAAACACTACTGTCCAACATTTAACGAAGCACAAACCAACGAAATCACAACACACACCCCTCGAGATCCAACAAGTACAAAACTTGACACAACAAACCAACCATTAATCTAGTTAGTAAAACAACCCCAAAAATAATTAATCAACAACAATAGTGGCGAGCAAACAACCTTACCCAATAGTCGAACACGACCAACACGGCTCAAACAAGGCTCTACGACTGTTGTGGTGGTGGCGGAGAAGAGCCGCTGCTTTCGCACACACACGCACTTGCTTGCCTGATTGAAACGGGGTGGGGTTGTCGGGATGTTCTTGGATCGCGAGTTGGTCAAATCGGCGGCTTTAGTCGATGATCGTGGGCTTGTATTGGTGGTGGCTTGACCGAGCGGGACGAGCGGTGGGGCGGAACTCACCGCAGCGCCGCGAGGTGGTGGGGTCGCGCGCAGCTGGTGCAGGTGCGACGTCCGCACGGATCCGTGGTGATGGCGGCTGCTCAAACAGAGTAGAGTCGCGACGGCGACGGCGACGGCAAGTAGTAGGGTAGCGGTCGGCGAGGAGAAGCAAGAAGGCGGCGTTGGTGAGGTTAGAGGAGAAGAAGAAGAAAGGGTTTAGGTTTTATTTTTCTTTTTTTTTTTTTGTTTTTTTTAAAGTAAAAGTAACCCCAAAATCCAGATTTTCCCCATTTACTCTTTAATGAGTTCTTTTTTCTTTCTTTCTTTTAGTTACTCAAATATTCAAATAAAAATTTTAAATGAAAATCCTTTGTTTCTTATTCCCTTTTTTTTTTTTTTTTTTTTTCTTTTGCTTTAAATAACTTGATGCCCTTATATATATATATATATATATATTTCTTTTAGTGCCTCAAACAATGCACCAACAATAAATCCCTTTTTATTTCTCAAACTTAAGACATTTTCATTAATTTCCTTCTAATCAAATTCATCCCTTTTTAATTATTTAGTTTCTTTTCACAATTTCAACAACCAATTTCCACAAATGCCACAAAACTCTTGAAACTACAAAATTAATCCGAAGTCAATTAACATTTACCAAAAATACTCATAAACTTCCCCGTTACCCATTTTGCTCTTCATCAGTCATTGCACTTTACTACTCTGAAATGAAACCAAGTAAATTAAAGTGTTTTCTAATAAATCGAAATGTACCAAAAGTGGTACTTCGTTAGAAAGAATTCTACTTATGTAAGCAATCTGATAGATACCAATAAGAGAAAAAAAGATCAAGCTTAGAATATATATACCAACAAGGGAAATTTGGAGTAGTAACAACAAGCTTAGAATATATAAGAGAAAAAAAAGGAACAAAAGTGCAGGAGAAATGTATGTACCAACAAGGGAAATTTGGAGTAGAATCAAGAACTTGATTCATATTTCTGACGTTGATAAATAATTTCTCAACAAATTAAAGAATCCATATTTTAAATAAACCAAAGAAACAACAAAGTGAGTTAACTATTATTCAAAACAAATTTATGATTCTAAAAAAGTATCATATATATCATATAAAACCCCACATGGGATTTTCAAATAACCCACTTATTGTTTTTTAGTTTTAAAATTTAGGTGACGTTAAAGTATTGTAAAAAAAAACCAAATTGATGAATAATTTATAATAATACAAAAATGAATTAAATATTTTAAAATTTTCATATTTTTGAAATACAAAATCCAAAAATGGTTATTTTAACTTCAGTTTTAAATTCCTAATTTTTATATTTTAAGTTTTTAAATCAAACACAAATTTATAAATTCTTCTTAAATTTTTTAAAAATCTCAAAATTTACAAATTAATATTACTATACGAAAATTATTATAAACTAAAATTAAGATAAGAAAATGTTGAGAAATTTACTCATTAATTGATGATTGTAATAAAGTGTCATATAACGCGAGTTAATTGATGATTCTAATAAAGTGTCATAAAACGCGTGTTTTCATTTATGGCACTTTAATTGCATTTTCTTCATAAATTTGGTTTGGAATAAGTATCATCTATTCCAATTTTTTAATTTTTAACAATCGTAGAATGATCAATGGTGGCAAAATTATTTCTAAATATGCTAAAATGACTCGAGCTCAAGTAACATCCCTCATACATACAATTTAGTAACAAAAAAAAATTACAAGTTTGAGATCCATTGTCTTTCGATATATATATATAACATTTAAAAATATAGAAATAATACTTATTTTCTAAATTGAAAATTAGTTTTATAAATTAATGATTCTCAAAAAGTGTCATAAAACACGTCTTTTTAATTTATGACACTTTTGTGTAAGATGATTATAATAAAGTGTCATAAAACGCGTGTTTTATTTTATGACACTTTAATTGCCCCTTCCTTTTGAATTTGGTTTTTCATAAGTGTCATCTAATCCCTTTTTTGTAGTAGTGGTTTAATAAGTAGACTTAATATAATACATAAAATGGGTCTTACATTTGGCTTAAAACAATTGAAGTGTCCATGTTTGACACACTTAATCCTAATTGAATTGTTCATGTTTCATAACTCTATATTAAACTCGCTAGTCATAATTGGTTTTAAAGAAGGAATACAAGTAAGCCAGTTACTAGAGGCGACACTAGCAAATTGGCCATTTCTAATTTTTTGTCTCACCCATTTCAAAAGAAGATTCCTTCCCCAAATGATGCCTCACCAAGTAAACGAGCCATTGTTCAGACAATTAGCTTAAAAAAAAATGTCGCTTCATAATTAATATTTAACTTTAAAAAACCTTGCAAGTAAGGATTTGGGCTCAGTTAGTAGCCGCCACCCTTATTTAGCCAATAAGGCCTAATTAAAGAACTCAATATCTCGAAAACCAAGTCCACCTCGGTTTTACTCAGACAAGCCTTCTATCAAGAGACCTAATGAATCTTGGTTTTTTTATTTACTATCTCCCCACCAAAATCTCGATATTATACAATGGCAAGTTTGGATAATTTATTTTATGATTTAAAAACATATCATCGGAATAGAACCGCTTTTATTAACACTTCTTTACTTTGAAAATTTTTTGTGTGCTTCCAATTAAATAACATTCTTCCCAATTTATCCTTCAAAAATTTAAACACAAGCACAATTTATTAAAATATAATTTTACACAGAAGCACAATTCATGTTTACTATCAACTAAAGACGATAGAGAACACTCACATAACCAAACACAAATATTTTGAAGGCAAATCATCGATAGTTAATGAGTGTATTGAATTTCATGTAGCATTGAAATGACATATACGCGTGTCCAAATGTGTTAATAAGTTGAGTACTAAATTGAGAATTAGGCATATAAAAATATATTATATTGTATACATATAGCATTTTTGTTCCTTGGATTAAAAAAAAAGCTACCTTTAACGTGCACCCACTGATAATATTTTGATATAATTGTTTAAGTTATTGCTTATAAGCAACCTACATCTCTCATGATTCCTCCTTATCATATTACATTTTTCTCCTCTCCCTTTTTTTTCCCATCTTTTAACCATATCTTTTAATTAAAAAAACTATCTTATTCATTAAATTTCCTATTTTTCCAATTTTCTTTTGTTTTTTTAGTACAATGAAAAATTGAAGGATTCAAACTATATTCTTCATGATTACAAGTATAATCGGGTAGGTTGTGCTATATTCATTTTGTCAGTTTTATTGTCTTCTAGAACTAATATTTATCCTTTCTCCCCTAAACCGTTTAGATTGATAGACTTAAATGGCAATCAACCTTAGTATAATTATTTTGGGTGAGAGAGTAGATGATTTAATTTTTATTTTAATGAAAAAGCTTTTTTTTTTTTTTTGAGTACAATGGGGGAGGGGGACAAATACCGATTCTCGGGCTCGAACCTGTGACGTTTGTGTTGAACTGGTTTACAATCAAATAATGAAAGAGTAGTTAGGTGAGGGTACTCAATGTCAATTAGTTCCAAAAATAAAGCTTAATTGGAATAAAACATTCATCTATAATTTATTTCTTAAAAGAGTAAAGATGCTAAATTTTGGTAATTTACTTGGAATATGAATAAGTAATAATATAAGATAAAGAATTTGGAAGTGTGAAAAGGGTCATGTATATCCTAATTAATTTAAATCTCCCCCTTAAACATGTTGAATAAAGAAATGTACTCCGACTAAAAAGTTGTAATTGATCGAAAAAGATTGGTGATGTGTTGCTTTTGCAATTCAATTTTATAATAAAGATTTAACCTTAAAAATTAATAATTGTCTGTCTTTTTATTTGAGATTAGTAATATACTTTGTATCGAGGGTTAGTTGTGCAGTTAATTCATTTAAATTCCACATTCTCATATTATTTGAGACTGAGAGTAGTTGTACTCATAACAATATAAAAGAGATATAAGTTACTCTCTTTCTTGTCAATTGGTTTTGAAAGCGAACCTCATATTATTTAATATGATAGAAAAGTTTATAAATCAAAAAGAGTTTATAAATCAAAAGAGAATATTAGGTCCAATAAAACAAAAAAAGAATCATTTAAACTGCATTATCTGAACTTTCAAAACTGGAAATAGTTGCAAAAAATTATTAAAAGCGAATATATTAAAAAAAGGTAACTTTATATCAACGAAAAGCTCACCTGCTTTAAATTTTCAACTAAAGAAAAACAGAAAGAATATTTCATAACTCGGCATCATCCACAAAATGGTATGTTTTTCGTGATTCTTTACTTAACTTGTACGGAAATATAATCCATCACAGATTCCCTATCCCTGCATTATCCCTTTTAACCCGATTACGCGGGCTACCAAAAACCCGATTGGCATGATCGAGAAGGTTGATGTTACATTAATTTAGTTGATCGATTGTAACTCAATTTAACTGATATTTGACTCTTACTTTATTTCATAGAAGTATATTACGCACCCTTATTTTTCCATTTTAATATTTCTCTCTCCATTAATCAAAGTTAATTTTTTTTAGAAAAGTAAAAATGTGTTTCTAAAGTAAATAAATATTTTCTAAGTATTCTTCTATTGAAAAAGTAGAAAATTCAACAATTATTTATAACGTAAGTGAATCATTACTCTCGTCACCGATTAATTTAAACATTTAGGGTGTGTTTGGGCCCCCGTTTATGTAAACGGCCGAGTTGGTTATAATACCCAACTAATGTTTGCCCCACCATTTATTATAAACGGTGGTTGTCTAATCCTGCGTGCCCGTTTATCTAAACTTACGTGCTCGTTTATTGAAACCTTACCTATATTACTTTTTGTTACATAACCAGTCCCTCAAACACCGTTTATCATAATCCTTGTTATAATAACTTGCCTCTCAAACACCATTTATAATAACTCACCGTTTATCATAACCCCGTTTATTATAACCAAATCGGTGCTCCAAACGTATCCTTATAGTTCAATTTAAACTAAAAAAAAATCAAACGAGAGTAAACGGACGGTTGTGATCGAAAGCCTCCAACCGGGAATCTGTGGAATGAAGGCATTGCAAAACCCACTAAGAAAAGGAATTTGTATGTGGGTCCAGTTTGTTCTAAGGAATGGAGTGAAGTGACTGCTCCAAATACATTCTTTTTTTGTTTTTTTTTTGTTTCTCAAATTCTATTTAAGCTCATTTTGCATACCATTTCCCCTCAAGTTCTCAAATCCTTTCTTGTTTCTTCTCTGTTTCATTTGGTGGGTTATTGTTGATTTTCTCTTCTGTATTAGAAATGGGGTTCTTTTGATTTGCGTGATCAAGTTTTGATTCATTTCATTTGGGTTTCTATTGCTTTTAACTTTGATTGTTTGGTGTATTTCATATCTCTGGATGATATGTTGCAGTTTGAGGGATGGCTTGGAAATGGATTGCTGTTAGTAGTTACTGAATCACTGATCTAATGTTATATTTGACAATCATTTGTTATTGTTTTTTTTTTTTTTTGAAATTTAAACTTGTTTTCACTCAAATTCTCTGTCAGTTTTTATATTTGAACTTGTGCTATAACTATTTGATTTTTTTTGTTTTTTTGTATTTTGGTTTTGTTTTTAAAAATATAGGTAAAATGTAAGTATTAGAGTAATGAAAATCATTTGCAAAAAATGGTACTTGTAGACTTTCATTTCAAAAATAAAAATTAAACAATTAAATGTTTATCAAATGTAGCTTATTTTTTTCATTTTTTCATTTTGGTTTGATTTTAAAAAATAGATATTAAAAGTAAAAAAAAAAAAAAATTTATGTTGGAATAGTTGTTGTCAGCTTAATTTTCAAAAAGTAAAATCCAAAAATATAATGATTATCAAATGGGTCTAAATTTTTTGTTGAGTGTGTTTGTTTTGTTTGGATTTGGTATATCAACCTAGTTCAAATATATTTGGTTACAGAGGTTTGTTTTCCTAAGGGGAAAACTATGAACTTCCCATTTTTTTTGTTGTCTTTTCAACCTTAATGTAACTTTCTAACTTTGAGTCTTGAATGCTAAAATCTTAAAAGAAGTTATGTACACCTTTTTATCTGTTTCTACATGGTTGAACTTGAATATGTCATTTTCCTAAGCTTTGAAGCTTTCCTTTTGTGCTTGCAGGTTAAAATGAGAAAGAGCCTCTTGTCACTTTTGGTTTCTCTGTTGCTTTTGATATTATATTCCTCAGCAGCATACTCTACTTCTAATGAAGGGTTATTAAGGATTGGACTGAAAAAGATCAAAGTTGATGAAAACAGACGGTTCAAAGCACTGATTGATGCAAAACAAAGGGAGTTTGTAGGATCTTCTGCTGAAAAACATAATCGATGGGGTAATAATCTCGGTGAATCTTCGAACCCTGATATTGTAGGATTAAAGAACTATTTGGATGCTCAATACTATGGAGAGATTGGCATTGGCACTCCACCTCAAAAGTTCACTGTGATTTTTGATACTGGAAGCTCAAACTTGTGGGTGCCATCTTCAAAATGTGTTTTTTCGGTGAGGATTACTGAATTTCTAATCAGTAAAGAAAAATATTGATATTTTGTTTGTAACCAGTAATGTGTTTATTTTGCCTTCATATGCAGGTTGCTTGCTTTTTCCATGCTAGGTATCAATCTAGGCAGTCAAGCACATATAAAAGAAATGGTTTGTTTTTATTCTCTTTAGCCCTGCAATAGTTTGAAATGAAATTTTGTTTACTGCATTTTAGTGGATTTGTGTTTGTTGAATTCATGTGATTTCATTTATCTGCATATTGGATTGATGATCAAGTATAGAAAGTTAATAGTTGGGTTGGGAATGATTGATTGGCTTTTCTGAAGTGAATTATTGTTTGTTATTCGTTCTCGTTCTTAAGGACGATCCGCTGTTTGTTACTGTCGAATGTGGCTATGTAGAGATAAGAATTTTCCCTTCAACAAGATCAACATTTGACAATCTCATATTTCTTTGTAATAGATTTAAAAAATCACTTGTTTTATATCCATTGCCTGAAAACTGTGTACATACGTCACACAGGAACATCTGCTTCTATTCAGTATGGTTCAGGAGCTATTGCTGGCTTCTTTAGTTATGACAATGTTAAAGTCGGGGATCTTGTCGTTCATAAACAGGTAATCCTACCCCTTTTTTCGTTTAACATGTTAGTTTAAGGATCCGATTAACCGTAACTAACAATGACTAATTTCAGCAACTCATTGAGGCAACTACCATGTCTAGTATGACATTCATAGCTGCCAAATTTGATGGAATATTGGGACTTGGATTTCAAGAGATCTCGACTGGTGGCGCTGTTCCAGTCTGGTACGTAAATCGCAACTTTAGTTTAGTTGCTTCTTCATAAAGTTCTTTAAAGCATTCTAATCAAGCTCTTGGATGCCCCTTAGGTACAACATGGTTCAACAAAAGCTTGTCAAGGAACCAGTTTTCTCATTTTGGCTCAACCGCAATGCCGAGGAGGAAGAAGGAGGCGAACTTGTGTTTGGTGGGGTTGATCCTAAGCACTTCAAAGGCCAGCATACATATGTGCCTGTGACACAAAGAGGGTATTGGCAGGTTAGCTCTTGAAATCCTTTCAACGCTGGACATTGCTATATATTGTATACTTCCTCTCATATGGTTCAAATGATTTTTTTTTTCATAGTTCGACATCGGCAATATTTTTATTGGTGGCGAAAAAACTGGTATGTTTCCTTTACTTATCTTGGCTTTGGGTATGATTATCACATTTTGTATAACTTGCTTTTAACATGAGGAGCATGATTTGCAGATTATTGTGCTCGTGGTTGCTCTGCAATTGCAGATTCTGGAACTTCTTTGTTGGCTGGTCCATCTGTACGTAACATATACTTTTAATTTAGCTATTTAATCTGTCATTTATATTTATGAGGGTTCAATTGCGACTAGGTTGATTTAGGAAAATGTAAAAATGTTTGTTTTCTTGAAACTTTTGATCCAATAGCAACCATAACATAATGTAACTGTGTGATCCTTCATGATGAAGATTGGCAACTGTGTTAGCTTATGCATTTTATTAAAACAAATTCCTTCTACTTCGCAGACGATAGTGACATCGATTAATAGAGCCATTGGAGCCATTGCAGTTGATCGTCCAGAATGCAAGGCAATTGTTTCACATGGACAGACTATTATTGATTTGCTTTTAGCCAAGGTAAATCATAACCATTTAGTTTGTTTTTTTAAAAACCGGTAAATCAGAGCTTCGTTCCCGTATACCCGGGGCATAACCATTTAGTTTGTTAACAATGTAATTAGCCTTAACGGCCTGATTAAGGGCTTGTTTTTTCATTCCACTGACAGGCACAGCCAGAGAAGATATGTTCGAAAATTGGGGCGTGCACCTTTGATGGAGCCCATGATGTTAGGTTAGTCTATTAACTGTTTGCACTTTTAAGTTTTATAAGAGATTGGTTTTGTTAACTCACTGTTGGTAATTGAAACCAGTATGAAAATTGAGAGTGTGCTGAATGATAAAGATGGTAGTTTTACGGACGCTATGTGCTCAGCTTGTGAGATGGCGGTTTCATGGATGCAAGATGAGCTGAAGCAGAACAAAACTCGAGAACAGATCATCGATTATGCCAATGAGGTGAACTAGTTCTCTTACCATCTAACTCATCTACAGATTATTCATCTTTAGCTGATTCATGTTTCATGTTTCATGTTTTTGCAGTTGTGCAACCGAGCATTGAACCAAGGAGAAACATTGGTTGACTGTGGACAGATCTCTAAAATGCCCCCAGTCTCCTTCACCATTGGCGACAAAGTTTTTAAGCTTACGGCAGAAGACGTATGATGACTTCCCAAGTCTTTCTTTAACTGAATTTTTGTCACTTGAATAACTTGCTTGTAAAAACATTAGTGTATTTGTGCTGCCTGAAATATCCTTTCCTCCTTGTCATATCAATGTCTCAGCGTCCCGTTAACGCTAATGAATATGCTAATACAAACAAAACGTAGTCTCACATTGGTTAGACAAGAGGTAGATTATGAATATATGAGTGACGAGTGAGGACAATCATCTCCAACAAAGTCACCAGAGTTTGGACAATATCATATCAATGTGTAGATCTGTCTAGAGTCGTCGTGCTTAACCGAGTATCTAATACCTTGTGCATTTAATCTTATTCATTCTAACACCATTGCTTTTGTTCCTACTTGTGAACACAACAGTACATTCTCAAGGTGGGCGAAGGATCTGCAGCTCAATGCATCAGTGGATTCATACCCTTAGACATTCCTCCTCCTCGTGGACCCCTTTGGTATATTTTTCTTAAGACTCATAGTCATGTCTCTTTAAAATGATGTCTTTCTCGATTTACTCGGGTTCGGTTAAATAACATGCTCGATACAGGATATTGGGAGACATCTTCATGGGGCGATACCATACCGTCTTTGATTTTGGCAAAGCGAGAGTCGGATTTGCGGAGGCTGCTTGAAGAATCTGTATGCTGTTGAATGATCACTGTTTGTGTGTTTACATAAGTAATGAGGTTGTTCATAATAAAGAAAGAAAGAAAAAAAGCTCATGTAAATGTTCATGTTCTTTAAAAGTTGTTTTCTGTAATGTTAGTAATTAGGGCTAAGTTTCAGTAAAGACTGTTTTTTTTATCTACTCATTCTTCTTGTCTTTCGTATCACCAACACAAACAATCCAAAACTAAACTTTGACAGATTTGTTAAGACAAGTCCTCCACTCTTGAAAATAGATGGAGAAGACAACCAAAGTTGTTCTTCCTTAAACGCTAAGTATTGGGGAGAACGAAGAGGTTTTATTTCGGAAGTAATTGACAACGAAAGAAATAACCACATTTTTTTTTATTTAACAATATTGGAGGTAGGAGAATTTGAAACCGTAACATCTTGATTACAAGTTCATATAAGATGTTGCTGAAATTCTGCTTTTGTTGGCAAAGTAGTAACTCACCCATCTTATAAAGGATAGTAAGACCTTTATTAACCTGTCATTTCAAAATGGTGTATCTTTGAATTTATTAATCTTGAATCGCTTCTCAATTTCATTTTTTATTGAATTAAATATTCATTTGAGTTCAATGAAATTTGATAATTTGAAGTTTCATCCCAAGAATAATTAGCAATAAGGCAGTCCAGCTATCTTATCAAGGTTATAAGATCAATATGAGATTTTTAACATGTCTTCTCAAAATCATGCTTCTTTGGATTCATCAATCTTGCATCAAATTACAGTTTTTATTTTAATTAAATTGAATATCTTGATAACATACTTAAATAGTACAAGGTTTTATCTAAAAAATAATAGATAATAAAAGAAGTAATCCTCCTATTTGATAAAGATAACGTAAGATCTCATCACTTTTTAAATGTGAGATCCTTGACCCTAAGGGACGGTTCGTTTGACATATTTAGGTAGGATTTAATTTCTAACCATTCATTTTTAACTACTCAATCATTTCTTACTACTTATTTTTAATCATTATTTTCATATCAATCAAAATAACTCATTTTAACCATTCATTTTTAATAATTTCTTTTTTAACTACTAAAAATAACTACTCATTTTAAATCTATACCAAATAAGATTTTGACTCTAACTCCTCTACACAAAAACTGCATATAAACGAGTTTTTTACTACAACTTTTAATTTTTAATTACTCAATATAATTCCTCAATATAACTCCTAAAACTAAATTCTACCTAAATATGTCAAACAATCATTCGCAAGGATGTCTTTTATATATATATATATATATATATATATATATACTTTAATATGGCACCGAATTGGTTGTAACAAAGTTAAATGACATGGTTTCTAAGCATTCATTGAAGTATGAAGAAAAACATAACCAAGTAAAATGAATGGGGACACTTTGATTCAGTGATTCACCGAAAGTTTATAAGAGAAATTGGAGCAGTTGTTTTAAGCAGATAAAGAGGGAAAAGTGATTGCAGCCACTTGAAGAGAAAGCGACGTCATCCTCCTGAGATGCAGACGTAAGCCTTTTCACAGCCATTCAAATGAATGGAACCCACAAACAAAAGCTAATTTACTTAAGAAAAGAGGGCCGCAATTTGTAGCGTTTCAGATAAGGGTCGGTGCTCACATATGGTTAAGAATTTGTGGTTTTCAAAATTAATATCTTTGTAGGGAAAAATAAATTTTTAGTCTACCATCTAATTTTAATTTGGTCTCTATATTTTAAAATTAAATACTTTTAATCCTTAAATTTTGATAATGCTTACTCTTTTTTTGTAGTATAATAATGTTTACTTTTAATTCACGAGATAACAAAATTGTTAGTTACATAATGTAATATTGATTAAAATGATGATTAGACTAAATTTAGACCGTAATATATCAATGAAGTGATTATTCTTATTTTCTTAAATAAAATAAGTATAAAAGTAAACGAAAAGGTTAATAAGGATTAAATACATGAATAAAAATGTTCAATTTTGAAATATTGTGAATAAATTAAAATTGGATCTCAAAGGTAATTTTTTCAAATTTTAAAAATAACAAGCTTAGTCTTGAAAGTTTAAGTTGGAAATAAAATGTCACAAATCATTAGGAAAAAAAAAACTCAATATATAAGAGAAAATCCATCTGAAATGATCAAATTTTAAATGAGTTTAAATTTAAGGGCTAATAAGAAAAAGGAAAATCAAATTTTGGTCCATTTATTTACTTTTAAACTTTAAGCACACAACGGGAAAAAAAATTCAAATTATTGATCAAGAGAACAAAAAGTATATTTTATCCTAAAATTGTTGAAAGTCGATAAGTTTAGAATCTATATTGAAGGACAACAAATTGTGACGATATAATTTTAATTTTGTGTTTGTGAACTTTATTGTAAAAAAATGATAAAATAAATAATAATAAAGAAAAATGGGTAAGAAACTGCGTGGTTTTGGTTGGCATTTAAAAGGATTTAAGAAGATGATACCCTGACGCTGCGTCCACTCCACCACTTTGCCTTTTGTCTTTTGAACTTTTTAACAAACTTTGCCGCCAATTCAAGTAACCTCTTTTCCTTATTTTATGACCCCTAGCTTTATTCTTATTACCTAACCATTCAACATTTTTTTAACTATGAACCATTTCTTTTGCAAGCTTTCAATTTTGTTTTCCCTTTATTTTTAACTATGAGCCTCGAGATAAAATTATTTTAGATTAGATCTCAATTATAGAAATATTTACTTAGACTTACTTGTTTGGGTGGAATTAAATTTTTTAGATCAAGTATTCATTTTAAGCTTGTATTAAGCTCTGAAGTGTGAGTATTCATCTCAAGATTAATTGGGAATAAAGGAAATAGTTCATCTACTTTATAAAAATGTTAAAAACTTCTCACTTTTCTCATGTGAGACAATGTCAGTATTTCCAATAATGACCTTGTCCTACATTGGAAAAAATGAAAATTTATCTTCGTTTTTATAAGATATGCATGCTTTGTACCTTATCACTAATTGATTTTGTGAAAAAATCTAACACTGTCTAACATGATATCACGACGACATTCATGTCCTTTGATTTTTAAGAATAGTTATGCTTTTATCCTTGATTCTTAAGAGTCGTTATGCTTTGTAAAACAAAAACAAGTTAAGACATTGTGATTCCACTACTCTTTCCAACTTTTTTTAATTTTTATTTTGGAATGACAACTCCTTCCTGCTTACCAATGAGTGAGGTTGTGTTGTTAAAGAAGATAAATTGTATAGTTGGTGTGGTCCTACCCTTTTACTTGCGTTTTTAATTTTGAAAAGTTGTCTAATTATTTATTCTAAATTTAGTCCTTATAAACCGTGCCGTAAAAGAATAAACTAAAGTAAGATTAAGAAACTTAATTAATCAGAATTATATACGTAGTCAAAAAGTTAGAAGTTCAAATCTTTGAATTGTAAACTAATAAAATGACATGAGATTAGTTTTATTGTCATATTAATAGTTTGGCAATATGAGCACCAATAATGCACTTGAATCAAAGAAAAGAAGGGGAAAAAAAGGATAGAAATTTGAAAAAGAAAAGATTCTTACAAGAGCATTCAAATTCACGATGGCTAAACAACAAGGAAACTAATTATATGCATCTCTGTTTTAGCCTTTTGGTTGAAATGTTTTGGTGACAATGATTGAATCAGAAATTTATTAGGTGTAAGAGACTAAAAATAAGATTTAGGTTTCATAGATTAGAATAGCATACATAACAAAAAAGGAAATAAATATAAAAAGCCAAGGGATAAGGTGGGTAAGCATAATTGTGTAGTTAGGCTCATCATAATCAATTATTAATGAGAATGAATTAATTTTACAGTTAAAGTTGTATTAACTATTCATAAAGTAAGGGGTCAAAAAAGTCAATCTTTAAATTAAGAATTTAATTTACAACTAAAACATTGTACCCATCATCACCAAAAAAGAAAAAGTTTTTTTTTTGGGAAAGAATATCCTATCCAATGGATAATTCTACAACGAATTATAGTTGAACACGACACCACCATAATCAACGTGATTAAACCACGCGATTAAGCATGTGACACCATGTGGAGATTAGAATTAGCGCGTAAACATCTTCAATTACGTAATGTAAGTTTTTTTTAAATTTTTTTTTTTTTTAATTTATACAACAATGACTCGAACATATTATTTTACTACTCTATAGTAAAATAGTTGGTGGCACATCATTAACTTGGTGTAATTTAATTCAACTTCATAATTTTGAAAATTTATATTTTACTATTATCTTATTTGAGTATTTATATTTTCAAACATTAAATTATAGTTTGAAAATTAGTAATTTCGAAAGAGAATTCACATTCTATATTCTATCTCATATATTATATTTGCAGCACAATTTTTAAAATAATCCATTTCTAGTACATTCATTTATATCATCAACCAATGATAGAACTCCACTGATAGAAACTCAAGCAGTGATAGAATGAGTTTATCATTGATTGATAAAATTCATTCAATGATAGAATTTAATTTGGATTTTCTATTACAGATGAATTAAATTTGATTTTGTGCCATAGATAAAAATATTTTACCTTTTTTTATTATACATGCAAGATTCTCATTTTGAAAAGCTTGTTTTAATTTTCAAATGTCAAGGTTTCAAATATTCACTCTATGGAAATGAAACCCTTTGAAAATTTGCCTCAAAATAGTTATAGATTTCAAAAACCAAAATATAAAAAAAAAAAAAAAAAAAAATTAAGGGCGTATTTGAAGTCATTTAATAGGAGGTTGAGTTATTATATTTCAATCCACGTTTGATCCATCTATTTTACATAATCTTCGTAGTTATTTCACAAAATATATCCCACTTAAGATTTAACCATTTTCTCTTTTGTGTTATAATAAATTGAATTGAAACACCATTTATATTAATCTCTAGTATAACAACGTGCATTTCAAACACTCATTAACACATTCTATATTATACCAATTTGTATTTAAAACACGATCTGTGATAAATCACTAACTACGAACCAAATAGTTAAGAAAGAACTAATTAACCTAAATCAACGCCGTCCAAAAGTTGCCACTATCCTTATACTTTGCCAGTGTTGCAATTGGCTTTGATCAAAAGAAGAACGGCCGCCGCCCATTGGCTACAATGTTAACGACAAAGTCTCTAAAAAGGTCAAGCAAAAGAGAACCGAATAACTTGTTCTTATCAAATTCCAAATTTCAAAAAAAAAATAAAAATAACCCCAATTTGCCAACTCAATTTTACTCATCAAAGAAACCATTTAAAATTAATTGCAAACATTATATTTTTACACTATAAAAAGCCCCCTCTTTTTTCTCATGATCAGATCCATAAACTCCAACCTCTGTTTTCTCAATGGAGTGGAGAAGAGGCAGGACAATCGGCCACGGCTCCTCCGCCGCAGTCTCCGCCGCGACCGATCTCCTGTCCGGCGAAACCCTGGCGGTTAAATCAGTTGAGTTTACCCACTTGGATTTTCTCAAAAGCGAACAGAGGATTCTATCTCAATTGAATTGTCCCCAAGTTATAGCGTATAAGGGATTTGATGTCACATTGGAAAATGGGAATTTGGTTTGCAATCTTTTAATGGAGCTTGCTTCTGGTGGGTCGATTTTGGATGAGATTGACAGGGCTGGTGGCCGATTAGATGAAGCAACGGCTCAATTCTATACTCGAGAGATTTTAACTGGGCTTGAATATGTTCATTCTAGTGGCATTGTGCATTGTGACATTAAGTGTTGTAACATTTTGATCAGTGAGGATGGGATTAAGATTGCGGATTTCGGCTGCGCGCGGCGGGTGGAGGAGGTTTCCGGTGGGAATTTGGCCGGAACGCCGATGTTTATGGCGCCGGAGGTGGCCCGTGGGGAAAAACAGGGGTTTGAAGCTGATGTTTGGGCAGTGGGTTGTATGGTGATTCAGATGGTGACGGGCCGAGCTCCATGGGCCGATGTGTCGGATCCGGTGGCGGCCATTTACAGAATTCGGTCCGGCAATGACTTGCCGGAGATCCCAAGGTTCATGTCGGAACAGGGGAAGGACTTTCTCCGGCGGTGTTTGGTCAGAAACCCAGATGAACGGTGGTCTGTTAGTGAGCTTTTGAAACATTCTTTTGTTCAAGAGCAGAATTCTCGTCCCAAACAGAATTCAAGAACGCCAACAAGCATCTTGGAACATGGATTATGGAACTCGATGGCCGATTTCGAAACAGTTCAAAGTCCAAACAGAGCAGAAATTTACAGAACGCCATTGCAGAGGATTCAGCAATTGATCGAAGTTTCCAAATTTCAGTCTTTTGAAATGCCCAATTGGGAGAGCAATGAAGATTGGATAACAGTGAGAAGCAAAGAAACATTGGATTTGGAATTGCTCTGTTTCTCTGAATCCATGGCAATGGCAACTGAAAATGAAAGTATTAGTAGAAACAGTGATTATTGTAGCAAGAAAAAGGACTTATTTATGTCCTCTGTTAGCAACCAGATTGTAATATTGAACATTATTGATTTTTCTAATAAAGACAAATTATGTATTGTCATTTCTTTGTTTCTAGTTTTTTCATCCAACAGTTCAGTTTATCTTGTATTTTTGAGGTATAATGGAAATGTTTTGAATTGTCAAAATATTGACAAAGGCTACCATGAATCTGAAGTTTATGTTTAATCGGAGAAGAAAATTAGTTGGTACATCATATATGACCTTAATTATACTTGCCTATGCTGCCTAGTTTGAAATTTGAAGTTGATTGAGAGAGTTATAGATCTTACCCATTGGAAAAGAATAATTCAGGGTTTGTTTTCAAAATGTAGCTTAGCAGCAAAGTCAGCCGACAATAATGTTGGTAAACCTTTTCACTGTTGGTAGTTAAAGCCGACAATAATGATTCTCAGGTCCAGCACAAATCGTCCAATTCTGGATCTGGAGGTTTTCTTTAGTTTGCTGCTGTTCTCTGTTTCCACAATGAACAAACCAGGAATATGCTTTTCCATCAAAATGATCCTGTTTTGAGTTAGCAGAGTTAGTTCTGTAAATCACCAGGAATAAACATTAGCTTTCATACAAACAACTTTTTTATTTTTGATAATTGTGAGTGTCTGGAATAGCTTATGCACATCTCAACAATTCTCACGAGACATACCGTCTGACCCTACAACACTTATATGCCAAAAAGGATGTAGAAAATTATTTCTTTGGTAGGTAAACTCCATCTATTGAACACATAGTCATAATATCTTGGATCCTCATTAGACTAATTCATGATGGTTCATACCAATAGCTCTTTAACAGCAAATGTTTATTAACTCTAAGTATACAAGTTTGTTAGGGTTAATTTCATGTTTCAATTTCTATTCTAATGCTTTCAAGGCATTGGATTGATATGTTATGTCCTGAGAATGAGTTTTGCAGAGGCCATGCTCATCATGGTTAAAGCAAAATATTTATATTAAGAGAATCGAAATAGCTACAGAAGAATGACAGATGCCAAGGTGTTTTCTATTACAAACCTGAATTTATCACAATTTTTCTTTTCAGTAGAATTCCACTTGTTTAAGTGTTTTTTTTTTTACCTTCCTACTTTTTATCAGACACAAAATGCTAAGAACCCTATCTTCTCATGCCATTGTGCATATAGAAGTAAACAGCCATCAGCAACCCATCATGGAATATTCCAGATCTTAAATAATATGAAGGGAAATATAAGCACAAAACTTGAAGACGTGAGATTCAGTAAGCAATATGGGTTCCTTAAGAATTCTTCTTGCTTCCCGATCGAGACAATCTGCGGTCCACAGACTGCATCTGGCTCCGAAGGTTTTGGTTTTCCTCGAGTAAACGGTCGTACTCGAGCAGCATTCCTTCAGATTGCTTCCTTAGAGCAACTACATTGGCCTGTGAAGTAGTTACATCCTTTGTCTTTGAGTCAAGTTCCAATTCCAACTGATCGAGTTTTGTCTGCAGGGTAGTCCTTTCTTCCTCCAACACTTTGATCTCCTCCGACTTGCTAACTTTCCCGTCCTCCACCGCTCTGCTCTGCTTTTTGATAGCTTCCATGCCTTTCCTTCGTAGGCGTAACTCTCTCATATAATGATGTAATCTATCAATCATAAGTGCCAGGAATAGAGAGCCCCCTGCAACAAATTGTCCACCTAGTTCAGTAAACCCTTAACATCACCATTTATGTGCAATAGTTGTAGCATTAAGCATTCAAACCCAATAGGTTCCCGTAATATATAATCAGGTTTCATAACCTAAGAAGAGAAACATCTACTGTCTATTTACTAAGTGGTGTGAGAGTTTTGGGGGTGGATTTGATTAGGCTTGTGATGTTTCTATTAACCATGATAAAATTAGGAAGGAACATGTTAACTTATAAGCTGAGAGAAATAAATTAATGCATGTGAGAGTCTTCACACCATTAAAACTCGTAACCTCATGATTAACAGATCACATCATACACCGGTTGAGGTAAGCTCTTGTTGACATCTATATAAATACCTTTGAATCAATGGTTTTCAGAGTCTTCACACTTTTAGATAAAATGCATTCAAATTACAATTTTGAGATCACTTCCCATAAAAAATGAGAAAGGAAATGATTGCCAAACCGGTTAAATTATGGAATAGAAGTTTTGCCCCACTACATCTGTGCCCGTTCCGAAGCCCAAACCCAAAAGACAATAAGAAATTTTACAATTAAGTTGAATCGTGAATAAATAAGAGAATATACTTTGAAGACTCCAACTCTCTCCTTACGCAGCTGCCCCTCCGGGGACTTAAAAAACACATACTTTTTACGAGCTAATCAGACTAATGAAACAGTGACCAAGGTTAAATTAACGCCACAAAATACATCAGCAAATGTACCGTACCGAGCAAAGTTAGTGTTAATTGGCATCTATCCTCGAATTAAAGGTCGCAGTTTCGAATCCTCCATCCCCAAATATTATCTAACTATAAAAATACACAATTCAAATCCGCTTCCAGAATCAAATCAAATCAAATCAAGCGCATCCCAATTCCAAATCCAATCCCTAACCTATTCTCAAACAAAAATCATTTCCAGCAACAACCCACATTCAAAACCCAAAACAAAATTCAGGCAGAGAAAAATCATTAGCGTGAAAAAACCCAAATGGGTCTCAAAATGAAAAGGGCAGGCTTACTTACCCATGAGCGTAGCCTCAAGAAGATGCTTAACCATGAGAACCTGATCGGTGGGGTTAACGGAACCGTCAACGATCCAACGCTTCTGGATCGTGACCATACTATAAACACTGGAAATGAGAACAATAAGAACGGTTCCAGCAACGGTCTTGACCATGATCGGACCGCGGCCGCGCTTGAGGCGATCGACGGCCAAGATCACAAGCTTCCGCAAAGGGGTTTTGAAGGAGAAGAGCAGAATCAGAACCATCTCGGTTAGAATCACAGTGAACAAGAGCTGAATCATTTGGAGAAATGAGGGTTGTGGGATTTGGGATCTAAGATGTGAAAATTGATGGAACCAGAAAAAGGGGATTGGCCAAATTGTGTTGTGGAAGCAATGGAAGGAAGGTGGGTGTAATCACTGAGCAGAAGAATGAACCTTAAGAGAGGTGAAGCATTAAATTATGGATTTTAAAGGAAAAGAAAGAGGAAGGAGGGATGAGTTTCAGAGAAAGAGAGAGAGAAATGTCATGGTCTTCCATGTTCTAATTGATTGATATATGTAATTGTATTTTTTTGTGACTACAATAAGCACAAGTTAAGAAAATTGATAAGAAATTCATTTTTAAATAAGTGATAGCTTCTAATTGTATTTATTATTTATGTCAAGTTAGAATCTTACCTACTAAATTTTCATGCCTAAAAACTTTTTAATTAGAGAAACTTTAAGTCATCCATTAACGTGACCTATCCTTTCATAATTACTAATGTAGTTTAATTTGTATTATATTTTGTTGTTCTTTAATTTTTTTGTCACAAAAAAGATGGATGGTATGTTAGTTTAATTGTTCTATGGTAATAGAGTTCGACAATAAACTCTAGACTCAAAATTTGGAATCTGAATTTTTTCTTATGGGCACCGACATTCCTCTGATTTGAGGACGTTACAACTAGTTTTCATTGCTTCTACGAATGAAAATTATCTCTACAAATCAACACACGTCTTTTCAATATGCTTTACCCTTATTCATATGCATCATAGAAATTATTCCTAAGAAGTCACCCAACCTAAAAACCGCTTAACTATGAAGTTCCTTAAATTGAGTCATCGAAAAGGAATGAGTACCTTGTTTGTAAAGTTAATATTTATTGATATTGGTTCAATTATGTTAATGATTTTCATATAAGTAAAGCATATATGTGAACATATTTTTAAAATTTATAGATAGTGGATAATTTTTGAAAAAGATAATTAACAAAAAATTTCTAAAAGTTGACCAAATTTAATTTATTTTGAAAGTCTACGAAGTAAAATTTAACATTTGAAAGTTCAACGATCAAAATTAAACAAAATTGGAAATCCATGGACCAAAATGAAACAAAGTTGAAAGTCTATTAACTAAAATTAAAATTTTGAAAGTTTAGAGACTAAAATGAAACAAAGTTAAAAGTGTAAGAATCAAAATGATATTTTAACCTTATTATAATTATTGTTGATGATATAATTTTTCTTGGCTTCTACATTTACAATGTTTTTTTTTAAAAAAATTATTAATATTTAAAGGTATGATTTTGAATTCATAACTTTTTAATTATTATGTCATACATCAAACAAGAATAAGGTTAAAGAAGAGATTATATTGAAGAATTAATCATCATAGAGTGGCCTAGTGGTTGAAGAGAGTTTTGAAGTGATTAAGGTGATAGATTCAATCCATGGTGTAATCACCTATCTAGAAATTTATATCAAGAATTTCATTAGAGGAAAATTTGTTATATATATATATATATATATATATATATATTACAAGTTGGAGGAGGACCACAAACTCTATCAAAAGTACTCAACCACCCTTACCTTCCTATAGTAGAGTTATGTTTTTTTGGTTTCTTCTTATATGTTGATTTTAAGAAAATTTTAAAATGTTTATTTGGAAACCATATTATAGGTGGAGTTAATTTACACCAATGAGTGACTTGTTTTTTATTTGAAAAAAAAAAGTAGCTCATTGTCAAAATGAACGTTTAAACAACATATATTCTGTGAGGAAAATATTAAAGGTAGTCCTCCAAACTTGAAGATTGTGTTTATTTGGTTGTAAGCTTTAAAAGATGCAATTTTGTGTGTTTGTGAACTTTTAAAAATATTGATGAGTATTTAAACTTCTGAATTTGTATATAAACAGTTCATTAACCTAATCTAATTTCCTTACACATTTTCTTAATATATACAAGTGAATTTTACATTTGTAAAATTTTAAACTTTCAATTTTGTATCTGGTAAGCTTATAAATTAAAAAGAAATAAAAATAAATAAGCTGAGAATTACACAATTAAAATTGGGAAATAGTAGTAAATGACTACTTTTTAAAAAATATCTAAACTTTTTAAGAATGAGTATCTAAATTAAAAATGAGTGGGATAGATAATTAAAATATCTCCATAATACATTTGATTTTATTTTCTTTTTAAACATATTTATTAATTACAAAACCTAATTAAACGTTCCTTTTATCAAGATTAACACTCTCAAATCTATGAGAGAATATCTTCATACAACTAAGTCATATATTTGTTTTTAATAACTTTCATTTTTTTGTTTAATTTATTTAATATCTTTATTAAATATTTTTTTATTTAACAGCAATGAATTGCCAAATCGTCTTCGATCGTCTTCTCCATGGCAACGGAAATTATCCTTTTATTTCTTTCACACTCACACTTTTTGTTCATGATTTTGATTTTTGGAGATTGGGGATACAATTGCGACCCAAGATATTTCATGAGTCTTGTTGATCTCACTTCCGTTGAGGGGAGGTATTCACAAGTTTTTGTTTGATTTTCACGGATTTCTCCATCAATAAAAGTGACGCCGATTACAATTGCTTTTAATGGAGTTTGGACGACGCGAATGTATATTCAAATTACACAACAAAATGTGTTGACATCGGATCCCCAATATCCCAATTTTTATCCACTTTCACCCCAAGTCTCCCCAAGTGTCAAGCTGAATACAAGCGTGTCTAACCTTTCTCTTTACAAATATAAGGTTGACGGTAACAAAGATAGAGAAGTGCGGGGTTAGTAAATGGTGTGTACACAAACTGATGCGTTCTGCCTGAAATCATGACAATATGTTTTGGTACACATGGTATATAACCAGAAACAAAAGATGCAAAAGCGGTTGAAATCATGACAGTATGTTTTAGTACACATGATATATAACCAAGAACAAAAGTCAAACTGGTGCGTTCTAGCAGTATGTTTTGGTACACATGACATATAACTAGGACTGACTGAAATCATGTCAGTATGTTTCGGTACACATTTGGTACACATGGTATATAACCAGGAACAAAAGACACCTACAACACCAAAGAATTATGCTAAACATGCATTTTTCGCATTCTTGTAAAGACCAAGGTAGAAAAACTTCAAATTCATGAATTAAAATTAAAATTTTGAAAATAAAGAGATCAAAAATCAAAATTTCATTTCTTTTTAATATAACCACGAAAGATGTTAAATTTTAGTTTAAAATAGTATGAATTGGTATAATTTAAATGAAATTATGTACATCCCTATTCAAATAATTTGATCTAGTTGACAACTTTATACATTGTTGTCTTTTTTTTGTGCATCATCAATTGATTTTTACTATTATTTATGACGGAGAGAATTAGTGATCAAAGAGATTTTAAGAGATTTTTATGATGTTTAAGGTGATGAGTTTAATCCATGGTGATCACCTACCTAAAAATTAAATTTTTACGAATTTTCTTGACATTTAAATATTGTAGGGGCGCCAGATTCTCCAACTAAGCTCTTTCGCATATCTTTATTAATCATATTGTAAGTCTTTTTTTCTCCATTTATTTATTGATATACTTAAATTTAGTGGGTAGTCTTGCCTAACGTGATATCGCGTCGAAAAAGTCCTCTTTGAAGACAACGTTAAAAGTATATATATATATATATATATATATATATATATATATATATATATATATATAATTAAATCATAGGAGTGAGAGGATTTTTTAAGTTGATGAATTCAAGTTGATTTTGTTCAAGTTTAAATTTATTTTAAAAAAATGCATCATCGAAATTAGCTAAAAGGTCTTCAACCTGTTTAGATTTGAGATTCTAATTTTTTTGTTAGGCTTATAGTTAAGCGATGGGGTTATTTATTGAGGTAGAAATCAACATTTTAGGACTGAAAATAGGGTAATAAGTTTGAATCCTTGTGAGTTTGTTCGAATTAATTAATTAATCGTTGAATAACAATTTTTTTAAAATGTTAAGATGGTTGAATTAATAAGAGTAAAACTCTTATATACATAAATGGGAAGGGCAACACTACATTTTAGGAGATTCTCTACATTTTAGGATATGACATCATTCATACCATAAAAATATCATTTTATAAAAAATCTATTTTATAAAGTATTATAATTTTTGTGGCTTCATGCCAAATTCCTAAAATATAGACTTTCAATATGTAGGAAAGTTTTGCTCAATTAATAATAGCATATTTCCAATGAAAACAAACTGGTTTGAAAATCCGTGTTTGAGAAGCCATATATGATTTCAAATATACATGCCTATGTATATATGCCTTCCTTTCAAGGCCCATACATTTTGATTTTTAATATGAAGATTTGATAAAGTATGTACACTTTTTTTTTTTAAGAAAATGGTAATTAATGAAGTATTGTAACAAAATAATTATAATTATAATTATAATTAAATTTGAAAATATTTGTATTTATAATCATAAATATAGTCATATTATTAATATATATTTTTATTTTAGTTACAACTATTAGGAGATATGAAGTTCGAACCCGTGACCTCTTAGTTATCGAATGTATAATGTCATTGAGTTATTGCTTTTGTTGGCTCATATTATTAATATTATTTATTATAAATACAATATTTATTATGAAAATTTCAATTTTAATTGGTTAGATTCCCAAGCCAATATTTCTAATTTTAAATTGCACAACTTTTGAACATTAAAAAAAAAGTTGGTTAACTACTTCATATTAATCATTCATTAAACCTTTTGAAAAGAGATTCATTTCAACCTTGAAATTTTTCCATTAAAAAATGTTACATAAATAATAAGCTTGGATAGAAATTTATTCAAGTATTAATTTATTTTGAAAATATGCCTATCATTGCGCCCGTTAGCCACCTTAACTGCCCTACTAAACGTGAGATTCGTAACAAAAAAAAGAAAAAGAAAAAAGGCGATTTAGTTGAAAATCTCAACAAAACGGCCCGTAGAGATTAGGAGAGATTTAAAATGAGATTTACTAAAGTCACCTGCCTGTGAGTTTAACTTATCACACTCTTTTAACTATAAGTACGTTATATTAGGGTACACAAAATAAGCAAAATTAATGAGATTATGGTTGAATTTCTTGAAGAAGGAATCGCTGGAGATGGAGTTCTTGGAGAAGATGATCGAGTTTTTGAAAATCTTCTGGAAGGATTTAAGAAAGGTGAAATTGAGACCTTTGAAGCAGCGGATAAATGTAGGGCTCTCGACTGCTTTCTCGACCAATCAATTTCGAAAATCGAATCCTACCTTCGAAACATAGAGTTGCTCATTGACTTTATAGACACCCGAATCGAAGAACTGGAGTCGTTTCAACTCGGAATTTTGGGTCAAAACATATTAGAAAATAAGAATAACTCTATAATGACCATCATGCGGAGGATGAGAGCTGCTCTGAAATCACTTGAGAAGGATCTTCATGAACTCAAGAAGTTGAAGGATGAAGACTAGATTTCCAATAGAAGTTGTTCCAGAGATAAGGAATAAGGTGTTTGACTATCATTGTTGTTTCAATTCTTGTTCGCTTCTTTTTTGTTTATCATTTTGTTATTTGGGATCTAGAAATTTTAATGTGTTCTACAAAGAATTGGGCTTAACATTTTGTGTAATCACACTCCCCTAATTTCCATTAAAATCACTCTCTTTCAAAGAAAGTGGATTATATATGAGCGTGTCATGATCCAGATCTCTTTGTAGTTTTCGTGGTGGTGGCGGAAATGGAGTTTTTGGGTCGGAGGACGGTGGTGATATGGTGGTTTCCGGTGGAGGATTTGTTTGTGATTCCACTCGAATAAGTAACCAGCGAAATAAAGTGAAATTGAAGGTGTTTACAAATTAATGTCACGGGTGAATCTCGAACAAAAAACTTTGAGAGGAGCAAATTTTCAAACAAGGTACATAAAATAGGTTTGATGATAGTGACAATAGAGAATGTGGAAATTATTCTAATTAAGTCCCCAAGGGGGCTCCTTAATAAGGGAAGAATTGGAGTCTTCAAAGTAGAGGACTTTTCATTGGTCTTTTGGGTCTAGGCGTGTTTTTGACCATCCTGTCTTCTCATTTTTGGGGGATAACGATCTCAAATTGTATAATTTGAATACTATTTATATAATAGTGTGAAGACTGATTCAAAGATATATTTATACAAAATGGCAACCAAAACTGACCTCAACTAGTATATAATGTATGGTTTAACAAATAAGAAGTTACAAGTTCTAATGGCATGAGACTCTTGAAATGCATTAATATCTTTCCCTCAACTTATAAATTAACATGTTTCTTCCTACTTTTATCATGATTAATAGAAACATCACAAGCCTCACACCAAACTCTCACACTAAACTCTCACACCAATGCATGTGTCATGCACACATGAAATTGATATTCCTTACTTTTCATGACTTTTTTCAAATTACACACCAAATTTGATCAAAAGTTTTTTTTCCAAAATATTTGTAAAATGTATAAATTACAAATATTTATCTATCGCTCTAAAGTCCCATTTTGTTGATATTTGATGCAGCTATAAATCTAATTGATTTAAAGAAAATTAAAAAAAAAAAAAAACAAACAAAAAACTCAAAAGTTATAACTAGAATAGATGCAGAGAAAATTTATAATGTACACACATCAATTTTATTTTAAAAAAGGTGATTACTACTTTTGCAATCAAGTAGTGTGTATGGGACAAATCAATTTCTAGGTTAATCATCGATTTTACAAAATCAAAGACCTACTACATACAATTTTTTTTTTTAAATACTATCACATACAATAAAAATAATGAGATTTGCAACTCAATTATCATTAATAGTTAAAAAAAGGTGAGTAAATTATAAATTTTGTCCCTATAATATCAAGAAAAGAATTTAAATGAATTCAGTTAAAAAAAAGAAAAAGAAAAAGTAAATTACTGTTAAAAAAGTGTTTATTTTGTTCTTAAATGAATTTAATTTATAATTAAAAATAAGTAAAAGAAAAAGTAAACAAAAAAGATATAAAATATTAAAACTCAGCATTATTGAAATGCATTAAAAATATTTGATTTAAAAAATATATGAATCAAATCAAGGTTACACTAAAATTTTAGAGGTTAAAAGTGTAATTTTTTTTCTTCATTATTTTCATTATTTTTTATTTTATTGACAAGTATTTGATTTTCTTTTTTGTATTGTATTGGCCGCAACAAAAAAGGAGGTCGTATTTTGCATTGCATGTGTTTTAACCGTTGATTTGTTCTTTTTTGGCATGATCGAACCGCGGCCGCGCTTGAGGCGATCGACGGCCAAGATCACAAGCTTCCGCACAGCTTGATTGGTCTTCCATGTTCTAGTTAAATTGATATTTGTCTAACAAAATGACAAATTGTATTTAGGAAAAAATAATCTAAGTTTCAAATTTTGAAGTTTTTATTTTGACATTTAAATAATGTTTACGTACGTTTGGTGTGTTTTTTATATTTAAATTTTATACTTATTTTCTTTTAAAAAGTAAATTTACATCCAAACTAAAACAATCTTTTATCCTGTAAAAAAAAATCTTTTATTAATATATTAAAATTTAAAATTAATATAATTATCATTTGAGTTAATATTATTTTTCTCTAATTGATTTTAAAAAAACTTTATTCTATATAATTAACAGTTTTATTATTTCATTAATTAAAAATGAGTATTATTAAAACTTGAAAGACAAAAGTGTTTAATTTTAAAATGATAAAATTGAAACTAAACTTTAAATCTAACCACTAAAAATAATTTTTTTCTTATATTTATTATTTGCATAAAATTAGAATTGCTTTCTACAAAAAAAAAAAAAAAGAATATAATTAGGGTGTACCAAGTAAAAAGTTACATATTGCTAAGAAGACAGAATTGAGTGTATTTTTATAATTAAGAAGTCATTAAATTTGAATCTCCAAAACATTAAATTTCAAAAAAAAAGTCTCCCAAATATGATTAAACTAAAAAAAATGAATCTCATTTACAAATGATGTTGAATAAAAAATTATTTTCTATAAATTTTTCGTTCTCCATTGATAAATTTTTGAATTTTTTGGGTATTTGTTTTTCACTTTTTATTTTTTTTTATTTTGTATTCTCCGTAACATTTTTTTTAATATCATGGATTTACAAAACACAAAATTTAAAATTTAAAATTTGATAAACATAAAATTCATTTCTACTTATAATATGTTAAGAATTTTTTTAAAAATTGATTATGTAAATGAATTATTATATACAAATTTGAAAATTTAAATACTTATTAAATATTTTTAAAGTTAATAAACAAAATTGCTTCTTATAAAGTTCACGCCCAAATAAACCTAATCTTCATGTTTGGAGGACGAGGGCAATATTTTCCTAACAAAAATGTATATTATTTACGTTCAATTTTGACACTACTTTTTTATGTTTAGATAAAAACAGCACATTGGTGTAAATTAACTCCAGTTCCAAATCAAGAATGTAAAATTTTCTTAAAATCAACATTGTAATTTATAGAAGGGAGATCAACAAAAATCATAATTTCAATGGTTTGATGATGTATAACAGTCCCCATTTGATACCCTTTGGTTTTTTATTTTTTGCTTTTTGAAATTGAAGTTTACTTTTACTCAAATCTTTTACAAATCTGTTCCATCTTTCTTATATATAATAACCTTGGTTTTTTTATTTTTTGCTGTTTGAAATTTAAGTTTAGTTTTACTCAAATCTCCTACAAATCTGTTCATCTTTCTTATAATACGTCAAACTTTTTACACCAAATTTTAAAACACACAAATAAATTTTTTGAAGCTACTTTTTTTTGTTTCTAAATTTTTATTTGGTTTCTAAAAATATAGGTAAGATGTAGACATCTAAGTAAGAAAAAAGTATATAATAAATTAGATGTTAGTAGGCTTAAATTTCAAAAACAAAAGACTAAAAACAAAATTATTATCAAATGATGTCTTAATAATTAAAGATTAAGAGTTCAATATTATGTATGATTAAATTCTAAAACAAAACATTGTAGGAAGTGAAAGAGAAAGATAAATTATACCATCAATAATTACAATAAATATCTTAAAATGTTAAAATAACATACTGATCGTTGGCTGTTTATTTGACATATATTTAAGTAGAATTTAGAGGGAGGATTTATTAACTCCTCTTTGTAAGTTTTTTCGTAAATCTTTCGTAGAGAGATAATCTTTAAGAGTTCATAAGTTTTTTCATATTCGTAATTTCTCGATCATATATTTTGATATTGTTGGTATTTGTTTTCAATTGTTTCCTCAATATTATGCTAAATTACATGTTTAGGTTTAATTTATAAACTTCTCTATTTGTGTATAATAAGCACGATGTTGAGTTGCTCTGAGTACTTATACTGAGAAAATTTAAAGGCTCATATTCTACTTTGTATTGAAAATATTAAGTTTACATAATAATGTTTTTAAAATTTTATTCTATATTCACTAAAAAATTTATTATTATATTGTATAGGTACTTTGTCTAGACAATGATCATTTGCATCAACAATTCTTGTCCAAATTGTATATTTTTGTTCCATACTTTTATGAATCACTTAGGGTAATTTATAACTCTTATATATAAACTACCTTGTATAAGAACATGTCGTAGACTAACTTGTATTATGATCAATGAAATTTGTTTGGTTGTGACATTATTTTTTAAATGCACAATTATTTATTTGAATGGATATGTTTTATTATATTTTCAATGAATCAAATGAATAAATAAATGGAATATAACCAAATTTAAATGTTAAAAATAGTCACGATATACTTTTTATGACAATTTTAAACTATCATAAATTATGAAGCACAACAATAAGAATTGTTATGAAACTTAATTTATGACAGCTTTAAACTATTGAAAAATAAACAAATGACTATCACGATAATCATGTTATCCATTCTATGACATTTTTAAATATCAAGAAATAGAAATCGTGACAATTTAAGATTTAATTTTATTTAGAAAAATAACTCTATGTTATGACATTTTAAAATTGTGATGATAATAAAACCTAAATTTAAAAAATAACTTAATTTATGATAATTATAAAAGATGATAGATAGATATTGTTTATGACAATTTTAAAATGTTAAATTTATAAGTGAAGAAGGCAGTAAACCCAAGCGTAGGACAGAAATGGAGGAATGGTGAAGAAATGGGAGATGAAAATGGAGGATTGAGCGAATGGGTGGGATTCAACGAAGAGGATTTGGGGTTCTGGATAGAAGGGGAGGAATCCGGATCCAAGGAAGATACGGTTGCTGAAAAACGGATGGTTCTTCAAGGAATAGTAAGAGTTCATGATCGAATGGAAGAAGTTGTTGAAGAAATGGGAAAAAATTGAAGAATGCGTTTGGAGTACTTATTAAAGCAGCTAGAGTTATTCTTGGACAAATGGGAGGGATTCTTGAAGGAATGCAAGTTCCAGACAAAGGTAATTATGATTGGATTTTACCTACGTCGGTCCTTGGTCGAGTTTGATTTTACCTTGAAATATAATTACAAGAAAGCATGCCAATTTCTAGCAATGTCATCAATAGAATAATTGACAAAAAACTTAGATCTAGAACACCAAGAAGCAGCCAACAAAATAATATTTTCCCATGTTTGCCTAGGTGCTTTGTAAATATGGTTGTTGTCAAAGATTCTTGCATTTCTTTCTTGCCATAACCACCAAAGAACAGCCACTCTAATATTTGTGATAAATTCCACCTTCTTAGAACTAGGTTGCAAACAAAAATAACCATACAAGAGGTGTTCGATACCTTGGAAGTTGTTGTAATCATATAGACAAACATTAGGCAAAAAATTCCAAATTTCAGCAGTATAGGGGCAATAAACAAAGAGATGGATCAATGATTCAGAGTTAGTAGTACATAAAGTGCAACAAGTGGGACCCATATTATTTTGAGGTTGTCTTTTCTGCATAGTTTCGTTAGTATTTAACCCTTGAGTCAGGCGTCCATATCACTTCGTCGTCCTCCTCGACATCATCTTGCATACGGGGACGAGGCCAATGCTTTGAAATCTCAAACCACCTTTCACTTTCTTGCTGAAGTAAAGGTCGAAAAAGGAAACAAGTCCATTGATCAAAAGCAGGCAGCCAAACATCTTTAACCACAACATTGCGATTAGAACTAAGAGCCAGAAAACGGGAAAATAACATGCCAATTCTAAAATCACTGACCCATTTATCAAACCAAAATTTCACATGATTACCATTGTTAACATGATATCTGATCAAACTATCTATGTGATCGGCACTTTTAATGATCGACATTTAAGAAAATTTTAAATTCTTTATTTGGAAACCTATTATAGGTGGAGTTAATTTACACCAATGTGTTAGTTTGTATCCGAACAAAAAAAAGTAGCTTATCGTCAAAATGATTGTGTTTATTTGGTTGAGAGCTTTAAAAATGTAATTTTGTGCTTCGTGAACTTTAGAAATATTGAGTTTTTTTTAGTACAGAAATATTAAGTATTTAAACTTCTAAATTTGTATATAGCAGTTCATTTACATAATCAAAATTTTCAAAATTAATAATAATAATAATAATAATAAAGCATAATCAACTTTTTCGTATAAATTCCTCAAAAAAAAAAAAAAAAAACCTTATAAATCTTCTCAATATATACAAGTAAATTTTACTTTTATAAAATGAGAAATTTACTCACTAATCAAATTCAGAAATTAATTATAAATATAATTGTTTAAAAAAGAATAACAATTGTAGTTATATGTATTAATAATAATAATGTATTAACGTTATATAATAGTGTATTGATAATATATAATATCGTATTAATAATAAATAATATTGTATTAATGAATATTAATAATATTTTATACATACGTATTTATGATTATGTATGCAATTTTTAAAATTTATAATTATTTAGATAAAAAAAATATCCACTACAATTTTCCTTATAAAATTTTAAACTTTCAATTTTGTATCTAATAAGCTTACGAATTAAAAAGAAAATAGAAACGAATAAATTAAAAATTACACCATTTAATTTTGATTTTTGAAATTGTAGAGATCAAAATACAATAAATTTCAAAACTCATAAATTAAAATTGAATTTTTGAATGGGGATAGAACAAAATAAATAAAATTCAAAGTTGAAAGATTAAAATAATATTTTATCTTCATTATTATTAATTTAGTAGATTTTTTTTTTGAATACATATCAAGGGATTATTAATTTAGTAGATGAACTCATAATCTCTTAATTATAAACATATATTTATTTGAGTAAAACTTTTGTTGATATCAATTTCATTTCCTTTTAATATAACTACGCTATATTAGAACTTTCCAAGCTAATGTTGATCCATACGAAACCCGAGATGTTATTGAGTGTCGGGAACAAAAAGGGGTGGAAAATGTTTTTGAATCTCCATCTAAGGATGACATGGAGATGTTTTGTCCAAGTGAAATCTCCATCTAAGGATGACATGGAACTTTTTGTTTTTATTTGGGAGGTCAACCTTGAGAAAGGTAGTGAAAATGGTTGATTTTGTCTGTCTCTTTATCTTGGTTCATTTTTTTGAAGTATATTCATTATCTTTCATCTTTTAAGATCTAAAAACTTAATCTAGGTTTCAAACTTATTGAACATATATTTTTCGAATTAGTCATTCTTGTGCTACGTTTTTTTTAATTACAGTTTAGGTTTGCTTTTTGTAGTTCTAGATGAGGTAAGGTATTTTAAATTATCAAGGGTTGACCTAGTGGTCAAACAAGAGAGTCTTGAAAAATTAAGAGGTTACGTGTACATTCATGTTTTCCACCCACCTAAGAATTTTTTTTTTTTTAAATGAATTTTTATGATAACAAAATGTAGTAGAATTAGACGATCCTTTGTAAATAAAAATCTATGTTTCAGATGATTTGATATTTTCAAGGAGGCAGGCAAAGATTTTGATCACATTTTTTTTCACTCACTTCTTTAACTTTGTAATTTCTCTGTGTTGTGCAACATTTTTATTTCCAAATACTTTTAAGTTGGTTCTCAGTTGACTTCTTGTAGTATGTTGCAGGAACTTTTGTAGTTTCATTGGATTATGAACAATTGTTACTTTTTGGAATGTTGGCTACTTGCCATTTTTTTTATGAAAATGTAGAGAAGAATGGGGAATTTTGAAGATCTGGCTAATGATTATGAGCTTTGGAATAGACGAAGGCAATAGTCCTCTTGTGAATTTTTGTTACTAAATATGTAAGAAGTGATCATTTTGGGTTTTTGGACAATTTGAGGTTCTGCAAGGTGGTTGTTATTTTGTTTTTAGTCAGGGTTGGTTGTTAGTTTAATATAGTTTTAAATAACATGTCATTGTCAATATAATGCTTTGAATGTTGTAACAGTGAGTTTTATATGCAAGTTCTATCCTCAAGCTTTGTGTTAAGGATTTTTTTAATGACTATAGTTTGTCCCTGATTGCATAACAGTGAGTCCATAGTCTACTTTAATGCATTGGTTTCTTAACTTCTCCTTTGAGATTTATCCTCCATTTTGTAAAATTTTCAATATGAATCCTATTGTTTGAACTAATGACTACTAACTCTACACACAATTTTTTGTGTTAAGAAAAATTGAAAAATGAATCCACATTTCATTTTTTTAAAAGTGTCATAAAAGATGTAAAAAAGCGCATTTCATAATAGAGAACAAGACTTCTAAAGGCTGAGCAGACACACAATTTCTTAAAAGATAGAACTTTATAACAAGTCTGACTTCAATAATTTATAACCAACTAACTGTTGGATTTTTATTCACATTGTGAAGGCCCATCAAATAAAGCCCATTAGAGCTAAGTGTTTTAAAGTGCATTTTGTCACTTTGGTAGAAAGAATACACAAGAACACACAACAAAGGGAGAGCTGGAAATCAGCAGCCAGAGAGAGAAACAACCTAGAGAGAGAAAGTAAATAGAAAGGAAAAGAGGTTTCGGTAATTTGGCGTTTTCGAGCGATTGCACCGTTGGATCGAGCTGAAATTTGGACAGCGTGTTCTTGACACAAGGGTCTTCAATCTGAACGGTGGAGATCGGGTTTGGAGCTTTCTACAGCCAGATTCCAGTGGCGATTCGGTTCCACATTTTTGTGAGATCTTTCTATTTATCTCTCTTGATTTGTGCTGTTTGTTGCCAAGATTAGTTTATCTTGAGTTGTTATGTGTTGTATACCTCTAGTTGTAACTAGAGAGAACTTGTTGTAGCCCATTATCGATTATAGTGGAGATTCGACTTCGGTCCGTGGTTTTTTACTCCTCGCCTTGAGGAGGTTTTTCCACGTTAAAAATCGTTGTGTTGTGCTTGATATTTCTACCATACTATATGCTTGCTGATTTTTCATTAGGAACATAAGAGAGGGAATAATTGATCCATATTAGAATAGTGTTTATTCCCAACAAGTGGTATCATAGCTCCGAGGTTGAGTTTATTTAGAGGCCTTGTGTTAAATATGGAAAAGAGTCATAGTGGTGGTAGAATGGTTCTTTTGAATGGATCAAATTATCAAGTTTGGAAAAGAAAAATGGAAGATATTTTATATGTCAATGATTTATATCTTCCCGTATTTTCACTAGAGAAGCCGGCTGATAAAACCGATTTAGAATGGGAAATATGTCATAGGAAAGTATGTGGCATGATTAGACTTTGGGTCGAAGAGAATATTCTAAATCATATTGGTGAAGAAAATCATGCACGGTCTATGTGGAACAAGCTTGAGTCTTTGTATGCCCTGAAAAGCGGTAATAGTAAATTGTATTTGATTAAGCAAATGATGGCTTTAAAGTATCAAGAAGGAACGTCTATGTTAGATCACTTGAATACATTCCAAGGTATTATTAATCGATTATTTGGAATGAGTATCAAGTTTGATGAGGAGATACATGGGTTATGGCTTCTTGGTTCATTACTAGATTCATGGGAGACTTTTAGAACTTCCTTGTCGAACTCAGCCCCGAATGGTGTACTAAGTATGGACTTGGTAAAAAGCAGTGTATGTAACGAAGAGATGAGAAGAAAGTCACGGTGGTTCTTCTTCACGATCGATGTACTTATTCTTGAAAGAAAGGGGAGAGATACGAGCAAATGTCCGAAAAAGCAGAGATGGAAGTAAGAGCAAAAGTGGCGGTTTTCTAATGTTGATTGTTTCCATTGTGGCTTGAAAGGTCATATAAAGAAGCATTGCGTAAAATCAAGAGAGAAAGTAAAGTCGATAAAGGTAAAGAAAAAGTGATGATGATGATGCGGACCGAATTATCGCAGACCCACCGAAGAATTCTTCGTTATATTCGACGGTGATAGTGTAAACCTTGCTCTGAGCAGAGCGGTTGGGTGATTGGCGGTGGTGCCTCAATTCATGCTACATCTAGGAAGGAATTCTTCACATCCTACACATCTGGTGATTATGGTAGTGTTAGGATGGGTAATGATGGATTAGCAAAAGCAATTGGCATAAGAGATGTGCATTTGGAGACCAAGAATGGTACTACCTTAATTTTGAAAAATGTGAAGCACATCCCTGATATTCGCATGAATTTAATCTCCACAGGTAAGCTAGATGATGAAGGTTTTTGTAATACCTTCTGTAATGGTACATGGAAGCTTACTAAAGGCTCAATGGTGGTAGCAAAGGGGGAGAAGTGTTCTTCATTGTACTTTATGCAGGCAAAGACTACTGATTGTGATATCAATGCAGTGGACAGTGAACAGTGTTGAGCTTTGGCATAAAAGACTCAGTCATATCAGCGAAAAGGGTTTGATGATTCTAGCCAAGAAAAATCATCTTTCTGGGGTAAAGAATGTGTCCTTGAAGAGATGTGAGCATTGTTTAGCGGGAAAGCAAACAAGAGTTTCTTTTAAAGCATCCCAACCTTTAAGAAGACCAAAAGTACTTGACATAGTATATTCTGATGTGTGTGGTCCGATGAAATCAAAAACACTTGGAGGTGCGTCCTACTTTGTGACGTTTATAGATGATCACTCAAGAAAAACTTGGGTTTATACCTTGAAGTCCAAAGATCAGGTGTTGCAAGTGTTTAAACAGTTTCATGCCCTTGTTGAAAGAGAAACTGGTAAAAAGTTGAAGTGCATCAGGACCGATAATGGAGGAGAGTATATTGGACCTTTTGATGAGTATTGCAGAAATCATGGTATTCGACATCAAAAGACGCCTCCTAAGACTCCTCAGCTAAATGGGTTGGCTGAGAGAATGAATAGGACATTGGTGGAAAAGAGTGAGATGTTTGCTTTCATGATCCTGATTAGCCAAAATGTTTTGGGGTGAAGCATTGAATACTGATTGTACATGTTACGAATCTCACACCATGTGTTCCTTTGGGAAATGAAGTCCCTAACAGAATTTGGTCAAAAAGGACATATCTTATAGTCATCTTAGCGTCTTTGGTTGTAAAGCTTTCGTTCATGTTCCTAAAGATGAGAGATCGAAGCTTGATGCAAAGACAAGACCATGTGTATTCCTCGGCTATGGTCAAGATGAGTTTGGCTCTGAGTTGTATGATCCAAGTGAAGAAAAAGCTTATTAGAAGTCGAGATGTTGTGTTTGTTGAAGACCAAACCTTACAAGACATTAATAAAAGCGATGAAAGCAGTCGGAGATTAGTGATGATCGATTGACTTAGATACAGTTCCTTTGGCACAACCTTCTACACGCATTGAGAATGAAATTCATAATGATCGGTTTGTTAATTCGGATGAGATAGAAGGTGATGAACATGTTGAGGTAGATGATGATATTCAGGAACAATTGTCGAAAAGTGAAGTTCCTATAGATGTTCCACTCGGAAGGTCTATCGAGAGAGATCGTCGTCATCAACATGATATTCTGGCTGATGAATATGTTATTTATTGACGGGGAGAATCTCGAGAGTTATGAAGAGGCTATAGAAGATGAGCACAAAAGAGAGTGGATTGATGCAATGAAAGATGAGATGAAATCTTTACATGAGAACCACACTTTTGAGCTTGTTAAATTGCCTAAAGGGAAAACCGCACTGAAAAATAAGTGGGTTTATCGAGTGAAACAACAAGAAAGCACCTCAAGACCGCGTTATAAAGCGAGACTAGTTGTTAAAGGGTTTAGTCAGAAAAAAGGTATTGACTTTGATGAAATTTTTGCTCCAGTTGTTAAGATGTCTTCGATTCGAGTTGTTATGGGTTTGGCAGCTAGCCTTGACTTAGAAGTTGAGCGGATGGATGTTAAGATCGCATTTCTTCATGGAGACTTAGATAAAGAAATCTATATGGAACAACCTGAGGGTTTTGAAGAGAAAGGCAAAGAGAAACTTGTGTGCAAGTTGAAGAAAAGCCTTTATGGATTGAAACAAGCACCGAGGCAATGGTACAAGAAGTTTGAGTCAGTTATGGGGGAGCAAGGCTACAAAAAGACTACTTCTGACCATTGTGTCTTTGTACAAAAATTTTCTAATGATGATTTTGTGATACTATTGCTTTATGTTGATGACATTTTGATTGTTGGCGGGAATGTTTCTAGAATTGTGAGTTGAAGAAAGCAGTTGAGCAAATCCTTTGCCATGAAGGATTTGGGACCAAAGAAAGAAGATTCTTGGAATTCGAATAGTTCGAGATAGAGCATCCAAGAGGTTATATATGTCACAGGAGCAATACATAGAGAAAGTGCTTGAAAGATTTAACATGGACAAAGCTAAAGTTGTTAGCTCCCCTCTTTCCAGTCATTTCAAACTGAGTAACAAACAGAGTCCTTCTAATGATAAAGAGAAGAAAGAAATGAGGAAAGTCCCATATGCTTCAGCAGTTGGGAGTTTGATGTATGCCATGGTGAGTACTAGACACGATATTGCTCATGCTGTTGGAGTTGTTAGTCGATTTGTGTCCAATCCAGGAAAACAGCATTGGAAGGCAGTCAAGTGCATCATGAGATATTTGAGAGGCACTTCCGGTTTGAAGCTCACATTTGGAAGTGGAAAGCCCTTGCTTACATGTGAGCTATCTTGATTCGAGATATGGCAGGAGATCTAGATAACCGACGGTCTACCGGGTTATTTGATGACGTTTTGCGGTGTGGTGCGATGTCTTGGCAGTCAAGACTATAGAAGTGCGTTGCACTTTCTACTACAGAAGCAGAATATATAGCTGCAGCAGAAGCGTGCAAAGAGATGTTGTGGATGAAGCAGTTTATACATGAGCTTGGCTTCAAGCAACAACGGTATGTGATATTCTGTGACAACCAGAGTGCTAGTCATCTTGGTAAGAACTCTACATTTCATTCCAGAACTAAACATATAGATGTGAGGTATCACTGGATGAGAGATGCATTGAATGATGGCTTGTTTGAGCTTGAGAAGGTACATACAGATCATAATGGGTCTGATATGCTGACTAAGAATCTACCAAGAGAGAAGCTTCAGTTTTGTCGTTCCGCTGCGGGAATGGCAAGTTCCTCCACACAGTAAATAGGGGGAGATTTGTTGGGTTTTTATTCACATTGTGAAGGCCCATCAAATAAAGCCCATTAGGGCTAAGTGTTTTAAAGTGCATTTTGTCACTTTGGTAGAAAGAATACACAAGAACACACAACAAAGGGAGAGCTGGAAATCAGCAGCCAGAGAGAGAAACAACCTAGAGAGAGAAAGTAAATAGAGAGGAAAAGAGGTTTCGGTAATTTGGCGTTTTCGAGCGATTGCACCGTTGGATCGAGCTGAAATTTGGACAGCGTGTTCTTGACACGAGGGTCTTCAATCTGAACGGTGGAGATCGGGTTTGGAGCTTTCTACAGCCAGATTCCAGTGGCGATTCGGTTCCACATTTTTGTGAGATCTTTCTATTTATCTCTCTTGATTTGTGCTGTTTGTTGCCAAGATTAGTTTATCTTGAGTTGTTATGTGTTGTATACCTCTAGTTGTAACTAGAGAGAACTTGTTGTAGCCCATTATCGATTATAGTGGAGATTCGACTTCGGTCCGTGGTTTTTTACTCCTCGCCTTGAGGAGGTTTTTCCACGTTAAAAATCGTTGTGTTGTGCTTGATATTTCTACCATACTATATGCTTGCTGATTTTTCATTAGGAACATAAGAGAGGGAATAATTGATCCATATTAGAATAGTGTTTATTCCCAACACTAACACCATTCACTAAAAATATGGTTATGGGAAATGGGAATTTAGAGTTTGTTCATTGTACTTTCAATAAAAAAAACTTTAAATTGGTCTCTATTCTCTTTATTTGATTGTGGATATGTTGGGTAACAAGTTTAAAATTTCCTTTTTCATTATCTTTTCCTTTTCTACTCAAAGGTTGTATTCTAATACGATATCTTAAACTCTATATTTTCATCACCATAATGACACATTCTCATCGGTTCTTATCTTGCTCTTGTTTCTATTATTTTTTTTTTTTTTTTAGTAATTGGGAATAGTTCTAATAGTTATACACTAAGGTCAATGGGAGGTCTCCTCATTTGTAGGGTTCTCTTCTGAGATGGTGCCCTTTGAGTAACCCAATATTTGATTCAAGTTCTAATTTAATTTTATTGTATTAAATAACAGTTTGAGTTTAATAAGCTATGATACTGTCATTCAAGAATCAAGATAAGTACGTATTTTTCTTTTCATTCTTTTTTTAGTTGGAAGCAAGATAAAAGCTAAGTCAACTAATCATACGTACTAAAGTGCCTTCATTGTGTCTATACAAATACTTCATCATTTTGTTTATCAATGATATAGAGGATGTGCTTAGCTTGGTTACTCTTGTTTCGAGAGATTCTTGTGGCATTTTGTTGTTTTACTGTGTTCCATGACTTTGTTTCTTGAAGTAAAAAAAACTTTGCTATTAATATCATTTGGAAGTGCTTCATTGTGTTCATTTCATTTAACTCTCTGCTTCAAGTCTCAATGAATTCCCATTACTTTATATATATATATATATATATATGTATCTTGATTTAAATACTTCATACAAATGAGGGAAAAAACCTAAAAGTCATGAATGCAATTTTTTTAATCTGTTTTAGAATTATACAATGGAAAAGTCATGGATGAAGAAGAATATGTTGTTTAAAGAATATGATTTAGGAAACGTTTATTGAATTTGGTTTACAACATGGTAATGATTCCATACAATTCGTTGTTCGTGTTTAGAATGTAGGAACCACATATCCAATGATGTTGCAACACTTAGGTATCTTTTTTTTTTGGATAAGAAACAATTTCATTGATAATATGAAATTACAAAGGAGCTGGTATCTCAAAAAAAAAAAATTTACAAAGGAGTTGGGGTTACTAGCTTACAAAAGTGTGTATTTAAATTACAAACACTTGTATGCTTAAGGGATTGACCAAAAGTTATACAGTATGATTTTGGCATGATTTTTTTTTTTTTGAGATTACAACAATTGAGGGTGGGGGGACTCGAATCTAAGAATTCTAGTCATTGAGCATACACTAGTGTCACTGAGCAACTACTCATGTTGGCATATGAAAGTAAGATTTGAATTGAGTAATTCAAACTTTTCAAAAATAATGTCTTTTATTAGTGAACATTTACCTCAAAATAATGAAATGTCCGTTTCGATGTACGAAGCAAAAAAAAAAGGAAAAAAAAACTCTAAGTGCTTTAGGGTTGAGTTACAAAAAATAGATGCATGTCTAAACGATTGTTGCTTGTACAAAAGTATGAACATTTGAATGAATGTCATAAATGTAGTCTACCAAGATGAAAAATGCATAAGAATACAATGAAATTGAAGAAAGGAGTTCGTGCGAAACAACTATAATATTTTCCTATCATTCCAAGATTACTTAGGATGTACAGGAGCGTTGAACATGCAAAAAATTTGGTGGCATGTAATTACTCCTTCAAGTTGGTGGCTCTTTTCATTTTGATTGAAATGAATATCATATTAATAAACTCTTATATCAAGCATATTATTAGATAGGATAAACATTTATATCAAAATCAATTTTTGAGAATCCACATCCAAAATAGAGGAACCTCTAACACAACCGGTAGTTGCAAAATAATATTTAAAAAAGCGAATATATTAAAAAAAGGTAATTTATCTTAATGTAACTTTCCATTTTGTCTTTTTTTCACTTTTCAACCTTAATGTAACTGTCTAACTTTTGAGTCTGGAATGCTAAAAGCTTAAAAGCAGTTAAGAACATCTTTTTTTCTGTTTCTTTGTGGTTGAATTTGAATATGTATTTTCCTGAGCTTTGAAGGCTTACTTTTGTGCTTGCGGGTTAAAATGAGAAAGTGCTTCTGGCCACTTTTGGTTTCTCTGTTGCTTTTGATATTAAGGATTGGACTGAAAAAGATCTAATTTGATGAAAACAGACTGTTCAAAGCACAGATTGATTCAAACAAAGGGAGTTTTTAGGATCTTCTGTTGAAAAACATAATCAATGGATAATCCAAATAACAATTAAAGAACTATTTGGATGCTCAGTTCTATGGAGAGATTGGCATTGGCACTCCACCTCAAAAGTTCACTGTCATTTTTTATACCGGAAGCTCAAATTTGTGGGTGCCATCTTCGAAATGTGTTTTTTTTCTGTGAGGTTTACTACACTTCTAACTAATAAAGCAAGATCATGATAATTTGTTTGTGACTAGTAATATGTTTATTTTGCCTTCATATGTTGATTTCTAACTTTTTCCATGCTAGGTATCAATCAAGACACTCAAGCACATAGAAAAGAAATGGTTTGTTTTTATTCTCTTTTGCCCTGCAATAGTTTGAAATGAAATCTTGTTCACTACATTATATTGGATTTGTGTTTGTTGATTTCAGTTTCATGCTATTTCATTTATATGCATATTGGATTGGTGATCAAGTATAGAAAGTTAATGCTTGGGAATGATTGATTGGCTTTCCTGAAGTGAATTATTGTTTGTTATTTGTTCTCGTTCTTAACGGGCAATCCGTTGTTTGTTACTGTCAAATATGGCTATCGGCTTATTCTGGTAGATTTAAAAATTAACCCTTCAGCAAGATCCATCATTTGATAATCACATATTATTTTGAAATAGATTTCGAAAATCAGTTGCTTTATATCCCATTGCCTGAAAACTGTGTACTTATACATCACACAGGAACATCTGCTTCTATTCAGTATGGTTCAGGAGCTATTGCTGGCTTCTTTAGTTATGACAATGTTAAAGTCGGGGATCTTGTCGTTCGTAAACAGGTAATCCTACCCCTTTTTTCGTTTAACATGTTAGTTTAAGGATCCGATTAACTGTAAACTAGCAATGACTAATTTCAGCAACTCATTGAGGCAACTACCATGTCTAGTATGACATTCATAGCTGCCAAATTTGATGGTATATTGGGACTTGGATTTCAAGAGATCTCGACTGGTGGCGCTGTTCCAGTCTGGTACGTAAATCGCAACTTTAGTTTAGTTGCTTCTTCATAAAGTTCTTTAAAGCATTCTAATCAGGCTTTTGGTTTCCCCTTAGGTACAACATGGTTCAACAAAACTTGCTTTTAACACGAGGAACATGATTTGCAGACTCTGGAACTTCTTTGTTGGCTGGTCCATCTGTATGTTACATATACTTTTAATTTAGCTATTTAATTTGTCATTTATTCAATAAGGGTTGGGTTGAGGAATAGGTATATTTAGAAGACTGTAAAAAAGTTTTTTCTATAAATTGCTGCTACAATAGCGACCACAACATAATGTTAATGTGACTGGTACTACTTAAGAGTTAAGGGTTCCCTTTATTAACTTAGAATACAAAAACCAAAAGAAGTACAGCTTGAGTGGCGTTATGGACAACCTAGTAATCAAGAGGATACAGGTTCAAAACCCCACACCCGCAAATATTGTTGAACTCAAAATGCATGTGAAAGGTCGTCTTTTATAACAAGGGGTGGAATCTCTCCCAAGGTCTGTGAACCATTTCAAAAGTACCAAGATTTTTTATGATCCTTTACATTCCCCCCAAAAGACTTAAATACCCTATTTTAGCAAAGTAATTAAACTAACATAAAAGATGACTTCAATTTCCCTGCCCTGCATCAGATGGGCGGCCAGCGCTCCCCTTTTGGGCCCTGCGTGTGTAAACTCATCAATTGGGTCTGGGCCTATCACTCTTGCAGTTGACCATCCAGAATGCAAGGCAATTGTTTCACAACATGGACAGACTATTATTGAATTACTCTTAGCTAAGGTAAATCATACCATTCACTTTTTTAACATTGTAATTAGCTTTAACAACCAGATTAAAGGCTCGTTTTTACATTACGCTGACAGGCACAGCCAGAGAAGATATGTTCCAAAATTGGGGAGTGCACCTTCGATGGAGCCCATGATGTTAGGTTAGTCTATGTCTATTAACTGTTTTCACTTTAAGTTTTATAAAAGATCAGTTTTATTAACTCACTGTTGGTAATTGAAAACAGTATGAAATTGAAAGGAATCTATCAATGACATACATGTATAAAACTTCTAAAGCTTTCAAGAGGCCTAGTCACTCTCCAATCCTCAAAGAAAATTCCAGAATTAACAACAATATTTGGATCCCAACAGAGGTAGAAAACAAATGGTTAAATAGTCTGAAAAAGTAAAAGAAAGCACGTAAAGATAATGCCCACAGTGGGCCCACAAGTAACCAATCTTTTGCCAGCTCAGCTCTTTGTCTCCACCTTCTTTGTAGCCCTCCTTCTACAATAGACTTTCAGCCACGGAGGTGTATCAATACCCGCCCCCAAAGAGACACCTTGTCCACAAGGTGAAATTTAGAAACAACTCCTCGATCACCGCAGCTTGCTCCCATGTTGCATTCTCTACCGCTGTTCCATCCCTTTGAATCAAGACCTCCACTTCGTTGCTAGCGATCGATGTTTTCCTTAACCCAAGCAGTGCCAAGGGGTGGCACGGGACGGTCAAATCTTCGCCCAAGTTGGCCAGAATTGGAAACATGGCCATGGTGTCCAACCACCTTCCACAAAACAGAAATATGAAATACATTATGAATACGTACCTCAGGTGGTAGGATCAACCTGTAAGTGATAACGGCTCAAACTGCGATGAATAACGTAAATGCTAATCTGGACGGTTACACAAATCACTAACAATGTTTAAAGCAATGAGCAGATTAACACACAAGTATACGCAGTCGTTTGCACTCAAGTGATAAGTTTACGAGTCATCTCCACAGGGACTGGCTAATTTCTAAATAAGTGTTACTTGCAAAGTCTTGAACAGAAAAGTAAAGGAAATTGCTTATGGTAACCAGATTTGTGCTTAACACAATGTTAAATGACACTAGAATGCGACAGGGATGCTAAAGACACTAATAAACCAACTAGTGTAACTACAACAGGATAAATGTTAATGACTTTAACAATGATTTACTAGAATAGAAATTTAAACTGCTAAAGTGATAGATTAAATGCAACTAGAAAATGCTGAAAACAGAAGATAGATACTCTATTGATGAAGTAGGCTCGGGTTAAAGGTTGATTGAGTGTGATTAACTTGCATTAGGGGTGAGACTATGATGAGAAGTAGGCTCCGCACAACATGTGATAAAATGCTCTTTCTAAGGATGCATTCATTCTCTTCGATCTTGAGCTCTAGTATCTAAGCTTGAAGCTATAACCAGTGAAATGGGCATTAGCGAGGTGACTATTGCTAGCTTCCCTCTTTAACAAGCAGAAGCTCCTAGCATTGAAACTAATGGACATGAATAGTATTTCTCTAATCCTTCTCTCTCTCGAGATGAAATGACAAGCAAACATGAATGAATGACCAATCGAAACATGATTTTAGTTAATACGTCTATTATGTCTTAGCTTAACATCTCCCTACTCACCCAAAATACATGCATCACATACTCATCCCTTCAACCCTCACCTATACAAATTTAGCTCATAGTTATGCTAGAAAGTACAAAAACATAGAGTAAGAATGATGTAACCATCATACAACCAGTACTCAAACAATAAAACAAACGACTATGAACAATACATCAATGGAACAGTAACACTCAGAATAGTAAGAAGAAGGTGCAGATCATGAAAAACACGAGAAAGCAAGAGAAGAAACTTCAAAATACTATTAAGCTAAAATGTGTAAGCAATCTAAGGCGGAAATATAAACTACAACCAGAGTCAAAACAAGAATATCAAAATACATAATATAAAAGGAAGAAAAACTCGGGAAGAAAACTGCATAAATGTTGTAGAAATGCTCTGAACAACGAGGGCTCCTCTCCCAGGTGCTCTGAAATCAAGGTTGAACCAAAAAAAGAATAATGAGAGCTCTCTTTCTCTTCCCAAAATGATCTATATATACTCTCATCTTAGCCAAGATCAACGGTCCAGATTTTAGGGCAAAATGGCCCTTGCTTTTGATCCCCAGCCGGCAATATCTGCCTTTTTCATCTTTTCTGACGCAGGTGCAGAGTTGGCAACCGTTTTGCAGAAGTTGTCCCCCTTTGATCAATTGCTTACAACATTGACTTGGTCCCGAATGGCTTATCTTTTCTCTCCACAGACTTCACCAATTGAGGCATGAATTCAATGCTTCTAGAACGTTAAAGCCTTGCAATGATAAAAACATTTAGCGGAAATGGGGATTCCAAAAATGCTATCAATAATGCTGCAAACCTTAGCTTCTTAGCACAAAAAATACTTAATTTATTTGATTTCCTAATCTCGCCTCATTTCTAACATGCATAGCATTTTCAATATAATTCTCTATCTTAGAAGTATTCTATGCATTAGACTATGATGAAAGTGCATGATTTCTTCAATAAATGCATCATAAAGAGGACTAAATAACTCTCTAATTGAGAGTTATCAGTAAGTAACCTTGCCTACCCGACAACTTGGAAAGGGTCGATGTATCGCGGGGCCAACTTGGGATGCTTGTACTTAGAGATAGTGGATTGGCGATAAAGTTGGAGTTTAATGTAAACCTAGTCATCATCTTTGAATTTAACATCTCAGCGTTTAGCATTTGCATTCGCTGTCTGATATGATGCTCCTATGGGGCACACATGCAATCTCATAATCTCTCGCACAAATTCTCTAGTAACCGACCCTGCTGTGTACGGGTGTTCAAGCGCAATAAAATTACTATATTTTGAAAGTCTGTTAACCACGACCAAAATTGGGTCATACCCAACGAATTTTGGCAGTCTTTCTATAAAATCCATTGTAATGTCTTCCCAAATGCGTTTCAAGATAGGTAACACTTGTAGAAGCCCGCTAGTGCAAGGGATAAGTGTTTGGCCAGTTGGCAAACACCACACTCATCCTCAAAATTTTGAACCTGAGCTTTCATCCCTGGCCAATAGTTGATGGTATGTTCGTGTTGTTCTGTGGTGTCCTCCCTTAAGGCTGCTATGGAACTCACGTAGCAGTAACAGAATCGTTGGTGAGGATTGTGGTAAAACAATTCGTCATTTACAGCATAACAATGTATCCTGCATGGTGTATCCTTTTGGGACTTGCTTCGCCTCAACCAAATTCTGTCTTATTTGCTTTAACTGCGTGTCCCCCTCAGTCTGTTCAACGAATACTGTTGGATTCAGTCCCCCAATCATACAAATAGTTATGAGTAATTAATTTTGATGTTCTTGATTGTGTTGTTAGCGAGAACAAAATCTCATAGTATTAAGTTAGGCAAAAATCTTGTATATAAAATGAGAATACAGGAACACCTCTATTGACATTGAGCTATTTTGAGTGAATGATTTTTTTTTCTTTTTCTTTTTTTTGGCTCCAATAATTGTGACCAAGTTTGCTTTAAACAAAGAAAAGTTCCAACACTAGTAGAATTTTGATATTCGCATTCTAATTGCTTAATTCAAATTCGATTATCCAACAGGTTTTCCTACTTGTTTTCCTTTTTTTTTTTTTTTTTTATTAGGAAAATGTTTTTAAAATAATGCAGTTTTCTTATCAGCATAAATTATCCTATAACCAACCATATCTATCTTGTAGCTATGTTTAGGTATAGTTGAGTTAATTTAGGATCTAAAACCATCCCATATCTGATATAACCTAACAACTAATGCATTAAAATATATGAATATATATATATATGTATGTATAACGAGAGTTGCATATTATTAGGGTTAAAAAAGAGTTTATGTTTGGAAGTGAATTGGCAATGAAGATGACGAGGGCAGTGGAGATAAAGATGAGGTCAATGATATTACGGATGAAGGAAATGATGGAGGAGGATTGCCAAATCATTGACGACATTCGTAGTATGAATAAGAACATAGGGAAATCAGATGGAATAGGTTTATTCTATAGTTACCAACAATATCCTCCAATGAAAATTCATGATATATGTTATTGGAAATCTCGAGTTCATGATGCGGAACTATATTTGCAGCGATCATATTTTTCATATTATAGGGATTGGCCAAGATATTATATTCATCGGAAGAATTCCAAGGATGTTTCTAATCAGGAACGTAATGACAGTCGAAGCCTCAAACGTAGCCAACACTGCAACCATTGTCGCCTGGTAGAAATACAAGAGAAACAGCTGCTTAGTATGTGCCCTCAACGACTCGCAAACATTGGTTTGTATCATGGAGTTGTTCAAATGTTGAATGCTTCACAATTGGGCCACACCAAAAGCAAGAGGATCAAGATCAGACGTACAAACAAACATTTATTTTGAATTATTCATATCTTCCACTCTTTTTCCTGCTCTAGTTTGTAATTCATCTTTTAACTTTTGAACTTGAGGACTAAATGCAGGTAGATGATAAGTACCAATACTCAATGGATAACAAAGATGGAGGAGTTCATGGATGGATAAGTTCCAGCCCAAACAACATAGGTTTTTGGGTAGTTTTTCCAAGCCAGGAATTCCGGAATGGCGGTCCTACAAAGCAAAATCTTACAGTCCATACGGGTCCTACATGTCTTGCTGTAAACTTTTTTACCTCTGCTCCTACATGTCAATGTTCTTAACATTTGGTTTTAAGAGATTGATCATTTGATATAACAGATGTTTCATGGAACTCACTACATTGGAGAAAACATACTAACACATATTAAGAAGAGTGTGACATGGAGAAAGGTCTTTGGTCCTATTCTTGTATACCTTAACTCCACTTCAGATGTATCAGAGGCACACAATTTATGGATAGATGCAAAAGAACAGGTATTTGTTTGGAATCCTACCGGTTCCCAATTTGTACCTCCATCTTTTTTCTTTTTTTTTATTCAACAATATTTGGGAATGAAGCATTTGAACATGTAACCTCTTGGTTATTAGGTCATACATCATGTCAGTTGAAGTCAGCTTTTGTTGGTTTGTTCCTGCATTCTTCAATTGCAGTAAATTGATCCACTATCGCATAACATAAAACTTAAAAATCACCATTGGCTACGGAGCTGTGCATTCCTTCAAAATTTGTACTTTTTTGTGAAAACCTGAAAATCCATGCTTTTTTAAGAATATAACATCAAGATATGACTTTGCTTTGTCATTTATTGCATGTTTATACTAGTATATGTTGAGAGGCTTATCTTAATATTTCACTTGATTCATTATATAGAGAATGGTAGAGGAAACAGCATGGCCCTACAATTTTGTATCATCGTCTTTTTATTTCATGGCAAATGAACGAGGTTCAGGTAAAAGAAAGAGGATTTTGCATGTATAACAAAAAAAGACAATATTTTCATCTATAGCATAAAATCAAAACTAATTCATTTGTAGTAAAAAATTCAAATTGAATTCTATCACTAGCAGAATTCTATTAGTGATAGAATTCAATCAATGAAAGACTTCTTCTATCAGTGCTTAAATTTTCTACTAGCGATAGAATTTCAAATTGAGTTCTATCACTAGTTGAATTTTATCACTGATAGAAATTAATATGTCATAGATGAAATTATTTTAGAAATTGTGCTGCAAAAGGTAAAATGTGTTGCTGATGATAAGTTCTCTAAAAGAAATTACTTCCTTTCAGGGTTAGCTGAAACATGTTACGTCAAACTTAAGTTGATAGATTGAAATAAATTTAATTATATCAACTAACACTCCCGTTCACTTGTGAGCTTGTTAACTTGAAAATGTCCAACAAGTAGAAATTAGTATTAATTGGGAAGGACTATTATTGTCAAATGTGGATATAGATATGTCGATGAAGAACTTAGATGTGTTAATGCTGGGCTGATTTTTGTTTTGCTTGTATGAAGAGTTTGGTCAAGTTTAAGTTTTAAAAAAAAGTATTGAACATTCTGTTGTAGAACCGTGAATGTGGAGAGACTTGTAAGGAGAATTATTATGAAGGGTTCAATGACCATTTTCCCTTCAATGAAATTCTTCGCAACTCTTTCGTGGGATCTCTTCTTCAACCCCATTCTCAATAATCTATCAATTTCATGTATGACATAATAATTAAAAGTTACGAATTCAAATTATACCTTCAAATATTGTTAAATTTTTTAAAAAAGAACATCGTAAGTGTGGAAGCCAAGAAAAATTATATCATCAACAATAATTATAATAAGGTTAAAATAAAATTTTATCCTTACACTTTTAAGTTTGTTTTATTTTAAAACCTGGACTTTCAAAGTTTAATTTTAGTTTGTAGACTTTTGAATTTGTTTTATTTTAGTACTAGATTTTCAATTTTATTTCAAATGTTCAATTTTAGTTGACGTTCAAAATAAATTAAATTTGATCTTTTTTAGAATATTGTTTTCTTTAAAAAAGTATCCACTCCCTATAAAATTTTGAAATATGTTCACATATGATTGAACCAATTGAACCAAGTTGCAACTTCAATAAATATTGACTTTAAATTTATCATAAAGAAAAATTTTAAACTATTTAAAGTCTAAGGACTTAAATTAACTTCAAAGTTTGCAAAAGTTGTAACGCCACATCACAAATTTGATATGAAATGGAAGAAAGGAAATGATTAAAAATTAAAAGTTGAATTACAAACTAGAGCAGGAAAAAGAGTGGAAGGTATGAATAATTCAAAATAAATGTTTGTTTGTACGTCTGATCTTGATCCTCTTGCTTTTGGTGTGGCCCAATTGTGAAGCATTCAACATTTGAACAACTCCATGATACAAACCAATGTTTGCGAGTAGTTGAGGGCACATACTAAGCAGCTGTTTCTCTTGTATTTCTACCAGGCGACAATGGTTGCAGTGTTGGCTACGTTCGAGGCTTTGTCTGGCATTACGCTCCTGATTAGAAACATCCTTGGAATTCTTCCGAATGATATAATATCTTGGCCAATCTCTATAATATGAAAAATATGATCGCTGCAAATATAGTTCCGCATCATGAACTCGAGATTTCCAGTAACATATATCATGAATTTTCATTGGAGGATATTGTTGGTAACTATAGAATAGACCTATTCCATCTGATTTCCCTATGTTCTTATTCATACTACGAATGTCATCAATGATTTGGCAATCCTCCTCCATCATTTCCTTTATCCGTAATGCCATTGACATCAGCTTTATCTCCATTGCCCTCGTCATCTTCATTGCCAATTCACTTCCAAACATAAACTCTTTTTTAACCCTAATATGCAACTCTCTCTATACATACACACATATATATATATTCATTTATTTTAATGCATTAGTTGTTAGGTCATATCAGAAATCCATGGTTTTAGATCCTAAATTAACTCAACTATACCTAAACATAGCTACAAGATAGATATGGTTGGTTATAGGATAGTTTATGTTGATAAGATAACTGCATTATTTTAAAAATATTTTCCTAATCAAAACAAAACAAACAAACAAGTAGGAGAACCTGTTGGATAGTCGAATTTGAATTAAGAAATTAGAATGCGAACATCAAAATTCTACAAAGTGTTGGAACTTTTCTTTGTTTAAAGCAAATTTGGTCACAATTATTGGAGCAAATAAATAAATAAATAATCAATCACCCAAAACATCTCAATGTCAATAAAGGTGTTCATGTATTCTCATTTTATATACAAGATTTTTGCCTAACTAAATACTATGAGATTTTGTTCTTACTGACAACAAAATCTTATGAATATCAAAATTAATGTAACACCCTAGTTTCTATTAAATTTTAAAGTGGGTTAATATTGGTCATTGGAATTGTGATAAATAAATATTAATTTTATATGGGATTAATTGAGGAATTTAAATGGTAAGTGTAAATAGTTTTGGTAAATATTAAAATTAAATGGCTTTTCATATAAATAGAAACATTTAAACCATTCTTTTCCGAATCTCAAAGTAGCCACCCAACCATTTCTCTCTCCCTCTCCCTTCAAACCCACCAAAAACTCACTTCTTCTTTCTCAGTTTCATGAAGTTAGAGAGCTTCATTCGCGATTCCGAGACCAATTCTGTGCTTAGGGCGTCGAAAGCTTCGAAACAAGGTAAGATTCGTTGGTTTTCATGGAGTTTTCCGGTGTGAGGGTTTTGAAACCCGTTTCTTCTTTCGTAGTTTCGCGGAGCTAGAGAGTTCTGTTTGCGATTCTGAGACCAGTTCTGTGCTCAGGGCGACGAGACAAAGAGAAAGAGGCAACTCTCGAGATTCGTCACTTAGCTTGTGGGTTCTCTTGGTGTTTTGGTCAAGTCGTCAGGAAGGTAAGGAGTTTCATTATGAACAAGGTGTCAATTGTGCTCAGGAAGAAGATTATGACGAAGAGGATCATGCATTATTAATGGTAGCCACATCAAATGAAATTCCAAACTACGAGACTTGGTATTTGGATACTGGTTGCACGAATCACATGTACCATAAAGAACTGTTTGCAGATTTGGTGATGGAAGATTCGTTCCGATGACTGGAAAATGGCGAATTCTTATAACATTGAAGAATGGTGATCAAATGTACATTTCAAATGTTTTCTACACACCTGATATGAAAAGCAATTTGTTGAGTATGAGACAGTTGGCCAAAAAGAGTTATGTGATGCACATCTCTAGAAGTAAATTCTCAATTTTTGATAAAAAAAAGTAATATGATTCTTGAAACCTTTTTATCAAAAAATCGTAGGTTTCCAGTAGATTTTAATATGAGTGATTTCAACTGCTTGAATGCAATGGTGAATGTTGAATCATGGTTATGACACTTACGTTTTGAGCATTTAAATTTCCAGAGTTCGAAAAATCTTTCCAAACATAATTTAGTTAAAGGTTTACCCAATATTCATCACTGATCAATTGTGTGAAGCATGTATTTTTGGAAAGATTTGTTAATTAGCAGCCTTGAAGTGCGAAATTTCCTTTGGAGCTGGTTCATACAGATATTTATGGCCCAATGAACATATAATTAGTTGGACGAACAAGTATTTTCTAACATTTATTGATGATTTTTCAAGGAAAACTTGGGTTTATTTATTAAAGAGAAAATATGAGGTATTTTTTAAAATATTTAAAGCATTCGTGGAAAAACAAAGTGGCAAATTAATCAAGATGATAAGTAGTGATGGAGGAGGTGAGTACAAGTCAAAGGGTTGATTGTTAGAGGGGGGGTTTTAACTGCAGTGTGTGCTTGTCACCGAATGTCTTTGAGAGTACTCTACATATATGAAAATTATGTGTTGATAAGTTTTCATTGTGTGAACTTATAGTAAGTGTGGTTTAATGTATTACTTAGGGGATGGTTGAATGAGAACCCCATCTGTAGCTATAGTTTCTTTTGAGACATCGGAGTTATCGAGGTTTGATCATGGTTGGGCTTCACTAAAAAAGACGTGCGATCAATCAAAAGAAACGAATACTTGAGAGATGTCTTCAGTCTTGACTTCTTTTAGATTGAGTTCATATCAGACTCTAGCAGCCACTAAATGCGAGATGGCAAGTTACAACGCCTTGTTGAGTAGAGGGAAATTTTCTCATCCAGACCAATTTGGTGTTTAAGAAAAGATGAGTTTACAAAGCCAGTAAAAGGAGAGTTCTAGTCTTACTTTGAGATTGCCAAAGAGTCTTAATACTTAACCAAGTATTGTAGATTTCATTTGAGGCTTCAACCTATGTTTGGGCTTTGACTATGAGTTTAAGACCTATAACAAAATGTGGTAGTTTGGAAGTATGTAGCTATTAGCTGTTCATTCTTAGGCGCGTGACCTCGCAATATGAGGTTGTTTCCTGAAATTGGAGTTGTTGTTCTGAGTGTAGCCTACTCAAGGAAGTACCGAAGGAATGCCTTCAGTTATTTCAAGATTTATTTGCAAGCTTAGAGAATTATCAGATTGTCTCCGTGTAATGGATACCACACATAAACACTAGTTGATAATATTTATAATACTAGGTAAAATAATAATAATAATTATTATTATTATAATTATATGTATTAATAATTATTTGATATTATCAATAATTATAGGGTATTATTATTAATAATACGATATTATTAATAACTTGTAGTTGTTAGGGTAAGGTTTGAATCGGATTCTTAAATTTTAAAATTGAACCTTTTAAAAATTGATATTTCACTTATTTTTATTTTTTAGTTCATGAAATATCAAAAATTTTAGTTATATAATTATTGACTAAAATGATATGTTATGTAAATAAAATTATCTCACCTTATTTAAAGAAAAAAAATTTAGGTACATAAAAATGGGTAACACCTTTGTTAATAGGAGACTCTTTTTTTTAACAAATTAATATGAGACTTTTTTTATGACGACAAAAGACAAAGTTATGAAGGGTGTTCATAAAGTGGACGATATCATATCAATGTGAAGGTTTGTTGTCCCTAACAAGTGGTATAAGAGTCAAGCTCTTTACTTATTGATGTATGGATCAAGACTCCCATGTATGAGATTCGGAGAAAAAAGTTGTGGTATGTTTATCAAACTGGCGATGTTCGCTCTAACAGCTTCTGTATGTTTAGATTCGTTTGTCCCAACTCTTGGTCCAAACAATTCCCCATAGTCGTCAACTGAGCCTCAAATTCTTTCTGTTTCTTCAACATCTCGGCTCCGTTTTCCTAGCAATCTTGCAACCTTGTCTCCATCTTAGTACTCACCATTTCCGGATCGACAAACGACTCTAATATCAAAATGATAGAATCTACCAAACTTTTTATTAAACTACGATAATTCTCTTCAGAGGATCTCTCAAAGAGCCAGAGTACAAAAACAACAACTGAATGAATAATCAATAGTGACCTATCATATCCTATTTATAATAAACCTAGTTAATAACCTAATTTAGTAATAAACTCTATTAAGGCCCAAAAGCCCAATACAACTTGAATAACCTAAAACAGAATTATATTAAAAAATAGTAATAAAATAAATATGTCACTTCTTGCTCCGCCTTGAGTAAACCTTCAGCGATCTCGGGATGGTATCAAAATGGTAGAAGAAACAACATGGCCCTACAATTTTGTCTCATCATCTTTTTGTTTCATGAGAAAGGAACGTGGTTCCATTTCAGGAAGACTATTAGTCCAAGACAGGTAAAAGAAATTACTTCTTTACTGGGCTAGTTGAAACATGTATATCACCAATCAACCAAAGAACTTAAGCTGATAGATTGAGATAAGTTTAATTATATCAACTAACACTCCCCCTCACTTATGAGCATTTTAAATTGAAAAGGTCCACAAGTAGAAATTAGTATTCATTGGAAGGAAACGACTTTACTCTTGCTCTGATACCATGATAAATCACAAAAGCTTAAGCTGATAGGTTGAGATAAATTTAATTATATAAAGTAATTATTTCAAGTTCCCCGATGTGATATTGGGTTGGTTGACTACTTGTCGTTTTTGCTACTGCACTCGAGATGTGGACCAATGGATGACTCAGAAAATACTCAGTTTTAACAATGCTAAGTTCTTCGATGAGTTTTTTCCAAGGCTTAGTTGTGGTTCATAAATTAATGGTGATGCAAACAAGAAATGCCATATCCAAATATTCTGATGTTTTTAGTAACCAACGGCCAGCTATGATCCTTCACATCACTTGGATAAGCTGATATTTTAACCTCTAATTTATATATGAAAGAAGATGGGAAAGATAGTAAGAAAACTGAGCTTCTACAATGGTGAAGAAGAAGCTGAGGCTGCAAACTCAAGGCTCGAATGTCGATTTTCACCCTTACGACTTTTATTTCCTTGATTATGTTCTTAGTAATCCATGTTTGTAATGATTTTTTGCAGGTTATTATGGACAATGGATTGTTGAAGGTGACTATATCAAACCCCCAAGGGTATGTAAGTGGCATTAAGTATGGAGGCATGGACAATCTGTTAGATGTAAAATCAATCGAATCTAAAAGAGGGTATAATTTTCTGATATAATGAGGATTCTGAGATTGTCTTGCTTTTGGGTACCTGTCCTTTTTGCTTATATGGAAACTAAGAGGCACGGATATAGACACGAGACATAGACACCACATGGACACGAAAGACACTTTTTTTTTAAATGTAGGACACGGATATGTTGAAAACACTTTATTTTTTTATGGAAATTGTATCAGTATTACTATGATTATGGTTGCTAAATTTTTTTAAGTGACCATATTTATAATTATTTTCTGAAGTTTCCCTATTTTCTTTCCTTTTTCTATTTTATTACCATCTACCTTTGATGGACGTTGTTGAATGCCTCCACCAACACTACCACGTTGTCATGACATCGATCACTTGAAATGTATAAGTTATACATGGTGTGCCCATGAAATGTCTATGGTGTATCTGTCAAGTGTTCTATAAATTAAAAAAGAAAAAAAGAGGGACACTGAATTTCGTGTGTCAAACACGTGTCCGGAAATAACGTGTCGAGCACGTGCTAGACATGGATACTTTGTTAAAATCTAAGTGCCCATGTTTTCTAGCATGTAACGTCAAATGAAATAGTAGATCAAAAAATAGGATTAGATATCTAGTTTTTACTTGTTTCCTGTATGCAGATATTGGGATATCAACTGGAGTTGGCCTGGAGGCAAGGACAGATACCAATTGTATGTTTCCTTCTTTAGACTGATATATCAAGTTGAATTTTGAAACTCACTTAGTTTAGAAGTTCTGATATCATAGGAAAATAGGCCTATGAACCAGAAAAGTTTGACTATGCATTTCAATTTGCAGGCTGAAAGGATCTGAATTTAGTGTCATCAACACAAGTGATGATACGATAGAGATATCATTCCGGAAAGTTTTCAACCCGTCGACTCGAGGAAATGAACTTCCACTTGGTGTGGACATAAGGTTGTATGTTCATTCAAATCACCCTGTTAACTTAAAACAAGATCTCTAAATGCTGTTGAGTTTTACAGTCTTCAAATTTGTCCTCTAGGTATATCATGAGGGCTGGTATTTCAGGCTTCTATTGCTATGCAATCTATGAGCACCTGTCAGAATGTCGAGCTTTCGATCTCGCTCAGACAAGAATGGTGTTTAAATTGCGACAAGAGAAGTAAATAATATTCTAGCTAGAATTCAACTTGCTGTTTTCTCCATTCTCCTTTTACTGTCTGCCTCACCGTTTAGAGTCAAAACAGGTTCCACTACATGGCAATTTCAGATGAGAAGCAAAGAATAATGCCAATGCCAGAGGATTTAAAACGAGGCAGAGGCGAACAATTAATCGTACCCGAGTCAGTTCTGCTTGTAAATCCCATTAATCCTGATCTGAAAGGAGAGGTGAGAATGTCAAGCCTGAATTATTTGCTTTACTTGCATAAAACAAACTATTTCATTGAACTTGAGGACTAAATGCAGGTAGATGATAAGTACCAATACTCAATGGATAACAAAGATGGAGGAGTTCATGGATGGATAAGTTCCAGCCCAAACAACATAGGTTTTTGGGTAGTTTTTCCAAGCCAGGAATTCCGGAATGGCGGTCCTACAAAGCAAAATCTTACAGTCCATACGGGTCCTACATGTCTTGCTGTAAACTTTTTTACCTCTGCTCCTACATGTCAATGTTCTTAACATTTGGTTTTAAGAGATTGATCATTTGATATAACAGATGTTTCATGGAACTCACTACATTGGAGAAAACATACTAACACATATTAAGAAGAGTGTGACATGGAGAAAGGTCTTTGGTCCTATTCTTGTATACCTTAACTCCACTTCAGATGTATCAGAGGCACACAATTTATGGATAGATGCAAAAGAACAGGTATTTGTTTGGAATCCTACCGGTTCCCAATTTGTACCTCCATCTTTTTTCTTTTTTTTTATTCAACAATATTTGGGAATGAAGCATTTGAACATGTAACCTCTTGGTTATTAGGTCATACATCATGTCAGTTGAAGTCAGCTTTTGTTGGTTTGTTCCTGCATTCTTCAATTGCAGTAAATTGATCCACTATCGCATAACATAAAACTTAAAAATCACCATTGGCTACGGAGCTGTGCATTCCTTCAAAATTTGTACTTTTTTGTGAAAACCTGAAAATCCATGCTTTTTTAAGAATATAACATCAAGATATGACTTTGCTTTGTCATTTATTGCATGTTTATACTAGTATATGTTGAGAGGCTTATCTTAATATTTCACTTGATTCATTATATAGAGAATGGTAGAGGAAACAGCATGGCCCTACAATTTTGTATCATCGTCTTTTTATTTCATGGCAAATGAACGAGGTTCCATTTCAGGAAGACTACTGGTCCAAGACAGGTAAAAGAAATTACTTACTTTCGGGGTTAGTTGAAACATGTTAAATCACCAATCAACCAAAAAACTTAAGCTGATAGATTGAAATAAATTTAATTATATCAACTAACACTCTCCCTTTCACTTGTGAGCTTGTTAACTTGAAAATGTCCAATAAGTAGAAATTAGTATTAATTGGGAAGGAAACGACTTTACTCCTACTTTGATACCATGACAAAAGCTTAAGTCGGTAGGTTGAGATAAATTTAATTATATCGAGTAAGAATGTCTGGTAAAATAAGATGGTTTCACTCCCTCTAGGTATATTTCAAGTTCCCCCATCCCTGCTAGAGATGCACATATTGGTTTATCAGCTGCTAGAGAAGAAGGTGCCTGGCAAATAGAGAGCAAGGTGAAAGTTATTTATTCCCCTCTTCGTCAACTTCAATGCATTGAATGCAATAACTTTGACTTTATAACTTCTGTGTGAGTCCAGGAATATCAATTTTGGGTACAAACAGATTCTAATGGAGATTTCACAATCAGAAACATTATTCCTGGAGTCTATGGACTTCATGGTTGGGTACCTGGATTCATTGGTGATTATCTTCACAAATCCCAAGTAACAGTATCTGCAGGTCCTCTTGCTCTTCTTCACTGAAGTTTAGCAGCTTCCTACATCTAATACTCAAATGCTAGTTACTTCTTCAACTAGTTCTTATAGTTTATATTTTTCAGGATCTCAGACTCATCTTGGCATTCTGACCTACAGCCCCCTCAGAGACGGTCCTACTTTATGGGAGATCGGTTTTCCTGATCGTACGGCTAGTAGCTTCTACGTTCCTGATGTGAATCCGATGTATGTCAACAAGTTATTTCTCCACAGCCCAGAAAAGTAAGCAACAAATCCCTCTTTTAGATGTTTAATTGAAAATTATTGTTAATGTATGTTGTATCTGATTATGTACCAATACAGGTTCAGGCAATATGGTTTATGGGACAGATACAGTGATATACATCCAACAAATGACCAAGTTTTCACTGTGGGTATCAATGATCCGAAAAAAGACTGGTTCTTTGCTCAAGTTTGCAGGTTTTTACTTGCAAGTTGCAACCTGTCACATATTGTCAATTTGTTATAATGTTTAGATTGTCAAATAATGAGTGCTATTATTCTACAGAAGAGGGGAAGATGGTAAGTATGTGGCTACAACATGGACTATTAAGTTCAACATGACATCATTATCGGATGGAATTTATCGGCTGAGGTTGGCCATTGCATCTGCAACTCGCTCGAACTTACAGGTACGTATAGGAAAATGAGGAAAACTGGATTTAGTATACTCGATGCCTACTCAGAAGGCTGGTTCTTGCATCTTATTAAGCTTTGTTGTTTTACGTCTGCAGATTAACGTCAACACGGTTGGATCAGAGACTCTGGTCTTCGAGCTGATGAATCTGGGAATGGATAATGCAGTTTGTCGACATGGAAATCATGGACTGTATCGGTTTGATAGTATCGACATTCCGTCCTCAATGCTTGTTAGGGGAGATAACTCCATATTTCTCACGCTGGCAAAGGGTGGAGATGAACTCTGTGGAATTCTATACAATTATTTAAGACTGGAAGCTCCTGATACTCAATAGTTCTATGATGTCATTTTATCCAAATCCTGATGCATTAGCTAGAGCAAAATTGTGATTGACATTGGTTTCGGTGTGGTTCTGATGTATTGTTAAAGGATTTCAAGTTCTTAAGAAGGAAACTCAAACATTCCAAATTAATCAAAGCCGAATTTCATAACAAACGATGAACTGCTTAGTTGATTTTATTACAACAAGCAATCATAGATTCATACACCGATAGATAGTTACTGAGATTACATAAAAACGCAACCCAACCCCAAATCCTACGTGAAAGAACCATACTCTTGATTATGCAAAAAATTTAGACGGCTTCAGGTGTCAACAGTATAATTGACTCGAACCTGGACCTCACCTCATTTTTGTATAGGTGTGTTGTAATGCAGAAAAATTCTGGTTTAATCATCGGAAAGCATTTACGAAAGCCATGAGTGAGTCGAAGTCTCTCTTCTCGGAGGGGTACTTGATCGCCCGAGAGGAATGTTTGGGGAAGAAGAGTATTGTGGGGAAGCTGCCTAGCTGCAATTCTCTCTGTGCAAACTCTTTTTCATCGCCATCAGCTCTAAACTTCCCGACCTTCACTCCTGTCCCGGCTAGCTTGTCAGCTAATTCAACATAGGAACCTTCCATTGCCTACTCAATTTGAATAGATGGAATTAGTGAACAATCACATAATCTACATTGGTAATATCATTGCGAACTTGACACAGGGAAAACGACAATTAAATTAGAACATGGAATCTTACCTGACAGAACTGGCACCATGGTGCGTACAGAACAACGAGCCATGGTTCTTTTCTTCCCTCCAATCTAGCCAAATTCTCTATTCCTGCCCTAGTCAAGCTCACCAAATTCTGAGACTCGAAAATATCTGCATCTGTAGAAGCGACATTTGCATTGCCGTTAACCTGAGCTGCATCTTCCTGCTTAAGATTTCCTTTATGGAGACCACATTCCTTAGCCTTTGCGTCTTCCCACCACCATCTTCCTTCCCTTTCATGTTGCCATGGCAAGACCGGTCTAGTGCATGGTTCACACCCAATTGAGACGTATCCTTGTGAGTGCAATGAGTTCACTGGCACATTCATGGATCGAAGAAAGTTCCATATGTCTTTACTACCAACATTAGCAACCGGATTCCATTTGACCAAGCTACCGATGCCGCCATCTAGACCTTCAAAAACAGGGTCCACCTGAACAATAGGAACTTCAGACCTGGTACCAGGGGATTGATCTTTCCTTTGACCAGTGATCCATGCTCGAAGTCCCTTCAAGGCCCTTCTCAGAGGCCTCACCTTGCGCACACGGCAGCATTCCTGGTGACCATCCTCGTAAAAAGAAAACAGCCCTTTGCTTCGGACTAATGCTTGAACTTCAACAGCATCAGGGAACATGTACTCGATATGGATGTCGTAATGCTTTTCCACTTCGTCAAAAAGCTTATATGTTTCTGGGTTCAATCGTCCAGTATCCAAGCTGAAAACTCTATAGGGTCGACCGGTTAAATGGGCATACTCGATCAAAGCAACATCTTCAGCGCCGCTGCGGGAAAGGAGACAAAAAACTTAGAACTTCAAATCATAATAACTTCTACAGCACCGAACGGAATAATACAACTGGGTTCTAAATACTTAAACGAACCAATTTTTAATCATAGAGTTCAATATAATAAGACTAATGAATACAAATCCAGTCATTAACTTTACCAAATTGATCGGTTCATATAGGGTTACCTGAATGCAATACCAATATCATTGCCAAATTTCTCCAAGGCTTTGTCCATAATTTCAAGGGGTGAAGCATTTTCAAGGTCCTTTGCTAATGCCTCATAGTCCTCAACCTCCACTCCCTCAACAGCCCCTGCAATGAATGTATAAATTCATCAATTTCATCTTTCATCACCATAACCATATTTCATAATTCATCACCAAAACCATATTGCATCTCGGAAGCCCTTGTAGAAGGAACAAGAATCCAACCAACATGGAGTGGTTTAGTGGCCAAGAGAACCATAAGTAACTAAGGAGGTAACTGGAGCAAAGAGGTCAATTGAGAAGTATGGGTAAGAGGATTTTTGGGACAATCTCATTTTCCCATAACTTTCTTATTATCCTTAAAAACAGTTTTTATTTTTCTCATAACTTACCTGTTTTTATTTGGATAAGAATAAGCTTAAATTTCAAAAGCAAAAAACGAAAAGGTTAACAAACCCGCGTAAATAATAAAAATTAAGGAAGCATAATGCAGAGAATAAAGACCCACCTGGGGCCACAGAGGTTGCTGCCAAAGGAGCAATAGAATCATTCCGTTTCGGCTCAACAGAGCAGCGTCTCTGTGAGTAATTCACATACGAACCAGCTACATTAACCCGACTCGAAAACCGAAACGAACCGATTAACGGACCTGTAAAAACATAGACGAATTCAAAATCAATTCCATAAATCCAACCTCAAAACAAAAAGAACAAACAAACAAATCAAACCCAAAATTGAACAACGAAATCAAAAGCACCTTTCGAATCAGAACCGGCAATGGAACGGGAGAAACTGGAGCCGACAAGCGCAGAAGCTGAAGAAGAAGAAGATGAAGCGAGCGCCATTGTTGAAATAGCTTCAAAGCTCTTATTAACAAACAAAATTTGTGTTTCTCTTTGCCCTTTCAAACCGTTTTTGATAATTTTGATACTGAAAAAGGAAAATATTAACGATAAATATCAGTGGCCCAGAATTAGCCTATTTGGTTCATTGAACCTGGACGCTTTTGGATTTGGGCCGCCATGGGCCTTTTGCTTACGTGGCTGGTTATTACTGGTTCGACAATTCAAGGGCCGCAAATTCGCTTTCGTCACGTTATTCAACCCGGGCCCATGCTCCTCGATCCATTTGGAAAATCAATTATTTACTTTTAAATAGTTTTTAATGTTTTGTTTTTGAAAAATAAAATAGTTTTAATTTGTGTTGTACATGACTGATAGGTTCAATTATAAATTTGGTTATATGAGGTTGAAAAATTAGAATTCAATTTCTAAAATACGGAGAATTTGATTGTGTTTGTTTTAATACCTAGAATTTTATTTTACTACTACTAAAAATTGACTCCATAACCTTTTAACATCTCTAGATTCTCTTGATCATTACTTCATGGTGGTTTTAATAATTTGATGTAACTTAAGAAAAATAGGCATTGTCATTTATAATGGTTGTTGTATAGGTTAGTTATTTAAGTGTATATAATGACATTGTGAATTAAGTGATTGATTAGACAAAAAATGAGATTATTTACACTTATTTAATTATATGCATGTACTTAATTCATCAACAATTACAAATAAATATAGACTATATTTTAGGATTTATCCTAAAGTTTAGCTTTAAAGAATTTAATTCTAACTTTTTTTTTTAACAATAAATTACTAATTTTAACTTTCAAATTAAAATTTACCCTAATGGTTTAAAATATATATTTTTAATCTCTAAATTTCAGATGAAATTTCTATTTAATTCATATATGTCAAACACTTCTAGGACTTTTAATACTTTATTAGTTAAAATATCATTTTGGTCTTTCAACTATTAATTTTGTTTCATTTTGATCTCTCAACTATAAAAAAATTTAATTTTAGACCTTAAATTTTTCCAAAAAATTTAAAATGGTCCTTGAGTTAAAAAAAAAAAGAAAAAAACTTACTATGGTTAATTATTTGATGGGTTGGCAAGAAAAAATTAATAAAAAAACTCAAAATGGTGTCGACTAAATCTATTTTGATTCCTCATGTTCTTGGCAAGCTCTTTTTTTTTAAAAAAATCTATTTTCTTTCACCAAAGTTCATTTGGAATATACTAGTGCACCTTTTTTTCATTCATTTTGGTTTTTGCTAAAAAAAGTATCTTTTGTCCCAATATTTTCATTAAATCAATAAACATATATGTACGTAACAAAATATCTGGTAAATTGGAGTAATGGAAGGCATCTCAATTGGATGACCAAACATATAACTCCAAGGATAAAACATACACCTTTAATCAATACATGCAGCGTTTAAAATTTGAACTCCAAAAACAAAACTTTTTTTTTTGTGTGTGTGTGTTTGATAGATTCTTAACCTACAACCTCGGTTTCTATTAGACTTGGAAATTTTTAATATTCAATAAATTCATTAACTTTTAAAGAGGTTGAGTAGATGCATAACCTATTTGAATTAACTTAAGAAACTTTTCCCTTTTTCACTACTAGTTATAATGGGTTGTGAGGGAAGAAAAGACCCATTTGAATCTCATTATCTTGTTCTTTCTCTTCATCCTCCTCAACATGGCTTAGGAGAAGCAGCAGCCACTTGGCTACCAGCTCGACAGTCAAGCACAACCAATATTGTTCGAGATTGGCGGCTCAAGATGAAGTATTATGAGGGGGTGATTGGATGTCGGTGTTGAAAAGAGGAGAGGAGAGAAAGTTGAAGAGAGATGTGGTAAAAGTATTTATTTTATATTGATAAATATAATATATTTTATTTTATATTGTGTGGTTAAAAATTAAAAAAAGTTTGATGTGATATTTGATAAGATTAGATAAAAGATCTTTTGTATTATATTTTATGGTTGAAAATTAAAAAAAAATGGTTGATGAGACATTTAAAAGATTTAATAAAACATTTGATGTGATATTAGAGGAAGGATTGAGGAGAACTTGTGGAGCGGTTGATGCCCTAAAAACAAACATGAAATTGTAATTTCTCCTTCCTCTCCTCTCCTCTCCTTAACACCAAATCCCAAAGACGCCTGAGTGGTTATTCATGGGCTAGGTCGAAGACAAATCAAGGAAATTAAAAAGGTCAAAATTCACAAAGAAATCGAAATGAATTGTATTGCTAGGGGAGAAGTAATCGGTTTTATGGGCTTGCATTTACAGATACGATTTAGATAACTGTCTAATTACAACTCACTTGGGAATTGTTGCTGACAGTTTTGTTGATTATTTGTCGGAATTTATATATTTGCTCACTCAGTTCATTATTCCTCCCCCGAATTCTCATAATTTGAATATTTTCCTTTCCCTTTTGAACTCTCTTATTCTTATGCCCCACGGCTGGCCCCCTCTAATATTGATGGTTTAGAACAGTAAAAAAGTTAATGGGGAGAACACACATGTGAAAATTGAGAGTAGATAAACAGTTGGATTTGATTGCAAATTTGTATTTGACAAGCAATTTTGCAATGACAGGTAGTACGTACGCATCTCAACTATTTGCACGAGATGTTCCCAAAATGTGGCACAATGGTTGAAGACTTGGGCTTTGAGGGTATGCTCCCCTCAAAATCTCAAGTTCGAAACTCAACTGTGACATTGATCCTTTGATGTCTCTCGGTGTCTGACCTAGGAACGGGCATGGTTACCTTTGTTTCAAAAACTATTTGCACGAGATATATCATCTAATCTTGCAACATTAACAAAATATTCGTAAGAAATTAATTTTTAAACCGGTGTTCACCATGAATAGAATCCTTCCAACACTCTCTTAATCACTAGATCACTTCAAGATGGTTGTCAATTATTAGACTTTTTTTTAGATATTCATGATTATTCAGACCAACTTGCGTGCACTTCAACAAATGTTACAGAACATACATCTGACCCTACAACATTTGGATGTCACATGTTTGGGATTATCGGCGTGAGAATGAGATGCCTTGGGAATTAAAGATGTAATTTTTTATCAAGAAAAAGATGCCAAAAAGACATAGGTTGCTTCGTTAGATGGAAACCAAATGGAGTTGTCAAAGTCCTTTTAAAAAGTACTATTATTATTGCAGACAGCCCATCCACCTTTGGCTCTGTGTGCTGCTTCTGCATTCTAGAGGCTTTTGTTTCCAGCAATTATTATCTAATCTTCCTCGAATTCCTTCACCAAGTTTCTTTAGTTCTTCATCTTTTTTTATCCCCAGGTATGACTGGATCTATCTTAGATCTCTCAAGTTATAGCTTAGTTTTATTTGTAATTCTTCTAGCTCAAGATATGTTAGTTTAGATCTTTCTTTCTCTTGTTTTGTTTTATAACCTCCTAGAAATGGTTTAAACAAACCAACAAAGGTCTACGAATATTATATAACCTAGTAGCCAAGAGGTTACAGGTTCGAGTCTCCCAAATATTATTGGACTAAAAAAATAAAAGTTTGAGCAATTTGACAGCAAAAGGCTAGCTGTATGTTGAAGAAAAGGCTAAAACTTTCTGTTAGCCTGACTGATATGGGTAAATTTATTGGATATCTCAACAAGAATTTGATTTTTAGCCATATGCATTTGGTTGGTGTTACTGTTAAATGGATGGTTGGTGAGTTTAATGTATATTGGTTAGGAATTAGACAGCATGGCTGCAGAAGCACCAAGCTGGGCTGACCAATGGGGAGCTGGAGGGATAGGAGCCTTGGAAGAAGACGACGACAGTAAAGCCAAAGGAGACCGCAGCTCCGACAAGAAGGCCAGTTCTAAGACTGGATTCGCAAAGGCCAAGGCCGCGACTGTGGCTGGTTCCAAAAAGATTGGAGGTGGGATATCTAATGGCTTCAAGTGGATCATGAACCCACGCAAGAAAAGCTCCAAGTAAGTTCAGGCCGATTTATATCAATATCTTTGGCAACAAAATAACAGAGAGAGATAGAGAAATCTACCCTTGTTGGCAAAAGGTTGAAACTTTTTCATCATTCTGATATTTGCTTCTGAATGCTGGTAAACACGGTGTCTTTGTGTCTTAGAATTTCTAAACTTGATTCGGCTCAATTTCAGTATGGTATGGATTTCAGGTTTCACTCTCTAGCCATTTCTGAAAATCAGAATCAAGTAGTTTCAAGCTTGTCTAAAGTGATTCCTGTATCAAAATGTCATTAGAATGATAGGATTGATAAGAAAATTAGTCATTTCACTACTCAATATGCAACTATAAGATATCAAATTATCAATAGATATTCCATTGGTTTACTACTCAATTGAAAGAAGGAAACAAGCTAAAACTTTAAGGACGCCACTTGAGCAGCACCCTGTAAAAACTGCGAAAATAGAACGAAACAGAAAGCTGGTGCATTTTTTTCTTTTTTTGAAATAAGGTTCACCACATCCGTCTCTAGGCCAGGCACTGGGAGCAGAAAGCTGGTGCATTGATTGATCTAGAAAATCATGGGTAGAATTTACAGGTAAATGTGTAATTATCCTCTGAGGAACCCGCCAAAAGTGTTTTCTCCACTGTATGACATGTAAAGGAAACCATCTTCGTCCTTGTTTTCCTCATAAATTGCAGACATTAATGCACCTGTTGTACGGAAGAATTGATTACAAATGCTTACATTCAATATGAGATCAGACTAAGAGAGAAAGATGGTCTCTCACCAGTTGAAGGTAGAGTGTCATTGACAAATACAAATATAGCTTTATCCGCACTAAGTTTAATCCGTTTCCGAACAACATAGACAAACTGTCCAACAGTTATATCAGCAGGGACGAGGTATCTGCAATGAGAAAGATAAAGGTGCGACCCTGAATGAAAATGATTGTTCAAGTATACCATATTGGCCACTTCCAAAATAGATTGTCCGATTGCTCATGACCAAAACAATATTCATTTTTCGAGATACATCTGCTACTTTAAAATAACATATAGATATCTTTCAAAAACATAAAAAATAACATATAGATATGATCCTATGACTTTACTGGAACCAACACTAGTGCACTTTTTCCAGGAATCACTCGATTCAACGAAGTTATTGAAAGTCAGTGAAATCTTTCAAGCAAACAATAGTTATAATTATTGATTTAGGTACTGCTGCTTATCAACACATCAAAACTAGGTGTTAGCACTCCATTATTTTCATACGAAATATTACTGCGAATACTACAAACATACATAGTAACTACTTTAATCTATCAATTACAAATGTGAAACATTCTATTATGAATTATCTATTCATACTAATTCACAGATTCATAAAGAAAATAGAGGAAAGAGAGAGCACTTGTTCCTATCAATTTCAGCAATGTTACTCCTCCCAGCTTTCTCGACAATCACCTGTTAAACTTATTTGAATCAGTACCAAAACTAAAGTAATTCAAGTCCCATTTGATAACAATTTGTTTTTTGGTTTTTTCAAAATTTAGTTTATTTTCTCTCAAATTTCTATATCACGGTGTTCATCTAAGCATTTGAAGCAAGCTACTCTTTTTTAGTTTTCAAAATGCGACTTCACAAAGGATAGATAACACAAGCATGCAAGTTATAGGTGGAATGGAACTTGGAAGTATGATTTCTAGGCTTAATTTTCAAAAACCAAAATCCAAATGGTTATCAAACGGAGCCGTCCACTTTTAAAGAACTAAACAAGTAGCATTATTCTTACAGGTACTCTATCCCGGAACTTTTCTCTTATACGAGCAGCTTCAGCCTGTCTCTTTTCTGAGAAGTGAAGAACCCAACAAAGTAAACAATAATAGTTAAGCATTAAGAATTATCACCTAATTCTGACTATACTCTGTGATTTCACTAAATCAAAGAAAAAATTGGAGAAGCCAGGTATATATTCATCTATCAAGTACTAACAAACACAAAACAAAGATACTTCAACAAGCAAACAACAGCTAGAATTCATATAAACTCCCCAAGAACAAATTCAAAGCAATTAAACTAAATTCCAATTCCATGTCCCCCAATACTTCACCAAGTAGTTCAATTCATCAATGGAACAATCTCAACAGAAAAACACAAATAATACCCAAACACATACTAAAGTACAAAGCGAATACATGAAGCTTAAACGATTACCTAAAGGAATCCCAAGTTTGAAGGAGCTTCTGGACATGGTAGAAACTAGAATCACTCTGCAAATTCAAGATGAACAAAAAGTTACAATCCCACAAAGAAAATCAGTTTCTAAATCATCAAAATAAAAAGAAATCAAAGGTGGTTGGAATCGCATATACCTAACTCGAAATCAAAAAAAGGGTTTAGAATTTTTAAGAATTTCAGTGATGAATTGGAATTTGAAGAAGAGATATAATAGTTGATGATGACTCGTGGGTTTCGTAGATGATCGAACCTCTTTGAAGTTCATAAACGTACAAAACCTACCGATTTTTTTCTCCTTTGTAGAAGATTCCACGCCTCTTCACTATCACGGTATGGGCCGACCATTTAAAGTAGGCCCAATTTGTTTTGGGCTTATGAACTATTTTTAGAATACTTACGTGATTCAATGAATAAATTATAGACAAAAATAAAAAATAAAAAGAGAAGAAAGGAAAAAAACCTCAATTTTCAAAATAGTTACATAGCAAAAAATAATAATAATAATAATACTAAATTACATGCGACCTTGACAAAAAAATGATTTGAGGAGAAAGTCTAAATTTATTAATTAATATTTTATAAAATTATATCATACTATTTTAAATTGCAGCTTAAGTCATACTCTAAACTAGAAACTTATCATCTATTGAAATATAAAAAACATTTACATGCAAATAATATAGAATATATTTATAATATCATTTAAATTTCCATCGTCTTACAAAATATTTTCATTAAATCTCATAGATTTTATTATTAAGTAGAAAATAAGAGATTTCAAATATATTATGAACCATCAAATAACATAAAAGATATTTACAATATCATTTAGATTTTCATCATCTTTATAACGTAAAAATAAGATATTTTTACTAAATCTCATAGATTTTATTTGACATTTTATATTATAAAAGATATTTACAATATCATTTAGATTTTCATCGTCTTTATAATGTAAAAAAAAGATATTTTTATCAAATCTCATAGATTTTATTTGACATTTTATATTCTAATTAAAATAATACAATCAACTGATAAAATATTCACACGTATAAATATTATATCTTAATTCGTGTAAATATTCATTTATTCGTGTAAATATTCATTTATTTTCACATTCACATAATTATATTCAATTGATATTATCTTCTTAAATGTGAGAACTTCAAATTTCATAATAACAATAATAAATTGAATTTTCCAATCCTATAAATAATTTTATACATTTTATTTACAGGATTTAATTCTTTTTTATTATTTACCTTAAACCATTTAATTTTTCTTTTGTTGCAATATTTTTTGTAGGGATTTTTTTTTTTTTTTTGCATAATTATTGCCTTTAAAAAAAGACTTTCTCTTTGCTTGAGTTATCTTTCTTTTTTTTTTCTTTTTTGTTTTATAATAACAAATTGTAGTTTTCTTATTTTTGTTGCATTATTTACCTTAACTTTCATCTAACTTTTCTTTTGTTACAATAATTTTTGTAGGGATGTTTTGTTACTTAATTGTTGCCTTTCAAAAAAATGTGGATTTTTTTTTTGAAGAATAATATAATTATCATTTGAGATTAAGTACATGAATTCTTTAGGTAAGTTCATAGATATATACTAATAAATATATTTAACTTATTTATAATTATAATAATGATATAAACTACATTTGTTTTACTATTCTTTGATAAAATGACCTTTACAAATCATGCAACTAATAGGAATAAAATTCTCAAATTAAATAATTATTGATTTAATTGATAATTAACTTAAACAACTTGATTATGTGTCGTTTTTGTTAATAACTCAAAATCGATTGAAGTCTATTAGTTGAACTGATAGAAGTCTATTAGTTGAAGTGATACAAGTTCAAGTCTATTAGTTGAACTGATAGAAGTCTAAAGTCTATCATTTGAACTGATATAATTCTGATAATATTGGAATAGCAATTTTGGGCAAAATGTGTTCTTGATGAAATTATTTTAACACATGTGCTACAATTGTAATGAATAACCAAAAATATGCTAGGAAGGACAAATTCTCTTAAAGGGTTTAGGTGAAAACTAAAATAACCAGTTCATCAATATATTGAAATTTAAAATTAGTTGAAACATTATGTTAGGGATGATGGACATCTACAAACCTCCATATTGATACAATATTGTCTACCTTAAACATCTCGTGACTCTATTTTTTTGCATCTCCCAAAAGTCCTCATATTGTTGTTCACTTTTTATATACTCAATCTTCCATCTAACTTTGGAATACATCGTTGGTACGATAGAACAGATTTATGTCATGGATTATATATCCAATTAACTCTTTTTCTCTTGAGAGTAAACCGCTATTCAATGTTTCTAACTCATATCTAGATCAAATTCCTACTTTCCTTAGAATACATCAAAAATTGCCAGATAAAAATACCACAACTTTTCATCTTCGAATCTTACACGTGGGAGTTTTCATCCACACATTAATCTAAAGAGCTTGGCTCTTATACCACTTATTAGAGACAACAAACCTCCACATTAATATGATATCGTCCACTTTATAAACACCCTTCATAACTTTGTCTTTTACCGTCATCAAAAAAATATCATATTAATGGTGGTGTTGCCCCTTCTTATATATCTAAAAAAAATTCCTTTAATTAAGTAAGGTGAGACACTTACTATTTCATGAACTAAAAAATGAAAATAAGTGAAATATTAATTTTAAAAATGTTCAATTTTGAAATTTTAGAATGAGATTCAAACTATATCTCAAACCTTAACCTAACAACTAAAAAACACCAAAAAGGACACCAAAAAACACCAAAAAAAGCAGAATCAGATCAAACAAAAAAAAAATTATTGAGAGTGTGAAAAATAAAAATGTAAAAGACGTAAGAGAGAGGAGAAAGAGCACCGCAACGACATCACAATTAGATTAATTTCATTATTCTTTTTTCTGTTTAATCATATCTTTACTATATATAGAAAAATGTCAAAAGAGAAAAAATAACTTAGCAGAAAAAATAATTGAGTGACAAGATTAATACTTGGGTTACGTAATACAAACTTAATACTTATATATAAAAACTATAACATGTGACTTCTTCAAAATGTTATTTCTCTTATTAGTCTAATCATCATTTTCTGTTTTCATCGAATGAATGAGTGATGTAATGATTTTATTGTTTGGTTGTAAACTAGTTCAACACTAGTGTCATGAGTTCAATCCTGAAAATCAGTATTTATCTCCCTTCCCCGAAAATCAGTATTCTTCGATGCATTTTTTATATCCTCACAAATAATGGTAAGTTTTTATTAGCTAATAATAAGTGTCCAAATATTTGAGAGTGACAATGTTTAAATAAGTTTGAGCACATGCCTTTTCCCCACCTCTAAATAAGTTTTGAGCTTCTATCTTCATTTTCTGGGTGGCACCAACAATAGTCTCCTGAACCACATGTAGGAAATGTCAAATGTGTATCATTTCATCATTTGGGTGTGTTTGGTTTCTCTGCTATCTGTCAAAAAATCCAATGAACAATGATCCCAATGACACGTCTTCGTTCACATATTTGTGCAGCACATCTCTGCATACGTTTAATTCACTGAGATTTCATTGTGTTCATTTTATACAAGAAGAGTTATAAGTTTTCTCAAGGGTGTTTGGTATGAGGGTTTGGGCTACATATGGTTTATTTTTCCTCCTTGTTTGGTGGGAGGGGTAAATGGTACCCATCGAAACACTAACCACTCATCGAACTAAATAAGGTTTTCTGTCACTTCCACTCTTAATCATACCCAACAACGTTTTTTGTAACTTCCACTCCTAATTACTCTCAACATAATCCCTCGAACCAAATAAGATTTTTTTTCACTTCCACTCCCAACCCTTGGCTACCAAACAAGGTTTTCTCCTACTTCCACTCCCAACAACAAAATTTTTGTCACTTCCACTAGTAACTCTTTATAACAAACAAAGGTTTTAATTCTTTGAACTCCTCCAAACAAAGAATGTAGCATTCTTTTTACTGTCTACCATAGGATCACAAATTGGTTCTATTAAGAATATTTGACTGATAAATAGCTCAGCTCTTGGTCATAAACTCTCCAAATACTCCAACAACTGCAATGTGGCATGTTTATTCAGTCTTTAGATTCGATACAGGAATCGATTTGAAACAATATGTTTTTTTTACATCTATTATTGTCCAGGCCAGCTTTCTTGCACCTCAACCAATGTAACGGCCCGGAAATTTCATCCCGATCTTCCCGGGAGGCCCAGGGGCATTTTGGTAATTTTGGGTCGGGCCGACAGGGCCGGTTATGTAATTGTTAATTGCCGGAAAAATTATGAGTCGATTTGAATAGGATCGGGAATTTTGATGAAGACATTTGGGCTTGGGAAAAGGTAAAAATAAATAGGGAATTAAATAGCGCATCGAGTGAGATTCAAGCCAAGGACATGTCGCGTGTTAGGCAGGAGGCGCTGCCAGCCGAGCCACTGGGCGCATTTGTTAATCTAAACGCGCGATCTAATACATATGCCTATGTGATGCGCGTTTTGGTTTAAAAGGGCCAGCTCGCCCGAGCTTCTCATTCTTCTTCCTTCTCCTTTCTTCTCCGACCGCCAGCGAATCTCCTTCGCGATTTCTTCCTTCTCCAGCGTGTTCGACCGAGTTTCCTCTCCCAAATTCGAAGTCGATCTTCCCCGAGCAGCAGGTACGTCTTCTTCCTCTTCTTCTCCTTCTCTTTTCCTTCCCCTTCTCCCCTGTTTTCGATTTCTTCCTTGCCGGCCGAATTGAAGCGAGTGGCTTGTAGGTTTCGTGCGGCCAGCCAAGGGGAAGTGGTCCAGCAACAAATCGCTCGTCGAATCCTCTCCAATCGCCCGAATCGAGCTTCTTTTCTCCATCGCCCTGTTCGCCCGCTCGTCGAGCTCGCGGATCGCCTCGCCAGATCGCGCGCACGCGGCGTGCGTGCGTGCCTCGCGCTCGCGTCGGCGTGATCGCGGCCAGCCCGCGAGCCATGCCGCGCATCCTCGCCCGAGATCGCGTCTGCGCGCGTGCGCCGCGCCTTGCCAGCCGAGCCACATCACCAACGCCTGTTGTCGTCGCGCGCGCTCGCGCCCAGCGCCGTCCGCGCGCGCCCACTCCTGCGCCCAACGCGCCGCGGCCGGCCAGTTCTTTGCCGTTCGTCTGTCGGCTCGTTAAATGCGTTCGTCGTGCCTCGTGAGTTGTTGCCCGGTGAGCCTCGTTTATTTTATTATATTTAGGCCTATTGTGTGATTTTTATTGTGATTGATAGGTTCTCGGTAGCTAGTTCGGGTTCGTTCGCAATTTAGGATTTCGTGTCAAATCGCCCCCGACCAAGGTAAGGATTTCTTACCGAAGTTGTGTGGACCTGCGATATATTATGCGATTGCCGATTGATTGCTTGTTTGTGTTTATTGACATGTGTAGCTAGGTTCTCGATTCTGAATTCCCGATTAGCATGATTTTCTGATTTAATTCTCATGTTAATCCATGCTAGGTTGTTCCTTTCTAGCATGCTCGTATCATCCTTGCTTCGTAGTATCATGCTAGGCTCGTTGTATTCTTATTGAGCACGTCTTGGATTTTATGGAATTGTTTTGTCGCTTGCTAGGCGAGTTAGAATTGCGGGTAGATAGCATCATCCGGCCCGATGCATAAAGTACCTTGCATCCATGGCGGGGACGTCGAGCAAGTCATTCCGTCCCGGACCCCGTGAGGATTAGCTAACCCAAGCGGTAGGCCCCGCAATCTTGGGTGAGGTGGCGATGTTAAATGCCCCAACCGTCGGGATGATGACTTGGCATTGCCTCGTCCCCGGCGATCGGCACGTCCTCGGCGTGTTCGGCCGTAGCCCCCGATTGCCACTGTTAAGGTAAGGGCGGCTTCGGTGTAAGCCTACCACGACCCGTTTCCTTAGCCTCAAAGTGCGGTGGTTCGATCGACATAGTTTACGTGTCCAGTCTCACACCCCTATGTCGGTGACACCGATCCAAAGATTTAGTTAGGCGTGGTGATTGGACATGTGCGCTTGCCTCTGAACCGGCACCCCATGGTTCGCAGAGAGCACGCGGTGCATGCTTACGCTCATTCTGCGCCGGCCAGGAGAGCTCCTCGGGATCTTGAGCAGTGTACCTTTCGTCGACGATGAGACAGTGAGGCCGGGACTTGTTTCTCGTATAGGGCGACTTATGTATTGGTGTGTGGTGATATTATTCCGGACTAAGACCTTAAATTGGCATCCGAGGCCCAAGTGTGGGCTAAGCTATGTGCTCTATTCGTGTTTATATTCATAGCTTGCATACGCTCATCGAGATGACCATGTATATCGTATTGTACCCGGTTGGGGATTCTTCTTGAGTAATTCGTTACTCACCCCCATCGTGGTTTTTCCACGGGTAACCAAGTTGCGAGACAGGATGGTGAAGGAGGAGGAGCTGTGATCATGGGGCCCAGTCTTCCAACTCTGATTTTTGTATTATGACTCTTTATGTTTTGTTTCCCCTGAATGCATGTAGCCGGGCACGGAGCCCTAGGATGTTTTGTAAATATTTGTGGATTCCAGCATTTTGTATCTGAACAGGTTTTGAATGGTTTTTAGTGAATCTCTGATCAGAGTAAACTTTGGAAATGTATTTATCTTGGAACAGGTGTTTGGAAACAGGGACAGGTTTCAAGGAAATTGTCTAGTTTTTAAAGCGGTTATTTTGAATGTTTTTGTTTTAATTGGAATCTGAAATCATGTCTGTTTAATGTCCTTTACTTTGAATGCATGCATTGGGGTAAGGGCCCATTTAGTGCCCCATTCAGGTCGGTCCCTTACAACCAATGTCACGGAATATACCGTCTGACCCTACAACATTTGAATGCTAAAGAAACCCATAGGAAATTAATTCCTAGGTAGACCCTCTTTTGACCAATTGAGCCACTCCACGATGGTTTTGAAACAATATGTTGATAAGAGAAAACGGTTAGAGAAAGCAATCTGGGATTATGAGGATGAAAACTTACTGATTCTGTAGTATATATACTCTGCTAGATCCCTTGAAATTAATTCATGGTACTTCACTCCTCTATGGCAAAAGAAAAATATGCTTAAGATATCAAAGATTACAGATTTCAACAATTAGCATTAGGTAAAATGCATAACAGGAAAGCAATTCTCACTTCTGCGAAAGAACATGTCTGGACTGTTAAAATTGTTTGCATCGAGGAAGAAGAGAAAGAATGACACAATGATTTTACGTGGAAAACCCCTAAACAAATTAGGGTAAAAACCACGGGCAAGGATAGAAGAACTTTATTATAAAAATAGGAGTTACAAATTTTCTCTCTTACAAAGTAGCAACAACTCTCTTATAAGGAGAAACTCTCTCTATTTTTATCTCACACCCTTACTCACTTAGGTATGGGATGTCATGGGAGATTTTGGGATGGTTTGCCAATTAATGGCATCACCTATTTATACTACTCATAAACTTGAGCTCCAATGATGATCCATGGTCCACATTTTTCCTTGGTGATCAAGTAAATCATGTGGCTATGATTTTGCCACAACTTCATTTGGATAAGTATGAGTAGATATTTCTTGACAAGTTTATATCTAGATCTTTCTTCAACATTCTTAGACAAAGTGTGTTCTAGAATTCTTTTTACCATCTCTAGAATTTTCTTCACCAATCTTAGTCAAATGGTATTCTAGAATTCTCTTCACAATTCTTAGACAAATAGTGTTCTAGAATTCTCTCCACAAATTTAGAACATATGTGAATGATCTAGAACCTTCCTTGGCTATCTAAGATAAAGTTGAATAATCTAGAATATTCCAATTTTTTCAACATTCTCCCACTTGGAGATTTGATTGAAGATCAATCAATCTCCACACCATTATTTCTTCTTTACCATTTCCATGTTGCTTATGTTCTTGATAGGCCGTTCGAGGATCGACACCAATTGAGCTTGTCTTCTGACAATAAGTTTGATCCTCCACAACACAATGCAACATATATCGATCCTTTAATGTATCTAAGGATCCTTGCAACAACATTTCAATGCTCTCCACCAGCATTCGCCATATACCGACTAACTACTCCCACTGCATGTGCAATGTCTTGTCTGGTACAACTTATGGCGAACATTAAACTTCCCACTACTAATGCATACGGTACTCGAGACATCTTCATCCTCTCCACTTCACTGTTAGGGCATATGTTAGAGGATAATTGAAACTAATAGAAAGTGGGGTAGAAATTGGCTTACAGTCTTCCATGTTGAAGCGTCGCAATACCTTCTTCAAATGAGACAGCCAAGTCTTTCTATTATTTCTGTCTCGGTGAATTTTCATCCCCGGAATCTTGTTTGCTGGTCCCAAGTCCTTCATTTCAAACATCCTAGCCAACCGAGCCTTCAACTCTTCAAGACAATCTTTGTTGGGGCCTTGCTACCAACATGTCGTCACCACACAACAGCAAGATAACAAAATCTTTCCACCAAACCTCTTGAAATATGCACAAGGGTTTGCACCAAGTCTATTGTATACAAGGCTCACGATGAAGGAAAAGCGCTTATAACATCTCGGCGCCTGTATGAGACCGTACAGAGATTCGTTCAACCTGCAAACCAAGTTCCTTTTTTTTCTTTCCTTCTGGTTGGAGCATACACATTTCTTCAAGAACCCTGCTGATGATAACCTTGTGGGTAGTGGGATCCCACAGGTGTACCCCTTCACACCATCAGCATACCCTAAGAACACACATTTTCTGGATTTTGTATCCAGTTTTGTAACTTCTTGGGTATTGTACATCGCGTACACTTCCGAATATATGGAGGTTTGAATAATCAACAGGCTTTCTAGTCCACATCTGCACTAATTTCCTCAACTCAATTGCAGTTGATGGAGCACGATTCACTATACTACATGCGGTATTGGCTGCTTCTGCCCAGAATGATTTTTCTAAGCTTGCAACTTTCAACATTACTCTTGTTCTCTAACAAGGTTATGTACATCCGCTCTGCAACTCCATTTTGCTAAGGAGTGTAGACAGTAGTTTAATGCCATTTACACCTTGTTGATTTCAAAATTCAGCAAACTCATTGCTTGAATATTCTCCTCCATTATCCATTCGCAAACACTTGACCTTTTTTTTCCAGGTTGAAGCTCAACTAGCGCTTTGATTACTTTGAAGACCGAACACACATCTACCTTCTTCTTGATGAGATACACCCAACACCTCTTGGAGTCATTGCTTCTCCTAAGGATGTAACCGGTGTTTTTCGTCCATCAGAATGAACCAATTCTAGAATAACTCCATTTCTAGAATTGGATGTGTTGAACTTTAATCCATGTTGCCCACTTGCCACGCAATGCCCACACAAAGGTAAACATACCTTAATGAGCCCTGAGAGTAAATTTTGCTCTACAAGAACTTCAACTCCTTGCTCCAACATGTGTCAAGTTTCGGATGCTACATCTTTTGAAATCTTTCACTTGGGCTATTTGAGACAATAAATGCCTCTCCTTTTTGCAAAGTCTCTCCCACCAGCATGTACAAGTTTGTGTCAACTTTTTCTCCCTTCATAAGTATCAGCGCTCCTCTCAACCACAACTTTACAATCAAGGTCTGCAAGTTGACCTAATGAGAGCAAGTTCTTTAACAAGTCTTCTATGTGTTTCCGCTGTTGAATTGTATGATCAGCACTATCATGGAACTTCAACTTGATAGTTCCAATACCGAAAATCTTCAAGGCATGATCATAATTGTCTTCTTAGTCGATGAACCATTCATCAGCCAAACTCTTTCTGCCTTTGATAGTTGTCTCTGCTTCACAATATAAAATACCACATATGTCAGAGGTGTTTGCTACATTTCCTTGAGGATTGAAATCTATCTTGTTTAGATTTCAACAATCATTCTTCAGATGTCCTTTCTTACCACAATGGTGGCACTTACATCCTTCTTACTTCTTGAATTTTCCCTTCCTTGATTTTGGCTCCCACTGAAGCCACGTTCCGTTGATCCACCTCTTGTCACCACCAAAACCTTATTGGTCAAGTTGATGACAAGTTGATCATACGAATCAGGAAGACTTTGAAGTAGAATTTCAGACATCTGGAGAGAATACAATTTCCTCTTAAGGAAAAAACTTATTGTGAAGTGACTTGACCTTGTACAATTTTGTGATATGATCTCAAATCTCCCTCGCAAGTTTCTTCTCCTCCATGCTTCACAACACTCTATCTTCTAGTGCTAGATGAGATTTGCAATAGCATTCCTGTCCATCGCTTTCCACTTATCATCTGTGATGACCACCATCTTCGAGTGATGATTGCATGACAATAATATTTTCTCAAGATAGCCTTCATCTTCATCTTCCACAACGAGAAAGTTGTCCCGTTGAACTTCTCAATCTCGAACCTTGTTGCCATTGCTTCTACCACGAAGCATAAACAATCCACGTGCCTTTCAATAACGGTGAAAATATCTAATTTATTTTCTGATGTGGAGGATCCACTTCTAGTGGAAACCACAGAGCATACGATAAGTAGATATTTACACCAAGAACCATGCTCTAATACCACTTGTTAAAATTGTTTGCATCGATTAGAGCAGGGTCGCAGCTAAAAGAGATTGAGAATAACAAGAATAATGAAGAGGAAGAAGAGAAAGAATGACACAATGATTTTACGTGGAAACCCCTTAAACAAATTAGGGTAAAAACCACGGGCAAGGATAAAAGAACTTTATTATAAAAATAGGAGTTACAAACTTTCTCTCTTACAAAGTAGCAACAACTCTCTTATAAGGAGAAACTCTCTCTATTTTTATCTCACACCCTTACTCACTTAGATATGGGATGTCATGGGAGATTGTGGGATGGTTTGCCAATTAATGGCATCACCTATTTATACTACTCATAAACTTGAGCTCCAAGGATGATCCAATGGTCCACATTTTTTCTTGGTGATCAAGTAAATCATGTGGCCATGATTTTTCCACAACTTCATTTGAATAAGTATGAATAGATATTTCTTGACAAGTTTATATCTAGATCTTTCTTCAACATTCTTAGACAAAGTGTGTTCTAGAATTCTCTTTACCATCTGATAAGCGTCGATCGTTCTTGAATTTTACAAAGCTAGAGGTCCTTCTAGGATCCTTGTAAAAACTCACAATGATAGCTAACTTAGATCACACTCAAAATCTAAAATTGTCACTCTTAGATCCTAAGACAACTCACTCCAGAATTAGTTTTATCAAGACTAATCCAATGAATTGATTTATCTTCAAACCTAAAGCAAGATTTGAAAGAAAAGAAACACCAAATGGGGTTCAAGAAAACACAAGTTTTTCATTCATAAAATCTGTCCAAAATGATGTATTACAAGCCATTTTAAAGGCAAAAAATTCGTGCATGCCTTGGAATACAAAAAGGACTAAAAAAGCTATTAAATGCATTTTGTAGAAAATAAGACATAAGAAGCCAAAAGTAAATTGCATGGCTTAAATGCTAGACAAAAGGGTAGATACTCTTTAAATACACTCAACCAACTCTTCTAGAAGGTCCCTTGCAATAATGAGCATGGTTGGCAAGCATTGAAATCAAAAAGTCCCAAGATAAGAAATCTAGAAATTTCTTTATTTAAAATTCTGCCATGTAATTGTTATAATCCTCTTGGAATCTTCTTTTCCTTCTTCTTGTAATTGCTCATTCATGTGCATGCAATAAGTTGGTAGTTGAATTCATATCATCCCCCCTTTCTTTAGAAGGATTTGTCCTCAAATCAAAATCTTTATGTCTTCTTTTGAACACTTTATGCTTGCTGTCATTGATGAACTTAGAAGAAAATTTGGAGTATTTCATCATAATAAACAAGTTGCCGCTGTGTCTGTGGACATTCTTTACTTTAGAAGGAATCTTCGCTTCGAGATGTTGTATAAGATCTTTTGCTTCCTGTAAGAACTCAAAAGAAACACTAGACAAACATGGTTTGAGCTACTTTGTTAGATAGCAAGTTCCTTTATATAAAAGTCTACAAATATTTTGCTTTGAAAACAAAATAGATTTAACCTCATTGGCTCTTTCACACAAGCTCACAACATTGGCTTTTCTCTCATTTTTCTCTATAGGCCATAAACTAATCTCATGCTTATCTCTCACACTCATTTTCTCACGAGATTCTTTTTCTCTGAGATCATATGCTTTTGTTTTGGCCTTTTGTGCCTTTTTCCCTAACTCACCCACATCAACATGTACATCTTTAATAGTAGGTGTTACAATAGTAGAGGGATTGCAAGCAAACAAGTCCATGCAGTCTAACTTTTCGCTTAACTCACATGAATTTGTTGAAACTAAACCACTAAGCATTTCATTTTCATTTATACAACTTTCTACGACCATAGCTGAATTTCATCACATAAACTATTATTTTTCATAGAAAATTGAATATTTGAAATTGGTTTATGATTAGTGTACCTTGAAGACATCCTTTTGCGATGTGCTCTTCTTTCTTCCATATTTTCTCTCATCATTTCCAACATATCTTTAAGAGCTTCAAGAACGGTACTAAAACCTGGTGCATGTGTTGTTTGTTCTTCATTATGTGTCATGTTGAAACGAAGTCTAGAGTCAGCAAAAGAATGTCGACCAAATGCTCTGATACCAAATGATAAGCGCCGATTGTTGCTTGAATTTTACAAAGCTAGAGGTTCTTCTAGGATCCTTGTAAAAACTCACAATGATAGCTAACTTAGATCACACTCAAAATCTAAAATGGTCACTCTTAGATCCTAAGACAACTCACTCCAGAATTAGTTTGATCAAGACTAATCCAATGAATTGATTTATCTTCAAACCTAAAGCAAGATTTGAAAGAAAAGAAACACCAAATGGGGTTCAAGAAAACACAAGTTTTTCATTCATAAAATCTGTCCAAAATGATGTATTACAAGCCATTTTAAAGGCAAAAAATTCGTGCATGCCTTGGAATACAAAAATGACTAAAAAAAGCTATTAAATGCATTTTGTAGAAAATAAGACATATGAAGCCAAAAGAAAATTGCATGGCTTAAATGCTAGACAAAAGGATAGATATGCTTTAAATACACTCAACCAACTCTTCTAGAAGGTCCCTTGCAATAATGAGCATGGTTGGCAAGCATTGAAATCAAAAAGTCTCAAGATAAGAAATCTAGAAATTTCTTTATTTAAAATTCTGCCATGTAATTGTTATAATCCTCTTGGAATCTTCTTTTCCTTCTTCTTGTAATTGCTCCTTCATGTGCATGCAATAAGTTGGTAGTTGAATTCATATCACCATCTCTAGAATTCTCTTCACCAATCTTAGTCAAATGGTGTTCTAGAATTCTCTTCACAATTCTTAGACAAATGGTGTTCTATAATTCTCTCCACAAATCTAGAACATATGTGAATGATCTAGAACCTTCATTGGCTATCTAAGATAAAGTTGAATGATCTAGCATATTCCAATTTTATTCAACACGGACTTCACACAACCGATATACACCCGAGGCTTGGTTTGATGTGCAGCTAAAGTTGATCGAAGAGTAGTTGTAATAAAAAAGAAAGCAAGAACCTTATGAATGCGGCGTAATCGAAGGCGCTACTGAAGAAACAAAACATTCTGTTCCACAAGGACCTCAATGACAAATGATTATAACTGGCTCAAACGTTTTTCAAACCAAAGAACTAATCAGTGTACTACAAACACAGTTCTACGTGCAAGTCTTTTGGCAACATGTACTATACAGAAAAACTCATCTCCAAAGTTTACCTAAGTTTACATGGACATCATCGTCGACTTTAACTTAAAACTCGGCATCCCACAAAGCAACAGCGGTGGCGAAATAAGTTTTTGTCTTCGCCGATAGCTCCAGATAGCCTTCGACATGATTCTGCTTTCATTATTGGACAAAAATGTAAATGCATAATGCACTTGAATGCTGTAGAAGAAAGTGGGAAGACAGGGAAATAACAGCAATACCAGTCTCAAGAAATCTCTGCAGCAACAGCTTTATCAAGAAAGCCACCAGATGTTGAACTAGTAACATCCAAACAGGATGAGAAACTTCTATTAATTACTTAAAATTCAAATTATGTGTTTTCTACTCAGCCAAGAGATGTTCATGAGATGCTAAGTGAACAGATGGTACAGAACCATAAATGAGTGGTAACTTGAAGTCAGAATAACTAATTCATGAACCTGTATTGATTCTAACAAATATTGAAAGAGTAGAATAAATTGATCATAAGAAATCTTAGGATTTAATAAATTCCGATGCATGAAGATTTCAATTACCACAAACGTACGCAGGAATTAAAAAAAGAAAGTTCCTGTATGTCAGGTTAAATGAGCACAAGTCATTTAAGTTAAAATTCTTAGACAGTTATGGAATCAGATTAATTACAATGCTTGTGACTTGAGTTGTGACAACGACAGGACTAGTCCACCTATCTTATAAATGCTAAGAGGTCTCTCCATCTTTCCAATGTGCAATCCTCAATGTGCCTTTCAAGATTGAACCTCTTTTGGGTTCACCAATTTTGAATCGGATCTCAATTTCAATATATTGGATTGAGTACCCTTCTTCGCTTAATGAGTTCCAATATCATATTAGATAGTATGGGGATTCATCTCAAAACCAATTGGTTACAAAAGGAATCCCACAAGTTCTAATATGGTATCAAAGCCTAGTATAATTGGCGATGGGCCTTCTGCGAAGTCAGGAGACAATATATCCGACTCTACAACATTTGAATGTCAATGAAACCTGTCGTAAATTAGTTTCTAGGTAAGTCATCATTATGTATTGAACCCGTAACTTTTTTGTTTTCTAAGACATCTTTACCACACATCTTTCTCAATGCACAAGGTTGATCGTAGCAGACAGTAATGAATACGATAACAATTTCAACAATACCAGAATCAAAGCTAAAAAGCCACCAATCAAAAATAGAACCACAGATGATAGTTTCCAAGTATATTGAATTTGAAATCAGTTGAAAATCTATAACTCCAATGTGCATAACTCAGCAAATAAACAAGAAAATTCGAGGTTAAAGGTATAAATAGAATCTGAACCCCAAATGTATTGAAAACCCGTTTGGATATTGTAATGAACAAAACTGGAAACTGGGTTGTTTCTCTAATTACCATTAACACTGTAATTGAGTTCAAAACTCATCAATATTTCTATTCAATGATCTTGATTCCAAATGGAGTTAATATTTTGCATGGCACTTAGCCATATGAAATAATGCTAGCTTCATTTAATTTTGGTAATCTATTTATCTAATAAATATTATCTCACATTATTTAAGTCAACCACTTTAACCTTTTTGTCACATTTTTTTTTTTAATCTTGAATATTCTTTCGAAGACTAAAGAACTTTTGGTCATCTCATCATTCATAATTCCATCTCGAATTTACAAATAAGTCAAGTTCCCAATTGGGAGGAGAAATTTGCTTTTCTGCACAGAATGGACAGAATAGAAAACGTAAAATGCATATTTTTTATTGTTTGGCATAAGTGAGGAGATGGTAAATAAAAAATCAAAGTGAGTTTTTTTTTTATTAGTACAAATTGTGGGAGGTTTCGAGGGATACAACAAACCTTATAAAGGAGGTATTACTACAGTCAAATAATATGATAGTCAAAATAATGGGACTACACATGTTCCACAACAGGATATAATCAATATTATCTTTTCACATACCATGAATTTTGAATTGGAACACAATTTTTAAGGCCTACAAAATTTCTTTAAGTATTTTTTTTTCAAACATTTCTTTATATTTAGCTACCTATCCTATTATGTAAAAAAAAGACATTGATATGTCAACAATATTTTTAAATTCGAGATCAAACATGGAGTTATTTTAGACTTTTCGTATATTAATTCGTTTGGGCTGGACCAATGATTTTACTATATTTTCAAATGAGAAATATTTAGGTCATGCTCTAAATTGTAATGATTCATATTATTCTACATAAATAAACATTATTTTATAAGTTATGTATGTACATAATCTAAATATTCCTCTTTTCAAATTATAACAACCATTGAAAGATTCGCAACTATGTCTAATATTTTTGTCATCCTTGTAACTAGCCTAAAATCAAATTTGATTCAATTTTGTATTTAATAGATTTTTTTTTATGAATTTGAACTTCAAAAATATTAATTTACCAATCATATATGAAATTTTATGTTTAATAAAATCAAACTATATTGTAATTTTTTGAAGCATCAAATAAATACAAATCTCAAAAAAGTTAAAGATAGAATATGTAATTTACCCAGAAATTATTGTTCCCAAATCTGGTAATAAGGAAGGAAATTTGCTTGTCTATTTTGAGGAGAATCTCAGAGAGTCAGATTGACATTGACTTGACAGTGGGCGTTAAGGCCAAAATAGCCATTTGAATTGTAAATAAGAAGGTATCAACAAATTTGGATAAATCTTATGATAATTGATATATATCTTCGATTAATTTTTCTAACTAGAAAAACTCATTAAAATAGAGAATTTGTTGTTGATGATAAACTATATCTATGTTTTTTTAACAACATTTTAAAAATATTTCATATATATCAAAATATTTTAATTTTTATTGTCTTAAATCAGTTTCACTTTATTACTTTTAATTGCTTTAACAGATCGTTTTAAATTAGATTCACTTTATTGTTTTCAATTAATTTAACTTGTTTGAAACATCCATCTTACTTTATAAAAGTCATCAATTTGTGAGCCAAAATGTTCATTCTAATTATGAGAATATCTTTCCTTTTATTATTATTCATAAAAATATACCCTTTAAAGTACTAGTTATATTATTGACAATTGGAGTGGCAAAAACTTCCATACCAAATACACCATGTTAAGATCCCTACTCAAATTTCACCATCAATGCAGAGATAGAAAAGGTGCAAAAATGAAGTACTTGTTGATAAATGATCAATGAATATAAATATCTAACTAAATTCTTTTTCAGTACCAAAAGAAAAATAGCATATATATAAATATATATTTCCAAGAGTACCATAATTTTCATGGCCCTTCCCCTGGAAATGGACATGACAGAAAGATTATCCAATCCAACATTGTTTCATCAACTTCAACAGTACACTTCATTTGAACACTGAAATTCTAAATCCCTGCAAGTTACAAAAATATTATCTTCTAACTTCTAAGTTGTACCATTTTGTTTTTTTTTTTTATTACAAAACTCAAATTCAATTACCCAAAACTCAAATTCAACAAACAAAATGTCAGATTATGCTGACCAAAATAAACAAAACACAGTGCTTCTCAATCTCTCAACTTTTCTCTAATCTCTCCTGATATTTCAACTCACAGAAGATTTTACTTCAACAAAAAAAGAAAAATAAAAGTCTTTTCATGCCTAATAATCAGCAAAATGATGATGGGTTTTTTCTTGAATCACTCCAAAAAACCAGTTTTAGTCAAAATGGCATTTCTCACTTTACTTAGATCTCTTCCTTTCAATGTTCTTCCAATCCCTTCACACACTGAAAAAGATGAAATTTGGCTCCTTGCAAGCTTCCTAGCAATCCATTCATGAGGAGGAACCATAACATCTTCATCATCATCATCATCACCATCATCAACAAAACCATTATATGCAGAGTCATATTCATCATTTATCCATGAACTCATATTGCCATTTCTTCCATATATCTTAGACCAATCTGGTATGTCCAAAGGAGCTGAAAATCTCTTCACAGTGTTGTGTTCTTGATTTGCTGTTGCTTTCACTTTTGGTATCAGTTTAGGAGCAGAGCCTGATGAATTGAACTGGTTAAAATCTCTTGATATGGGGCTTGAAATTTCTTGATCATCATCAAAGTCTTCATCTTTGATTGATTTTCCATCAAAACCATTGCTCCATCTATTACTAGAACCTGCCATTCTGTTTTACAAAACAGAACACAACCACAACATTCAGAAAAAAAAAAGTTCAGTTCAATGAGTAAAACAAAACAAAAAACACTTGTGAACAATGAGTAAACACAGAGTCGCTAGTTCCAATATAAATACATGGGAAATAAATAAAACAAATTTTGTTCCATTTATCTCCTCGGGAACAAAAAGGAACAGATAGAGAAGCAAATATGAAATGAATTTACCTTACTGTTTGATCACTCTTCAAACTTTTTCTCACGGATTTTTATCAAATGAGTATGATGCAGAGTGAGGTTTAAAGCCCCCAAAAAAACCCTTTGGCCTGACTTGAATACTACCAAAAAATGATCACAAATTTCAAGGACCAAAACCCCATAAACGATGACAAAAGAGAGATGAATTGTACTTTCATGGCCTATCAAAAAGCTGAAATAAGTGGGGGATTTGAAGAGAATCTGAGTTTAAAGTAGTATTTTTTTCACCAACTGTAAGATGGGGTTGGTTTGAAAAGAAAGTTAGAACAAAAACCAAAGCAAAACAAGATCAAATTGGAAAAGTCTGACCCAAAACTTCACTGGTTTCAGTAACCTTATCTTCTTAACTTGCAGCACAGCCCATTTCATTCCTCTAGTTTACAATCAGTAATCTATTTGTATTGCTTTTTTCAATCTCTGAAGCAGGCCTTGAAGCTGGTGCCAGAGTTAGTAAAAGAAGCAGCACTTAATTGCTGCATTGAGATTTGTGAGGCAAGTTTTTGCCACCATTGATCTTATTATATGCATTTCAAAAACAAAAGTTCAATCTCCAATGTTTCAAAAAAGGTTTGAAGAAAGAGAGATAAAGAGAGGGAGAAGCTGCAATTGTGTATTGGTATTGAAGGAGGAGAGATTGGTGAGGTGTCTTCTCAAAGCTCAAATCATAGTGTCTGTTTGAAAATGACAGTAGAGCGTGTGTGGGTCAACCCTCCATGTTCGGTTCATGCAGAGGGCCTGTTTCATCAAACACACAAAACCATCCATTTTCTGTTCTTTTTCTACTTGGAGCTCATCTCTTCACATTTCAATCGCATTCATATGAATTGTTTTGAAGTGTTTGGAGGGGTTGGATGGCGGTGGATCCAAAAAAGCGTTTTACTATGAATGATCGAAACAACAATCAAGAATTAAATAAAAACATGAGACAAAGAAAACAATGATTTATGTAGTTCACAAATATCATGAGTAGAGAGAAGCTGTTTTATTGAGTGGATAAGAATATGAGTATTTAATCAAACGGGGTTAGGATTTTAAGAGAGTTTATACAATGCACTCTCATAATATCCTAATACAACAAATGATAGTATGACCCAGTAACATATGGCTTACCAGACGCTTCACCCCTGGAACCCGACTAACTAAATCATAGCGCAAAATATTTCAACACGCCTGCAAAACTTCTCATAAAACACTCCCTAAAAACTCCCACCTTCACAATTATGTCAAAGCACTACCAAAAATTCTCCTCTTAACCAAGAGATGATTTTCTGCACAACAACTCATAATCTCCCATACTAAATGGGGATATATGGCCACAACCAGTCTTAATTCCTAACAAACAGGATTTTATCTTTTCCTCCTTTTTACAAAATACAAGTGCACGATTAGGGTTTTTAAAAAGTTTATATAGTATACTCAATAACATATGGACTACCAGGCGCCTTGCCCCTGGACCCAGCTAAATAATCATAGCGCAACATAATAGTTCAAGGCATTTCAACATGCCTATAAACCCTTCCAACCCCATAAACACTACCTAAAAGCTCTTGCCTTCACAATTATGTCAAAGCACTCTCAAATTCTCCTCTTACCGAACCATGGTTTTTTGTCACAACAATTCATAATTTTTCATACAAAACGATGATTTCCTGCCACAACGCCTCCTAACTCCTCCTCCAAACAAGCAAAGTTTGTCTTCTCCACACCTTTCCAAATTACTTCTCATCCTCTCCAAGCCCTTCCATCCAAACACCCCCTTAACATGTAAGAATGACTCCAAAAACCACCTTGGTTTCTGCCAAACAAATCAAACCAGTTTTTTAGGCCCCATTTGATAACCATTTTGTTTTTTGTTTATGAAATTTAAGCCTATGTCCATTCAAATTTCCTACTATGTGCTCCATCTTTTCTACAATGTATCCATCTTTCCTTAAGAAAGTAGGAGAATACTAACCAAATTTCAAAAACATAAACAAGTTTTTGGAAGCTACATTTTTCTTTTACAAATTTTGATTTTGTTTATTAAAATATAGGTAAAATGTGGGTATCCAAATAAGGAAAAAGGTATAATAAGGTAGTTGTTGTAGGCTAAAATTTCATAAACAAAAAACGAAAAACAAAATGGTTATCAAACGGGGCCTTAATGTTGAGAGACGGATTTCTTAATTCATTTTATTGGGTGTCGTATTGTAATCCAATTGATCACTCCAAAGAATGCTTACTTTTGAAAGGGGAAAATTAAAAAAACCAACACTTTGCCAAAGGTATACAAGTAATTCTTACTTAAATGTCACAAACCAGTTGGCCCTCCTGGATAAAGAGCCTTCCCTTTAAACTAATCAATGTGATATAAAGGGAGATGTGGCAATAATGCGCCTAACTTAGATTTAAATTCAAATAATCTAATAAGGTTTACAGAAATGGAACTCTCAAAGTGTTACAGATCTGAAGTGACAAATTGAAAAGATTTTGAGAGTTTATGAATGAGCTTGCAGTGCTTAGTAGGATTTTCACTTAGAAACAGTCCAAGACATGAATGTGGATTCCAAGTAAGAAAATGATATAATGGGAGCAATCAAAAATCAAACTCAAGTGAGAGTGGTAATCATTAAGATAATGAAAACCCTTTATTTATCATAGTGGGAAAAGGAAAATACTTTGAATAAAGTAAAGAGATAAGATCAAGTAGAGAAGCTTTTTTTCATTTCATCCTCTAAAGTCTAATCTAAGTCCACTGATTTTGCTTAATCTCTAGCAAAAAACCATGGATTCCCACCAGCATTTTCAACTTCTAATTTTGCTTTGTAAAATGCTATGAGATACCATTGTTTTAGGCTGCTGTTGATTTGTTTGTCTTTGTCAAATTGTTTCCCTTTATGATGCATGATTAAGCATGCCATAATGTTCAATTTTACTTTATTGATTACTCATGTTTAATGATAGAGATAGAACGCGTGATCTAGAGCAAATTTAGTTTTTTTTCTTCTTTCTTTTCTTTTTAATGAAATATAGAGCAAAGAGGTTTTACTGACAAAGTATAGGCGTTTGATTATTGTAAATATTGACAGAAAGAAAAGGGAGTAATTAATTACCTTTCTTTTCATCATCAATGGTTGTTTCAGTGTAAATAATATTTCTCTTAGAGGTGTTTATGATGCAAATTTCAATGAGTTATTATAATCTCTTCAAAAAGTTCCATCCAAACGAGCATAATTACTCGAACAGTTACTCATTTTAACCACTCAAAATAATAATTCATTTTTAATAATTTAATATAACATTTCACTTTTAAACCACATAACATACGATCCCTCTTCTAAAATTTCCTTCCAAATGAGTTTCTTCCTGCGACACTTCCACCAAAATCATTATTCAAACAAATTATTATCAGAACCTCTTCCACAAAAGACTTCATCCAAACAAAATATATTGTACGAATTCTAATTTTTAATCACTCAAAATAACTCCTCACTCTAATCATTCTTACAAATCATCATCCAAACAACCCATAAAGCTGAGACAAATGTTAATAAATTCTTCTGAAGACCTGTTAGACAACAGTTAATTTTTATTTTTTTTATTATTATTTTGAAAGAGCGGTTAATTTTTGTTATACTGTAGGGAGTGTTTGAATAAAGGGGTTGGGCAATGGTTGATCCAACACTATGTTTGGTAAAAAGCAGTCTTAAAAAGTCTTTCATAAACTCTCTAATCCTTCGTACCAAACAAGCAATGATGTCAAAATACTCCCAAGCTCCTTATAGACTGTTTTCTGTCATAACCTCTTATATCACGTTGAGCGTTTACTACTACAATCACTCCTAACTCTTCGTATCAAATAAAGTTTTATATTCTCCAAACCCCTGCATCGACCCGTCACTAATCAATCCTCTTTTGAACACAGAGTCCCATACGCAATAATCGGTTCATTCACCCTATCAATGAAACAAATACTTTCTCATTTTAGATAAGCTCACTTGACGTTTTCTTGAGAGTACATCTGTCGTGCTCAATAAAGCTTATCAACATGGGATAACTAAGGCTGAGGCTTTTGCTTGACATTTTAAAGATTGTCGAGTCTGAGGTGTGATTTTATTGCTAACTAGGACAGTAGACCGTTTTTTTTTAATCTCTATACTGGTATAATATGTAAATTAATAAATTATAACCAAATTTGTATGTATTGAAGCAGTAATTGGCCACATCTAAGTTTGCTTCGACTCTGAATTTTTTTTTTTTGAAACAAGGGTAACTATGTCCGTCTCTAGACTAGACACAGGGAGACATTGTCATTGGTGAGTCTCAAACCTGAGACCTTGAGGGGAGCATAACTTCAAACCCCAAGTCTTCGACTGTTGTGCCACCGCTTGGGATGCTTCGACTCTGAATTGAGGTACTCATACTAATGTGGTACTATTCTCAACATGCATTGTGCTTTGGTGTGTCTAGTTGAGTTAGGATAGTATTGCATACCTCTTCGAAAAATTTTGTTTTTTTTTATAAGAAACAATTTCATTGATGGTATGAAATTAAGCCATAATGGCAATTACAAAAAGCCTCTCCAATTATTAAGGACGGCAGAAAAGTCATAATCAAAAAATAAAGGAGATTTCTTCAACCAATACACCACCAGATATGTAATTCTATCTAAAACCATCCAAAAAGGCAACGCTTTGTCATGAAAGATTCTATCATTCCTCTCAATTCAGATAGACCAGAAGATGGCTCTAGTGACTTCTTCGAAAATGAGTGTCTTTATTCTTTTATTTCATACTTGTTAACGTCTAAGCTAATTTACACATTATTCTAACGAGTAAACCCGCGTAATCCTACGACGTTTATATGCCAAAAAACCTATAAGAAATTAATTTCTCGATAAATGATCACTATAAATCAAACTAATAACTTTCTAACCCCCTAAGGTCCTATTGACCATTAGGCTTACATTTTCTCTTTGTACTATTGTTAAGATAGTAGTTGGCATGACAACAAGAGTTAAGGAAACGGGTGGTGCATACCTTAGCTCGGCCAGTATCGAGCTTGTTGCATGTTTTGTCTTATTTTGTTGCTACTTCTCGGCTCAGTGCTCTTGGCGGCTTCATTCGCCATCTTGTTGCAGATGTTCGATGCAAGAGGATTGAACAGAAGAGTTGAGAAATCTGCTTCCTGGATGAATCTAGATGAGTTAGGGTGGTGATCATGGTATGTTCAAAACCCCAGAGCTGCACAGGTCACTTTCACCTTGAGATCAAGATCAATGAGAAAGATGACTATTCTTGTTTCAAGAGGAAATTGTACGCAAGTGTTTGTTAGAGCATTATAGTTCAAGAAGAAAAGAAAGAGGATCTATTGTTAATGTTTATATAGAAACTACTATTCAGAATGTATCAAATCAAATCAGATCGGATGGGCAGTGTTCTTGCAATATTGATTCTTCGAATGCTCATTTCCAGACAATAATTTAACAAACAGAACAGGATAATGTCAAGAATGGCAATTATTAGCTTGCACTTAAAAGATCCTTCTGTTAAGGTACAGCTGAAAGATAAAAGAACTTGCTACATATACACAAAAATTACCTCTACTTCTCCAGAAGTACTACTCTCAAGCTTACGGCACAACAGGAAAAAAGAAAAAAAAAATGACGAGTTTTTTACGATGTCGGAATTTAAGAGGTCCTGGGGCCAATCACAATCATTGATCCCATGTTCGTCGAGCAATCCATTCGCGTTATAATACACACTGCTTAGAAGGCTGAATCTGCTTCTTAGAAACTAAAAGAGTTTTCCTGGTTGTGTCGTTCCACTTCTCATCATTGTGCAGAATTCCTGGTAATTGATTCTACCATCCTACGGATGCAGAGAAATATGAGTTGAGTATTTATAATAGTATAACGAGTCAACGATTGTTAAGAGAGTTTGAAACTTATACTAAGGGTTTATTTGGGGTGACGTTTTAAGTGCTTGAAAACATATTTTTAAGCACTTAAAACGTCGTTCTAAGCGGGCTCTTAATCAACTTACATTATCTGTATCAACCTCAGAGATAATTTCCTTGATGGTGGCTTCATCACCCATGCCATAATCCTTCATAGCAGTCTCTAATTCATCTTTTGTAATGTATCTGTCATCAGAATAATAGTAACGCTCAGTAAATTATTGAAGTTCTTCAACATTTCAGATAAACATGCTCAACTTGTGTGAATTGCATCCAGGGAGGATCTTAAAGTTTGTAACTTACCCACTACTATCCTTGTCAAAAAACTGAAATGCTTTGTATAAGTGTTCATCTTTCTCTAATCTGTGCCTATGCATGGTTGCAGAGATAAACTCAATGTAGTCGATCGATCCATTTCCATCAACATCAGCCTGAAAAGTTAAGAGGCTTTGTTATGAGAGTTCTAAAGCAACAATCAAATTCATAGCATGAAAGGTGAGTATTTGCTTACAGCTTCCATTAGTTGCTTCACTTCAGCCTCTGAAAGCCGTGAGCCAAGCCGAGCTAAACCGGTCTTCAATTCTTCATAGGTGATTGTGCCACTATTGTCAGTATCTATGTTTGCAAACATTGCTTTAAGTCCTTTGATTTCTTCTTCATTTAAGTTTTCCGCAATGACCTGAGATGTGTATAAAAGAGACTCAAATATTAGAAATGAGCAGAACGGAGGAAAAAATGTATGAAAGACAAAAAGTTCAGATAGAGGTAAAGAAAAACAACGCATCCTTCTATGACAAGGAGAGCATAGGGGGAAAAATATCTAAATAATGATATACATCAAATAAAACAAGTGGTCACAAAAACTTTACAAGTTGAGCAGAAATTTTGATACATCTGAATGGAAACTTAAGAAGCTCTAAGGATGCTTAATTTGCTTACGAGATTTACTACAAAGCGTGGTCGATATGCAAAGCCACTAACATCTTATCTTTATGTTCTCAATATGCACAAAATAAATAGAGGGTTGTGTACATCAATTGTGTTCTGTTAGAGAAAAAGAAACTAATTTTCATGTTGGTTCTACAAAGCGAGACAATATTCTGTCTACGACACATAAAGATATTTTCGACAATTAACCGAAGTCCTGACTGCAGTTTATTAAATACCTTCAAAGCAAGCTTTTTAAGCTTATTCATTGCCCTGAATTGCTTCATTCTAGACAGAACAGCGCTATCAATTGGCTTGTCTGATGCTTCTCCACCTTCTCTGATCCATGGATGTTCTAGAAGAAGAACTTAAATGTCAGTCCCCAAACAACTAATAACATTAGCCTAGATACATTGAAAGTTGAGAAATGACCAACATGTTTAGAAAAGGAACTTAAATATAGAACAAACATATATTTTTCTGCAGCAGCATTGATAAAAACCAAGAAGAGGGCTAAATGTGAAACCAAAAAACTTTTTTAACACATAAAAGGGTTGCTTGATACCTAGAACTTGTGCAGGGGTAATTCTCTTCCTCGGATCCGGTGTCAGCATTTTCCTCACAAGATCTTTAGCACTTTTGGATATTGTTGGCCACGGTGCACTAACAAAATCAATTTCTCCTTTAAGTATGGCATCAAATATTCCTTTCTCATTTTCTGCAATTTGAAATCGAGAAAGGCAATTGGTATACATTTTCCATTTGCAGTTTAACAAATTGAAGCTATGGTATGAAAGAATTAGAACTTCATCTTCAATGTTTTTCATAGGTATATTTACCTGCCCAAAATGGAGGTACACCACTAAGAAGAATGTACAAAATAACTCCAGCACTCCAAACATCAATTTCCTTCCCATAATTTCGCCGCAACACCTCAGGAGCAACATAGTAAGCACTGCCAACTATGTCGCGGTACACTTTACCTGAGATTAGATTCAAAACACACTACTGAGCACAAGGATCCCTATGATATCATAGAATTTCATTTCTTCAAGTGAGATATTATCTGATGAGATGAGAACCAAAACACATTAATTAGCACAACTCCTAAGTTATCATAGAGTTTCATTTCTTCAAGTGAGATATGAGACGAGAAGTGGAATGAAATATATAATCTACTTTCATTAAGACATGCCAAATCACTGATTTCGACAGGCATTTCATCTACGACAAAACTGTTGGTCAAATACTACCATCCCAAACTAAACATCGTTATCTATATTAGTCATCATTTTCTGATCTCTGCTTTGCCCCAGGATCAAGAGAAAGCAACACATGATGCTCATATTACCAAAGATGCACGGCAAACTGATAACCAATGAAAGGTACAAATTGTAGAATGTATTTATAATCAAAATTCTCAAATCACAAGAATGCCTGTTGAGCCACGGTGGCATCAGAATAACTTCAATCCAAAATTCTGTGGTCACTACACAGCATGTGAATTCAACAGAATCTAATGCAGGACAATTTTTTTAATCAATTTGGGGTAAATAACCCACATAAGAAAGTGTGACTATATATTCTCAGCAACCATCATGAAGTACCTAGTGGTTAAGAGTGTCATAGACACATAAGTAACAAGAAGTGAGGTTTCAATCCATGGTAGTCACCAACCTAGCAAATAATTCACTTGCATTCAAATGTTATAGGATCATGTGTTATATGATATGAATATAATCGAGTTGCATAAGCTAACTCGGTCCTCGGACAGTCACACATATCAAAAACATATATATATTCTCAGTAAGTAGAAGAGGTTTTCCTTTTATTTCAGAAACTAAATCAATCCAAGAGAGAAAAAGAAAACAAAAGAACAAACCTTCTTCAATGAAAACAGACAGACCAAAATCAGTAGCCTTCAACATAGCTCCCTCCTTCTTGCTAGCCAACAAGAAATTCTCAGGCTTAAGATCACGGTGCATAACCCCCATAAAATTACATATCTGAACAACATTAACAATGGCACGACAAATCTCAGCAGCAGCTTTCTCAGAGTACTGACCCTGAGCAATAATCCTATCAAAAAGCTCCCCACCAGCACAAAGCTCCATCACAAGATGAACAGAGTATCTATCCTCAAAAGCCCCTTTAAATTCCACAATATTTGGCTGTCCAGAAAGATGCTGCAGAATCAAAATCTCCCTCTTCATATCATCCTTATCATTCTTACTTATCAGTTTCCGTTTCAGAATCGATTTGCAAGCGTAAGTTTGTCCAGTGGAAATCTCAGTGCACAAATAAGTAATACCAAATTGCCCTCGACCCAATTCTTTTCCAAGAGTATAGTGCTTTTTGATATCATCAAAGGGCCTACCCAGAATGGTTTCTGGGTAATTTTGAGCTGTTCTTGGAGTCGCAACCGCGGGTTTCGGAAAAGCCGAAACCGACGGCGGATGCTCCGCCGTGCGCGGCGGCAGAGGCGGGTTTCTGGTGGATGGGATTAGGGTTTGAGGGGGCGGTACCTTCTGAGCCGAATCGAAGCCATTAACTCCTGATTTTGGATGATTTTGCGTGCTGCTACAGCAACCCATTGTCGGATTTGAGCGTCAATGCTGATTTCTGAGAATGTCGAAGAACAAATCTGATGGGTGAGTCTGAAGCTAGAGAATGGGGAAGAAATCAAAAGGGGATTGAGAGAAGAACAGATCGAGAAGGTAAGCTGGATAATCCAAAGATTGGGCTAGAAATTGCTAAGTAATAAGGCCAACCAGTGGTTACCGTGTTTCGTGCATTAACTAGCAAAGCTTGTTGTAGTCAACTCAACAAAGGCGATGCTTGTTCTTGAGAATTGAATTGGAAGCTGTATTGTATTATACCCTTTTTCTTGACTAAATTTTAACTTACCTAAATTACAAAAAATAGTTTTTTTTTTTTAGTACAATATAAATTGGTAAATAGTGTCAAACATATTCTTCAAATTTGAAAAGTTTAAGAAAATAATTTTACCTTAGCTATGTATAAAAACAAATACTCATTAGCTTTACATGAGTTTAAAAAGATTGTTGATTTCTTATGTTTTTAATTTGATTAATTATCTTTCTTAAGATTGGATTAGTATTGCAATAATTTTTGTGGAGTTTAATTTAAGTAGGCAGAATTATCATTTAGATAAAAATTATCTTCTTTAACTTTTTACCACACCACTAAATTCAATCACGTGCACATTTTATTTGGTAACTTTTGAAACAAAAATTCTATCGAATAACTCATGGAACAAGTCCTCCTTGTTAATTTTCTCCTCTACTTTTAGTGTTCATTTTATCCACATTTCACTTCCCTAATGACACATGCGTTTTGGACAAATGAAAATCCTAGGCATGTGTACAACACAAAAAATGCATACAATAACAATAGTAACAATTATATTCCAAAAACACGAAAGGTAGATAAAATTTACCGAAAAAGCAAATGAGGAAATCACGTAGGAAGACTTATTTCAAAAGCTATTGAATAAGATGTGCAAGTGATTGAATTTAACCACCATTATGTTAAAAGGCTATAGAAGACAACTTTGATCTAAATGACAATTTTGTTAATCTAAATTAAATTTAAGGGGATTTATTACAATACTAATCAAAATTAACAATGTAAGAACAAGAGTATTTTGTGCAATTCTTTCAAAGAAAAAAAAAAGAAATTTTTTCCAACTAGGTTGGATTTTAGCCGTGTTGACTGGCAATACCACATCGTGGTTACCGGGTCCCAAATTATCTTTATTTATTTTTTCCACTTTTATTGAAACAACCTGGTCCATATTATTATCTTTATTTCTTTATTTCTTTATTTCTCTTCCACTCAATTTCGCCACTACAAAAACAAAATCAATTTTCAAAAGACGAAAGGGAAAAAAATCAATCACACCAATCTTCGCCTTAATTTATGCAAAATGCAAACTCAATTTCTAACGTTTTTTTCTTTTTGAAATCAATATATTTCCCCCCAAAAAAAAAAATCATGCGTGTACTTCAATAATTTAACTATCATTACAAAATCAAAATTGCATCATTTTTCCTTTTCAATTTTAAGCATTGTGTCTTCAATAATTTGACTATTATTTAAAAAAAATTAAAGTCATTTTTTTTATTTTTGGAAGGAACTTTAATTTCGTATTAATTGATAATTGACATGATTTTTGGTTGATTGATTATTTGTCGACACTTACATTATTAAGTTATTACTCAAAATTATTATTTGAAATATAAATACGTGTGTGAGGAAAGAATAAAATACAATATAATAATATATTTTATCGAAGATAAGTAAATTTATTGCAAAAGTTCCTAAGACAAAAATGTTATACATATAAATTGCTTTTTTTTACTATTCAATTTCACCACATATTTAATCCAAAAAAATTCTCCTCAAATATTAAATGGAGAACATAAAATTGAATACTCTTCTCCATCAAATACATATTTATTAGTTAAATACTCTTTTTTCTAATCTATTTTTTGTGATAACATATTTAATCTGATATTATAATATATATATATATATATTTATTTTTTTTTTTTTTTCTTTCAAGACCTGACTAAATAATATTATATTTGTGTAAACTTAGAAAAGCCGTTAAGTAGATAGACGACACGCTGCACTTTTGTTATCCTTTTTCATTTTTTAATATTTATTGTACTTCGCATGTTTTGTCATTTTCTAAATGACCCCATATTTTGATTTTCATTTAAAAATAGATAAAAATAATTATTAAAAAAAAAAACTAATCAGAAAAAAGCAATTGACAATAAGTTTTTTTTTGTTGTTAAAATACCATTTTGGTCCCTCGACTTTGGAGTTTGTTCCATTTTGCTCCCTTGACTTTCAAATGTCCAATTTTAGTCCATCAACTTTGTTGTTTGTCTAATTTTGGTCCCTCAACTTTCAAATGTCCAATTTTGGTCCTTCAACTTTGTTATTTGTCCAATTTTGGTCCCTCAACTTTCAAATGTTTTCAAATTTGGTCCTTAGACTATAAAAAAAGTTCAAAAAATGTCCTTTAGTCAAATGAATTTTTTATCACTCCTAAATTATTTTCTCTCTCTTTCATCTTTCATAATTTTTTTCTCTATAAATTTTACCTCTCTTCAATCCACCTCTCTTCCCTTCTTTTCTTTCTTTTTTTCTTCTTTATTTTCTTTCTTTTTCTTTTTTGTTCCATGGTAGAATATGAATTTTAGAAAACAAAAAGTGACAAATCAAAGTAGAAAAATTATTATTTAGAAAAATTATCTCATGTTAAATAATTTGATGAGATGGATTGAGGAGGAATAAGAGAAAAAAAGAAGAGAAGAAGATTAGAGATGTGGATCTAAGAGTGATAAAACTTTTAGAAGAGAAATGATGAAAGATGGAAGAGAGAGAAAATAATTTAGGAGTGAGAAAAAAATTTATTTGACGAAAGGACCATTTTTGAACTTTTTTTATAGTCTAGGGACTAAATTTGGACATTTGAAAGTCGAGGACCAAAATGGACAAATAGCAAAGTGAAGGACCAAAATTGAACAAACTACAAAGTCGAGGGACTAAAAATGGACATTTGAAAGTCTAGGGACCAAAATTGGACAAATAGCAAAGTGAAGGGACTAAAATTGAACAAAATACAAAGTCAAGGGACTAAAAATGGACATTTGAAAGTCTAGGGACCAAAGTGGAACAAACTCCAAAGTTGATGGACCAAAATGGTATTTTAACCTTTGTTTTTCCTTTTTTGCATGAATTCGGAATGACACGTGTAAGATAAGATTTTTGATAATTGGACCTGGTCAAATTTATTATTGAGATCCGCATTTCTCTTTACTTGAATCTAGGCCCAACTGGCCCATTTATGCCTTCTAAGTGGACTGCAACTAGGCAAGGCCCAGTTTTCATTAGCGTCTGATTTTATGAGCCTAAATCAAGAAGTCTATATTGAGTATTGAAAGAGAAGAGTGAATATAAATCAATTTGATGAGGTAAGCAATCAACCTAATAGTTTTCTTTTTCTTTATTTATTTTTATATCGATGACAGTTCAAGCTCGTTTGTGTACACCCCAACTAATGTTAATATTTTAATGTTAAGAAAATTCATAAAAAATTAATTTTTAAGTAGGGGTGACTATTATTGATTTAACCAATTACTTTTAGTTCTTTCAAGCCCTTTTGAACAATCAACCTAATAATTCATAGTGAAAGAAATTTAATTTCATCTTAACATCATTGCAAAGTATTAGTTTTAAAATATAAGTGATTTAACAATAAGACAAATTACTCCACATTTGCATAAAATCGATTGGTAAAATCTCATCAAAAGGAAAAGATGTTAGATATCTATAATAAATTAAAAGCAATCATAAAATCAGCTACACCTTTTAGCAATATTTCTTTTTCATTCAGTTAGCCATGTTTGTGGAGCATTTAACTTGGAAGGAATGAAAGGAAGGGTATGGAGCTAGATATGTGCTTGACAGAATCAGGAGAAAAATATAAAAAATAATGATTGTCCACCACAATGGGTAAAAATGATTCTTTTTTTGAAGTACATATTGGAGAGGGGGACAAATACCAATTATCGGGCTCGAACGTATGAGACTGGTGTCAAACCGGTTTACAACCAAACAATGAAACCATTGCACCACTGACCCATTCAATAAAAAAAAAAGAATGAACGTTTCTCTCAAAATCAATTAATGAACGGATGAGTAATTCATTTATCTTATAAATTATACAATAATGAAATCCTTTAACATCAAACACCACATTTAAATTACTTCACTTTCCATTTTCAATAAACTTCTAAAAAAAAACAGTATAATTGTAAAAATAGAGGAGAAATATTGGAGAGATTGGGGCTGAAAATATGAGGTTGCTACAGAGGCCAACTGTCACTTTCTTTGAAAAAGAAAGGCCCCATTTGGTAACTACACTCTGTTTACACGCCCTCTCCTTTGCTTCTTTCAATGTTTTTGTCCTCTTTTCGTGTCAATGGAGCAAAAGTACAATTTTTTATAAACTCGTTCATTTTCTCTAGGTAATAAAATTCACTCTTTTTTATTTTAAGAATTTATTAAATTTTAAATACTTATGTTCAACATTATATCGTTTAAATTAAAATTACCACTTTAACAGTTCAATTTTATAAAACATTATATAGAATTGTCAAAACTATTCATTTAAAAAATTAGAAAATCACATTCCAAAGATGGTAGAAACTAGTTTGGGGTTTTCTTTTCTTTTCTTTTTAAGTACAGATTGGGTAGAAAGATTACAGACCATATATTATATATATAAAAAGTACTGCTCCTCTTGAAAAAATGAGAGTAAAAATTCAATTTTTTTTTACAAAATCTGTAATTATGGTATTAAACTGAACTTTCATCTTATTACCATCCCAGATAGTTTGGGGGGTTTCCAATTCTATTGAAAATTAAAATTTCCATATTTATTTGCTTTTAATGTTAAAAAGCAAGAAGAGTCCATGGTATAATTTGGAGGTGATTTTGATTCGACTTTTGTTAATTTTATCTTAAATTGATAAGCATTGATTTTTCAACAATTGGTTAAACACGATGTGTCTAATAAAAAAAAAACCAATAAATCGGTATTTCATTAGTTCGGTTTCAGTTTTGATTTCAATGATAATTTAATTCATTTAAAAAAAAATTCATCTTATCTTTAATTTAATTTTAAGAATTATTATTTTACCAACAAAAAACAATTATTTTGTTTGGATTTCAATTTGATTCTGATTCGTGGTACAATGGACTATGATACTTATTGTTTCACCTCAAAATCAATTGACAATAAAGAAGTAACTCATGTCTCTCATAAATATTTACTGTATTCCCCATTTTTTTTAATGTGGGACTGAAATCCTAATAACGAATTCAACTCAATTTAAAGCTTAATGTTGACGCTGCCATCTAATGCATGGTATTGAGCTAAGCAGTAGCGATGATCTTAATCTTGTATTTATTTGTAGTATGAAGTAGATTCGACATTGGACATCTTTATGAAATGGTTATTAAAAGCGATTGTAAGATGTTGATTGAATCGCCAATTAATCAAACACCACCTATGATTGTATAGTTTCTCTAATCGGCTTAATTTGTTTCTTTGTTTATACTCAAAATCTTGTAGCCCACTAGACCTTTCTATTACTTAAATGAAATCTTTGATGTTTTTCCTTAGAGAAAAATAAGGTTTTCTGTTGTATTATCTTTTTGCATTTGTAAATAAAGTTTTGATTAATGTTTTCTTATTTTCACTCCAAACAAAATTTTGTTTGTTGAAATAAATTCCCAATTTCAGATCCAAATCAACCAAATCAGAGTACAAATTGATAGAAAAAATAAATGAAACATAAATCTAATAAGAAAGATAAGGAGAAGAAATGATACACCGAATTTAAGGTGGTTCGAACTAGCCTGTTAGACTGTTAAGGATGTGAGTTGATCAATTTGATTATCCTCACTCATAATTTTCCATAGAAGAAGATGAAGTTTCGAAGGGGAACAAATGGTGGCTGGATTTCTCTCAACCCTAAAACACACCCAATATAAACTTTATATAGAGAGCTCAATTGTACACACCCAATAGTAGAAACCCTAACCTCTAACTTACCCATGGTTAAAACTAACCTCATAAAAGGGTTAAACTAAATACAAATGATGTGAATTTCATAATTAACATTGTTAGTGTCCTTTTCTTATCTCATCTTTTCGATAAGAGACGACAAATCTATTTGAATCTCTACATTGATATGATAATGTCTATTTTAAATATAAGCCCTCCAGACTTTACTTTTGGTTTCACTTAAAATATTTCATATCAATGTAGATGTTTGCCTCCTTGTAAATGCACGATGTAACTCTTATTTAATCAATGTAATCATCACTTTGCTTGAAACACATTTCATTTAAAAAAAAAACATTTCAAAAAGAGATTAAAAAATGTAACTCATTAGTTATTGATTGTACAACGTACCAATTGAGCTACAATCTTTTTGGCTCAATTAATTCCTTCCCACAAAAATTAATTTCCAAGCCCTGCTCTATATTTTACTGCATCTCTCTACTGTTTCATTGCTTTCCATCAACAAGGAATCAAAACTTTTCATCTTGTTTCTTCACCAAGCAGTCCCATTTTCTTTAAACTACAACTAACACAATTCAAATTTTAAAAAGAAAAATCTCAATTTTATATATGTGAGCAGAGGAGATCATGCTTAAAATGTCAAAAAGAGTAGTACTATAGCGCCATGATTTATCAAACAATAAATCGATAGTTTGTGGGATCGAATCCCAAACATTGTTGAATTAAAAAAAAAAATTATGTTTAAAATTCTGTACTGCGAAGCAGCACGAAACTACCAAATCGGAGACTGATTACAAACAAAGTAACTGAATGAATTTGTGGTGTGATTGGTTATTTGGTACGGAATTAGTCTATTTCCACTCCACGGTCACAAATTCGATTCCTGAAATCGATATTTGTAATCCAATTGTACTAAAAAAAACAAAGTGAAAAAAAGAACCTTTTTTTTTTTTTTAAAGATGGCTTGATTTTCAATTTCCATTTCAATAACCGGTCGGACCTTGAATCCGAGAAAATTTCCCTTGATCTTACTTGGGAATCTGGAATCATGTGTGGCCACCGGGTTAACTCGATGGATCCGGGTCAACTGAAACCCGAGGAACAAACAAAAAAAAACAAAATTCGTTCCATTTTCACAATATTTAATTAACTGCTCCTACAACGATCTTTTCTTTTAACCATCGAACCCGGTCTGACTCCAGACCGCATCCCGGACCCGACTCAAGTCGCGGCCCTTGAGGGTCCGGCCGACACCGACAAAAACCGAATTAGCGTTCATCTTTCTGCTTCTAGCCAAGTACTCATGCGGCGGAACCATCTCCGAGTCACGCTCACCCAACGACTGGTCCAACTCATGCAGCGACTCGACCGAGTCAACTCGGAGTATCTTGCTCCAATCCGGCACGTTCATTGGCGCCGACGTGGCCATCTGCCGCCCTTGTGGACACGCCACGCTGTCGTTCCCCCGAAACTGATGCACCACTCTGGCCGACGTCACCCTCCCCGCATCCTCAAACGCGAGCGACAGCCCGCCCACGTGTCGCCCACGTGTAACCCCTCCGTGGCCGCCGGCCGACGAGTTGTGATCTTCGAAATCCACCTCCACGTCATCCGCCCTGGCCCACACATCCTCTTCGCCCAGTTCCGACAAGTCGGTTCCGGTGGAATCGTGGGTGTAGCTATAGCTTCCGAGAATCCGCTCGCTCCGACTTGTCGTCAACAATTTCCGACCTTTGGCCATGATCGAAATGAACAGTGAGTTTTTACATGAAAATATTCTCCCACTCTTTACATTCGTACGCCCATTTGATAAAATTACAAAAGGGTCCCAACAAAGGAATTTAAGACACACATATGAGGCGTGCTTTTGGGGTCGATGCCATGTATATATAACTGTTTTTCATTTGTTGCATTTCATGTGAATTTGGGCTCATTTCATCTGCATTTCTGTCAAATCCAACCTGCAATCAAAATACATGGTACGAGAAGACGACAAGACAGCCTTAAGTATGTATAATTTGTACAAAAATACAAAAATATTTCCTATGTGATAATTATTAATCAACTCTAGAATTAAAGTGCTTATTTTAAAATTTAAAATTTAATCTATATAATCTTGTATCTATAGTTTTAAAAATTATAACTTGGTCTCATTATTTCAATCAAATTCAAAAATAATTTTATCATGTTTTTTTAACAATTTTAAGTCCGAGAGATGTTAAATTATGTGCTAAAAGTAACGTGTGAATTTAGTGATTGATGGTGCAAAAATGACATTATTGTTTTTGCATTTGACTAAAGTGATTTTAGATAAGAGAAATTGGGGTGGATAGTTCAATTTCATAAAATAATTGCAAATTTAGGTAAATTTAAATTTTTTTGCATCCATAATTAAATATATGATATAATTGATATTTATTATACGATATAATTTAAGATATTAATATACTATTTTGTATTATTAATACAATATTATTTATTATTAATACAAAATTATGTGTTATCACTACAATATTGTGTATTACTATAATATTATATTCTAATTATATGGTATGACTATGATTGCTATTTTTTTTTACTTGGTATTGTAAATAATTTTCTAATTTGATTTGTTCCTAAATAAACCTCTTTAAATAATAATAATTTTTTAAACAAATTTATAACTTATTGGGATTAAATTCTAGTTTTAAAATTATAATAATTTAATATTTTAAATTATAAATACTAAATTAAATTTTTTTTTTTCTTTTTTGAGTACATATTGGTGAATGAAGACAAATATCGATTCTCAGAATCGAACTTGTGACGTGTTAAACTTATAATGTTCGATACTACATTTAAATTTTCAAATGCGTGAAATTAAATTTATTAAATAAACTGGTCCTATGTCACGCAATGCCAAGGCGCGTGTTTTCATTCTCTGTGTTTTTATGTCGAAAAGTGTGACATGAATCTTTCATATGAGGGAATATGATGATTAATTACTTATTAATTCTCTTAAAAAAGAAAAATACTTATTAATTCTCTATTTTAAAAATGACTTATTAACTATTTAAAAAAAAAAAAAAAAGTGAAAATTGACTTCAAGCCATGGAGCTACTGAATCAGATTGATTTTCCACCGTCCGATATATAGGTAAGGTAACTCATAATCAGTTTGTAATAATAATACGGCGGTCGTGCGAAGATAATAATAACAAAATAAAAGAAACCTAGTTTTGACTAAACATTTTTAACTTTGCCGCTGGTCCTCTCAGGAAAGACCACGTGTATGGACATAATAAATGTGGGACCGTACTGTCCAATCATCGCACCAGCACTACGTGTCGAGAAATGGATGAATGTATTAACTAAGGGCGTTAAAATGACATTGATTATGGGTCAAACATGAATAGTTGCTCAACGGTACTAGGTACTAGTATATGTCCAATAATTAGAGATCTTGTGTTCAAGTTGGTCTCACTCTCAATTATTGTAATTTTAAAGAAAAAAATGACGTTTATTATGCATTAAATTTGGGTGGTTTGAAGATAAATCAACTGAAATTAATTAATAATTAAGTTTTTTTTTTAATGGTGGGGTTCGTGAAGATGCGCACATTGGACGGCTCAGAGAATGACGATGGGACCCACCCACAATTGTGGGGTACTGTGGATTACCAGTACTTGACCTTGCATTTAACACAAGTTTAAAATACTTTGCTCAAAATTTAGAAATCCAACCAAAATTTGATAGAAAAAATAATTTTAAATAATTATTTTGATTTGGTTAACATTCGTAGATTTTCTTTTTAAGACAATATAAAATAATAGGTAAGTGCAAACTTAAATTTTATGAATACATTATAAAAAAAAAAAAAAAAAAAAATTTGTTTGATAACTATTTAATTTTTTATTTTTGAAATTTAAGTTTATTTTTATTCAAATTTTTTACAATGTGTTCCACATTTGTTTTTATAATGTATCATCTTTTCTTAAGAAAATACGTAAATGTTAACAACTTTCAAAAACAAAAATAAGCTTTTGAAAGTTTTTTTTTTGTTTGCAAATTTTTATTTGATTTCTAAAATTATAGTTAAGATGCAGATACCCAACTAAAGAAAAATATATGATAAAATAGTTGTTGTAAGTTTAAATTTTAAAAATAAAATTGATTATCAAATGAATGCCTAAATAATTAACGAACAGATCTTTTAATTTTGATAAGTTTATTTTATTTTAATTTATGAATTTTAATTTCGTTCCAATTTGGATCCCTTAATTTTCTATTATTTAATTTTAATCACTTAAACTTTCAAATAATATAAAATTGGTCGTTATTAAATTATTTTGTTAAGTTTTCTAAAAAATGTTATTATCCTTCACTATAAATGATTTAATATGTTTATATAGTTTCTTTATTTATATTAAAATTATTAATATTATTACATCAATTTTAATTAATATCAACTTTAAATTAATTTTTGAACTTTTTATAAATATACGATCTCAAATTAAATATTTATAAGTTAAATTTGAAAGTTTAAAAAATCATAATCAGGCTTTTGAAGTTCTATCAATTAAAATGAAATAATACTCAAAGACCACCGATGAAAATAATATTTTGGGGTGTTTGGCTGCAGGTGAGATGAGATGAGATGTTGATAGCAGGAAACATTGTTTGAGGTGAGATGAGATGACAGAAAACCCTTATTTGGAGTGAGATGAGATGTTAAGATATATTAAAATATATATATATATATATATATATATATATATGTTCTTAAAAAAAATTTAACAATAAAATTGTTCTTTTTCTTTTTTTAAAATAACTATTCTCAAATATTTAGCTATTAATATAATAAGTATGTAAATATAACTACTATCATAAATAAAATGTCAGTAATATAATTTAATATTAAGCACCATTAATCATATTAATGTTTTTATTAAAAAAGATATATTTTCAATGATATTATGTACGACATAATAACCATGAGGTTAAAAATTTATAATCTTTCATACTTAAATATTGTTTAATTAAAAAAAATTATGAGAAAAAAAAATTCACACCACCAAAATAAAGTTTGACTAATCTAAAATATTTGTACATCGTTAATAACTTTTTTTTAAAAGATTTGTTAGACTTAAATAATGAAAAAAAAAATACCAAGATTCTATTTATTAAAAAATAAAAATAAAACCGTTTGGTTAAACTAGTTATTATAAAATCTTGATAGCGATTTTTATTTTATTTAAAAAAAATTATTTTCTTATACCTTTTATACATTCACATTCATATTCATCTTATTAGTCATTGATACTTCTAGGGAACTATAGACACCCCTAAAAATTTTTATTTATTGCTTTTTTGTAGTTAAAAGATAACTCGGTAACATTTTGATAATAATTATTACACGGAACTAATAAAATATCCCTCAAATTTTGGAATTTATTATTATTTTTATTAGATATAATAGATCTCAATCCCTATGACTCATACAAGTCTTGAAATTTATAGTTGCTTTTTGTATATACAATCAAGACTCTCAAAATTATTTAAATTAATTTATCTTTTAAAAAAAAATATATCCACTCTTACTATTATTTCAAAGTGCAACGCTGAATATAAGAGTATAAAATTTGAATCTCATTTTTTTAACAAACAAAATAAGTTTAATATTTTTAAATTTATTGAAAATAAGTTCATACTTTTAAATCACAGAAACTACTTAATAAAAATTCAATGTGTATAAATTATTTAAATTTAATTTTTATTTTAATAATAAATTGATATATTTACTGTTAATATTAAAAATAAACACATAACTTTTAATTATTAATTTTTAAATATGATATTTATAGTTTATCTCTAAAAAATTGAAATTTTATAACTTTAATGTTATATATTATGAGATAGTATATATCTATTTATTTTAATTTTTAAAATTCAAATATATTTAAATAAACATTTGATATAATAATAGTATAATTATTATAATTATATATTGATATATTAAAATAATAATATTATTATAAAAAAAATTATATCAAACATAAAATAAGTAAATAAGTAAATATATATATAAATAAAAAGATGAAAAAATTTAAATTAAAAAAAAAAGAGGGAAGAGAATATGAGATGAGATGAGGTGAAGAACATTTGGACCAAACAAGATGTTAAACTTCAACACCTCAGCTCATCTCACTTCCTCTTAAAACAAACCATATATCATCACTAGAGAGAATTCAATTTTTGTTTTTTTTTTTTTTAAACATTTTGTATGATGCCTGGCTGGGGGCGATAACGAAATGGTAATATTTGATTAATTATAAGCTGTTCGTTTTGATTGGACAGACTGGGAGATGGGTCCCAGAGGCAAATGTTTTGGTAATAGCAGATAAATATGGACCCACTAAAATTAAAAATAATAAAATGAAAAAATTAAACTTTTTTGGGGGAAATGGAGAGGATCCTATGTAGAGCTGCCAAATTTCAATCCTAAAGACAACTCTCCCTATCTCATGGAGATGTGTTATACTATACTATAATCTTTAATCATTTATTAATTGGGACCATTTCGTTTAATTTATTTGTATATCATATTCTCTTTTTTTCTTTCAATTATGATATAGGATCAATTCATCTTTCAATCATAATTACAATTTGTATTGCCCCAAGAGTAGTAGAAATTAAACACCTAAAAGAACATGGTGTTAAATTACACCGATTCTTTTATATATGGATTGCAATTTTAGGTGAATTTTACTTAGTTTATAAATGTTTAAGTGTTCTTTAGTTTAAATTAGAGAGCGGTACCACAAATTTTATATAGATGGTATATTTTTCTTAAATAAGATAAAAGATCAAATACCGATTTTCATGATGAACCTGTAACTATGAAATTGAATTGAATTATAATCAATTAATCAAGTCAACACGCTGTTTAACTCCTTCGATAGATTTTTTTTATAACTTTGCACAAATTAAAAAAAGTGCTTCACTAAACTTGCAATTTTACTATTTGTACTCATATACTCAATAATATGTTAAACAATAAATAATATATCTTTAGATTTTATGGGTGTGGCTACTCAAAATTACTTATTTCTACGATTTGTATAGAACATTCTTGCTAACTCTTTTTATCATTTACATGTCGAAAAATTATAAAAAAATAATTAATTGTTAGATAGGTATTTATTATAAATTGTATTCATAAATTTTTTATTTTCTAATACTTTTGACCATGGACTGAATTTTTGTAATTAATAATATATTTTTTTGTTATAAAAAAACGTGGGGGAAAATGGGATCAAACTTGTGGCCTCAAAATTGACATCACCCATTTTATGTGATTTGAGTTATTCTCATTTTAAATGCTATTAATAATTTATTTTCATTTTCATCCATTAGTTTACATTATGCATGTGATATTTAAAAATAAGGGCCGAACTTATAAAAGTTCGATCAATTAAATTTTTTAGCGTAAAACATTTAGGGATTAAAATTTAAATATAAAAGAAATAAAAAGCAAAATGAATATGCTTTTTGAAAAAAAAAAAAGCAATATGAATATGAGTCGATTTGAAAAGGGTGATGTATTGTAGGCCTAGAATTGATAGGCTTTAGTTACAAACCCAAAAGAGCCAACCAATGAAAGGCTAAATTATGCCAAAAATAGGGTTTAAAAGAGAGCACATGAAATTAAATGGAAATGACAAAGGGTCAAAAGACAATGGATTGAAATTATTCCTCCTAAATATTATTAAATTAAAAAAGAAAAAAAAATATTTATACGATCATTTAAAAAAAATAATTAACCTAATACTTTAGGAATAATACATAAATAATCTATTAATAATATATAATACTATATTAATCAATATGTATTAAAACATATTAATGATTATAAAAAAAAATTAAAATTTAACTATATTTGTAATTTATTTATTTTTTAAAATAAACCTTTTCTTTGTAATTTCTAAAATAAATACTAGTGTAGGCTGGTTGTAGGAGAGTTTGTACCAATTGCCAAGATTTATATTTGCTAAAGGAAACACCTGCTACTCCATATTAGTTTTGGTACTTTTACAACCCATACCCATTTAATAAGATTTTTCTAATCATTTTCAATGTTTATATATGGGCATTGGAAATTGAATCTGATTTTTTAGTACTAAAGTAATGGGGTTTTGATTTGTTTATAATCCTTAATTCTTATCCACTTGATTACAGCTCTTACAATGATTAATCATTTGATGTAGCATAGTGATTACAGCTCAATTACACTAAAGTTCAAAAGAGTTTGTGTTGGAAGCTTTGTTGTTTCATTAGGCTCCATACTATAGGAGCTAGATCTTGATGTTATTAATATTATAAAGTCTTATCATTATCATTATTATTATTTATTATATGGGTTTTTTGTGATTTTGAGATTGTAGTACAATGTATATGGTAGCTTTTTAGTATGGGTCTTAGGTAACTTTCATTAATGATGAAATAGAATAGCCACAATTTGTGTCATAAAAGTGATGGTGCCATCACAATGGGCTTGCTTTCACAATTTATTATTATTATTATTGTTATTATTTGTGTTCTTGTCTTGTAACAATCCACTTTCTTTTTACTTCTCTCTTTTGGCTTTTGTGGGTTCAAGCTGTTTTTCAATTTCCAATAAGTTTCATGAAGATTCTTTCCATATTTTTTTTACCCTCTTTGGGTTTCTTCCTTTAAAAGGTGTCTAACTCAAAAGAAGACAACTTTTTTTCCCTTATATCCAAATCCATTATTGAGCTTATTATTGTAGTTTTTATAATCTGTATAATGCATGGGTTAACTTTATATGAAAGTTTCTTGTTTGTGTGTCCTCTAAAAAAAGTATGTTCTTGCATTAGAATTAGGATATGAAAGTTTCTTGTGTGTGTCCTCTAAAAAAGGTATATTCTTGCATTAGAATAAGTTTTGTCCACGGCTGGGTTGTAATGAGTATTATATTCTTCTCCTTCTGTATAAGTAGGATATACTCATAAACGGATGAAAAGTTAATGTATATATAGTTTTGATATGGATCATAATAAATTAATTTATAAAAGTGAGATGAGATATATACAATTCGAGAACCCCACCTAAAATTATAGAATTGAGTTGGGTTACTCTAATTCATAGGATTGGACAAGTTGGAGGATTGACCAACTCGAAACTTTGAGTTGGTCCAAAAAATTCTCCTAACTCAATCCAACCCAAACCATGTACACCCCTATGAAATAGTATCCAGTATAATTGTTTTGATAGGCCCGCATAGCCCCTCAGCTTCATACACATCAACCATATTTGATTTTGACACATCAACCATATTTGGTTTTGACTGAACTACTACTCTAAAATAATATGACACCTATGATTTCCATATTCAAATATGTGACCGTAAAATTGGGGGATCACTCATAAATAGTATGAAAGTCAATAAGAACTAAATATCAATTTTTGGATTCGAACTCGTAATCGTAAAATTGAAATGGATTAACACCAGATAAGATAATTATCTACGCTCACCCATTTCATATGTACAACTCTAATTAAATGCTCTTTCATATTAAAAAAATGCTCATTTAAAAAATTGCATTTAAATTCCGTAGTCCTAAGTTAGTGGATTATTATCATTAGCATTTACTAGGACTATTTTACTTGTCCAATGAGTAATACCATTTTAGGGACGAAAATGTAATTAAACTTAAAATAAATTATATGAAAAGTAGTTAGGAGAGAGAGAAATACAAGAATATTGATTATAGAGAAGTTTTTTTTTTTTTGAGATTACAACCATTGAAGAGGGGAGAAGACTCAAACCTAAGATCTCAAGATCATTAAGTATACCACTTGAGCTACTACTCTATTGACATTATAGAAAAGTAATTAAGTCATGTTAAAGTATGACTAAATATTGATGTTTATGTGTATAATACATATTTTTTTGAGATTACAAAATTGAAGATGAGGAATTCAAACTCATGACTTTATGGTTAATATGTATATATTGATATCGTTCGGAGGTTGTTTTTGTTGGTTTAATATTTAACATTTTTTAAGTTAAAATAAAATTGAATGTACCCTATATTAAATTATGTAGGCAAGCTTTAATATTTAAATCATACTTTGCCTGACCTAAGTATTTCTCTCTTCAAAAATAGAGAAAATCGAAGAGACAATGAAACAAAAAAAAATTCCATAAAAACATCAGAGAAAGAAAAGTGTTCACAAAAGAGAAAAGTGAAGATACAAAATGAATGTACCACCAAAACTTAGTTCATAAAAAATATATTACGGCAATCTTCCACGCTACATTATTGAAGTCGAACGAATTAAAGAATAATTTACCAGATTAAAATTTTGATATATATGATTATTAGATTAATTTTAAGGAAATTGCTCGGCATAACAATTTTTTATTATCATTTATATTTATAACATCATTAAAAAAAAAAGAAAAAAAGTACATGTGTAATAAAATTTAGTTAGTATTTTTTTTTCTACTTTTGTTCTTTATTCAAGCTGTTACTAAACTAATTTAAAAGTATTAGTGAATTAATTAAAACTATCAATTGAAAAAATCGAAGACTATCAATAAAAAAGTGTGAACATTTGGATTATTTAAAAGAGACCATACTATTTTTTTCTCTTATATAAATAATTATTTTGAAAAATATTATTGATTTTTTTTACCATACATTTTAAAATCTCTTTAATTTTAACTTAGACTAAATATAATTTTAGTCCCTCAATCTTAGGATTTTTGTTTTGGCGGTTTAATTTTTATTGATCCTCAGTTTTTTGACTTTTTTTCTTTGAAGATGGGTAAATGCATGCGAGATGCGAAATGTGTTTTCGCAATCGAGGAATTTCTTCCACCACCCGCAGTCGCTGACCGTACAACGAGACATCCGCTCATTGACTGGCAGCAATTGGGGGTGCGAGGGCAAGGCTCCCGTTGCGAACACGCATTCCACATCTCGCATGACTTTACGCATCTGCTTTCACTTAGTGCATTCTGCTAGGTGTTCTGCAAATGCAAACGCATATTGCATTGCTGCAATGTTTTCCACATACGTATGTGCATCTGCATTCTATTTAATAATAGAGTTTAATGAGAGTGCATATATGAACTCAAATTAAACTATAGCCGTATTATGACATTCATTTTGTAAATCTGCAATTCGTCTCTCCTTAATACAGTTGTTCTCCGTCTCTGCGTGTGGACTAGCTAACACAACATTAGTGAATCACGTAAATCCATGTGTATTCTTATTTCTTCTTATTTTGCGTTTATCGTTATCTGTTTTCATATCTTCGTATCGATTGTTAGATTGCCGTTTTCATAATAGAAACCATTTACCACTCTCATCTTATCGAGAAATTTGAATATAAAGCAATACTATTTTATGATAGAGCATTGAACTTGTTAAATCTTTGTCGGGCAAAAAGAAAAAAAGAAAAAAAATTGAATCGTCGATAGTTCTTTATTCGAACTATATCAATCAATTCAGCTTTTATGTTCTCTTGTGCTTTGATATCATGGACTCTGATCGATCAGTGAGCAAACTTTATTTCAATTTATTTTTTGAAAGTACAAAAATACTTCACAACATTTGCAACTTGGTACTTTAGTCCACCAAGTTCATATTTGGTATTTTCAAGCCCTTGTCCTCTTTCAAAAACTTATAAAATAGTTTGTGAATTCTTTTGAGGAAATAAAGATACTTGCTTTAAATGGGTTATTGAGATGTCATTTTCATTGGACAAATTAATTATTATGTTTCTTAAACTCTTTAATTAATTTAGTGACATTTTGATTGAAATCACATCCTTTGGTCCAATTTTAATTTGGTAGGCATAGTGCTACAACCACTTTGGATGACTAATTATCAAAATCATTGTCTTTTGAAGATTTTTTTTTTTTTTTAATTTTTTTTAATTTTGCCTCAATTAATTATTAATTAGACTTTGGGTTGATCCTTAGTTTAATGTATCACTATGAATGCTTGGTGCACTATGTCTTATCGATAATGGAAACAGACACTTTTTGTTTTTTATTTTCATTTTTTTTCAAAAAAAATCCCTTTCTCTATTTAAAGAAAATATAAGATGAAAAAGTAAAAGTTGTTGATGATACATTTTGGGGTTTTTTCGATTTAGTTTTGTATTGATTTAAATTTTCAATTCAATTTAGTAGGTGTTTTTTTGGGCTATACCCTTTTGCTCGTGGATGTTGAATGAGACTTATGATAAACTTATATATATATCGTGATATGAGCACAATACAATTTTAGAAAAAATAGAAAAGTGAAAAATTCCAATTCATTTTCCAAATTTTGGATTCAACTTTCTATAGTTTCATATCATCACTTAATTCATATTTAAGTTTCTGAAAAGCTCATAGAATATCATGAAGAATATTAAATAATGTTAACTAGTATGTACTATCTACTTTGAGGTGGGGGTTTAAATTTGAGAGATAGTTAAAAAAAAAGGTTAAAATACCATTTTGGTCCCTCGACTTTGGGGTTTGTTCTATTTTGGTCCTTCGACTTTCAAATGTCCAATTTTAGTCCTTCAACTTTGTTGTTTGTCCAATTTTTATTCCTCAACTTTCAAATGTCCAATTTTGGTCTCTCAACTTTCAAATGTTTTCAAATTTGGTCCTTAGACTATAAAAAAAGTTAAAAAATTGTCCTTTGGTCAAATGAATTTTTTATCACTCCTAAATTATTTTCTCTCTCTTTAATCTTTCATAATTTCTCTCTCTATAAATTTTATCTCTCTTCAATCCACCTCTCTTCTCCTCTTTTCTTTTCTTTTTTTCTTCTTTATTTTCTTTCTTTTTCTTTTTTGTTCCATGATAGACTATGAATTTTAGAAAACAAAAAGTGACAAATTAAAGTAGGAAAATTATTATTTAGAAAAATTATCTCATGTTAAATAATTTGATGAGATGGATTGAGGAGAGAATAAGAGAAAAAAGAAGAAGAGAGAAGGATTAGAGAGGTGGATTTAAGAGAGATAAAACTTTTAGAAGGAGAAATGATGAAAGATGGAAGAGAGAGAAAATAATTTAGGAATGAGAAAAAAATTTATTTGATGAAAGGACAATTTTTGAACTTTTTTTATAGTCTAGGGACTAAATTTGAACATTTGAAAGTTGATGGACCAAAATTGGACAAACAGCAAAGTCAAGGGACAAAATTGAACAAACTACAAAGTCAAGAGACTAAAAATGGACATTTAAAAATCTAGGGTGGAACAAACTTCAAAGTTGAGAGACCAAAATAGTATTTTAACAAAAAAACCAACCTATCCTTTTACATTATGAGGGAATAAAATATTATTATTCTTCCGTGATGGTTGGTAGAAATTGTGAAAACTTTCAATCCTCTCTAATTAAAAACAATTTTGGATAAAAAGTCATCTTTTTTATATAGTTTTTAAACATGATTCGTTTTTAACAATTACTTTTACAATTCAAGTAAACTGTTATATGGTTGACCATTTATTATAGTCAATCAACCGTGATAAATCATGATTGTTATGAAGAAAACCAAAAAAAAAAGAAAAAGTCAAAATGTATAGTTGGGGATAAATATAATCATCAATATAAATATCAAAATTCTAAGGTGTGTTTAGATTTAGTGAAAAAGTCAAAATATAGTTGGAGATAACATAATCCTTGACATAAATATTAATTTGGCAATTTATTTCACTGTCCTCACAGTTATTATGGTTAAGTTCTCTTACTCTAGTGAGGTTGATTTTGTATTCGAGCGAAAACTTGATAATAATAATGAAATGAAAGATAAATACAAATTTTTAAAATTGAATCCGTAACCAAGGTGTTAAATTTAATTTAGTAATAATGACATGACCAACCCCAATAGCCAAATTGCAAACCTCGGCCCATTGATCAAAAGTTGTTCTTTCTATTTTAATGATTCTATTATTCCATTATCAAAATTTAATTTAGTGGTAACAATTTAAAGTAATAACCAACTCATCGTTTTCAGGTTCATTAATATTGCTCCAAGGCATTTGTTCCTTCTTAATCTGCCGATTTGATTCTCATCGATTTCATTCACAGATTAAAAAATATAATAATAATAATTTAGTGATTCCCTGTCTGATAACCATTTTATTTTTCGTTTTTTGTTTATGAAATTTAAGCCTACAACAATTACTTTACTATACATTTTTTCTTATTTGGATATCTACATCTTATCTATATTTTAATAAACAAAACCAAAATTTATAAACAAAAAAAAGTAAGCTACCAAAAACTTATGTTTTTAAAATTTGGTTGATATTCTCATACTTTTCTTAAGGAAAGAGATACAATTGTAGGAAAGATGGAGCACATGCTAAGAAATTTGAATAGAAATAAACTTAAATTTCATAATCAAAAAATAAAAAACAAAAAACAAAATAGTTATCAAACGGGCCTTACTAATTCAATTTATATTAACCAACTTAAAAATTAGTTTCAAAGTAAAACAGTTTATACCATAAAAAAATTCAAATTATTACAACTGGAAAACCATATTCAAAAGATATATTGCAACAACTTAAAATAACTATTCATTTCTAAATCATTTTAATCCCTCAAAATAAGTATTTGATATATCATGCTTATTTAATTTTCAAGCAACTTATACTAGTTAAAAGCTGGTTATATTAGTTCTTCATATTGTTAGCTTAGTTAGTGGTTATTCGGTTGTCAAAATTATTTGTTTGCCTTCTCTATATTCACCTATTTCAAGAGAAATAATATTAAGTGGAAAATTCATTTTTTTTGTTATCCGATAATAGCTATTCATTTCAAAACTACTCATTTTTACAATTTTTCTACAAAAATTTAGATCGGAACAAACTATTAACTCTAATTATTGTAGAAAGTTTACATTCAAGAGTTGTTGCATACAAAAACTACATTCAAATGAACTAATACTTCAACTTAATTGCTAATAATTTAAAATAACTTCTCACTCCAATTACGCAAAATAATTATGTGATTATGAATCTAAACACCCCATAAAATTAAACTTCTTCTCTTTATTATTAATTGATTTTGAAAGTTAATAACATAGTATCTAATATAGTACCAGAATTTTTATTAGGCTTTGGGACATAAGATTAGACTCTAGGGGTGTGTTTGGACCCCCGTTTATATAAACGGTCGGGTTGATTATAATAACTCAACTAATGTTTGCTCCACCATTTATTATAAACAGTGGTTACCTAAACCTGCGTGTCCGTTTATCTAAACCTACGTGCCCGTTTATTTAAACTTTATCTATATTATTTTTTGTTACATAACCAGCCCCTCAAACACCATTTATAATAACTCACCGTTTATCATAACCTCCCGTTTATTATAACCTTCCGTCTATCATAACCAAACCGGTGCTCCAAATGCACCCTAGATGTAGTAAAGCCCATTAAAACCAAACAACAGTTTGGTAATATCCCTCCTTTGGCCCGAGGATCTGATTAGTCGATTCTCCAAAAATATATAATACTAGAGTTCACTAAAATAATAGAAGTATTTGATTCACCCTAATTGGTGTATCATGTTCGCAAATTCATATCCAGCATGGTATAATTCAGATTCAACTCGAGATTAATGTACCAAAGAGACGCCAACTTAAGAGCTAAGTTAAAGATCGGTAAGGATAGTCTTAGTTTCTGTAACCTAACACAAATACTCACAAATAAACAAAATTGAAGTAAAAGATGAAAAGAAGATTTGAGTATTGAAAGGGTACTTAGTTTATTATGCCTTCTTCAAAACATCATTAAGTGCATTATGTTTAAGAACATGGCGTAACTGAGATTTTTGGCTTTGAATCTTATCATCCAAAGTCTTTACCTTAAAGCAATTTTTCTGAATCCCACGTGGCCATTCAATACATCCATGTGTCCCTCTTTTGATATGTGGATTTTCCGAGTTCCTTTGACTCACTGAGTCACAACCCTTCAACTCGCCCCCTTCATTACTTCCACAAAAATTTACCATCTTTTTCAAAGAATCATCAATTGGGTTCTCAAAACATTCTGTTTTTTCTTCATTTTCAACTAAATCACCAACATTTTCTTTACATTTTCCCTCCAAATTCTGTAACAGCGACAGAACAAGACTCTGTTTTTCAGGCTCAATAAAGAGCCCTCGAATTTCATCAATGTCGAGAGATTTAGCAGATTTATGAATCAATTCAGCTTTTTTAAGATCCATTTCGTCGAATTTCTCACTTTTCGACACCAAAAATGTTTCAAGCTCAGCGATGAGTTTGTTCATTTGAATGTACTTATCTTCCAGAGCCAATTTTGCGTCTTTGAGCTTCATTTGAATTCGTTCTTCCCGCCAAATCTCTGCCATTTGCAGCATGTTCTTCTCTTCTTCCAATTCTTCGTACAATTTCATTGATTCCCTTTTCAGAGCTTCCACTTTTGCCTTGTCTTTCATTATCTCATTCGCCATCTCTGTACATACTTCCTCTAATAATACTCTGTTTTTCTTTTCTTTCACGTACACTTTCTTGTATTTCTTGACTTTCGATTTCGTTTCCGCTAATTCTTTGGCTAATTTTGCGTTTTGAGTTTCTGTTCTGTAATGGGTTTTTGTTTCTTGGTTAAATTCCTCGAAATTTGGATTCTTCTTTGTTGCTCTGTTTTCTTCGAGCTTTCCTTTTAAGTGCTCTGTTTTTTTCTTTGTATTCCTTTTAAGTGGTTGAGCCGCCGAGTCGGGTGGCTCTCCGCCCCCACGGTGGCTGTAAAAGCTACCCGCCGCCATCGCCGCCGCAGCCGCCTCGGCTTTCTTTGGGGATTTGGAACAGATGAAAGTTTAGTGCTGAATAATACGGATTAATTTGTTTAATCTAAATAAAGAAATTATTTGATCATATGCCTAACTTGATTATTGAGGGTTTTCAATCATGTAATTATATTGTGGTTTGGTTTAATTTTATCAAATATTTTCTGGATCAATTGTTTGATTCTCTGTACTTATTATAAAAGAGCAGAATCAAACAACTAGAATCGTGAAAATATATTGGATTTGATTATTTTAGGCTTTGATAACCTTTTGTTTCTTACTTTTTAAATATAAATCTACCTAACTAATTTATCCTAGGTTTTTCTTACCTCATTACCAAAAAAGAAAAGAACTATATTCTAAAAATTTGTTTTGTTTTCATAATTTTGTTAGTAAAGAAATTTATTCCATATTAGTCATCTAATTCCATTTTGAAATCTATTGATCATTAATGTACATTTAATGACCTAGAAATTTTAAGTTCGAGTCTCTCTCAACCTTGAATTATTGAAATTTCAAAAAAAAAAAAATCGATCATCAAATTCACATAATCATCGTTTATATATGAATAACTAATTTTTACATAATTAACTTGTCTATGATTATGAATGACTTTATACCATTTTTTTAGATTTTACTTAATCACCTCAACTAAATTTTAATTCTTAAAATTAAAATTATAAAGATGGGACTAAGTTCTTAACACCACAGCCAAACCATAAATCATAGGGAACAAATTTTAATTTACATATAAAATATATGTTTCAATCCTATTTTTTAACCCAAAAAAAAAAAAAAATTGCATGAGATTGTTTTAAATGTAAAAAAATAATAACAGAAAAGAATGTATTTCAAAATTTTGCTTCATCTCTTACTAAAAAAATTCCACTTCATCTTATAGTAGCATCATTTCTCTCATTTCTTCATTTCTCTTCCCCATTCCCCTATTTTCAAATTTTGCTTTCTTCAAATATTTGAGATGGTTAGGTATATTCCTTCTTCATTTTTTTTTTGAGAAACAAAGGTATATTCCCTAACCCTTCTAGTAATAAATCCAAATCATATTTTCCTTCTAAATCAAAAGTTCTTTAGCGAGGGTCAGTGACGCAATTGGTTATCTTGTCTGGTGTTAATGGTTCTCATATTATTTGAGAGTAGTTGTGTCCTCTATATAAGGTTTATTGGTCCCCTTCCCCTACTATGTACTCAAAAAAAAAAAAAATCAAAAGTTCTTTAAGTGGGATAATTTTTTTTCTTCTTGGAAACCTCTTAAAGTGGAATAATGATCATATAAAACAATGATAAAGTAATAGTGACGAATCTTAATAATGAATTAGATTGGCGTGGTTTTGGCACCAAATCGTGAAGAAAAGATTGGGAAAATAAAATAAATAAAGACTGACATAAACAAAAATGGAAATTGGAAAGGTACCTTAATTGTGATTCCATAATTCCTCTGTAATATCTGCTCTGTTTCCACTCCTCCACCATTCCTGCTATGATTACTAACCCCATGCCTTATTTCAACCTACAATTTTTCATCAACAATCCCATTCCTTTAACACAAACCTCCAATAATCATATAACGAATAAGCTCGTGGCATCAAATGGTGCCCCGTATGTACTAAGACTAATATATACACACTTTTTATGACTAAAAAATTTGAAGTTTTGCAATTGTTTGAGAGGTATCATTATTTCGTCTTTAGATTGAGACATTTGAATATGTCGTAGGAAAATTAATCTATAACCACTCAAATTTGAGACCTTGCGCGGAGCACGTTTAAATGACGATATAAAGTTTGAATCTTTTTCTCTTTGTTTTTGAAAAACTTGAATCTAATATCATACTAATTATTTTTCTATCATTTTGTTTTTGACCTATGTGCCAAATTATAAAGAGTAAATATAAAATAAACACAATTCCACAAGACAACTCTAGCACAAAAAAAATATGAAATGTGTTGCTCTAATTCACAGTTGACTAATGGATCAATGATAAACTTTGAATTGGTCTAAAAAAAAATATTAACCCAACTCAACCCCAAAGTTTAAAGGTTTTTTTTTTTTTTTTTTGTTATTTCAGTTCATCATTGAGAACAAACTCAAATATGGAAGTTACCTGAGACCTTCTCCGGCAGCCATCATCGCCGCCTGAAATTTCCCTGTAATGGAGCTGCCATAGACCGGCGGCGAGCTTTCTCGCCCGAGATTGAACTCGGCTACGGCCCCGAGATCCATGCCGGTCCTCCAACTTCCACCGCAACACAGGAGTCACCGGAACCCTGAAATTGAGTCGCCGGCCGCCGGGACTTTGTGACAATCTCGGCATCCGGCCAGGAGGCGGCGGCGGAGAGTTTTTGGAGGCAGTTAGATTCATTGCATAAAGGAAAATAATTTGATGGCCATGAGAAAAAAGGGTTTAGAGAAAACTCCAAAGAACAAAGTTTTATTTTAAGCTCATAAACAGACAGAGACAGAGAAACAAAAGAAATTGGAGGGGATGGAAATGCTGTCCATAGGACAATATCATTTCAAAAACTATTTATAATTTTCAATATTCAATATCAAATTATATATCTTAGTGGAACATTCATTTATTTATTATTATTATTTAATGGTGCATTATATTTTAAGGAATGGTACTTAATACATTCATTTTAGATGAATTTGCATTTTGATAGTTGAGTTGTCAGTGTAATTTTAAATAATTGGTTATGAGTTTTAAGTATAATTTTCTTTAATATTTAGTCTTTCCTTTTTAATGAACCGTATGTGGTCTCCACCATTTTTAATGTATTAAACAGTTTAATGAAAGGAAAAAGATAAAAAGTGCCACAGTTTTGTCTTTGAGAATTTTCAATTCTGTCCATAGCTTTTGAATGTTGTAACTAAATCATACTTCCGTTAAAATGTGGCTTAAAAGAAAATCATTTTTAGACGATTTTATTCCTTAAATCATATTTTAAATTACAAATATGTCATTTATTGAAAAAAAAAAGTAAATAATGTAGAAAATATCTACAATATCATTTAGATTTTCATTTGTACAAGATAAGATATTTTTATCAAATCTCATAGATTTTATGACTAAGTTAGAAGATAAGAGATTTCAACAATTAAATGAAAATATTTTCAATATCATTTAAATTTTCATCATCTTTATGACCTAGAAAATAAGATATCTTTACCAAATTTCATAGATTTTGTTTGACATTTTATATTATAATTAAAATAATAAATTGAATTTTCCAATATTATAAATAGTTATCTACATTTTGTTTACAATAACAGTTTCTATTTGCTTGAATTTACTTTTCTTTGTTTTTTTTGTTTTACAATAATTTATCTTATTTTTGTTCCATTATTTACCTTATCTTTCATCTAATTTTTCTTTTGTTGCAATAATTTGTGTACGATCGTTTTTGCATAATTGTTGCCTTTCAAAAAAAACTTGGAGATCTTGAAAAAAATGTTTGAAGACTGAAGCTAAAATGTATGAATTCTTCAGTTTTAAAAGTTTGGAAACAATAATTTCCTACTATTACTATATATATTTCTCTATATTTGGTATGCTTGAGTTACCTTTCTTGGTTCTTTTTGTTTTATAATAAAAAATTTAGTTATCTTATTTTTGTTGGATTATTTATCTTAATTTTCATCTAACTTTTCTTGCAATAATTTTTGTAGGGAATTTTTGTTGCTTAGTCGTTCAGACTTGTTGATGTGGAATTTTTTTTTTAATAATGATAAAATTATCATTTGAGGTTAAAGGTAAGTTCATAGATGTATACTAAGAAATATATTTAGCTTATTTATATTTATAATTATAATAATAATATAACTCTTATAAATCTTATAATTGAATAGTAATTAGTCTATTAATAGATAAATTAAGAAAAAACTAAAGAGTATCGATTTTTAAAAATAAAAGATAAAATTTATTTTTAATGCCATAAATTTTATTAAGTTTTTATAAAAATAATAACACATTATTTTGTAAGCTCAACATAAAATATTAACTATTGTTTTAATATAAATGTGAATTTTAATAAATTTAATTAACGTGAAAAAATAGTTATAAAATTCAATGTTGTATTGAAATTATTATTTGATAATTTAAATTTAGTGCAAAAATATAGAAAACAATTTATAATTATATATATATATATTTACTATTTATTGCACCCAAACATATTTTTATTAAATATATATAATTAATTATTTAAAAAATTATCACGTGTAATGCCGTGTTAAAATTCTAGTTTTATTAAAAAGACTGAGAAAAATAGATTTTATTTTTCATTCACATAAACTACATTTTAACTTATAGTACTGAAAAAATGGTTAAAAGATTCTCTAGATAGGGATTGTTTTTTGGGGTTTTATCAAACCATATTAAATGGTTGAAAATCATTGTAGATTTCGTATATTTAATGAATATTGTGCTGTCACCTTTCAGTTAGAAAATTATGGTTTATAAAACAATTGAATTTCTTTTCGAAAAAAAAAAAACAAACAAAAATAATAATTGAAATTAAAATTAAAGATATCCTTTTGCCCAAAACATTTTATATAGATTTTCAAAAAAATTAACATAGATTTCAAAACTATTAATATTTAATGAAAAGGTTTAAAATGAAGAATGGTCCATTTGAATAACAAGGATTTTTTAGAAAACTGGTCCAAATTTCAGGTCGTGGCTAAAGTTAATATGTTTTAACTCTTTTTTGAGCCAGCAATTAAAATAAACTTATTGTTTTTTACTTAAATAATTAAGTGAAATTATTATATTAATTCTACTTTTATTTTTAATTAATTTACACCAAATAATTTATTAGTTTGATTTAAGGGTGAAAATGCTTTTTAGTTTTTGTTCTATTTTGGTAAATAAAAATTTAAGAGGACAATTTGGGTGCAGACATGACTGCACCCCACCCATAATGTCAACAACACCTTTGGTGCCACACATTTCAGCTCACTTTTTTTTTAAATATATTAAAAATGTGTGTGTGACATCATGAGTGGGGTGCAGCTACATCCAAATTGCCCTCAAAATTTAAATATCTAATTTTAATCTTTGTATTTGAAAAATAATAATAAATGTTTCAATGATAGATTTTAAATTATTAACATCAATTTTTTTAATGATCAAGATACATTGGAATAAGTTGAGGATGTCTACAAATTACTGTAAAATATTCAATAATGTTAATATCTTTAATATAAATCTTGATTTTTTTATAAAATTCATCGAGGAAGAGTTTTTTTTAGAAAAAAATCCCAAAAATTCTTATAAAAATCAAGTTTAAACCTTATATAAAAGTTTGTGGATCAAAATGAAACCAAATTCAAACTTTAGAATTTTAAATTTAATTTAATTATCACACATCAATACAAATTAATAAAGATAATTTTGCATGTATAATAAAAAAGGCAAACTATTTATATTTATATACAAAATCAAAATTAATTCTTGTAGTAGAAAGTCTAGAGTAATAAAACTTAATCACTCATAGATTGGTAGAATCTTTCTATCACTAGTTGGAGTTCTATTATTAATAGAAAAACATGTACTATAAATGAATTATTTTAGAAATTGTGCCGTAAATATAATAAAAATAAAATGTATTGACCTAAATTTCCATTAATAAACTAATTCTAAGAATATAGTTTAATCAATTTTATTATTATCATTTTTTTTGCTAATTGCTTATATTTACTAATCAATCTAGTTCTTTTTAAGATTCATTTACTTTAATAAGCAAAACTATCTCAAAAAAATCTAATTAATCTTCTAAAAAAAATGTCAAAATGATCGGAACTTTAGTAACACTATGTTTAATTAAGATATTTTCTATTCGGAACCTCCCAATATTATTGAACTAAGAAAAAGTTTTCTATAAAAAGAAAGTCTAATTAGTTTATAAAATAATTAGAACTTATATGGTTCTGTTTTTACGAATCGATCAATGTCCAAACCAAAGGTTAATCTACAAGCGCTGAAAATGTAATTTTATACCATAAAAGAAAAAGAAAAAGAAAAAGAAAAAGAAAAATGTATGGCCAATTGGTCATATGCCAAAACGAGGAGTTATGCCCATATATCTTTATTAATTTTATTATCTGGTTGTAAGACATTTCAATATCATGATCATAAATTTTATAATCATTAATAAATTTTAATATTTTATTAAAAATACTTAAATATTAATATTATATCATACTATCTTAAAGTTTGGCTTAAGGAGAAAATCATTTTTGAACGATTTTATCCCTTAAGTCATACTCTAAATTACAAACATGTCATTTATTGGAAAAAAAATTAAATGCAAATAATGTTGAAAATATTTACAATATCATTTACATTTTTATCCGTACAAGATAAAATATTTTTATTAAATCTCATAGATTTTATGACTAAGTTAGAAGATAAGAGATTTGAACAATTAAATGAAAATATTTTCAATATCATTTAAATTTTCATCATCTTTATAACCTAGAAAATAAGATATCTTTACCAAATTTCATGCATAGATTTTATTTGACATTTTATATTACTTTTCTTTGTTTCTTTTGTTTTATAATAATTTATCTTGTTTTTGTTGGATTATTTAGTTAACTTTCATCTTATTTTTCCTTTGTTGCAATAATTGCAATAATTTTTGTAGGATTTTTTTTTGCATATTGTTGCCTTCCAAAAAAAGACTTGGAGATCGTGAAAAAAATGTTTGAAGACTGAGGCTAAAGTGCATGAATTCTTCGGTTTAAAAAATTTAGTAATATGATTTTCTACTATATATATAATTCTATTTTGTTTATAAACACAACACATTCTAAATTTTCTCTTTGCTTGAGGTTACCTTTCTTGATTTCTTTTTATTTTATAATAAAAAAATTTAGTTATCTTATTTTTGTTGGATTATTTATCTTAACTTTAAAACTTTTTTTTGTTGTAATAATTTTTGTAAGGATCTTTTGTTACTTAATTGTTCAGACTTGTAGATGTGTAATTTTTTTTTTGAAGAATGATAAAATTATCATTTGAGGTTAAAGGTAAGTATAAATGTATACTAATAAATATATTTAGTGTAACGACCCGACCCGAATGGGGTTCTAAATAGGCCATTACCTCAATGCATGCATAGAAATCAACACTAGAATTTGCAATAGGGTTGTTTCGGATTCTAAGTAAAAAGCCAAAAACCGGCAAGAGTTCATTTAAAAAGTCAATACAAAATTCTTGAAACCTGTCCCTGTTTCCAAGCACCTGTTCCAAGACAAATACATTTCCAAACATACTCTGATCAGAGATTTATTTAAAACATACAAACTTTACAACAATGCTAGAATCCGGAAATACATTCAGAAAACACCCTAGGGCTCCGTGCCCAACTACATGCATTCAGAGGACACTTAAATCATAAACATAAACATAAGACTCGAGTTGAACAACGGGTTCCATGATCACGGCTCCTCCTCCGACCATCCTGTCTCGCACCATGGTTACCTGTGGAAAACCACATAATAAGGGTGAGTAACGAATTACTCAGTAAGAATCCCCAACCGGGGTACAATACGATACACATGGTCATCTAGCCGAAAGATAAGCAAGCTATGAATATAAACACAGATAGAGCACATAGCTTAGCCCACACTTGGGCCTCGGATGCCAACTCAGGGTCTTAGTCCAGGAAAACAATCACCACACAACACATCACACAAGTCGCCCTATACGAGAAACAAGTCCGGCCTCGGCTGTCTCTTTGTCGACGAAAGGTACACTAGCTCAAGATCCCGATGAGCTCTCGGTCGGCGCCAGAATGATGGCGTAAGCATGCACCGCGTGCTCTCTGCGGACTATGGGGGTTGCGAGTGCGAAGGCAAGCAAATTTGCCCATATCCGATCACCACGCCTAACTAAATCTTTGGATCGGTGTCGCGACATAGGGGTGTGAGACACGGACACGTAAACTATGTCACTGAACCACCGCACTTGGGGCCAAGAAAGCGGTCGTGGTAGGCTTACACCGAAGCCGTCCTTGCCTTAACAGTGGCAATCGGGGCTACTGGCCGAACACGCGAGGGCGTGCCGACTATCGGGGCGAGGCAATGCCAAGTCATCATCCCGACGGTTGGGGCATTTAACGATCGCCACCCTCACCCAAGATTGCGGGGCCTACCGCTCGGGTTAGCTAATCCTCACGGGGTCAGGGCGGAATGACTTGCTCGGCGTCCCCGCCATGGATGCAAGGTACTTTATGCATCGGGCCGGATGATGCTATCTACACCGCACTTCTAACACTGCTTACTAGCAAACAAACAAACAATTCCATAAAATCCAATACGTGCTCAAAGAGAATACAACGAGCCTAGCATGATACTACGAAGCAAAGAATGATCACGAGCATGCGAGAAAGAAACAACCTAGCATGGATTAACATGAGAATTAACCGGGAAAGTCATGCTAATCGGGAATTCATTAGAGCACTTATCACCAAACATGTCAATAAACACAAACAAGCATACAATCATCAATCGCATAATATATCGCAGGTCCACACAACTCGGTAAGAAATCCTTACAGCGGAAGACCTCTAAACACAAGAAACCTAAGTCGCGATCGAACCCGAGCTAGCTAGCGAGAACCTAACAAAAACAACAATAATTACAATCAAAAGGCCCAAATAAAAAAAAAACAAAGCGAGGCTCGGCTCGGGAGCAACTCACGAGGCGCGACGGACACACGAACGAGCAATGATTTAACGGGCAAAGAAAAAGGGCTTCTTTGGCGCGGGCGGGGCGCGAGGGCGCGGGGAGCGTGGAGCGCGGGCACTGCGCGCGCGCGCGGCGGCGCACTGTGGCGCGGCTGGCGACGGGCGCGGCGGAAGCGCGCGGGCGTTGAGCGTCGCGGCTTTCGGACGCGGCGACGGCGCGCGGCGGCAGCGGCGCGCGGCGCGGCTCGGCAATATTGGGCGCGCAATCGCGCGCGCGGCTGCTGCTATTTATGAGCGGGCGGCGAAGAAGCGGCGGATCTGGCGGCGAAGCTTCGGTTGGAGCGGCGGCGGGCGGCTTTGTATGGCGGCGAGAGTGACGGCGTGCGATGGCGTGGCGGCGGGCTCTCTCACTCTTTGGCGTCGACGGCGACGAGGACCGGCAGTGAAAATGGCATTGTTGGGCGAGGAGCTAGGTTGGGAAGGAGAGAGAGAGAGAGAGAGAGAGAGAGAGAGAGAGAGAGAGAGAGAGAGAGAGAGAAAATGAATTTGGGGAAAAAATAAAAGAAAAAGAAATAAAAGGAAAATGGGAAATAAAAGGGAAAAATGGGATTTAAATTCCATTTTCCATCCTTATCCACTTAAAACCTCAAAATCCCATTTCCGGCTTCCTCCTTCGAGACCCGACCCGAAGAAATCTTTTCCAATAAATCAAACTCACTTAAATCCAACTCCCAAAGCAACACTAAAGGCCCGGGCTCGAATCCCAAAGGAAGCACACAACCAACCATCACTTTGCAAAAAACTCAAATCACAACCGAACTTCCACACGACTAGCCCAAACATCTCGGGACTCGCAGCCCACAACAAACAAGCCTCAACAAAGCGGGAGAGCGCCTCGAAGCCTTGAAAATCCACAAATCCTGCCCAGGGAGCAAAAAGACCAAAATGCCCCTAAGGGACAAAACAACTTTAACGGCCCAACCGAACCACTGAATCTGAACCGGAAGCTCCTCGAGAACCGGGATAGAAAATTGGGCCGTTACATTTAGCTTATTTATATTTATATTTATAATTATAATTATGATATAACTCTTATAAATTTTATATAATTCAATAGTAATTAGTCTAGTAAGGGATAAATTGAGAAAAAACTAAAGCGTATCGATTTTTAAAATCACAATAAAATTTAATTTTAATGCCATAAATTTTATTAAGTTTTTTTTTTAAAAATAATAACACCTATTATTTTTTAAGCTCAAAATAAAATATTAACCGTTTTTTAAAATAAATGTGAATTTTAATAATTTAATTAATGTGAAAAAATAGTTATAAAATTCAATTTATATTGAAATTATTATTTGATCATTTAAATTTAGGGCAAAAATGTAGGAAACAATTTATAATTATATATATATACTATTTATTTCACCCAATTGACATCTTTTATTAAATATATATATAATTAATTATTTAAAAAATTATCACGTGCAACGCCGTTTAAAAATTCTAGTATTATAAATTCTTATTAAAAAATATTCATTAAAATCAATAACTATATTTTTTAATTTTTTAAAGATAATCATATTTATAATTATTTTCTAGATTTGAATAATCTATTTTTCCTAAGTAATTTTTTTTTACCAAACAACATTTGTGAAAGGGTGGAAGAAATCGATTACAATTGCTTCATAATTCAAACAAATTTATTAGAGAGACAAATTATATTGAAATTAATAAATTAGAGGATGGGAGAAAAGAGCACATCATATTTATAATGATTTGAGATAAAACCCTACATTCACTTTCAAATGGTGGCTACTCCTCTCTCAAGTTGTCCACCCTCATAACAACCTTTATATATGGTTTTACAAAAATCACTAGCTCAAATTGCAATGTAAATCCTAACCCAAACTAACCATAGTTAACATGCTAACCATAGTTAGGATATGTGAGTCAAATATTAGCCATGTCCTTATGGACCTTAATCAAATAATTTTTATTTTACTTTTAAAAAACTAAATCTATAAATACAACTTTTATTTATTTGTTATCTATATTTTATTTATATTTTCAAAATATTATTATTATTTTAAAATTTAATGAAGAATTCAAACAATTTATCATGAAAGATTGATTTCCATCATAGAAAATGTGAAATAAAAAATTTAATTTTTCAAAACAAAAAATTATAATTATAATGTTATTATCATGTTAGTTGAACTTAACTTGGTTAACACTCATCTTAATTAAGATTCAAATAATTGAATCACGTGTAAATGAAAAATGCCATCAAATTAATTATAAGAACATGGTCATAAATTATCTAAACAACTAAGCCCACAATTTTTAGCTTACCAGTGGGAGGATAATGTGGGTGAAATAAATAAGTTTCCAACGATTCTATGTACCAATAAGAAAATACTCTTTATCTAATTTTTCTTTTCAAAATTAGCCTCTATTTCTTGAAAATTAATTATTAATTATTTAGAAAGAAGAAGCTAGAAGAAGACCACAATGTCTAATATTGACCTATTATGCACAAAGAAAAAAAAACAGATGAAAATTGTTTGAAACTGCAAATCTCTAGCCTCCACCTAACATTCATTATTATATATAGTTTTGCTTCAATCAAAACGATTATTCACTCGAGTACGTGACCAATGTTTTCAACCAATTTGACCTAAATAACCTTTAATTATTAATGGATATTCAATAATTTGAAATCTTTTCATTGAAGGTTAATGACGTAGTTGGTTATCTACTCTTATATTATTTTAGAACAGTTGTACCATATATGTAAAGTTTGTTGATCCCCCTATCTCAATTTGTAGTAAAAAGAAATTGAAATCTCTTTTTATATGGAACTAGATTTTTATCAAATAATGAAATTATCCAACCACCAACTTGTGTAGAGGATATTATATCTTTAACTCTTTATCCATGAATTCACTAATAGGTCAATACATTATGCACATCTCGATCACAATAATTGATAGGCCAATAATTGTCATAATTTCAATTTATTGCTTCATAATCAATAAAATAAAATATAAAATAAATTTGTATATCATTACACAAATCATATAAAACACATAAACCCATCGTTAAATAATATATTTATATCAATCGATTCTTTTTTTTTTTTTTTTTTAAATAAAGTGAGCTCAACACATGTATGTGCTCCTTTTAATTAAACTATGAATCCCATATTCCATATTTATTTTAATTAATGTTATTAAACAACACTAATAATTTGTTTTCTCCATCTAATACCAACTATTAAAAATAGTTTCGTTAAATTATGATAACATGATATTATTACAGCTTCATATTCTTGCATAACAACCGTAAAATTGGGTGGGGGAAGTAAATTATTTAAAAACAAAATAATTGTGGCCGTTGAGATCATCATATATCTTCAGGCCCCACAACAGCAAAACTTCCAATAGGAGTTTGGACAACCACCAGCCCCATCAATTGCCACGTGCACAAATCTAACCAAATTTATTTACAATGTCGGATATTGTCTCAAATCGATTTTCTTATCTCAAACATCAAAACAATACAAATCTATAGACAATACAAATCAATTTACGACCAAAACATGGGTAACTGCTGCAGAGGTCAATCCTCCACCCGGACGAGCTGTGACTCGAGGAATCCGCCGAATCATGGCGTAAGGCGCGACAATGGAAATGGAGATAATTCTTTTTCTTCCTCTTCTTGTTCGAGTTTGAATCGTTCAAATGGGAGTAATTTGCGAGAGGTGAAAATAAGGATGACGAGGAAGGAGCTCGAGGAATTGGTCGGATGGTTGAACATGGCGGATTCTAGTTTCGAACATGTTATGGCTCGCCTTGTGAACGTTATAAGCGATCAAAGTGGTGATAATAAAGAAGAGGATAACAATGGCCAATCGGTCAAATTGCGTCAACAACTTTCATGGAAGCCTTCTTTGCAAAGCATTCCAGAGATTAATTAAAGTACGCATATAAAATTAGATCATGATTTTATTTTTAGCTACTTTTTTCCGTTCTTAAGTTTTACCATTTATTTTAATCAAGTTTGTTTTTCTGTATTAAGTTAAAAATAGTATCTACGTGTTATAGAATATGATTACTAGAATAAGAACTCAAACAATATCCACAAGCATCATTGTTTTTAAAATTTAGTTCAATGTGAATTTAGATTACGTTTAAATTTTGGTTTGTTTTTTTTTAGTTTTTTATTGTATTGAAATGAATTATCTTTTGAACAAACCAAAGAATCTACGTTTACATGGAAAATCAAAGAAAGGGAATGGAGAGATTTTTAAAAGGGAACGATTATCAGGAGCCAAAATTGATACTCTATAATTTTTTTCTCCTACCACCAAATGTTCCATTATAAAAATTTATCAATAAATTTCTAACTTTTAAACCTTTTTAGAGAAGGAAAAAAAAATTAACTGAATACATAAAGTTTTAAATTTTTTTTGTCCAACAAATCAAAAATATAATTTTTTTTTGTAACTTTGAATATTTAAACTAATTTATAATATTTAATAATATATGTAAATTTTAAATAATTTTTATTAAATAAAAATATATAATATTATACAAAGAAGAGTTTTTATATTTTTTTAGCCAATAAAAATAATAGATTTCGTAAACACATATAAAAGAAAATTAAAAATATATAAACTTTTAATCTTGTTTCTAATAATTCTAAAACCCTTAATAATATAATATTATTTCTTAAAGAATTAAAAATCAATTTTCTTTGATAATTATAAAAAAAATGATAATATTTATAATGTTATAATACTAATTATATACATAAATGAAACAGAGAAAAAAAGAGAATGATTGAAGAAAGAAAAGGAAGAAATGAAATGGAAAAGAAATAAAGAAAAGAAAAAAAAGATTAAAGAAATAAAAGAAAAAATGAAATGTAAAAAAAATAAAAGAAAATATATTAGTTAAAATAAAACCGTACAAATGAAATGATATAATATATATAAATAAAGAAAAGAAAAAAAATAAAACAAACAAACAAATGAGAGAGAATAGTCAACAAGTAAATACAAAGCAAAAGAGAAAAATATATACAAAAACAATGGTTGGAAATTGGGCATCCTCTGAACTTTGGAGGGGCCAAATTCCGCTCGGCCTTCCTTGTAAAATAACTTTTAACTTGCAATTTATTAAATTATATATACTATATTATTTTATAAAAAAAATCCCGAAGCACAATTCGATATTAAATTCAAAACTTTTGGGGGGTCATGGCCCCGTTAGTCCGTTCATAGGTTCGCCCCTGACGATTATTATAATTTTTATTATTTATTGGTTATTATATATAAGAAAACTAGTTGAGAAGAGAGTATGTTATTGTTCTAATATTTAAATCAAAGATTATATGGTAAAATATCATTTTTGATCCATCAAGTTTCAAATTTATTTCATTTTTTTTTAAAAAGTTCAATACAGTCTTTAAATTTTGAGGTTTCTAAAACCTAAAAAAGAACTTAAAAATAGTCTTCACTTTTTTTAATATAGAAAAATTTTCATCTTCCTCTATACATTTTAAAAAGATATTCAAATTTTTTTATAAAAATTTGTATTGAAATTATTAACCTAATTTCAATTAATATTGACTTTAAATTTATTATAAAGACCAATTTCAAGTTTTTTTAAAAAAAAATATTTAAACACTAAAATGATATTTTTCCCAAAATTATATTATTTTTATAATATCAAAACAAAGCTGAAAGTTCATGGATTAAGATTGAGCTTTAAATATTATTGATGAACCAAAATAAAATTTTACCCAAGATTACATTATTTTTATAAACATACAAATTTAAGGTTTTAGGAATTTTGATTCAACATTTTAATCATTGTTTTTATTAAAACATTCCAGAAGTTTTCTTAAAATATAAAATCTATCGAATTTAAATATAGAAATTTCTCCCATACACACAACAAAACTATTTGGTTGAATTCAAAAAATAAAAACTATTTGGTTGAGATTAAAAACTAAATAAAAAAACTCACACATGAGAGAATAGCTCCATATAAGGGTACCTTTTGGGGTGTTTGTTTTAAGAGGAGGTGAGATGAGGTGAGGTGTTGGAAGCCCAATTCCTCGTTTGGTAGTCAAGGTGTTCTTCACCTCATCTCATCTCATGTTCTCTCTTTTTTATTTTTAAATTTAAAATTTTTTCATCTTTTTATTTATATATATTTACTTATTTACTTATTTTATGTTTGATATATTTCTTTATAATAATATTATTATTTTAATATATCAATATTTTATAATAATTATACTATTATTATATCAAATGTTTATTTAAATATATTTGAATTTTAAAAATTAAAATAAATAGATATATATTATCTTTTAATATATGACGTTAAATTTTCATATTTTTATTCATTTTTTAATCGTCTTTAATAACAAAAAAAAGTTATAGAATTTCAATTGTTTAGAAATAGACTATAAATATCATATTTAAAAATTAATAATTAAAAGTTATGTGTTTATTTTTAATATTGACAATAAATATATCAATTTATTATTAAAATAAAAATTAAATTTAAATAATTTATACACATTGAATTTTTATTCGTAGTTTACAATAGATTTAAGAGTATGAACTTATTTTCAATAAACTTAAAAATATTAAACTTATTTTGTTTGTTAAAAAAATGAGATTCAAATTTTATACTCTTGTATTCAGCGTTGCACTTTGAAATAATAGTACGAGTGGATATATATTTTTTTTAAAGGATAAATTAATTTAAATAATTTTGAGAGTCTTGATTGTATATACAAAAAACAACTATAAATTTCAAGACTTGTATGAGTCATAGAGATTGAGATCTATTCTACCTAATAAAAAAAGCAATAAATTCCAAAATTTGAGGGATATTTTATTACTTTCATGTAATAATTATTATCAAAATGTAATCGAATTCTCTTTTAACTACAAAAAGCAATAAATAAAAAATTTTAGGGGTGTCTATCATTCCCTAAAAGTATCACTAATAAAATAAATATATATACTTTATTATTACCTATTAATTAGTGTATTTTATTAACAATTCTTTGACCTTCGGTAACTATGAATATGAATATGAATGTATAAAAGTATAAGAAAATAATTTTTTTAAAATAAAATAAAAATTGCTATCAAGATTTTATAATGACTAGTTTAACCAAATGATTTTATTTTTATTTTTTAATAAATAGAATCTTGGTATTTTTTAATTTTTTTTATTATTTAAGTCTAACAAATCTTTTTTTAAAAAAGTTATTAACGATGTACTAATATTTTAGATTAGTCAAACTTTATTTTGGTGGTGTGAAATTTTTTTTCTCATAATTTTTTTTTAATTAAACAATATTTAAGTATGAAAGATTATAAACTTTTAACCTCATGGTTATTATGTCGTACATAATATTATTGAAACTATGTTCTTTTTAATAAAAACATTAATATGATTAAGGGTGACTAATATTAAATTTATATTACTTACATTTTATTTATGATAGTAGTTATATTTACATACTTACTAATTAATATCTAAATATTTGAGAATAATTATTTTTTTAAAAATGAAAAAGAACAATTTTATTGTTAAAAAAAATATGAGAACGATTTAAAAAAAAACATATCTTAACATCTCATCTCCTCTCCCTCCACCCCAAATAAGGTTTTTCTGTCATCTCATGTCATCTTATTTCACCTCAAACAAGGTTTTTTTGTATCTCATCTCACCCCAAAATAAGATTTTTTGCTATCAATATCTCATCTCATCTCATCTCATCTCACCTGCAGTCAAACACCTCTATAGAATTAAATAGAGAATTTGAAGTAAATAAGGGTTTTGAATCCACATTTTTTGTCTTTCCTCTGTTAACATCCCAAATATTCCATACATGTTTTTTTAGTAGCACAAATATGTTAATTTAGTCTCTAATGTTTTTTTAATTTTTTTTAAAAGAGTATAACTGTGGATTGAAAAATTCAAACAGTAAATCTTGTGGTTACTAGTAGATCAAGATCTTGTTGAGTTATGTTTTCAAAAAAAAAAAAAAAAATCTTGTTGAGTTATTGTTTTTAATGGCATTTAGTCTCTAATAAATATGAGAATAATTTTAAAGTTTGAGTTAATATTGATATCAATTAAAGCGGAGTGTTTAAACAAATAAAACAAACTGATATTACTTACTGAGAGGCAATAGCAAATATTTTGATATCAATATTTGACTCTATTGTTAATTAGAGTTGAATTATAATATGAATTGAGTAATTATATTTTAGCGGAATTTTTATAGATAGCAATTTTTACGACAACAATTTTAAAATTATAGTATTTTTTAAAAAATATTTAATTTATAATATATTTTTGTGATTTTTTTTTTCACATTCCAAAATTATCACTTTTGGATGAGATGAAATACATGTTTTCAATTACATGAACTAATTGTTTTCTATCAATTGAATTTACTTGCTTTTAATCGGTTGAACTTACATGCTTTCAATTGGCTCAATTAATCAAAGATAGACAATAAATTTAGTTGATTTTAAACGTAGATATTTTGATTATCTTACATAATTCTACCAACCACATAATCAAGTTTGTTTTTTATTCTTCCAAGATGTATTTGTTGAACTAACTAATCTTCTTTTATTTTGAAAATATAAAGCATGTCGGAAGTATTTGGTTAATTATTGAATGGTTATGAGTCAAATTATACTATTTGATGCATTGTCAAAAGGTAATCCTGATTTGGTATCCCTAATCAAAATTAGTGCAAAATTATTGAAGGTAACTATTTGGGTATTGCATTATTGTTTTATGAAAAGACTCGAATATTGATCTAGGAAAACATCATGTAGTGCTATAACCACAACTTTTTCTTTTTGTTTTCATTCATGAGAATTATGTATGCATTATTTTGTTGAATAATTGCATAACTTTTTATGCAGATAAAACGGATATTTTAATCAATATGCCATGCTGCCGTCCAATTTATTCAAATCTATATTGGTTTAAAAAAAAAATCTAAACTTTAATTTGTAATATTTTAGTCTTTATATTTTAATTTAGTAATAAGTTAGTTCTTGGGATTAATTTGTTGCATAGTTAATATTTTTAAGTTCAGATTCTAAATGGTTTTGAGGTGGATACACTATCTTATATATTGCTAGGATATCTTTCACTTTCAAACGTAGGATCCTCAACATTATTTCTTTATTTCATTTTTATCTCGAATACTACTAATTTGAGTAAACTAATTGATACTAGGAGTTAGTTCACCTATCTTTATGTATATATAGTTAGAAGATTTCCTCACTTTTTATGGTATCCTCACTAGATATTATCAATTTCATATTGAAAAAGTGAGAAATTTGATACATAATGTTATAGAAAATCTTCTATCTAGATTGAAAAGTTATGAATGACTAGCTATTTACGAGCTGTTTGTTTGGCATATTTAGGTAGGATTTAGTTTTAGAATTTATTAATTCATCTTTGAAAATCTACATTCAAAGGAGTTTTTATTAATTCCTCATTTTTACTTATAAAAATAACTCTTATTTCTAATAATTCATTTTTAATCATTTATTTATAACTATTCAATTATTTTTAACAATTCATTTTTAATTATTTATTTCAAATCAATCAAAATAACTCATTTTTAATAATTTCTTTTTTAACTACTAAAAATAGCTATTGATTTTAAATCTACCTCCAAACAAGGTTTTGACTCTAACTCCTCTACATAAAAATTACATCCAAATAAGTTTTTGACTACAATTCTCAATTTTTAACTACTCATCATAACTCCTTAATAAACTCTTTAAGCTAAATTCTATCTAAATATGTCAAACAAACAACCCCTTAAGAGTTATTTCATCCATATTTACGATTGGGCCACGGCCAATCCCTTAATTAACCTTTACAAATTTTCTATTCAAACACACCTTTACTGCCAAAAATCAAGCAACACAATAAATTATAAATGTGTATTGGTTGTTATATTACTTTGGTGCAACCAATCTTAGTCCATGTGGAAATTCCAACTTACTTTTTGACTATTAAATGATATTTGTTTTTATATGTAGATTTCACCAATATTTTGTAATCCAACGACAATGTTACAAATGAGAAAAGAAGGGCTCGTTTGATAACGTTTATGTTTCCTGTTTCTTGTTTCTTAGTTCTTGTTTTTAGTTTCTTGTTTCTTATTTTTTTGAGAATAAGAAACAATAATATGTTTGATAACCGTTTCTGATTCTTGTTTCTTAAAAGATATAAAAAACAGAAACAAACTTGTTTGATAACTATTTCTTGTTTATTGTTTCTTATTTCTTGCTTTTTGTTTATATATATATATATATGTATGTATGTATGTATGTATTTAAGCTTCTAACAAAATATAACATGCATTAAAATATGTCCATCGAAAGTTTACATTTTCTAGTATAATTAAATCTTTTATAATTAAAAAAAAAATCTTAATATAGAACTAACCATAAATTTAATATGCTATCTCTCACATAAATTATTTGTCACAAATGACGTGTTTAAATAATGTTGTGAGTGTAAAATATTAAGGTAGTGTGAGTTGTATATTTTAGTGAACAAATTTTTCATGATACCAAATTTTTTACGGATTCCGAGTGTATTATTAACTCAAATAATAAATAAATACACCTATACAAAATTTTCAAATCAACCCATAAATTAAAAATATATAATTCCATTAAAAATATAAACAATAAAAGATTACAAAATTTAAAACTAAAAAATAAAATGGTGAAAAAACATACAAAATTAAAAGAATTAAAAATTGCAAAAATGATTTGAAAAAAAAATGCAATGTTGGGATTTGAACCATGGACTTGATAAATTCTAGAAAAAAAAGTTGACAACACAACCATCACACCACAAGTTGCATATTATAATTATTGTGGAACACATAATATAAAACTAAAACAATACTGGGTTTCAGAAAGAAAAAGAACAGAACAAGAGAAACAAGTTTTGAGAGTTTTTCATTTTTTCACATAATTTGAGAAACGTTTCTTGTGTTTTTGGGAACAAGAAACTGGAACAGTTATCAAACAAGACTGTTTCTCAATAAATAAGAAACATGAACAAAACACAGGAAACGAGAACGTTATCAAACGAGTCCGAAAAGCCCAAGAAATTTTCCAATTTAAGTTTATTTGTTCTTTTTCTTTCACCCTTTTCAGATAAATGTGGACTAGCGAGTAGCCAATCAATGATTGGAGTTTTGTATTTTTATAATATTTGTTTTTCCCTTTTTTTAAATAAATTAGAATATATCTGGGAAACTCCCTTTCCTAGAAAGAGACAACTTTTTAATATACAATTCATGGCTTAGATTTGATTTAAACTTAAAATAAATATTAGATTTACTTAATTTGTCCAGGATTTCTTAACTACACTTCTTTAACTATGAGGAAAAACTGAGAAAAAAACGCCCTATAAAACAACACCAGCCAAACAAATCTGATGAAAACTTAGCCTATTATTTGTGTTTTATATTTAGTTTTATACACGCAATTTAAGTTAAATGGTCCATTAATTTTAGAAAATTTATCATCAGCAACACATTCTATATCTTATATTATATTTAAAGCAGATTTTTTAAAATAATTCATTTATAACACATTAATTTCTATCACTCTATTAATAGTAGAACTAAATTTGGATTTCTATCCTTGATAAAAATTCAAACAATGATAGAATGAATCTATAATTGATTGATTGAATTATATCAATAATAGAATTAAAACCGTGATAGAAACTTAAATCACTTAATTTGAATTTTCTTCTATATATAAATTAATTTTGATTTTATGCTATAGATGTAATTACTTTACTTTTTTTTATTATACATACAAAATTCCCTTAGTTTTAATTATATTCTTTACTATATTCTAAATAAAATGACTTCTTTCATCTACACATGAATGTAGCTAACATAACATTCAAAACAACATTTTATTAACTTTCTTTCATATAATAAATCTCACGATAAAAATTCAATCTCTAGTTTAATTCTCGATAAAAATTCATTCTTGCTTTTGAAATTACATAGAAGAAGATTTGACTGAAAAAAGGAAACTATTGGTAATGAAGTAGTGTTCACACTTCAAGATGATATGAAAAGAGGAAGATCAACAAAATTGGTTTGTTTTCTGGGAAACAAAAACTTGCAATTTCTGATCTGACAAATAACTTGCTTGTAAACACCAATCTTGATACTAGAAATCCTTGCCATTGCCAATGCACTCTTCTTCAGCTTCTTCAATCTTCTTCCGAATCGAATCTTGAGCCTTCGAATTCTAATCCTTAGATATGAAGGTTTCCCCATTGAATCTGCTCGTTCCAACACTTTGTTGATTAGAAATTGTGCTCTTTGATGAATTATCTCTTCTGGGTCTTCTTTATCAACTTTTGAGTACCCATTTGGCTTCCTAATGTGGAAAAGGCTCATCTTTTTTGCTCTTTCTGTTTTGAAATTAGGAAAGTTAGAGGCAGAGATAGCAGAATTTCTATGGAGATATGGTGTTTTTATTAGTGAAGTTTGTGTGTGGAAGTGGGAAATTTAAGTGTTGAAGGTTTTGGCTGTGGGGTCAATGAAGATGGTCCTCTATGAGGCATTAATGAAGAAGCAAGCTAGCACAACATGTGGTTTGAATTATGGTAGTGAGACTAAGTAGACTCTGAGCTGGCTTTCAGATCATGTGTGTGTATGAAACTCAATCAAATCTTAAACCAAAAAAAATTGTAAGCAATTCTATAGGGTGTTTTTGGAGAGAGGATTTTGGAAATGTGGGATAGTGATTATTGTTGAGAATTCCATATTGTCTTATATTGAAAAGTGGTGTCTAGCATTTATAAGATGAGATAAGCTACTCATATCCCTCGTCATCACCGATTAATTTTGAAATGTAATTTCATTTTTTCTATTATAATATCATAAATTATTAAGCTCAAAATATGAAATTGAGATCCGGATTCAATATCAAGAGGTTTGAGGTCTTACCGAAGGGGTCAGTGATGCAATGATTTCATTGTTTAGTTGTAAATTAATTCAACACCAGCATCATAGGTTCGATCCCGAGAGTCGGTACCTATCCCCCTCCCCAAATATGTATTAAAAACAGAAGAGGTTTGAGGTCTCCTCCCATTTTCAATCTTATGGGACAACGTAAGATCTATTTGCAACTCTTTTAATGGGTAATTTTGAATGGCAACGAAGAATTTATTGAAGATTAACCCTTGAATTATTAAGTTATAAGTGATTGTGACACAAATCTTCGTTTGGAATAGTGTGACAGAAAATACTCATTTAAATTAAATAGTTATGAGTAGCTGAAGTAGATGATGAATTGTACTCGGACGTTATTTTAGAGGCTTTTTGGAGCTTCCCCACTTAAATGTGGAATTGAATCCATTCTTGAACAAACTCTTAACAAACCTAACTGATAACTTTCTGTGCAAATTTCATTCGCTGATATTTTCCTTGGTAGAGTCTAAATGTTTTTGAAAATGAACATGTAATCAAAATGTAAAAGTTATGTACTCTGCTTTGTTAGTTGCACTGAAGCAGATCTTACTTTAAATGATGAAATGAAATGTTTTATAAGGAAATCCTTGAATGGGTTCTGTCATGGAGCTGGAAAGTCAAAGTTTACAGCATGGAACCATCCAATTTGCAATATAAAACAGACCAAAGTCCCACCGACATAAAAGGCATCTTTGAAAACAGAATGAAAAGTCAACAAAATTAATAAGAAAATGAAGGTCAAATGTGTGGATGAAACTATATGTCGCTGGATTTAGACTGTCCATTTATAGATACGACTTAAACAGTCAACTGACTAAGAACCATTTTTTTTTTTTTAAAAACGAATCTTATGCATTGGATTGTTAGATGTGCCTTAAATTGTTTAATGCTTAATGATTATTTAGTCAAAGTTTCACTGCCAAGTCAGTGAGCCATGGAGCAAGTTGGGGTCCTAGAAGTGAGGCTCATGATAAGATTTTGGGGCCATCCCTGAAACCTAAACAAAATATGTACTGCAGTTTTTATTTTCGTATGCGGCTTTTTTATGTAATTAGGCTTTATCTGAGAGTGTACTCTATAAATTGGAATTCCTAGCCTTCACGATTTGACATTTTGTATTTTCACCATCTCCTTAATAAAACATTCTCCACTCTATCAGTGGAGTAGCTAACATACCATTAGTGAAACATGTAAATTCTATGATCTTCTCCTTTTAATTTTTTTTTTCTATATTTTCAATTGATTATTGATTGCCGTTTTCATGACATGAATAATATAATTGTTAGCGATAACGAACATCCATATATATACCTCTACAATAATATTATATTGTCCACTTTAAACCTAAACGCTTATGACTTTATTTTTTGTTATCATCCAAAATGCTTCATAGTAATGAATGTTTTGTCCCCTCTTTATATACCCAAAATCTTCCTATTAAATTATCAATGTGAAATTTTTGTTTGCATGCATTAGCGACAATTCCTTCCTTAAAACAAAGTTCCCTTCGATCAAAGTACACATCAAATCTTACGAAACTTATCAACTTTGTCTATATCGGAAAGATCTTCCCACGAATAAGTACAATGAGCCACGCGAGGCTTGCCACTCTTTTTGTTAGTTTTTATCTCCACATCCCTAAGTCAAAAACCGATATAAAGTCTTTTGATTGATGACAAAAAACAAAGACATAAAGACTTATATTTAGAGTGAAAAATATCATATCAATGTGAAAATTTGTGAAATTCGTTGTCCCTAACAGAAAATCCTGTCCGAGAGAGATCTCGAGCCATTCAAAAAAGTGGAAAATGAATTTGATGTTCTAGGCAAAACAGTAATCCATCTGAAAGTTCAGGAAAACAAGCATAATTTAGAGTCTAGAGATTACAGTAGTCATTAATGTTCCTCAATTGCTAGATTGTCTCAACAAATAAGTTGCTAATAAACTCATAAAATTTTAAATTGAAAGTAGGGGATTACATGATTTAAACTCAACTCTTGGCTCATTAGTTTCAATGACCGCTAGACTAATTTATAATGGTTTACTCAAATAATTTCAGGAAGATATAAATAAAATTATACATGTAGTAAGTCTTCACGGTAAAATTAAAATAATCATGGTAGTTTTGCATTTTCATTGATTCACAACCAACTCTATCAAATAAATCGATACGAATGATTCATCTCAACAAAATTATCTCAACTTCTCATATATGATAAAAAATTCATGCATCCAATTGATTCATAATCAATTTAATAGAAAAGTTGGTAGATTCTATCAGTTTCCTATTTCAAGACCTTCAACCCTCTCAATAGTCTCAATGTTATGAAAACGACAATTAACAATCGTAAAATAAAGATATAAAAATAGATAACGATAAACGTGAAAGAGCAAGAAGAAAACAACACACAGAATTTATGTGGTTCACCAACGTTGTGTTGGCTAGTCCACGGGTAGAGAGGAGGCGAAATTTTATAAAAGAGAACGAAATTATAGAGTTTTCAAAATAAGTGTCATAATACGACTAGAGTTTAATTCGAATTTATATATGCACTCTAATTAAACTACAAAACACTTAAGCATTAAACGGAATGCTGTGAAAAATAGAATGTTAATGCGCAAACACATGCAAAACGCATTGCAGCAAGACCCCCGACTACTAATCGCAGGACATTTGTGCGTTCAAGGCATAATACAACACTCAGAAACAGAATCTGCATTGACCTCAGATTCCCTTAAACTCTGTTTCATGGACATGAATGCATGAGTCTCACTCACTGGATCATTGGAGTTATTTTCTATATTTACAGTTTGATCTTGGACAATTTCTACTACATCATTTTTGCCCCTTGATCAAGAAAAAACAATTCTATTTCAAAATTATTGGAAGGAGGTTCATTTTTAGAATAATCACGATCAAGACTATTCCAAGGCATTAAATATTCATTAAACGTTACGTCTCTACTTAACATTTACATCCATATTTTTCTGAAGACCATTGCTATATTCCTTAATACCATGAGATAACCCAAAAATAAACATTTTATAGTCCTGGGATCCAACTTTCCATGTTTTACATGTACATATGTTGCACATCCAAAAAATTTTAAGTGATCAAGATGATTAGGAGGTTTGCTTGTCCAAAATTCTTGAGGGGTTTTGTAATCTAAAGCATTAGATGAGCTTCTATTAATGGGAATTTTGCATGTATAACAAAAAAGAGTAAAATAATTTCATCTATAGCACAAAATAAAAATTAATTCATTTGTAGAAGAAAATTCAAATTGAATTCTATCACTAGTTTGAGCTGTATTAGTGATAAAGAATTCAATCAATGATAGATTTATTCTATCACTGTTTAAGTTTTCTATCAGTGATAGAAATTCAAATTGAGTTCTATCACTAGTTAAATGATAAAAATCAATGTGCTACAGATGAATTATTTTAAAAATTCTGCTATAAATATAATACAAGACAAGAGGTAGAATGTGCTGCAATTGTGTCGACAGTCTCCTCCTAAAAGTCTTAGGCAAATTTGCACTAGATAACACGCATCTAAACTTTTTTAGAATTTGTAACCCCTTATTACTTAAATGAGCTAGTCTTGTGTGCGAAAGTCATGTGTTGTTCTTTGTATTTCGGGAATACAAAATGTGTTTCTCCTTCAAGTGTACTTCCTTGAAGCACATAAAACCCATTTTCTAATTTTCCTAACATCTTGACTTATGAGTTTTTTTTTCTATCACTTCTAAGATACCATTTTTAGAAGTATACCCCCTTTAATAAAGTTCTTTAAGTTCTTTTCTTATAGGTAGCATTCTGATGATATGTAAATCTCGTCTAATTTTTTCCAAAGTTCAGACACAGTAACAACATCATTTACACGTCTCATAATGTTATCACGAAGGAGCAAAATTATAGTGCTATAGGCTATATCAGCCATTTTAAAATTTTCAATAGGGCTTCAGTGGAAATCTCCTTTCATCTTTCTATTCCATAATCCGAGATCTCCTTGAAAGAATTGGGATTCTCCTCACGCTCATAGAGTTTTTTTTTTAGTTCAAATTGGGGGAAAGGGAATTATGAATACAAATACTGTAACGGCCCAACCCATTGCTAGCCAAGATATTGTCCGCTTTGGCTCAATGGCCTCACGGATTTGTTTCTCCCCCATGGAGAAAACGCGTCTAGCTAGGGAAAGGTGTCCACACCCTTTATAAGAAGTGCTTCGTTCCCCTTCCCAACCGATGTGGGATTCCCCTATAGGTTTCCACCTCCCCTTAGAGGTCCAGCGTCCCAATGGACCTGGCACACTGGCCAGATGCCTAGCTCTGATACCATCTGTAACGGCCCAACCCATCGCTAGCCAAGATATTGTCCGCTTTGGCTCAATGGCCTCACGGATTTGTTTCTCCCCCATGGAGAAAACGCGTCTAGCTAGGGAAAGGTGTCCACACCCTTTATAAGAAGTGCTTCGTTCTCCTTCCCAACAGATGTGGGATTCCCCTATGGGTTTCCATCTCCCCTTAGAGGTCCAGCGTCCCGATGGACCCAACACACCTGCCCGATGCCTTGCTCTGATACCATCTATAAAGACCCACCCAAATTCAAGTCTCAACTACGATGCCTGACTTAAAACAATAACATTTATCCAGAAGACCAAAAAGACAAAAACGTCAAATCTTATATTTTATTAAACTTCTTTGATAATGGAATATAGAACTAGAATGTTAAAAAAAAAAACGGTTTAACGGTACTCTCAAAGGAAATCAGTTAAAACGGTAAGTAATTAAATAAATGCAATATAATGGCTTCATGCCTAAAACTGTTCATGCAGAAATGAATGGCCACCAATAGACTCATTTTATTTTAAGCTATGTCACATGGTCGTCCAGCCTCGATCGGTCATGTCGGTACATCACGTGGGTACCTGTGGAAAACCACAGAAAAGACAGGGGTGAGTTTCAACTCAGTAGGGATTGGTCAAAGAAGTCCTTGGATTGAACTCATCACCTTATGCAATCCAAGGACTTCTTTGACCAATTGAGTCACTCTATGATGGTTTTAATTTCCTACGAGTCATCCAAATGTTGTTATTTGTTGGGGTGATGTGCCCATTGTACGCTCGCGAGATTATCCATTATAACTGTTAAAAATTGTTTGGTGTGGTTCTGTTCGAGATCCCTACTGAGTTGAAACTCACCCCTGTCTTTTCTGTGGTTGTCCACAGGTACCCACGTGATGTACCGACATGACTGATCGAGGTTGGACGACCATGAGACATAGCTTAAAATAAAATGAGTCTATTGGTGGTCATTCATTTTTTCATGAACAGTTTTGGGCATGAAGCCATTATATTGCATTTATTTAATTATTTACCATTTTAACTGATTTCCTTTGAGGGTACCCTTAAACTTTTTTTTTTAACATTCTAGTTTTATATTCCATTATCAAAGAAGTTTAATAAAATATGAGATTTGACGTTTTTGTCTTTTTGGTCTTCTGGATAAATGTTATTGTTTTAAGTCATGCATCGTAGTAGAGACTTGAATTCGGGTGGGTCTTTATAGATGGTATCAGAGCCAGGCATCGGGCAGGTATGCCGGGTCCATCGGGACGCTGGACCTCTAAGGGAGGTGGAAACCCATAGGGGAATCCCACATCAGTTGGGAAGGGGAACGAAGCACTCCTTATAAAGGATGTGGACACCTTTTCCTAGCAAGACGCGTTTTCCTCATAGGGGGAGAAACAAATACGTGAGGCCATAGGGTCAAAGCGAACAATATCTTGGCTAGCCATGGGTTGAGCCGTTATAAATACCAATTCTAGGGTTATTTGGATTAATTGTTTTCAAATAATATGAGAGCCAAATAATATGGATAAATTTTCACAAAATAATGAAACCATTAACGGACAAACCTTTTCCGTTGTATACTTTATTTTGTTGAATAATGGTAAAATTTTGGTTAAAATACTATTTTGGTCTCTAAATTATCATAAAGTTTCATTTTGGTCCAACTTTCAAAAATTCAATTTTAGTCTTTCAACTATCATTTTTATTCCATTTTGGTCCATCAACATTCCAAAGGCCGATAGAAACCCTCTTTCATTTCAATAGAAATTTTATGTCCTTCCAATCTCCTTACTTTCTCAGTAGAGGTTTTATGCTCTGTATTTTTTTTTTTGATAAGTGCGATCTTGAGAGGTGTTTAATGGAGTTGAAGAAGATTATAAGAATCTTAAAAGGCCTCATATCAATGGAGGCATTGTCCCCTTCCTTATATACACAAGATTTTTTCCTTGTCTTAGGGATGTGGACAACTTTGTTTGCTCAATATTCTCTTTCGGCCTATGTGCAGGAATGTGAATTTTCAGAAGAGTTGATAACTGTTCTCAATGATCTCGGCAATGAAATTCGTTCTCTTAACTTGGACGACCCTGAATCAGCCCCTGTTGAAGTTCTTGGAGCCGGATGCCGCAGATCCTGTTGAAGTTCTTGGAGCCGGAAATCTTGTTGAAGTTATTAGAGCCGGAGATTCTGTTGAAGTTCTTGATGCCGGAAATATGGAAGTTCTTGATGCTGTTGAAGTTCTTGATGTATCCGTTCTTCCGTTTTATCTCATGATGTACTAATTCATTGTACAGAGTTTTAATCAAACATATTCCTTTACATACTTTTTTTTTGTTTTTTTTTACAATTAGATCCAACTCCAATGGTTAACGTGATCATTTATTTTTTTTATTGAGTACATATCAGGAGAAAGAAGACAAGTATTAATTTTCGAACTTGAACATGTGAGGCTGATAGAATTGGTTTACAACAAAACAATAAAATTGATCCTTTAATATTAATCTTACCCTAAAATTAATATAGAATCACTTAGTTTACTTGTGTTTTGAATGATTCTGTTTGATTAAAAAAAAAAACAAAATTATAGAATTACTTATATTGTATAGTATTGGCCCAAAGAGCGGAGCCCAAAATAAAATTGATTCTATTTTATGGTAAATAGTAAATAAAATAAAATTACTCGAATTACAAAGTAGATGATTCGTTCGTGCACTACACTCGCGTTATTATTCGCGCCAAATCGTCACCTTCCCCGTAAAAGAGCAGATATCTGATTCCTTCTCCTTCGAACTTGCGGATCTCTCTGTGTGTGATTGTGCCGGAGAATCTCATCGCTCCAAGCTCCGATCGTTTTTTTCCGGCGGCCAATCATTAGCTCCGATCTTCAACTGACGTTTTTCTTGATCGGAAAATCAACTTTCCGAGATTCGATGGCTCAAGCTGTTGAAGAATGGTACAAGCAAATGCCTATTATCACCCGCTCCTATCTCACTGCCGCTGTTGCAACCACAATCGGCTGTTCCCTTGAAGTATGTACTCTACCTGTACTTTTCTTGATCTCGAGAATATCTAGGTTTTGGTGTTTGTTTTTTCTAGTGATTACATTGTGGTTTGATGCTGATGATTTTGAGACGATTTTGATATTGATGTGTTATGCATTCATTTGTGGTTTGTTTTGCTATTCTGGATGATTATCGATATCGATTAATATGGCTTGGGGGACTTTAATTTTTCTTTTAGGTCAAGTTTGATAATCATTTGGTTTTTGGTTTTTGAAATTTGAGCTTGTTTTTACTCAAGTCCTGTTCACATGGAGTATGTGAATTTTAAATAAATTCCTTAAGCCTAAACAAGTATTTGGAAGCTATTTTGTTTAACTTCAAAATTTAGGTTTGGCTTTTATAAACTTATCTAAAATGTATACATCAAAGTAATGAAAACCATGTGTTTGATTAGTAGTTTTTGGATAAGATGCTTGAGTAGTAGTCGTAGGCTTAAATTTCAAAACTAAAAACAAAAAATCAAATGGTTATCCAGAGGGGTCTTAGTATTTGTGTTTTGATTTTGGTTTTGGTTTTCAAAAAGGGGGACACTGGTTCTGTTGTTTCAGAATGATTTCTATTGGATTAAATTAGAAAGTGTGGCTTATTCTTTATATCTCATTGGTTTTGTTCATAATCAGTTGTTTCTTAATTTTAGAGTCTAACAGTTAAAATATCGCTTTAGCTTACTATTTGTGGTTTATTAAAATATTTCTCACGGATTTGATTCCTACAGATTATCTCTCCACACCATCTCTACTTGAACCCTATCCTTGTGGCCAAGAAGTATCAGTTCTGGCGTCTCATTACCAACTTCCTGTTCTTCCGTAGAATGGGTAAGTATTGAAATCCAACCTTGTTCTAGCTTTTATCAATTCGACTGTAGTGATGCTTTAGATATTATGAAATAGTTAGAACTTGTTCGATGCTTATAGCTATAGGATCTAAATAATTACGTAGAAACTTTATGAAAAAAAAGACGTATATTGTTATGGTAAAATATAATTCTAATGTGGATGCTACTGATAAATCCCCTACTTCGGACTGCTCCTTGTACTGTCATTTTCTCTTATCTTCATTTGGGAATACTTTTCAAATAGAAAGCTTATCAGCTACCTAGTACACTTATTCTACAATACATTTTATCTTTCTTCATAAGTGCAATGATTTTGAATAAAGCTGTTGTGTACGTTACAAGATCAATGTTATGTTTCTTTTTCCAAATATCTTGGTAACTGATTGAAATTCATTGCTCATTCTGGAATTCTACGGTTGCTGATTAAGAGGTTGTTACGTTGCTTTAATTAACTGTCTGAAATTGTAGACCATCAACTTCTGAAATGAAGAAATTCATCAACTTGAAACTTGTGTTTTATAGCTTTAAGTTTGCATATCATTTTTCATGAACGCTCTGATGCAATGATGAAATTTAACCAATGTGTTCTATAAATATTATGTTTCATGTAACTGTTGATACAGATCTATACCTTGGTTGTCACCCTTAAAGCAAGATATTACTGCCCGTGGCTACTTATAAATGTTTAATTGGTAATCTAGAATGGTGCTGGTGCCGTACCCTGATGCATCATGAAAACCAGTCATTAAGTAAAGTAATTTTTCATGTACAATTCGTGATTGTAGAAAATCCCATTTATTAGTTTTATATACAGATTTCTTAATATTTTTTCATCTGTTGGTGTTTTTTGATTATTGTCATTGGTAATCAACTTTTGGAATAAGAACTCATACTTGCAGACTTGCAGTTCACAAGAGGGCATTAGTTGCCTTGTTCTTGTTTCTTGAGGGCTTAGGTTTTATTAAGTATTATTTCTATATGCATTTAAGATCTAATTAGCAAGGTAAAGCAGTGCAGACTTGCATTCTACGAGTTTATTGCAAATGTTCTCTCTTTGGTTCAATTATGAACAAAGGAGTTCTCTCGCTAGTTATTTCTCTAATTAAAGATTAGATTGACCATACACTTTGTTTTGGAAAAACCTTTGGAGCCCTAATTCATGCATATCATGATTTATGCATCCCTCCCTCCTCCAGAAGAATAAAAGCAGCCATATTTTGCCGTGTTTTGGGTTGGTTACCACTGTCTATGTTCATTTCGATAGTGTTTTGTGTTGGTTACCACTGTCTATGTTCATTTCGATACTAAAGAGCTACAAATGTGGCATATTCTAACTTCTTTTACTCTTTCAGCCTTTTCAGTTTATACGTATGTATATGTTTTTCTTTTGGTTAAGATTGAAATTGTCAACTATCTAACATTCCATTCTTAACTTGTGATTTGTTGTTATTGCCAGATTTGGACTTTATGTTTCACATGTTTTTTCTGGGCCGATACTGTAAACTTCTGGAAGAGAACTCTTTTAGGGGAAGAACAGCTGATTTCTTTTATATGCTCTTATTTGGGGCCACGGTGCTAACTGCAATTGTTTTGGTTGGGGGAACGATACCATACTTGTCCGAGTCAATCGCCGAAGTTATATTCCTTAGCAACTCGTTGACATTCATGATGGTTAGTCTCTCTATCTAAGATGAGAGCTTCCCTTTCTTTACTTCCATACAATATATCTGTACTTAAACAAATCTTCTTATATGCAGGTTTATGTGTGGAGCAAGCAAAACCCATTCATCCATATGAGCTTTTTAGGCCTCTTTACTTTTACGGCAGCTTACCTGCCATGGGTGAGTAAGCCTGGGTTTCTTTGCATGTTGTTAATTCTTAATTAATCTCCTTTAGCCCTCCTTAGTTGAAAATTAGTCTATGACTTGGATCCTATTCAAGATTATTCATTATGATTAATACGTTGACTTAGTGGGTCGAGGAGGGCATAGATTCAATCCATAATGTCCACTTACCTAGAAATTAATTCTTTACGGGTTTCTTCGACATTCAAATGTTGTAGGGTTAGACACTTTGTATCATAAAAACAGTTTAGGTATGCACAAGTTTGCACGGACTCTCACGGATATCCAAAAAAAACACAATCCCACCCTAATTTCCTTAGGGTTTCGGTCGATTTCTCTATTCACCAATAAAAGCTTCATCTAGAACTTCATGATAGAATATTAACTTAGTTTTTTTCTTATTCCTGCACAGGTTCTTCTAGGATTCTCCGTACTTGTTGGGGCAAGTGCTTGGGTGGATCTACTGGTATGCCCTCTTACTCAAAACCATCTGTATTTGGAATATAATTCTTTGTTTATTATGTTTGATTCGACCCTTTTATGGTGCTCGGTATATGGTCTGCTGAATTCCCGAAAATTTCCATCCATGTTCTATATCTGAAGATGAAGTATGAAAAATTTTCATTAAAAAACAATAACAAAAGAACACAAAATAAGTCAATTACCCACACCGATTACTTAAATGATGAAATTGTTGGGGGATTTGAGGCCAAAAATAATAGTCAACATTTTTCTTAGCATGAGTGTATCATTTTCAGTTATGGTGATGAACTATTTTGTGAATCAGGGTATGGTTGCTGGCCACGCTTATTATTTTCTTGAAGACGTGTACCCACGAATGACAGGCCGACGACCATTGAGAACCCCATCCTTTATCAGAGCATTATTTGCTGATGAAGCCGTCGTAGTGGCACGGCCGGTGGATTTGAGATTTGCAGCCCCTGCTGTGGAGGATATTCATCAAGATTAGCTATTAGAACATTCAAGCAATCTAGTGAACTGGAGGAAGAAGTAAATTCTGATGACAAGGAATGTAATTTTCATCTGTAACATAGCACACACAAATTTGGCTTGATTTCCCCCCTTTCAAGTTTTATGATTGCCTTAGTGTGATTGTGAATCTAAATTGCCCATTTTGTTTGCACTGGAATTTCTTGATTCAAAATGTTACTTCTGAAGAAGATAGATTTAACCCATTTCATGGCTCGTTCCTTAGTCCTTACTAGACAGTGCTCTGACTCGAACAAAAGCATATTGAGTATACAAATTGGTTGTGATCTGATTATACTTCTTGTATACAAATACTGTTCAATTGATCAAGGTATATAGCTAAAAAAATCTCTTTACAATGTTGCACAGGTTTTGAACAATAATGTACAGAGGTGAAATAGATGGAGTTATATACATGTTCATGACCCAAACTTAAGAATGCAGATTCTGTTCATTTCAGAGTGAGGATTTGTAGTAAAATTTGTTATGCCTGCTGGAGATGTGGCTCTACCCTTCTTATCATGCATCAAAAGACAAGAGCTTGAGGAACTCATAGCACATCTTTATAAAGCTTGCTTATGTTTGCGAGATCTGAAAACTACATGTTCCGAGCGATCGATCCAGAACTCTTCTTCATGAACTGAGCTCTGTATGCTGCTGCCGAGGCCACTGTTTTTTATGCTTCTAGCAAACTGCAACCGGGTCAAAATAAGGGTAAGTTTTCTAATAATGTGATTTAATGATGTGATATGCAAAGGTATTAAGAATCTCCATTCTACAGCTCGGTCTCCTGTGTTCCAATCTCAGGTTGCATAAGGGCGGCAGTCACCGATACTAATTGAAAAACAGTGTTGACCTAACAAAATGCTAGAGTTATGTTTTTTATTATTTTTTGGAAACTAGGAAATCGGAACATTGCTTCGCTATATTTGGGTAACCACGCCTTTTCCTTAAAATGGAGACATGGGAGACATCAAAAGAATGGAGACACAGAAAATATCTACAAAATATTGTCATAGGTCAATCAAGAAATATCTACATCTGCCAGAGAATCCCATCGAGTGCCTGACTATATAGTGTTGCTAGGGGCTGTTTGTTTGGCATATTTAGGTAGGATTTAGTTTTAGGATTTATTAACTCCTCCTTGCAAACCTACAACTTAACGAATTTTTACTAACTCATCTTCATTTTTACTTTTAAAAATAAGTTTCATTTCTAACAATTCATTTTTAATCAATTTCTAACCACTCATTTTAAATCAATCAAAATAACTTATTTTTAATCATTTCTTTTTAACTACTAAAAATGACTATTCATTTTAAATTTACATCTAAACAAGGTTTTGACTCTAACTACTCTACACAATAACTACATCCAAACAAGTTTTTGGCTTCCACCCTCAATTTTTAACTACTCAAGATAATTCTTGGAGCTAAATCCTACCTAAATATGTCAAACAAACAGCCCCATAAGTGCATGTTAAGAAAATTTGCAAACTTGTTCAATCTTCAACATCAAAACATGATAACCCAGTTGGCTACATCCATGGAGTGACTAGAATGGAGACTCGAAACAAGAAAAATTAAATGCTATGAACAATGATTTTCTCCAACAGTCGAGAGTTCTATCTTACAGTTATATACATTACAACCCAACAAGAATCAGCAAGTATTAGATTAGAGGGAATAGAACACTTACGATGGTGAAGATCATTCTCCACCATTGCCAATGCAAAGCATCCAATAAGAACCCGAATCCATAACCAGAACCAGAGTCATTATAAGCAACCCAATTCAAATACACATAACTAGTAGAGTTATGCAATACAAAACTTATCTTGTCAGCTAAGGGATCCAAATAAGAACCCACAACAGAATTCATTCCAAATTTCCTGCCTGCATATCCATCCAGCTACAAAAGAGGGACAAAAGATTATTGTAATAATATCATCCATGCTCATTTTCTGATTCATTCAAGAACAGCAACATAAGCCGAGTACCCAGTCAGTTGCTCCTCGTATAACTAATCCCAACACCGTCCACGAATACCAGCCATTCGATATCATCCTGAATCAACATCCAGAATACGCAAAAACCAATTCATCATTTGGAGCGTAAAAGTTAGATGAGTTCAATCTATGGTGTCACCTATCTAGGAATTGATTTTCCATCTAAATATTCTAAGGTCAAGCGGTATGTTTTATAACATTAGCTTGCAAGCTACCCCCATAGAGTCACATGTAGAAAAAAAAGAAACCAATCAATCATTAACAATATATTTCTGGTATTCGTGATTTTACGAGCTAGCTTACGTGTACATTCTCAAATGCCATACAGCTCGACAACAATCGTATGCCAAGAAAATCAGTAAGAGTTCATTTCCCATGTAGCCATGAACTGAACACATTAGCTCACATTAGCTCTTAGTTACTGATACTTGTGATCACTAGGCCATGATGGTTCATTGATCATCAACTCAACATTAACATCGGAACTCACAGAAGAAATGCTGATGAAGAAACATTACCATCCAAGAAAAAGACCGGAAATCAACCGGCTGACTGAAATTTAATTGGGCAAATTCACAAACCCATGTATCAAATCATCAAATCCAACCGACCCAACAAATGTGGCCGGGTCGAACCCGACTCAAACCCAGTTCTGAGAGGAAGGTTGGTTCTACGAAGCAAATTGAATCGAGAATTCAGAGCTTCAACTCTGCGCAAAATAATTCGATTTCCTTGTACAAAAAGAAGGCTGGTTCAGTGGTTGCTGTTGTAAGGAAGGTTTTGGAGCGATTGAGATTGTTCTTGATTAGCGCTTTGAACAGACCTGAAAATCGCCATTTATGGAGCGTTTCCTTTACAGTCGTTTGGAGCTGTTAGGTTTTACAGGTTTCGGATGAAGGCGACGGTGGACACGTGGATTCGCTTCGGACAATGAATGTGATTTTTTATGGGCCCTTAAGGCCGATAATACTTTGGCCCAAAAGCCCAACAAACCTATTCATCGGGTTTCTGTCGGGCTTACCAAAGCCCAAAAATTTAAAATGGACTGTACTACCTCTTCATGCAAATAATTATAAGGGAAATTGTAACATCTGTCCACTTTTGAAAAAATATTTGCAAGCGTGTTTAAATCCCAACTTATTTGCAAGAATATTTTTCCTTTAATTTTCTATTTTAAATATATAAATTGTAAGTTACCATTTTACCCTTCATTTAATTATATTATTATTTTTCTTCTCTAGATCGACACCTGCTTCTCCTTCCTTTTTGTGCGATTTCTTCTGGGCGCTTTCTTTCAAATTCTGGCCGGAAATTCTTCTTCTCCATCGATTTCCGGCGATTTTATTTTGTTCTTTATTCTGTTCGATTTGTTCTTCTCCGGCGTCTTCCTTCTACTCCATCTCACCATTCATTCATCGTCGGTCACGTTGTTCTTCGCCTCTATTTCTTTCGCCTTTATCCAAATCAATTCAAACATTACAACACTAGATAATTGTTTGAGATGATGAGCAATCGCCGCGGAAAATGTGTTTGCAAAGATGGCAAGTCAAAATAGTGGAGATTCGACGACTTTTTCGCCACTTTTTTCTTTATGAAAATCGCAGCCGTCGAAGACGAAGACTGCAAAACCCTAATTTCGTACTTAAAAATTTAAATAAATAATGTGTTAATAAACACTGTACTTATAAATAAATATTGTATTAATAAATCTTGTATTGACATTTTATTAGAGAACATTTAATGTTAAATCCTCATTATTAATACTACTAATAATAAATAAAATAATTTGAAAGTGTATTAATCATTGATATTGTATTAATCTTTAATATTGTATTAATCATTAAAACTGTATTACTTAAACAAAACTAATACAGTAAATAAAACTTGGAGTGTTTTTGTAAATAATTTCATCTTCATTTGTCATTAAAACTGTAGTAATCATTAATACTATATTACTTAAACAAAACTTGAAGTATTTTTGTAAATAATTTCATCTTCATTTTAGGGTTTGAGTTGCAAATGACGGCGGTGCAAATAGAGTTCTGGCAAAAACCCAATGGGTTCAGTTTGATGGCGGCGCAAATGGAGTTCAGACAAAAATCCAACGGGTTAAGATCGACGGCGGCGCAAATGGAGTTACGTTAAAAAACCAATAGGTTAAGCTCGACGACGACGCAAATAGAGTTTTGGCAAAAATCTAATGGGTTAAGCTCGACGGCGGCGCAAATGGAGTTCCAACAAAAATCCGACGGGTCTGCTTGAAAACTATTGTGAAGAAATCGATGATGTGGCAGGTGTATTTCTTGAGTCCAGTGAACGGATGGGAGAAATTTGGGGAAGAAGCACAGTAAACAGATGGGAGAGATTTGGGGAATAAGGTGATGACGTGAGTTTCTTTCTTGCACATAAAGAAGCGGTACTTTTGTCTTTTATTATTAAAAAAAATTTATTTAATTAAAAACAAAAATTACTTTTGCTAATTAATCTTAACCTGGACACAGATTTGCAATTAGTTTTCTATTTTGGCCTACTATTGAACTTTTTCCCTAATTATAAATGTTTGAAAATTAATAATTAATATATTTTAATTTTTTTTTTGAGATTACAATAATTGAGAGTGGGGATTCGAAAAATAACTTTATAGTTTATGGATGTACGATAAAACCATTGAGTTATTGCTCTTGTTGGCTAATATTGTAGAGTTAGATGAAAAAAAAAAGAAAAAAAAAATGTTTAAGCACACAATAAACCATTAGCGTCAATTATAACACCGAACTTTATTAGGTTCACGAGAATTATTATTCATTAGTTTAGCACTTGAAATTTGCACATGGCTTCCCTACTTGATTACGATTTATTGTAATTATATCACAATTTCTAAAGGAAAAGAAATATAATTATATCACATACTAGCCTAAACTTCTTGAAAATCATTAAAAAACAAATCTACATCTCCAATTTAAGCAAATATTCATCCCTTCACATTAACAAAATCTTCCAAACAAATTATAATTCAAGATTGCTTACCAAAATAACTAGAACGATTAATTACAATTTGTTGATTTAAGTTGCACCTATAATAATATAAATAACATTGTCTCATATTAATTAAATAAAAAGAAGATTATGAATATATATATCATAACCATTTCTGTTAATATAAAACCTTTAGGGTGCGTTTGGGGCACCGGTTTGGTTATTATAGACGGAAGGTTATGATAAACGGTGGGTTATGATAAACGGTAGGTTATTATAAATGGTGTTTGAGGGGCAAGTTATTATAAGAGGGATTATAATAAACGGTGTTTGGGGGGCTGGTTATGTAACAAAAAGTAATATATGTAAGTGTGTAGAGCGCGGGCACGCGAGGTTTAGATAAAGCGCGCGCAGTTTAGGTAACCACCGTTTATAATAAACGGTGGGGCAAACACCGATTGAGTTATTATAACCAACTCGGCCGTTTACATAAACGGGGGCCCAAACACACCCTTAGAGTGAAACAGAAACGAAAGTTAGTAACGTTTATACTCAAAGTGAACAACATTAGACGAATCAACTATCACTTTACTCGAAATCTCCTTGGCAAAAGCATGACTGCCCTCAATCTCACTCTTGGAATTAAGAACCAAAAAAAGAAACGTCAATTGATGATAGTTTCACATACAATCTTGTTTTGAACAGTGTCTGTTTCAATCAAATCAGCAACAAAACTCTTGCTTTTGCCAGTCAAAACATTGCAAACCTTGAAACAAAATACAAACAGACCAAGGAAAAGCAATTCCACAAAAAGCAAACAAGATCCATATGAACATGGAAGCTGAAATCAAATGGGAAAGTGATTGAGATCATCTTTGAGAATCCTGTAAGCAAAACCAGGAATCCCATTAAACCGATTGCTCTTTGAGAGTTCAACAGCAGAGCAAATGTTAGGCAGAATCCCATGGTTGGTTCTTCTCTTCTTCCACTTCCATGTCAATGACACAACCCAAAAGCTTGTCTTCTTGCAAGCTTCTCCACTTATCCTCTCCGAGCCACCACGGCGTTCGAGCTCGAGCTTGGCGAAGTACTCGATCTCCTTCTTAACCAGCGACCCGACAGTTCCTCTCGTGCCAATTGCAAGTGGAACAATGGCATCCATTTCTCTCACAGAAAGCTACTGCTTGTGCTCATCCCTTTATACATTTTACTCTAAAAGAAAGTGAAAGTGGCATTGCTTTCACAGCCTTTACAGGACCCTTTTCTCGAGGACTTTTGAGGTTGCTTTCAGTTTAGGCTTTGATAAAATGCATCAATGAAAGATTACTGTACAAAAAGTTGACAAAGATGAAGTTACTGCGTGATTGGTGGGTGGTTTTGGGAGCCAGCCAAATGGACATCATTTTTTTTTCCGAACGGTCTTACTTTACGATATTTGATTGTCAAGGAAATTCGTAGGAATATAATTTATAGGTAAATGACCATCATAGAAGCCTACAATCAACTGATTCTTCAACACCCTTTAAGAGTGTATTTGGGCCCCCATTTATGTAAACGGTCGGGTTGATTATAATAACGCAACCGATGTTTGCCTCACTATTTATTATAAACGGTGGTTACTTAAACCTGAGTGCCCGTTTATCTAAACCTTACATATATTACTTTTTGTTGCATAACCAGCCCCTCAAACACCGTTTATCATAATCTCTGTTATAATAACTTGTCTCTCAAACACTATTTATAATAACTCACCCTTTATTATAACCCACCGTTTATCATAACCTTCCGTCTATCATAACCAAACTTATGCTCCAAACACACCCTAAATGACTAGGTGAGATGATATTGTACTTGTTATTTGCAATGGAGCCATGGTTTTCCATTGTAATGTCTTTTTCTAGGAACCCTTTTGATTTGTTTGGCCATGACTAGCACAGGCATGCCCAGCTCACAAGGCTTTGGCGTTCAATTTTTTTTATATGTATAATTATAAACTAGAGGGCTAAACAGGAGCCTGGCTATTTTTATATTCCCTTTTTCTCTTTGTAATAACTTGAGTGTATTAGTAGAGCTCAACTGGTTAGACAATTTTTGTTTACTAAGTCCTAGTTTGATAAATATTTGGTTTTTTGTTTTTTATTTTTGATATTTAAGCTTATTTTTACTCAAATTTCATACAATGTGTTCCATCTTACCTATAATGTATTCATCTTTCCTTAAAAAAGTATGTGATTGCTGACTAAATTTCAAAAAGAAAAAAAAAAAAAGTTTTCGGAAGGTACTTTTTTTATTTTCAAATTTTAATTTGGTTTCTAAAAATATAGATAAGATAAAACATCTAAGTAAGAAAAAACCTATGATAAAATAGTTGTTGTAGGCTTAAATTTTAAAAACCAAAAACAAAAAACCAAATGATTATCAAATGAGGCCTAAGCTATTTAGATCCTAAAAAAAAAAAATTGTTCATCTTTTCTATAGAACACCTTATGCCTCTACCAAATAATTACAAAAGGTTCAACCCTGAGCCACAACATGCTATAAATTTATTCTTTTATTGAAGCCATAATAGACTGAAAACTAAAGCTTAAAAACTGGATTTATCCTTATGAAGTTAGAAAGAAAACTGTCTTAAGTAGCAAGTGAGTCAACTTATATCTATATCTAAATTACCAAGTGTTCAGAGGATAAAAGACTACAGGTAACAGACAAGACCAAACAAGTAAAAGCCTGGCTTAATTGATCAAATTTCCATTAATCAGCCAAGAAAGCTGAATACAAAGAACATACTTCATCGCCCGCTCTCCGAACGCATCCTGCGTAAACAGAACAAGCTTCAGCAGTCTATCAAAATCAAGAAGTCGTAATGCGCACCTCACAAATTGAAATGCACCTGAAAACTCGATAGCAGTTACGATCATAGAGCCAGGTTTGTTTCATATGAATCGAACACTTGCTCCAGAATCCTCTTTACTTCATTGTCTGCAAATATAAAGTCAATAGCATTTCTTGCCAACTGAAATATTTCCTTTTTTCCAAGACCTGGTATGAAAAAAAACAAGGGTGCTCTGACGATTAGCTTTCGATCAAATGTCCATTGCGTCTAACGGTAACAATAGAGTTCGAGTTACCAAACGTAGAGGCGGCCAAACTGTATTCTCTTGAAATGCTGGTAGAGAAAACCCCACAATCATCAGAGCAGATTACCAAAGGATGGTTTGCTTTGTACAAGTCACCTGCATTACCAACCACAGGTTATTACAACTTACAATAATGATTCTAAATTTTAGTCACAGAAAATAAGTAGATACAATACAATCATCATAGATAAGATTGATCTAGAATAACTAAAAAAAATCAAAATTCTTTGAGGAACTTTTGAGGACATTAAGAATTAGAGCTAACCAAAGTGATGAACATCTAGTGAAGAGATTGAATTGGTCCGGATGTTGGATGTCAAGCAAATTTCAACCTGAAAAGGGGAGTGGATCACATTTCATAATCATACACCAATCCAGATGTTTTTTTTAAACCAGGATTAGGAATATGACTTATAAGTTCAAAGACATTGACAAAGCTTGTGAAGGATTAAGATGCTCACTTATTTTAGGAGGATAGAATAGTTTCATTCTGCAATTCTGAACTAGATTACACTTGAAATAGAGGCATTATCAAGAGGAGAAAAATCAACCATCATCGAGTTATCTAGTGGCCAAGAGGGCCTTGGGGTGCTTAAAAGGTGATTTCCTACGGGTTCAATCCATAGTGGCCATCTATCTAAGAATTAATTTCCTACAGGTTTCCATAACATCCAAATGTTTTAGGGTGAGACGGTATATCCCGTGATATTAGTCGAGCTGATAGTACAGTCACGGATATCAAAAAAAGAAAAGAAAAGAAAAATCATTGCTGAAATACTAGATCACTGACCGGAATGTTTAAATGTTTCAGCTTATCCCAATCTTCTCCTTCAAAGAAACAAGCATGGCCAATCCTCTGTGGCCAAAAGTCTAGAATAGCTTGAATCTCCTTCGGATTTGGTACCACCTACAAACACTAACTTCCGGGAATAAAGATTGAACTAGTGAGGGTAAGTGAAGTCCGAGATAGCACGAATGCGCGAAAAACTAGTGTACCTCGCCACAGTGAACTGTTATGCCTAGACCATTTTCTTTTGCAAATTGGAGAGCAGGCAGAAAGTTAGTCCTGCATCTTGTTTGAAGTAGTGTTAGGTTCTGTTACAACTTACATAAAAAGCTTTCGTAACAAGCCGACGCAGCGTTCGGAATATACCATTCACCCACAATTGGATTTCCTGAAAGATCAATGCCAACTACTCCCACATCTTTTAATTCCAGGGCTAGCTTTACCTGCAAAATAAGTGAACATTTCATCCATTGTCAAAGGTGCAACTTCCAAGCTCAAGGTTAAGTTTGCATTGCTAACGCGTACGGTTTCCATTGCGTCTTCAGCGGACTCTCGTCGGTCAATGCTCAGAAGAAGTCTAACATATATCTTCTTCTTTCTTGAAATTACATTACTAATGTTGTCTATAGTTGGTGAATTCAATGAACTTTGGGCATCAATATCATGAGGCATGAAAGCAGCATCAACACTATCCATACTTTTCAGACCTTCCACAACTGCCTCCATGTATGACCGTTTGTTCATTCCAATTGAATTATTTTTCTGTTCAAAATGAAACTCATCATTTCTACCCCAAGAAAGTTTGTTTATAAATTAGCGTGAACTATAAGTTTAGTCCATATGATTTGAAGAAAGTTAGATTTTATTTCTATGGTTTCAAAAACTAGAGTTTAGTCCCTTCATTTAAAGAAATATATAATTTAGTCCCTATGATTTTAAAAACAATAATTTAGTCTCTACAGTTTGATAAAACCTAAAAAAGTCATTGTTTCTAATTGTTAGCAAATCAAAATTTGAAAGTTAATTATTCGTATGTCAATGATAAAATTATGAATTAAGTGACTAATTTAATAAAAAAATCATATACTTTATGTATGAATAGTGAACTTCCATATACTTAATACGCTAGTGATTACGCACGATAATGACTATATTTTAGGTTTTATAAAATTATGGAGACTAAATTCTAAATTTTGAAATCATAATGACTAAATTCTAACTTTCTTCGAACTATAAATGCTAAATTCTAGCTTTCTTCAAATCATAGGGATTATAGTTTTTCAAACCATAGAGACTAAATTCTAACTTTCTTCGAACCATAGAAATTAAATTCTCGCTTTCTTCGAACCATAAGGATTATAGTTTTTGAAATTATGAGAATCAAACTGTAACTTTCCTGAAAGCACAGAGTCTAAACTTTTATTTTACCCTTATAACTATAACCATTGATCCATCACAATTAAACTAACTGTAACCCTCATCAATTGAATACAATACCTTTGGAGTGGTTCTTAGCTCAATGTAAACAACATTCTCAGAAGCAAAATCTTCAACAACCTGATTAAAATAGAATTAAAAATACAAAGTTAAACAAAAAACATGCATCTAGATTCTAGACTTATGAATGTAAAAATAAGATGTAGTAGAGTTGTTATACTTCTCTGGTGATTCTTGTAATGGTTCTATGATCAGTGGTGACCATATGGATCAGATCAAACAACTTTAGCAGTTCAAAAAAAGAACGATCATCTGAATGGAGAAACACGTAAGGCCTTCACGTTACATAGAAAAAATATTATATATATTGTTATGAAAACGGTAATCAACAATCGATACAAAGATTTGAAAACAGATAATGATAAAGCGAACGAAGAAGAAATAAGAACACACACAGATTTACGTGATTCACTAACGTTGTGTTAGCTAGTCCACGAGTAGAGAGGAAGAACAATTATAGAGTTACAGAATGAACGTCATAATACGACTAGGGTTTTATTCGAATTTATATTGTACTCTCATTAAACTCTATTACAAAGGGCGTAAACGTAAAATAGAATGCGGATGCGTAGACGTGCTCCGAAAATAAAATATTATGCGAAGTGTGGTTAGCGGACGCAGAATGCGGACCCCCGACTACTAATCGCAGGACATCAATGCGTTCAAGGCATATCTTAACATATATCACAATGTATTATCTTAAATTATAAAATTCTAAACCTTGGGTTATAAAGTGAATTATGATCATCTTTTCTTATACATTCCAACACAGCATAACCAATGATGGAAAAATAAGAAATGACATACTTTTGAGGATGACATGCTCGAAAGCGGAAAAATCTAAGTGACCCTTCTCACCCAAGTCTCTGGCAAGTTCCCTGTAAGAAAAAAAAGCATATCTCAAATGCAATGGAAAATGAAAATAGTCCTCCAAAAACCTTTGAGAGAATCAAAACTAGTTTTTGTTCGGTGATATAATTAAATTTATCCCAACTCACAAACTTAAGCTTTTGGGTTGATTGGTAATTTAAAATCACTCAAGGTCTTGAATTCGAATCTCTACCAAGTCGTTTCCTCCCCCACAAGCTTAAAATTCCACTCGTAGGGTATTTCTTTCTCAAATTTAGCCCACAAGTAAGAGGAGTGTTGGTTGATATAATTAAATTTAGGGTAAATTCTAAGTTTGATTTTTATAGTTTGGAGAAAGTTAGAGTTTAGTTCTTATGGTTTCAAAAACTAGAATTTAGTCCCTATGATTGGAAGAAAATTAGAATTTGGTCCCTATAATTTTAAAAACTAGAATTTAATCCTTATGGGTGGATAAAATCTAAAAGACATTCTTATTGTTTCAAATCTTCAACGAATTGAGTACGTCAAAGTTAGTTATTCATATGTCAACGATAGCAGTGTGAGTTAAGTGACTGACTGGACAAAAAAATCAGCATGAATAGCTAGTTTTCACATTCATATAATTCACGATAATTACAAACGACAAAGATTAATCTTTAGATTTGATCAAAACATATGAACTAATTTTCTAGTTTTTAAAAGCATAGGGACTAAATTATAACTTTTTTTTTTTTCATTCGAAACATAGAGACTAAACTCTAACTTTCTCCAAATTATGAATCAATTTTATAATTTAGCCGTAAATTTACTCGAATCCACAAACTTAAGCTTTTGGCGATTCAACGTAATTCAACAGAAACGAAGTAGAAAAATATAGTAAAGAGAGAAAAATGAAGGAAATAAGGAAAAGGAGATTACAGCAGAGTAGAATCTCTGATGGAGCCATTGAGGTGAGCATGAAGTTCAAGTTTAGGCATTAACTCACACCATTCCATTTCCATACTTGCTTTTCTCTATTATATATTTATTCATTGTCTTCTTAAATAGACAAGGAGGTTGAGAATTTGTTACAGAGAGGCCCCACGTGTCAGACTATTACAGGTGATACGTGGCACACATTCTGGTTGTCTGTCTTCAACAATAACGGCTAGTGTAATGCCTCACATTTCTATATATATATATATTTCTAATTATTAAGTGGAAATAATGCTAATTTGGTGTTTATACTCAAATGAAACAATGTTACTTTATTTGGTTTTGTAGCACTTAAAAGAAAAGGAATAATACTAATAATAAAACTTCAAATATGTAGCTTTTATTTTTATGGTGGGTAACAATTTGGTGTAGGTTTTAAAAAGGAAAATAATGTATTTTGTTTGATGGTAATCTAATCTTTAATTTATTTGAGAGTTCTCTCATTTAAGAATTTCAAAACCAACTCATATACCGGCCTTAGAGTTAGGCATGTGACCTCCACATTGTCATCTCTTCTTCACACGTTTTCATCGACTCTTTCTTTGATTTTGTTCGAGAAACCCACAACATTAAACATATATCGTCAGAGATACAAACTCGAGGCCTTCCCATTGAAAACCCATCTTTGTTTGCTCGTTCTCGTCGCATACCCATGTCGTAGTTTCACCGTCCGTCAATGATTCGATGTGCGTGCGAAAGGGTATAATCGATCATTTTGTGCCACATTAGTTATTTAGTCAATTACGTATATTAACTGCGGATTACATTTTGTTTTGCTTGTAAGATAGATAATAATATTTGGTCGATCGTCATTTGAGTCATGGTAACATATATCCAAAATAATTGCATAGTTGTTTTTATTTAAATACTTAGATATTTATCTATTTGTTTGGACTTAGATATTGATGAATTAGAGGCAAAGTAGGTATAGATATTGAAGAATTAGAGACAAAGTAGGTATAGACTGATTCTCCCATCTTTTCTAGACCATAAAAAATAGGAAAAAACAAAAAGGTAAACAATGTGGCCAAAACTTGAGAGTTCTGATCCATTGAATAATAAAGTTGCTAACCTAACGCTAAAACAATGGTAATAGCTTTTAAAATTCAGTTAATAAAATAGTCAAATAAATTTGCCAACTCAATAAAGAAAATTTCAACACAAAATAATGAAGTGCACACCTCAAAAATCAACAAAATAACGAGATCCAATTAAATCAAATACTGCTAGAAAAAGTAAGAATAAAACTTACCTATTTGGGTTGTTGTCACGTGAAACACTACATATAACTCACATTTATTAAAGATTTATTGAAGAGAATTTACCACCAACAACATATTCTATCTCATGTATTATATTTGTGGACACAATTTCTAAAATAATTCATTAAAGCACATTAATTTTTATTATCAGATAGAACTCAATTTGAAGTTTTATCACCAATAGAAAACTCAAATAATGATAGAATGAGTCTATCATTAATTGAATTCTATTACTAATAGAATTCAACCAGTGATAAAATTCAATTTGGATTTTTCGTTACAAATGAATTAATTTTAATTTTATTACTAATAGAATGAGTCTACCATTTCTCATTTCTTATTTTTTAATAATTTTTTTTGTTTCTTACAAAATATAACATGCTTTTAAATATTTAAAAAGTCATTATCAAACATTTACCTAACTAATATAAAAAAAAATGTTTTACAAGAGAAAAAAAGAAATTTTAATGTGAAATTAACAACAAATTTAATAGGTATCTTACACAAATGACGTGCTTAAAAAATGTTTTGGTTTTAAAATATTAAAGTTGAAACTAAAATAATAAATCAATTGTGACAATACTAAAATTTTTACAAACAATAATTTAATAAAATTGATATAATATATACATCTGCATAATGCAAAATTTTAAAATCAACCCATAAATAGATTTGAACTTGGACCAAAGAACAAAATAAAAAACTTGGTAGAACAAAAACCCATCCCACCAAACCCTTATTTTAGTAAGATATTGAAACAATTAAATATAAAACAAACAAGTGCCAGGTTTCAGAAGGAAAAAAAAAAGAACGAAACAAAAGAAACTAGTTGTAATAGTTTCTCATTTTTCTACTCAATTTTAGAAACATTTATTTTATTTTTTAGAATAAGAAATGAGGACGGTTATCAAACAAGCTTGTTTCTCAAAAAATAAAAAATAGAAAAAAGAAACAGGAACATGATTAAACGAGCCCTTAATTTCTAACTACGTGACCACCATAAATTAAATCTAGAGGCTCCAAAATGTACATCATATTCTACATGTTAATTGCTATGTAGCCATGTTTTCCCATTATAATGTCTTCTTCTTTCTTTCTTTCCAACTGTTGGAGATACTCACTTGTGGTGCCAATTATTTCACCTTGATAAGGTGAGGATTCTTCAACACATTTATAAAGGATATGAGTTACTCCCCTCATTGCCAATTAGTTTTGAGGTGGAATCTCATATTCTGTAATATGGTATCAAAGCTTAATGTGGGTATTAGTCCCCAAATTCCAATCCGACCCAAAAATACTTTGAATTCAAAAAAGCGAATGTGGACCCCACCCAAGCGGGCAAAAGAGTAAGCCAAAGCGGGTATTTCGTCCACAAATTCGGATCCAATTCAAGATGACATTTCCCAATATATGGTCGCCATCTTGAGGGGGCATATGGTGCCAATCATCCCACCTTAATAAGGTGAGGATTCTTCAACACATTTATAAGGGATATGAGTTACTCCCGTCATTGCTAATTGGTTTTGAGGTGCAACCTCATATTCTCTAATACCAACCACCCTTTTTCACTTGTTTGACTATAGGCATGCCCAGTGTCACGATCTAACTTCGTTGGCCTCAACGAAGCGGTCGTGTGGCACGAGCTCTAATTCGACGAGCAAGTCAGCCAAACGAAAACGCAAAGCGAATGGCACAACTAGCCCAACCTCTGTCTCGAGTCTTGAAAACAAAGGGATAAAGAAGGTTTGAGAAATGTTTTTCTCTTTGAAAGGTTATATGACAATGCAATAAGGACCACATCAACTATATTACATCTCTCATATAAATTGGTAGGAAGGAAGCTTCAAGAAGTCATACCCCCCTATAGTACATTATGGGTCATTTTTTATGTGACAGGCTTGCACGTCAAAATGGCGAGAAGACATACAGTTTCAAAAACACAAGAAAATAACAATAACATGAAAAGTAAATGCTAACCTATGAATGCATAAATTCTAGCCTATTAAAGCATGGTAAAAAGGGTTTGGAATGGGCACGCAGCCATGGGCAACAGGCCCTGGACAAGCGTGACCAGGACATCCTCCCCCACTTAAAGTGTTGACATCCCTGTCAACCGTCGAAGCTTGAATTCGTCGACTTTCTGCGTCCACCTCTGCAAGTCTTCAATCTTTTCCCAACTTGACTCATCCGTAGGGAGGCCCTTCCATTTGACTAGGAATTCATGGACAGTCCGTACGGGTCTTCCAACTTTCCTCGTGCGTTCGTCGACAATTTCGTCAACATCTTTATCTTCTGATTGCTTGAGGTTGATGCCTGGTCTATCATCTATGTTGCGGCGATCATCATCAAGATCAGGGTGATAGGGTTTCAAGTTACTCACATGGAGGACGGAGTGAATTTTCATCCATGTGGGTAAAGCCACTCTATAAGACGTCACCCCAATCTTCTTCAAAACTTCCACTGGACCCTCATATTTCTGCACAAGCCTTCGATCTTTCCTACTGCAAAAACGGATCTCCTCGGGTCTCAACTTGATCATGACTTGGTCACCCGCTCGAAATTCGAGTGGTCGACGTTCCTTGTCAGCCAATTTCTTCATTCGCTTAGACGCTTTCTCTAAGTATGCCATTGCAATTTCTGTCGTCTATTTCCATTCTCTAGTGAAATTTTGGGCTTGGGGGTTCTTCCCCGCATAAGGGTGGTCAACGATGTGCGACAGTGATGGTTGTCTTCCACTTACAATCTCAAAAGGGCTTTTGCCTGTGGAGGAACTAGTCTGACAATTAAAGTAAAATTGGGCAATGTCAAGCAGACGCACCCAATTCTTTTGTCTGACGTCGACAAAGTGACGTAGATACTCTTCGACTAAGCAGTTAAACCTTTCTGTCTGACCATCAGTTTGAGGACGGTAACTTGAGGATTTGTTCAAACTAGTTCCCAAGAACGCGAATAATTTTGTCCAAAAGGTACCAATGAATTGACTATCTCTATCGTTGACGATACTTGAAGGTATACCCCACAATTTCACTACATGCTTGAAGAATATTTGAGCTGTCAACTCGGTAGAACATTGCTTGGGTGTTGGCACGAAGGTGGCATACTTAGAGAACCGATCAATTATGACTAAGATGGCTTCTAGGTCGCCTACCTTCGGGAGGTGTGTGATGAAGTCAAACGACACACTTTCCCAAGGTCTTGTAGGGACGAACAGTGGTTCGTGGAGACCCGACACCTTTTTCTTTTTAACTTTATCATGTTGGCAAATAAGGCAAGTCTTGGTGTATTGTATCACATCATCCTTCATCTTCGGCCAAAAATAGCCTTTCTTTAGCAGAGCATATGTTCGCTGCCATCCGAGAAGACCCACCCATAAAGTATCGTGGCATTCATATAATAGTTTTTTTCGTCGGTCCCCTGCTCTTTGGACATACAAGCGGTTTCCTTTTGTTACCAGTAAGTAATCTTTGACCCAAAACTGTCTAATCTTTCCTGCTTTGGCTAAGTCTACCACAACTTTGGCCAAAGGGTCCTTCTGTAAGTGTTCTCTGATGATGTCGCGTAGGGAGCCATCCACCTTGCTAGCATAGATGTGGGTGAACATGCACATGGCCGCATGCTCACTCTTTCGACTCAGGGCATCAGTTGCTTGGTTATTCTTCCCTAACTTGTGTTCAAACTTGAAGTCAAACTTGGCCAGGGATTCTTGCCAACGGGCTTGTTTTGAAGTTAACTTCGATTGACTGAAGAAATGGCATATCATGTTGTTGTCGGTCTTTACTACAAAACGTGACCCCAACAAATACTGCCTCCAGGCTCGTAGACAATGCACAACTGCTAACATTTCTTTTTCTGAAACAGTATAACGCCTTTCAGCATCGTTCAAGTTTCTACTTTCATAAGCCACGGGGTGGCCCTCCTACACGAGGACACCACCGAGGGTGAAGTCAGATGCATCTGTTTCTACTTTAAATAGTTTGGTGACATCAACCAATCTGAGGATAGGTCCCCTCATCATGGTTTCTTTCAGGTCCTCAAAAGTTTTTTGACAGCTGTCTGACCACTCCCATAGACCATTTTTCTTCAATAACTGTGTTAGTGGAGCTGCTCGCTTCGAGAATCCTTCGACAAATCGTCAATAATAGTTTGCCAATCCTAAGAAGGATCGGACTTCTGTTACTGATGTTGGGGCTTTCCACTCGCAGATCGCCCTTAACTTGTCCTCGTCCATGCTTATGCGTCTGCATTCTATGTCATGTCCGAGGAAATTAATGCGCTGTTGAGCAAAATCACATTTTTCCTTCTTCACATATAGTTGATACTGTCTCAACTTCTCGAAGACTAACCGTAAATGCACTTGATGTTCTTTCAGGGTAGAACTGTATATTACTATGTCATCAATGTATACTATGACAAATTGGTCGAGGTATTCATGGAACACTTGGTTCATCAAAGTGCAGAATGTGGAAGGAACATTTGTCAATCCAAATGGCATTACAAGGAACTCAAATGCTCCATATTACGCAGGTTGTCTTGGGCTCGTCTCCTTCAGCGATGCGAACCTGATAATATCCTGACCGAAGATCTAGTTTCATGAAATATTTGGCTCCATGAAGTTGGTCAAATAGGTTTGTTATTATTGGTAGCGGATATCTATTGCGCACTATGACCTTGTTTAGGGCTCTGTAGTCGATACACAGCTGCAAGGTCCCATCCTTCTTCTTTTGGAACAACACTTAGGGCCCCATAGGGCGCTTTGGCTGGGCGAATAAACCCTACACTAAGTAAATCATCCAACTGTTTTCGGAGCTCAGTTAGTTCGGGTGGTGCCATGATACGTATTTTTCGTTGGAGGTTTGATTCCCGGTAGCAATTCAATTTCGTGGTCAATCCCTCGATGAGGAGGCAGATCCTTCGGTAAACTGTCGGGCATGATGTCGACATATTTCCGTAGGACTTCTTGGATGTCTTTGGGAATACATTCAGTGTGGACGGGGTCGTCAATTACGGGTATCGCCATGAACATGGGCTCGTCACGGGCGAGTCCTCTTTTAAACTGCATTGCTGAGATCATTCGCTCCACGCCTGGTTGTTTGATCTTTGTGGTGATCACTGTAGGATCATGATAGAATCTACCACACTTTTCTATTAAAAATAAGATAAACCTCTCGAGAGAATCTCTCAAAGAGCCGCAATACAATAATGATAATTCGATAAATAAAAGAGTAACCTAGTCCGCCTATTTATAGCCTTCCTAGGATTTAACCTAACTTTGTAAATAACTCTATTTAGGCCCATAGGCCCATTACAAACTAAATGTGCATAATAAAATATATTAAAATAGTAATTAACTCATTCTTCACTTCTTGCTTCGCCTCGAATATACTTTTAATGATCTTGGGATCGTATCAATACTTCCCCACAGAGCCACCTTGTCCTCAAGGTGAAAGTCCGAAATTGCAATTCCAAATCACGCGGACTCCCAAGTCGCATCCTGCAGTGCGTAGCCTTCCCATTGAACCAAAACTTGACGCGATCCGTGGCGTGGAAATTCTCCTAGGCGCCCAACACGGCCTTAGGGGCGAACCACTATGCACAGATCATCTCCCACCAAGGGACGGTGTAGACATGACAAGAACCGAGCGAGTCTCCCGCTTTACGCAGAGGCCCGACACGTGGCGGGTGAATCTTAAGCTGCCGCGAAAGTTCCAAGCGATAAGCAACGGGACCTACTCGAGCCAAAGACACTGCGGTAGGGCCCAATAAACCTCGGCGCCGAACGGTGTTGAAATTTAGCCAAAGAAGATTGGCGGTATGGTCAAGCTTGATATACACGGATCATCAATATTAAATTTGTACATCCCTACGTTTTGCGTTTGTAGGATCGCCATAGATTGTTGCGCTCGCAACAAGCTAGCCTTTAATGTGGTCAAGATCCGATCACGATCCTTCATCAATGAATCCACCGGCGCCATCGGGCTAACTCGTGATCATAACCCAACGAGGGTAGGAGGGTGCGCCATAAATAATCTCGAAAGGTGTCATACCCGTGGATGAGTGGAAAGAAGTGTTAAAGGCGTACTCGCCCGGGACAACCATTGGTACCACGCCTTAGGATGATGCATCACAAAACACCTCAAATAGGATTCCAGACAACGATTCACCACCTCAGTCTGCCCATCGGTCTGTGGATGGTAAGTGGTGCTCCGACACAGTTTAGTGCCCGTAGCCTTGAACATCTCTTCCCAAAGCAAACTCGTAAAGACCTTATCGCGGTCAGATACAATACTTTTTGGAATTCCGTGCAACCGAACAATCTCCTTGATAAACACCTTTGACACCGACAAGGAAGAAAACGGGTGTCGAAGAGGTATGAAATGAGAATATTTGGACAAACGGTCAACCACCACCAGTATAGTGTCAAAACCCTCGGATCGCGGTAAACCTTCCACAAAGTCCATCGAAATATCTTCCCAGACCTGTGCAGGGATCGGCAAAGGCTGTATCAACCCCGCAGGAGATAAGGATAGGTGTTTAGCTTGAACACAGATAGAGCATTCGGCCACAAAGGAACGCACACGAGCCTTCATTCCTTGCCAATACACCTCCTTAGCCAAGCGCTGATAAGTTTTAAGGACTCTGAAATGTCCCCCAATAGCACCACTATGGAATTCAAGCAAAAGTAGAGGAATCGTTGGGGATGTCGGAGGCAAAACAAGCCGACCCTGATAAAGCAACACATCACCAACTACTGAGTATCCCGGAGGGGCCCCTTTACCGGTGGTCAGCGACTTATAAATTTCCATCAGCTTTTTATCCTCTTTAACCTGTTGCGTAAATACGGCGGTGTTAATACCCGCCACCACACTCAGCATGCCAAGCTCGCATTTCTCGGGCATGCGTGACAAGGCATCCGCAACTCTATTTTCAAGGCCCTTCTTATATTCGATCTTTGAAATCATAACCCATTAATTTCGTAATCCATCGATAGTCGCCATCCACTACACGCATTGCTCAAGAAGAAATTTGGACTCTTACGGTCGGTCACGAACAACAAAGTGATGCCCTAACAGATAGGCCCTTGTGTTGCATTTGCCGCAAAACGATTGCCATCAACTCACGTTCATACACCGGTTTCACCCGATGAGTAATTGGCAATGCCCCCGCTAAAATATGCTATCGGTGACCTGTTGCATCGAAGCGCTCCCACCCCGATGCGAAGCATCGGTTTCGACCACAAATACTTGGTCAAAATCGGCAATCGCAGGACCCAAGACACTACTCATAGCATGTTTGATCGCTGAAAATCGTCTTTTGCAGCCGGTCCCCACTCAAACTTCCCTTCTTTAATAGTTGGGTCAACGGAAAAGCCATGGAACCGTAGTTAGCCACAAAACGTCGATAAGTAACCGGTTAACCCCGGGAATCCTCGGAGGTCCCGAATATTTCGAGGACTAGGCCACTCTATCATCATTTTGTGATCTTTGCCGGGTCGGCAGAGATGCCTTCCTGAGATATAAAGTGCCCTAAGTACTCAATACGTTGCAACCCAAATTGGCACTTCTTCGCATTTGCGGCGAAAGCATGTGCTGCGGCAGACTCAAAAACACGAGAGCAGTGCTCCATGTGTTCTGAATAGTCATGTTGTAAATCAAAATATCATAAAAAATACCAAAGACGAACTTACGCAGAATCGACCGCAAAATCTCATTCATCACGGTGGGCGTGGCGGAGCATTCCGCAACCCAAAAGGCATGACAACAAACTCGTAATGTCCTTCATGCGTTCGAAAAGCTGTCTTGTATACGTCGGTCGGTTTGACACGAATTTGGTGATATCCAGCCTTTAGATCAATTTTCGAGAAAACAGACGCGCCATGAAGCTCATCCAACAACTCATCCACCAGTGAGTATCGGGTATTTATCGAAGATCAGAGCTTTGATTTAATGCACGGTAATCGACACGAAACGCCAACTTCCATCCTTCTTTTCACTAACAACAGGGCTAGAGAAAGAACTGCGTGCTAGGGCGAATTACCCGGCTAACAACATTTCCCGTATTAGTTTTTCTATCTCGTTTTTCTGATATTGTGGGTACCGATATGGCCGGACATTCACTAAGTTCGTCCCCGCAATCAGTTCAATCGCATGATCACAGTTTCTTTCAGGAGGTAAATCTGCCAAAGATTGAAAAACCGGTGAAAAAGATTTAATTAAAGAGTGAAGCTCTCGGGGTACCTGCGATAAATCCGGGAGCATCTTGGTTGGTTCACAATCCTGTGTTGTCACCTCACACATGTTCAACTCGACCAGTAATCCTTGGTCCTCAGGTCATAAGGATTTCATCATGGATTTCAAGGATACTTGAGCCTTGACCAACCTGGGGTCCCCTTGCAATTCTGCCTGCCAGGACCCCAACACAAACCGCATCTTCAGTGGAACCAAATTGAATTCTATCCTTCCCAATGTTTCTAGCCATGCCACCCCCAAAATCACATCTGCGCTACCTAAAGGTAAGGGTAGGAATTCATGTACCACTTTCAATTCAGCAAGGTGTAGCACCACATTTTTACAGATTCCCGCCGTTCGCACAGATTCGCCGGTTCCCAACATGATGCCATAATCATTTGAGGGCTCTATCGGTAACTTTAACTTCTCCACAATGACGTCGGAAATAAAGTTATGGGTGGCCCCACAATCTATCAAAACTACCACTTCTAACCCCTGAATAAATCCAGTGACCTTCAAAGTCTTCGCCGAGCTCAGCCCCGCCAATGAGTTTAAGGACAACGCCGCTAAATCCCTTGTATCGCCCGTATCCACAAAAGTTTCATCCTCCAGTGCCTCATCATTTTCGGACGAATCCTCGTGGTCATAGGTGTCGCGTACTACCAATATCTCCAAAGATTGAAGTTCTTTCTTTTTGCATCGGTGCCCGGGCACAAATCTCTCGTCGCATAGCGGAAACACAACCCCTTATCCTTCCCGACACGGATTTTCTTTATCGTCAAACGCTTATACGGCGTAGTGGTCGTTGTACTGTTTGTAACTGGTTTAGACGTTGAGAATGTAGTCGTTCTCATAGTTGCAACACCCGTTCCCTTCGTGCTAACAAGTCCTGATCCCCACTTGTTTCGCGTTCACTAGTCCCGGGCTCACCCCTTTTCCTAGTGCTCGAAGGCCAGATCATCCTCAATTACTTGTGCCATAAACTTTTTATCTTGTATTCCCACGGGTCGCAATTTTCTCATTTCACTCCTTATTTCTTCTTTTAAGCCGCTCTCCCATTTCCCTTCTAACGCACTGGCACTAATATCGCGCATTCCCTTAGCATATTTCTCAAGCGATCGCCCGATATTCTTTAACGATACCCTCTTGTCGCAAACTCATCACTTAGCGCACTGTTGTCATTTATCTTTGGGTTGGAATCGGTGTAACAGGAGCTCACGAAATACTTCCCAAGAACTGATCGGTGATCGATCTTCCTCGTACTGCAACCATTCCAGGGCCTCACCCTCCATACACAAAGCCGCGGCGTCGACTCGTTCCTGCCCAATTAATCGGTTAACCCAAAAATACCGTTCCACTCGACACAACCAACCTTCCGAATCCTCATCAGTAAGACCCTTAAAAACTGGCATCTCGAGCTTCCGTAACCTCCTGTCAAATACTGGACCTGCTCGCTCTCCTATGTTCGGTCCTCCCTGTTCATATCGGTCCTCCCACTCTCTCCAGTCTTCCCGGTCTCCCTCTCGATTACCGCCATCCCACCCCCGTTCGTTCCAACCGTCGTGCGCTATTGGTCTGTCATAACCCATGCGCACCCTCCTCTCCTCCGGTGACTCATGGACCCGGCCGTTACTCCCATCACCAAACTCCGGGTATCTCTCTCTCCGGTCCCGCTCAAATGGTCCAAACCGACCCGACCCGAACAACCCGACCCGACCCGGTCCCCCTTGACCGCCCGCCGTGCCCCGACGCTCGGCTGCCGCGTGGCGCCACACCCGACCCAAGACGCGCCCGAGGCCGCTCGCCCCGACACCCGAGCGGCGAGCCCCTGCTCGCCGCGCCAACCACGCCCGCCATCGCTCGCCCGAGCCAGCACGACCCCTGCGCCCCACAGCAGCGGCGCGCGCGCGCACTCCCAACCGCGCGACCCCGCGCCGCTTCGCTCGCCTCGGCCCGCGCGCGCGCCACGACATGGCGTCGCCCTGCTGTTCGCGCGCCGCTCCTTCCGCCTCGCCGCCACGCACGCATCGCGCGCCCGGTCTGTCCCCATCGGCACTCGCGCCTGCTCGCGCGCGCCCGGCCACTCTACCGCCGAGCCACCCTCACCGCCGAAGTTCACCCCTTCCTTTGTCCGCACCGCTTGCCTCGGTTCCTGGCCGTTCCGGTGTTCGTTCTAGCAACTTTTGTAAATTTAGGTTAATTTGACCTATCTCACAATTCATCGCTGCCAGTTGAACCTCGAATTCCTGTTGCTTCTTCACCATCTCGGCACCACTCGATTCGCACTCTAGAACCCTAGTCTCCATCTTGGTAGTTACCATTCCCGAATCGGTAAATGGCTCTGATACCAAAATGATAGAATCTACCACACTTTTCTATTAAAAATAAGATAAACCTCTCGAGAGAATCTCTCAAAGAGCCGCAATACAATAATGATAATTCGATAAATAAAAGAGTAACCTAGTCCGCATATTTATAGCCTTCCTAGGATTTAACCTAACTTTGTAAATAACTCTATTTAGGCCCATAGGCCCATTACAAACTAAATGTGCATAATAAAATATATTAAAATAGTAATTAACTCATTCTTCACTTCTTGCTTCGCCTCGAATATACTTTTAATGATGCCGGGATCGTATCAGATCACTATCAGTGACGACTAGACACTTCGCTAGCGGCATCGGGAAGACTTTATGTTCCAATAAAAAGTCCATTCCGAGCACTGCGTCAAAGTCGTTCATACGAGCCACAACAAAGTCCAGATTTCCTGTCCACGTGTCTAACTTCACCGTGACTCTCTTGGCAACCCCCACAATGGGTAAGGCCTTTGAGTTGACTGCTTTCATCTTCCCAGAGTCCTTTTCTACAGTGAGTTTTAGCTTGCGTGCTTCACATATTCTTAGATTGTTCCCGTGTGTCTCAGTTCACGCAACTTCTGTCTTGCTATGATTTTCACATTTTCTGGGAAGAACTAAGCTCGTAGTTCTTTCTTGAGGTCTTCCCACGTCTCGACCTTGCATAACTCACTATTAATGTCGTTCACTTTCGAACGCCACCATAGTTTTGCATCATCAGTAAGATGCATTGAGGCTAAGGTAACTCTCAACTCCTCTGACGTTGTACTGGTAGCCTTGAAGTACTGCTCAACATCAAATATGAAATATTCAAGTTCTTTACCATCCCGGTTCCCTTTGAATGCTTTAGGTTTCGGGACTTTCAGTTTGTTGAACCCGACGAGCAGTTGGCCCGGCCCTTGGTTCAGAAAAGGTTTCACAAAGGATGGAGGAATATGTTCTGTATTTGAATGAATTAATCTGTACACAACTCATCCCTTTATATATGGGAATAACCAAATATAAATAATACAATAAATACAAATATCTCAACAGCAAGAACTCTCTAGAACAAATATCCTAACCTCAATAATATAATAACAACAAATAATAACAATATGCAGATTATATCTTAACAGGTTCTCTAGGGCCCGCATGGTCAGGTTAATTCGAGTGTTCATTTATGCCATCTCAGACTTGACAGCACTCATGGACTTCTCAAAGTTTTCGACTAACTCGTCGAACAACTTTGCCATGTTCCTTTATGAATTGTTAAGCTCTTCGACACGCTCTTCCATCTGGGAGCTAGAGCCAGTGGAACTATCTCCACGTTCGAAACTGCGAATTTGATTGTTAACTTTCTCTTCGAGGCTCTTCCCTCATGATTAATTCTTGGATCGGCATTGCGTCCACTCGGGCATTCAACGCCCCAATTTCATCTATCCTTTCAGCGAACATTCCCAATCGATCTTCAAGGAAGCGCACTGTGTCTAGTGTCTCTCTTAAGAAAAGCAACTGTTCCTCAATTTCAACTAGTCGGTCAACATGTGATTTGCCTAACATATTTGTCCCCGACATGATTACAACTGTTTGATTTCCAAGGAGCCTAACTCGACTCTAATACCACTTGTCACGATCTAACTTCGTTGGCCTCTGCGAAGTAGTCGTGTGGCACGAGCTCTAATTCGACGAGAAAGTCAGCCAAACGAAAACGCAAAGCAAGTGGCACAACTGGCCCAACCTCTATCTCGAGTCTTGAGAAAAGGTTTTCAAAAAAGGGAGAAAAAAGGTTTGAGAAATGCTTGTCTTTGAAAAGTTATATGACAATTCAATAAAGACCACATCAACTATATTACAATCCCCCATATAAATTGGTAGGAAAGAAGCTTCAAGAAGTCATACCCCCCTATAGTACATTATGGGCCATTTTTCATGTGACAGGCTTGCACATCAAAATGGCGATGAGACATACAGTTTCAAAAACACAAGAAAATAACAATAACATGAAAAAAAAATACTAACCTACGAATGCATAAATTCTAGAGGGTTTGGAATGGGCATGCGGCCATGGGCAACAAGCCCTGAACAAGCGTGACCATGACACCCAGCTCACAACTCTTTGGTGAGCATGAGACTGGCAATTTTTATATTCCCTTTTGCGCTTGGTTGAATTCTGATTTAGAGTACTTTTTTTTTTTTTTAATCTCTTAAGATGAGTGGCAACATTTACTTACTTTTTCTTTTTTGAAACAAGGATAACCACGTCCATCCCTAGGCTACACACCAAGAGACATCGAAAAAGTAATGTCACAGATGAGTCTTAATCTGGAATCTTGCAGAAAACATACCTTCAAAGCCCGAGTCTTCAAGCACTGTGCCACTGGACGCAACAATATTGTCTTACCATGATTAACCTATCTAGATCCTTACAAATTTTTTGTTTATCTTTCATAGAACACCTTACGTCTCCCAAAGAATGGCTACTTCAATTTGATAACATATAAGATTGAAAATTAGTCGCTGTTTAATTCTAATGAGCCATAACATGCTGTAAGTATACTCTTTTATTTAAGTCATAATAAACCTAAAAGCTTAAACTAGATTTTTCCATAGAAATGAGAAAGAAAAGTGTCTCAAGTAGCAAGTGAGCCAACTTATACTATATCTAAATTCTAAATTACCAAGTGTTTAGAGGATAAAAGACAACAGATTTAGAGAACAGACAAGACCAATCAAATAGAAGCATGGTTTAATCATCCAAGAATGCTCTCCAACGATTAGAAAGCTACTGAGAAATAGAATACATAAACCTGCAGAAACAGAAACAAGTTTCAGTAGCCTATCAAAATCAAAAAGTCGAAAAGTGCCTCACAAATTGAAATGCATTAATAAATTGAATACCGAGATAAATTGATCGCATGCTTCTTAAATGTAGTTACGATGACCGAGCCAGGCTTGTTTCGTACGAATCGAACACTTTCTCCAGAATCCTCTTTATTTCATTTTCTGCAAATATGAATTCAATAGCATTTCTAGCTAACTGAACTATTTCCTTTTGTCCGAGACCTGATATGGTAAAACATGGGCTTTGATGATTAGCTTTCAATCAAATGTCTACATCATTTAACAGCAACAATAGAGTTCGAGTTACCAAACGTAGAGACTGCCAAACTGTATTCTCTTGAAACGCTGGTTGAGAAAACCCCGCAATCATCAGTACAGATTACTAAAGGGTGGTTTGCTTTGTATAAGTCAGCTGCATTACCAACCACAGGTTATAACAAGTTTACATTATGACAGTTATTCTAACATTTAGTCACATTCACATAAAATGAGTAGTTAGACTGCAATCATTATAGATAAGATTGCTTAGAGATTCTAGAACAGCCCAAAAAATTACTTTAAATTTCTTAAAGGAACATTTTAGGACATTCAAGACTTAGAGCTAACCAAAATGATGGATATCTAGTGAAGAAATTGAATTAGTCCGGACGTTGGATGTGAAGCAAATTTCAACCTGAAAAAAAGGAAGAAGATGACATTTCATGGTTATACAGAAATCCAAATGTTAAGTTCAAAGACGTTGAAAAGCTTGTCAAGGATCAAGATATTCAATTAGGATAGAATGCTAGGTCTTTTTTTTATATACGTGAATATCCGCGCCAGCTTACGAACAGCTCAACTAATGTCACGAGACATACCGCTTACACCTAACTCTACAACATTCGGATGTCAAGGAAACTAGTTGGAAATTAATTCCTAGGTAGGTGGCTAGCCATCATGGATTGAACCCATCTTAGTCTTTTTGTTCTGCTATTCAAAAGAATCGAAACTAGATTACGCTTACAAGATGACAGCCACCCCTGCCCCTCCCACTCGATTTCTTGTGGGGTAGAACTGCTTACGATTGACTTATAATACTTGAAATATGCGAGCTTTTTCAAAAGGGGCAACAATGACAGAACATGAGATCAAGAAAATTAGATTTTTTTACAATTATAAAAGTCCAATATTGAAATAAGAACTTGTCTAAGTTTATGGTCATTACTCTTCCGTGAAAGCACTTAAGGACATGAAATAAAATCAATCTTATTCAAACGTTATCAAAAAGAGAAAAATCATTGCTGAAATACTAGATCACCAACCGGAATATTCAAACGTTTCAGCTTCTCCCAGTCTTCTCCTTCAAAGAAAATAGCATGGCCAATCCTTTGCGGACAAAAGTCTAGCATAGCTTGAATCTCCTTCGGATTTGGTACCTACAAGCACTAACTTCCAGGAATAAAGATTAAACTAGTTAGGGTATTTCAAGTTTCAGGTAGCATGAGTATACAAAAAACTAGTGTACCTCGCCACAGTGAAGCGTTATGGCTAGGTCATTTTCTCTGGCAAATTGAAGAGAAGGCCAAAAGGTATTCCTGCATCATGTTTCAAGAAGTGTTAGGTTCTGTTACAACTTATATGAAAAGCTTTCGTAAAAAGCAGCCTTCAGAATAATACCATTCACCCACGATTGGATTTCCCGAAAGATCAATACCAACTACTCCTGCATCTTTTAATTCTAGTGCAAGTTTCACCTGCAATAAGTAGTGCAAGAAAAATGTGAACGAGTCATTCATTGTCAAAGGTGCAAGCTCGAGGTTAATTTTGCATTGCTAACATACGGTTTCCATTGCATCTTCAGTGGTCTCTCGTCGGTCAATGCTCAGAAGGAGTCTAACATGTATCTTTTTTCTTGGAATTACATTACTACTGTTTTCTATAGGTGGTGAATTCAATGAACTTCGGGCATCAATATCATGAGGCATGAAAGCAACATCGACACTATCGATACTTTTCAGACCTTCCACAACTGCTTCCATGTATGACCGTTTGCTCATTCCAATGGACTTATTTTTCTGTTCAAAATGAAACCCATTAATTCTACCACAAGCAAGTTGATTTGTAACCTACTAAATTAGATGTAACCCTTTAATGATAAATTAAATGCTTGAAGTTGACCGATAGAATACCTTCGGAGTGGTTCTTAACTCAATGTAAACAACATTCTCAGAAGCAAAATCTTCAACAACCTGATTAAAAGTAAAATTGAAAAGAGAAAGTCAAACAACATACATACATCTAGACTTGATGATTAAAAAAAGTAGTAGAGTTATACTTCTCTGGTGATTCTTGTAATAGTTCTATGATCAGTGGTGACCATGTGGATCAGGTCAAACAACTTGAACACTTCAACACGAGAACGATCATCTGAATGAAGAAACATATGAGAATTCCGAGTCTCAAGATAAACTCGTAGACCCCTTTGATAACCATTTATTTTTTTATTTTAGGTTTTTAAAATTTAAGCCTACAATAATTATTTCAACATATAGTTTTCATTACTTTCATATCTACATTTTATCTATGTTTTTTTTTTTTTGAAACAAGGGTAACCACGCCCGTCCCTAGACTAGGCACTGGGAGACACCGAAGGAATAATGTCACAGCTGAGTCTCGAACTTGGGACCTTGAGGCGAGCATACCCTTAAAACCCAAATCTTCAACCACTATGTCACCCCTTGGGGACACATTTTATCTATGTTTTTAAAAACCAAACAAAAATTTGAAAGCTAAACAATATCATTTCCAAATACATGAAATTTGGTTACAAGTCACATACTTTCTTAAGAGAAAATAAAAACATACATGGAGAATTGAGTAAATACGAGCTTAAATTTCAAAAACCAAAAATAAAAAACTATATGGTTATCAAACAAGGTCATAGATAATAGCTTAAGACCTTCGCGTTACACATAAACAAAATATACAAAAATCACAATGGATTATCTTGAGAACCCTATATGAAACTACAAAACAGGAATTAGATATCAGAATCAAAACAACAGGGTAACGTTTTCTAGAACAACTGGCCAAGTTTGTAGCTTGCTAACTAACACTACTTAAGAAAAATCTCAAAACCCAGCATCATAAAGCTAATTGATCATATTTTCTTATACATTCCCAAAACAAAGCTGAACCCAAGAAGGCAAAAAAGAGAAATGGCATACTTTTGAGGATGACATGCTCGAAATCGGAAAAAACCAAGTGACCCTTTTGACCCAAGTCTCTGGCAAGCTCCCTGGAAGAAAAAAAACAGCATAAAAAATTCAAAAGAAGGTGAAAAATAGTCCTTGAACAAGCATAAAATGAATCAAAAGTAGCAGAAATTAAGTGGGAAAGTATAGTAAAAATTACAGTAGAGTGGAATCTCTTATGGAGCCATTGAGATGAGCATGGAGTTCAACTTTAGGCATGGATTCGCACCATTCCATAGCTGGTTCTGGCTTCGTTTGGTTGCTGAAGAACAAGAATCTTAGCACCAGCGCCTTTGACTCTGAAATCCCTATTTGTTCTTTCATTTCGGGTTGACCAACTATTTGGGCCGGACTCTAGGTTCGGAAACGCAAGGCCCATCAACAACGAATGGGCCACTGCTGTGTGTTTTTAAGATAATTCTATAACCGTGGTGTTGAACTAGATTACCAACAAACAATAAAAACAATACGCCACTCGAATGGGTCATTGTTGTTGTCTCTTTCTCGACAAACAATCATATTTAATTGAAAAGTAATAGTTATCACAAAAGTATGTGGTCATTAAAATGATTAGTATTCTAATGTTATCATGTATTGCACGGTAACTAATTGATTATAGATTCAAGTTCTTAGTATTATTGAATTCTAAAAAGAATGTGGTCTTATTGGCTGACTGATGCACGAATTAGTATTTGGTTTAGTCATTGAATTTGAATATATTTTATAATAAGTCTTTGAAGTCTTATCTGTCCTCTTTTTTGTAAACAATTACATGGTTAGAAATTGTGACCAAAATTGGAATCATATTCTCTAATTGGTCAAAATTTGAATTTTTTGAGGTAGAGTATAGATTTTTTAAGGGATTTTTTTATGAAACAATTATGGATATAAAAAATTTAGAACAAAAATTGAAAACAAACATTTCACTCACTTGTGACATTCAAATTCTCAAATCTATTATTTCAATCAAGTGGAATAAATTGAAAACAATAAAATGAAACTTATTGTTATTGAATACAATCAATTAAAGCTGATTCTATATAACAAAAGTTGAAATATTTTTAAAATTGAAAAAAATTAAATAAGAAGGCTATAATTTACTATCTACAATCAATTTTCATTTAAACTTGCCAATCTAGTTGGAAACAAAAAACGAAAACAACAAAAATGACCATGACAAGTTAATTGACGAGCTGCTTTATTAGCCAATTTTGAAACATGAATAAAATTGCCAATCTGCTTGAAACCAAAAGCTCTATAACTTCTTCAATGATAACACCTTGAATTACCACCCAACAAATGCCAATATTACCATTAGTCCCTAACTATTATTATATTTCATCAACCTTATGACAAATTCAAAAGACTATTAACCATTAAAAAAAAAAGCTTAGTAAAGCAAATAAGACTACAAAAACCTTCTTACTTATTCTAATTGAAAATAATAACTTATTACAAATTTATAATTATTCAATCATGGACTTTCACGCATAACTGCAGCTCTAATCCTTTCAACCGTGCACTTAATAAGACTGCTAATCGTAGCAACCGATCCAATCGAAAGCCTAGCCGTTGGAACTGAATCAACCAGAATTTGAAATGCAACAGTGATGAGTGACCCACCGGAGCCGAGCTCCAAAATCCCCCCTCCGTCGTTGGCTCCGCCTGGCCCGTCGGGGAGTATGGCGAATCCCGACGGTAGAAGCGCCACGTAATCCGGGTCGCAACCGCTTAGCACCACGTTCATCGCAACGGTGTCTACCGGAGCATAAATAACGTAGGATCCCGTTGAATCAGTGCAACTCTCTTGTAGTATCAACATATTGCTCTGGCTTGAATTAGCACTCTACATAACAAAAATTTATGAACTTTTGTTGATTTAATTTGAAAGATGGAATTTGATTTAAAATATTTTCACTCACATTAACACGAAGCAATGAGACACAATTCCCAGAGTGGCGGCCGTTGGCTATGTTCGCCATTTCCTGAACCAAGCCTCCGTTCGACAGAATATCCCACTGAAAAACATTGTACATATTTTCAGTATATATATATATATATATATCTATATTAGTACATATCGAGGGAGGGGAACAAATATCAATTTTCGGCCTCGAACCTGTGAGGATGGTATTGAATTGATTTGCAACCAAACAATGAAATTATTGCGCCCACTATTCCATTCAGTAGATATTTTCAGTATCTTGTTACTTAAAAATTTAAAGAATTTCAACCATTTGACTTGTAATTGTTATTTTCAATACCTTTCTAAAATATGTGTTATTCTCCTTGATACTTAGAGTACCAAACGACTAAACTTGAATAAGTATTTCATACATAACTTTTAGGAGAGAAACTTGCTAATTTGTAACTAAATATTACTTAAGGTTCAAAATAGACCAAGTTTGTTTATTATTATTATTTTTTATTAAATTGCTCACTTTTTCTACACACATTTCTCATAACCTACAAATTCAGATCCAACCACTGATAAACCTAAGCAATTATTGATTCACAAATTCGTATCCAATCCAAATGCATAAATTTCATTTAGTAGTTCCGTTCACAAATTTAAATCTAATCTCATATAAATGACCATCACTAAAGATATATGAACTACACGATTCATTACTAATTAATTTTGAAATAGAAGTTTAAATTATGTTACATAACATGTAAAGAATTTGAATAATTTGAAATTGTTGACGTACCTCGCTACGAGATTTCTCTTTGCGAAGGAAATCAAAGACAACTTTAGAAGCAACAGGGATCCAGAAAGAAGTGGCAGCGCTCAGCACAACACCAGGTGGTCGGCCAGGTTCATCGGTGCTCTTTCTCGTCACAACCCGGATATCATCACTGCCGGTAGCTGGTAACGCCGTCCAAGTGTGTACGCTCGACGCTCCGACGCCGGCACAAAAGCTTATCACCATCCTCTCTGCTAACTTCAACATACTCTTCCTCCCTTCAATACTCGACATCACTGCCAAATTTCATAACAAATAAATAAACCCAGTCTAATAATCATTTTGGCTCGTTTATAATTATTTTGTTTTTTTGTTTTTGAAATTTAAATTTATTCTAATCAATTCTCTACAAATATAGGTTTCATCTCGTAAGTATTTTGAATCTTAACTAAAATTTAAAAATCAAAACTAATTTTTGAAAACTACTTCTTTTAGTTTTGAAATTTTTGTTTGACTTTTAACAACAAAATTAGAAAATACTTAATTTGGAGAAGTTATTTTAGCTTAAATTTAAAAAATCAAAATTCAAAACAAAAAAACAAAATATTTATGAAGGTCGTTTTTGAAATTTAAGCTTACCATTATTACTTTAACCTATGATTTTAATCTACATTTTTTGTGCATTTTTAATGAATAAACTAAAATTTTGAAAGTGATGTCAACTATATTTTTTGAAATTTAAGTCAATAAATACTATTCGAACTTATAGTTTCATTATATTGCTATCTACATTTCATTTATCTTTTTAAAATTCGCAGCCAAAATTTAAAAGTTAAAAAAAAAGTTTGATTTTTGGTGTTAACTAACCATATTGTATAGAAAATTGAAGTCATATGTATAGAATTTGAGTATAAACTTCAAAAATTAAAAAAAAAATTTAATAGTTATGAATCGAGATTTAAAATATATATATTTCAAGTACTTGTTCTTGTTTTAGCATTGGAAGATGAAAGCACATATAAAAAAATTGAGCAAATACAAGTTTAAATTTCAAAAATTAAAAACCAAAACAAAATAAAAGTTAAAGAGTGGAATATTGAGTTTAAACAATTCATAGTACCTCGTAGTTCACCGGTGGCTATGGTTGTAGCCATGGAAGTGGCTAAACGCTCACACTGCCTATCAAGAGTAGCCACCCATCGTTTTGCGCCAAAACCTAGTCCCGAATTGACCAGCGGTTTGTACATTGCGGGAACCCCAGTTTCATCCACTTCTACATGTTCCACCCAAATGATCTAAAACAATCCATAAATTAATTCAGTGTTTCATGTTATGAAAATGACAATCGAAGAATAAAGAATCGTGAGAGAAGAAGAACAAACAAACAGAAAGTTTACGTAACTAATCCACGGGCAGAGAATGGGCGATATTTTATTAAGGAGAGGTTAAAAATACAGAGATAATAGAATGAATGTCGTATTATGGCTAAGGTTTAATTTGAGTTTATATAGACACTCTCATTAAACCCTATTGTAGAATGCGGATGCACTAGCACACGTGAAACGCGCAATTTAATGCCAAAGTGCTAGCGCTACGGGGTTCGAATGCTGGTTGCGCCTAGGAAGCACGGACACTTTTATTTTGACAACGTATCCGTGTCGTACCATGTCCGACATCGATACTTTCAGACACTCTTAGTACGTGTCCGACACTCGAAATTCTGTGTCCTCCTTTATTTTTATTTTTTTTAATTTTGGACACTTCACAGATACACCACGGATACTTCATGGACACTCTATTTAAGATTTATTTGTTTCAAATTGTCGATGACACGACAATGAGTAGTGTTGGTGGAGGCGATCTACGATGACGCCCATAGAAGATAGATGGACTAAAATGGCAAAAAAAAAAAAAAAAAAAAAAAAAAAAAAAAAAAAAAAAAGAGAAAATATATAATGGAAAAAAGAAAAGGAGGTAAAAACTAAAATATTTTGAAATGGTTTAAGAGTAGGCATTGGAAGAATGGTGAGATTTTGTTTTTTTATTGGATTTAAATGGACTCATATAACTAACTATGTAGGTAAAAATTCAATTGCTAATTCAATGTTCATGTTCATATTCATCTTTGTTTGAATTATTTTTTATAGTTAGTAAAAAAAAACTAAAATATTTTTGATTTGATATGTTAATAGTATATCATAAAAAATAATAATAAATAACGTGTCCTCTACGTATCTGTGTCATGCATTTTTTAATAATGGCGTGTCTACGTGTCCATATCATGTCTATCTTGTGTCCGTGTTCGTGCTTCTTAGGGTTGCGCTAAAAGCATGTGAAATGCATTGTTGTTATGCACAAAGCACTGGTATGCAACAGGGCCAGCAAGACCCTCAATTACTAATTGCAGAGCATTAATGCGTTAAAGGCATATCTCAACATTTCAAATTGTAATGTAATAATAATTATTATAAATAACCTTAGAGTATCCATTGGGCAGTTCTTGAATTAAACAGCCAGAGGGTCTCCTTCGGGTGTTTGGAATTGAAGATGGGCGCAAAGTTTCCAATGAAACATCAGCCACTGCCCATGTGCCGTCGCTAAGCTTTTTGCAGTATCTTACGAAGTAGTTTTCTCGAGTTGGAACTAATGGCGATGGGACTTGGAATTCAGCACTCATCTGCGTATATAAATACAAATTTTGGTCAATTGATGTAAATGTTCTATTTTTTTTATTTTCTAATGAAAAAAAGCTAGACACATAACATAAGGATTTATATGTTTTACAAACGTTAAAAAAAAAAGAGTTTATATAATTTATTGTCACTCTCGTTTTCATTTCTTACCAAAAGTAGTATCTCACAACTATGTGTTCTTAATTCTTTCATGATTGAGTATCGAGATTCCCAATGAACTAGGGATCTATATGGTGTGGATTTGGTTGTGTTAAGGAAATTTTTGCGGATGGTCAATCAATAAACTTATCTAATTTTATGTATTAGAACCTAACCTTATAATTTTGAGTTGAGTTTGGTTAGGTTGTTCACGTTGCTTTAATCTCATTTTCCTCTCTAAGATTTAACTCATATCATGTAAATAAATAAACAAATAATCTATATACTAACTACTATACTTAAATCTACGTTTTGTATCTTATTAATGCATATTTCTACAAGTAAGATAAGAAACGTATCTTACTAATTAATCTGACACACATATTTTTATTTCTTATAAAATTATTCTTAGGTTAGTATAAGTTTGGCTACCAAAAGGGTTAATGGCCTCAGTTAAAAAAATGGTTAGTGACCTAGTGGTTCATATTGTTCGTTGGTAATCTAGTACAACACCACAGTCACGGGTTCGATCTCAAAAATCGATATTTGACTCTCATATTATTCGAGATCAGTATGCCTTCGATAGAGAGATTGTTGGTCCTCCTCCATCAAATTTGAACTTAAAAAAAGCTTGAAAACTCCAAGAAAACATCTATTGTTTGGACTATAACCAAATCGATTATCGTTTGTAACCCCTCTACAAAAGCCGTCATTCAAATGATGCTTTTTGACCACTACGCCACTTCATGATAGTTTTTAATGAGCTATTAACTTTAATTATTCTACAAATAAACACATCAAAACGAGTAAACTTAAATTTCTAATAACTCAAAATAACCTCTCAGTTATCAATAATCAAAATAATCACTCTACAATTCGACTCCAAACACCTTCCGTGAATAATCCTAACCTAACATAAATCAAGACTTTTAAATATATGAAGATTTTTGGGTGTAGTTTCGTTACCAAATGCAAGGCCCCGTTGCAATTTCCAGGCAGTCCAGCAGAAACAACTTCCACAATTGATGCTCTTGAAACAATCCCACAGAACAAATTCGACCATTGCGTCTAGCATTAAAAGAAAAAACAAAACATCCCGTCAAACAAATTACAAAAACTCTGTTTTTCAATTTAAAAACAAAAACAGAGAATTAGAGAAACGTACAGCATCCATTAAAATATCAACAAGCTTAATATGGTTCATGAACACAATGGCCGAAGCTCGTGACGCTTCCGTTCTCAACCCCAACGGTTTTGCTCCGGTTCCGCCTCGGAAACTGCTAAAATACTCTGTTTCATTAAGAACCACCTCACTGGACTTCGAACCGGCCCGAACCCACAACGGTTCGCCGGCCTGAGCCACTCGGGTCAATTCATCCATGGCGGAAACGGCCAGCCCCACGATGGCGGGCTTCTCCGGTTCTGTACGTCTCGACATGGACCGGAGAAAGTCGGCGGCGCCGTACATTTCTCCGACGAGCTCCGGCGGTTGGCCGAAATTTGTGGTGGTTAAGTCAAGAGATCTCGGCGGAGCATTTGACGGACGGTGATAGTACGGAGCATTTTTTTGGCCATATACACTCATTTGGTTGATCTGTGCCAAATAAATGGGAAATCAAAATTATTCATTTCATAACTATTTAGTACCAACGAACTTTAAAAAATAAAACAAACTTTTAACAGTTATTCTTTTTTAAAAAAACAAATTGGTTTAATTTCTATAATGATAGGTAGAATGTAAATATACAAATAAGAAAAAATATATATAGTAATAAATTTGTTGTAAGTTTAAATTTCAAAAATAAAAAATAAAAAATAAAATAGTTATCGAACAGAGTGGAGTTTATAACTTAAATTAAACTTTTGGAGGTGTTTGTTTACGGTATTTAAAAAGAGTTTAGCTTGAAGAGTTACTTTGAGTTAAGAGTTGAGTGTTGCAAAAAATTCATTTAAATGAGTTTTGTGTAGCAAAAAGGACAATAACCAATGTTAAAAAAAAAATGATAACCAACCGCACCAAACCCTCGATAATAATGTTTTTAATATAGAATTTATTGGTTTCTCTTCACATTTGTACTAAAAAAAAAAAAAAAAATTATTAACAATCGTACTAGGTTCTCGAAAACAAAATTGACATTTAAAATTTTATGACAAAGGGAAAGGAAAAGGACAACGTGTTATTAATTCGCAATAATGATAAAAAATTATATTTTCCATATTCCGGTAGTTTTTTTATTTTAAAAGGATCATATTTGTAATAGTTCTAAAAGGTAAATTTAAATGTAGGCAAGTCTGAATGACCAATGAATATAGATTTGAAATTGTTGCAAATTTTTAGATTTTTTCTCTAAAGTTTCACAAAATTTATAAATTTTACAAGTCTACATGATAGAAAAAAGTTATCTATCAACGTCTAATAGCCAAAAAAAAATTATAAAACTAAAAGTACAGATTAGACACAAATTAATGTTCATCTTTTTAAAATTGAAATTTATTAAAGAATATATAATTCCATCTTATCCAAATCTATGAAACAAAATATTTCTTTAAACTCATATTCACTTGAGTGGGATCTAAATTTCACCAAGCTAAGTAGATCGAAATTTGTGAGATCAATAGCCTATATAAAATTTTTATATAATATTGAAAAATATGAAGTTTCATCTTAACATTATATGATATTGAATAAAACATAAATGTATCGAAAACTTCTCATCTTTTAAAAATATGACAAGATAAATATCTCCACAGTAATTAAACTTATTATTTTATTGAAATACGTTTAGAATTCAAAATAATATATCTCAATTTCAACTAGGTTTTAATATTAAAAAATGAAATATTTTTATCTGTTTTATTTCAATAATATTTAATTCTCATCTTTATGTTTTTAGTAATATTTATTTCCAATCTTTATATATTTTGAGTGTTTTCTTTTTTACTTATTTTCTTTTAAAAATTAAATTTATATATCAAAAATAAAATAATCACTATAAATTAAAAACTTAGGTATAATGATCATCGTTTTAATAATCATTCGGTTACCTCACTAATGATTTTGTCAAGTGTTTTTTTTTCTTTCGAAAAACTGATTTTGTCAAGTGTTGAAGTTTGAAAATCAAATAGAATTTTTTACCCAAATTTTAAAAACTATGATGAACTTTCTTTAAAAAAAAAATTAAATTAAAAGGCTGAATAGGTTAAGGTTTCTCTCTCATACATGAGCAATGGTCCCTTTTAATAATTTGTTGGAATTTCATTTAATAAACGAATCTACATTTCTTCCTGAATAATAAATTTGCAATAAATGTTTGCTTGTAAAGGTTGTAGTTCTACTCGTATCTATCCATAAATCTAAGAAGTAGCTATCCCAATTAAAGGATGAAAGCCTCAGCTCAGCCATCAATAAAAATAACCTACGAATTTAATACCAACCCTCCATGTCCATTTCCACACTTCAAACCCAACCCTAAACCAAACACCATTCACTATTTGACATGCATAAATTTGGTTGGATTCTTAGTAGGTATGTTGGTAAATTAATTTAAAGTTTCGAGTTGGTAAATTTATCAATCAGTCCAATTCTATGTACTTGAGCAACTTTATAGTTCGGGTAAAGTTGAGTTGCATTTTTTCTCCAAAAAAAAATGTTGGGTTGAGTTTATTGTGATGTTGTTTTCTTTTTAATTTGAATATATATTTGATAGTCAATTTCAATTTTAAAGAAAAACAATATAATAACATCTATTAATAATTTTACCTTATTTTATTTTATGATATATACATTCTAAAGACTTAAAATACAGTCTATAAAATTCTGGAGAGCAAGAAATTCAAAAATAAAAATAAATATACATCTATATAATTAGGTTTGAAGTTTAAAAAAAAAACAATAACAAATTTGGGTTAACTTGGCCGGATTAACACGAATTAATCTTAGTTTGTTTTAAGAACCAATCTAACTCAAGAAAATTTAGTTTATTTAAATTTAATCCTTCCAAATAAATTGATAACACAACCTAATCTGTCCGATTGAATTGGGTTGGTTCACGCTATGCAGATTGTTTGAAGATCTATAATTTTTAGATTCTAACTGTTTAGTCGTTGGAATATGACTATCTATGTGCTATTTTAAGTTTTCAAAAAGCAAAAACAAAACACACACACAAATAAAGTTAAGGGTCACCTCATCTCGCAAACGGGAATTTTCAATGCGCAAATGTTGGTCGTCAAAGGACATTTCTCCAAGGGTTGTGGAGGATGATCCGCAGTTCGGGCAGCTTGAATGAGCGAATGCTTCTCGGTAACGAATGTTCTCAGCTCGAAGATTTTCGTTATCCGCTTTCAAAAATGCATTTTCGTGTCGTTCATGTTGAGCCTTAATTTGAGTGCGTTTGTTCTGAAACCAAAACTTAACTTGCAATGGCTCCAATCCCAGTTCACGGCCCAGCTCCATTCTCTGCTTGTCATCTGGGTGAGGATATTCCTTAAAGAACCTGACATATTAAAACTTCACATAAGGCCATTTAAATTATATATATATATATATAAAAAAAAAAACATATTAAGCCGTTTAATTACCCTATTTTTTAAATTTCCCCATTAATAAAATGTAGGGGTTTTTTTACAAGTGTGAAATGGAGGGTTTTGAAGTGTTTTCGGTGGAGAAAATTTTCCTTGTGTGTGAGAGAAAAAAAAAAAACAGGTTTGGTATAAAAGATTAGGAATAATGAACGGTGAAAGTGGAAAAAAAAAACCCTTTTTAAAAAAAAATATTTTTAAAGTTTAACCGGGAGAGCGAATTCAACATCATAAATTGTCATCCATAAGGATGCACCTGATGTCGTTAAGTTACTGCACTTTTTTTTTATGGAAAAAACTCTTTTGATATGATAGATATGAAATATATAAATTGTCGTGAGTGAAAGGTATAGAGTGGTTAAAAGTAAAAGTGACGAAAAAACTTGTTTGGTATGAAAGGTAGAGACAAAAATAAAAACACTTCCTTCACAATCAAACCAAACACTCGAAACGAAATAAGATTATGATGATTGTTGCTTACGATTCCATTTCTTGGATTTGGTGTTGGGTGTGGCGATTGTAACGTTTCTTCTTAGAGCGTTGGTTGCCACTCCCACAAGCTTCTTCTAACATTTCTGTTCCTGATTTGCCTTCATAATCTTCGTCTCTAACATAATCAAGCTCGTTTTCGGACATAGTAAAAGTAATATCCAGCATATCATCGTGCATATTGAACATATCCGGATCGTACATCTTCTCTCTCCAAAAACTCCTTTACTACAATGACAAAACCTTGAGCACTTGAATACAAGATCGATTGATTTATATACCAAAAACCGGCAAACACAACATCCACCAACTTGGTCAATGTCTTAAGGAATGTAACATGAAGGGAAAACAATTTTCTTAAGAAAAAAACATGGGTTTTGAATGTTTTTTTTTTGTCTGAAAATCATTATTATGAGTATTATTTGTTTTGTACGAAATGATGCTTGGATCTTGTACGTATGCTTGTAAGGTCAGACAGTACAAATTTATTATTGCTCATTGAAAACTGTGTGCCTCTAAATTTGAAAAATGTGTCAAAATAATTCTAAGATCATCAACAAAAAAAATTAGGGATAGTTTCTTTTTTTCATCCTAAATTTCGGAGGTAGTTTCTATTTTACTCATATATTTTAATATTATAAATTTTTATATTTGACATCTCAATATACTTAGTTTTAGTTTTTGTTAATGACGTGATGTTATTTTGAATGAGATGAAGACTCAACTATTTGATTTTTTTTTTAAGTAGAAAAAATAATAATGATAAAACTACTTTTAAATGCTAACATATTGATGAGTAATTAATTTTTTTATCCTGACATAAATTAAATTAAAATCAAATCAAATTTAAAATAATATATAATGATTGAAACCGAACGTTTTTTATAAAAAATTATGACAAATATGGGGGCTTTTGCATGTATATTATAAAATGGATAAAATATTACATGAATAACACAATAATGAAAATATTTGCACATATAGAAAAAATTGTAAATTGATAGACTTCATATTGATAGATTCTATCGATAAAGAGTGATAGAATCAATTACTAATAAATAAAGTAAATTGATAGACTTCTATCAGATTCTATCAAGAGTCTATCAATAAGAACCGATAGAATCAATCACTGATAAAATTGATAGACTTCCATCACTAGAGAATGATAGATTCTATCAAAGTCTTCTATAAAAAAAGGCAAATAATTTTTTTTTTTTAAATGACAGAATTTGCTATAAAAGAATTATTTTAAAAAATGTGCTATAATTGTAAACTGTGGTAAAAAAGTTGCTATACACCGCAAATTCCCACAAATATATTTAATTATGACCAAATAAAAACTATATCTCAAATTTAGAGACAAAATATGTATTTTTCCTAAAATTTTAATATCAAATTTAAAGGTTACCTTAGAGGTCATTAAAAGAAGAAAGAAAGCTTCACAATCTTTTATACATTCCTAATAGTCAAGTTTGGGAAACTAAAAAAGTTGTTTAAATCAATGGTATTTATGATATCAAACAAGATTATTTTTCAATAAATATTAAACTATATATTCGATAAAAAATAGTTAAGATATATACAAATCATAGACGACTAAACTTTTGTAACAATGTGAAAATGATTAAAAGCGAACTTACGGGCTGGATTGGGAAGCAAAAAAGTCATAAAAAGCTAAAGAAAATGCAGAGTGTTGCAGTTGTGAGTGCACTGAAATAAAGAAACCATGCAAAATGAGTACATTTTGTGCAATGATTTGGATTAGGATTGGAATTGCCAAGTGTGGGATGTGCAAAGAAGAGTTTTGGAGAATATTTTTAGGTAAGAACCAAAGGGCCAAGGCATAAACAAGAAACCAAACACTCCAAGAAACAACAGGAAAAATGAAGAAATTATAGAAGACATGTCTCATATAAGTAATCGAACTAAGCTGTGCCCTGTGCTCAGACAAAAAGCTGATAGCTAGTGATAATTAATGACCACAACACAGTGCTCCACAAACATTAATATACAATATTTATTTCATATCATAACTTTCTTTTCTTTTCTTTTTTTCTGTTTGTCATGAGTAGTCATACCTATTACTAAATGGTGGCATCGTATACATCGAAAGATTTCTAAGGTCTGTATCCTCAACCAACTGATCTATTCCTTTAAGCTATGTCCCATCATAACTATGTTTGTACATGGATGATTAAGGAGTTAAAAGAGAATTTGTAGACCAGTTTAAATTTTGGATGAGTGAATCCATCAATTATGTGTTTGAACAATTCAACCCAATTCACGTCGAAATGAGTAATTATTTTGTTTTAAATTTGAATATATTTTTATTTTTATTATTTTTTTTATAGAAATTAACCTAGTAATTTCCCTTAATAATTCAACTTCAATTTGTTATATAGAAGATCTTTAACGTATAATAATAATAATAATAATAATAATAATAATAATAATAATAATAATAATAATAATAAATCTATGAATAACAACTTTTTGGATGAAATTCGTACCTAACAAAAAACTGTACAAATCTAATGACGTCAATCTCTACATGTGTAGTCTTCAATCAATGTCACAAAATAGTTTTCAACTAGTATCACAAGCATACTTCAATCAGTATAGATTTTATTTCGTATCACAAATAGTTTTCAATTATTATAACATGTAGTCCTCAATCAGTATAATTTTTAATCAGTGTTACAGATAATTTTCAATCAGTGTTATAGACCGACTTCAACTCATACAATGTTTTATAAATGTCGCATATAGTCTTCAATTAGCTCAACCGAGAATCTTCAACCAATATAGTCTTTAATCAATTTTATAGATAGTCTTAAATAAGTTTAGCTTGAACGGAAGAATTAGAGTATGAAAAAAATTATCAAAATTTTGTTATTGATGAAATAGTACTTTAAAAAATGCTACAATAAAATAAGATGCCCTATAATATATGCCTTCTAAGTATTTATAAAATATTTTGAAGAATTTTGGAGGATAAAAAATTAATAAAATAAAATTAATACTCATGAATAACTACATTATATATATATTAAAAAAAAGTAATAATAAATTCAGGTTAGTGATTTTTTTTTTTAGTACATTATTGAGGAAGGTGAGACAAATACTGATTCACAGGCTTGAACCTGCGACGCTGGTATTAAACTGGTTTACAACCAAACAATGAAACTATTGGGTTACTGACCCATTCGATAGGTCAGTGATTCTAAATCAACTCAACAGCCAATCTGATGACCGATGAAAAATTTATTTATTTAAATCGAAGTCAATCCATGTAAGTCTATAAGCTAATCCAAACCCTTAAAATTTGATTAATTTGGTGAGATTAATTGGATCGAGCAAGTTTTTGGAACAATAAAATGTGATGTAATTCGAAAAGTTGAGGACAGAATAAAGCAAAGTTGGTGAGATTTGCAGAGCGTATTAAGAGGGATGAGAAATGCATTAAATGGATTTTATTTTTTAAATTTTTTTTAGAGATAGCATTAAATGGAATTAAAATAGGGGTTTGGTGAAAAGAATTACTCCACACTTTACTACGCTCAACTTCTCTCAGGATTGGACTGTAAATTTTTGTGGCAGATTTTATTTTCCATTTAATACTGAATCAATAAAGCGATATTGATCCTTTAAGAGCCCTTTTTTTCATGTCCCCATGAAAACGGCCTCTCAATTTGGGTATGGCTTACGTCACTGCATTCATTTTCCTTCTTTTTTTTTTTTTTCCAAAACGTCGTTTTAATTTTGTTATCAAAGTTTACTTGCATATTCAGAATTTTATTTTGCACAAACCCTATATTATAAAAGATAAAATGCAATTTCATGTTACAAAAGTAATAAATTGTGATAGCTTTCAAATAAAATGAGATTCAAAATCTCTATTTTTAGTATCGACCTTGGTTAATAATTTTAAGATTGATTTTATGATCACACAATACAATTAATCAGCTAAGTCAACAAAGTCCTAACTTTTTTTATTATTTTAACTTAATTTTAAAAATATAGATGGTATAGTAAGAGAAATTGTATGTTAGAATAATTGTGGGAGGTTTAGTTAGAAAAATAAAACAATATAATTTTTAATATAATTTATATGTTTTAGGAAATAAATACTTCAACTACATTATTGATAAACTTTATGATAACCAACCCAAAGAAACAAATCTAAACCGCACATTTGAACAAATCCCACATTGAATATATATTATATATAAATGATTAAATAAGAGTGCACTATATATAAATACGAATTAAACTCTTGTCCATGATTTGACTTTTTATATTTTCGACTTTTCCTTAATAAAATGTTCCTCCTCGTTGCTCGTGGAATAGTAACACACCGTTAGTGAACTATGTAAATTTTGTGTTTTCTCTTTACGTTTTTTTTTTTTTTTTTTTTTTAATCATTTTCATGCCATATACTATTAGAACAACAATCATATTATTGTATAATTGTAGAAGATAGTATGATTTACTTGAATTTGAGAGAATCCACAACTCTTAATTGCTTTCCCTAACAGTTCAAACTACGCCCTTAGATTTTGTTTAAGATCAAATAAGACTTTGTTTAGTTTGTAAACTTTGTTCACTCAAAATTTAACTTTGAATCCAATTGGCAGACGACCCATACATACTTATTTTTCAAGATCACTAATGAGAAATGCATGTTTCATATCTAATTGAGGTAAGAGTCAGTAAATAAAAGTGGACAAAAAAGTTACTCAAATTGAATTAATTTTTGTAAAAAGAGAAAACGTCTCCTTGCAGCCAATACTGTACGTTTGAGTAAAGTCTTTGGCTACAAGTATGGCTTTATACCGTTTAATATTACTATTTGTATAACATTTTACCATGAATACCAATTTACATCTAACTGTTTTCTTGTCCTGTAATTTGGTATCCCTGCCATTTCCCACATGCACTTCTATTTTTGTGAATTCATCCATTTCATAACTGCTAGATTCTAGTTTAAATCATTATGGACTTCCTATATGTTCTTTGGAATAAAAAGGTTATCGATCCTCTAAATTTTGCATCGAAGGATTTGGACTAATATTGTTAAGACCAAAAACTTGAAGAGAGAAAGGTTATTAACATAAATGTTCTTCAATGTTAAAACTCTTCCCCTGAAGCAAATTTTGGTTAAAAAAGGATTCATTCTAAAAAAAAGTGAAATTCATACATTCAAAAAAAAATTATGGAAAGGATAATAACAACGATATCTCTTTTTATTTTCACCATAATCCAAAAAAAATATGCATTTAGTTGCACGAATTTCAAGTTTTGATTGGGCAAATTGAGGAAGGTGAACAAAGGAAATACATTTAAAACCTCAAATTTGTAAATTCAAGTATAACCTAACATTAAGGTAGTGATAACTCTCAAGAATTGAGAGTTAAGGGCTAAGTTTAATAGCTGGTCGCTAGAACTTTCGCTACATCATAGCAAGAATTTGCTAAGTCTGTTCGCTTAGCTTAATTATTTGAGCAAATTACAAAATCCTCTAGTTTTCTGTTTAGGATAACATTTTAGAGGTTTGTTTTAACAAAAGTACATGAATGTGTAAATCTTTAAGTTCCATCTCTATAAACCTGATATTTTGTTTTTGCTCTAGCATACCAAGGGAGCGAAATGCAGAAGTGCTATAAGCTTTGTGGAACAAAGTGTAGTTGCTAAACATTTGGCTTAAGCGAACTAAAATCCAGCGAGATGGATTCTCGAAAAAATAGCTAAAGAGGAAGACGTGTCAAAAATATGAGAAAAGCCTTTCAATCTCAATCGTTGCACGTGGGATCGTGGAGCCAAGGACATGCGCATGAGATCGTGGAGTAGAGCCTTGTCTGAAGCAATATAAATACCAACCTTTTGTCATTGTGAAAGGCATCATCCATTTTGTTGGAGAGATGATCGTCAAGTTTTCTTTAGACCAAAATCACTGTCATTTTTATAGTTTGCTTCTCGTTTCAATCGTAACTTTGTTTCTCTTTACTTTCATTTTAGTATTTTCGCTTTCGCCTTGTTTTGTAAGCATACGTTGTTATTTCCTTATTTAATTGAAGATGAACTTTTCTTTTTACTTTGTGTTGCATCTATTTATCATCATGTTTAGCTAAGTTTTTAGTCGGAAGGAAATAGGCTAAGTATGAGTATTTCGCTTAAGCGAAGTGGGAGCAAGATGTCAATTATTTATGCATGTTGTGTTGAAATACATTTTGTCTAGCTAACTATTTGTATGAACTTTATTTTGCTTTCGAGAGAAAGGGAATAGAGCAACCTTGCATGTCATAATATTAGGTTTTGTTAAGTTTATTTGCATTTGAAAAGAACACTTAGAGATAAGGTTCGCCTAGTGCTGATCTCTTAGTTATTTGTTGTTTGAGTTCGAGAGAACCAAACTAGGAGCTCGAGAGAGTCAACTTAGAGAGCTTGAGAGAGCCAAAGAGAAAGCCATCAGCTGTTTGCTTCTTAGTCAAATGTCATTTCGCTTTAGCGAAACTCTCTGAAAAGTCTTAACCTCCTTCCAATGTTCTTAATTTGATTAAAGTTAGTTTATCATTCGTTGCATTTTAAGTATTTTGTCAATTGAGATTCGCATTTTGATCGCTTTAGCGAACTTATTCCAGCAACTTAGTTTTATTTTCATCACAACAATATTCCATGTGTTACCACAACTCTCTAATTTTCTCTTAAGCATGTTGTTAATCACTAATCCCTGTGGAAATGACTTTTACTTACTTTAAAACTTGCTACAATAAGACTGTGCATACTTGCACATCTTTGGGAAATCACACACATTCGCTTAATCTGAGTAGAGATTTCGCTTTAGTGAAATCCAAGCTACCACGTCATCATTCTCATTTTCTTATTATTTTTATTATTGTGTGTTCACGATTTCGCAAACAGGTAGCAAATCTTAAAGAAGTCGAGGGGAGTTTTAAAACATAATGTTTAGAGACGAGATTTTGTTGATAGATATCAAGCTACAAGAACTGCGTCACCTTATAAATAAGTTCAAACATGCATAAAAATCATAATTGCTCGAATAATCTCCATTAAATGTATATTTTTCTTTTAACGATTTCATTTTGTTGAGAAGTATCTCTACATGTAAATGAGTGACATATCCCCTTATGTTTAAAAAAGTTTTTCAAAATTTCATTAAAATATTAAGTCTCATTGTGGGTGTGTAAAATGTTTATTTTGTAGTTTGAAATTGATTTTCAACCATATTGTTAAAATGAATATAAAATCATCTTAAACATTAGATTTTTGTTTAACAAATAAACCCAAGTTAAACGTTATGATCATCAACAAATGTACTAAACAACATTTTTTCATTATTAGTCAAATTTTAGACGGATTCCAAAAATCACTATGAATTAAAGTGAAATGGTTTTGAGGGTTTATTAGGTTTTAACAAATATGTACTTGAATGATTTTTAGAAAGATATAATCCTTACAATGAAGAATTGAACAACCAATTCCTTTAATTAAGTACGATAATAAATATTTTAATTACAAAAAACTAAGATGATCGAGCCTGATGACAAAGTTAAATAGTTTCTTCAACATGAGAATAACTAATATTACTTAACCCTGAACTATTTTTTTTTTAATTGTCATATGGTGCCTCTTCAAAGTAGTAAAGACCTTCAAGCATTTTAGCACGTCCAATCGTCTACCCCGACTCTTTTCCCTGAAAAATAAAATAAATAGGAAAGATAGCAACACGATAGTTGGCGTCTTTTTGAAAATTTTCATACAGATAATAGGTTACATGCTAATTTATGGACATGAGAACTTAACTTAATGTTAAAGGTTTTATTTAAGAACATTGTTCCTCTTCATGCCATAAAAGTTAAACTACCAAAGAAAAATCTAATTTTTTCTCTTTTGAATACAATGAATTTTATAAGGTAAATAACTAAAATAAACTAGTCATATGATCAGACGATCCAAAATCAATGATCCCTGGAGATGATGTAAGACAAGATAAAGCCAGGAGGTTATTACCAGATAGCGCAAGGAAACATATGGACTACCAGATGATGGTGTGATCTAAAACAGTTTCAAGAGTTGATGAATTTGATGTATATTCAAAGACTAGAGTCAACAACAAAAACACTTTTATTCTTCACTACAGAAAAAAACTGACCATAACTTGAGCTAGAGATTGTATGTGTCAAACAATTATCGTCTACCATCTCAAAAAATAATATTGAGACACCAAATAACAAGGAATTGTAAAAGAGAAAACCAAAATAACGAATATATGAATCGATTGTCATAGTTACCTAGTGACACGAAGAGCTAAACTATGTGACAACTTAACCTGAGACAACAACTGTCAAGTGGGACAATAATTGCTTGAAATTTGGTCTTTGTGTGTGTCTTGGTAACGAGTCTATTTTGGTTTCGAAAGTCAAACTGAGTTGAAAGGTTTTAAAATTTCACTTATTTAGGTAAAAAAAAATATATATTTATCAAGAATATTATACAGGTAAAAAGAGATTGGTTTTGAGGTGAAACCTCATATTCTCTAATATGGTATCGGAGCTCTATGTGGGTTAATGGTCCCCCCAAAGTTCGATCCTACCCAAAATGTTTTTTTTTTTTAATTCAAAGCATTTTTGGGTCGGATCGGAATTTAGGAGGCCCATAACCCACATGAAGCTCTGATACCATATTAGAGAATATGAGATTCCACCTCAAAACCAATTGGTAATGAGGAGAGTAACTCATATCCCTTATAAATGTGTTGAAGACTCCTCACCTTTCCAATGTGGGACAATTGTGTAACGGCCCAGTTTTCTATCCCGGTTCTCGAGGGGCTTCCGGTTCAGATTCAGTGGTTCGGTTGGGCCGTTAGAGCTGTTTGGGCCCTTAGGGGCATTTTGGTCTTTTTGCTCCCTGGGCAGGATTTATGGATTTTTAGGGCTTCGAGGCAGCTCCTGCCTTTGCCGTGGCTTGTTTGGGTTGGACTGCGAGTCCCGAGATGTTTGGGCTAGTCGTTTGGAAGTTCGGTTGTGATTTGGGATTTTTGCAAAGTGATGGTTGGTTGTGTGCTTCCTTTGGGATTCGAGCCCGGGCCCTTGGTGTTGATTTGGGAGTTGGTTTAGTGAGATTTATTGATTGGAAAGGATTGCTTCGGTCGGGTCTCGAAGGAGGAAGCCGGGAAATGGGATTTTGAGGTTTTAAGTGGATAAGGATGGAAAATGGAATTAAAATCCCATTTTTCCCTTTTATTTTCCCATTTTCCTTTTTATTTTCTTTTTCTTTTATTTTTCCCCAAATCCATTCTTTCTCTCTCCTCTCTCTCTCTCTCTCTCTCCCCCGAGCCCCCAGCCCGAGCAGCCTGCTCGCCCAGCGCTCGAGCCCCTGCCTCGCGCCGCCGCCCAGCTCGCCCCCGCGCACAGGTCGCCATTCCGTCGCCCTCGCCTGTCGCGCCATCGCCCAGCTCGTGTCGCCAGCCCCAGCCTCGAGCCGCGTCGTCCTGTGCCGAGCCCAGCCAGATCGCGCGTTCCCGCGCCCTCGTCGCGTGTCCTCGCGCCAGATCGTCGAGCCCAGGTCCGGCCGAGGAGCAGCTTGCTCGCCCGTCGCGCGTCCCAGATCGGCGCTGTCGCCGTCGCCCATTGTACCGGCGATCCTCGTCGCCGGATCGGATCGAGCGAGCGCGACGGCTCGCGCGCAGCAGCCGCTCGCCTGTGCCACTCGCCGTGTCCGCGCCGCACGCTCAGCGCCCGTGCACCCCAGCCGGTGCCCCCCAGTAGCGGCGTCGCAAGCGCTTACATGATCGCGCCAGCGCCCGACCCTGCGCCCAGTAGCGCCATTTCTTTGCCTAGCCCGAGCAGCCGGCCCTGGGTTTTTTATGTTTTTTACCCAGATGAAGACTGAGAAAAAATTTGAAGTAAAGGAAAAAATAATAGTGATGAAAATCATGTAACACTGGTTTTAGTACTGATTTTGTGCTATAGTATTTTGTGTATAAATATCTCCCTGGGTTAATGGAAAAAGTTACGTAATAATGTTAAGAGTCAATTGCATGGGATATAAGAAGAAACAGTTTCATATATACATACCTGCATATATGTATTTCCTTGCATCAGTGCAAAGTAATTTTGAAAGTTTTAGAAGTACTTGTAAGTTTAATGTAAACCATGTTTTAAGTTTAACGTAAACACTTTCTCTTTTTGTGCCAACAAAGCAGTAGTTCAAGCAGCATGAATGTTTTTGTAATCTGAAAAAAAAAAAAAAAAAAAAATTTGAACACTTTTTTCAAACATTTTAATAGAGATTTAAAAAAAAAAATTTATAGGTTATTGACTAGGATAATTTAGGGATTTTTCTATCAGTAACAAAAAAAAACAACAACAAATGTCAATTTTTCTTTTTTGAAAAATCAAATATAGAAAAAAGGAATTCAAATTAACTAAAATGGATATCCACTTAACTTATATATTTCAATCGAGTAAATCCGAAAATTTAAAATGAATAAACTTCAATTACATTAAATATTTCATATTTATCTATGCATGAAATATTTTAAAAATGTTGTTATAATTAAAACAAGGAGAAATCCAAAAATCACCATTGATTAATATTTTTAATGGATTATATGTATTTAATTTACCACTAAAAAATGTAACAAACTCAAGTAGTTTAAAGTTAATTAAAAATACTTTTGGAAGAAATATTTAATTAATATGCTACAATTTATTATTAAAAAAAAAAATCTCGAAAAGATACTACATAGATAAAGGGTTAGAATGTAAGTTACGTGCAAAGTTTATGAGATTCAGAACAATTTAGGGAGAGTCGAAAAAGTTAGCTCTACAATTATTAATCGGGCCTTTTACCGGATTAGATCAAATGAAAAACAATATTACCCGCGTGTCTATGAAAAAAAATATTAGCAAAAGTAAACTACCGCTTGAATAAAGGAAATTTGTTTTATTATGAAATTATACAAATATCTTCCACCATAAACCAACGTTTATTGAAATAGAAAAGCACCCTATTTTGGTAAAAAGAGCTCCTCAAATCTTAGGCATTTTTCATTTCCCCTTCCCAAACCATATTATCTCTTTACAAATCTCTCGAACAGTAAACTATAAATAACATTTTTTATAACAAAAAAAAGATTTTATGTGAGATTCATCATTTCTTTGTTGATGAGTTGTTTTGATTTTGTAAAAAAGAAAAAAAAAAGTCTAAAATCTTCTAATTATGTATTAGTAAATAAATATGCTACCAAATCAAATAAGTTAAGTAATGTATTTATAATTTTAAAATATATTAATATGTATTTATTTTTTTACTTAGATAAGTAAGTACCTTATCGTCTAAAAAAAGTATAAGTACTTTTTAATATTACTTATTTTGAAGAATTATATTGTAATTATAACTAAGATGTCTTATATATTTATGTGTAATTATTAGTAGAGTATTGTGTATTAATATAGTATTATTTATTATTAATACGGTATTAATATTAACACCTATGATTATGATTGCAATTTTTTTAAAAAAAAAGATCACATTTGTAATTGTTTCTAAATTGACAACTTTTGTAAGTTTCTCACATAAAATATTTACTAATAATACTTATTAATAATAGAATACATACAATGCATCTAGTATTAATTACAACAATTTATAAATTGAGAAACTTATAAGATTAGTCAAATTTATAAAATAATTATAAATGTTGTCACTTTTAAAAAAAATTAGCAACCGCTGTCATTATTATTAATGCATAGTATTGTATTAATAATACACAATATTATATTAATAACATAAATACTGTATTAATAATACACAATACTGTATTAATAACATAAATACTATGATACACAATATTGTATTAATAATATAAATACTATATTAATAATAGATGATACAGTATTGATAATGCATAATATTGTATTGATAATACAAAATATTGTATTGATAATAAATAATAGTGTATCGATCTGTATTTAGGACTATGAATGCAAATATTTTCAAATTTAACTACATTTGTAATTATTTTTGTTAGAATAGGTCATACATTACAATATCATTATTTTATGTCTAGTCATTAATACGGTATTACTACTTGTTCAATATTGAAATTGTATTATTAATACACAATTGTTGGGTGAGCATTGATTCGCCGACTAGTTTGAAGTGTGGAATTGTCGCAAGCTTTTCTTCTCAACCGTCAAGCATAGCATCTCTGTCGTTGAACATAGCTTCACATTTGAATTTTTACTATGACAATTGCATTTACGATAACAAAACTTCATATCTATGACTTTTTTACCCTCGTGTTTGAGGGCTTCTACTTTATTTTCTCCCATAAGTACGCAACAACTTTGCAATGTGAGGCTGATGACGATGTGTATGTTCAGTAAGAGGCAAAGTGAGCAACCTTAAAGACATTGAGATAGAAGTAAAATATTGTACTTAAATATATATCAATTAATTAAAATAGATAAATATGGTTGAAATATAAAAAAGATAAAATACCAAAAAAAATGTACTTATCAAAGATAAAGAAAATTGTACTTCCTATTTTTAAGATATAATTATGAAAAAAAAATTGTAACAAAGCAGGTCAAAGAATTACAAACCCAACAAAATAGGAGATATTGGTTACAATCAAACAATTGGCTTCCGAGTAAGTAAAAAAACCGCATGTCCTCGGCCAAACTGGGAAGGGTAAAATGGGGTTAGAAGAATTTTATTTTAATTAATAATAAATGAAAAAAATAATATTACAATTATCATAAAATTTGCCTATATTTGCAAATATTTTCTTAAAAGAGACCATCAACCACAATTTCCCTTATTAATTAAGTTAAAAACGTTGCAATGTTTGAAGAGTTATTAGTTTTAGAACATCAAAATATTGTGGTAGTAAAAATATCTGCCATATATTTCGATGGTTATAATTATATAAATCTCGGAGAGAAAGAAAAATATTTGTATGCTGGCAAAATTAAGCCACTCATTTTATTTTTAATTTTGAAAAATAATCACTTAAAAAGAAGAAAATGAGTAGAAATGTGACCGCATGCAATTATTTTTCCATCTTTCAAAAACCCGTTAGTGTTTTTTTTTATAGAAAAGTTGTGTTTTTTTTAATATAACTTTCCATATGGTTTCGGAGGCTTCAAATGTACTCATATGTGTTTTTTTAAGAAACAATATACTACATTTCTATTCAAATGATTGTAAGGAACATACGAATCAAAAGTTGTAAAAAAAAAAACTCAAATTTAGAGCGATAAGAGCTTCGTTGTAATCTTTTAAAAATTAAATTTAGTAAATCAACTGGTCGCATTAACTATGATGCATACCAAATTATAGAGATAAAAACGAATATGATAATTATAATAATAATAAAGGCAACAAAATGAATGTAAACTATATATGAATTATTTATGCCTGAGATTTGTTTGCATTACTCCAAGGAAACCATAGCTATATTCCTTCGACATCTCTCTTTTATAAGAGATATGGGCTATTTCTCTTACTACGGATTGATTTTAAGATATAATTTTATACTTTGACATTTTATATAGTTTAGTAATTAAGGTACCGAATGGGTCATTGGTGCAATGGTTTTGTTGTTTGGTTGTAAACTTGTTCAACATCAGCGTCACGGGTTCGATCTCTAGAATCGGTATTAGTAATAATTAAGGTGAAATTTTATGGGAATATTAATTAAATTAAAGCCCTTAGAAGGGGACAAATGTGTCCCGAGTACACAGTTGTAAATGTTTAAAAATTGAATTTTGAGAGCTTAGAGGCAAAGACACACAACCGGTCCACATTCTCTATAATGTTTGATATGTTAATGCAACGGTCCCCTATTTTTATTTATAAATAATGTGTTCTATAATCTTCTTATTGCTTCGCATACCTTGATTAGAGTGTACATGTTAATCAACTTGAACTTTCAAGTTCATACTCAATTAATTACTTGTTCAACTCCAAGTATTAGAACAACTCATAATTTAATTTTTATAATTTGAAAGTGGGTTGAATTATCATAACTCATAAATTTAAAGAAATGAAGAAAAATTGCATAATACAATTCATTGTCACACACTATTTGTTTTCTCAATGCACCTAGTTTTCAATATGCTAGGAAATTATATTATTAATTAATTTTTATCTGTAGAATTAACTACCAGATTTAAACCAAAATCAAAGTGCAAATTCATCTATATTATTTTATTAATTAGCTCTCATTCACAAATGTCATCCAAGAAACTTCAAGGAGACGTACAAATTGGTGAAGGATTTATTCTAAGTTATAATACCACCTAAATTAGTCTTATATATGGCTTACAATCACACACATAAGTGCTAAGAGAAAACTCTAGTCCAAACTAACCATAGTTAAATCATTAACCATAGTCATTATATTTGTGATTCATACTTTACACTTACAAACATATTTAATATTAATCTTTAATTAGTTTGTATTGTTTCGATTGAACGCCAAAAATTAGTGAACTTAAGAATTGACTCGACTCGCCAATAGAGCAATAGCTCAAGTGACATTGTTGTACACTGACCTTGAAGTTTTAGGTTCGAGTCTTTCCCACCCCCAATTGTTGTAATCTAAAAAAGAAAAAAAAGAATTGACTCGACTCACAAAAAAAAAAATTATAATATTATTCATTGTTTATAATTTGAGTTGGATAAGTTGTGTTACTCAATTTATCAACTTATCGTATATTTCTAATCTCGACGATTCTCACTAGACAATTTATCTGACTTTATAATATTTAGTTTAAAAAATATAATAATCAAAAATAAAATTTTAAGTTGGTGGACCACAATAAATTGAATTGATTGTTGTTTTTATTTTGCAATACACACTTAACGTTTAGGTCCATTCATGAATTTATATTTTATATATTTAATTTTCTTTTTCTTACCATCCATCCATCCTTTTTTATCCATCATATTCCAAGAAAATTAACTAAATTTGTTACCATGAGTTCAAATGTCTTTCAACCAATTATTGATAAATATATATATATATATATATATATATATATATATATATATATATATATATAATTTATATATACATATACATATACATATGTACATATACATATACAGATATATATACATACACATATACACATACATATACATATACACATATACATATACACATATACATATACATATATACATATATGTATATATACATATATACATATGTATATCCAATATGGTTGTCTAAGTTTGTCTTAGGGTGGGAAGTGATGTATTGATTTATTGAAGCACTTTGTGCCATATATAAAACGCTGGTTTAGTGTATCAAATATAGAATTTCATATTGGGAAATGAGAATATTTCATCCAATTCATTTTAAATAAAAGTTCATACTTATTTAATATAGTTCAAAAACATAGAGATGGGCTTCTCAAAAAAAAAAAAAACATGGAGATGTCATAGACAAGTAAAACCGTACATTAAAAATGTAAGATGTTTATAGATGTTATGAAAATATGAATATTGTTCCCATTTTCTTACCTAAGTTAGTTTATGTTTTGAATATAAATAAATTTTTATTTTCATCCCTTTATATATAAATAACAGTTTTTTCATGGTCACTTTTTCCATCTTAAATAAAAATAATTATTGTTTCTCGAAAAAAAATCCCCCTTTAGGATAATTTTTTCTTCTTCTATTTTTCAACTTTTGTTTCCATTTTCTTGTCTAAATCACACTTATGTTTTGAATAGATATGGGAATAGATAATGACTTTCTCGTCCCTGTTTTTACTACCATAAAATCGAATGTAAATTCAAATAAATGTTGCACCCACCGAATTCCGCAAGAAATAATGAAGAACAATCCAAATAAAATAGGCATGGTCTACCTTTCACATATTTTTAATAGTATTTTCATTTTCATAAGTCAATATCATATCATACGAGATATATAAACCCTGTTTGATAACCATTTTATTTTTAGTTTTTTGTTTATGAAATTTAAGCCTACAATAACTACTTTAGTATACCTTTTTTTTTATTTAGATATCTACATCTACCTATATTTTAATAAACAAAACTAAAATTTGAAAATAAAAAAAAATAGCTTCAAAAAGCTTGTTTTTGTTTTTGAAATTTAGTTAGTATTCACCTACTTTCTTAAGGAAATATGGATACATTGAAGGAACGATGGAGCACATGATAGTAAATTTGAGTAGAAATAAACTTAAATTTCATAAACCAAAACAAAAAACTAAATGGTTATCAAACGGGATCATAGTAATATTTATATGGAGAGACCTACAAAAATGAGAAAATGACGCTTGCATCTCTTTTTAATATTATTGTCGCATTCATAATTATATGATCATGTGAAATGTTGGAAAGAAAAAAAACATGTATACAGTCTTTTAGCTTCTTTTTTTAGCATGCATAAAAATAGTATGTTCCTACTATATTAAATATTTTGCAGCTTTGAATATTTATCGATTAGCTAATGATATTTTTTTGGTGTTTCAATTTGGTAGTTATGTCAAGTTTCTTGATGAATTTAGAAAAAATATATAATTAAAAAAAAAGAAATAAATAATGAGTGAGCTCAAACGGTAACATAAAATAAATACGAAAAAGAAATATTGTGAGGAGCACATTTACTTTGAGGTGCAAATTAATTATTAGGAAATTGTAATGGACGGTTTAATAACTATTTAGTTTTTGAGGTGTAAACTAACACCTCTATTTATTTTTTTTATTTTTTTGAGAAACTATTTAATAATTATTTTGTTTTTTATTTTCTATTTTTGAAATTTAATTATTTATTTAAATTTTCTACATATAGTGTCATCGAAGTATGCAAATCCCATAAAAAAGGTAAATCTTAATCAATTTAAAATCTAAAATAAATATTTAATTTTTTTTTTTTTTTACTTTTAAATATTGGTTTGATTTTTTTTAAAAGTATAGTTAAAAGGTAAATTTCGAAGTAACAAAAATTACTAGCTGAAGTAGTACTTGTAAACTTAAATTTCACAAATCAACATAAAAAACAAAAGGTCAGATAATTATTAAATGGAGCAAAAAAAACTAATTTTTAAAATCTTCCTTGTACTTAGTTTAACTAAAATTTCTGAAGAAAATAAAAATCTTAAAGAGATGTAGAGAATTAGTGAAAAAAAAATACTTTAAATCAAAATGACATAGCTTTATCCTACTAATAATTTTTAAGTTTTTAAATATATTTTTATATACTAAAAAGCTCTTTATTAAAAAAATGATTATTAAATAGGATTTTTTTTTTATTTGCTTTTTTAAAATGAGCTTCTTTTCAACCATTTCTTTGACAACATTTTGAATTATTAATTAAATTTTTAAAAATATATATTTAGTTTCTTTTTTATTAATTTTTTAAACTTGGCTTGAATTTGATAACATACGTATAGCAAGAGATTGTTTGAATCAAGAAAAATAAAAATAATTCTCTTTTTTACCGATATTTAAGTTTTAATAATCACTTTTCATATTTAATATCCATTCTTAGCATAATTTCATTATTTTCGCAACAAGTTTTCATTATCATTACCACCTTTATTTCAATCCAAACATTTCGTTTATTTCATTCATTTTTCTCTTTTTATATATATTTTTTCACATTCTTATCCATAATCATTCCCAATCTTTTCATAAAGTCCTCAGAAATAACAAAACAATTGAAACAATAACTCTTTTCAAAAATAGAAATGTGGATGCAAGAGAAGTTATGGTAAAAAAGGAAAGTGTTTATAGGAATTCCAAGTCTTCAAGGAGAATCCGACATGTCGGCATCATGTGTGCAGAGTTAAATGTCCATATTTTTATGTCGGCTTATGATAACGTTGATGTGACGATTTACTAATTGTAATATAAATTATAATTATTGTTCTTTTTTTTTTAAATAATCAATCACCTGAAGAGGCAAAGAAAACAGCGAAGCTCGGTAGGTTCTGTGCATATGAGTAAAAGTTTAACCTTCTTTCTTTAATTTTGATATCTACATATCCAACAATATTCAGATCCAACATTCAATTTTGAGCATTGCTAATTTTTTATTATTATTATTTTACTATTACCATTCACCTTTATTTTCATTATTAAAAATAATAATACTATTTATGTAGGACTTGTGATATTTCTCCATTTATATTCAACAAAAAGAAATCACATCTCTAATTCATTATTTATTTATTTATTTATTATTATTATTATCTATTCTGCATAATAAGTTAATTATATTGATCTGACCCATTTAAAAAAAAAAAAAAAAAAAACATTAAGGCTTGTTGGTTTGTGGGATGGAATATAGAGATTTCAAGTATTCATTATTGTAATTAAATTCTCTAAAAATCAATAATTATGGTATTTGATTTGATGGATTATGTTACAAAATAAAAATAATATATTGTTTGATTTAATAAACACGTTATTATGTAATATTGAAGTATACACAAAAAAAAATTCCGACAAATAAATATACAATGGTTTGATTTTATCTATCCTACTTGAACACTTCTTGTACTCTATCTACTATTTTTTTTAAAACTTTTTTTTTTTGAAAAAAAAGAACCATCAATAATCTCTTTTTGAAACTTGCGACGGCAATGATGTATTCTATAATCTTCTTTTCAAAAAGGAAAAACTATTGGTATATTTGTTACTCATGTTTTAAATACATTAATTCCTCTTTGAAAAATTTCATCAAAATAAGCTCTTTTTTTTTTTAATTAGTCAAAATAATCCTTCCTTTTTAGTACTCAAATTAATTTATTATTTTTAATCATTATTTATAATTACCAAAAATAATTCTTTCTTTTTAATCATTTTTTAACTACTCAAAATAATTATAATTTTAAATTTACATCTAAACAATATAAAAACTATGTTTACATGAATGTTTTTATTACAATTCTTAATTTTTAACTATTCAAACTAATTTATCATCTGAACATGACATGTAATATTATTGTTTGTGTCCTGATATAATTCTATTTTATTTAGGCTACATTAAATCTTTAGATTGGTTCCTACATTTTGAAAATTATTGAACTTTTAATTTCAATTTATGTTCAATAGGTTTAATGATATTTTTAATTTAAAGATACAAATGATATATTATATAAAAAAAAAAGAGGATAAAATAATATTAATTGATATATTATGAGATTTATTCTAATTTTAGTTCATGAACTTTCAAAGCTGGATCTTTTCAGTTCACTAATTTTGAAGTTTGTTCCAATTTACGATATAAACTTACTTTGAGATTTGTTTTATTTGAGTCTAGCAATTTCAAAAAAATTAAAAAATATTCCTTAAAAAAAGTTTGTTTATTATTTTTTTTTATTTTTTTTATTTTCCTCTATAACTTTTTTTTAAAATGTCTACAAAATCATAAACTTTATTTGAACCAATTATGATTAATATTAACTTGACAAAATTTAAGTTTATTTTTTCTTTAAGTACAAGGATTAAATTTGGATTTTGAAAGTTCGAAAAATAAAAGTAATAGATCTCAAAATTTATGAATTAAAATTGAAAATTTGAAATTTCACTAATAAAAATGGAACAAATCACACTTCAAAGACTAATTTACACCGAAAGAGTTGTTGGCATGTTGGTTTGATTGATTGGTTGAATCAAATTTGATTTTACAATCACTACGCTACAAACCCTAATAGAAGGTATTACTGCTTTTGAATAAAAGAACAATAATTCATAGTTAAGATAGATCTTGGTTTGATAACCATTTTGTTTTTAATTTTTGAATTTAAACCTACGACTACTTTATCATATGTTTTTTCTTACTTGAATATCTACATATTTCTTATATTCTTAGAAACCAAATCAAAATTTAGAAATAAAAAAGGTAACTTCCAAAAATTTATTTTTGTTTTTAAACTTTGGTTAACATTCACTTACTTTTCAAAGCAAAAATAGATAAATCATAGGACTGATGGAACACATGATAGAAATGAAATGTTGAGTAAAAATAAATTTAAATTTTAAAAATATAAAATCAAATGATTCCGAAACATAGTCTTAAATTTTCTATTTTATTTGTACTATTACTCACTTTAATATAGGGTACAGGTATGACAATCATTGTAAGCACTAAATATAGATTAAAGAAATGCCACCTAATTAAATAAATAATACTGAACTATATATATAGTTGAATAATATCAATAAATGATTTTTGGATGTATATGTTTCATATCAATGGTTAGTTTGACCAATAGCCCTCCATAGAAAAAAAGATAAATACCAATGTTTTTTTTAATTCCAGAAAAATACCAATGTTAGTTTGAGTCTCTATGACGCACAAATGAAAAATTGGAATCCGCACGACAATATCTATTATTTATTGATATTTTTGTCAACAAAAAAACACAAATTAATTGAGATAAAATACATGTTTTTTATTATGAGGTAAAGATTTTTACCATTTTTACCTTGAAAACTACCACCTACTCACATAGCCAACTATACATATTTAAATTTCATTACTATTATATGATACTTCCTTTCACAAATATATCTTTTTTTACATAAACAAAGCATGTGGCATTTATTCTTCCAACCATAAGAAAATGCTCACCTATTTTATCAATCAATCCTTTTTTTTCATATGTATTTATATATTTTTTTCAAACTTAAGGGAAAAATACCATATTCAAACAGTTCTTTCTTTATTATTCTCAATCTAATTCTTCTTATAGCTTATCATTTCTCTTTTATTTTTTTCGTAATGATTTAATGCCAATTTTAAATAATAAAGCATGCCCTTTTTTTCGAAAAAGATACGAATTGAATTAAAGGCATGCCAGGAGCATGCAGAAGTCAAGAAGAAAATGTTACAAAAATGCTCTCCAATTTAATGCAATGGAGGCAATGTCGAAGTCTTTAAATAGAATAGATTTTGAACACCAAGAAGCAAATAAAATGACAATATCTTCCCAAACGGAGTTGGGACTTCTAGCAACATATTTGTCTTCGAAAATCCGCGCGTTTCTTTCCTTCCAAATGGACCACATAATGGCCCCCATAATATTGATCTTCATTGTTGAGGCATGAGAGGAGCATGACCTGTTCATGATGTTTGATATAAATTCCACCATATTTATTGGCCATCCTGAAACAAAGAAGTTGGGAACAAAAATCCACATGCTTTTGGCGAAAGAGCAGTGTAAAAAAATATGGTCAATAGATTCAACATTACATTTACAAAGGCTACACCAGTCAGGATTAAGATTTCAAAAGCATGCCCTTTGATACATGATAGTAGATTTCAAAAGCAAGAAGAATAAAAGTTGAACAAAATGTGAACATACATTTTATTAATAAGAATGACAATTTTATCTAAATCTTTGTTTTTTACCCAAATAATTTTATACTATTGAATATGATTTTTATCATTTATATATTCGTGATTTTGTCTTCATCTAATAAATGTGCGACAGTTTTATTGTACTTTTCTAAAAATAACTAATACTCTAAACTTAATATTCGTATCATACTCTAAACTTTGTACATAACTATTATAATTTTCTTTTTTGCTCTACCTAAAAAATTTCATACTAATAAAAATGACAGTTAAATATCCAAATGGTAACTACAACATTGTTTACTTTAAAAAAAAAAAAAAAAAGCGACAACATTGTTTATAATCCCAACCAATATATAATGTGTGACTATTAAATGAAAATTGTTTTCTTGTGAAAATTATTGAAGGGGTGAAAACCCTTGTGCAAACAAAGTAAAATTTTTTGTTGATTCATTTCGTGATCATCAACATTATTTGGGAGTAATTTTTTATTTGACCATCCAAAAGTACAATATAATTAGTCATATATAGAGATGTCTATATTTTCTTTGGAGATTCGTACTATGTTGAATCTCCATTTAGGTGAAAAATGAAGAAGTGAATGTGATGAAAAATTGTGCATAAAATAAATGGAGATAAGGATAAGAAGGAAGGATTCTCGCCTCATTTGTATTTTATTTTATTTTTTATGTTCACAAATTATTTTCTCTTTTTTTCTACTAATTTGTTATAATTATTTCAATATAAATATTTATTTAAATGCATATTTTTTTCCATAACACATAATCTTAAAATTAAAACAAGATCGTTATTGGTTATTATGTTTAATTCGGTTATTTTCTCTATGTTCTTTATTATTTCTTAAAGTCCGCTTCACTCTCTTGAAAGAGAAATAAAATACAAGGGGAGAAAATGATTTTTGTTTTAAATATTGTAAATGTCTGCTCACGTAAACCAAAACGTTTTTGTGGATTGAAAATATTTTATTTTGAGACAGGAATATGATGTAATGTTAAACTAAATTCCGCGCACTTGTGCTAAAAAAAAAATAGAATAGGTCGGTGGCGCGATTGATTATCTAATTTAGTGTTAATTTATTTTTACTCATGGTCCTAGGTTCGATTCCTGGAATCGGTACTTATAATTCTCCTTCTCCCAGATTCCGATTGAGAGGAGTAAATAGGATAACTTCTGAATTCGAATCAAACAAGTTGAGATATAATGGACAAGATTTTTTATGGTTTAGTTTGTATTTTAAATATTTAGTTAAAATTTTTGTTTGTCATGAAAAAAATAATAATGAATTTTTAAAAATGTTTTTTTTTTTTTTGAGATTTTAAAAATGTTTTTTAGTGTGATAGAAGGATTGAGAAATTCAAACTACTATCTTCATGTTTACTAATATATCAAGATATCAAAAAATTCTTGTTCTTATTGACAATTTTACAGTTTGACCTTTTGTTTTTTTTCCGAATACAACATGATTGAAGTTACAAGTTTTTTCTTTCAAAAAAAAAAAGAAAAGTTGCATGTTATTTTTTTAGGTGGCCGCTTGAGCTACTGCTCTATTATAACTTAAGACCTCAAAAAAAGTTACATGTTATTAAAATGAGTTTAGTAGTAATAATAATTTCAATACTAACATAAGACAATGTAGATACATCATTTAAATTTAGAAGTTATCAATTATCATAGTAAAATTTTAAGTTGATGGATTTGTTGCAACTGTTCAGATGAAAATTATAATTTATTAAATATAATTTTTTTTTTTAATTGAGAGTATTGAATAAATGTGACCAAACCATCATTTGTATTGAGAGGTACTAGATACGTATGAAAAAAGTTTATTTTACCGATAAGAACAGTTGTTTAACGACATTAGTATACACCCAATAATTGAGAACTTTTGAATTCAACTCTTCCATCCCTAATTATTATAGTTTCAAAAAAGAAAAAAATTTAATTAATTAATGAGAAAAACTTGCCTCTGCAGCTAAGGATGCAAGCCTTCTTTAAAAGGGTATGTGACACTATTTGGTGCCACAAATTTTTTTTCTTTAAACCATACTATTTTTAAAATAAAAGAAAAAAATTGTGGCACCAAATGGTGGCACATACCCCTTTTAAAGAGAGTTTGCCTCCTTAGCTAAAGAGGCAAATTTTTCTCTTAATTAATTTGAATAAATGGTTAAAAATAATTTAAATAGAAGTGATATTTTATGTTAATAATTTTTGGGAATAAAGGTAATTTTATGAAACATTTTATGAAAATTTAAAAAAAAGGTTTTTTTTTAAAAAAAAATCAAAATTCATTCCTCATAATATAAAAACATACAAACCCACTCCCAACTACTTAGCGACAAAAATAAAATATGAAAGAACTTGCTAATTAAAAGATTCCATACCACAACTCAAACTTAATTATTATTACAAGAAAATTTTAGGAGGACCAACATAATCATGTAAATGGATCTCTTTATATTCGAGATTAGAAGAATATTCCAATATGAAGGATTGACTAAAAAATTTCATTATTTTAATAATTGAATTTTGATGAACTATGAAGACTATATCAATTGATAAAAGCAATACTCATGTATATATAATCACCAAGAGAAAAGAAGAGAACTCTAAGACTATAAATGAGTAAAACTAACACCTTCAAAGATATAAACTAATCAGTGGAATGATCGAAAATATTCATCAATTATCTAAAGAAATATTATTTTGGTGAACTATCTAAAAATTCAAAAACCAATTCAGAATAAACTCAAAAATATTGAGATAAAAAATAAAAATACAAAAATGAAAACAAAACAAAAAACAAGATTCCCTTCCATGCATTGAAGTAAATTTTTGTACGCGATGTAAGTTCAGAGTCAGAACTGTAAGAAATTTTATATTTCTTCTCTGAACTGCTCGTACAGTTCCATTTCTGACAAATAATTTCATAAATCAGGCAAAAAAACTGTGGACAAATCAACCATATTTTTCTTTCACAGTAATTCATGTTAACGCCAAAAATATGTGTCCATTTGTTGTATTGTCTTTTTCAAAATAAGCTGTTCCCTTATCCAAACTTTTTTAATATCATAAACGAATGATTCAAACCAATTTTCATTTTGGTTTATACTCGTTAGTTTCTATTTATGAATTTAATTATCGAAATCAACATAATATTTGATTAAAAAATTTAATCAATTTTGATTTTAATAACTAAAAACAAGCCCTAGAGTCATATTATCTCTAATAAAAACACTATTGTGAAAGTCAATAAATAATCTACAAAAGTCAAAATTTTACCTAAAAATCAAATGTGACAAAAATTAATCAATCAATTTAGGTTGATAGTTACAAAATTGATCATTTCAATCCAAAGTAGGTTTTAATCCAATAAAATTGATAAGTTTCAATGAAGTTAAAGTCTAAATATTTGATTATGTATAGAATATTTTTGAGAAGTTGCTATTATTATAATTAAAATTGGAGGCTAAATTTGCTTTATACAACAATTTCCAAATTATTTGAAAATTTTAAAATAAAATCCAAATATTTCACTAAACATTCATAAATGATAAACATGTTTTTTTTTGTAACCTCAAAAAAAAAAAACAAATAAAATAATGATAGACATGTTTTGATCGATAGATAATGGTTGGCTAAGAGTAATTTACATACAGCTATGGAGGTTGACTGCATTGTTTGAATTTCTAATATTTGTTTATTGAAATTGTTGAATGTTTAAATGATAATAAACTGGCTTGATAACGATTAAAATTTTAATTTTGGGACTGAATTTGAGGGTCGAACACCCATCCTACAAATTATCTAAATACTTGCTAACCAACACACTAGTTCTTAAAATTTGGATTGAATTTCTCATTTTATTGTGTAAATATTATTTTTAGATCAAACAATATTTTTTAAAAAATAATAATAAATCTTACAATCTAGTATTAAATTTCAATAATTTAACCCTTTTTAATTATTATGAATGAAAATATTTTGTTGAATTAAAATTATTATATAATGGAATTACTTATTTATTCGATACTAACTCGAAACGTTTTTTATATATTCTTATTTTCGCAGTTATATAATTTCACTTTAATGAATTGATACTTTTAGGAATACTTTTATTGGTTATTTCTATTTTTGTGCTTTGATTGTTATTTGTATGTTTTCAATGTATTTATTTTTCTATTATTATTTTTCTCGATTTTATTCAATTTTAAGAATTAATGATATTTAATTTAATAATTGTGGAACATTAGATGTATAGTATGATTTTTTTTTTTAAAATACATAAAAAATATTATAAATAAAATGGTTAGTTTCATGAGATTTTTCCATATGCAATAAAAAAAACAAAGAATAACATTTTTTTTTAAAAGAACGTCGTTCGTAGTAGAAATTTTGTGATTTCAATTAATATAATAGATGATCTTTAATATATATATATTAGCACTTAAATAAAGAACTAAACCAGCATGAAAAAAGGGTATTATTTTGGGAACGTTTGGGAACAGGGACATGGAGGAAATGGCTAGGTTGCGAAAGAAACCAAACGCCCCAAGAAACAATATCAACCAAACATTGAAGAAATTATAGGAGACATAAATAATCAATCTAAGTTGTGTACTGTGATCGTACAAAAAGCTGATAATTAATGGTAAATGACCACAACACAGTGCTCTATGTCGTGTTTTAGGTAACATCATTACAGATTGAATTAGTGTTTTTTGGTAGGTATATTTAATTCTCTTAGTTTTTCAACTTTTTTTTGTTCCCGATACAAAAATTAAACGACTCTTCCATTATTCGGAATTATTCTTTGGAATGGGAGACACACATTTGTTAGAAATATTCATCTTGTCACTATTGAAAAAATGAAAATTTTTCAACATCTGTTAAAGAAATATGAGTTACTTTCCTAACTATTAATTGTTTTAAGGAGAAACCCAAAAATTTGAATGGTTATTTGATCTCAAAAAATCCAGATTCGACCAAGTAAATAAGACTAAGGGGAATTTTTTGCCCACACATTCGAATCTAATCCAAGACGATCTTTCCTATATAACATCATCTTAAAAGTATATATCGGAGATATTCATCTTGTTCTACATTGGAAAGAAAACAATCTTCAATATTATCTTTATCTAATTTGGTACCACAGTTTCATGTATGTTATTGGTCTTTCGAATTTCAATTCAATTCAAACGGGTATATCTAATTCAAGATGGTATTTCTACTGCAACACTATCTTTAAAAAATGAGAAATATATATTCAATACTTTTGTTAGAGATGTGCGGTATTCTCCCTATTTATTTAATGTATCTCACATAATTTACATAAAAATAATAATAACAGTATCTTAGGAACATTCTCCTTTTCATAAAATAAAATAAAAATAAAGCATCATGAGAGGTTATTTGATATGTCGATGACAAAATAAAGCAAAGTGGGTGAGATTTGCAGAGGGTGTTAAGTAAGATGGATAAAAAAGGCATTAAATGGAATTAAAATGGAATTACTAAACGTACTTTACTACGCTCAACTGTGTAAATTTTGTGGCAGATTTACATTTATTACACAAATCTAACAAAGAATTTGATCGCTATTAAGGATAGTTGAGTTGTATGAAGTTGTTCAAATGGTTGTACCAATATTGCTATATTAGTTCTTAAACTCTAGTTAGCTCGCTTCTTAACCATGGTTGTATAGTTACTTCAAAAAAAAAAAAAAAAACCATAAGCTTCAAAACTCTATTTAAGGAAGATCTTTTTTTTTTTTTTTGAAATAAATCAAGGAAGGGAAGTGTACACAGTGGCTTGTTGAGTAAAATGGAGCCCTAAACAATAATTTTAATGGGCCATTTATTTGCTTTAATTCAGATACAAGAAAGTAACGTGACTATTTGAATTAAAAGAAATTAATTGTAAGGCTGCTTTGTTGTAGCAGCCTGGGTCTAGGGAAAAATGAAATAGAAAAAAAAGGCAGTAGCCTTTTGAGAACAGTTTTTTTTTTTTTTTTTAACAATTTTGAGCCAGATTTTACGGTGAAAAAAAATAGTGTTTTTTTCTTTTGGAGTTTTTTTAGTGGGTTGTTTTGGTAAGAGGTTGTTTTTTCTATTGAAGAGTGTCGTAAACCTTTTGTATTTTTCCATTAATTAGTGGAACTTGTAAATTTATTAGAGACGTGGAGTAATTATCGTGAGGTGAACCAGTATAAATTTATATCAATTTCTCTTTCATAAATATTCTAGTACCGTTCTTGTTTTTTTTTTATCCATCTTTAACTTTATCGTTTTCAAATTATTGATTCCGTAATTTGATTTGAAAAACGAATTAAATCTTGAAAATGACTTAAATGTATTTTTGTCTGAGTTACTAGAAATTTAGATTGATCAAATATATTGTTGGTATTATAACATTATTAGCCCTATTACAACTAAACCTAAGTAGGTGATTTGGATCCGACTCAAACAAATATTTGATCTAAAAAATTAGTATAATTCAAAGAGTAAGACATAATTAATATTTTAGTTTATAAAAATAATTTAATCCCAAGTGATTTTTTTAATGTGACATCATTGTGATTGGCCACTCTAGAAAACGAATATCTAAAGAGAGAAAAAATTATTAAATGGTTTAGATGACAGATGAAAATAGATGTCAAACTTTATAGAAAGAAAACATTAACCATCATTTGGTGACATAATGATCCAAAAAATTTGGAAAGTTAAAAATAATTTGTTCAATCAATGATAATCGTCTACCTAATAATTAATCTTTTACTAATTTTATTGACATACATATAAATGTTGTAAAGTTGGATAGATTGTATTATAACAACAGTGGAATTACACACAAAAGGGAAAATTGCATTAATACATCTGTAGATTATAACCTTTTTTTTAATATATATATTTCTTTTTGCTGGTTTTTTATTTTAGATTATAATAATTGAGAATAGAGAACTCGAACCCAAGACTTCTGGTCATTGAATATACACCGATACCGCTAATCAACTACATTCATGTTGGCTTTGGCTGGGTTCTTTTCTTTTTTCTATTTTAAATTACTGTTTCCTTTATACATTTATTTGTATTGTACTTTTTAAACTTTATATATATATATATATATATATATATATATATATTATTCTTTTTCCTTTTATTTTTTCATTCTTCTTTTATCAAATATACATTTATACTTTTTAATTCTATTATTTAAAAATACATTTTCATTCATTCATTTTCCTTTATATAGAATGCATTCTTTAAAAAAAATCTTCATTTTTTATATCATGTATATGTTAAAAATTATTAAAAAGATACAAATATTATTTTTTTTAATATTTTACATTTATTTTATTTTTGCATAAATATTTTGAAGAATAATTTTCTATATTTTTTATATTCTTAACATTTGAATTAATTATTCTAAATAATAAATCATATTTTATTTATAAAATTATAACTATAAAATATTTATAATTTAAAAATATTTTAAAAAGTAGTCCAGTTTCACAAAGTAATTGTAGATCTAACCAAATTTTGAAAATATTTGTATTCATAGTCAAATATATCGTATAATTAATATTCATCATACGGTATAATTTAGGGTATTAAACAACATTTTATATTATTAATATATTATCATGTACTATTAATATAATATTATGTATAGTTATACACTATTTGGATTAATTATACCATATTTGTGTACAATATAACTATGATTGCTAAAATTTTTCCCCTACCATTGTAAATATTTTTCAAATTTAGTCTACTCCTAAAATGGTATTTTAAATATTATCAAAAAAATCTTTTATACTTATTAAATAAACTTCAATATTTAATCTGTTGATAGGTCAAATACACCTCATTAATTAGCCCTAGATGAGTTAAATGTAACTTGGGTTAATTAGAGGGTTAATTTTATCTAATCATGAAAGATGTGTAAGAAGCTAGTATATAAGCTTCATTTGGGGGTTTTCTTCATTTGAGAGTGAGAGTAGAAACCCTAGCCACCAACTTGAGAGCCCTTGTACAATCTTAGCAATGGCATTATGATGGTGGATCGAATAAGCTCAATCGATCCTTAACAGTGGAGTAGGGACGTTCCCGAACCACTATAAATCTGGTGGGCTTTGTCTCTCTTCTCCATTATCCTTCTTTATTTGGTTTGATTTTCATCTCAATTTGATTTGATTAACAGTAGATCTAGAATTTGCACTTTAATTTAGTATAGATCTACAATTTTGCTTCTACATAATCTTATAAAAAAAGTATTATATTATATGGTTAAGAATTTAAGAACATATTAAATATTAGGTTAGAAGTTTAAATATCCCATAATTTATAAGTGCTTACCTATATATTTTGACATTGAGTTTCAAAAAATATATATTTTGACATTAAAAGATAATTTTTATTTTTATAAAAACATAATTTTTGACCAACTATCACTATAGTTTGTAATTCTTGGTGAAAATCAAAAGATTATAGGTGCAATACATGATTCACTACTACAAAAATCAATATAGTTGACGCTTGATATTTTTTAAAATTGACGTTTTGAACATAAAATGTCAACTAAAATATCTCTTACATAAAAAAACGTCAACTAAATTAAAAACACGCGTATGTGAACTTTATTTTTTTATACTTGGATTTAGTTGATGTTGTGTGCGCGTCAACTATAAAATAAATATGTTGACTCGTTTTCAACGTCAACTAATTAAATTAATTAAAAATAATAAAATGATAGATATGACTAATAAAAGAAAAGGTAAGAGTCGCAAAACTAGGGCACTATTGCATTCGCAATTTTTTCAGAGACTCCTTCGTTGCCATCAAGTCCACCGCGCACTCTTCCATTCCCTTCATCTTATTCACGTTTTCCTTGTGGTGGATTGAAGATTGTGAAGAGGCTAGGTATTCAAGCAATCTCATCACCAATGGCCATTTCCATTTCTCTTCATCTCGCACCAGCTTCTCAAGCATTGCGCCATTTCCCTCTTCAACGACCTCCCTCACGCCATCCATATTTTTCGCCCATCGCGGCGCCGTACCAAGATCTAATCCCTCAAATGCCGTTTTCTAAAACACATTCTTTGCTTCCTCAAATGGGTTTCACAAAGTTGATGCTCTTTTTTATTCTTTTGCTCTCAAAGCTTATGCTAGTGCATTGACTTGTTCTAAAGCCAAGCAGTTACATTCATAGGTTTTGTGATTTGGGTTTGATGTTTATTCTTCTGTAGACCATGTTGCTTGATGACTATGGGAAATTTAGAGATCTTGATCTTGCACGGAAGGTGTTCGTTGAAATGTCGCTACCAGATATCACCTTGTGGAATGCTTTGGTGTGCGTAAGTTTTCTTTCCCATGGTATATTTGCTTAAAATGATGGAGGTTTAGGGAAAAAGCTATCAAGTTATCATTGAATTGTTGAGTTGCTTGTTGAACTTTCTACACCATAGATGAGAACTTATTATTAAATAAGTAATTAATATTGTTTTATGTTGGCAAGACATAATGAGGCATTTAGGACGCTCGAATAGCTATACACTCTCTTGTTACATTTAGGAAACTCAATCTTGAGGATGCTAAATAGTTATTGTGTATGCAATATTTCTTTTTTTTTTTAAGCTCTGGATTGATTAAGTACTAGGTTGGGCTAAACTAGGGTCCTAGTTATGCATGTAGGAATTGGTATAAGTCCCTGCTTGTTCTAAGTTATATTTTTTTGTTGTATTTTTTTTTTATATTCAATAAAGAAGGAAGAATGAAATTTCACAAGAACAAAGTGTTACAAAAATATTCTTTTGGTTTGTGAGGTGTTTCGTGAAACATTAATTTACTGAACATGTCTCGGTTTTTGTGGTGACTTTGTGGTCTCTATGGTATATTTAGTAATGTATTTGTTGCATATTGAAAGTGGAAACGTATAATGATTATAGGTTAGTTGCCTCATAGAGTTGATTGTTCACAATCTTTATTGCCATAAGGAAGTATTTCTTAAAGAGCTAGTGAGCTAATGAAGTTCAATATGTATTGATTCTATAATTTCATTGATGTTTTTCTTCGTAGAACAAAAGACAAGCGTTTTTCTCGAACGCCAATCGAGGATTCTTACTCGCTTAAGTATGTTTTTACCATTCATTTATTCAAGAGGGACTTGAGGTACTCTTCTTTTTTTCTCTCTGTTTTTGTTTCAAATCAAGTTTCTGAACATTAATGGAGGCCTAGAAATCGGTATGTATTGTTTTATGCAATCTTGTCTCCCCTCTCCTTCTAATTCTCTGGTAGGCTTCCAATTTCTAATCACGTCTTTTGATTGTGAATCCTAAAATTGATTTTCTTTTTTTCATCTCTCTAACAATGATTTTTTTTTCTTCATCTCTTTCATTTTAGATAGATCCAAGTTTTATGGTTTGTTTGGTTTATTTCTTTATAGACTGAACTCTGGTTGGTTTTTGAGCTCTTTTTAACAAAACCTCCATTGCCAAAGGTTCTAGGTTGCTTTAATTCAGGGGTTAATCGTACATTTTTTTGTCTAATTTGTTTTGCTAAAAAGTTGAAGTTAATTCAGGCTTAGGTTGGAAATAATGTAGAACATTTTTTTTGAAACTTTTTTATAAATGTATGTTGGTGCCTCGAGTATGTAGTCAAGTGAATCTTTGGCCCTCTTACCATTATTTGGGTATATTACTTTTGCCTTGTGCATTATCTTTTTGAATCAGGCCTTTTACTTGAAGAATTTTCTGCTTGCGATTGATGTGTAATTTTTGTGGATTCTGTTTTGTACATTAGAGAACTCGTTTGTTGAGCCTATGATATCGACGTGCATTCTCTGCTAGAATTTTTGTTGTGGATAGAATTTATTTTTGTGTTTTAATAGTAGTTTTGTTTTTGGTGTTTTGTTGTATTGTTTTGTTGTAGAGCTTGGGAACACTTAATTAAACCATGTGCTTAATTTGTTAGTGATGTTTGATGTTCCCTACTATTTATTCTCTGTTTTGCATAATAAACTATTTCAAGCATATTGCCACAACTTTACAAGTATGCGCTGACGTTGTAAATCAAGAATTTCTAAAAACTCTTGAAAAGGTAAGTCTAAGAAAAAAAAAATATGAAAAAGGAAAATTATATGCTTCTAACTGGAGTATCACTATTCACTTTTAGGTCATATTTGTGGGTTAAGTGTGCATTCCTCTAAAACTTGTATTTCTAATTTAGGTTTGAACTTCATATTCATTTCAATTTTGACAGTGATTATAAAGCTGGAGATACTCTTATATTGATTGATTGAAAGGTATGAGTATTTCTTTTTGTATGCATTCTTTGTCATATTTTCATTTTATGTTCAATAGTTGCTCAAACTTCTATTTTTTAGGACAATATCTTTATCATATCTAATTTCAAATCTAAATATCTAGTGGTCTTTGCTAGACTTGGTGTTTCTTTTCTCATATCATTTTCCCTTTAGCAATGACTGATATACTCCTTATTTCACGAGTTATCACATTGATCTCAAGTTTGGTTATCCTTCTTTTCTTAGCAACTTGTGGTGAAATTTTCTTTGCCGATGTTGGACAACAAGTATGAATATTAATAGTAGTCATTTGGATTAAAGCTTTAAGCATTTTTTAGATTGTGTTTTGAGCATGTTGTTCAAGATGTATTTATGTTTACATTGAAATAGGGATATGTTGGAAGGTATTGTTAGAGTTGTTTGAGTGGTCTAGGAACTTATTCCATCTAAAACATGCTAATTTAAGTTTTATTATTTATAAAACTATTCAATCAAAATATGAGATATCCTTTTTTCTTTTGGTGAAAAAAGAACACCATGCTAGAATGTTATATTATTCTTTTGGATTTTAGTAGCCCAACAAGCCTTGTTGCTGCTTCAATCTTGAAGTTTATTTAGGTTTTTAAAGAAACTCATTTTATTGCAGCTTCAATTTTGAAGCATGTTGAAATTGGGATAGGAGAAATTTGAAGTGCATAATTTGGAATCTCTTGAAAATTTAGGGGGTTTGAATTAGGTTGTGAATGTGGAAAATTCATGAAAATTAGTACAACCCTTATGGTAAACAAGGCCGCAAAGATTTTGACTTGTCATGAATACAGAAAAAATCTCAAACTCAGCAAATTTGCCTAAATTTCAATGTCATCCTCTAGAGTTTTGATATTGTTTTTCATCCCTAAACTTTATGATGGAAAAACTTAGATTCTTTTTCATGCTTTAAAGTATCATTTCTTGTTTTACGGTTCTTCTAGTTGTTTTTGTTTATAATCCTTGTTGCAAAAGGTTATTATTTGAGCCTTAATTAATGTTAACAGATTGATACAAGAGACTCATATACACAAGATGAATTTGATCAGTGTCTTGCGTGGAATAGGTTGGATGTCTAGTACCCTACATATGAGCAAGATAAAGTGCACGTGGAATGTTGTATTTTGTTCGTTGCTAAATATATCTAGGAAGACTATAAATTTTTAAAAGTATTTCATATTCTTTTTTTGTGTATACAATTAGTTTTGATAATAGTTGGGCTATTTTTTGGAATGAGTGATTTTGTGTATATTTAGGAAGGCAACTTTGAAAGCGAATCTTGTTCCATACTTTCTTTGTAATTTTGGATTATGTAAAATATTAATACTAAAAATATATATTAAGTTTATGCTAATTATGTTGAATGTTTTGTAATTTATAATCAGAATTCTATCAAGCAATATATCATTTTACAGGATGAACAGGAAATTTAGATAAATTCGACCAATTTTTTTTAAAAAAAAGATATATTCCTTGACGTTTAATACACGTCAACAATAATGATCAAGTTGACGTTAGATAAGCGTCAATCGTATTTTACAATGACGTTTTTGGTTAAATTTGTTGACGTTTCTAAAATGTCAACAAATAATTTCGTTGATGTTTAAATAACGTCAATCCATGTACATTTCTTGACAATTTGACTATGTCAATTATATCATTGGATGACGCTTTAGAAGCGTCAACTATAGTGACTTTAGTTGACAGTCGATTCGTTGACGTTTTCAAAAGCGTCAACTATACTACATAGTTGATGTTCTGTGCGCGTCAACTAACCCGTTTTTTGTAGTAGTGATTGTCATACTTAGCAATTAATTTATTATATATTTTATTAACAATCAAATATGGTAGGTTAGGGAGTTGTCTAGTAAAAATTGTTAGAGTTATACTTACATGTACATCTATGAATATCTTTTTTTAAAAATGGCCCCCCAAACTTTGCAACATGGATCCATCCCTACTGAAGACCTTGGACCAGACTTTGCTTAACCCTCGAAGGGTCTAGGTCGGGCAAAGTCCAACCGATCTTGGATCTTGGGATCGGGTACAATCCTACTCAAATGAAACCAATGCTAAAGTCAAAATACTAACATAGTATTTTAACGAAAAACTTCTATTAACATTGTTTATTTTACGTTGGACGATAAAAAATAAGAATTTAAGTTTTTTGAGGGATCACAATACCCACACATGGGTTTGTCCGTCTCCCCCATTTTAAGTCATACTTCCTAATCACAACAAGAGGTATTCCTTTACCCATAAATTGGGAAAATCTTAAGCACCTGCCAATTTGACTGGTGTGTATCTTATTCAGATTAGGTTGAATTGAACGAACTAAAAAATTGATCAACCAAAAAATTCAATTCAATAAAATTTTTTAAAAAAATCATAAGTCAACTCAATTTGAATAGAATTATGACCCAACCTAATTCTTACAATTTAGGTCGAATAGTCCAAATTATTTGGATTGTCGTTTGTTTTTGTACTCTCTCATTTTTGTAAAGCATTATCATATCATATGAGATGTGTAAAAATAATATATATAAATAAATGGAGAGACTAACAAATATGAGATAGTGACATTGCATTTCTTTTTAATGTTATTGTCGCATTCATAATCATTTCCTATGAAATGTATCGGTATTTTTAATCATATATAGTTATTTTAGTTAAATATTTTTTTTCGAGAAAATTTTAGTTAAATATTTTAATCATTGTAGAATTTAGGTTAGGTAATTTGACATAAAGTTTGGGTGATTGTAAAATGTGCTATGATATATAAAGTACGACTATGGTTTGGATGAAAGTTATAGAATAAGCACCACATCTTTATATTAATACCCATTTTGAGGTTCTTTGTTATCTCTCTTTGACATTTTGATGGTAGATGTAGAGAATTAGTTTTCGAATCACTTTAATTCGGCATGCTTGTTCTTCTCGATTCCTTCTTTATGTTTAATTTTGTCATCATTGTGTTTTTATTTAGTTATTTATTTGCATAAAAAATTTTGAGGTTTGGATTCAATTAAAACCATCATTTGGGAGGGTAAACATAGGTTGGATTCAGTGGAGAGAAGTTTTCAATCCAATCCATTTTTTCGAGTTGGCCACTTTTCCAATCCAATCCAATCTAATTAAAGAAACAAGCCAACCAAACCCTATATTTTTGGGTTGGATTGGGTTGGGCTATTGAATTCATTAATACATTACAAATATAAATATCTTTTATCAGATGAGTCATACACTATATATAAGCAAAATACAATCTTCAATCATTATCTTTTAAGGTAATGAGATTAATATAAATATTAACTATGCAAAATATTCAAATAAAAAATTATTCACCATTAATCCTACAATGATGGTTTATATAGAAAATCTCAACTGTTGAACATAAAACAAATAGATAATTAACATAACAAAACTAGTTGACATAATTCGGCTTCTATAAAACAAATAGATAATTAAACTAACAAAAATAAATGACATGATTCGACTATATATTTTTAACATGATATATAAATTATAAAGATTAAAAAAAACATAAGAAAATATTGAAAAATAAAAATTCTAAAAACAATAATTAAATAAAATAAATATACGCATATATAATTATGTTATACGTAAAAAAAAAAATAAAAAAAAAAAATAAAAACTTGATAATCAATTCGGGTTGATCGGGTTGGGTTGAGTTCATTTTAGGTAAACCTTTAACCGAATCAAGCCCATGAAAATTTCATGACTTTGAGCACTACTCAACCCAAAAATGTATTTAACCCAACTTAATTAGTCAAATTGAGATGAGTTGGTTCGGATTATTTGGGTTGTTTGAATACCCCAATTTCGTATTATAGCAAATCCTTTTGGATAAAGGAGCATTTATCAACGGCCATTTTGGTCAATCTAGATAAGGTTTGATTCATTGTAGAATCGAATTTTCTTCTTTTTAACTTTAGTGAAGTCACTTACTTCAATAACCTATGTACTTCAAAGAATTACTCCAAAAATGCATTAAAAGGTCTACCCTAGGTCTACCCTAATGGAGAAAATAAATTTTAGTTGGGTTCATGATGTTAGTTTGACCTTTTTTAGAATCTTCATATTTCAACTTTGTAGGTCAACTTCGAAGACTTGATTTGAGGCTTGTGCCTTTTTTGGGAGTCGTCCCTTTGACTTTTTCTCATTTACAAGATGTTTAGAGCAAAAAGGTCAAATTGGGAAGATAGAAAAAAATTATGATTCTTTTATATTTCGATCCGTCAGAATCATTCTTTCCACAATATCATTTTCTCAAAATATATATATATATATATATAATCATATGGTTTTCTATTGTTCTTAACTAATTTTATCATGAGAACACATTTTATTCTCTTGTAACTATTATTGTTCTCTTTCATATAAATACTTTTCACTCACATTCTTACTTCTTAATTTATTTTCTCTATAATTATTTTCTTCAGCTTCAAACAAAAGTAATTACTCTTTAATAGGTTAGATTGTTGTGTTTGTTATGTTTAATTGATGTTTCTTTGTTTTATAAATATTTAAAGAAGATTCCATAGAGGAATCCCATGGCATTGAAGTAAATTTTTTAACGTGATAAAAGTTCAGAGTCAGAACTGTCAATTTTATGTTTCTCCTCTGTGCTGTACAGCTCCGCTTCTGACAAATAAACCATATTTCTCTTTCACAGTAATTCAATTTCAAATTAACGCCAAAAAGATGTATCAATTTGTTGCTTGTCTTTTTCATTGTCCACTTTTCCTCCGAGGGTTTTTTTTTTACATATTTAGGTAAGAGTTAGTATTAGGAGTTATCAACTCCTCTCCGAAAACCTACGTTCAAACGAATTTTTATTAATTTCTCCTCATTTTTACTTTTAAAAATAACTCTCATTTCTAACCATTCATTTTTAATCATTTATTTATAACTACTCAATCATTTCTAACCACTTATTTTTAATAATTTCTTTCAAATCAATCAAAATAACTCATTTTTAACCATTCATTTTTAATCATTTCTTTTTTAATTACTAAAAATAACTACTCATTTTTAACTCTACATCCAAACAAGACTTTGACTCTAACTTCTCTACACAAAAATTATATCCAAATGAGTTTTTGACACAATTTTCAATTTTTAACTCTTTAATATAATTTCTTAACAAAAAAACTATCCAAATATGTCAAACAAACAACCCCAAACGTTATGAATAACTCTTTATTATTATTATTATTATTATTACTCTTTTGACGTGATGAAGATATTTTCAACGGTGAAAGTTATGACATACGTGTTATCACCAATCAATTTGAAAATAGAACCTTATATAATCTATTATCTCATTTAAATCTATTAAATTATAAAATGAATATCAACCCAATCCGAAAAACGGAAGTTGTGATTCACTCTATTAAATCATTTTGAAAATGGCATATTAAAGATATTACCATTAAAAAAATGAAAAGACTTCTAGTCGGATCGAAAAAGATTGGTGTAGTATTGGTTTTGTTGTTTTGTTATAATTCAGTTCAACATCACATCATGAGTTTGATCTTGATAATTTAAATTTAATCCTTATTAGTGGGGTATGACTAAGGAGCTAAGCCCTTGTTAGTTGGGTATGTGACATCATTTGATGCCACAAATTTTTATTTAAATAGTGCTATTTTTTTAAAAAAGAAAAATATTGTAGCACAAAATGATTTCATATACAGCTTGCCTCCTTAGTCATAAGGAAGCAAGTTTTTCTCCTTATTTATTAAAGAGCAATCCTACTTCTTCATTACCCTTTCTTAAATTGTACTAAAAAAATTAAATAAACCCATGTTATCTATTATTTTGCCATTCATTTTAAATGAATGATTTAAGGTCATATTTCATATTAGTTTTAAAATCATTATGATAATTGACTAAATTTTTTTTTTAATATCATAAGAATTCATTTTGAATAAATAAAACAGATTTTTAAACATGACATTTGTTAAGAATTATATGAACATAATTCTCAAACCCAATGATAGAAACATAATTCCTAGGCCAAGACGAGAGCTAGCGATATCTATGTACGTCTAATAATTCAAAGGTCAAAGATTAGCTAATTATTTTTCCCTTGTGAACTTAGTTGTTTATTAGTAAGTTAGGCCAGTTCCAAAACACAATGAGAATATGTAGATAATTATCCTCACTACACTGCATTAAGAAGTGATTAATACAACATCAAAGTTTTTTTTTGTTTTTTCCTTTTATTTCTTACTCCATAAAAGTCACAATCATTGAAAAGGAGATCCAACGGTTGATGACGAGCGCATACAATCACAGCCCTGGAACAAAAGTCACGCCTGTGGGGCCCAGCCATTCAACTCCTTGTATAAGCGAGTCAACCGTAAATTTTTGGGCTTCTTCTGGGCTCGTAATGACATGGAAACCGGCCCATTTAACTCGCTTGCTAACATCAGAGCCCGGCCCATTATTAGAATACTCACCGTAATAAAGAGTCTTCAAAGCAAAGTCCCCACTCCACTCGGCCCAGCCCAATGGGCTTACAAGATCCCCAATTGTGGACTGCATAACTACGGTCCTCGAAAATTCCTTCCAAGGCCGGCCCAAATACGTCTTAATGGACTTCTTAACGGGCTCGAGGTCTGAACTCGCAACAATTCGGCATCTGTGGATTGAAGTTCCAGTGTTTTGGTTCGGGTCGATTCGGCCTTGAGCCGTGACCATGTTGGCCTGGTTGCTCATCGGTTTTCGGGGTTCGATTTTGCAGTTCTGTAACACGACCGCGGCATTACCGAATATGAAGTCGACCGTGCCCGTGATGGTCGAGTCTCGGTAGAATTGGCGGTTGGAATGCGTGTAGAGAGTGTCTTGGTAAGCGTCGATTCGACAACGGTTTATCACGGATTGGTCCGCTCCGACCCGGAGTGCCACAGCTTGGTGCTTTTCTGGCCCGGCTGTGTTTCTAAACCAGATGTCTTGTGCTATAAACCCATCTCCCACAGCGGCTGGATTGTCAAACCAAACATCATGAATATCATTTTACAAGGGAGAAATAGGAGTGTTATAAACAATGTTAAAACATCATTTTTGGTCATGAACTTTCATATTTTTTCTTTTTTCTTTTTCTAATTTTTAATAGTCGACTATAGTCCTTGATCTTTCAAGTTTACTCAAGATACTTTGAAAAATCTAATTTTGCTCTTTAAATTTTTAATTTTGGTTCAATTTCGATATTTGAACTTAAAAAAAAAAGAAAAGAAAACTGGTCTTATAAATTGTTTTATTTATTTATTTTTCTTACAAAAATTAACATCTTTTTCGGTAAATTTTAAAAATATGTTAACATATTAATATTATTGAACTTATTTCAAATAATATTAATTATTTTATTATTATTATTATTATTATAACAATTTATTTAATCTTTTTTAAGTATAAAGATTGAAATTGTGTAAATATAATAAAACAAATTAAAATGAAACTTTTAAAAGTTAGTTATAAATTAAAATGGAATAATTCCAAATTTCAATGATTAAAATAAGAGTAATACTTATCAATTTATGACATTGAACATACTTACCAATATATATGAGAATAATGTTGTACTAAATTGACATATATCATGAGTCAAATCATCCTTTGATATATATTTTTTAATGCAATATATATATATATATATTTGTGTGTGTAGTAAGTATGTTCAAGGTATTTTCTTTCTAAAAAAAAGCATGTTCAAGGTACTTACTCATAAGTTGTAAGTATTACTCTTCAAATAAAACTTCACTCTATAAACAACTCGGCAACCATCTAAGGATTAAAAAAATAGTGACATTTGAAAGAATCACTAGCGAATTGATTTGATTATTTAGTATTACTTCATTTTAATGAAAAATTAATATTTGACTATAATTTATTTGCGGTTGATTCTACCCCTTTATATGCAGTATTTGTGGTCTCTCAGTGAGACTAGAGATGTCCATTTTTCCCGTGGAGCCGAGTCTTTGCGAGGACTCGCCTCTAACGGGGCCAGGGAGAAAAAATTCTTTGTGGGAAAAACGACTGGAGACGGGGAATGCATTCTCCATTCCCATTTCCCCGATCCCCATCCTTTTTATAATTTTTTTTTATTAAAAACTATTTTATCTCATTTAATTACTTTACATTTTAGATAAAACAAAAAACAATTTGGTGAAATTATATATTCAAAGGAACATTTTTTTTTCTTGATAATTAACTATATAATTGAAATTTATAGATAATTTATAAGAAAAATTAATTATTTAATATTATAATTAAAAAAAATTGACTGAGAAAAATTCATCCCAAAAATCTCGTGAAAAAAATGGAATTTTGCGAGGACAGAGATGGAGAAGCCATTCCTCAACCCTACCCTCCCCCGTGAACATCTCAACTGGAGACAGCTCCATTAAAAAAAATACAAAAACAAAAAAACAGACACAACTATTATACTTCTAGAGATGTCCACGGGGCGGCGCGGGGCCGAGGAATGGCTTCCCCGTCCCCGTCCCCGCCACTTAATTTAATCCCCGTCCCTGGAAAAATTCCCGATTTTTTTTTGGGGATCGTGGCGGGGATTCCCCGGCGGGGCACCAGCGGGGATTTTTGCAAAAAAATTTTTTTTACATTTTTTATATATTTTTTTGGACAATACTTTTAAATAATTAGATTTTCATAGAAAATATTTATAAATTTCAACTATAATGTTAATTATTAAAGAAAAATACTTATATGCATGGATAATTTCATCAAAAAATATAATTTTATTTGAAATAAAAAAAGTAAAGTATAGAAAAAATATTAAAAAAAAAAAAAAGTAATTGGGGCGGGGATCAGAGAATTAGGTACGGGGGAATACATTCCCCGTCCCCGGCCCCAATTAACATATAGGGAATTTTTCCGTCCCTGGTCCCGTTCCCCACCTAACCGGCGATTCCCCGCCCCGTTAGGGGCATGTCCCCGCGAGGAAAACGGACATCTCTATATACTTCACTAAATTTTATCGTTAGGGTTTGGAAATTTACCAACAGTTGCAGATTTGAAAGTTGTGGAACCATCAACAACATTGAGACTACCGGTAATAACCGTAGAATCCATTCCATCGCCGATCATCATCACATTCTTCTTCTTCTTCCCCACTTCCACATTCTCTTCATAAATCCCCTTTTTCACATATATAATCACTCTTTTTTTACTTTTATCCGGCACCGCCGCCACCGCCTCCGCCACCGTCGAGAACCTCCCACTCCCATCCTTCGCCACCACAATATCCGCTTCAATTTCTCTCCCCACAACCTCCAAAAGTCTCCGATCACCGATCTTCAACCAATTCGGATACCCATTTCCCCTTTTTCCCATTTCCTCAATTTCCGTTCCCCAAATCGAAACCAACATTCCAAGTGAATTTCTCCCTCTTTCTATCAATTCTTCAAGCCCCAATTCCACAGCGGATTCGGGGATTGAAGAATCGATCTCATCCGAGCACGTGACGTGATTCGTCAGCACGCTGCTCAGCCATGTGTGTGCATTGTCGATTGAGCCGGTGGCTATGTTTTTCAGAGCGGAAACAGAGTCTGTGATTCGGTCTATTGAGATCTCCATGAGCTCGATGCAATCGGCCAACGCGGCCTTGCCGCGTTGGTCGTTGCTTCGATGGCGGAGATTGGTTGCGGTTTGGATGGTATTGATGAGTTTGGTTGTGGTGTTTTTGAGAAGTGATTGGAATAAATGAGGGGCAAATTTGGGGTTTGTTTGTGGATTGAAGGGGAATAATTCAGAGGTGGCCATTTGAATGCAGGATGATGGGTTGTAGGCTTTGTGGCAGATGGTGTGAAGGAAGGGGTAATGATGGTCATTTAGTGGTGGGTTTGGTTTGATGAATTTGTTGGTGATGAAAATGGCAGAGCAGAACAAGATTGCTGAAAAACAGAGGATTTTTGGGAGGGTTTTGGAGGGGGGAGATTTTGGGGGTTGAAGAAGGGGCTGATTAGTGGCCATGATTGTGAATAATTTTAGTGGTGTTGTTGTAAGTGAAACTTGGGTTACTAGAGATTTAAATAAGGATAGCGGAGAATAAAGTTGCACTATAAACTTTATTGATGCTCATGTTTTTTTTTTAGTATAAACGAGAGAAAGGATTAACAAATCTTATATAAAGGATATAACTGCTCTTAAATAACATAAGATCTAAACATCAAATAAGATAATTAATTGCACGAATGCCTCATTTCATTATTGGATTCTCTGAGAGATATCCCTTTACTGTGCATTTTAAAAAATAAAATTTACAGCTTAGGTTTATAGTGATTTTACTAACTAGGCTGGTTTAGATGGTTAAATAAAGCTATTTTACTATTTAAGGTATGTTTAGTAGTAGAAGAATTGAATCGCTAACCACAACAATAGATTAGCGGGCACCAATATACATAGATTAAAAGGTCATGAATTCGAAATAAAGTTATTTAAAGAATGTTATATAAAAATTATGTTTGGATTATAGTATTTGATGAGTGGCTATAGGAAGGTATTCTTAGATGAAGTTATTTTATTGGAGGAACTGAAGCTATATATATATAAAATTATTTTTATTAAGAGTTTTATTATTTGGAAGAAGAATTGAAATTTGGAATATGGGTTAGAGAGGTAAACAAACACGAAGTAGATCTTACTCCAAATTCCTTCTTCCAACTTTTGTTATTGATACACTAACAATATTTGAGATTATATAAAATTAAGAAATTAAAGACTTTATATTGTCCCCCAAATAATAATACTAAATATTTTAAAAAAATATATAGACATTTATCATTCAAATTTAAAAGTTTAAAGGCCAGACTTATAATACAAAGAAGGTTAAAATACCATTTTGGTCCCTCAACTTTGAGGTTTGTTCCACTTTGGTCCCTAGACTTTCAAATGTCTATTTTTAGTCCCTTTACTTTGTATTTTGTTCAATTTTAGTCCCTTGACTTTGCTATTTGTCCAATTTTGGTCCCTAGACTTTCAAATGTCCATTTTTAGTCCCTTGACTTTGTAGTTTGTTCAATTTTGGTCCCTTGACTTTGCTATTTGTCCAATTTTGGTCCCTCGACTTTCAAATGTCCAAATTTAGTCCCTAGACTATCAAAAAAGTTAAAAAATGGTCCTTTCGTCAAATAATTTTTTTTCTCACTCCTAAATTATTTTCTCTCTCTTCCATCTTTCATCATTTCTCTTCTAAAAGTTTTATCTCTCTTAAATCCACATCTCTAATCCTCTTCTCTTCTTTTTTCCTTTATTCCTCCTCAATCCATCTCATCAAATTATTTACACATGAGATAATTTTTCTAAATAATAATTTTTCTACTTTTATTTGTCACTTTTTGTTTTCTAAAATTCATAGTCTACCATGGAACAAAAAAGAAAAAATAAAGAAAATAAATAAGAAAAAAAGAAAGAAAAGAAGGGAAGAGAGGTGGATTGAAGAGAGGTAAAATTTCTAGAGAGAGAAATTATGAAAGATGAAAGAGAGAGAAAATAATTTAGGAGTGATAAAAAATTCATTTGACTAAAGGACAATTTTTGAACTTTTTTTATAGTCTAAGGACCAAATTTGAAAACATTTGAAAGTTGAGGGACCAAAATTGGACAAATAACAAAGGTGAGGGACCAAAATTGGACATTTGAAAGTTGAGGGACCAAAATTGGACAAACAACAAAGTTGAGGGACTAAAATTGGACATTTGAAAGTCAAGGGAGCAAAATGGAACAAACTCCAAAGTCGAGAGACCAGAATGGTATTTTAACCTACAAACAATCATACCCATGTAATAATCAGAGAAAAAAAAAATTACAGAGCTTGGTTGGGTGGTGACTTCCAGCTGAGATCGTGAATTTCATGATTAGATAGATTTTATTTATTTGTAAAAAATGGATTAGGTAGATTTCCTTTTATAAAGTTGTGTTGTGGTCCCGACACACTACTTTATGAATTATTATTACTATTTTGAAATATTTTCTTTATGCATTATTGTTAATGGAATTTTGTGACTGGCAGAAATGTTTTGGAGTCAAAAGAAATAGAAATAAAGAAAGTGTAATTATTCATAGAATTTGGACATAAATTTTGGAGTAGGACATGTGGACTTAAATTTCTCGTATTTTTTTTGGACAAATTAACAATCAGATTAAACACAATCATGTGGACACAACTTTATATATATAATATCATTTATATTATAAACTATTATGAGAAAGCAAAAGGCACCCATTATATCTCATGATGAAGGCTTCACAGATTTGTCTACTACTCGAGTGTAGAAAATGAAGTTTTCAATATTTAATTTTTAATTTTTAAATCTAGCGATATTTAAGATTGAAGATGGAATTAGTAACCTTTCATCTATAAACTCATACATTATATAAGTTGAGTTGGCAATTTAATTTTGATTTATTTTTATTTTCTCTAATTAATTTCTAAATTTTTTACAAGAAAAAAAAACCATGAAATTTTCAGTTTGGGCTTGTTTGTTTTTGTAGTTTTACAGAATTATTAGAAATGATGTTTTACTAACATTTTTCAAATAATCACACCTAAACAATTTATTACTACATCCTCTCTTTCAAAACTACTTAAAGTAACCTCTTGTTTTTAACCACTCAAATATAATCTCCCATGTATTCCCTCATCCAAGTATCCCCTACATAAAATTCAAATTTATAATTAATAAATCAATTAAAATTGAAAATTGAAAAAAAAAAAAAAACTAGCATATACAAAATTGAAAATTTTTAAAATCAATTATAGATTTTTTAACTCTAAAGACTTATTAAATATAAAAATCTAATATTCCTCAAAACGTTGAGAATAAATTTGTAATGAACTTAAATTACATTTGGGGAAATTAGCATAGATGCTTGTTAGTCATTATAGATGTATTTTCCATTTTCTCCTCTTAAATAGATTTCAAACGATTTTCTAGCTGCTTTAATTTTTTTTTTCAAACTTTTTTTTATTCTCTTAAGTGATTTTATTGTTGAGCATTTTCAAGTATTCTTTCCCAAATTTTCAAAGATCTAATGGTCCCTATGGCAGCCTTTTAAAAGTCATAAACTAGATGTAGGTCGTTGACCAACTACTCTAAATTTTCATCCATTCTCTTTTTACTATCTATTTTTAACTCTTCAATCTTTTTCTAGATTTAGTTAACCACAATATTTGCCTACTTGAATTTTACAACTATGGGCGTGGTAACTTTTATCATCTATTTTTAACTTTTCAATCTTTCTCTAGATTTAGTTAACTACAATATTTGCCAACTTGAGATTTACAATTATGATCGTGGAAAGAGATTCTATTTTCAGGTATTTTTGGCATGTTGAGAAATTTCAATGGCAAGCCTATTTGGGACTAGATATGTCCATTTTCTTCACGATGTTGGGCCCCATGAGGACGGTTGCTTATGGGTAGTGAATCGAGAGTGACGAAAAAAAAAATTACATACTTGAAAATTAATAAATATTTATGATTAAAAGTTAACTATTTAACCATTTATCCAAAAAAAAAAATCCATTGAGATTCGAAAAAGAAAATAAATAAGAAATAATTTTTCGTGGGCAATCTAACCCTGCAAATTCCTCTCGCCTCAATTACTGCAAACTTTAATGATAAATTTTTCAAAGACGGAGAATGAAAAGAGTGACCGGGATGAGGACCATAAAGTCATCTCCATTCTTGCCATGTAGACATCTGTCAAAATGTATTATTAAATATACTTGGATCAAAGACAATTTGTCGCCACCTAAACTCTAATTTAGGCAACTCACACCATATTCATGTTTTTGTATTAAACTCTCATAACGTTTAAATTAACTATCTGGCCAAAAAGAGTACACCTTCAGTAACATCTTAGTCGAAACTCATTAGTCACATCTATGAATAATTTCACATTAAATTTCTTTAACTTTTAAAACAAAAAAAAATGCTTTTTCTTAGGCTATTATTAAATTTTGGATGATAAAACTTTTATTGGCATAAAGGCTATTATTGTAGTTACAGAAATTTGAAATGAAGACTATCTCTCTTATTTATAACAATAATGAGAAATAACTGTTCTTTTAAAAAACACAAAAAATATTTAATAGGACAAATCATAGCCACACAAATTAAAATAGAGATCACCATGGTGACTACCAATAAAACCAAACTAAGATTAATACGTAAGTGTTTCAAAAAGAAAAAGAAAAAAGATTAATACGTGAGAATGTAACCAACGTTTCTTTTGGCTAGCATTAACTCAACGGCTAATGACTTTTTTTTAGTATATATTGGGAGAGGGAGACAAATACCGATTCTCGGACTCGAACTTGTGATGCTGGTGTTAAACTAGTTTACAACCAAACAATAACTCAACGGCTTATGACCTTTAGTGATAGGTTCAAATCATCATTTTCATTGTTTTTTTTTTTTTTTTTTTAAAAGGACCAAAGTCTGTTCTTCTAATAGAATTTCAGAATATGAACACAGATGAAATGATTAAATGCAAAACGAAGGTTAAAATGCAAATTCAATAAAATCAAAGTAATGGCAATTCAGTTTCATGTATGCCAGCAGAAGAAACCCACCAGGATGAGGGAGCCTTCTTTCATATGAACCTAAGTAGAAGCAAATGTGAACAAGCAAATCCAAAAAGAACAAGCAAATCACACATCTAAAATTCACTATCAATCAAACTGTGTATTTTCCCAAACGATTTATACACATCATATTTTTGGGGTAAAATCTAGTGAGTTAAAGTTGACTGCCCATGCCAACTTACACGCACCTCGACTATTATTACCAGACAAACTATCTGACCCTACAACATTTAGGTATCAAGAAAATTCTTGGAAATTAATTACTAAATAAATGATCATCATAGATTGAACCCTTCATCTCTTAGTTTCTCAAAACCCTCCTCTTGAGGACTATGACACTCTATGATTGTTATATAAAAAAATTAATTAACTAAATAAATAAATAAAAAATCATCAGTAAAACTAGTAAAAGGAACACACTGCTAATCATACAAATTCATTGTGTTAGGCAAAAGCTCAAGATCCAACACATGGTCCAGGTCCCACGTCTCTCAATTCACAATATCATTAAAAAAACTTGGGGTAATATACTATGAAAACTCATGAAACCATTATGGCTCATATCACACACTTCATCCCTTTTCAAGTGTAGCCTTTGACTCACATCAAGTAACCATGGTCATAATGTTACTACACTTCTAAAAAGCCTTCTTGAAAAATGTAAGACCTGTTTGGTAACGATCTTGTTTCTTGTTTCTTATTTCTTAATTCTTGTTTCTTGATTTGTTTGATAACTGTTTCTGTTTCTTAAAAAAATTAAGAAACAAAAACAAATATGTTTGATAACCGTTTCTTATTTCTATTTTTTTTCTTACAAAAGTGTGTGTATATATATATATATATATTTATTTAAAATCATTAATAAAAAAATTGTATTTTCTAACCTTAATCATTGTTTTTATATAAAAACTTGTTTAAGAAATAAAAAATTCATAATAATAACAATTTTGTAATGAATAAGTCTATTATAATTTTGATTTTAAAAAAGAATAAAAAATAGAATACGTATATTATAAAAAGTTTAAAATAAAATTATAAATAAATAAATTGAAATAAGATATAAACACACCTACTAAATATTTTTAAATTCTATATGTATATATATATAGTAAAATTAAGAAATATAGTAAACAAAAATTTATATAAAATAATATTTGTATACAAATTAAATTAAGATAATTCATAAATATAAAATTGAAAATTTGATGTAGATAACAACTTTTATTATTCTTATTTTATTATAACTTGATACAAGTCTATTAATCCAAAGTTTCATTTAAAACCTATTAATTTCACTTGATTCAAATCTAGCAATTTTTTTTAATTCAAAAAAAAAATCAGGTAATTTTATAACTATCAAATTTAACTTGATTGATTTGACTTTTTTATATTTGATTTTCCTTAAGCTTTTGGTATACAATTAATTTCTTTTTTTCTTTTTTTTATTCACGAAAAGTTTTCTATAAAATTAGTATATATTTAAATTAATAATAGAGAAATATAAATATTATTTTTTATATAAATTAAACTGAAAATTAATATATATTAATATTATAAAATAAATTGAAATAAAAAAATAAATAGTTTATGTTTATATACATATATAATTCATAAAAAATTGAAATAATATAAGAATATTAGTATTGTGTTTTTAGGAATTAAAATAATATATGAATATATATTGAGTGGAAATTAAAAAGTAAAAGTTGATCTTTAAAAATTTAAATTGAAAGAAAAATGAAAAGTTTATTTTAATAAATTAAAATTGAAAAAATGTTTGAAAAGGGAAAAAAAATGATTTACTCAAGGATTGAACTTGAGATGTCCAAGTGAATAAAAATATTCTAGTACCTACTTGCCAATAGGCCAAAGTCTTACTGTGTAAATAAAGTGGACCATTTTAAATAAAAAGACAAAATACAGTAAAGGAAACAAACACAAAAAATCAGAAACGAAACAAGAGAAACTCCTTTTGGAAGTTTCTCATTTTTAAGCCTAAAACTATAAACGTTTCTTTTTTATTTTGGGAACAAGAAACATGAACGACTACCAAACAAGTCTGTTTCTAAAAAAAAAAGAAACAGAAACGAAAAACAGGAAATGGGAACGTTACCAAACGGACCCGTAATTACTCCATACCACTCAACAAGAAGAAACTCTTTTTCTAGGTTCCTATTTACTCTCAATTCTACTGCTATTGGCCTCATAAGTACAGACATTGCGATAGAGTAATCAAAGTAACTTAAGAATCGTAAGGACAAGATGAATTACAAACATCCCCTCTTAAAAGAACCCTCCGGCCTCCTCAAGTGATCCAAGAATGTTCCTCATGTGTTCACATACTCCAAAGGTCAACTATCTAGTCATAATGCATTTGGTACCTGAAAACTTGATATTTAATATCCAAGGGTAGGTGGCCGTTTTGGTCAAAATCTATGACTTCAAAGATATTCTAGTTTATAGTTTGAGCATTTAGCCATTATCCCGACGGATGATTTCCGGTAATTGATGATTTTACGTGGTGGTTGAAAACTTGGGCTGTGAAGGTATGCTCCCCTGGAGGTACTGGATTCGAGACTCACCTGTGACATTACTCTTTTGATGTCTCCAGTACCTGGCCTAGGAACGGACATGGTTACCCACTTACCCTTCGTTTAAAAAAAAGTAACTGACGATTTCAAATTTAACACCATGAAACATAACAAATGGTAGATAAACAAGATAGTCTGAAGAATTTTATCAATATCTTGAGCCCAAAAGAAAGCGGTATAACATTAATGAGTTCACGGTCAAATAAGATGCAGTTCATACGAGACAGGATTCAAGAGTATCATCAAAAGAAGCAATCCAAGGAAGCCAACAACATATACATAATATACTAGATCAAATGAAGGTAAAGACAAACAAGATGCTAAGTATAATGAAGCCAATACTTCCAATACAAGTGATACAACGATCAGATGAGAAAGAGCAATGATATATATCCAAAAAAAAGAGCAAACAACTCAAAACATCAAATTAGTGAAAAATATGGCAGCTCAATTAGCTGAAATGCTGATATACGCAAGCAGAAGGACAAAACAACAATATAAATATCAAGATCTATATGCGCTTTCTTCTCATTTATGCCAACAGAAAAGAAAAAAGAAACCTACCAACTATACGAAGTTTAGAAATGTTAGTCAACTATAACAAGAGTTCGTAAATTTTTTAGAAGACAGCACAATTCTTTTCTCAGAGAGAAAAGCAAGGTAATGCATAGAGTAGCAAATTAATTTCCTACCGGTTTTCTTGACAACAAAATATTATAGTATCAAATGTATCCCGTGAGAATAGTAGAAGTGGCTGGCCCTAAACCCTACAATCTCATTGAAGTCAAAATATACTTCAACAAATATTTTTCAAGTAGAAATGAGTATCATTCATAAAGCAGCATCCAATAACGAAAGTCGTATGTTCTAAACAACAAAATTTAACTTCAAGAGCTACAAGTTTTTCCAAGAACGAAAAAAGATCAAATTTATCCCAACAGCAAAACCCCCTCTTGGTGAAATCAATTCCAACTCGATGGCCAATACCCATGAATTCCATAACCCGTCTTCCAGTTATCCAAATACACAACTTTCTTCACAGCCCAAAACGACACAAACAGGGCAACCAACATAACACCCCGCTGAGCATTCACATTCCTAACCTTAACAAGCACATGAGTCATAAACGCCAAAAGCAACCCAACAATGGTATACAAAAACCCCACAGCAAACCCCTCAGCCCCAAGCTGCATCCCCGAGCCCTGATAGAAGAACACCAACTTCGACGGATCGTTCCGATCCGCCATAAACATAGGCATTTTCCTAATAATATTATGCATAGTACCCGCAACACTAAAAAAGTAAACAAAAATAGCCCCAGTTAACCATACCTTGCGATCGTTAAGCAACGTCTCACCCGCAACGACCTTCCTCAAAGCAAAAGGAGCCAAACCCAACAGCAGAACGCCAAGAACAGTCAATTGATTCTTCGAAAACACCGGGGGGCGATGGATCGGGCCGACGGAGAAGTCGGTCTTCCCCTGGACGAACTCGGCCATGGATTCGGCCAGTCGGGAGAAATCGGATTGGTCCATTGGGTGGGAGTTTTTGGGGGTTTGGTTAGGGGAGATCAAGCGGACGTGGGGGAGGGCATTGACGCCGAAAAGGGCGAAGCTGGGTTGGGATTCTTTGAATTCGATGTCGCAGAAGAACAATTTGGATCTGGGAGGGGAAGAGGGATCTGGGTTGTTGGCGATGAAGGAGGCGGACATGAGGGCGAATTCATGGCGGAGTTCTTTGAGGTGGAGCTCGGTCTTGTCGTGGAGCAGGTAGGCGTCGAAGAAGATGACGAGGGTGTAGGGTCTGGGGGTTTTTGGGGTTGTGAGGAATTTGGAGACGGATTGGTCGTCGAAATGGATTACGCCGGAGGGGGATCTGGATTGGAGGGCGATAAGGTCGGAAACTTGGTCGGAGTTCGATGAAGATGGAGAGATTTGAGCGGTGGTGATGAGGAGGAGGAGAGTGAAGATGAGCGGATATGGGGATTTGAGAATCGCCATTTTCGCTCCAAGCGAGAGATCGAGTTTGTTGCAGAAGCGTAGACCAAGTCGGGAAAACCAACAAATCGAGATTTTTTAGGTCTTTTTATTTGTACTGTTTTCTGCCAATTATACGACGGCGTTTAGTTAGGACACCCGTTATGACTGAGTTTGTTTTATTAAAAAATTGGTTTCAAAAGGCTGTTTTTTTAGACTTAACTCTCGGCTCAATTATTGTTAGGGAACATGATATGGGATCCTACGACATTTGAAAATGACAAAGATTAAATTCAATACTTCTTAATTTTCAAGGTTCTTGTGTTGATAAAGCTAGTTCTTGTGTTGATAAAATTATTTAGACACGTTTACATATAACTAGATTAATATTATGAAACATATCACCTAACAATATAGCATTTGTTAAAAGAAGTAAGAAATTAAATATTAAGTGCTTATCAGTATTGAATTCTATCACTTATTCAAAATTTTACTTTTTGTGTTAAAGCGATAAACCTGCCTAAGTTTGAAGTTTCAATTAATGAAATTAGGTAGAGTTTACAGTAGAGAATTATGAATTAGGGTTTATACTTCCAAGTTTGTCAACAAAATCAAATTTGCTTTTGCTTCGATCATGAGTCTAAGTGGATTTTTTGTACAGAAGCTCGTTTCTTGTGATTATATAGATTAGAAATTAGAGTAGCGATATGATATATGTTGTTATCATTCTTAGCATATGAATGTCTAATTTATAGAATAACTTCAATAATATTATGTACCATGACCTAATTTTATAGAATAACTTCAATAATATGATGTACCATGACTTAATAATCAAGATATAACTTCACTATTTATAAATGCGGTTGAATTCAAGACATAAACAAATCACTATTTGATGCCTGTCCAATCCAATCACGTGATGTTATGTTTATATTTGTACCTATATGAATGGATGCTATGTTATACTTCATAAAGATTAACTTGGTATATGATATTTCATTAGCTTACACGATTGATCTTTAATGTAAAACTGGTAAGCTCATCACTACTCTAGCTCTTTCATTGAACTCCAAAGTTAACCTGTTGATTGAATTACTCATTGAACATTCGTAAATTTGTTGTTTAGAAAAAGCTAAACAAATAATTTGGGCTGAATATAAAGAGTGACATTCAAAATTTGATGTAGAAAAGATACATATATACAAAGTAAATAATACGAAATTATGTAAAACAAGAGAAAATTAAATAAACTCGAAAGGGAAGGCACAAGAGGACATATGCACACAAACGCTAAGAACAGTTCTCAACAAATGGATTGATACATCAGATAAAACCCAGATTCATTCGGAATCTCATACAATTGAAACCAAGTTCATAAGAAAAAACAAGAAAACAATTTTATTTATTTAGCAGCCATAATAAGACCAATCAGCTGCAGTTGGAAATACTAAACCATAGAATTCAGAGAACACAACCAGAAGAGTAGACAAAGAAGCAGACCAAATTGACAAAGCAATAGGATTCAACAGCCATCTAAAAACCACCACGGAGACGCAGGACAAGGTGAAGAGTGGATTCCTTTTGAATGTTGTAATCAGCAAGAGTCCTTCCATCTTCCAGCTGCTTCCCTGCAAAGATCAACCTCTGCTGATCCGGAGGGATACCCTCCTTGTCCTGAATTTTCGCTTTCACATTATCAATCGTGTCCGAGCTCTCGACCTCCAATGTGATGGTCTTTCCAGTCAAGGTCTTCACAAAAATCTGCATCCCACCTCGGAGACGAAGCACCAAGTGCAAGGTTGATTCCTTTTGGATGTTATAGTCAGCCAGAGTCCTTCCGTCCTCCAATTGCTTTCCAGCAAAGATCAGCCTCTGCTGGTCTGGTGGGATTCCCTCCTTATCTTGGATCTTAGCCTTGACATTATCAATAGTGTCGGAACTCTCAACCTCAAGAGTGATGGTCTTCCCGGTCAATGTCTTGACAAATATCTGCATACCACCACGGAGACGCAACACAAGGTGGAGGGTTGATTCCTTCTGGATATTGTAATCGGCCAGAGTGCGACCATCCTCAAGCTGCTTACCAGCGAAGATGAGTCTTTGTTGGTCAGGGGGGATTCCCTCTTTGTCTTGAATCTTCGCCTTGACATTGTCAATGGTGTCTGAGGATTCAACCTCAAGGGTGATGGTTTTACCAGTCAAGGTCTTGACGAAGATTTGCATACCACCACGAAGTCGGAGCACCAGGTGGAGGGTTGATTCTTTCTGGATATTGTAGTCCGCCAACGTGCGACCATCCTCGAGTTGCTTCCCAGCAAAGATAAGACGTTGCTGGTCTGGGGGAATTCCTTCTTTGTCCTGGATCTTTGCTTTAACGTTGTCGATGGTATCAGAGGACTCAACCTCTAGAGTAATGGTCTTGCCAGTCAGTGTCTTAACGAAAATTTGCATACCCCCACGAAGACGAAGGACCAAGTGGAGGGTCGATTCCTTCTGGATGTTGTAGTCAGCCAAGGTACGGCCATCCTCGAGTTGCTTACCAGCGAAGATAAGACGTTGCTGGTCCGGGGGAATTCCCTCCTTGTCCTGGATCTTAGCTTTGACATTATCGATGGTATCAGACGACTCAACCTCAAGGGTAATAGTCTTTCCGGTCAGTGTCTTCACAAAAATTTGCATACCACCGCGAAGACGGAGAACCAGATGGAGGGTAGACTCCTTCTGGATGTTGTAGTCCGCCAAGGTGCGGCCATCCTCGAGTTGCTTTCCGGCGAAGATAAGCCGCTGTTGATCTGGGGGAATCCCCTCCTTATCCTGGATCTTAGCCTTAACGTTGTCGATCGTGTCAGACGACTCGACCTCAAGGGTGATGGTCTTGCCGGTTAGGGTTTTAACGAAGATTTGCATCTGCCAGAGAAGAACACAAGAAATTTAAAACCCTAGGATTAGAAAATCCCTAGCGTAAATCCAAAACCAAGAATTTCTTGCCCTAGAATTCAAACAAAAACCCTACTATAGATCCAAAACCAAAGATCATTCTGGAATCATAAAACTTTGCCCGATCGAACAAATAAACATACAGGAATCATTCAGATGCTGAAAATTGCGTCAAGATTCAGACCAACAAAATAATAATAAGAAACAAAGCGATTCAAAACAAACAAAACAAAAACACGCATCTCGAAAAGGAATAACAAGTAAAGAAACAAGAAAGATGAACTAAACTAGAAGAAATTAAAAACGTAAGATCAGAGAAAACGCTACTAACCTTGAGAGAAAGGGGATTTGGTTCGAAGAACAATCGTAAAATACAGAATGAAGAAAAATGGAGAATGGGAGCTGTATTTATAGCTGAGACCAAGGGCAATATCGTCAGTTCGTGAAAAGATAATTTGATGGAGGTCCACTGGATGAATGACACGTGTAAAATAGAAAGCTACGAAAATAAGATGGAAATAGGGGTGGAGGTGAACGTTTCTTTAAAGGAAGCGATAAGAACGATGGCTAAAGGGCAAAAAACCGCCTCAATATGTACAATAATGCATTTCGAATATTTAGTTTTTTTTTGTTAGGAATCGCCTAAATTGAAGAAGTATTTATAATAGAAGATAAAAAAATAAAAAATTAATTCAGCAATCAGTTATATCGTACCTAAATTATCCAGTATAATTAATTTTTAAAAAATATATATGGTATAATTTATGCATTATATTAATACAATATTATGTGTTAATTATATCATGATATAATTAGTATATAATATTGTCAACAAGAGTAGAATTCTACCAGCATCTTGTATAATTTAGTAACCACTCTGAAGTTACAGGTTCGAATCCTCATTCCCTCAATATGTTGTATCAAAAAATTAGTACATAATATTGTATTAATAACATATAATATTATTCTCAAAACATCACTAGAGAAATTAGTACATAATATTGTATTAATAACATGTAATATTATTCTCAAAACATCACTAGAGAATGATAGATTCTATCAAAGTCTTCGATAAAAAAGGTATATAGAGATTTTTTAAACTAATTATTTTTAAAAAGTTGATATAATTGTAAATTGAGGTAAAAAAATTGCTATACAACACAAATTCCCTATCAATTATACTTTATTTTATATTTGACTATGAATACAAATATTTTCAAAATTTGTGAAGATAAATTGGACTATCCATCCTAATTATTATTTTTTTCACGAGTGGGCCACTTGAATTTGCAAATGTTAAATTAAAAATTAGTATTTTATAACAAATAAAATTTTAGTTTTATAAATTTCAAATTTTTTTTAGCTTAAATTGGGTGTGAACCTACTTTGGCCGAGAAATAGTATTAGTATTGCTCCAAAATAAGAGTGTATATATTTTCAAGATCAAATTCGTAATTGCTTTATATTATAATTTAAATTTTATGATTATAAAGAGTGAAAACATTATTTGACTTCTCAAAAAAAAACATTATTTGAAAATTTTATCACTCAATATATGAATTGACCTACACAAATTATAATTTTTAAAATAATTGTTTTTGATAAAATAGATTAAATACTATAATTGTTTGAATTACATAAACTATATGATTGGACCAATTGAAGAGATATTTAGATATTTTATTGATAGCCAGCTTATATGGGAATATAGAATAAAATATTTGTGTTTATAAATTTTGTAATTAAACTTTTAAAATTCAAATGTATAGTATTTTATTGTATCATAGCTTTTAATTTAACATTGTGAAAATTGTAAACTATTCAAATAAAATAACAAAATGTAAAAATTGATAAGGTCAATGCAAAAGCATAATTGACAACGCCCTTTCCTTGTTTCTAAACGCGTCACTCACGCCACATTATCGTGGCTTGCGACTCTTTTTCTTAGATAAAAATCATAAAATTTTAATAACTTTTATTTTAACAAAATTATTAATATTATTATTTTTAGTATATATCGAAAGAGGAGAACAAATAATGATTCGTGGAGTTTGAATCTATAATATTGATGTTGAATTAGTTTACAATCAAACAAGGTAATTATTACATCACCAATTGATTTATTTTGACAAAATTATTAATTTGCTAAAAATATATTTTATGTATTAAATCTTTTAATTGTGTTTGAATTATGGCCGACCTGTTAAAAAATGATATAAAAATAAAACAACAGGGCTTTTCTAATTATTTAATTTAATAAAATCAAGTGGTGATTACTTTTTGGCAGACTAAAGTTGATATCTTATCTGCTTGTAGACCACAGATTTGAATGTAATGAAAGTGGACCCATGCGTGAATAAAATTATAACAATTTGGGTTATTAAAGTATTATTATATTTTAGATAAGGTATTATTTAAATGATTATTATTAATATAGAAAAGTTAGGGATAACTAAACAACAATTTAGTTTATGGAAGAACAAAGGTTTGGGTTGAGTTGGTTTGATTTGGTTGGTTAACTACTTTTTCATATTTCTTATTTCATCTAAAAAATGATGTTATTTATAAAAAAAAGAAGTTGAGCTAGATCTAATTTGATAATCATTTGATTTCCTGGTTTGGTTTTTTAAATTTAAACATAATCTATTTATGTTTCATATGATGTATACATTTCTTTTGAGTAAGTATGTGAATCCTAACAAAATTTCAAATCACAATAACAAATTTTTATGAATTTTTTTTCCAAAATTTAGTTTGGTTTCTACAAATATAAATAAGATAGACAATATTCACGTAGAAGAAAATATATATTATGGTAGTTTTTAAAGTTTAAATTTCAAAAATTAAAAATTAAAAACAAAATAGTTATTGGTGATTTTCATTTTTTATTTTTTCAACTTAATTGAGTTTACCCGAAAATTCCTAGCTAAAAGTGATTTGGTTTGAAATTGTTTGATTTTTCTATTATGCATTTTTCGAGTTATTATATAATAGCAATGATCTCCATGGGTTAGAGTGAATTTATTACATTTGAATATGTAAATTTGTTATTATTTCATTGTGCATGATTCTATTAGAATATTGTTGAAATACGCTTTAAATGCATTAATATCTTACGATTTGTATTCTGCATGTGCTAGTACATCCGCATTCTGTTTATTGCATACACATTCTGTTACATATTATGTAATAGGATTTAGTGAATATATATATAAATTCGAATTAAACCCTACGCGTAATACATGATATTTATTATATACTCTGTGTGGACTAGTTAAACACATAATTATGTGTGTTATTTCGTTTCTTTATTATTTGATGTATTGGGTTTGAACATAATTAAATTCACTGCCCTATAAATTTACAAAGCATTTTTTAACTTCTGGAAGACCAAATAATGTTTCGTACAACAAATAGCCTTCTCTAGTTTTGAAGATTACCATTTCTTTATTCTCCCTTTCCTTTTGTGTAAGAAACAACCATCTTCCACACATTCAATATATTCTTTTTCTTTTGAAAATTGAGAATCAAAACTTTCGGAATAAGATCTTAATTTAATTTCCTCTATTGTATACAAACCTTACAATTAATTTTAATCATAGATTTCGAACCTAAAACCTTTAAATGATCATAGTTTCAAGAACTTTAACCTCACGACAGGTATCTTCATAATAATATTATATTGACCAACAACTTGTCACCTTCTAGGTTTTTCTTATAATTAATGCAGAAGCAAGAGTATTTTTTTTTTATTTAAAAAAAACAGAACAATAATTTGCACAGATTTAACTTACACATCCCAAAAAATATCACACAAACATCTGATACATGATACAATATTTAAATATGTCAAAAAAAAAAAACCATACAAAATTAATTGTTGGATAGATAATCAACAAATTGAATTCTAATTCCAACCCTCTATTATCACACTCTTTTTTTTAAATACAAATTGGGAGAAGGGAGACCAATAATTTGATAGTCAAATATCGATATTCAAATTCAAACTCGTGACCGTGAAGTTAAAATGAACTAACACCAGAACCAACGGGATATCTATTCACATGTCAGTGTCACTTTAATCATAACATTTAAAATTCAATCCCTATCAATTAAAACCATAGTATATAACACACAACAACCCATCTTGCTTAAACCAAAATGTTCTTTATTCTCAACAAAACCAAATCAATGTACATGGGAATCCATCTCCAGAAAAAACTAACACAAGAACAAAAAAAAATCTTCAAGAAATTTAATATTCTAAATTCTCATCACCAAAAAGATCAAACTAAGTATGTATTATTTACAAAAATTAAAAAAAAAATTAAAATACCAATGAATTTGGATCAAGATCCACCGGTAATATTGCCATTAAAGATCTCAATGGTATCTCCCTGAGCCACACCGTGCCACCGGAAGGACCGGTCTTCATCCATAACGTCCCGGTCATAAATGAAGAAAAATCCCTCCGCCGGTAAATTAAATTGCAATTTCTGCTGTTGTTTTTGCAATTCCTTTTTCAATTCCCCAACGTTATCCATCGCATTCACTTCCATCGGAATCTTCAACGTTCCACATTTCGGCATCACTATAATTTTCAACTTATTCTTCGCCGCCGTGGCGGCGGTGGCGGCGGCGGCGGTCGCGGTCACCGGGCGCAGCCGGACCTCAATGTCGGCGTTGTCGGAGATCTCGCAGTCGAGCAATGAACGGTGATCGTGAAGCTCAGCAGCAGAGCCGTTGGATTGGAGGAGGAGGAGTCTGTGGATGGGAGCGACGGCGTCGATTTCGAGGATCCGTTGCTTCAATCGACGGACGGAATCGTTTGGGTCGATTTCGATTGGGAATTGGGATTTGGTTGTTGGGATTTTGATGTTGAGGTTGATGAAAACAGGGGATTGTGATGATGATTGTTGCTGTTGATCGGATTGGGAATTGGAAATGAGTTGAATGCGGGAGTGTTGGAGGATTTCGGCGGATTCGACATTGGAATCGTCTTGGAGGATTTTACCCTTGAAGATTAGGGTTTGTTCTATGATTGGGATTTTGTGGTATTTTTCGATCTTTTCTTTGATTTCTAAGACTGTGTCGAAGAAACCCACTTCAATGGCGAATGGACCTCCTTTTGGGGGCTGAAAAATCACATCCATTTTGATTTTGAATTCAATTTTGATGAAGAACTGGTTTAGTGTGTGAGGGTATTTGGAAATTGGGGTTGGGGTTTTTAACTGTGAAGCCGTGAATCTTGTTGGGGCTCTCACTTTTTATTTAGAAAATCCTCATTTTTCTTTTCTTTTCATAGTAAACTTTTTTTTTCTTTCTTTTTTTAGTCTACATGGGTGAACTTAGGAGAATAAGTTTGATACCATTTAGATATGTCCACGGGGCGAGTGGGAACGTTATAGTGTCTCGTCTTCGCCATCATCCGATTGTAATTCACAACTAACTTCGTCATTTTTCGTGGGATTCGTGGTACGGAGTAGGGATTCATGAAGTATTGTTTTTTTTTTTTGTTAAATACTTTATTTTGTGAGTTGTTTCAATTAGGATCATATTTTTTGACCTTTTGGTTTAGGTTTAGGGATGGAAGATGTTTAAAATGGGTATCTAGAAACAATAATTGAATGGGCTTGAGGAACAAAAGAAGCCTGTGATTAAGAGATCTTCATACTTTTAATTGGACAAAAAATGTACATGATATATCACACTAAATTGAGTTGGTGATTGAATTTTGGTTGTTATTCTTTGGATTATAAGACCTGATCGAATAGTGGGAAATTCAACCATTTTGCCACTTGAATTTATGACACAAACTAGGTATAGAAGCATGATTGGGAGCTGGTGTTGTCAAAATCGAGTTCAAACCATCATCAGTTGTTGTTGGACTAAAATGCATGGGTTTGAGTTCCTCCACTTCCCAATTGTTGTATCTCCAAATAAAAAAAAAACCTTTGTTATAATAAAAAGAAGAAAATTAATCAATAAGAGTAAAGCTCTAAAACCACATCATACGTAATAGCCAAGAGATTGCATGTTTATAACCCAAAATCACAAGTATTTCTAAATCATAAATATTTCATTTAAATTCATAATATGTCAATTTAACAAAACCTCAACCTATTTCCACAGAGCTATGATAATTATTAAAGCACCAAATCTTCACATATCTCCATAATAATATGATACAGTTCAATTTAAACATAAATGTCCCTTATTTATATTTTCTCTTTTTAGACAATGTTGTCCAATTTGAGCATAAATAACCTTTACTTATTACATCTTTCTCTTTTTAATCTGTGAGACTTTGGCTGTACTTCCACCTAAAAAATACACAATATACTATTCGTCAAAAGATGTGTAAATTTGGCCAAGGTTCATAAAAAGATCTAAAAGTTTTTAAATTAAACTTTGATTACACTGACATTTTTTCATTTTTCTAGTGTGCAACTTGTGCCTTTATGCAAATTAAAAAGAAAAAAAAGAAAAAAAAGACTTACTTTAAAACGTACAAAAAAAGTCATATTATCAATTATGCCTTCTAATTAGTTAAAAAGTGCCCTAATAATTATCTATATAAAAAAAACCCTAATAAATATATAATGGAGTACGAGAGTATCATGCAGCCGAATGCCTGTCTAATTAACAACTCTTCCTCCTTCCAACTTTTCCACCCTCTTCCAATGGCAGAATGATGTGATTTTTTGTTTGACGCAAATTCGGGCCAGCTTACGTACACTTAACGATGATTTAAATTAGTTAGTGCAACAAATTTACAGAGGAATAATAACATGAAAAATAACCATCCGAAGAACCCGAGGGGGATATCAAGAATCCTAAGAAGCATATAGCTGAACTTGACGTGGCCACACCGCGCCATGGACATCTTTTTCGGTATACCGACGATCCCAAGACCAGGGTACATCTGATGGGATTAAAACAAGTCAGAATATGTAAGAAACAAAGTAATTGGAACCATGAAGGAATGAACATTGTCTGACCTTGAGGACCATATGGCTGAGGAGGAAGTTCATAAGGTAGTGGCAATTGAATTACTTGACCCAAAGGTTCCCTTTTCCTGTTATCTTCCCAAGCCAATGTCACCAGTTCTGTTTTTTCTTCCAAGTTATCTGATGTTCTTGACTTTCCCTAAAGGTGAATTGAATAAGAATTTTTTTTTTTAATGCATCTCATTTTTCCATTGTGAAGAATTGTCCTGTAGGACCAGATCTAGGGAATTACCTGTGTCAAACCACCACTTTTCGTACAAGAAAAACTATAATCGTGCATTTTTTGAGGAAGAAATAGCACCCCGAGCTGAAATTTTTTTGGTGCAAGAACTACATCAGTGATCCATTTGAAGACATAAATATTTCATACTCCGAAAATGATAGTCATAAGATCAGTGAATCCATTGGGCAACCGATCACGGATGGATATTCAAGTTCTTAACCAATGAAAACACGTCGATGTGGAGTTAATAACACATGCCCGGCTCAGTCTTAATAAATTAAATGATGAAAGATAAATCTAGAAATGTGCAACTAGACCCATCTCTCACATTTAAGGTGTACTTACCTCGTAAGAACGAATCATTAGCTGAGTATTGTTCTTCTGAAGTGCTCCCCAGGCAGCTTTGCTAAGGTTAGACGAGGTTAGCACAAACCAACTGTTCACAATAAATTCGTTTAAATCTCATGTCTTCACATTTATTCCAAAATTCTGCATTAAATTAATCAAGATATAGAGGCAAATCAATTATTCTGGTATCAAGTCTTACGCAAGTTTCTGACCGTTATAACGAGCAAATGTCTTTATGTGAGGCATTGCATGACTGGAGCACAGAAAAACATGAATAGAAGAATCAAATTCTCATAAAGTAGAGAAGAAACTCTTCTGAGACAAGAAGTCAGCATTGAGTCTAAACATGAGCAATCAGCATTTCTAGAAAAAAATGCGAGTCTGCTACTTATAATATATACGAAGAAAGATATGCTAACCATCGGCCACTATGGTATGATTTCCATTTTGCCCAGTACTTTCTCAAAAATCCTTTCTCCACATTCTTTAGTGGACTGGGAATGGCATTTCCAGAAGCATAACCCTATCCAAGGGAAATGAAGTAGTTTGAGCAGAGAGTTAACCTACATTATGCACCTAAATTATGCTATAAAATGTACATCTTCCCAAAATAAGTTAGAGTTAGAGATATATGTCAGATTAGTCATCCAAATCAGCTCCACTAACTGGGAATTCAGGGTAAAATACAAATTCGTTACTTTATCGTCAGCTTTGAAAGTAGTATATAGGGCAGAGGAAAAGGCAGTAAGTAGGCAGTTATTTGGCTTTCGTGGAGAGCTCCGACTTGCCAATCTGGAACTTTTGTGTTTCATTTTCTTTCGTTCATTTTGTGGCATAAGTAATTAACTCAAGGTGTGCCTTATCCCAAGCATTGTTAACTAGAAGACTTCCATGATCAAGGACCGCAAAGTAACTAGTGCATAACCACGAACATAAAGTGGATTCAGTTTACTGCATCATAGGAAGGGGTTACTTAGCTCCCAAATCCCAAGTGGGCAGCCCGGTTGTTGTTGGTAATTGTTTGAAATTTTGGAACAATCCTAGGTTCTACGCTCGAGCTTTAGGCGCTCTAGGTACGGGGAACTATTCCCCCTGCCCCATTAAGTCTATCAAAGCTGGCATTTGGGTGAGCAAGGATTAGTGGGGTGAGGTGCCAGTATCACAGTTAACAAAAACAAAGGGGAGGGAGAAAGAAAGAAAACATAATAGAAAGGTTTCAAATGATAGCCTACACAATAGTACCTCCAGAGAGCATCTGACATCTTCCACAGTAGGCCATACTATTAGTGGTTCTCCAAGACCAAGAGGTATTTTATCAGCTGAGGAACCTGATGACAGCGATGCTGCAAACTCGGCCATCCATTTCTCATCCAATGATCCAAGGGAAGAGAACTAGAACATGGCACAAAAATTAGGCACGTAGGCATACTTTTAAAGAAAAAAAAAATCGTTATCTTTTAAAATAATATCCAAGACTGGAAAAATCAACGAAAACCACATAGAAGAAGAATTTTTGTTTTGCACAAAATAGAATGTACCAACAAGTACCCATGGGCCATGGTCCATTACAAAAACTCTTTCCTATTACGTTGACAGTAACCACTGAGGTCAGTAATTATACCTGGTATACAAGAGGAGATTTCTGAAACTCTTTATCAAAAATACATTCCTGGAGAACAGATCGTAGCTTCATATGGCCCCACTTCTTTAAATAGCGTCCCGTATGATATCCAGGAACAGAAGCAATCAATCTAACCTGGAAGCAAGCATGCACCACAAGATGATAGCTTAGTAAAAACGATCTCCAAGAAATGATATTAGACATGGAACAGTACAAACTTAGGCAATTGATCAAGTACCGCTGCATTACTATAATCAAACTTTCTGAAAAAAGATGGATTGATATTGAAGTTTCCAAGCGCTGGAAAATTAGCAGGAAATTCTGGCCACTGCAAATAGGTGAAAGGAAGAAAAATAAGCATAAAACATGGATGATATGCTGAAGATCCATCCTACAGAAGCTAAGCAGACATCCAAATATTTTCACACTGTTCTTAGTAACTAAATGTGCATTACCTTCAAAGCACTAAGATAGTCGACCAAGTCATCTTCAAATGCACATCCTCTCGTAGAGGAATTTTGATCTTTCCAGGGGAAATCTTGCATCCATAAACCTTGGCTTTTGTTGTTCCAATCAACATAAATTAGATTTGCAGTGTGTACGACAATTCTTATTCCTCGAGGATAGACAAGAAAGATTGCTTTTGAATGGTGAGTCCCAAAAGATATGGGTAGTGGTGGTTTGTGCAAAATCCAATTTGGAAGCTTCTTCCTCTATTATCCATGTCAAACGAACTGTTAAATTCTGCCTACTTAAATGTAAATTTAGTTAGAATAAGACATTATACCTTCATATTATCCAGTGTTCCATCACCCTCGCCATGAATAACCAGCACATGAGGAGCTTTTGCAAGAATTGGACATGCTGCACCAATATAAAAGTGAAAACACAAATACAATACAACAAACTTATGGTCAAGACTCAAGACAGGACATAACTTAATGCATCACAACTAATTAGTTTGTAAAGCCACGCAACAACTGTCTAACTTCAAAATTAAAATGCTTTTAAAACTAAAAGTAGTAATGATAATGACAAAACTAGATTCAGAAACCGCATATTCTGTCCCAAAATATATATATATAATATTGGCCTATATAGCAACTGTCTATGTATTTATATCTCTTATATTACACTAAAGAAATTCCAGTGAATCAGGAGGAAGAGGATAAATGTGAGACAAAAAATTAAAAAAAAAACGCCAAAGGTTTCATTTGCAAAAAAAAAAAAGGTTGAACTTACCAGGTATCAACCAATCAATATCCACCATGTAATTTGATAGGACGGCAAAGAGAATGTCTCCCTGAGAAATAAAAACCAGATTTCCAATGCAAACTAAAATTACCTATGCTAAAAGTACCACCAGACGTAGAATATATACAACAAACTGAAAACAATTTCACACAAGAGAAAAGAACAATACAGGGTATACTCAACTTAACAAAATATATTAATTCAATACTCGGTATTCAGTAGCTAGCTACCATTTGTAACTTGTAAGAAAACTCAATCATAAGATGCAAGATTCAAATGCCTCCTGTTACCTGTATAACATCTGTAATCCGCACACACGATGTATTAGCCCATGGTGGGAGCCCTTTAACGCCCAAAAGTCTAAAAGTCATCGGCAATCTGTCATCGGGAACACGAAAATTACGAATGGCCTCCACATTATCATCTTTCTTAGACTGCGAGATCCCCGATTGCGAATCCTCCAAAGAGCCTCCCATTTCAACCCTCTACACAAATGTATAATAACCCAAGCAGAAAACTCCACAGGGTGACTGAAAATTACAATACATAGAAAAGAAAACAACAAAACAAAACCAAAAACTAACTTCTCAACAATACCTTAGCATTTCTCTCAGACATTTCACCGCCCGTCGGTTGTCGAACTCTCTTCTGCCCCGAATCCTCAGAACCAGGCCTTGAATTGGAACAATGAGACGCATATTTAAAAGGATAATGCCCTGGAATCAGCTCTATAACATCCCCATCCCGTAGTATCACATTTTCACGAGGACCAAGTTTCTTTCTAATCCTATTTCTACCATCATCACTAGAATTAATAACAACTGGATTCGCACCTTCCTAAAATTAGCATAAACAAAACTACATCAAATTTCACCGCCAGAGCTTTAATCAAGTGAAGAGAGGCGAAATCTACCACAAGTAGTTTAGCAGAACCGTCCGTGGAAGTGGTAACAGTGATATGCTTGCGGCTGATCCTCTTATCGGAGGCGAGAACGTTGCTACGGCCGATGATATTTACGCCCTCGGAGATAGGTATCTTTTGCCCTAATTTGTCATCGTCTAGGTTATTATCAAGCGGAACCAGAAATCCAACCTAGAAATTGCCGGAGAAGTGATTAGAAAAAACAAATGATACAAATTATGAGTAAGAACAAAGAAGGAGATTGTGTGGTTGAAGATTCAGGACCTGGAGGCGAGCCATTGATGAGAAGAGAGGTCGTTTGAGAGTGATGAAGCCAACGGCGGAATAAGCTTTATGGCGGCGGCGGTGGTGGTGGTTTAAGGGGAGGAGTTTGATCGGAGAAGAGGAATACTGTAGAATCTGCGGTGGTGGAAATGGGGTTTTGCGGCGAGGACGGCCGATGAACGGCGGAGTTTGTTACTGAGTGCTGAATCGGTGGATGGAGACTGAATACATGCCGCTGTGGCCGGATTCTAATTGAAACGCTTGAAACGCACCGTCTTGATCATGCTTCTGCTTTCCACCGTTATTTTGCTCTAATCATATCATACTTCGTACTACCTAAAATGGATACCTTAAATGGATGGAGAGGAAAATCATTTTTAAACGATTTTACGTTTAAGCCACATCCTAAATTACAAACATGTCATAATCTTTTATTAAAATATAAAAGATAATATGCAAAGATATTTACAATATTATTTAGATATTTAGATTTTCATTATTAGAAGATAATATATTTTTAGCAAATCTCATAAATTAAGTTAGAAGATAAGAGAATCTTCATAATCTTTATCTTTACTACTTAAAATGTGACTTATTATTAATCATTAAAATTTAGTATCTTCAAACTAAATAATTATAAAATCAAATGAAGATATTGAGTTTTTTTTTTCAAATTTAAAGAAGAGCTTGGGTTTCAATTCTTTTCTATAAATACCACAAATTTATTGTTCTTCAAAATTCAAATTACTAATAATTCTTTTGATGTTGTACAAATGTACAGATTTTGTTCGGGTTGGGAGTCTTAGCATGGTGCACTGAGTTGTGTTCGTGGGAGCCGTTGTCGTCGAATGTAAAGAACAATTTTTTCAATCTGTATTTAATTCGTTATACAAAACATTTTCTTCTTCTTCATTTATTTTTATTTTTATTATGTTTTCTTTGTGTAATTCTATTAGTTTTATGCTTCAACTTTAATTTATAATTTTTTTTTAAATTTATGGAGTATTTAAAATTTTGAATAAGTGTTTATCACATTCTTCCATTAATGAAAGGTAATTTTTTTTTATAATTATTATTTTTTCATATTATTATTATTATTATATTTTGTTATTATAATAAATATGACTTTAACATGTAATTTGTTGCTTATTCTGTGATACGTGATGTCAGTGGAGTACTGAGAAAGCACAAATATGATTTTTAAGATTTTAGAGAGGTGATGGTTTCGAAGTTTGTTTTTTTTAAAGATGGTTTCGATGTCTGTAGATTAAAATAAAATAATGAATGAATGAAAAAAAAAATATTGTGTGCAAAGTAAGATTTTAATATGACGAAAACTTATTTCTTAAAGAAATTTAGTATGAGATTTTTAAATAAAGTAGATAATAAACATTTTACTCACTCATTTAAAATTTTATATATATATATATATTATTTATAAGTATGTTAATAAATAAAAATATAATCTCACGTACCAGAAAAAATCTCCAAGTCACATTCCAAAGTTCTAGTTTTAAAAATTAAGACTCAAATTGAAAGAAAATATTTTAAAAAAAAACATTTAAAATATATTTTTAATCATAAATTTTGAAGTATATATATATATTTGAGTAGAAGTTGGGGAAAGGGGATTATAAATACCGATTCCACGGATTGAAACCCATGACCATGGACTGAAAATGGATTAACACCAAATCAGATAACCAATCACACCACTGACCCCTTCGATATTTTGAAGTCTATTTTCAGTTTGGCTTCAACATTAAACATTTTCTCAACTCATATTTTAATAATGCTTGGTCTTAGTCTATACAAAATTATCTCTTAGAGAAACTAAGATCGATTAAAATGATGATTAAATTAATTTTAAATTTTAATATATTGATAAAGTAATTATTTTAATTTTCATGTGAATTTAATTTTTTTTAAATATAAAAGTAAATTAAAAGAACACAATAAAATTAAAAGTTATTATTATCCCAAGATTAAAAGTGAAAGTGTTCAATTTTGAAATTTAAGTACGGTATAGAAACTACAAACAATAAAAAAAGTAATTTTTTTATAAAATGACAATCTTTAATTATCATGTAATGTGTTAATTTATATAACTTGTAATTGAATAAACAAGAAAAGAACTTCACAAATTCATAGTTTTTTTAGTTTTACCATAATTAGAGGAAGGGATTAATCTTTTGATCATAAACTTATTAAATATATATAGATGTTGATGAGTTATTATTTTTATTAGCCACTCAATTTTTTAATCAAATATATGTTTGAATATTTTTTAAAAATATGTTTTTAATTAATTGTTCAAACAAAAGCGGGTTGGAAGACTACAAATTGTCAAGCCAGTTTTTAAATCCTGATTAGTAACTTCTTAGGTATGAGCCCACCATTATTGGTTTAATTATATAATTTCATTGCCAACAAAAATAGAAATTTGATGATATCATACACAACTTAATAATAATAAAAAAATTACCAACTCAAATATTCAAATTGTTAGAATAAAAAAATGTAATAAAGAGTAAACGCTTTTTGTTTAATAACCTCAATTTTATTGACTTGTAATACAATAATTCTCATATGCACTTTCATCCTAAACTATTAATTTAATTTAATGCATAACAAACCAATTGGCAATAGATAAGTCCATTTGACTTTCTATCGCATCTAAATTAGAATTACGAAATTAATTGGAAAATAAAAACAGTTGTTGATAATTAAAAAACTAAAATTCAACCACCACATACACAGTTGATTGTTTGAATTATAAAGACAACATTTCACAAAAATCCGATTATAAATATATACACTTACAAATCATGAATTTTCAAATATAGCTTGAATGAATCAACACAATAGAATAAAAAGAAAATATATAGTGCAGAAGAGAAGAATTTAGGAAGCAATAAATAATAATAATAATAATAATAATAGAGAAATATTTACATCATGCGGGCATGATGTATAAAATAATGGCCACCTATGTGGCTGAATATGAGCTACAATCTATTTTTGTTCATTTTATTTCTTTTATCTTTTGACTTTAAAAATAAATAAATTGTGGCCCACATTGAACCACATGGGTGGATATTATTTTACCCGGACATGATGTAAATATTTATCGTAATAATATATACATTAAAACGACTTCCACCTAGAACTACTTGTAAATTAAAATTTTCCCTCCATTCTCAACTCTTCTGCAACTGCCCTATTTGTTAATCCCTATCTCAAAATTCAACATTTACTTTATAATATATATTATTATATATATCATACATATGAGCATTAAAAATGTAACCTATGAATCTAAGTGGCTAATTTCGTCTGCTACATTCATCTTTCCAGATGAAAATGCCAAGTATATCAGCACCATAGTCCCCACGCACGACCTGCACTCATTTCCAATTTAACAAATTAATTCCTAATAAAGTCTTCACCAATATTATTCTCCCAAAATATTAGGGTGCAACAAAAAAAATAGAAAAATCAAATTTGAACACATGAATTTGTAATTTGAAAACTCTAAAAAAAAATATTAAATTTTAAAAAATCGTATTCTTTACATTATTTGGAAGATGTCCCCAAATAATTTTCTTTCAACCTTACTTTTTTTTTCTTATTACTTGTCATTATTGAAAAGGAAAAATGAGTTCATTAATTTTTTTAATTTTATTTTTTTAAAAATACAATGTTAAAATAAAAAATCGAACCAAAACCAAATGAGAACTGATTCGATGTTTTTGTATCATCGAAAAATCGAAGATATTGATCTAATAAAGTTATTTCTAAATTTTCAATCCACCCTATTCTAAACTAAAAAGTTTTGATAATCATACTAGTTCAGCTAGATCTACGATATTTATTGTTGTGGTATGGGATAACTCTAGTCTCTTGATTTAAAGTTTGAATTAACGTGTGCCAACTAGAGTAGAGTTTTACCGACATCGTATACAACCCAGTAATCATGTAGTTGTAGGTTCGAATCTACCTTTTCTCAATTTTGATGAATAAAAAAAAAAGTTTAAGTAAATAAATGAGCTTACACTGTGGCGCAGAACAAAAATATCTTCCTGGGGTTCAAGAACCAGCTGCAAGCTTGTGAAGATCGCTTCAAACTGTTTCTTCTAAAGCTAGGCCTTACCATGCCGCCCCGGCCGCCATCGTGTTCTTCGCCGGACCCGAACCCCATCACCACAGGCTTCTTTTCGAGCTTACTAACCGCTCCTAGTACTACATTGCCTGCATATTTCAATAATCTTGAATTTTTTTTTTTTAAAGTAACAAAATCACTAATCGCATATTCAAAAGCATACCAAGACCAAAATGGAAAAGACGGAATTAATTTTAAATTTCCATATATCAATAAAATAATTATTTTGCTTTTTCAAAAAAAAAAAACTTTTTGATATTAAATTTGAAAATTTGCTCTAAATGTTCATGTTGTCTTTTGTTGGGTTATTGAAGAGTTATTTTACCTATTGGGGAGATGAACTCTCCTGTGTCATCACCAGCATCATGATCTTCCCCAATTTTGTTCAAAGTACCTTTTCCGCTAAAGTTCATCTGCAATTTCCATAGATGAAAAAATAAAATAAAATAAATCAACGGTTGAAGTATATACTAATTCAATTTGAAATAAGTAAGAATGTTTTTGGAGTACCGGTTTGGTTATGATAAACGGTAGGTTATTATAAATGGTGTTTGAAGGGAAGTTATTATAACATAGATTATTATAAATGGTATTTGAGGGGCCAATTATGTAACAAAAAGTAATATATGTAAGGTTTAGATAAATGGACACATAGTTTAGGTAATCATCGTTTATTGAGGGTAAACATCGGTTGAGTTATTATAACCAACCCGGTCTCGTTTACATAAATAGGCCCAAACACACACTTGTTAGTGTCCATCATAATAATTTATCCATATTAATGTATATTCATTAACGTGAAAATCATGAGTTTGTTTCTCTACCTTAATTGTTGTAATCTCAAAAAAAAAAAAAGTTCCATAGAATTATTCAACTCCATAATTATAGTACGGAATGAGTTGGTAACCCAAGTGGTTATTTGATTTAGTGTTAATCCATTTCACTCTGTTACGGGTTTGATGCCTAGAATCTGTATTTATAATTCCTCTTCTCCCAATTTGTATATATATATAAAAAAACTCCTTATAATATTGAAAATTGATATTTGGAGGGTAGTATATGGGGATTGTGGTTTCAATTCAATTTGAAAGAACTAATTTGTAATTTTATATGATTTTAGCGCTGAGAGAAAGACAAGAGAAATCAAAACGATGTTTGTTTCTTGTGATGGTCAAACAGCAAAGAGTAACTAAGAAATAAAAAATAAAAAAAATAAAAAAAAGAAACGGAAAAGAAAAAGAAAAAAAAAACTTACTGAAATTGTTGAATTGTGAGAAATTTCGTCAGTGCTACTATTTGAAAAATTGTCCACATCGATGATGAAGCTATCCAATGGAACAGTTGAAAACCGGAAATTAGAAACCGACTTTGAATGATCCGCCGATTCCATTGAAGAACTCAAAAAAGAATTCAAATTCGTCTAATTTCTTTGATCGAAGACGCAGAATTATGGATATAAATTGGAATTCAATCAAAATCCATTACCGATTTTGATTTTGATTTTGATTTTAAGCGCCTTGCAAAGAAGCGTGGATGAGAAACAGGGGAAAAACAAAAAGTAAATGAATTGGGAAATTTGCAGAGTTTCTCGGGATTATTTATATTATATCATTTAAAATGTTGTTCAATCCAGGTTGTCGAATTTAAAAAAAGAAAAATATTTTCTTTTAAATTGATAAAGGTATTAATTTATCATTTCATACTTTTAAAAGCATAATATAATAACTAAAGAGAAAGAAAATTTGATTTTTTGATCGGTTAATCCTATGTCAAACTTATAAATAAAAGCACTAACTCAAGAGAATTAATATAAAACTTTCATCCTAAATTAAAAGAACTATTTTAATTTTTATTTTTTGGTGTCTAAGAGATATATCTCAAGAACTAAATCTTAAGATTTTATCAAAAAAAAAAAAAAAAAAACTAAATCTTAAGAGATAAGATCTATCTCTTAGTAGAAAAATAATCTTAAATCTAGTATTTATTTTCATTTTTAATGACAATTTAAATTATTCTAATTTTTTTTTTTGTGGAAATATCAGAATAAAATCTTTTAGAATGGATTTTTTTTTGAGATTACAACAATTGAGGGTGAGAGAAACTCGAACGTAAGATATCAAGGTCATTAGTGTATATCGATGCCGTTTGAGCTATTGCTTTATTGGCGTTTTAGAGTGGAATTATGCTCTTAATATTGAATCATTGTATCCTTCCATTTCAGTTTTATGGATTTAAAAATTATATTTATTGTAATAATTTTCTATTTCAATAATATTCTACGCTATTTAAAAATGAACTCCTACAGATTTATGAGATATTTGAGACATAAAGAACCAAATTAATTATGAATGAATAATTTCTTTACTCAGGCTTGAATCATCAATAGTCATTTTTCATAATCAATATTAATTCTTCTCTAATTTCATTCTCATAATTCTCATAAATACTTTTTTTTATAATCATTTTCTCTATACTCAATATTTTATCTTTTATATTCTTTATCTACATTCCAAACCTAATTAATGGTTCTCTATAATTATTTTCTTTATTTCAAACAAAAATAATGATTCTTTTAATTCATTACTTTTCTTCATATTTTCATTTTCTACTAAGTTTGGAAGAATCAGATTGATATTTCATTAATCAAACTCCTTTAAATAGAAACTAAATGACATATATTTCTATATTTTCCATAATCACTTTAATTCTCCACATTCCATCGCATTTTCTTCTTCTTTAATATCTTAAGAATAGACGTTTACGGGCGCATAATGGGCTTGATTGGTAAACTAAGATTTGGTAAGTTGCGTAAAAGTCTAGACTGCACGTTCTTGATTGATAAAATAACACTCGATTTTTGTTGACACTTTTTCATTTTTTGGTCTTTGTCAATGAAACGACTATTTTAGTAATGTTTTTTTTCCTAAAGATAAAATTCATTTAAAAATAACCAATCAAATCAAAAGGATAATTCTGTAAGGGCATGTTTGATTTTGGTAGAAAAGAGTGAAGTGAATTTGAAGGGAATGAAATAGTTAATAGTAGTTTGGGGTGATTAACTATTCATTTGAGAATTGAGATTAATAGTAATGGATGAATTAATTACTTGTCTGAGGATTGAAGTTAATAATAGTTGAGTGATAAATTCAATGTGAAGTTTAATAAAATTTAATGTGAGATTTAATAGTGAGGTTGAAGAGTCGTTAAAAGTGGTTGTTTCGTATAAAAAAATAAACTAGAAGTTTTTGAGGAGTGATCAATGGGAGAACCGAGAGAATATGAGTCATCCAACAAAAATAATGTAAAGAATACTTCTTAACTAACAAGTCAGATACTTTGACATTTAAAGCACCGGACTCCTCCAAAAAAAAAAAAGTAAAAAATCTCATCCCGGCCGAAAGATTGAGCCCATCCTTCTAAAGCGATACAATACCCTCTAAAGCCTTTATTGATATATACTTAAAATTTGATCTCACACCACCCAATCAATACCCTCCTCGCTTGAATGTGTACTGATTGACACACATTCAACTTTCCACATATTCTTGAGGGGCGGCCTCTCCACTCAAATCCACTTTAAAGCTTAAAGATGACCTTTTATGGTACTCCATCAAGAAAAAAAAGTGAACATTAATAGCCTTTTCAATGATTCTTTGGAGATTATGAAATTCTTAAGTCATATTGCCATTTAAAATTTGGTTTCTAAAGTTTTTAAACATTATAATTCCTTTAAACCTCTCTTTCTCGAGAGAGTTCATAACATAACCCTTTCAAAACGTCAATTTCAATTTCTATTTTCTTTTAAAATTAGTGAATTATGAAAATATGTGTTTCCAAGCTAGGATAACAACCTTGCAATCTTTAATAATATACATATTTGTTCTTTTTTATAAAAAAAAAAAAAAAAAAAATTGTCCTTTCCTTTTCTATAAAGGGGGCATATATCTTCAATATTCACACCTGTTGTAATATGTTACTCTTTGTTTGGATGACATTCAAAACTACACTCCAAGCCTCAATTTTCATTCTAGGGGAAAGATTAACCTTCCAAAAATTATTCCAATTTTTTTTATAAGAAAAAGAATAAGTTTTTTGCCTTTATCTATAAATATTAATACTTTATTCTCAAAAGATGATGTCTTTTTTGGGCTATCAATCTCAAGAATAATACATATCTCTTATATATTATTACGCGGTCTCCACTCTTTCGGACGTGGGATCCTTAATAACAACATTTATACACGTGATAGCAACATCTATCCAAATGGTAGCTGAAAACAAGTGGATATAATATGTGATTACATATCCATATAAACGAGTGTTTAACATAAAGTTTGCTGTCATTGTATGGCTCTCTTTGAATTTTGTGGATAACACAAACTAAGTATCCAGACCATTGACTTGTTCAAGGAGACCACCATCAATATCCTAGACATTATTAATAAAAAGAAAACCCAAAAAAAGTTGGTTGTTCTTTTAACAAAGGAAAATGGAGGTGGGCAGTTTGAATTTGAGAACAATTTATTTCCTTTGCTTTGTTGTTGTTGCACCATTGATGTTTACAACAACTGCCCATCCAGAAGTTTTTTCCTACAAAGGTTCAAACACGGGGAACTCTACCAACCATAGCTCTTTTAAGAAAAATATGTACAATGTACTTGCCTCAATCTCTTTCCCTTCTGTGCGACGGCCACCCTCGCCACCGCCACTCTCGCCACCGCCACCCTCGCCACCGTCACCCTCGCCACCACCACCTGTGCAGCCGCCACCACCACCCTCGCCACCATTTCTGCACTCGCTTTTGCCGCCACCTCGATTCCTGCCTCGGCGAACACCTTGGCCCTCACCTTTTCCACCACCTCGGTTTGGGCCTCGGCCACCACCTCCGCCCTCGGCTTCTAATGTTATCTCTCCATCTTTACTTTCGACACAAGGTAATCCCATTAAAATTCTTACATTTGTTGTTTGAATACTCTTTTCGTGCTATCTATTTGGGTTTGAAGTGAAACCTTGTATTATCTATTATGGTATTAGGGCTCCATGTACCCCAAATTCTTATCCAACTTAAATGGCTATGCTTAAAAAATCGAAGCTGGTGATTTGGACCTCATCCAAACAAGTATAAGCTCAAACGTGTATTTGGTCTAAAAGTTTCCGATCATATCCAAATGAGTAAGCATAATTCGGATTTAATCCAAGATGACTCATCATATGTATTGTGTATTTGTTCTGTCTGTTGCTGTTTCCATATTAGAAAAAATATTCGTCCATTCCTTTTTGTTGGCATTAACCGGATTGAAGAAATGCAAATAGAGTGAAAAACAATTTTTCTAAGCCAAATTTTTGTGGGAGAAGATTCTTATTGAATTTCCAATTGATGCATTTTGACAATACTTAAACAGGCAAAAATTAAGTTTTCTAAACTTTCTTTGCAAGGGGGACGACACTTTAATTAATAATAAATAAATAATTACAATATCTAATTAAAGCTATTAAGTCCTAAAATAAATTTGAACAGTTTCATTTTGACTTTAATTACCAAAGCCAAACTGAAAGGGTCGATAAGCCATCACCAATAATTTTAGGCTCCGTTTGATAATTATTTTGTTTTTTGTTTATGAAATTTAAGTCTATTTCTATTTAAATTTCCTACCATGTGCTTCATCTTTACTACAATGTATCAATCTTTCCTTAAGAAAGTAGGAGAATACTAACCAAATTTCAAAAACATAAACAAGTTTTTGGAAGCTACTTTTTTTGTTTACAAATTTTGGTTTTGTTTATTAAAATATAGATAAGATGTAGATATCTAAATAAGGAAAAATGTATAGTGTAAGGTAGTTGTTGTAGCCTTAAATTTCATAAACAAAAAACGAAAAACAAAATGATTATCAAACAAGGCTTAATTGTTTTGGGGCTCAAAAGTTCATTAAAAAAAATGTTTGGTAAAAATTCAATTCAATATCATGGACATTTAAATCTCTAGAATCGGTATTTGACTCTCATTTATTTGCGAGCAGTTGTGCCCTCTTCGTAGAAAAAAAAACCAAAGTCATACTTAATGCTAAAACATTCTTTTGCAGGAAGTAATGACCATAGTGCTACTAGAACTATTATAATTGTTGTGGTAGCCATAGTTTCAGTCATCATTCTCAATGTTGGCATTTGCACCATTTTTATATTGAGGAACATAAAGCACAAAACAACATTACCAAATTTTCAAAGTGAGTGGTTTCTGCCTCATCCTATGTGTTTTTTTTTATGGTGTAGTTTTTCAAAGAGGATTATAGCTTTAATCTAACAAATTAACTTAATGTTCCTGTCTTAATCTTCTCTTAGATGTTGCTCTTAGTGATTCCACTGATGAAATTAGTAGTGTGGAGAGCATTCAATTTGATTTTGAAACCATTAAAGTTGCAACAAATGACTTCTCTAATGAGAACAAGCTCGGACAGGGTGGATTTGGAGCCGTTTACAAGGTATATTGAATGTATTAAATAATGAATAATACTTTGTCTTTTTATGAATAAAGAACACAAGCCTTCCTTCAAATCTGTGTGACACTATTTAGTACCACAAAATATTCGTTTAAACAACATGATCATAGACATTAAAAGGGGAATTGCCTCCTTATTCATAAAGAAGTAAGTATTTGTCTTAAATAATATGCGTAAATGAGTAAAGTAGTAGTCTTACTTAGACTCCATTTGATAATCAATTCGTTTTAGGTTTTCTGTTTTTATTTTTAACTTTTTGAAAACACGTTTGTTTGATGATCAATTTTTTTTTAAACTAAAAAATGTAGCTTTTAAAAAAATGTTTTTTAGTTTTTTAATTTTTTTTTAAAAAATGTGATATTTGAAAATAAAAAATAGTTATCAAATATGTTTTTAATTTTTAATTTAAAAAAAAAAAACTGAAATCGGTTATCAAACGTATATGATTTTTATTTTTTAAAATAAAAAATTAAAAACAAATAATGAAAAATTAGAAAAAAAAAACTAAATGATTATCAAACGGGCTGTCGTTTATATTTTGAGGGTATGCTACCTAATGGACAACATATTGCAGTGAAGAGGCTTGCTAACAATTCACAACAGGGAGATATTGAATTCAAAAATGAAATTCTTTTGGTCTTTAAGCTTCACCATCGAAACTTGGTTAGGCTGTTGGGATTTTGCTTGCAAGGAAAGGAAAGACTTCTCATATATGAGTTTGTACAAAATGGCAGCCTTGACCACTTCATATTTGGTATTACTTTTCTTATTTCTTTAGTCTACATTATTTGGGAAAAAGCATTCTTTTATATATAAGTTAACAATTTTTTTAATAACCATGTAGATTTTGCAAAGAGAAAGATATTAGATTGGGATAAACGATACAAAATCATAAATGGTATTGCAAGAGGACTTCTTTATCTTCATGAAGATTCAACTTTTCGAATTATACATCGAGATATCAAAGCTAGCAATATTTTATTAGATGATCAAATGAATCCAAAGATCGCAGATTTTGGTATGGCAAGATTGTTTGAAGTAGATGAGTCTCAAGGGAGTACAAGTAGAATTGTGGGAACTTAGTAAGTTCGATTATTTGTTTATTTTCAATTACAATATATACTTTCTAATAATTTGTTGTCGTTAATGTTTGCAGTGGCTATATGGCTCCCGAATATGTAATGCATGGACAATTTTCGGTAAAATCGGATGTCTTTAGTTTTGGTATTTTAGTTCTTGAAATTTTGAGTGGTCAGAAAAGTAATTCTTTTGGCAATGGAGAAAATATGGAAGATGTCGCAAACTTTGTAAGTTTATCTTTTACTTTTTAAAATTTTCATGCCAAACAAGATTGGAGACTTTGAACTTCCCCTTTTCTATCTTTGAGTATTCTTTAATTAGTTATTATGAAAAGACAATCAATGGAATATAGAGAAAAATTAAAAGAGAAGAATACAGAATTTATGTGGTTCATAACGGTGTGTTAGCTACTCTACGGATAGAGAATGAGACATTTTATTTAAGAAGTAAAAAATAAAGTAAGCCCAATCGTGGGGCTAGAGTTTAATTCGAATTTATATAGTGCACTCTCATTAAACCCTATTATAAACAATACTCAATTACATAAAATCTTATATACGAATTTATGAACAATAAGCACCTAATTAAGTAATTATAGGGGCACGAAAGAGTTCCAGACATATCTCAACAATAGTGTTAGTAAGTATATCGATAACATTTATAATATTACTAAGTTTTTATGGTTTAATTAGTCATGTATTCTTTTGGTGTATAGGGTTACTATCCATTCTACTTTCTGTTGCTCACAATCCCATTTATGTCTAATCCATTTACTGCATCATCCAACTTGAATTGCATAATTTGTTTTTTTTTTTAACTCAACTTACAAGATGTGTTCGATATTATTTACTTTGAACTCTAATGTAATAGATTATAATTTATATTATCTCTAGTTACTAATATTAAATATAACCAATGTCATGAATTTAATTTCTTGTAGGCATGGAAAAATTGGAGAGCAGGAACACCTATAAATGTTATAGATTCAACTCTTCGTGTTGGTTCAAGAATTGAAATGTTAAGGTGCATTCACATTGGACTATTATGTGTTCAAGAACGCGTGGTATATCGACCAACCATGACTTCGGTGGTTATGATGTTAAGTAGTTCTTCTCTCACTCTTCCTATACCTAATAGACCTGCCTTCTTCATGAATAGTACCACCAATGAATCCAACACATCATTCTAAAACCACATCTGTTATACTTTTGGAGAATGACACTTCAATTACAGAGTTTCATCCACCTTAGATTGTCATGCATAGTAAACTTTAAATGTTAATTTGAAATGTTATTTTGAAAATTCAGTTTTTTTTTTTGTTGAGAAATTATAGAATGAACATGAATTAATATATGTACTTTTGTTGGGACTATTAAAAGTTGTGTTTAGTAGTAAAATGTTGTCCAAATATCATATATCAATTATAATAAAGAAGAAATCAACATTTGTTTATGTTGGTTGCTTTTTTTAATTTTATTTAAAACCTGTTTAAGTAAAACTATTGTTTTATTTAAACAATAGTTTACCATTGTTTAAACCGCACCAACTACTGTTTTATGATTTCGAGTTTAACCTTATATTTGTGTTGAATTTGTTTTGGATATCGATTTTAATTATGCATGTCTTTAATGTCGTTATTTTCATGAATTTAATGTTAAAAACTTAGATTGAGATCTTAGCTTAGGTTGGGCTTTTACCGTTAGTATCAAGAGTCTAGAATCATAAATTTTATAGACTAACTTACATCGTTGGTTGTTGTTTGGTTGACCATGATCTTCATCGGCTAATCTTCATCAGATATCTTAGTAGGTGGTTGAAGAATTTAAAACATGTTTAATTTTGATCAACACAGTTTCAAGCACAAATTATATCATTATTTTAATTAATTATTTTTCTCTATATTTTCATTTTCCATAATCACTTTAACTCTCCAGATTCCTTCCCAATTTTTTTTTCTTGAATATCTAAAGAATAGACATTTATGGGCGCATAATGGGCTTGATTGGTAAACTAATATATGGTAAGTTGCATAAAAGTCTAACCTGCACGTTCTTGATTGATAAAATTGCACTTGATTTCTGTTCAGACTGCTTCATTTTTGGTCTTTGTCAATGAAACCACTATTTTTAGTAGTGTTTTTAGAAACATAAAAAGGAAATTAACTAAATATCTTTCCAAGTTGGATTTTATTCTTGTAGACAGATGAAACATACTTGGATACACTGGATTGTGCAAACTTGAGAAAGTCAAAGTTGGCGTGGTTTATCGCAATGTCTACATTTGATTTAATTATTCTTCTTATTATTTTTTTTTGTGATTGCATATCACATTATCTAATATAAAATTACGCAGAGCTCATTATATTTAAACAAGTATTTGATCTATAGTATTTGACTCACACTGCCTTTTGGCTTTTGCCAAATAACAATTTTTAGGATCATACCTGTGACTATGATGTTGAACTAAATTACCACTAAACAATCAAACTATCAAAAATCAACATTTTGATTACAATTTCTTCTACTTTAGCTTTCAGAGAAAACACTAAAGTTCATTGGGCTGTTAAAATAAAGGAAACAAAAGCCCATTGGGCCTAATAAAAAAAAGCTTATGGGATGTAGCACAATATCCACCCCACTCTAGCCGGTGTATGAAAACTACTACTCACTTGTGGCTAAAAAAAGGCGCCTCAATTTTTGTTCTTTTGTCAGTAATATTACTGTTATTATTATTAAAATTGAAACAATAATCAAACAAAAATGGTAAACAACGTTAAAGAAAACACACAAAATTTAAGTTGTTTACTAATAATGTGTTAACTACGTCCGCGAGATGACGGTTTTATTAATTTGAAGATAAGAATATAAAATATCGATTAATTAAAGTTAGAGTTTTAATAGAATTTATATAGTACTATTTTATAAGATTCTATTACAAAATAGACTAAAAATTCATAAAAGATCCAACCATGGGTCATGCCCTTGGACCCCGACTTGCTTACTGGATAAAGTAATTCTTACTTGTTGATCAAGCAACAAGACCTCCAACTAAATAACCGTTTGAACAATTAAAATCATATCTAAATAATTATTTATTGAAATTGGCTCAACAACAATAATTTTAAATAAACGAATAAATTTAGCTTAAAAAAAAAGAACAAATAAATTTTGTAGTCCAAGTAAAGTTTTCCTTTGGTTCTTATTTTTCAAAACACTTCTAATTTCAATATTTTAATAATGGTTGAATATGGTATCTCGTGAAGAATTGTTATAAAATAAGAGAAAACTGTAATAACATAGGTAGAGCGCATGGATAATTTTAAGTAGGCATAATTTACTAAAAATGAAAAATAAAAAGGCTTGTTAAAAATAGCATATTAATGGCTTGGAAGAAATATCTAAATGGTAGTTGAAAACATGTGAAAAGTTGTCCAATAAAAATGAGTCTTTAACTCAATGTCAGTAATCATTACAGCTCTCTCCAAACTTTAGAATGCAATAATGACATGAATAGCATATAATTCAATTGGCATAAATCTCCAAAACCATAGCTTGAATTGAAGTTGTGTGTATGTCCTATGATACCTAAATGGAGGTGTACAATTTGAGTTGGAGAACACTTTTCTTCATTTCCTTTGTTATTGCACAATGGATGTTTGCCACAACTTCCAAGCCAGACTTTCTTTTCTACAAATGTTCAGAAATTGGTAACTACACAAAAAACAGTCCTTTCCACAAAAATCTTGACAATGTACTCTCTTCAATCTCCTCCAACTCCAACGCCGACACCCGACATGTCGATTACGGTTTCTATAACGCCACTTTCGGTGGAGACAATCCCGACCGAGCCAATGCCAAGATTCTTTGTCGCAAAGGTGTTTCGTTGGAACAATGCAGAATTTGCGTGAATGATTCAATCAGAGGGATTATACAAAAATGTCCAAACCAAAAGGAAGCTACAGGATGGTATATGGATTGTCAAATTCTTTACTCAAACAACTCTATTCATGGCGAGATAGATTTTTCCGCGAGCACACAAATATTCAACCCTTCTAATTTCCAAAACGTATGGGGTTCCACTCAAGAACTAATGAAGTTATTGGACCGACTTCGAGAAGAGGCTGCTTCGGGGACTTCCATTCGCAAGTCTGCCGGCGGCGACATAAAGCTTTCGACTCCGAATACGTATACCGTATATGGGCTTGTTGATTGCTTTCCCGACATGTCGCAGTTCGATTGTGATGTCTGTCTTAGCCGACTTCAAAGTAATCTTCTTGCTTGTTGTAGCGGTAGTATAGGCATAAGATTGCTTACGACTAGTTGTCAAATGGATTATGCAATTCACCCTCTCTATGAATTACTTCTCTCTCCCCGAGCACCGACATCGCCTCCCATGGAAGCGATGTCTCCCATGGAAGCGATGTCTCCCATGGAAGGTAATGCCATTACAAACCTCATATTTCTTGTTGTTTTTTCAATACTCTGTTTCCATTACTCATATATCTAACTTTTATTCTTTGTGCTGTTTTGTTTTTCTTCTCATTTTTCTATGTATACATATTTATATGCATATTAGATAACCTGAGAGAAATAGTTCATATATCTTATAAATATATTGTGAACTTGTGACATTTTCAATATGAGATAAAAGTGAATTTCTCCAACAATATTATTGAAACTAATTTTCAGATTACATACCAAAATCAAAGGTCAAATGGATCAAACAAGAAATTAGAAGAAGAAGAAGAGACAGAGAAGAGATCAATACACATAAGATGTTTGGATGTGAAATTGTAGAGAATTATTATTTTGAGTCAGAATTATTTCGAGTAATTAGAAATTTGAGTTTCAATAATAGCTCATTTGGATGATGGTTTTTATATAGGGGTTACAAATAATAGCTTGTTTGGATATGATTAAAAATGAGTGATTTTTTTGAGGAGTTAGTAGAAATAAATGGTTATAAACGAATGATTAGACATGAATGGTTAGAAATGAGTATTTAGAAATGAATGATTATTTTGAATGGTTAAAATGAGGGATTAAAAATGAATGATTGTATTGAGTGATTATAAATAAGTAATTATTTTGAGTGATTACGATAATCTTTTTGGATGTGATTGTTTAAAACGAAATTATAAAAGCTCATTCCTAATAGCTTGCTAATTCCTTTAAACAAACACCTCCACAGAGTTGTAGTGGTTAATTGAGTTTATAGTGGTTTAATTGAAAACTAAATTACTAATCCAATAAGAACTTCAAAGAAGACAAATTTGGTGGCTAATTTCTCTCAACTTCAAAACCTTCCCAAATGAGTCTTTTATGGTTCTTACAAATCACTCAAAATTGATCAAGAGTAGAAATTCTAACACAAACCCAACTCAACTAATTAACCATAGTTACATAAAGAGATTGTGCTTCACAATTTATAAATATATTACATATGAGAACATGAATTTATGATTTCAAAATCAATTATAACAAAAGAAATTTCTATCTTATAAATGTTTGAGCTTTCCTATATTTACAATGTGAAATTCTCCATGTTTTAAGATGATGCTTCTTTGAATTTACTATTTTTGAATAAGATCTAAATTTATATTACCCGATCCACTTATTTTATAAAGCCCGTAAGTACTTTTCACATATATTCAATGTTAGATCTTTTAACATGTCCCTTTTACAAAGAGGCAATTTTTTTGTTTTTAAGATTAAAAATAATTGGGGGTGGGGAAGACTCGAACCTATGACCTCTAGGTCATTAAGTGTACATTGATGCCGCTTGAGTTATTGGCTACAAAGAGGCTATTTTGATTCATCATCGTTATTGTATTGATCTCAATTTCATTTTTTGAGTTAAATATCCAGTTGAGTTTAATGAATTCTGTGTCATTGAATTTTTATCTTAAAATGATCTAATTTTGTATCTTTCTTAATGCAGGCAATAAAACTACTAGAACTATTATGATAGTTGTGGCATCCATGGTTTCAGCCACTATTCTCATGGTTGGCATCTGTATCATTTTTAGGTTGAGGAAGTCAAAGAACAAAAGACTATTACAAAATTTTCAAAGTGAGGAGTTTCTGTTTTTCCCTTTGTTTTCATGCTAGATTTTCAAAGAAGCTTGTTGCTTTAATCCAACAATTTAATCTGATGTTCTTGTCTTAATCTTCTCTTAGATGATACTCTTGAAGATGGTGCTCATGAAATTAGGAGTTTGGAGACAATTCAATTTGATTTTGAAACCATTAAAGTTGCAACAAATAACTTCTCTAATGAAAACAAGCTTGGACAAGGTGGATTTGGGACAGTTTACAAGGTATTCAATTAATAAAATAATATTGCATAAGTAAAGTGATATTCTTACTCAAATTTTAACATTTGTGTTTAGGGTGAATTACCAAATGGACAACATATTGCAGTGAAGAGGCTTGCTACCAATTCACAACAAGGAGATATTGAATTCAAAAATGAAGTTCTTTTGGTAGTAAAGCTTCAACACAGAAACTTGGTTAGGCTTTTGGGATTTTGCTTGCAAGGAAGGGAAAGACTTCTCATATATGAGTTTGTACCAAATGGCAGCCTTGATAACTTCATATTTGGTATTACATTTCTTATCTGTTTGGTCTACACTAGGAAAATGCATCCTTTTATTGTAGTTGACAAGTTTTTTTTTTAAAAAATAACCATGTAGATTTTGCCAAGCGAATGCAATTAGATTGGGAAAGACGATATAAAATCATTAATGGCATTGCACGAGGACTTCTTTATCTTCATGAGGATTCTCGCCTTCGAATCATACATCGTGATCTCAAAGCTAGCAATATTCTGTTGGATGACGAAATGAATCCTAAGATTGCTGATTTTGGTATGGCAAGATTGTTTGAAGTAGGTGAGACTCAAGCGAATACAACTAGAATTGTGGGAACATAGTAAGTACAATTATTTGTTTATTATTATTTACAATATTATGTAATAACTTTTTGTTATTATTACTTGCAGTGGTTATATGACTCCTGAGTATGTAATACATGGACAATTTTCTATTAAATCAGATGTATTTAGTTTTGGTGTTTTGGTACTTGAAATTGTGAGTGGCCAAAAAAATAATGGTTTTCGCAACGGTGAACAAGTTGAAGACCTCACCAGTTTTGTAAGTATATGATTTACTTCTTAAAATCTAATATCTCTATGCATGAGAGCATTTCAATCTACTAACGATAAAAATTGTTTGTATTTTGTTGTTTAATATAGTATTGTATTGCTTTGGAGCAATAAGGCCATTGTCCATTTGATTTCTTTGGTTGGTTTACCATCTTATTATCTCTAATCAATTTGAATATATTCAATTTGTATACAATAATTTGTTATTGGATCGGTGTATTTCTTTTTGATATTATTCAATAGACCATAATTTAACATAAATATTACCAAACATCAAAATATATAAATATTTTTGACATTTTTGTAGGCATGGAAAAATTGGAAAGCAGAAACAACTACAAATGTCATGGATTCAACATTTACTGTTGGTTCAAGGATTGAAATGCTAAGATGCATTCACATTGGACTATTATGTGTACAAGAAAATGTAACAAATCGACCAACAATGTCTTCGGTGGTTCTGATGCTAAGTAGTTCTTCACTTAGCCTCCCCGTACCTTCTAATCCTGCATTCTTTATGCATAGTAACATCAATGAATCCAACACTGTGCTAAAATCAAGTGAATGGTCTAAGAATGAAGCTTCAATTACTGACCTTCACCCTCGCTAGATCATCATCAACATATGTTGGAAAAATATGTTATTTTATATTTTGATGAGTCATTCGATTTGTATGGTATGCGTTGTTGAATAGATCTTCAAGAAATGTTTTTAGTGGACTTGTAATTTAGACCTTTTAAGGACTACTGTTGAATATCATATATTGTTGCTCGTTAGATTTTATTTTTTTTATTCCTTCTATTGTATTAAATTTAATAGTGGTTCACCTTCTCTTCTCTTTTCTTTTTTTTTTTTTCTTTTTTTTGAAAAAGGGATTAGAGATTTTACTAGAAAGAAAGAAAAGAGGGGAATAAGAACAACAAAGAAAAAAGGGGAACATCAGAAAGTAAAAATAAGCAGAGAGTAGCAGCAGGAAGAAGAAACCAGGTTATATAAAGACTTGCTTACAATCATAGAGGTAAAATAGTTACTAAAAAATGTTGATCTTTGACACCATTCAGTGATAAAATTCCGCTACATAATTTGAATTAAAAATTCTGGTATTATGCTTGTTCCAGATTCACCAAAAAATAAATCCCTTGATATTGGTGAGGACGTCCAACCGTTGTGATCCAGCTTTGAAATGAAAAGAGTTTAATAGAAAATGCTCCAAAGCTGTAAAATTCTAAATTCCCATATAGACAGTAGATGACATTCTTTTCCAAATATTAGTAGGATGCAAGCAAGTTATAAACAAGTGAGCCATAGATTCTTAAATTTTTCCTACATAAGCACCATTGTGAAGGTTCAAAGCAGATTTCGAGTTCCACCTTTGAAAATGTTCTTATAAAAATTATTCAGAGATTTGGGAAGATTATAAGAGTATAGGTGTGACAATCATCTTTATTAATACAAAAATTTTAAGAAATCCATCATGAAAAAATTAAACTTATTTGTGGTTCCTTGAACCATATAATTATGAAAATTATCTCTATCAATATGAAATTTTTAAAAAATCCATCCTAAAAAAAGTTTAAACTTATTTGCAGTCCCTTAAATCATTTAGTCAATTGACAAACCGTTTTTTAGTACAAATTAGGAAATGGGACTATAAAGTACAAACTAAACATAAAAGATATTACTATTCTTAAATAAATGAGAGCAAAATACCAACTTTCAAAATTGAATTCGTGATTGTGGTGTTGAACTGCATTATCACCAAATAAAGAAACCAATCCACTAAAACTTTTCAATTAGTTATAGTCAAATAACAAGAAACCGTTGGTTGTAGCCTAGGGAACACATTTGGATTAATGAATAGAGTTTTATTTTATTTTTTTTAAATGGAAAATAAAAATTTGTACTCTTTTTTTTTTAATTAAAAGTGAAAAAAAAGGCTTGTTAATGGCTCGGAAGAATGATCCAAATTGTAAAATCCAAGAAGAAGAAGAAAGAAATGAAGCAATAAAAAAAGATGATAGAGAAATCCATGTGAGAAAAGAATGAGTTATCACATCCAACTTGTATAAAATAGCCTTTTGTCTTTCAATACCCTAAATTGACTTTGAAATTTTTTTTCTTTCCAATTTCAACTACAAAACAAAAGTAAACCTTCTCTCTTCTTATCTCAAAATGTATGCATTTTCTAAATGAAGAATAATGAAAATTCTTAACAGATTAAAAAGAAAATGTAGATGAAAAAGGTTAGTAGATGACTTTTTATTTATTTTTTAAATTTCTTCTCCAAAACAAAATAAATCAATCTCTCACTAATACTCTCTTTTCTTGCACTAGATCTCTCTAGAGAATTGAACCTATAACGTTGGTATTGAACTAGTTTACCACCAAACAATGAAATCATTGTGCCATTGATTGAATTGGTACAAAAGAAAGCTATTTATATAGAGGAGATGAGCTTATAACAACATAGGTTATTTTAGAATGCAATAATGCTGTAATAATGGAGGTGAGCAGTTTGAGTTTGAGAACAATTCCTTTCCTTTCCTTTGTTATTGCACAATTGATTTTTACTACAACTTCCCAGCCAGCCTTTTTTTTCTACGAATGTTCCGAACAAAGCAACTACACCAACAATAGCCCTTTCAAGAAAAATCTCGACACCGTACTTGCATCAATCTCCTCCAACTTCAACGCCGACACCCGGCCGGTCGACTACGGTTTCTATAATGCCACAGCCGGCAGAGACGATCCCACAGAGCCAACGCTAAGGTTCTTTGTCGTAAAGGCGTTCCCTTGGATCAATGCAAAACCTGCGTGAATGACTCAATGAGTAATACAAAACTGTCCAAACCATAAAGAAGCTACAGGATGGTACTCCGATTGTCAAATTCTTTACTCAAACAATTCTATTCATGGTGAGATAGATATCATATCCGGACCTCTAGAGCTTCACAACAACAACAATGCCCCCGACCCGAAGAGTTTCAATGAGGAACTCCGGGGTTTGTTAGATCGTCTGCGAGAAGAGGCTGCATCAGGGACTTCCATTCGCAAGTGCGCTGGTGGTGATGTTAAGCTTAAGAGCCCGAACCCATATACTGTATATGCCCTTGTCGATTGATTTCCCGACATGTCGTTCTTCGATTGTGATGTCTGTCTCAGTCGCCTTCAAAGTTTTCTTCCTAAATGTTGTAGTGGCAGTATAGGAGCAAAATTGATTGTAACCAGTTGTCAAATAGGTTACGAGATCCATCCTATATATGAGTTACTACTCTCACCGCCATCGCCGGTCTCACGTTCGCCACCACCGACCTCAAATCCGCCACCAGCTTTTAATGTTTCCTCTCCATCTTTGCCTCCTATTATAGGTAATCCCATTACAACTCTCATATTTGTTGTTTGTTCTGATACACTTTTTTCCTTACCCATCTTACTTTTTTATATTATATGTTTATTTTTTTGTTGTTTGTTGTTTGTTTTTTTGTTTTTTGTTTTCACTAATTTATATAAAAAAAATGCCTATAAATTATGTGTCAAAATTGTCTTTGAACTTTAGAAAGTTTCAAAAGTACCTCTAAAGTTTACCAAGCGTTTCAAAAATACCCTTTGTTGTTATTGTTGATGGAAACGGATAAGGTTTTGTTTTAAGGATATCATGTTAAATATTTTATGTATAACATGAATCCTAAAATATTGAATAACATGATTATCACCAAATGTAATTAAACCTTAATGAGATCTCTCTGACATTATTCAAGAATCTTTTGATACAACAAATAATCATTAGTACGTGTTGATATTGAGCCCTTTTAAGAGTTGTTTCAATAAAAAAAATGGTTTCTCTTTATTTACCTATAAACTTAATTGTATTTCATTAAGCTTAATTCTCCTTATTTATTCTATACATTTTGTGATGGACAAATGTGTGTATTTATAGGTAGAGAGACCATTTTTTTAGATGTACGTAAACTTGATCATCCATCAATTTTACATTTAAGACAATACGTTTATGATGATTCAATACTCATAAATGTTCTCAATATTGTGTTCTTGATATTACATAATATAAGAACAAATTATGACAAATGAATTTCTCTATATTATGTAAGTTATTAATGAAAAAAGACATTGTCATGATATAGACCAATTTAAAGGAATAGAAAACGTCTACATTTTTATGAAAGTAAACGTTCATTTTCCTTACAGCCTTCTACTTGGTCAATTAGAAAATTCATGAGTATCTTCATATTAAGATCATAAGGCACATGTCATGTGTTAATCACTTCATTATTCTATTATCATAAATGTCTTAGCCCATCTAGTTGTCAATGAAAGTAATAATGTGCAGAACATTACTCTACCATGTGTTTACTTCCTTGTACTACTACAATAACAAACTTTCATAACTAGATCATAACTAAAATTAACCTAACCTAAATGTATACATAATATAAAGTAAAAAATATTTTTGTTGCCATCTTAACTTAAATGTATACACATTAGAAAACATAAATAATAGACATAAAAAAATAGTAAGAACTCAATATTTGACATGTGTAAATACAAAATTAATTGACACGAACAATATTTAGGAACTATCTACAAGACCCATACTTTTAATAAGTATTTCAAAAGTCTTTGGAGGTAGCCCTTTCATAAGTATGTCTGTCACTTACAAATTTGTACTTATCGACTCTGCACCAATTTTCTTTAGTTATGTTGTCTCTATATTTGTCATGTGAATCTAATTTTGTTATCTTTCTTGTGCAGGTGGTAGTAGCAATAATACTAGGAGAACTGTTATAATTTTCCTGGTGTCCATTGTTTTAGCCATCATTCTCATTGTTGGCATCTGCATCATTTTTTGATTGAGGAAGTCAAAGCACAAAAGATTAATACAAAATTTTCAAAGTTAGTGGTTTCTCTGCTTTTTCCTCTGTTTTTAACGTCACTTTTACTTTGTTGGTGTAGTTTTTCAAAGAAGCTTGTAACTTTAATCCAACAAATGCATTTTATGTTCCTATTTTAACATTTTCTTAGATGCTGCTCTTGGAGATGGAACTGATGAAATGAGCAGTGTGGAGGCAATTCAATTTGATTTTGAAACCATCAAAGTTGCAACAAATGACTTCTCTAATGAGAACAAGCTTGGACAAGGTGGATTTGGAGCAGTTTACAAGGTATTCAATTAATTAAATAATACACATAAGGAGTAAAGTGACATTCTTACTCAAATTTAATGATTATATTTCTCAGGGTGAGTTATCAAATGGACAACATATTGCTGTGAAGAGGCTTGCTACCAATTCACAACAAGGAGATATTGAATTCAAAAATGAAGTTGTTTTGGTTGTAAAGCTTCAACACAGAAACTTGGTTAGGCTTTTGGGATTTTGCTTGCAAGGAAGGGAAAGACTTCTCATATATGAGTTTGTACCAAATGGCAGCCTTGACCACTTCATTTTTGGTATTATCTTTATTTTCTTAATTTGATCAAACATTAATTGGTAAAGATATCCTTCATATAGTTGACATATGTTTTTAATAACCATATAGATTTTTCAAAGCGAATGCACAGTTAGATTGGGAAAGACGATCCAAAATTATTAATGGCATTGCACGAGGACTTCTTTATCTTCATGAAGATTCTCGCATTCGAATCATACATCGTGATCTCAAAGCTAGCAATATTTTGTTGGATTACGAAATGAATCCTAAGATTGCCGATTTTGGTTTGGCAAGATTGTTTGAAGTAGATGAGACTCAAGCAAATACAAACAGAATTGTTGGAACATAGTAAGTATATTTTTTTTGTTTATTATTATTTATAATATTTTTTAATAACCTTTTGTTATTATTATTTGCAATGGCTATATGACTCCTGAGTATATAATGCATGGACAACTTTCTATTAAATCAGATGTCTTTAACTTTGGTGTTTTGGTACTTAAAATTGTGAATGGCTAAAAAAAACAATTGTTTTTGCAATGGAGAACAAGTTGAAGACCTCTCAAGCTTTGTAAGTATATAATTCACTTCTTAAAATCTCTACGCATAAGAAGACTTCAATTGACTATCGATAATTGTATTAGACGATTTTGAGATTAAAAATTGTTTGTATTTTATTGTTTAATGTAGCATTGTACCAAACATCAAAATATATAAATATTTTTTATTTTTTTGTAGGCATGGAAAAATTGGAAAGCAGGAACAACTACAAATGTTATGGATTCAACACTCACCGTTGGTTCAAGGATTGAAATGTTTAGATGCATTCACATTGGATTATTGTGTGTTCAGGAAAATGTAACAAATCGACCAACAATGTCTTCGGTGGTTTTGATGCTAAGTAGTTCTTCTCTAAGCCTCCCTATACCTTCTAATCCTGCATTCAGCTTTATGCATAGTAACGTCAATGAATCCGACATCATGCTAAAATCAAGGGAATGGTCTAAGAATGAAGCTTCAATTACTAATCTTCACCCTCGCTAGAACATTATCAACATATGTTGGAAAAATATGTTATTTGGGAAAGTTATTTTATATTTTGATGGACCATTTTATTTGTATGGTATGCATTGTTGAATAGATCTTGAAGAACTGTTTTTAGTGGATTGCAACTTTAGACCTTTTAAGGACTATGGTTGAATATCATATGTTTGTTTGTTTATTAGATTTTGTTTTTTATTCCTTCTGTTGTTTCCAAGGGGCAGTCCAACAATTGAGGTTAAAGATTTCAAGGCATGCTTCCTTAAGAGATCCCTAGTTCGAAACGGTTGGAAAACTCTTAAACTAGAATACCCTTCGAAATATCTTCCGATTAATATCCATCATGAAAAAGTTAAACTTATTTGTGGTTCCTTGAATCATTGAGTCCATCGGTCTAGATCGTAGAACGAAAAATCATTTTTTTCGTACAAATTAGAGGTAAGGACCGGGGTAACATAACAAACATAGATAGTACTACTACTCTCAAATAAACAAGAGCTAAATATTGATTTTCAAAATCAAACTCATTGAATCTAATGTTGAATTAGATTATGATACGGGCCCAGTGATTAAGTTTGTGTACTCTAGACGTAAGAAGCAGGGGAGGGCTTAGGTGTTAGCATTGGTTAGTTCGGGCGGAGGTTGTAACCAAATTAGAGTATAAATAGTTTAGGCGGGAAAGTGGTTAGGCATTGAATTTCATTGTGTTAGGTATCTCTTTTGAGATTGGAGAGTGAGGAGCTCTTGAACTCCTTGTGTTCTTGGCAATTTGTTAATAAAATTGGTAGAATCTATCAATTTTGGTATCGAGCCTTGATGACGATCGGCGATGACCGGGAAATTGGATCAGCGTTTGAAATCGGTGGAGGACATCGCTGAGGGAGTGGCGACGAAACAGCAGGAACTCGAATTGCAGATCAAATCGCAATTCGCAGATATGGAAGTGAAGCAGAGCGCAGCGGAAGAGAAGCAGAGAGCAGCGGAGAGGCGATTGGAGATGAAATTCGACGCGGTCAGGGAAGAGATGCGAACTCTGTTATCGCGACGCGAAACAGAGGCGTCCGGCGAAATCAATTCAGCGATAGCGAAGGGGAAAACGATTGTATCGATCGATTCAGGACAAAAGCAATCGGAGAATGGAGTAATTCCGCGGGAGATTGGCGTGGATTCTGGAGATCGGAAGGCGATGGCTCAAAGTTCGGGTGAAGCGGCTGTTCTTCGCGATTCTGTACAATCTGGAATTCGTGCTCCGACGAACAAAGATCAAGTTCCGTTGTTCGATATGCGGCTTCGTAAGCTCGAGGTGCCGGTGTTTAAGGGAGAAGAAAACGAGGATCCGATCGGGTGGTTACATAGGGTAGAACGATATTTTTTGGTGAATCGATTAACCGAGAGTGATAAATTGGATGCTGCAATCATGTGTTTGGAAGAAGAAGCGTTGGATTGGCACCAATACGAGGAAGATCGTTTGACTATACATTCGTGGAGTGATTTTCGCGTGTTGTTGCTGGAACGATTCCAACCGACGTCGCAAGTTAACAAGTATGCTAGGTTGATGAAGCTGCAACAAGTTGGAACTGTGCGCGAATATCGTCGTTTGTTTGAAAAATATTCGATTGGATTGAAGGACTTAAGCGACAGCTTGTTAGAAGGGAAATTCGAGAGTGGTCTTAAAGAGGAAGTACAGAGCGAGTTGAGGAAATTGCAGCCGATTGGGTTGAAGGCAAAAATGTTGATGGCCCAACTCATTGAAGATGATGAAGAAATTCAAAGAAGAAGAAAAGCGGTCCGAAGAGCAACACCAAGGGGGAAAAATAGCGCTACATCATTCTCGTCTAGTTCGTTCAGTTCAAGTGGCTCGGGAGGTTCGAATTTGCGATCGTTTACACTATCTCCTCAGCGTTTGCATAATAGCAATTCGACTTCCATTAGCCCAAATGTTCCCGGTATCAGGGGGCCGTTTAAAAGGTTAACTGATAGTGAAATTCGTGCTAAGAAAGATAAGGGCCTTTTCTTTCGTTGTGATGAAAAGTTTTTTCCGGGGCACAAATGTAAAAAACTGGAATTGCAGGCATTGCAGGTTTTGATTGTAAGAGATGAAGTTCCATCGCTAGAGCCGGAAGTGGTTGTTTGTGGCCCAAAGGAGGTTGTGGAGGGTGTCGAAACTGTGAGTGTTGAAGGAGATCATGAGATGACAGCCTTATCCCTGAATTCATTGGCCGGGCTTAGTTCGCCGAAAACGTTAAAGGTGCGTGGTAGTATCCAAGGATTGGATGTAGCAATCCTGGTCGATACAGGAGCGACACACAATTTTATTTCAGAAGAGGTGGTTTCAAAATTGGGTTTGGTTGTGTCCCCGTCTGACGAGTATGGTATTGTGCTAGGAAGGCTGGGGTTGGCCAGAGCAGCAGCAGTAGTATGTAGAGATGTGGTGCTCGGTTGGCGAATTACGGATTGTACATGATTTTTTACCATTGCCTCTGGGAAGCGCGGATGTTATTTTGGGGGTTTCGTGGTTGGAAACCTTGGGGACAGTGGAGTTTGACTACCGAGCTCTTCAGATGAGGTTTGCGGTAGGACAGTGGAGCGTGTGTTTACAGGGTGATCCTAGCTTAGTTAAAGCCCAAATCTCTTTGAAATCTATGATGAAATCACTCTGGACTAAAGATCATGGATTGTTGATTGAGCTTAACTTGTTGGATGTTCAGGGCAAGTCAGAGATTGAGCTAGCATCATCAGGTGATTGGTTAGGGGTTCCTCTCGAATTACATCCCCTGCTGTCGGATTACTCCGTGATTTTTTAGCCCTTGAAAACTCTTCCTCCTCATCGGAACTGCGATCATGCCATTGCACTTTACGCTGGTAAGGACTCAGTTAATGTGAGGCCCTATCGGTATCCACAATTTCAAAAGAATGAAATTGAGAAGCTAGTTCGGGATATGCTGTTAGCCGGCATTATTCGCCCTAGCACGAGTTCATTCTCGAGTCCGGTTTTGTTGGTTAAGAAGAAGGATGGGAGCTGGCGCTTCTGTGTGGATTATAGAGCGTTGAACTTGGCCACTATTCCAGACAAGTTCCCTATTCCGTTGGTGGACGAATTATTGGACGAGTTACATGGTGTAGTGATTTTTTCTAAGATTGACCTGAAGGCAGGTTATCACCAAATTCGGGTGAAACTAGCGGACATTCTGAAGACGGCTTTTCAAACGCATGAAGGTCATTATGAATTCCTGGTAATGCCGTTTGGGTTGAAGAATGCGCCGGCCACATTTCAGTCTGTGATGAATGAAATTTTACGTCCATACTTACGTAAATTCGTATTAGTATTCTTTGATGATATTTTGATATATAGTTTATCGATGGCAGAACATATTGAACACTTGACGAAAGTGTTTGAAGTGCTTAAGACCCACTCGTTTGTGGCTAATGCGAAGAAATGTCATTTTGGGGTAACTCGCATCGAGTACCTAGGACATTTCATTTCGGCGAAAATTGAAGCGATGGTGAGGTGGCCTAGTCCGCTGTCCATTAAAGATCTTCGCGGGTTTTTAGGGTTAACTGGGTATTATAGGCGTTTTGTGGCTAATTACGGGATGATGGCATTTCCGTTGACTCAACTACTCAAGAAAGGGAAGTTTGTGTGGTCAGTTGAGGCAGAGGATGCGTTTCAACGTTTGAAACATGCCATGATTAGCATTCCTGTACTTCGTTTGCCAGATTTCACTCGGGTATTTGTTGTCGAGACTGATGCTTCGGGGATTGGGGTTGGTGCGGTATTAATGCAAGAGGGTCATCCCCTTGCTTATTTCAGTCGTGCGTTACCAGTTACGCACCGTTGCAAACCAGTGTACGAGAGGGAATTGATGGCCATTGTCTTTGCCGTTCAACGTTGGAGAGCGTATTTACTTGGTCAACATTTTATAGTGCGAACGGATCAGAAGAGTTTGAAGTTTTTGTTGGAACAACGTATGGTCGTGGGGGAGTATCAGCGCTGGATCACTAAGCTGTTGGGTTACGATTTTCACATTGAATACAAGAAGGGGTTGGAGAATTCGGCAGCTGATGCTTTGTCTCGTTTACCATTAGCTTGCGAACTGGGCATGTTGAGCTGTGTGTCCGGCATCAACACGGACGTGTTCCTGTCGCAGGTTAAAGCGGATCCGCATCTGATGGTAATTTATACAGCTCTGTTGGACGGTGCGTCTGTTCCCAAAGGGTTCTCATTGCATCGCGGGTTGTTGTGTTTTCATGGCCGATTGGTTTTACCCCTGGATTCCCCAACTATTCCTTTACTCTTACAAGAGTTTCATGCGGGACCAATTGGGGGTCATCATGGTGCGCTCAAGACGTATCAACGACTTGCTAAGGAGGTGTATTGGGCGGGTATGAAAAATCGTGTGCGATCATTTGTGGCTGAGTGTGCTATCTGTATGCAGGCTAAACATTTGTCGTTATCACCGGCTGGGTTGCTGCAACCTTTACCAATTCCAGATCGGATTTGGGAAGATGTGTCTATGGATTTCGTTGAGGGATTGCCTCGTTCGGATGGGTTTGACACTATTCTGGTAGTGGTGGATCGGTTGTCCAAGTATGCTCATTTTATTTTGGTGAAGCACCCTTATACTTCGTTGACTATTGCGTTAGTGTTTATTCGGGAGGTGGTGCGTTTGCACGGTGTTCCACGAAGCATTGTGTCGGATCGTGATAAGGTGTTCACTAGCTCGTTTTGGGAGGAATTGTTTCGCACCACGGGTACGAAACTTCGGCGCAGTACGACATATCATCCGCAGACGGATGGACAGACGGAGGTTGTTAATCGTTGTTTGGAGTCATATTTACGCTGTTTTGTTATGACTCAACCGAAACTCTGGTCTAAGTGGATTCCTTGGGCTGAATTTAGTTACAATACGTCTTATCACTCATCAGCGCGTGTCACACCCTTTGAGGTGGTCTATGGTCGCGCACCCCCACCCATTTTGGGGTATGACAGGGGGCAAAGCCCATTGTCAGCAGTGGATTCTTTATTGGTTGATCGTGACAAGATGTTGGCTTCTCTTAAGGCTTCGCTTTTGAGAGTGCAACAGATCATGACTAAACAGGCCGATGGGAAACGACGAGATGTTCAGTTTGGGGTTGGGGACTTGGTGTATCTGAAATTACGACCTTATCGACAGCTGTCTGTGGCTCGGTTCAAGCATCCTAAGCTTGCTCCACGTTTCATTGGGCCTTATCGTGTGCTGGCCAGGGTGGGCAAAGTCGCTTACCGTTTGGAGTTGCCAGAATCGGTGCGCATTCATCCCGTTTTTCATGTTTCGGTGTTACGACAGGCGATTGGAACTTCGCACGGATATTTCAATCCTTCGTGGTTGCAAGATGACTTGGGGTTTGTGTTTCGGCCATTGGCGGTGCTTGGACTGTGTGAATCGGCTACCATACCGGAGGATCGTGAAGTGTTGATACAGTGGGAGGGCGGCTTGCCGGAGGATGCAACATGGGAGTCTGCTAGCTTCATTCAGACTCAATTTCCTGATTTCCACCTTGAGGACAAGGTGGTTCTGTGGGGGGCGGGTATTGATACGGGCCCAGTGATTAAGTTTGTGTACTCTAGACGATAGAAGCAGGGAAGGGCTTAGGCGTTAGCATTGGTTAGTTCGGGCGGAGGTTGTAACCGAATTAGAGTATAAATAGTTTAGGCGGGAAAGTGGTTAGGCATTGAATTTCATTGTGTTAGGTATCTCTTTTGAGATTGGAGAGTGAGGAGCTCTTGAACTCCTTGTGTTCTTGGCAATTTGTTAATAAAATTGGTAGAATCTACCAGATTACTACCAAATAATGAAGCGAACATGCCACCAATATTTTCGATTAGTTCTAAGCCAGATAACAAGAAACCATTAATTATCGCCTATGGAACACATTTTGATTAATGAAGTAGAGTTATTTTTTTAAAAAAGAAAGAGACAAATGGCTATGAAATATAGCACATTTATGGCTCGCAACAAATATCCAATTGGTGGTTGAACAAGTGGACGATAAGTGAACTGAAAAGTTAGCCAATCTTGGCTGTCTCCAAATTTTCCATTTAACAATGCGTGAATAATACGTAACTGATTACCCAAATCGTAGACTTGTGTAGAGAAGACCACCATCCATATAGTTAGCTTCATTATATTTTCTCTTCCTTTATACATAGAAAAAAAAAACCCAAAAAAATTGATGTTCTAAGTTCTAACAAACGAAAATGGAGGTGGGCAATTTGTGTTTGAATACACTTTCCTTCCTTTTCTTTGTTACTGCACAATTGATGTTTACAACAACTTCTCAGCCTGACTTTTTTTTCTCCCAATGTTCAAACGGCAATGGCAACTACACCAACGATAGCTCTTTCAAGAAAAATCTCGACACCGTACTTGCATCGATCTCCTCCATCTCCAAGGCCGACACCCGCCGGGTCGACTACGGTTTCTACAATGCCACCGCGGGTGGAGAAGATCCCGACCGAGCCAACGCTAAGGTTCTTTGTCGCAAAGGTGTTGGCTTGGATCAATGCAGAATTTGTGTGAATAATTCAGTTAGTAGGATCACACAAAACTGTCCCAAACAGAAGGAAGGTACGGGATTTTACTCGGATTGTCAAATTTTGTACTCAAACAATTCTATTTACGGTGAGATAGATATCATGTCCTCACCTTACATCTTATACAACACCGGTAAGGCCCCGGACATAAACGGGTTCGATGACGAGCTTAGGGGGTTGTTGGATCGGCTGCGAGAAAAGGCTGCGTCGGGGACTTCGATTCGAAAGTCGGCCAGCGGTGACGTGAAGCTTTCAACTCCGAATACTTATACCGTATATGGACTCGTTGATTGCTTTCCCGACATGTCGTTCTTCGACTGCGATGTTTGTCTCAGTCGGCTTCAAAGTAGGCTTCCGAGCTGTTGCAGCGGAAGTATAGGGGCAAAAATGATTGTAACGAGTTGTCAAATCGGTTTTGAGATCCATCCTCTCTATGAGTCACTTCTTTCTCCGCCGCCGCCTCCGATATCGCCTCCGCCCTCAGCCCTTAATGTTCCCTCTCCATCTATACCTTCCACACAAGGTAATTCCATTACATCTCTCTTATTTGTTGTTGTTTCAATATTCTTATTTTGGCTGTTAAAAAAAACCAGACAACCTCAAAATTGAAATCAACCTAGGTTGGATGGGATGAATACTGATTCTCAGGCTCGAACCTATGACGTTGGTGTTGAACTATTCGGTCATGGATTAGTTAAGCTATCAACTTATTTAGTTGGACTTGGTTAGAATAAATGGAATTTTTGTTAGTTGTTGGATAGCAACTAATCCGAATTTAACATTAATTTAAAAAAAATTCTATAACGAAATTATATAGGCCTATATTTATTTTGTTTAATTGTTGTTTTTTTGAATTTTTATTTCTTCAAACTTTCTTAAAATATTTTAAATTCTTCTTAGAATAAATGTGTTTCAATTAAATATGGTTAACCAAAGCAACTACCCATGACCAATCATAACAATGTCGTAGTTTGGGGACGGATTAGTGGGTGGTGTTGCCGTGTTTAGAGGAGTAAAGCCTCAAGTTCCCTAATTTAAAATGGAAATTTGAAATATATAAGTAGGGTTGAGGTTGGATAGATTGGTGAATCCACCGACCCGAAAATTTAGATTCCAATCATCTCTATCGTATGCTCTGTTTTTACCCTCTTTGTTTCCATATTAATATAAATAGATTACCCCTTTCTTTTGCAGGAAGTAGTGGAAACAGCACTACTAGAACTATTATAATTGTTGTGGTGTCCATTGTTTCAGCCATCATTCTCATTGTTGGCATCTGCATCATTTTTAGATTGAGGAAGTCAAAGCATAAAAGACCATTACAAAATTTACAAAGTAAGTTGGTTTCTGTTTTTTGTTTTTCAAACAAGTTTGTAGTTTTAATCCAATTAATGAACTTGATATCTCCTAGATGCTACTTTGGAAGATGCCACAGATGAAATAAGCAATGTGGAAACAATTCAATTTAATTTTGAAACCATTAAAGTTGCAACAAATGACTTCTCTAACGAGAACAAGCTCGGACAAGGTGGATTTGGAGCAGTTTACAAGGTATTTACTGAATTAAATATGATGCATAAGAGTAAAGTGATATTTTTACTAAAATTTAATGTTTACGATGCTTTACTTTGAGGCCAATTAACCAGATCATAACTCTATCTACATCTTGTACAATCTAATAATTATGAGATTATAGTTTTGAATCCCCCTTATATATAAAGAAGGATGGTTTACTTTGTTGGTAACCCGAGATTAGATATACCGAGGTTAGTGGCGCAATTGGTTATGTTGATTGATATTAATCCATTTCAATTCTACGGTCACGAGTTTGAGTCCGGAAATCGATATTTGGCTCTCATATTATTTGAGGGATAACAGACATCTGCGATTCTCGACATTTGAGATTTCAAGTATTAGAGTATTCTAGCTATCTAGATTACCTCAAAACAAACAACTCCTTATGTTCATATTTTCAGGGCGAGTTACCAAATGGACAGCATATTGCAGTGAAGAGGCTTGCTAGCAATTCACAACAAGGAGATATTGAATTCAAGAATGAAGTTCTTTTGGTAGTAAAGCTTCAACACAGAAACTTGGTTAGGCTTTTGGGATTTTGCTTGCAAGGAAGGGAAAGGCTTCTCATATATGAGTTTGTACCAAATGGCAGCCTTGATAACTTCATATTTGGTATTAAATTTATTATTTCTTTGGTCTACACTACTTGGAAAATGCATCCTTTTATATAGTTTAGAAGTTTTTTTAAAAAATAACCATGTAGATTTTGCCAAGCGAATGCAATTAGATTGGGAAAGACGATTTAAAATCATTACTGGCATTGCACGTGGACTTCTTTATCTTCATGAAGATTCTCGCCTTCGAATCATTCATCGTGATCTCAAAGCTAGCAATATTTTGTTGGATTACGAAATGAATCCTAAGATTGCCGATTTTGGTTTGGCAAGATTGTTTGATGTAGATGAGACTCAAGGCAATACAAGTAGAATTGTGGGAACTTAGTAAGTACAATTGTTTGTTTATTTTTATTTGCTATATTTTATATTAATTAATTTATTATTATTATTATTATTATTGTTTACAGCGGATATATGGCTCCTGAGTATATAGTACATGGACAATTTTCTGTAAAGTCAGATGTCTTTAGCTTTGGAGTTTTGGTACTTGAAATTATGAGTGGCCAAAAAAACAACTGTTTTCGTAATGGCGAACAAGTTGAAGATCTCTCAAACTTTGTAAGTAAATGATTTATTCTTAAAATCTCTCTGCATAAGAAGACTTCAAACCATCAATTAGAAATCTCTGTACCAAAGAAAACTTTGTATTTTATTATTTAAAGTCTTGTATTTTCTTTTGGTATAATAAGGTTATTTTCTATTTTATAGCTTTTGTTTCCCAATCTTATTATCTTTAATCAATCTGTATACGCTAAGTAATCACTAGATTTGTATACCTTCATTCGATATTGCTCGTTTGAATAATCTTTAGTGCAATACATGATAATTTAACATATCATGAAGTGTCAATATATCAAGTACATAATTAACGTTGATTTTTTTTTTGTAGGCATGGAAAAATTGGAAAGCAGGAACATCTGCAAATATCATAGATTCAACACTTAGTGCAGGTTCAAGGATTGAAATGATAAGATGCATTCACATTGGACTATTGTGTGTTCAAGAAAATGTAGCGAATCGACCAACAATGTCTTCGGTGGTTCTGATGCTAAGTAGTTCTTCTCTCAGTCTCCCTATACCCTCTGAACCAGCTTTCTTTATGCATAGTGGCATCCATCAATTCAACACAATGCCAAACTCAAATGGACAATCAGAAATGACTGGTAATTCTAAAAGCGAATTGTCAGAGAATGAAGCTTCAATTACTGACCTCTACCCTCGCTAGATCATCATCTGACATATGCTTGAATAAGTATGCATGTTTATTTGGGAAGTTGTTTTATATTTATATGGGTCATTTGTATGCATTCATAGTTGATTAGAGCATAAAAATAAATGTTTTTTAGTGAACTATATTGTTGAATATCATCTATGGTTCGTTTCTTATGTTTTGTATATCTTCGTTTAAGGTATTATAATAGTAGTCCACCTTCAAATTACTTCTTTATAAAGCGTTTATAAAAAACTTATAAGTTATGCCTCGTTTGATAACTATTTTATTTTTCGTTTTTTGTTTATGAAATTTAAGCTACAACTATACTCTTTTCCTTATTTGGATATCTACATCTTACCAATATTTTAATAAATAAAACCAAAATTAGGAAAAAAAAAAAGGTTCCAAAGACTTGTTTTTATTTTTGAAATTTGATTAGTATTCAGCTACTTTCTTAAAAAAATATGGATACCTTATAGGAAAGATGGAGCACATGTAGGAAATTTGAGTTGAAATAAGTTTAAATGTCATAAACCAAAAATAAAAAACCAAATGGTTATGAAAGGGGCCTAATTTTAAAATTTTCATTTCACTTTAATAAGGATAAATGAGCTCTTTGAGAGCAACTCCATTTCCATCTTTAATTTATACATGATAAGAACCGTAATTCTTAGCATCAACATCTTTTCAGGATCCATTATGTTTAAAATTATAATGAACCCTAAATCAACACATTTTTCGATCCATGTAAAGAAAAGGGAGAATGGAAAGTTTAAAATAAGCTAATTTTTATCACAACAAGATGTGTATACCGAAAAGGGTCAGTGACACAGTAATTTCATTGTTTAATGGTAATTCAATGCAACATCATGATTAAAGATTCAATATTTGACTCTCATTTAATTGAGAGGAGTGATTCCCTCTACGTACGGTTTGAAGTTCCCCTCCCCGAACCTTAAAAAATAAGACAACAACAAAGAAGACGTTTATATGGAGACAACGCATTTGGATATATCAATGGACTTATTACTTGGACCCTTTTTTTTAAACCGAGCAGATGGAAATTGATTGAAAATTGTAAGCACAATTACATTTTTAGTGGACTCTTAAATTTGAAGCTAGAGAAGAAGGTTGTGAATCATATATTGTACTTTGAAGCTCGATATTTATGTTTTCATATAAATATGTTTTCCAAAACTATGCCAATATTCATCAATCAAAATTTTATTGACATAAAATATAAAATTATTTTATTTATTTATTTGTGTTAGAGAGAACAACAAGTTACAAGCGATTTTCACATTGATATAATATTATTCCTCTAAACATTTTTTGTTATAAAACAAAAAACTTCAACCACGAGTTTAACCTCAATTTTCAAATATAAGTTCTTATGATTTTTTATTTTAAATCAAGAGAATTTTTCATGAGGGCAAACAAGAGGAAAAAATTCTATAAATATAAAATCTTCAGAAAAAATTAAATATAACAAAAATTAATTCATTAAATTGATAGCCACATGATTGATATACTTAAATCAGTAAAAATGATAGATTGAAATATAGCAAAAAGATCTTTCAAATTTCCAAAATAGGAAATATAGCAAAACTTTTTTTTTAATCTAAAAAAATAATAATAATGAAAAGAAAAATCAAGGGAAACTAGTAGGTTTGAAGTTAAATAATTTATATTCGGTTGTGTACAAAATGTTTTTTTAAAAAGTTGTTATCAATAAAATAGCAATGTTACAAAATATTTCATGCTAATAGAGCAGTAGCTTAAGTGGCATTATTGTACACTTAATGATCTTGAGGTTTTAGATTCAAGTCTTCCCCACCCCCAATTGTTGTAATCTAAAAAAAATGTTATAAATTTCCTTAAATTAAATTCTAACTTATTACATGAATAATCAATTTTGAATTTTCAATATAAAAATTAAGTAAATTGACGACAGTCTAAACCGTGTCCGCTTTTACTACTAACTCAACGATTTTTTTTAGTCACAATATTTTTTGTTCATATTTGTTTGATTTCTTTAAAAATTGATAAAAAAATCAAGTAATATATATGATGTCCACTTCCAACCAGCATTTGATTCCCTAAATATTTGGCACCCAATAAATATCCAAAAGGTTGCTGAAAACATTATTAATATTTAATAACATTCAAAGAAGGTAGCTGAGCCGTTGTTTGACTAAGATTTAGTTTTATAATTTATCTAACTCCTAAAAAATCTACCTCCAAATCAGTTTTTACTAACTGCTTCTTATTTTTATTTTTAAAAATAATTATCATTTTTAACATTTATTTTTAATCATCCATTCTATCCAATCAATTTTAACCGTTCATTTATAATCATTCTTTTTAAATTAATTAAAATAATTTATTTTTAATCGTTTTTTTTAAAAGTAGCTCCACCTTTCAAAACTACTTTCCCTGCACTAAGAACCCGTTCATGACAAAATGTTTCTTCTCTCCTCTGTTTTTAGCTTGACGAGCTACTTGAGTTTCGTCGTTTTAAATTTATATTCAAACAAGGTTTTGATTTTAATTTCTCTACTAAAAAACTACATCCAAACGAGTTTTTTTTTACAACTCTCAAATTTTGACGGGTCAAAGCTAAATCCTTCTTAAATATGTCAAACAAACACCCCCAAAACAATTGGACAAAAAATCAGTCATTGAATAGTTCTCTCAAATTTTTCTCATTGTAACAATGCGTGGAGAATACGAACAGTAGACTTGTGCAGTCAAGAACACCATTAATAAGGGAGCTTCAATATTAGAAAAAAAATATGTTGGATATTGTTGTTCTAACAAACGAAAATGGAGCAGGGCAATTTGTGTTCGAATACACTTTCCTTCCTTTTCTTTGTTATTGCACAATTGATGTTTACAACAACTTCTCAGCCTGACTTTTTTTTCTCCCAATGTTCAAACGGCAATGGCAACTACACCAACGATAGCTCTTTCAAGAAAAATCTCGACACCGTACTTGCATCGATCTCCTCCATCTCCAAGGCCGACACCCGCCGGGTCGACTACGGTTTCTACAATGCCACCGCGGGTGGAGAAGATCCCGACCGAGCCAACGCTAAGGTTCTTTGTCGCAAAGGTGTTGGCTTGGATCAATGCAGAATTTGTGTGAATAATTCAGTTAGTAGGATCACACAAAACTGTCCCAAACAGAAGGAAGGTACGGGATTTTACTCGGATTGTCAAATTTTGTACTCAAACAATTCTATTTACGGTGAGATAGATATCATGTCCTCACCTTACATCTTATACAACACCGGTAAGGCCCCGGACATAAACGGGTTCGATGACGAGCTTAGGGGGTTGTTGGATCGGCTGCGAGAAAAGGCTGCGTCGGGGACTTCGATTCGAAAGTCGGCCAGCGGTGACGTGAAGCTTTCAACTCCGAATACTTATACCGTATATGGACTCGTTGATTGCTTTCCCGACATGTCGTTCTTCGACTGCGATGTTTGTCTCAGTCGGCTTCAAAGTAGGCTTCCGAGCTGTTGCAGCGGAAGTATAGGGGCAAAAATGATTGTAACGAGTTGTCAAATCGGTTTTGAGATCCATCCTCTCTATGAGTCACTACTTTCTCCGCCGCCGCCTCCGATATCGCCTCCGCCCTCAGCCCTTAATGTTCCCTCTCCATCTATACCTTCCACACAAGGTAATTCCATTACATCTCTCTTATTCGTTGTTGTTTCAATATTCTTATTTTGGCTGTTAAAAAAAACCAGACAACCTCAAAATTGAAATCAACCTAGGTTGGATGGGATGAATACTGATTCTCAGGCTCGAACCTATGACGTTGGTGTTGAACTATTCGGTCATGGATTAGTTAAGCTATCAACTTATTTAGTTGGATTTGGTTAGAATAAATGGAATTTTTGTTAGTTGTGGGATAGCAACTAATCCGAATTTAACATTAATTTAAAAAAAAATTCTATAACGAAATTATATAGGCCTATATTTATTTTGTTTAATTGTTGTTTTTTTGAATTTTTATTTCTTCAAACTTTCTTAAAATATTTTAAATTCTTCTTAGAATAAATGTGTTTCAATTAAATATGGTTAACCAAAGCAACTACCCATGACCAATCATAACACTGTCGTAGTTTGGGGACGGATTAGTGGGTGGTGTTCCCGTGTTTAGAGGAGTAAAGCCTCAAGTTCCCTAATTTAAAATGGAAATTTGAAATATTTAAGTAGGGTTGAGGTTGGATAGATTGGTGAATCCACCGACCCGAAAATTTAGATTCCAATCATCTCTATCGTATGCTCTGTTTTTACCCTCTTTGTTTCCATATTAATATAAATAGTTTACCCCTTTCTTTTGCAGGAAGTAATGGAAACAGCACTACTAGAACTATTATCATTGTTGTGGTGTCCATTGTTTCAGCCATCATTCTCATTGTTGGCATCTGCATCATTTTTGGATTGAGGAAGTCAAAGCATAAAAGACCTTTACAAAATTTACAAAGTAAGTGGTTTCTGTTTTTTGTTTTTCAAACAAGTTTGTAGTTTTAATCCAATTAATGAACTTCATATCTCCTAGATGCTACTTTGGAAGATGCCACAGATGAAATAAGCAATGTGGAAACAATTCAATTTAATTTTGAAACCATTAAAGTTGCAACAAATGACTTCTCTAACGAGAACAAGCTCGGACAAGGTGGATTTGGAGCAGTTTACAAGGTATTTACTGAATTAAATATGATGCATAAGAGTAAAGTGATATTTTTACTAAAATTTAATGTTTACGATGCTTTACTTTGAGGCCAATTAACCAGATCATAACTCTATCTACATCTTGTACAATCTAATAATTATGAGATTATAGTTTTGAATCCCCCTTATATATATAAAGAAGGATGGTTTACTTTGTTGTTAACCCGAGATTGGATATACCGAGGTTAGTGGCGCAATTGGTTATGTTGATTGATATTAATCCATTTCAATTCTACGGTCACGAGTTTGAGCCCGGAAATCGATATTTGGCTCTCATATTATTTGAGGGATAACAGACATATGCGATTCTCGACATTTGAGATTTCAAGTATTAGAGTATTCTAGCTATCTAGATTACCTCAAAACAAACGACTCCTTATGTTCATATTTTCAGGGCGAGTTACCAAATGGACAGCATATTGCAGTGAAGAGGCTTGCTAGCAATTCACAACAAGGAGATGGTGAATTCAAGAATGAAGTTCTTTTGGTAGTAAAGCTTCAACACAGAAACTTGGTTAGGCTTTTGGGATTTTGCTTGCAAGGAAGGGAAAGGCTTCTCATATATGAGTTTGTACCAAATGGCAGCCTTGATAACTTCATATTTGGTATTAAATTTATTATTTCTTTGGTCTACACTACTTGGAAAATGCATCCTTTTATATAGTTTACAAGTTTTTTTAAAAAATAACCATGTAGATTTTGCCAAGCGAATGCAATTAGATTGGGAAAGACGATTTAAAATCATTACTGGCATTGCACGAGGACTTCTTTATCTTCATGAAGATTCCCGTCTTCGAATCATCCATCGTGATCTCAAAGCTAGTAATATTTTGTTGGATGAAGAAATGAATCCAAAGATTGCAGATTTTGGTTTGGCAAGATTGTTTGAAGTAGACGAGACTCAAGGCAATACAAATAAAATTGTTGGAACTTAGTAAGTACAATTGTTTGTTTATATTTTATCTGTTATATTTTGTATAATATTTTTATTGTTATTACTATTATTTGCAGTGGATATATGGCTCCTGAGTATTTAATGCACGGAAAATTTTCTATAAAATCAGATGTCTTTAGCCTTGGAGTCTTGGTACTTGAAATTGTGAGTGGCCAGAAAAACAATGGATTTTGTAATGGCGAACATGTTGAAGATCTCTCAAACTTTGTAAGTATACAATTTAATCTTAAAACTTCTCTGCATAAGAACACTTCAATCAATTAATGAAAATAGCATGCATTAATAGGTTTTTGTAATAAAACAATTCTTTGTATTTTATTATTTAACTTTTTTTAAATCAACAATATTAAGAGGTGGGTCTAGAGCCTATAAATTTTAGGCCATACATGATGTTATTGGAATTTTCCTCCCTTTGGCATCATAAGGTTATTGTTTATTTTATATCTTTTGTTTCTTCATAATCTTATTATCTCTAATCAATTTGAACATACCTAACTTGTATAGGCTAATTGATCACTAGACGTCCATTTGATATTATTTACTTTTATAATCTTACTGCAATAGATGACAATTTAACATATTATCGAGTGTCAATATATGAGGTAAATAATGTAGATAATTTTTTTTTGTAGGCATGGAAAAATTGGAAAGCAGGAACATCTACAAATGTTATAGATTCAACACTTAGCGTTGGTTCAAAGATTGAAATGATAAGATGCATTCACATTGGATTATTGTGTGTTCAAGAAATTGTAGCAAATCGACCAACAATGTCTTCGATAGTTTTGATGCTAAGTAGTTCTTCTCTCAGTCTCCCTATACCGTCTCGACCTGCATTCTCTATGAGTAGTAGAAGCCATGAATTCAACACAATGTCAAAATCAAATGGACAATCAAAAATAATTCAGACTAATCATTCGAAAAGCGAATTGTCTAAGAATGAAGCTTCAATTACAGACCTACACCCTCGCTAGATCATCATCAACATATGCTCGAATATACATGTGTGTGTGTTTATTTGGAAAATTGTTTTATATTTTGTTGGGACTTTTGTATGGTTGTATTCGTAGTTGATTAGAGCATAAAAAAATGTTTTTTAGTGGACCATTGTTGAATATCATCTCTTGTTCGTTTCTTAGATTTTGTTTTGTATATGTATCTTCGTTTTTGGTATTATAATAGTAGTTCACCTTCAAACTTTCTTATAATTAAAGCCTTTTAGAATATAGTTTCAAATTTTCCATTTCAATTAGACAAGGATAAAGAAGTTCTTGAGAGAGTCTATTTCAATCTTTAATTTGATCATGATAAGAACCGTTATTCAACACATTTTTTATCCATATAAAAAATAAGGAGAAAGGAAAGTTTAAAATAAGCTAAATTTTCCATTAAAATAATGTGGTTCCCATTTCAAAAGTTAGATTACAGTAATAATGTGGTTTTCATGTCTAATTTTCAACCATATAATATAATATAAAATATATTTTATCTAATCTTATCAAATATTACATCAAACTTTCTCTAATTTTCAACCACATAATATATATAAAATAAAATATATAAAATTAATTAATTTAATATAAATACACAATGATTATATTAAAAAAAAATATAAAATAAATAGTACTTTTTATAACATCTTCTAGCAAAACACCAATCTCAGAACAAGAACTAGTACTTTATATCTCTAAATCACTCCACTTCCTGTTCCTGTCACTTTCTCTCCTCTCCTCTTTTCAACTCCAAAATCCAATCACCCCCTAAACACCAATCTCCCAAAAAATACTTTCTTTCCATTTCTCTTCAAATATAAATCTTCAAAAATATTAAAGAAAAAATTAAAGGGGTTCTATCTTGAAAGGACATGTTGAGAATCTCACGTTAATAAAGTGAGAATATCTAAATTATTTTGAAATGGATGTCTATCCTATGTAATATGTATCAGAACTCACAAAACTCAAATGAATATCGATTGAATACAAATGAAATTGAGATTCACCTCCATATTCTCAAATAAATGTGTGAAGCAAAGACATAAAAGACACAAAAGTGTGAAGTAATTTCCTCCGCAACTTGCAAATTAAAGGCACTTGACCAATAAAATTGTGATGAAATTTTTGGCGCAACAATAAATAAAGTGGCCCCTTGAATAATTTCTTCAGTCATTGGTGTAGGCCCCTCAAAATTAATTTTGCAATTGAATTGAAGACTGTGGACTTTTGCAAGTTACGAAAATGATTGTCTACGCGTAATCAGTGCGAAATTGACGACCAATTCCAATATCAAATCCAAATGTTTGGGGATTTTGTTATGATTATTATAAACACCCATTAATACGTAGATTAATCTTCACTTCACTAAACCAAAATTGGAAAAATATGGGCACTTTGAATTCTTTTAATACCCTTTTCTTTCTATCCTTTCTTCTTCCATATTTGATGTTTATTACAACATCTCAAGCGGACTTATTCCACCACACTTGTTCAGAAAAACGCAACTACACCATCGACAGCCCTTTCAAGAAAAATCTCGACCACGTACTAGCCTCAATCCTTTCCAACTCCTACGCCGACACCCGACCGGTCGACTACGGTTTCTATAATGCCACTGCTGGCGGAGATGATCCCGACAGAGCCAACGCTAAGGTCCTTTGTCGTAAAGGTGTTACCTTGGAACAATGCAAAAGTTGCGTGAATACTTCCGTTAGTGAAATTAGACAAGTATGTCCAAACCAAAAGGAAGGTACAGCATGGTATATCCATTGCCAAATTCTTTACTCAAACAACTCGATTCACGGTAACATAATCATGTCCGCGCCTTATATATTATTCAACCGCGCTAATGATAGGCAAATTATGGTCACAGTACCAACAATATATAATCAATCTAAATTTCCAGCAACTCAGACAAAAATATATTCAAGTCTTTTCCAAGATCCAATTCGTTCTCCAAATTAAAATACGGAATAAAAATTTGGAAACGATATGCTTAAAAATATAGATAAAAGAATCTAAATTAATAAGCAACAAGAACGATCATAAAAGTTTAGGAAAGAGAAATTGACACCAATTTATACTGGTTCACCTAATAATGGCTACTTCCAGTTCTCTGCTACCAATTGCAGGTTCCACTAATTTGATGAGAAATTACAAGAGTTCTACAACACTCTTTAATGGAGAAAAAATGCCCAAGAAGAAATCCCAAAAGAAAGCTCTCAAATCTCACTTTTTTCTTCTCTATACAAAAACTCTCTGAAAAAACAAAAAAAAAACAAAAAAAGCTACTGCCTTTTTATTTCTTCTCTTATTTTTTCTCTCACCAAATCCACACAGCAACAAACTGCCTTGCAGTTATTTTATTTTTTTTTTAAATAAAAAAAAACCACCCACATTTGTAATTTTGGCTCCATAATTCTTAACAATCTCCCACTTGGAGACAAAACAATCAAACTTGTCTCCCCTGCAATGGTAGCGACTCCTCTCTACTCATGGAGAAGTCCAACTGAAGTTGCACACAACCGATTTATCAACAGAGCGATTTTGGTTAACATATCATTTGGATTCGACTTCCTGGAATCTTTTCAAGCACTAAGAGTCCATCTTCCAAAGCTGATCTGATAAAATGGTATCTAACATGTATGTGCTTCGTTCTCGAATGAAACACTAGATTCTTTGCTAAATGAATAGCACTCTGACTGTCACAATGCAAAGTTCCTTTTCCCAACTTAAAGCCAAGTTCACTCAGAAACGACTGAAGCCATATCATCTCTTTACTTGCTTGAAAGAATCGCAACATACTAAACACGTAGTAGAAAGAGCTACTATCTTACGCAATCTCGATACCCAGCTAATCGCAGATATTAAAAGTAAAAACATACCCGGTAGTACTTTTTCCGCCATCTGTGTCACACCGCCATATCTGCATCAACATAACCTGCAGGTTTAAAATCAGTTTTCTTAAAATGCAAAAGCATAATCATTGTTCCTCTCAAATATCCGAAAATCCACTTCTTTGCATCCCAATCTTTGTTTTCTGGATTACTCATATATCTGCTAACAACTCCCTTTGCATGTGCAATGTGCGGTCTTGTGCAAACCATAGCATACATCAGGCTACCTATAGCTGAAGCATATGGCACTCTAGCCATATAATCTCGGTCTTGCTCAGTAGTGGGTGAGTGCTCCTTAGATAATTTAAAATGACAAGCTAAAGGAGTACTCACCGGTTTGCATTTTCATGTGAAATGCATTTCAACACTTTTTCCACATACTCTTTTTATGGTGAGTGTCAAAATACCATCTTTTCTTTCAATCCTCATTCCTAAGATTTGTTTGGCGGCTCCCAAATCTTTCATGTCAAACTCTTGAGATAATTCAAGTTTTATCTTAAGAATTTCCTGTTCATTGGCACCTGCTATCAACATGTCATCAACATATAGCAGTAAAATAACATATGAGTTACCTTGAGTTCTAATGTAGCAACAATGATCTGCCTGACATCTCTGAAATCTATTGTTGCACATAAAACTGTCAAACTTCTTATACCATTGTCTAGGTGCCTGTTTGAGACCATACAAGCTTCTCTGAAGTTTGCAAACCATTTTCTCTTGTCCCTGAACTGTGAAACCTTGTGGATGTACCATGTAAATCTCTTCCTCCAAGTCTCCATGAAGAAATGCGTTTTTACATCCATCTTTCGAGAGCAGATCTTCTTACGCCACTATATTGTGATGCAGTTCTAATAGTAGTTAACTTAACTACGAGGAGAAAATATTTCATTAAAGTCAATACCTTCCTTCTGCTTTGAAAGCCTTTGACTACAAGCCTTGCTTTGTACCTCTTCTTTGCCATCGGGTTCTTGCTTGATTCTATAAACCCATTTGTTCTGCAAAGCTTTCTTACCTCTAGGTAATTCAGCTAGTTGCCATGTTTGATTCGTCAGAAGCGAATCCATCTCATCCTTCATGGCTAACTCCCACTTGACAGAATCATCTACTTGAACCGCTTCATCATAATATTCGGGTTCACCTCTGTCAGTCAACAATATGTAATTTAGACTAGGGGAATACCGCTGTGGGGGTCTGATAGTTCTACTAGACCTTCTAACTGCTGAAGGTGGCGTGCTCAGAACTTCTTCATGTTCCACAATCTGTTCATCAGTTCCAACAACTGATCCTTCCCTTTTCCACAAGCTGTTTCCTCGAGAGTAATCGTGCATTACGATCTTCTATACCTGTTGTTCTGCTCTCAACATCAGGGAGACTTACATACTGAGTCTTCTCATCTGTCTCTGAATCAACTATTCTGTTTTTGTACAAAATTGTCTCATTGAAGATCACATCTTTGCTTCTGACTATCTTCTTGTTTTGGTCATTCCAAAACTTGTAGCCCATCTCAGCTCTACCATATCCAATAAAGTTACACTTTTTGGACTTAGCATCAAGTTTACTCCTCTCTGCAGCATCAATGTGAATGTAGGACACACAACCAAAAACCTTTAGATGAGAAAGGTTTACCTGTTTCCCACTCCAGACTTCTTCAGGCAACTTGAAGTCTAATGGTATGGTCGGGCTCTTATTGATCAGATAGGTTGCCGTGTTGATTGCCTCAGCCCAGAACGTCTTAGGCAATCCAGCATGTAACCTCATGCTCCTGGCACGCTCATTTAGCGTCCTGTTCATTCTTTCTGCCACACCATTCTGTTACGGTGTCCCTGGTATAGTTTTTACCATCACAATTCCATTATGCGCACAATACTTTTAAATTCCCCACTAACATATTCGCCGCCATTATCGATCTCAAGTTCTTGACTTTCAGACCTGTCTCATTCTCAACCATGGCCTTCCATGTTTTGAAAACAGAAAAAACATCAGATTTATGTTTGAGAAAATAAGTCCATACCTTCCTACTTGAGTCATCAATGAAGGTCACATAATATCTGAAACCACCAAGCGAAGATACTTACGAAGGACCCACACATCATTGTGAACTAACTCCAACCTCGTTGGTTTTAGCTTTGCCCCTGTCTTTGAGAAACCGGCCCTTTTACGCTTCCCAAATACACAGCCCTCACATAACTTGTGTTCAACTACCTTCAGTCCTTGTAACTTCCCTGTAGAATGAAGAATTTTCATTCCTTTTTCACTCATATGTCCCAGTCTGTTGTGCCATAAATCAGTTTCACTAGAACAATCTACAACAACAACCATATCTCTGTCATTGTTGTTGACATACAAAGTCCACGACTTGCTTCCTCGAGCAATTACCATGGCACCTTTTGTAACCTTCAAGTTTCCTTGGCCAAAGGATATCTCATATCCATCATTGTCTAACTGCCCCACAGAAATCAAATTTTTCATCATACTCTGAACATGACGTACCTTGCAAATGTTCCAAGTTGAACCATTTGCCATTTTCAATTTCAGTCACCGATCCCAATGATGTCTAAAGGCTCTCCATCTGCTAGATACACCTTTCCATGATTTCTGCAACATAGTTTTCAAGAATTTCATTTTGACTGTAGTATGAAATGATGCACTGAATCTATAACCCATGTATCATGAGCACATTCAAGCTGCCAAAACTAGAGCATCTTGTTCTTCATTAGCAACAACGTTTGCACCAGCTTCTTTCCCATCTGTTTTCTTTAGGGCCTTACAGTCTCTTCTCAGATGTCCACTTTTACCACAGTTCCAACAGTCAAATTTTCTATTCTTTGACTTGCTTTTGTTGTTTTTCGATTTACCTCGATTCCCTTGACTTCTATTATTGTTTCTACCTCTATCCACATTTAATGCGGAACCAGAAGAAGAAGCAAAACACGAATCATTCACGCAAATCACATTCGCAATAGCGAGAATCTCGAACTAGTGAAAGCTCTAATTTCTCTTTTCCACATGAATTTGAAAGCAATGACTTTCATAGTTTCCCAACTATCAGGTAAAGATCTCAACAACAAAATTGCATTAACTTCATCTGAAAAATCTAAATCAACGGCAGCTAACTTATTCATCAATAAATCAAATTCGTTGATATGAGCAGTGACAGATGTATCTTCACTCATTTTCAAATTGAAAAATCTAGTGGCAAGATACACCTTGTTGTTTACCGAGGGTTTTTCATACATATTGGACAAAGCTGTCATCAGCTCCTCCGTGGTAGTCGCCTTCGCAACACTACTTTGCACATTCTTTGTCAATAGTCCTAAAAGAAAGCAACAAGAACGATCATAAAAGTTTAGGGAAGAGAAATTGACACCAATTTATACTGGTTCACCCAATAATGGCTACTTCCAGTTCTCTGCTACCAATTGCAGGTTCCACTAATTTGATGAGAAATTACAAGAGTTCTACAACACTCTTTAATGGAGAAAAAATGCCCAAGAAGAAATCCCAAAAAAAAGCTCTCAAATCTCACTTTTTTCTTCTCTGTACAAAAACTCTCTGAAAAAACAAAAAAAAAACAAAAAAAGCTACTGTCTTTTTATTTCTTATCTTATTTTTTCTCTCACCAAATCCACACAGCAACAAACTGCCTTGCAGTTATTTTATTTTTTAAAAAAATAAAAAAAAACCACCCACATTTGTAATTTTGGCTCCATAATTCTTAACAGCTAATGCCCCCGACACGAAAAGTTTCGATTTGGAAATGAAGGGACTATTGGATGGACTGCGGGAGAATGCTGCGTCGGGGACTTCAATTCGCAAGTTTGGTAGCGGAGTTGTGAAACTCACAAGTCCGAATTTGTTTAACATGTATGGCCTGGTCGATTGCTTTCCCGACATGTCGTATTCTGAATGCGACGACTGCCTCCGTCGGCTTCAAAGTAATGTTGCAAGTTGTTGCAGTGGCAGCAAAGGATCGAGAGCTCTTGCAACTAGTTGTCAAATTCATTATGAGTCCTCCATATATTTTTCCCTTCTCCCTGCGCATAATTCGACGTTGTTAATGTCGGGTGTGAATTTTGCATCTTCGCCTTATTTGTCTCCATCAATTGGTATAATTTCTATGACATCTCAGATCTCGTTTAATAACCATTTCGTTTTTTGTTTTTTGTTTTAGTTTTTGGAAAACAGGTTTATTTGATAAGCAATTTTAATTTTAGTTTTTAAAATATTAAAGAAATTCTAAAAACAAATAAAAGTAGCTTTTAAAAGCAGAATTTTATTTTTGTTTTTAAAAAAGTATGAAAAAATCAAGAACAAATAGTAAAAAAAAATTTAAAAAATCAAATAAATGATATATGAAAACAAAAAATTGTTATCAAACATGTCTTTTAGTTTTTAATTTTTGAAATCAGTTATCAAATACATATCATTTTTAATTTTTAAAATAAAAAACAAAAAATGAAAAACTAGAAACAAAAAACACAATTTGAAATGATTATGAAACGGGTTTTAATTAATTAGTTTCGTCATTTAGTTGGGCAAAAAAAAAAAGTGATGGGCTTTGATTATTTATTTTGCAGGAGAACATAGGGACAATCTCATTTCAACGCCTGTCATAATTGTTGTTGTTGCTATTTCAATGCTCTCTGTTTCGCTTCTTATGATCATCACATTCTTCTTTTTTAGAAGGAGGAAGCGAAAGCAAAATATTGAACGAGCATTGGACGGAAAACTTGAAAGTAGTTAAAAATTGAGAGTCGTAGTTAAAACTCGTTTGGATGTGGTTTTTGTGTAGATGAGTTAGAATTAAAATTTTGATTAGACGTAGAATTAAAGTGAATAGTTAAAAAAAGTAATGATTAAAAAGGAATAGTTAAATATTAGTTATTTTGAATGATTAGAAATGAATAATTAAAAAATGAGTGGTTAAAAATGATTAGGTAGTTATGAAAGAATAATTAGAACCCAATAGTTAAAAATGAGACTTATTTTTAAAAGTAAAAAAGAGGATGAGTTAATAAAAAACTAGTATGAATGAGCACGCGTTAATCCTCCAACTAAATTCTAGCTAAATATGACAAACAAATCGCCCTAATTTTATGTTCAGATTTTTATACTCTAACTAAATCCTAGCTATACTCTTGTTCCCTAATTTTATGTTCAATTTTTTTTATTATTTTTTAAAAAAAATTAAAACTCAACTACTCTTAAATAAAATATAGTCAAATACGGATTCTTGAAATTGAAGAATTACCATCAAACAATGAAACCATCAAATCACAAAAAAAAAAAAAAAATCACCAAACCTATTGGTATTATTGTTTTTTTTTTTTTTTTCTAAACTAAATGAATCATTTTAGTTGATGGACGCTAGAGATTCTGAGATTCTAATTAGTTAACATATAAAATCTCATATTTTTATTAAATTCCAAATGTCTTATTTCAATGAGCTATGATTCTAATGATTCTAATCAAAATTCAATTTAAACCTAATTTGTTTTTATTAGAAAAAAATCTTGGATTTATTATTTTTTGGAATAAATAATCAAAATTACATAATTGTATTTTCTTTTTAGCCGGAGACGAAATTAGCAATGTTGAGACGCTACAATTTGACTTCGAGACTCTCAAGTTAGGAACAAATGAATTCTCCGATGAAAATAAGCTTGGAGAAGGTGGATTTGGAGTTGTTTACAAGGTACATAATTTTTTTTTTTCAAAGGGTTGGAAAATTTAAAAAAAAAATATTAATATCATTCAAACTATGGTATAATAAAATTACTTTGGATTTTAAATTTTAGTGTAAGCTACCAAATGGGCAACATGTAGCAGTGAAAAGGCAGCTTTTAAAGAAATCAAAAGAAGGAAATGTTGAATTAAAAAATGAAGTAATTTGGGTGGCCAAACTTCATCATAGAAACTTGGTTAGACTGTTAGGATTTTGCTTGGAAAAGAATGAGAAGCTTCTAATTTATGAGTTTGTACACAATGGCAACCTTCACCACATCCTGTTTGGTAAATAATTATCTCATTCTATGTTTTATTCTTACTTTCACTTTGATGTATAACCGGTTGGAGAAATTTTGACATGATGTTTGGAATCTTTTTTTTTTTTTGAATGAATACGCTGTAGGTTCTCAGAGGCAAATGTTGTTAAATTGGAGAAGACGATATGAAATCATAAGTGGTATAGCACGGGGACTTCTTTATCTTCATGAAGATTCCCGTCTTCGAATCATTCATCGTGACCTCAAAGCTAGCAATATCTTGTTAGATGAGAAATTCAATCCAAAAATTGCAGATTTTGGCACGGCAAAATTGTTTGATGTAGATGAAACTCATCGACATACAAAAAAAGTTGTTGGAACTTAGTAAGTACAAAATTATATATATTTATTCTAAAAAAAAATCAAATTCGACTAATATTTTGTCTTTTATTTTTATAGTGGATACATGGCACCAGAGTATATAAGTCAAGGACAATTTTTAGTAAAATCAGACGTTTTTAGTTTTGGTGTCCTAATTCTTGAAATTGTGAATGGTAAGAAAAATACTCGTTTTCACAATGATTCAAATGTGGAAAACCTTTTAAGCTATGTGAGTATCAGTTGAACCTCGTACATTTATATATTATATCACTTGTAAAAGGTAAGTATTAAGGTGGGTTTTTGCAGGCATGGAGAAATTGGAAAGCAGGAACAACAATGAATGTAATAGATCCGACATTAAGTGTCGGTTCTAGAAATTGGATTATTGTGTGTACAAGAGAAACCAGGAGATCGACCAACCATGAATTCAATAATTTTGATGCTCAATAATTTATCTTTCACTCTCCCCAGACCCTCCAAACCAGCATTTTTCATGCACAGCTACATTGTTGAGTCTAATACATGTACAAACTCAAATCATAAATTGAGAATGAATCAGTCTAATCTTGAAATCTCTAATAATGAAGCTTCAATTAGTGAGCTTTATCCTCGCTAGTTTAGTTAAATTATGCTTTTTCAAAAGTGTTTTTTTTTTTGTAGAACTTTATGTTCTTTTGTGTACGTTCTTATACATTTTGTGTGCAATGAAATATTGTTGAGATCTATTTCTTTTTGTTTCTCACGTATGATTTTCAGTTTATAGGTCAATATATAAGTAGAGGTTCATGGCTATGAATTTATTTATGGAATCCAACAAGAAATTCTTAATAAAATAAATTACATGTTTGATTTCTATGATTTGGAAAAAAAAGGCTAAAAGTATAATTTTTCTATTATATGATATTGTACATCTTTGGAAATAAGACTTTGAGATTCATTATTTTTTGTTTCATTCAAAAGACATCATGATAACAATGGTGCTCCCAAATAAATTCACTAACCACTTAATTAACAATGTGAATCTATATTTTGTTTATATTTCTAACAATCCTCTCTCCTCGACCAAATTAGTACCCCACATGAATCTCGCTTATTGGATAGTCTTTTTATATATTACACTTGAGCCCATCTTCTCTAAAATTATGGATTCTTCCAAATTATATTTTAGTTAGTCGAAAATCAACTATGAATTCATCCCGTATACATTTAAGCAAACAACAACAACCTCTCAGCAAAACAATCGCTTTCAAAAGCATTCCACACTGAAGTACATATATAAATGATCAATTACAAACACATTAAAAAGTACTCCCATCAAAGCACATTAGAAGACTCAACCACTGATTATTATTATGATTATGTTATATCATTTATACCATATATATGGGCAATGCCCCAGACACGAACGATTACATATCCGAGATGGGGACATTTCTGGATGGATTACGAGAAAAAGCTGCGTCGGGGACTTCGATTCGCAAGTCTGGCAGTGGAACTCTGAAACTCACAGGTTCGAATAGGTTTAACATATATGGTTTGGTTGATTGTTTTCCCGACATGTCGTATTCGGAATGCGACGATTGCCTCCTTGGGCTTCAAGGAAGGTTTGCTAGTTGTTGCAGTAGCAGCATAGGGACGAGAACGCCTGCAACTAGTTGTCAAATCAGTTATGAGATTCACCCAATTTATGCTTCTCTTCTCCCACCACCTTCACCGCCGCCGCCGCCGCCGTCAGCTGCATTGCCTCCATCAATTGGCATCATTTTTATGGCATCTTTGATTCATTTCATCATTTGTTGAGAAAAAAAATAGTGATTGATTTTTATTATTATTTACTTTGCAGAAGATCATAGAGATAATCCAATTTCAACAACTGTTGTCATAATTGTTGTTGTTGTGTCAATACTCTCTATTTTAGTACTTGTGGTTATCTCATTCATCTTTTTGAGAAAGAGAAAGCGAAAGCAAAATATTGAATTGGATCGAATACTTTCAAGTAAGTTTTTTTTTTTTATTATTATTCGGTCATATTTTGGAAGGGATTTATATCTATTATCCAGTGGTTAGTAAATTATACAAGATTTTTTTTTTTTTTTTGAAAACAAAGAGATATTATACAAGATGCCATTAAAATTATATTCTTATTAGCTTCAAAATACTAAGCCTCTTATGAGCAGATTCTAATTTAAGGAAAACGAGCAGGTATCTGCCCTCTAATATTTGAAAGTTCTTATGATAAAAAAAAAATGTCAACAAGAGCCGTTATTGCTCAGCGTCATTAATATATATCCTAAGACCGAGAGCTTTAAATTCGAATCCTTCATCTCATTGTTGTAATCTCAACAAAAAAATAATAATAAAATGCGAGGAGAGTACTTCAATTTAGAGAAATAGAGTTTCATAGTCTTTTGAACAAATCAGAGTTTTTGCACTAAATTGATAAAAATGATATACGTTAACATATAAAATCTAATATTTTATTATATTTCAAAATCTATATAATTATGAAAACATTATTTTACTTTCAAATGCTACTTTGATATTTTTTTAAATAGCACAAGTCCAACGCAATAGAAAGATTCTTGGGTTTCTAGGCTTTAGGGTGTAATCATTCAAAATTACAAAATTATGTTCTAAATATAAATGTATATGTTTTCTTTTTAGCTACCGATGGAATTAGTAATATTGAGACGCTACAATTTAACTTCGAGGCTATCAAGTTGGGAACAGATGAATTTTCTGATGAAAATAAACTTGATGACCACTTCAACGCTCCATTGTTACATTCCTGAGTTTTTTTTTTTTTTTTTTTAAATATCATTTTGATTTCAATTTTTCAGACTTAATTCATTTTAATTTCTCAATTTTTAAAAGTCTAATTTTTTTCATAAAATTTGAATTTATTTTAGTTATTAAATATTCAAGTCTAATTATAATTCTTAAATTTTGACATTTGTTTTGATGTTTGAAAAAAAACTCTAAATTAAGATTTTTTTTATTTGAACTTTATATATATATATATATATATATATATATATATATATATATAAACTATCATCTTTTTTTATAAATTTTAGAAATATGTTTTTGTCTTTCATTTTATCGTCATTAACCAATTTTGACATGAATCACTTTTAAAAAAAGTAGAAGAAATAACCTTAAACATTTGAAAGTTAAAGGTAAAACAGAATAAATATATAAATTAATTTAAATATATCTCAAAGGAAAAAATTAAAATGATATTTTAACATTGTTTTATTCCACAATATTTAAAGAAGAGACCTTTAACTTTATAGTTATTAAATCATATATCATGGAGTTATAACTACATTTATTTCGGTTGTTATATGCCCACTGCATTTCTATATATCTATACCCAACACCAACAGAAACTTGATGTTCTTTCTTATTTTACGAGAAAAATGGAGATGATGGGCAGTTTGAGTTCTAAATTAAGAACCCTTTTCACTTACTCCTTCGTTGTTTCACATTTGATCGTCACCACAATTTCTCAGCCACCATTTTTCCATTACGGGTGTTCAGACGCGCAAGGCAACTACACCAACAACAGTCCTTTCAAGAAAAATCTGGACCAAGTTCTTCTCTCCATCTCCTCCACTTCCAACGCTCAATCGGCCGACTACGGCTACTACAATGCATCGTCCTCGGGTGACGCCGATGTTCCCGACGACAAAGCGACCGCGGAGGCGTTCCCATGGAACAGTGTAGAGCTTGCGTGAACAACTCAGCCCACAGGATCGTACAAGATTGCCCCACCCAAAAGGAAGCTGCAGGATGGTATCAAGATTGCCAAATTCTTTACTCAAACAATCTTGTTTTCGGCACCGAGCATACCTTCGTGGATTATACATCAATTACCAACCCTGGAAAAGCCCGAGACGTAGATGGTCTAAACGAGGCTCGGAGGAGGCTGTTGGATAGATTGATTCCCGAGGCTGCGTCGGGGAACTCGACTCGAAAGTCTGCATATGGAGGAGAGAAGCTTTCAAGTCCAGATAATTATATCATGTATATGCTGCTTGATTGTTCTCCCGACATGCCGTCCTACATGTGTGACGTTTGCCTCAGTCGGTTTCAATATTCTCTTACGACTTGTTGTAGCGGTAGTCTTGGGGTTAGATTTTTGAAGAGTTGCTGTGAATTAAATTACGAGATTCATGCCATATATGCATCACTGATTTTGTCTCCGCCGACACCTACCTCCGCCCCCGTTTTGCCTCCAACGCAAGGTATGCTCTTCCAATTTTTCTACAAAATTACTACTATGGTTAAATTAAAGCACTATTTTTAGGAGACATTTGGGACAAGATAAGGAGACTGAGAATACATGGAAGAACGATTAACACAACAATGATTATATGTGTGTCTAGGTTGAAGATAATAATTATCATGAGAGAATAGTTATCGTTGAGATATGTTTTGAACTGTTTAATGTCCTATAATTAGTTGGTGAGAATGCGGGGGCAACGCCCTTAATTCGTAAACTCATTCGCATTAAGGCCTTTGTGTATTTTGGCATTTTAATCTGTAATAGGGTGTAATGAAAGCGTATATATATATAAACTCGAATTAAACCCTAGTTGCATTATGATGTTTCATTCTGTTTTCGCCTCTCCTTAATAAAATTTGTCCATCTGTGTCCGTGGACTAGTTAACACAACATTAGTGAACCACGTAAATTTCTTTTCTTTGTGTTCTTTAATCTTCAATTGCTTGCTGATTGTTGTTTTCATAACAATTACTTTTATTTGGAATACAATGAATGATTATGAAAATTTTATGTATTTTGGATATAAAGAATGATTATGAAGAACAAAATATTGACTGGGAAAGAAAATTGGTTAAAAGAGAAAATAAAATTATGGGGGAATGAAATATTAATCCCATCCAAATATAAGTAAGGGTTATTATAACTCACCAAACACCTCCCAAAAATTAATGGAGAATAATTCTTTCAAGAAAAATTATTATTATTTTTTTTTTTTTTGAGTGAGTAATCTACCATCATTACTAATTTTGAGTCTCTTAAATTATTAAAATTGAATCTTTAAAAATTCAAAAAATTAAAATACATCAAAAGTATATAGAATAAAATAGTATTTTAATCGAATTTGAATATTTTATTGAAGAATTATTTACTTTGCAGGAGGCAGTAATAGTACAATTAGAATTGTCATAATCGTTGTTGCTTCAACGATTTCTGTTTCTGCACTCACGGCCATCGTACTTATCTTTTTGAAAAAGAGGAAGCAAAAGCAAAACATTGAACACACATGGGATGGAGATGAAAGTAAGTCGTTTGTTTTTCATTATAATTAATGGTGATAGTGTAGGGATTTTAAATATTGAAACCTAATAAGAAAGACGCCAAAAAGAGCGGATTTTCGAGGATGATCGTACATGGCTTGATAACTAAGAAGTTATAGGTTCGAATATCTACCAAAAACTTTTTCTTTTCTTTTTTTTGAAAACTGGGAAATTGGAGCTTCGCTTCCCTATACCCGGGGCACCACTGACCCATGCCTAGGCTGTGATATCGGGATACTTCGAAGGGTATTCTAGTTTAAGCACTTTCTGGCTCGACCCAAGGATCTCTAAAAAAAGCATGTTTTGAAACCCTTAACCTCAACCGCTGGGTTGCCTCTTGAGGAGCGAAAGACTATAGTGCACCCTTAAACAAAAATATATATTTAATTACTAACAAAATAATTGTTATGGATTTAAAATTTCCCTGCACTAAACATATTTATTTATATTCACACAGGTGAAATTAGTAGTATTGAGATGCTGCAATTTGATTTTGACACCATCAGTTAGGAACAAATAACTTCTCAAGTGAAAATAAGCTTGGACAAGGTGGTTTTGGAGTTGTTTACAAGGTATATACTTTTTTTTTGTTAAAAATAGCAGGCAAAAATAATATATTAGTGTTTGAGCTAAATGTAATTAATTATTTCAGGGTAAGTTATCAAATGGACAATACATAGCAGTGAAAAGACAGCTAGCAAAGAATTCACTACATGAAAATGTTGAATTTAAAAATGAAGTACTTTTGATGGCCAAACTTCAACACCGAAACTTGGTTAGGCTACTTGGATTCTGCTTGCATAAAAATGAACGACTTCTCATATATGAGTTTGTACAAAATGGTAGCCTTGATCATTTTATATTTGGTATAATCTCCTTTTCTTTTTTTAATTTATTTCTTACTTTCACTCGTATATACAAATTCATATTATTTCATATCATTGACTTATTTGTGTGAATGATGATATAGATTTTGAGAAGCGGAAGTTTTTAGATTGGAGAAGACGATACAATATCATAAGTGGTATTGCACGTGGACTTCTTTATCTTCATGAGGATTCTCGTCTTCGAATCATTCATCGTGATCTCAAAGCTAGCAATATCTTATTAGATGATGAGTTGAATCCAAAAATTGCCGATTTTGGTATTGCAAAATTATTTGAAGTAGATGAGACTCGAGGCAATACATCTAAAGTTGTGGGAACTCAGTAAGTAAACAAAATTATTTAGTTCTCAATATATTCCATTTGAATAATCTTTTGTCTTTTTCTTTTGTAGCGGTTATATGGCACCTGAATATGTATCTCGTGGACAATTTTCAGTAAAATCAGATGTGTTTAGTTTTGGTGTTTTGATCCTTGAAATTATGAGTGGTCGGAAAAATATAGATTTCGAAAATGAAGATCCAAATAGAGAAGATCTCTTAAGCTTGGTAAGTATATATCACAAACACAAAGTGAAATAATGTTTCTTTTCTTTTCTTGAACTATAGTTTAAGGGTTATTTGTTAGGGTTAATTATGTCAATAAGTGGTTGTTTTGTTCTTTTATAGGCATGGAAAAATTGGAAGGAAGGAAGAGCTACAAATGTGATAGATGAAACATTAAATGTTGGCTCAAAAATTGAAATGATAAGATTGATTCATATTGGTCTGTTGTGTGTTGAAGAGAATCCAGATGATCGACCCACAATAGGTTCATTGATTTCAATGCTTAGCAGCTTCACTTTCACTCTTCCTTTGCCCTCCAAACCTGCATTCTGTATGCAAAGTAACATTGTTGAGTCCAAATTCATGCAAACATCAAGCCAATCCCAATCATTCTCAAGCTTCAATTCTGAGCTCTACCCTCATGGGAGTGTCAAGTAACCCCATTTCATAACCATTTAGTTTAGAGCCTTAAATTTTTTAAGTTGGTTTTTATTTTAGAATATTTGATGTATTCAACTTTATGTGTTACGATCTTCTTGTTCAATAGGCAATGAAATATGTTATGTTTTTATCTCTATTTCTTTTGTACTTTTTTGCATTTCTTCATTTCTAATCAATTTTGAGAAATGCATAAACGTTTTGATTTTTCTATCAACTTTCCACAAATATTTATAGTACATGAAATATCAAATTTCCTAACAAATCTTATCAAATGTAGTAATAAATATACTAATAAATCCTAGAGAATATCCAATTCTCTACCAAACACCAATCTTAAATTTATTATAATGGTGTGGATATCCATCTCAAAATTAATTGACTATGAAAGCAGTAATCCACTTATCTTATAGACACTAGGAGATATGTTCACTTTATCAATGTAGAATTCTCAACAAAATTAATCCTTCATTGTGAGTCGATACCCTGTACTTAAAATCTCTACCAATATAGTTGGGATGAAAATTCTGGCGCAACAATAAATAATGAGGCCCCCTGAATAATTTTCTGAGTCATTGGTCTTGTTCTCTCTCAAAAAAAAAAGACAATGGACATAATTTTCCATTCCAAATGGCTGTCTTAGTCGTCACTCTCTCATAATTTTCCAATGGAACGACCAATTCCAATTCCAAATGTGTCGTATTCTTCGGTTCTATTCTGATTATAAAGACAATGGATAGATTCTATACTGAACCAAAAATAAAGATGGACACATGAATTTTAATACTTTTCTTTTCCTTCCTTTGTTATTGCACATTTGATATATTTCGTTGAGCGGACAAAGTTGTCCCACATCGTTAAGATAAGTGAAAGATCTTGTGTATATAAAAAAGGAACAACGTCTCTATTAATATGAGATCTTTTGTTGTTCCGTTTTAGAAAATGCTCAATAAATAAAGTCATAAGAGGGTGATTTCCAAAATAGACAATATCATACGGGAGATTTGTGGTTGCGAGTTGTCACTAATAATATTTACAACTGAGTCTTTCAAACTCCATCATTATAATTACAATTTTTATAACACAAGCAAGTCCGAGATTAATATAAAAGCAAGATCCGGTTCGAAACTAAAAGATTCCCAAGTATTATTGAACTCAAATAAAAGAATTACCATATAAACACATTTTTCTAAGATAAATAAATACAAACATGTTCTTAATTTCTAAACCAATATAAACACTTCAGATTTGAGAAACGGTTGGGCTAGATAGAAGCAGTGGTAGACGATTGAGTGGAGAAATGTTCCGTTGTTCGCAAGAAAGTCGTTGAAGATTCGCCCGTCGGCGATTGAAACCCTAGAAAAAACGGCGGTTTAGACGGCTGAGGAAGGCGGACGGAATCGCTTCTGAGCATTAGCACCACCGTGGACATGGTGGGCCGGATGTTCGGATCTTCTTGAACACAGAGCAGTCCGATTTGGATCAATCTCAGAGCTTCGCTTAAGGAACAATCGCCGACCAGGTTCGGATCAACGATTTCCTCTTCTCTGCCTTCTTTCCATAGTTGCCATGCCTGATTTTTGTTCAATTCATGTGTACTGTAAAAACCCTAAGAAATTGATATTGATGTATAGATAGATTATGAAATGATCTTTACCTGTGATAGAAGGCTTTGTGTATTGTCTACTTTGAAGAATCCGCTGTTCTTTTTCCCGCTTATTATTTCTAACATTAGAATCCCGAAACTGTATACATCGGATTTTATGGAAAACACGCCTTCCATTGCATATTCTGGTGCCATGTATCCGCTGTAGAAGTGATTCGAATTAGAATGTTAGTGGAAAGGGATTAGATTCTTATTAATTTCTATTCATTGAATTATGGAAGTACGTGGTGCTGGTAGAGTTAGGGACCTATTCATATTTTTGGGTTGATCAATCTGCCAACCGTTCAACCCTGAGTTATAGCAACCCTACTCTATGTCGGATTGGGTTGGGTTTTCGAGTTGTGTTAATCACATTTTTCTATTATGAGATTCAACTTATAATTAGTAAATATATAAAAAAAAATAAAGAAAAAATGCAGGGTATTATACTTAAACCTATCTTACATATCATATTCCTTACCGTTATACTAAGAAGTAAGAACTTATCTTATTAATTAATCTTATATATACCTATATAGTTTGGGTTGGATGAGCAAAAAATTGGACAACTCGAGAACCGACCAAACCCAACGAAAACTATAAATTCATAACCCAGCTTCAACTCAATGAAAATTATAACCCAATCTAATTCCAACCCTTATGGTTTGGGACGTTAGGTAGTTTGGATTACTTGGGTTGTTGGTGTTTTTTTTACCTCTCTAATTGAAAAATGTAATGCTTAATGACTTACAAAGTGCCAACAACTCTGTTGGTGCTAGCCTCAATTTGCTTGCCTCCAAAAATTCTGGCAGTCCCAAAGTCTGATATCTTTGCATTCATCTCATGATCCAACAAAACATTGCTAGCTTTCAAATCCCTGTGAATGATTTTGAGCCGAGAGTCTTCGTGTAGATAAAGAATTCCTCTTGCAACTCCGTTGATGATGTTGTTGCGCTTAAGCCAATCGAGTTGTTTGCATTTAATTGGATCTGCATTGCAGTATCAAGAAAAGGAGATGAACTTTCCTGATAAGGATCTTTGCAGCAAAAAGTATATGAAGAATGGAAACTAAACAAACCAAATAAGAAGGCATCTAGACTAGTGTTTGCCATGTACTCATACACAAGAAGCTTTTCCTCTCGTTCTAAACAACATCCCAAAAGCCTGACCAAGTTTTTGTGTTGAAGCTTCATTATGACCATGACTTCGTTCTTGAACTCATCGTGACCTTGAGTCGACTTTACCGACAGTCTTTTTACGGCTATTTCTTCCCCGTTCTCCAACTTTCCCTGGATGTATTGAAAACTTAGTGAACAAAAAGAAAGCATCCAATAGCTTTTCTGCAGTCTCATATATGAAGAGTTAGATCCTATCCACACAAAAAGATAGCTAAATCATGTAGTTCTGAGCAAATGGCCAATTAACTGTTCTTTGTTATATGTGCAGCGTGGGACTTTTTAAATTCGTAACAGTAGTCAGTAACTAAGAGTCAGACCATTTCCTTCTATTAAATCTTGGATTAATTAGCCAACCTTAAAAACCGGGCCAAAACCGCCTTCTCCAAGTTGATTTGCATCTGCAAAGTTGTTTGTGGCAATCTGTAAGGTGATGAAACTGAAGTAATGCATATCTTCATCATTTTCTCCATCTCTTGGATGTAATTCTTGCTTCATCAATTCTGCAGACATTGCATCTCGCAAATTTTGCGACCGATCTTGTTCACCTGTGTCCATCTCTAAATTTATGAGTTTGATACATGTACTGATACAACTTATTATTTTTATTTGAATCATAGCTTTACAAGTGCAGTCTGAAGGTGAAATATTCGTTTTTCTTACCCTGTCTTCTCTTCTTTGACAAAAGTAAACAATAGATTAGTAGACTTGAAAGAAGTATTACTGCTGCAACTGTTGATACAGTGATTACTGCAATCATTTTTGCGTTCAATCCTGTTTATTCATTAGACAACAATTTGAGATTTAGTATAAAACCATACGATGTATAAGAATTAAGCAAAGAAGAAATATCACTTTGAGAAAAAGAAGGCTTTCATTAAGAAACTATACTCTCACCATGATTTTAAGAGAACACTCTCTTATGCTCTCACTATATTCAACTCATTTTCTAACTGCTCTGTCCCAAGCTTTACTTTTTCTCTGTCCTGCTCTTATAGAAGTTCTCTTCCTACAAACCTTCCTATATTTTCACAATAGTATATGCTTATGAATCCTATTCAAAATATCCCACACTAACATAGGTGTTATTCTAATTTTATTTTGCGAAAATCAGGGGGTATGGTTTGCTGATTTGGAATTCAGGTTCCCATGAATCCAGAGTCTGATTTTTGGTGTTTGGTTTGCTGGAATCCTACTCCGATATCAGAAATTCTTGAGAAAATCTTACTTTGAAATGCACTTTAGAATAGGGTGTTGTCATCTTTCAAAGCCCCGACAGTATTACAACCAACCAAATGTCGGGTTGGGTTGGATCTCATTACAACCTCAAGCTTCTACTTACCTGAGACTATGTTCAATTCCCAACGCAAGGCTTAAATTAAAACTGAATCAGCTCAAAGATGCAAACAAAAGTCAACCATCATGGAGTGGGCTAGTGGTCAAAGAGGTTTTGAGGTGCTTATGATGATGGGTTCAATCCATAGTGGTTATCTAACTAGGAATTAATTTCCTACGGGTTTCCTTGACATCCAAATATTGTAGGATCAGGCGGTATATCCTAAGCTGGTCCGGATAGACAAGTATCAAAAAAAAAAAGTGAAGGGATGTAAAAGAAGTTGCATTTGAGTCACCTTCAGGTTGCGATGGAGATGGAGCTGGCTGCTGGTAGAAGAGAAATCGCTCATACCTTATGTTACAACTAGAGCCCAAAATTCTCCACCCCACTCTCCCTTTGTAGAATAGATCCGCCAACAGAGCCGCCAAACACATACTACACTCGCTACTGTCGAGATCTCTTGTGCACTGAACCAATCCATATCGTGTCCCAGGCTCATCCAACTGGCTTGCGTTGAACCTAATCTCTAACCCTGCAGCTTGAATCGCCATCTGAGACAACAGAGCAGGCCCATCAATATTCCCATCATCCGGTGTTGTCTCGTTATTGATATCGCCCATTAGAAATCTCGGCTGCAGCTCTACGGTCCCCAAGAAGTTCATATCCGAGTATCTCAGCATACACTCATCATACCATATTGTGGCGTTTACTCTTAAAGGGCATCGATCCCTTACCTCATTGGTTGCGACACCGACACAACTGTGACAGTTTTCGCTTGGAACATCTCCTCGACAAAGGACGAGGCCGTAGATTCCATTGAAGGTTGTGCTGTAGAAGCTGTCAGTTGAATTTTCGGATAGGGAACTCAATAGACCAAGGATGTTCGAATCGAGATTAGAGTTGGTTGTATTACCACTTGTGGCTGAACATGTGTGGTAAATATAGCTTGGTTGGAAATGATGGGAGCGGCTGAACCCAAAGATTGAGACCAGAAACAGCAACGAAGTCGACCAAGCTCTGTATTTAAAGAAACAAAACATGATTTTGGTTGAAGATAGAGTAGAAGATGAAGAGATGAATAATAATCTTGGAAGAATTATTCAGATGATTGAAATCTTGGAAGAATATTAATTTTGGCAGATGATTGAAATATCTCTAGTACGTTTCGTTTTGAAGAATTATTCAGAGGAAAAGGTTGGCCACTTGTTTCAATGTAGTTTTCAGTATTTATTTTCGTTGGAGTAATCAAGTTTTGGTTTTGTGTTGGGTTTGACTTTTCAGAAGTAGATGAGCACAATGAATACTCCCAGAAAATAAGTGTGTGTCACAATTCAAGATGAGGTTTTTGTCTCGGATTTTACCTATCGACGTGCTTCGATTGGTTTCGTCGAGCAGAGAAGACGATGAAGCTTTGTGATCGGAGAAGACGATGAAGCTTTGTGATCGGAGAAGACGATGTTGAACTCAACAAGAGCAGAGAAGACGATGAAGCTTTGGGTTGCTCTTTTGGGAGAATGATAGAGTTTAGGACTGACAGTTTAAAAAATTAGAATTAAATCTTTACCGTTCTTAAAAAAACAGGTCATATTATTGGTTATGCTTGGTGAATTAAGTACTATAATGTATTCATGATGATAGTTTGATTTAAGTAATTGTTTGGACAAAATATTGCCAGAAGTTACTCATGTATAGCTAATTTTAGGTACTTAATTTATGGATTAGTTTTTAGGTTTCATCAAATAATAGAAATTAAATTCTAATTTATAAAATTATAGGTACCAAATTTTATATATTAAAAAAAAAATTACAAAGACTATTTTACTTTTTTTTTTGTAGTAACAAACGATGGATCTCTTATATTTTTTTACTTTTAATTTTTTCTTCAATAATAATTGGATTCTTTTTTATTCAATAATAATTGGTATGGAGATTAGGCTTATGTCATAGAAAACCCTTTTTTAACAGTTTAGTGATTGAGACTACCTTGGAAAATTATATAAGAATTAATTATTTTTTATGAAGCCCTCAAATATTATATGATCAAGCATCTTGTCATATATAAACAATTGAGGGGAATGTAAATTAATGTAAATATATATTCATGAATATTAAGTAGAAAAATATATTATTTTTAGTTCAACTATAATAATAGTATCTTCTCAAAAAAAAAAAACACTATAATAATAGTATATTTGTTCATGATCTCACAAGTACTAAGTTAGCTCTTATTAACCATCATTAGTTTAGTTGAACTATTTTTCATTAGTTTAGTTGAACTATTTTGTTGTTCTATTTTTACTTTTTCATAAAAATTTATTAAAGAGAAGTATTTAAATCATATGAAGGCATAATTTAAAAATTAATATCCATTGTATTATATCACATAGTGGACATCAAATTTTATCCAATATTTCTTTTTTATCACAATTTGCATTTTATTGATCTATAACAACATTTATACCTTTGTCTATAAAACAAAAACTTACAAACTTCTTATCTTGCACATACTTGTTAACATCTATGAGAATAATATCGAGCCACATAAATATATAAAAAATATATAAAAATATGATGATTTGTCAAATGTTACAATATCTATGTGCTACATTATATTAAAAAAAAAGTATGTATAAGGTACAAACTATGTATGTTTTGCTCTCTCTACAACAATATAAACAAGTGATTTAAAAAAAAGACAACAATATAAACAAAGTTTATATAAAAAAATTAAAAAATAAAAAACGTTTGTCTTTACGTAAACATAAACACGTTCTCTTAATCTGAACATTTTTCACAGAAACCTGAACTTTTTCACAGATTTGGAAAAACACAAGGCTACATAGAAGCAACAGTAAACGATTCAGTGGATTGATATCCCGTTGTTCCCAGGGATGTCGTTGAAGATTGATCGGTCGATATCGAAAACCCAACCGGAACAAATGGAGGTTTTGACGGCGTTGGAAGGCGAACCGAATCGCTTCCGAGCATTAGAACCACGGTCGACATGGTGGGCCGAATGTTGGGATCTTCTTGAACACAGAGCAGACCAATGTGGATCAATCTCAGGGCTTCGCTTAATGAGCAATCGCCGACCAGGTTCGGATCAACCATTTCCTGTTCTCTGCCTTCTTTCCATAGTTGCCATGCCTGATTTTGTTCAATTTATGTGTACTGTCAAAACCTTAAGAATTTGATATTAATGTAAAGACTAGGAAATAATGTTTACCTGTGATAGAAGGCTTTGTGCATTGTCTGCTTTGAAGAATCCGCTGTTCTTTTTCCCGCTTATTACTTCTAACATTAGAATCCCGAAACTGTATACATCGGATTTTATGGAAAATACGCCTTCCATTGCATATTCTGGTGCCATATATCCACTGTTCGAATAATTAGAATCATAATGGAAATGGATTAGATGCAAATACCAACAACAAATTGATTCATATTCACCGTTTTTAAGGCACAAGTAGCACAAAAGGGTGGACTTTTTTTTTAAGAGGCATCATACATATATATTAATCTCTTTCGATATATAATTTTTCTCATATATTAAAATAGAATTATAAAGATCAAACTTATGGTGGCTAAATGCATATTTGTCCCCGTCCACTACTTCATTGGTGATAATTAGAGGGAATAAAGAAGTGGATTGACGATTAGGTTTTAATTTTTTTTAATTATTATTATTTTTAATAAAACTTTAAAATAATTATTGATTTAATTGAATATTTAAAAAAAAATTAGAGAAAAACGAATAAAACATTATCGTTTTACTTAGAATTATAATATATAAGTAAGCCCTTAAAGGCGCGCAAGCTTCATGAAAGGAGCACGACTTTCGCATACTTTTTTTTCGCGCAATAGCTTGGAGTCTTTTTGAAGTTGAGGCGCGCCTTTTAGGACTTATTAAAACACGGTTCATGTTGATTTCTATTGATTGAAATATGTAATGCTTAATGACTTACAAAGTGCCAACAACTCTGTTCGTGCTAGCCTCAACTTGCTTGCCTCCAAAAATTCTGGCAGTTCCAAAGTCGGATATCTTTGCATTCATCTCATAATCCAACAAAACATTGCTAGCTTTCAAATCCCTATGAATGATTTTGAGCCGAGAGTCTTCGTGTAGATAAAGAATTCCTCTTGCAACTCCGTTGATGATGTTGTTGCGCTTAAGCCAATCGAGTTGTTTGCATTTAATTGGATCTGCATTGCAGTATTAAGAAAAGGAGATGAACTTTCCTGATAAGGATCTTTAGTTTTGATTCCTAAGGAACAAAATGTATATGAAGAATGGAAACTAAACTAACCAAATAATAAGGCATCTAGACTAGTGTTTGCCATGTACTCATAGACAAGAAGCTTTTCCTCTCCTGCTAAACAACATCCCAAAAGCCTGACCAAATTTTTGTGTTGAAGCTTCATTATGACCATGACTTCGTTCTTGAACTCATCGTGACCTTGAGTCGACTTTACCGACAGTCTTTTCACCGCTATTTCTTCCCCGTTCTCCAACTTTCCCTGGAAGCATTGAAAACTTAGTGAAGAGTTTGATCCTATTCACACACATAGATAACGAAAATCATGTAGTTCTGAGCAAATGACCAATTAACAGTTCTTTGTTATATGTGCATCAATATTTAGAACCATTTCCACCTCTTAATTCTTGGATTCATTAGCTAACCTTAAAAACGGGACCGAAACCGCCTTCTCCGAGTCGATTTGCATCTGCGAAGTTGTTGGTGGCAGTCTGTAAGGTGATGAAGCTGAAGTAATGCATTTCTTCATCATTGTTTCCACCACTTGAATGCAAATCTTGCTTCATCAATTCTGTCGAATTCGCATCTCTCAAATTTCGCAACAGAATTTGTTCACTTGTGTCCATACCTGAATGTATATGAATTTGATGTATCATAATATTTTATTAAATCAAAGCTTTACAAGTGCAGTCTAACATTAAAGATCTGTTTTTCTTACGTTGTCTCCTCTTTTTTGACAAAAGTAAACAACAGAATAGACTTGAAAGTACTACTGCTGCTACTGTTGATATAGTGATTGCTACAATAACTTTTGCGCTCAGTCCTGTATATGCATTATACAACAATTGTGAGGTATATATCAAATTGTAAGATATAGAAAAATTAAGAAAATGAGGAAATATCGGTTTGAGAAAGAAAAAAAAACTATATTCTCACCGCAATTAGTACAAAATAACCATCCTTTGTAACCTAATGGTCATAGGGCCTGAAAATCAAAAGGTTATAAAATCAATCTATGATGGTCACCTACTTAAGAATTATTCTCAATTTACTTGACATCTAAATGTTATATGGAGGTTGTCCCGTGAGACTAGTTAAGGTGTGCGTAACTCGAAGACTTAAAAATATAAAGGAAATCTATGTTCTCACCATAACTCATTTTCCTAGTTTCTCTTCTCTGTCTCTAATCACACTTATTCTCTGTCTTATGTTTATTAGTACTTTTAGAAATCTCTTACTATTGTTTACCAATAAGAGCAATAGTTGAACTGCAACAACTCCAAAAAAAGAAAAAAAAAACTTTATTGTGAAACTGTGTTCAAATCCCAACACAGAGCCATAAACTAAAACTGAAACAGTTCAAAGATGCAAACAAGTAAAATAAGTTAAGCATTCGAATCACCTCGAGACGGCGACGAAGCAGGTTGCTGGTAGAAACTAAACTGCTCATACCTTATGCTACAACTTGGAGCCAAAATTCTCCACCCCACTCTATTTTTATAAACCAATCTCACCTCATCCAACAAAGCCCTCAAACATGTCCCACACTCACTACTGTTAAGATCCCTTGTGCACTGAACCAATCCATACCGTGTCCCACGCTCATTCAACTTGTCAGCCATGAACATAACCTCTAGCCGTGCAGCTTCACTCGCCATCTCAGTCAACAAAGCAAGCCCATCAATATCCCGATCCTCGGGCGATGTCTGGTTCCCAGAATCGCCCATGAGGAACCGGGGCGACATCTCTACATTCCCCAAAAAGTTCCTGTCTGAGTATCTCAGCATGCACTCATCATACCATATTGTTGCATTTACACTTAAAGGGCATAGATTTCTTATATTGTTGGTTGCAGCACTGGCACAACTGTGGCAATCATCACTTGGAATATCTCCTCTACATAAGACAAGGCCAGACATTCCATTGAATGTTCTGTTGTAGAAGGTGTCAGTGGAATCTTCTGATAGGGAACTCAATACACCATTGAGGTTTGAACCTATACTAGAATTTGTTGATGAACAGACATGGAACCTATAGGTTGGTTCAAAATGATGGGAGTGGCTGAACCCAATGATTGAGATTAGAAAAAGCAATGAAATTTGTGAAGCTCTTTTGTTAAAGAAACTAAGCATGGTTTTGATTTGGGGTTGGAGATCATGAGAGGAATTTCATCTTGGTAGAGATCAAAGCAGATGATTGAAATAAATATGAGGCATTTATTAGTTGGTATTCTGTTGGGTTTGATACAAAATTGACTTTTCAGCATTAGATGAATACATTGAATACTCCAAAAAAGCAAGTATCTGTCAACCATTGATAAATTCAAATTGGGTTGCTTTTGAATTTTGAGAATTAAATGTAGTGATTTTCATGGGCTTGAAGCCATTTTAATTCAAATTGGGTTGCCTTTGATCTTTCAGATTGACTGAGTCGTATTATCTAAACGCAGGATGGAAATGATTGCTGCGCCGGTCGCCCTAAGAGTCATGTGGACAAGGACGAAGCAACCTCATAAGGTTTGAATCCGTCCCTAATTTTTTTATGAACTTTTGGTTTCTAAAATATTATTCTAATCTCTCAATTTCTACCAATAATATTTTACTTCATATATGTAAAAATCTCTTTTTAGAATGAAAAGTAAAAAAAAGAGACGTGATTATAATTAGTTACCTTGTTCTTTTGGGATTAGTTAGTTCTAACCATCGTAGAGGGGCTTACTGGTCAACAGTGTCTCGGGGAGCTAACAAGTAATAGGTTTAATCTATGATGGTCATTTATTTGAAAATTAATTTTTTATGATTTTTTTTTTATATCTATGATAATATCGCCAAGGAAACCCGTAGGAAATTAATTCCTATGAAGGTGACCACCATAGATTGAACTCATCACCTTAAGCACCTCAATGCCCTATTTGACCATTTGAGCCACTCCATAATGGTTAAAAAAAATAAAACAAAAAGTTACGAATTTCTTTAATATCCAAATATTGTAAAGTTAGACCGTATGTCCCGTGACATTAGTCGAGGTGCATGCAAACTAGCCCGAATAGTCATAGATATCAAAAACTAAAAAGTGATTAGTTAGTTCTAATTTGTACCTTCATAATTTACCAGAAACTTAAAAGGAATTACTTTGAAAGATTCATTCAAATTATAAGAGCGTGGACCAAATCAAAACCCTAAAGACTAAAATAATTCTACGTACCAACGACTATGACAATAAAAGAAAAAGAACTGAATGGTATGGCTAGATAGAAGCAGTGGTGGACGACTGGTCTGTGGTGTGTAACTCTGTCTCAGTATCAGTCATTGAATATTGATATACAAGAGGAACCCCTTGGCCTGAAAGAAATAGAGGTTTTGATGGCTGAGGAAGCTGAAACGACTGGCTTGCAAGCATTAGAACGACAATCGACATGGTCGGTCGGGTGTTAGGATCCTCTTGAACACACAACAAACCAATGTGGATCCATCTAATAGCCTCACTCACAGGGCAATCTTCAACCAAGTTGTTGTCTATTATTTCTTCTGCTCTATCTTCACTCCATAGCTCCCATGCCTGTTCAGTTTTTTATGTTGTTAAACAACCATCACACAAAAATGAGAGGGAGAGTTTTGAAATTTGATGTTTGATAAAGAACAGAAACATACGTATGACAGAAGGTTCTGTGTTTTGTCCATATACAGAAAACCAATGTTCTTTCTTCCACTGACCACTTCTAGGATAAGTACTCCAAAACTGTATACATCGGACTTCATCGAGAATACTCCTTCCATAGCATATTCTGGTGCCATATAACCGCTGTAGGATGGATAATTACAACCATGAGCAATAGATGTGAAAGGCAAAGTAAAATATATCTGCTTTAGCCTAAATTTACACGTTTTTTACTTTTGGACTCTGCCTAGAAATTCTCATATTTATATAATGGGGATGTTTTTACTTGTACTTGGGATCTTTTATACTTCTATCTTATGTGCAATTATATATGCATTCCCAATATTTGTATGATAAAGTATGGTTGAATAGTTTACTTATATGACTTACTATGTTCCAACTATTCTATTGGTGCTTGCATCAACTTGCTTGCCTCCAAAGATTCTAGCAGTTCCAAAGTCTGATATTTTTGGATTCATCTCTTCATCTAACAGTACATTGCTTGCTTTTAAATCTCTATGAATGATTTTGAGTCTAGAATCTTCATGGAGGTAGAGGATTCCCCTTGCAATTCCATTAACAATGTTTTCGCGCTTGAGCCAGTCGAGTTGCTTGGACTTCAATGGATCTGCTATTGCAATTAGATCGGTAGAAAGCAATTGTGACATTGATTTTTACTTTCCATGATGTTAGAACAAGTTGTATGGAGAATGAAAATGAAACTGTATAAGAAAAAGAGGCTAACCAAACAAGAAAGCATCAAGACTAGTATTTGCCATGTACTCATACACCAAAAGTTTTTCTTCTCCTTCAACACAACATCCCAAGAGTCTAACAAGATTCTTATGTTGAAGCTTCCAAATGACCTTTGCTTCATTCTTGAACTCTTCATGTCCTTGACTTGATTTTGTTGATAATCTTTTTACTGCTATTTCTTCACCATCCATCAGCTTTCCCTAGATTCATTTTTTAAGTATAAGTATATTGTCATATACGAATTCTAACCACATCCATTACATTAAAAAGCAATCTTCACATATAAAAATATAGGTTTTTTTAACCTTATAAACTGGACCAAACCCGCCTTCTCCAAGTCTATTAGCATCTGCAAAGTTGTTTGTAGCAGTCTTGAGTGTACTAAAACCAAAGAAATGCATATCCTCATCACTTTCTTGGTTTGTTGCATCGAAATGCTGCTTCCCCAAGTGAACGGACTCTCGAGCGTCCGGATTTCGCAAAGGAAGCTCTTCACTTCTATCTTGCTCTGAATGAATCCCCATGTTTGTTTTTAAGTAATCAGTCTTAAAAGTGTGTTGTTTATGTAAGAGGTTTAATCTTCTTACCCCGTCTTTTGTTTCTCGAGCAAAATAAGCAATACAATAGGCCTAGCAGAACGGTCGCAGCTGCAACAGTTGATACACTAATGATAATGATCCTTGTTCTGTTCCATCTTGTGTTCCCTTTTTATCATTAATCTTAACTCTTCAGAAATTGATGTCAGGAAAAAAGAAATAAATAAATAAGAAATGTATATCATCCCATCTTCTTCATATTGAGTTACACCAACCCAACCCATATATTTTCATATTCAGTTAGGTTATCGGACTGTTTTTTCTTTTTAGTTATAATTATATATATTTTTTGGGAATATAAACAAAGTGTAATCCCATATTGGTTAAATAAGAGATGGATCATGAGATATATAAGGGAGGACAAACATGTTTATATCCAAAGTGGACAATATCATACTAATTTGGAGATTCCTCGAAGGTTTGTCACCCCTTAACAATATTTGTTATTTACTTTTCATTTCTAAATAAATCAACATAATACTTTCTAACTTAAATTTCTATAAAGGAAGATAACTTCTAAAGACTTAAAAGAACTTATTTGAAAGAATTTGATTTAACAGTGCAAAAAAGTAATAAAATTTAAATTTATAAATGTATAAATAATTATAGTATTTTATAAAAAAAAAGGTAATATTTTTCAATTCATATAAAGAAAGATAACTTCAATAGAATGAAAGAATTTTATTTAAAAATGCAAAAAAAGTAATAAAATTTAAATTAATTTATGTATAAATAGAGCTTAGGGTTTAGGGTTTATGAGGTTGAGATTGGTTGTAGGACGGCTTGGAAGTGTCCTGGTGCGTCTCGTGCAATGACTAGTGAGGGGTGGGTCATTCAAGTAGTAAAAAATGTATTGGAGCACACAGTTGAGAGTAAGTACCTCTAGGTACATAGATTTTGGTAACCGCGGTTGCAACGAGATTTAAAGAGCTGAAGGAGTGGTCAAGTGTGTGTGATATTGTAATGGTTTACTCTAAGTAGTAAGGGCCTAGGGTGGATGTCCTTAGAGCGGCGTGTAGTTAGTAAGAATACCACTCTAGTAGTGTGTTGTGCAGTAAGTGGTGCACTCTAGTGTGGTGTATGTTATATGTGTGCTTTGGTAGTGTGGTGTGTCTTACCAATTTTGTTTGGACACTCCTCTAGTTGAAAGGTGTGGTTGCTACCTAGTTTCCAATGAGGAATAAACTTTTGGGTCGTATGTGTAATGTGTTTAACGCTCCAATTGTGGAGGTTAATGAGTAGACAGTTGAACTCTATAGTGGTGTATGCCATATGCATGTCATTAAGTATGAAAGTGCAGTAAGTGGTTGACAATTGTGAGATGTTGAATATCATTGACATGGTTAACCCGTGTTCAGTTTCAGAATCTTGTTTGTTTCCCATTTCCGAAGTTGGTTTCAGGAGTTGCTAGTGTGACCTTTTAACTTCTGCTGATGAATGATAGTTTACAGCACAAAAAAGCTACTTACTTACTTTGTATATATAATATATATACCCACGCTTTGCTATATGATGTTGTCTCTAGCAGGTTTCTTTAGGGTAGAGGTGACAAGACCTGAATGTGATCAACAGGCTATGCGAAGTGGCAGTTGGACCAGAGTTCTGGACTTGGTTTCAGGTTGTTATCTATGAGCTGTTGTTTATAATGTGTTACCTCGAAGTTTCTAGGGTGTCACAATAACAATTTATTTATTTGAACCAACAAAAAAAAAAAAGGGTTGATAACTCAACCAGTTAAATTTCGTTGGGTTAAAATAAATCTTTGGAAATTGATGACAGACAAGAAAATAAAAAGAGAGTCATTCTCACCTTCATCAGGAGGCGCCACTGGAGGCAAGGATGGAGGGGGAACGTCTGATATATTATAGAAAAGGTACTCCTCGAACCGTAAATTACAACTTGGGTTCAAAAGTCGCCACCCTTTCCACTGGTTGCAACATCCCTCCGCGTACTTCACCAAATCAATCAAACAACTGTTACAATCACTCTTGCTTATATCTCTGGTACACTGTGCCAATGCATAATATGGATTGCCCGTATCGTTCTGCTCGCTTGCATTGAACATCGAATCCGCGACCTTAGCTTTTGCTATAGTGCCATACAAAAGAGCAGTGGCGAAGGTGTCGAGTTCGTCGCGATGTGTTTTATTGCCACTATTCGTCATTAGCATTTTTGGAACCGTCACCATGGTTCCAAAGAAGTTATTGATTGAGTATCTCAACATGCATGTGTCAAACCATAGGACAGCCTCTGTATGCCAAGGGCATGTAACTCTGATACGTGAACTTGCACTCTTGGTGCAGCTAAGACACTCTTGGCTTGAAACATCCCCTCTGCAGAGGAAGAGTCCATAGATTCCATAACCGTTCTGGTTGTAGAAACTGTGGTTGGAAGCTTTAGACGACAGGGAATCTAATAGGGAATCGATGCTAGAATTCCGATTCGAGGGGACGTGGCTGCAGGAGTACATTCCTTGGCCATGAGAAGGGATTATGCACACAGAGATTGAAATCAGCAGTAGTAAAGAATTAGCTGCTGTTTGAGGGATGGAATGAATCATGGTAGCTCAAACAACAAATCTCTCTACCCAGAGGATTTGTGAGATCAGAGATTTGCATAAACAGGAATAAGATTCAAGTAAAGATCGATAGCTAACAACCGTATGGATTGGTAGGGAATCATCTTTCACAGGAAAAGATATTATCATCTCCATAATTATTCATGATGGTGGGGTCTCGTTGAAAAGCTCCAACCAAGACTTCCTTTCAACCCTTTATCATCTTCATAATTATTCATGATGGTGGGGTCTCGTTGAAAAGTCTCCAACCAAGACTTCCTTTCAACCCTTTTTTTTATATCCGTAACTTGTTTGAGCCAGCTTTCGTGTATACCGCTTGACCCTACAACATTTGGGTGTCAAGGAAACCCGTAGGCAATCTATTGGTCTTGTTTCACTTGTTCTTTGATTCTTTCTTGTTTTCAACCATTTTATTATTACTTAAAAATGAATGAAAAATTCTGCTCTCACTATTTCATGAGAGGAGTAAACACAGATTTTTCTTCTAACGTGAGAGACAAAAATTTTCAAATTTTGATTTTTCTGCAAATTGGAAGTTTCCGGGAAATAGACAAAAGTCTTTTTCTTCTTTTTGCTCGATTATTATTATTATTATTATTTTTTGCCATTTATCTTCCCTCTCTAAATCTATTGAGCGCATTTGTAAATCACAGTCCCAAAAGTCCTGTCAGTTTCCTGGTCTTATTAGGTATTATATGGTTTCTTACCTTTTATTTTAAAAACAATCAAACCCGAAAGTTAGTTTTTTGCTCCACTATATTCAGGTAAGAGTGTATAAAAATAGATTATCTGATTAACCCGAACTACCCAACCCAAACTGTAAGGGTTAGGTTGGGTTATAATTTTTTCTGGGGTGGCTAATTTTGACTCGTTCAACTCAAAAAAAAAAAAAATCAAGCATAAAGAAGAAAAGGACTTTTGTCTATTTTCCGGAAGCTTTCGATTGCAGAAAAACAAAACAAAACAAAAAGTTACAAATTTATTTGTCATCCAAATATTGTAAGGTTAGACCGTATGCCCCGTAACATTAGTCGAGGTGCATGCAAACTAGCTCGAATAGTCATAGATATCAAAAACTAAAACGTGATTAGTTAGTTCTAATTTGTACCTTCAGAAAGTTAAAGGAATTACTTTGAAAGATTCATTCAAATTATAAGAGCGTGGACCAAATCAAAACCCTAAAGACTAAAATAATTCTACGTACCAACGACTATGACAATAAAAGAAAAAGAACTGAATGGTATGGCTAGATAGAAGCAGTGGTGGACGACTGGTCTGTGGTGTGTAACTCTGTCTCAGTATCAGTCATTGAATATTGATATACAAGAGGAACCCCTTGGCCTGAAAGAAATAGAGGTTTTGATGGCTGAGGAAGCTGAAACGACTGGCTTGCAAGCATTAGAACGACAATCGACATGGTCGGTCGGGTGTTAGGATCCTCTTGAACACACAACAAACCAATGTGGATCCATCTAATAGCCTCACTCACAGGGCAATCTTCAACCAAGTTGTTGTCTATTATTTCTTCTGCTCTATCTTCACTCCATAGCTCCCATGCCTGTTCAGTTTTTTATGTTGTTAAACAACCATCACACAAAAATGAGAGGGAGAGTTTTGAAATTTGATGTTTGATAAAGAACAGAAACATACGTATGACAGAAGGTTCTGTGTTTTGTCCATATACAGAAAACCAATGTTCTTTCTTCCACTGACCACTTCTAGGATAAGTACTCCAAAACTGTATACATCGGACTTCATCGAGAATACTCCTTCCATAGCATAATCTGGTGCCATATAACCGCTGCAGGATGGACAATTACAACCATGAGCAATAGATGTGAAAGGCAAGGTAAAATGTATCTGTTTTAGCCTAAATTTACATGTTTTTTTGCTTTTGAAGTCTTTCTAAAAATTCTCATATTAATATAATGGGGATGTTTCTTACTTTTACCTGTGATCTTTTCTACTTCTTACTTATTTGCAGTAATATATGTCATTCCCAATATGTATAGAATTGAAGTATGTTTGATCAAGGTACACTGTATATGACTTACGATGTTCCAACAATTGTTTTGGTATTGGCCTCATTCTGCTTGCCTCCAAGGATCCTCGCAATTCCAAAGTCCGATATTTTTGGATTCATCTCTTCATCTAACAGTACATTGCTTGCCTTTAAATCTCTATGAATGATTTTGAGTCTAGAATCTTCATGGAGGTAGAGGATTCCCCTTGCAATTCCATTGACAATGTTTTTGCGCTTGAGCCAGTCGAGTTGCTTACACTTCAATGGATCTAGTATTGCAATTAGATTAGTAGAAGCAATGTGACATTGGTTCTTACTTTCCATGATGTTAGAACAAGGTGTATGGAGAATGAAGATGAAATTATATGAGAGAAGAGACTAACCAAACAAGAAAGTATCAAGACTAGTATTTGCCATGTACTCATACACCAAAAGTTTTTCTTCTCCTTCAACACAACATCCAAAAAGTCTAACCAGATTCTTACGTTGAAGCTTCAAAATAATCTTTGCTTCATTCTTGAGCTCTTCAAGTCCTTGACTTAATTTTGTTTGTGATAGTCTTTTTACTGCTATTTCTTCACCATTTATCAGTTTTCCCTGGATTCATTTTGAAGTATAAGCATACGAATTCTAACCACATCCCTTACATTCAAAAACAATCTTCAGTACATATAAAAATATAGGTTTATTAACCTTGTAAACTGAACCAAACCCGCCTTCTCCAAGTTTATTAGCATCTGAAAAGTCGTGTGTAGCAGTCTTTAGAGTATCAAAATCGTAGAAATGAATATCCTCATTACTTTCTTTGTTTGTTGAATCAAAATGTTGTCTCACCGAGTGAACTGACTCTTGACTTCTATCTTGCTCTGAATGCATCACCATATTTGTTTGTTAAGTAATCATAGTCTTACAAGTGTGTTGTTTTGTACGCAAAAGAGGTTTAATCTTCTTACCACGTTTTTTGTTTCTCCAAAAAAAATACACAATACAATAGGCCTAGTAGAACTGTCACACAGCTGCAACGGTTGATATACTAATGACAATGATCCTTGTTTTGTTCCCTCCCGTGTTTCCTTTTATCATTTCTCCTGTGTTTGTTTTATCATTAAACTAAACTTTTATGAAAATGGTAATCAATAATCAATTGAAAACACAAGAAAAAACATAAAGAGAAGAACAAAGAATTTACGTTGTTCACTAACGGTGAGTTAACTACTCCACGGGCAGAGAGGGGGAACGTTTTATTATGGAGATGGTAAAAATACAAAATGTCAATTTTGGGGGCTAGGGTTTAATTTGATTTTATATAGTGGACTCTCATTAAACCCTATAATAAATAAAATTCAATTTCATAAAAGCCCACATACGTAAATAGAAACTGGATTACATGTTTTGTTCAGGTTTTGGGGGCATTGCCCCCAAACCCCTATCATGGGCCTCGCCCCTGGGACCCCAACTCTCTCAGTAGACAACGAGACCCCCGACTAAGTAATCATAGGTAGTGTTTTGAAAGGCGCACTAAAGTCCCAAAAAGAAGCGGCGCGTAGCTTGCGCTTCGCTTTACTCAGTCGCAGCACATTAGGCGCACGCCTTTGCACGACTTTGTTTGAGGCGCTCGGGCCCGCTCCTAACGAGCCTTTTTTTTAAAAAAAAAACTAAAAACACCTTGAAATGACGATGTTTCAGTTTTTTTTTTAAAACTAAAATAAGAAACTTCGTTAACATGTTTTGTTCGATCGTAAAACGCAAAACACTTTCACTTGAAACCCTTCATCTCCCGCGGCTACTCTTCCAAACGAAACCCTCGAAAGAATTTGCTTTCCTCTCTAATCATCTGTTCGTCGACGACTCTGTTTGAAGACTCCCCGGCGGTGCCTGGTGAGTCTTCTTCGAAGTTCAATGAATTTTTTTTTTCAATTAATAAACCTACTATTTTTCGTTGCATTGTGATTCATCTTCTCTGTTCTTTTTTTTTTAATGTTGTATTTCTCTTTTATTTTGAAGGCTTGAAGTTGATGTTCATAAATAGTTTGATGTGTTTGTATTAGTTATCCTTTTTGTTTTCCAAGTTGATTTGATATTTATAAACCATATACTCTTATTTAAAATCTTATTCTTCTCTATTCTTATGATGTTCATAAGTATTTTGATAGTCCAATAATGAAGTGGATGAGAAGGATTTGAAATTCAGTGGAGACGAATTCGAGTTTTAAGACTTATTTAATATTTGGATTGGATAAAATGCTACTAATATTGTAAAGCTAGCTTCCTCTTGTTTTGATATGTTATATAGATCATAGATGAATATTGCAACTTTGTGATTAATATATATTTTTAAAGTTTTGTGATAAATATATTTTTGTTTTATTTTTTTTCATACATGGTGTGCCTTTAAAATAAAGTCTACGTCTTTTTTGTGCTTTGCGCCTCCAACTCCAGAGAGCCTTTGCCCTTTTTTGCGCCTCGCGCCTTAAATTCATGACAGGAAGATTAAAAAATTTAAAAATGTGTATCATCTCACGTTCTTCATCCGGAGGCGGGGCTGGTGCTGGCAAGAATGGATGGGGAGCTTGTGGTCCCGATGCTGGCAAAGATGGATGTGGAGCTTGTGGTATCGAATTGAAGAAAAGGGAGGTCTCAATTCTCAAACAACAATTCGGCGCACAAGCTTTCGACACCACTTGCTCGGGCTTGCTCATGTTCAATAAAGTTGTCAAACAGAAATTACAATCATCGTTGTTGATATCTCTTGTACACTGTAAAAGTTACGTTGCCATACAATGTAAAAGTTGCAGTCATTTGGAGGGTGCCAATGAAGTTTTGATATGCGTATCTCAACATGCACTTTTCAAACCACATGATAGCGTCTCTTTGTTTGGAGCAGCTAACTGCATTGAATTCTTTGCGTGCAGTTGTAATGCAGGTACCACATTCTTCGTTAGAAACATCCCCTCGACAGAGGAACATGCCATACAAATTTTTATAGCTCTCGGTTGTGAAATTGGTGGTGGAAGCCTCAGAGGACAAGATACTCAAAAGGTCACTGAGGTCGATAGGATCGCTCGTGTCGTTAGCAGAATCTTGGCAGGAGTAACCAAGTCGTTTGCAACGAGAAGGGATTATGAACACAGAGATTGAAATCAGCAGTAGTAGCAAAGATAAAGCCAAAGAAGAATTAGCTGTTTGAGGGATGAGATGAATCATTCTGAGAAGCACAAACAACAAATTTTCTCGACAATTGTAAGATAAAAAGGCCATTTGCTTAATTAAATAGGAATAACATTCATTCAAGTAGAGATCAATGGCTAACAACCATATGAATTGGTAGGCCATTATCATTCATTTACAGGAAAAGATATTATCATCTTCATAACTATATTGCTCAAGTCATGATCATGGTGACGCCTCCTTGAAAAGTCTCCAACCAAAGCTTCCAACTTCATCCAATCCTTCTTTCATTATTTCTTGTTTTCAATCATTTTTTTTAACATAAAAATGAATGAAAAGTTCTGCTCAGTATTTCATGAGAGGAGTAAACATAGATTTTTCTTCCGTTAAAATATCATTTTGGTCCATGGACTTTCATGAAAGTTTCATTTTGGTTCCTTGACTTTTAAATTATCAATTTTAGTTCATAAACTTTCATGTTTGTCCAATTTTAATCTCTAGACTTTCATATTTGTTTAAATTTGGTCCCTAAACTTTTAAATGCCCAATTTTGATCTTTTAACTTTCTAAAAAGTTAAAAAATAGTCCCTACGAATTGAAAAAATAATTTAAAATTGCAAAAATACTAATACAATCTTTCATCTTCTTCTTCCCTTTGTGCTCTGTTGTATGTTTGTTTTTCTTAATTGTTTAGAGGGGAAGAAGGAGGCCAAAATGTGAGGAAGAAACCATCTTAACCTCTTTAAGCAACATGAATATCTTCGACACAACCTTGGTTTGGAGGCACACCTGACGAACAAAAGTCATTGGGGAATGTAAGTTCCAGTTTCCATATGCTACATTTTATCATAATGAATTATACTTGTAGGATGTCTTCTTATATCACTGGCCTTAGTTTGTATAACCATTTAATTGTTTTCAGCATTATTTAGCAATTAGGTTCTGTTCTGTCATATTTGCTTGTCACTATGTTTTACTTTATGTTTCATTTGATAATTCAATCTAGTTTCACTCGGTTTTCAGACCATCAATGGTGGGTGGGGAAAGTGTCTTGTTTCATTAGATTTTGTTAAAAAAAAATTCCTTGATAGTTCAATCTAGTTTCATTTGTTTTCAAATTATAAAATCTAATTCCACTTTCGGATAAAAACGAAATTAAGCAACGGAACAAAGTACATTTGAGGAAACATACGGGCTCTACACAATTAAGAAAAAAAAAACTTAAAACAGAGCACAAGGGAAGATGAAGATAAGAGATTGTATCAGTATTATTTGTAATTTTAAATTATTTTTTAATTCGTATGGACTATTTTCAAACTTTTTAAAAGTTGAAGGATCAAAATTCGACATTTAAAAGTTTAGAAGACCAAATTTAGATAAATATGAAAGTCGATAGAACTAAAATTGGACAATCATAAAAGTTTAAAGAATAAAATTGAACATTTAAAAGTCAAGAAGCCAAAGTGGAACTTTCGTAAAAGTCATTTATCGTCACTCTATAAATCTAGTAAATACTAAATCCAGGAAATAGACAAAAGTCATTTTCTTATTTTTGCTTTAATTTTTTTTGTCATTTATGTTCACTCTCTAAATCTATTGAGCCAATTTGTAAATCACAGCCCCAAAAGTCCTATGAGTTTCCTTGTCTTATTATACAGATTTTACCTTTTATTTATAAAACCACGAAGTTTTGAAGAAAAAAAATTTTGAAACCAGGAAATTGAAGTTTTCTCCACTATACCCTAAGCCTATTCCATGGCTGGGACCCGAGAGAACAAATTCTTTTAGAATTAAACTTACTCGTGAGGTTTGAATTTGAGGTCTTCAAAGAACCATGTTTTAAAAATCTCAAACCTCATTCAACGAGACTACCTTGTGGGCTCAGACAATTTAAAAAGTATAGTTTAAAAAATTGCAATAATTTCATAAACTTATGATATTTGTAACAATTAACCTAGAAATCTACATTTAATCAATTACTTCAAGGTTGATAAGCGCTACAATTAATCTCTTCACTTAAATTTGAGAGATTTTTACTTTTTTTTTTAGTTTAGATTGGGGAGAATAACCAAAAATCCTACTTCATAAAAGATATTTCATCTTTTAAATAAAATGAACGTTAAATATTGATTTTCAATATTGTATCCATAATTGTGGAGTTGAACTTGAGAGCAATTTGTCTAGATGTAATTTTCGCATTTAATTTTGTTGTGTTCTGTTGAGTTTGATACAAATTTGACTTTTCAGAAGTAGATGAATACAATTAATACTTCAAGAAAGCAAGTATCTGTCCCTTGGCAATGTTTTCGCGCTTGAGCCAGCCAAGTTGCTTACACTTAATGGATCTGCTATTGCAATTAGATTTGTAGAGCATGATCAGATATTTGGTTATACAATAATCGATGGCTAACAACCGTATGAATGGGTGGGGCATGCATGATCATTTAGAGGAAAAGTTACGTCGGTTGAGATAATGCCTTGAACTATTTTATGTCTTACGATTACTTAATCAGAGTCTCACTGTTCGGTTAACGAGTTGGGGTTCTAAGGATGAGATTTAGTAAGAGTGCACTATATAAATTTAAATTAAACACTAGCCACATAATTAACATTCTCTTTTTGTTGTGTCCCTAATAAAAATGGGGGAGAAGTAGCTAACACATTTAGTGAACCATGTCTTTCACTTTTTTTTTTTTTTGAATGATTGTTTTTTCTTTCTTTTTCAAATTTATTTTGGAATGATATTGTTGTTTCCTTTTCTTTTACGTTTTTCTTGAATTTTCGATTCATTATTGATTGTCGTTTTTATAACAATTATCATCTTCATAATTTTAATGTTCAAGTCACGATCATGGTGAGGCGTCGTTGAAAAGTCAACAAAGACTTCCAACTTATTGGTCTTGCTCCACTCGTTCTTGAATCTTTCTTGTTTTTGATCATTTTGTTATTACATAAATATGAATGAAAATTCTGCAAATTGAAATGAAATAGACAAAAGTCCTTTTCTTCTTTTTGCTTGATTTTTTTGCCATTTATTAACACTCTCTAAATCTTGTAATTACTGCTACAATTTTCTAAAGTTTAAAAGTTATCAATTTTTTCTTAAAAAAATGTGTGTTTTTTGTTTTTACGACAGTTTTTCAAATATTTATTCATTTTTTGCTTAGTTTATTGTCATAGAAAGTCAATGTTAGTAGTAGGGTAAATACTAAATTAGGAATTAGACAAAAGTCATTTTCTTCTTTTTGCTTGATTTTTTTGCCATTTATGTTGACTCTCTAAATCTCTTGAGCCAATTTGTAAATCACAGTCCCAAAAGTCCTATGAGTTTATTTAAAAAACCAAGAAGTTTTGAAAGAAAAAAAAAATGAAACCACGAAATTGGAGTCCACTATACCTAAGCCTATTCCTCGGCTCGGATCCGAGAGAAAAAATTCATTTACAATTAAGCTTGCTCTCGTGGGATTTGAACCTCAAATCTTTAGAGAATCATGTGCTGAAAATCTCAAACCTCATTCAACGGGACTACCCGGTGTGCTTGAAAATTTTAAGAAGTATAGTTTTAAAATTTGGGAAAGGATTGCACAAACTTCATAAACTTAACAATTAAACCATAAATCTACATTCTATCAATCGCTCCCTTTGTTGCAATTAATTTCACTATTTTTTTAGTTCAAAATTGGAGTGAACAAAAAATTCTACATAGAAAATACTATTCTTAAATAAGATGAGAATTAAATATTGATTTTCAAAATTATACCAGTGATCGTGGAATTAATTAGATTACAACTAATAACTAATGAAAGGAAAACCATCGGAGCAATCTGTTTGGATGTAATTTTGAGCATTTAATTTTGTTGTGTTCTGTTGAGTTTGATACAAATTTATTTGACTTTTCGAAATTAGATGAATAATTTAATACTCCAAGAAAGCAAGTATCTGTCCCTTGACAATGTTTTCGCGCTTGAGCATTGAAGTGTAGTCAAGTTGCTTACACTTCAATGGAACTTCTATTGCAATTAGATTAATAGAGCATGGTCAGAGATTTTGTTATACAGGAATAAGATTCAAGTAAAGATCAATAGCTAACAACTGGATGAATGGGTGGGGCATGATATAATTTACCGGAAAAGATATTATTATCATCTAATCATAATTATAATGTTCAAGTCATTATCATGGTGAGGCCTCGTTGTCGTTCGTTGACTCTTTCTTGTTTTTTTATCATTTTGTTATTACATTAATATGAATTAAAAATTCTGCTCTCACTATTTCATTAGACCAAAGTCCTTTTTTATCTTTTTGCTTGATTTTTTTGTCATTTATCTTCACTCTCTAAATCTATGAGTTTCCTTGTCTTATTACATAGATTTAAAAAAATTAAGTTGTTGTAGGTGAAATTTGTGGTCAAGACCCAATGGCACTCACACGTTCAATTACTAGAGGTTAGACACAAAAATGGGCTCGGCCCAATTCACAAGCCCGAATCTTATTCTTAGGGCTACACAGACCTGCATGCCTATAAATAGTCAGTTGAGAGCCTAAAAAACGGTAAACTATTCTCTAGAAACGACTCTTACCTACACTTTTTGACCTAACTAACTTAGACATTGGAGGCTACGGGGCTCACACCACACTAGTCACCAGTGTTCAACTGATTATTATTACCAATTGGTAACCATTAATTCCCAAACTTTTAATTTAATCTATATTATCTCTTCTAAAATTTGAAGAGTGTTGTAATTAACCCTTGAGTATCTTTGGATGAGGGAAGGATTGAGTGGTTTGATTGTAGTGTTTGAATGTGAGTGGTTGCACGAAAATCATGTTATTTAAAGAAGAGATGGTAGAAAAACTGTAAAACCTAGAGAGGTTGTACGGAAATTTTGTCGTAAGGAGTTGTAAGATTTTTTTTTTTTGGCTAAGAGTGTTCGGATGAGGGATTTGAATGTGGGGTTGAAGAAATTTTTTTCTACCCTGGACAAACTTGAGTTAAATTTTACCCCGCATTCATTCCTCTCATCTTCCCCCTTATATCCATGTTGCCCTAAATTTGAGAAATTCTCAAAAGGGGTAAAGTTGTCCAATGTTTTTTTTTTTCGTCTTTTGATTAAAAAAGCTGTTTTTATCATTACTGTTGTCCGGTGGTTCGAGATAGCAAAACATGCAACTAATTTATGAATATTGGTAAATGAAAGCCAAACTACAGTCCTACTGTTTTGGTATCATAATTGGAGTGTGGAGTTGGGAACTTACATGAGAAAATGCTCAAATTCTTTGTTTTGAGTTCTAAAAGAACAAATTACAACTTGTATTTAGGAGAAAGAAAAAAAAAGGCTCCAGTTAGTTATAACAAACTAACTTCTTTCTAATCTGTATAAACAGCTTAGCGAGATTACTTGTTATATTATGCTTTAAGATTTCCATGGTTGTACTAAAAGAATGAAAATAAAAACAGAGAAAAAGATACTTACATAGTGGATGTAGGCTTTGTCCATGTTGAGAAAACCTGTTATGCTGCTTAATTTCCCATATCCGGAGTTTGTTGAAAAACCACCGCCCAAATTTCTTATATATTCACATTTACATTTCAATCAACATCACACCAAGAATTAAGAATTTTATAATTCTTATTTTTAAATTTCTTTTATATTAATTTCTAATTGCATTTAGAAATTAATTTTGGTGAGTTCAAATATTTGGGTGTATTGGGATTTTGGTGAGTGCTTGAGTGTGCTCTTTTGTAATCCCGTTTGGAACTCTAGTGGAATATTCTTGCCGTCTTCGCCCGTGGATGTAGGCTTCGTCCGAATCACGTAAGATCTTTGTGTTATTGTTGCTTTTCTTTATTTACTCCATTTATCGATATTAAGTGGTATATGTGAAGATCGAGTAATTTTTATCAACAAAACCAATGTTTTTTCTCCTACTATTCGAGGTCATGGTTCTTCGGCGCCCTCATTTAATCTGAATTCCCCCAATTCTCAAGGTCAATACTCCTCTTTTGATAATATGCGACCACCAAAGCGTCCACGATCACCAGAACCAACGATTATCATAAGAAGCAGTCATCGCAAGAGTACATATATAGTAGGATATAACTCATCACTCTTGGCTTGTTGATCAAGAGCCACTTCTTATGTTTTTAGCAAAATATGAAATTTGTCAAACGTAAGCTTTTGAGAATGAATATTGTTGTATTATGTCTTGAACACATTGATGTCTTGTGATCAGTAAGCGGGAGTCTCCATTGTAACACATTGCATCCGCATTCGCTTAGCATATCTCGCGCGCAAACGCATCTCACATTGCAGTGCATTGGTGAAATGCGTTCTGCATTTGTTTGCGCATCAACATTCTATTTTTGCAGCGCGCATCTACATCCGCTTTCTGTTTAATGCTTACGTATTCTGTAATCGGGTTTATTGAGAGTGCCTATATAAACTCGAATTAAATCCTAGCCGTATTATGGATCTCTGTATCTGTAAATTTTCATCTCTCTCAATAATATGGCTCTCCTCCTCTGCCCATGGACTAGCCAACATAACGTTGGTGAACCACGTAAATTCTGTGAGTTGTTTGTTCTTCGTTTTTCATGTTTATCGTTATCTGTTTTCATATCTTCATTTATCGATTGTTGATTGTCGTTTTCATAACAAATATGAAACGTTTTGAGAACAATAAACACAAAGATGTTACGTGATTTGAACAAAGCCTAAATAGCACACTCAAACACTCATCAAAATTCCAATACACCTAAAGATTCGAACTCTCGCTATTGTGATGAAATGAAACATTAAGTTCCCTAAAAAGTTGAATTTGCCGATGTGGGAAATACAACTTAGCGGCACACAACAAATATTAATACATATATGGTAGAGATCTTCCTAGTCGATCACTATGGACACAGACATAAGCTTATTAACCACATTCTTAATATAATGAACATAAAGATCAACAGACTCACCACTTGGCTTCAAGATATTCTCCAATTCTATTTTCAAACCAACGATACGCATTCGACTAGAGGAGGTAAACTGCTACTCCAATTTCGCCAAGACCTTCTGAGATGTTTGACCACCAATAACATAAGCAAGCGCAGTTTGTATTTAAGGTAGCATTGATGAAAGTAAGCAAAGCCTGATTGCGTTCGTACTATTTCTCGAACTCAAGATTCTCAAGAGTAGATAAATCAGAAGTTGCAGACGACAGTGAAGAAGAAGATCATTTACTGTGAAGACAACTAGATGGAGCAGGGAACATGCCATCAACAAATCGATAAAGCTTGTGCACTTTTAAGATCATAGAAATCTTAAAAAATGCCACCCATAGTCGAATAATGCCTCATAAACATCAAGTTGTAGATATTGGTAAGCAAGAACATCAAAGAGTTCTGCGGCGGATCATTCTTTTTTTTTTTTTTTGAAACAAGGGTAACCGCGCCTGTTCATAGGCCACGAGGCAGATCATTCTAAGCCATGGCGAAGTAGAAAATCAAAAGAAAGAAAAGACGCATGGAGAGGATCACAAAAGATGTTTGTCTTAGAGTTGCTTTGATACCATAGAGTACTTATTGTTTTTTTACTATGCAATCATCTACAAGATTATTAAATGCACAAAATGAATACAAATAAGCTGAATAAACAAAGCTACAAAGAATAAAAAACAAAAGGAAATGCAAAAAAAGAACATGAGATACAACAAAGACATTTTAAAAAATAATTGAATCAGATGACTATCACTTTATTCATCAGAATGGAGGCAGAGCTTGTTGTGTCCCATTGAAGAAAGGGAATGTCTCAATCCTCAAATAACAATTAGGGGCACAAACTTGAGACACCACTTGCTGATCAAGGCTCATGTTCACCAAACTCGTCAAACAGAAACGACAATCGTTGCTATTGATATCTCTAGTACACTGTGCCAATCCATATCTCAGATTCCCCGAATCCCGAACAACCGCCTTGAACATCAACTCTTCGCTCGAAGCATCCGATATTAACTGGCGCGCCCAAGCAACAATCTCCGAGGTTTCAGCAGGGGAAGTTATGTCAAGGCTGTACCTTGTCAACAATCTAGTCATTTGGAGGGTACCAATGAAGTTTAGATTTGAGTATCTCAACATGCACTTTTCATACCATATGATGGCGTCGGTTCGAGAAGGACAATCGAGTTTGAGTTGTCGAGTTGCATTTGTGATGCAGGTACTACACTCTTCATTAGAAACGTCTCCTCGGCAGAGGTAAAGGCCATGGATTCCATTAGAGGTTTGGTTGTAGAAATTGGAGGTGGAAGCTTTAGAGGACAAAGAACTCAATAGGGAATTAACATTAAAATCCAGATTGGTTGTGTTGTTTGTGGCTGTTGGACACGTGTAACCAAGTAATTGGCCATGACAAGGGATTATGAATACAGAGATTGAAATTAGAAGTAGTAAATGAATCATGACTTGGGATTTTATAAGAGCAGAGATTGGTTTGGTTAAACAGGAATAAGATTGAAATAAAGATTGATGATAGCTAATTTGTATGAATTGGTGGAAAATAGATTATAATGTTGCTATTTATAAATGTTTTGGTTATAGCTTATGTTTCACTCATTGGACTTGTTCCACACGTTCCTGAATTCTTCCTTGTTTTTTATCATTTTTTATTACATTGAAATGAATGAAAAATTCTGCTAACAGCCATACGAAATGGACGGAGTAAAACATAGATTTTTCTTCTTTCTATTTGGTTTTTTAAAATTAAAATATCATTTTGATTTTTTAACCTTTATTTTAAAAATTATTTTAATATGATCATGGAAAGTATAAAGTTATTATATAATCATCAATACCTAAAGAAGAAGATGATTTTATTACGGTCATAAATCAAGAAGTTTGACTCTTCTTTAGTCATCACTACAAACCTTTTTTTAACTGTATTACTTTTTTGAAGTTTTTATGGTGGTGGTGTCTATACTAAAGTTATAAAAAGACAAAAATTTAAACCTATCTTAACAATATATTTTTCAAACGACCCATTACTTATTCTGCACGACTTGGTAGTAATAATACCACCACAATTATCATAATTGTTGTTTTTTCTACGCTTTCTGTCTTCGTCCTTATCATTTTAAGTTAGAGGACATTAGAAACTGCTGAATGTAAGATTATTTTTCTTTCATTGATTTGCTATTTCTTGTCGAATACTTTGAGTGGGAAATTAAAACATATAATCTTTTGATTATCGATTCAAACATCATGTTAGTTGAGTTAAGGTTCAATGAATAAATTTGATAATTTATCAAAATGGAATGAAAATGAAAGCTTGATATCAAAATATAATTTAAAACTTTATACACGTATCTCTGTCACACAGCCACGAACCCATCAGCATTGAGATGTTGCAATTTGATTTCGGTGGGAACAAATGAGTTCTCAAGTGAAAATAAGATTGGACAGGGTGGATTTGGAGCCGTTTATAAGGTAAGTAGTAACATTTATCTTAAAAAATGCAATAATATGATTGATGGTTTATAGATTGCGAGAATGGGAAACTCTTAGATTGGAAAATGCGATACAAAATTATATTGGCATTGCACGGGAACTTCTATATCTTCATGAAGATTCTCGTCTTCTAATCATTTATTGTGATCTCAAAGCTAGCAATATTTTGTTGGATGAGAAAATGATTCCAAAAATTGCAGACTTTGGCACCACAAGAATGTTTGACGTAGATGAGCCTCATGGGAATAGAATTGTGGGAACTTAGTAAGTACTCGTAATAATTTCTCCTTTACACTTCACTTGAATATAACCACTTGTTAAGTTATGCCTTGAACGCTAAATACCATACGATTAGTTAGTCGGGGGTCTCGATGCTCGGTCAGCGAGCGCGTATCGCATTGCTGCAATGCGTTCTGCATGCGTATGCGTATTCACATTATGTTTTAGTGCTTACATATTCTGTAATAGAGTTTAATGAGAGTGCATATATATATATATATATAAACTCAAATTAAACCCTAGATGGATGTGACACATTCATTCTATACTCTGTAATTCGTCTTTTCTAATAAAATTGATCTCCCTCTCTGCCCGTGGACTAGCTAACACAACGTTAGTGAACCACGTAAATCTGTGTGTCGTTCTTCTTCTCTCGCGTTTTCCTTTTCTTCGTTATTGGTTGTTGATTGCCATTTTTATAACACCACTTGTGATTGTTGAATTATGTTAAACCACCAATCAATCCAAAAGCCTAAGCTGATGAATTGGGGCAAATTTAATTATATCAACCTAGAGTGATGATTCTTTGCAGTGGTTATATGGCACCGGAGTATGTATTAGAGGGACAATTTTCAGTCAAATCCGATGTATATAGCTTTGGGGTTTTGATTCTTGAAATTATAAACGGCAAATAGAATATTTGTTTTCACAATGAAAAAAAAGTGGAAGATCTCTCGAGCTTGGTAATATATTGATCCAAAATCATAACACTACATTTACAACATATATTGTTTAGGGCAAATGTCAAGTACTGAATTTTGTGGATATTTTTTCAGGCATGGAAAAATTGGAGGGTAGGAACACCTGCCAATGTGATAGATCAACACTAATGGAAGGTTCTATGGTTGAAATCATGAGATGCATTTACATTGGATTATTGTGTGTTAAAAAAAATGCAATAAATCTGATAAGGATGACAACCCTACCCGAATCGGGCCTAGACCCTCATGGCTTTGTTTTTGGGCGTCCCCCAAAAGGCCTCATATCAATGGAGATGGTTGTCATCACTTATATACCCATGATCTTCCCCTCATTTAACCGATGTGGGATACTTTGTTTGCATCCCAACAAAATCGACCAACAATGACTTCAGTAATTTCGATGCAGAGTAGTTTCTCTCTAACTCTTCCCGAACCCTTTGAACCGGCATCTCACTAATATTGAAGAATCCAACACTCTGTCAAAGGCTGATCATTGGTTGGGAATTTTTCAGTCTGGTCATTACAAAACCACACCTCTAGAGCAACCATCACATTATTAGATTGGGTTTAGTTATAAAATATGTTACTTTGAGTTTTTTTTTTTTTCAGTTTAACCAAATGTGCAGAAAGACATGAGATGATCAATTTGGAAAAGTGTATGTATTTTGAGTCATATGGATAGATGTAAACATTTTCTTGATAGGAAAGATGGTGTGATGTGGCTATTCCTTATTGGATTTTTTTTATGGAATATAGTGGTCATAGAAATCTTTTATGAAAAGTATTAAGAATTAGAAGATTATGCAAGGCTTGAAACCAAATGAAACTGTTAAAAAAATTATATTTTGAAACATTTATTTGGAGAAGTCATATATGTTTTAACCACCGAAAAGGTCAGAGGTGCATTGATTTCATTGTTTAGTGGTAATCTAGTTTATCACCACGGTCATAGATTTGATCCTGAGAATCGGTATGTGACTTTCATTCATTTGAGAGTAGTTGTACCCTCTATATAGGGTTAGTGGCGTGTTAATTTCACTGTTTGGTGGTAATCCGTGTTCAATCCTGAAAATTGTAGTTCATTCCTAAGTTTTTTTTAAAGCAGTTTACTCCTAAGTTGATGGACACATACCGAAAAGGTTAGTGGTCTAGTAGTTTCGTTGTTTGATGGTAATTCAGCTCAATACCACGATCATGAATTTAATCTTGAAAATTGGTATTTGACTCTCATATTATTTGAGAGTAATAATGCCCTCTATGTAGGGTTTGTCGGTCCCCTCCCCGAATTTTTACTTAAAAAAAGAAAAAAAGTTAATGGACAAATGAAACAAAACCTGACCAAAACTGTATTTTAACCCAAAAAAGAAGAAGTTACAATTTACAACATAAAACCGAATGCAATGGTTAGATAGAAGAAGTGGTGGACGACCAATCTGTAGTATGCAACAATGTCCCTGTTCCAGTGCTTGAATATTGATTTCTCATTAAAGACCCTCGACCCGAAAGAAACGGTGGTTTCGATGGCTGAGGAAGCTGAGGCGATTGGCCGCCGAGCATTAGAACAACCATTGACATGGTGGGTCTGACAATAGGATCCTCCTGAACACACAACAAGCCAATGTGGATCCATTTTACAGCCTCACTCATTGTGCAATCACCAGCCAAGTTGTTGTCTATCATTTCTTCTTCTCTGCCTTCACTCCATAGCTCCCATGCCTGTTCATTTGTTATGTTGTTAAACAAAATTTTGAAATTTGATGTTTGATAAAGAAACAAAAGCTTACATATGATAGAAGGTTTTGTGCTCTGTCCATGTTCAGAAAACCAATGTTCTTCTTTCCACTGACGATTTCTAGGATGAGAACTCCGAAACTGTATACGTCTGATTTTACTGAAAATAGCCCTTCCATTGCGTATTCGGGTGCCATGTAACCACTGTAGGATTGACAATTACAACCAATGAGCAATGAATGTGAAAGATGTTTATAGGATTTTATTATTGAATTATGGCTACAACTTCTCATATTAATGAAGATGCTTTTACTTGTACTAGTTATCTTTTCTACTTCTAACTTATGTGCAAGTATATATACAGAGTTGGTCTACAGGTAAAGAGTGTAATCAAGGTTTAAGAGTTTATGATTTCAATCCAGGGTAGTGATAGCATTGACCCTTAGAGAAATTATGAATAGTATAAGGGTATGTGTGTGCAATTAGTTAAGAGTTCATTAGAGTAGTTAAGTTATAAATAGATGGATGGAGAGGAGAAAGGAATGAAATATTTGGTAAATATGGGGAGGTTCAAGTTCCTCTAGATCTTGGTTTATCTTATATTTTGGTTATCTTTTATCTTGAATTCAATTCGGGTATTATCAGGTGGTCATCTACTTAAGAAACAATTTTCTACGAGTTATCTTGATATCCAAATGTTGTTGGGTCCGACAGCATGTTCCGTCAAAATAGTCAAGATGTGCATAAATTGTCTCGACATTCAAAGATATCAAAAAGAGAATATATATATACATATATATGTATGTATATGTATATGTATATGTATATGTATATGTGTGTGTATCATGTATGTATGCATATATATGTTTCATGTAACGTATATTGAAGTATGGTTGAATAGATTACTTGTATGACTTACTATGTTCCAACTATTCTATTGGTGCTGGCATCAACTTGCTTGCCTCCAAATATCCTAGCAGTGCCAAAGTCTGATATTTTTGGATTCATCTCTTCATCTAACAGTACATTGCTTGCTTTTAGATCTCTATGAATGATTTTGAGTCGAGAATCTTCATGAAGGTAGAGAATTCCTCTTGCAATCCCGTTGACGATGTTTACGCGCTTGAGCCAGTCGAGTTGTTCGCACTTCAATGGATCTGTGATTGCAATTAGATCAGTAGAAAGCATATGATATGATTCTTACTCTCCATGATGTTAAAAAAGGTACATGTAAAACAAAAATGAAATTATATGAGACAAAGATCCTAACCAAACAAGAAAGCATCAAGACTAGTATTTGCCATGTACTCATAGACCAAAAGTTTTTCTTCTCCTTCAACACAACATCCCAAGAGTCTAACAAGATTCTTATGTTGAAGCTTCCAAATAACCTTTGCTTCATTCTTGAACTCTTCATGTCCTTGACTTGATTTTGCTGATAATCTTTTCACTGCTACTTCCACTTCATCCATCAGCTTTCCCTGTATTCCAATAAATGAACATATTGTTATATAGTTGTTCTAACACTCCTTACATTCAAGGAAACTAAAACTTTTGATTCATTAACCTTGTAAACTGGACCAAATCCACCTTCTCCAAGTTTATTAGCATCTGAAAAGTCATTTGTAGCAGCCTTTAAAGTACCAAAACTGAAGTAATACATATCTCCATCACTCTCTTGATTTATTGAATCCAAATATTGTCTCATCGAGTAAGCCGATTGTTGATCCGCCCGGTTTTGCAAAGGAAGTTCATCACTTCTATCCCCCACTAAATGAAAAAATAAAAAACATATTTCTTTATGTAATATTAATAAAAAAAATCCTACTGCAAATTGCATTTGTTTATATAAGGAATTTAGAATTCTTACCCTGTTTGTTCCTCCATGAATATAAACCATATAATAAGCCAAGCAGAATTCCAGCTCCTGAAACTGTTGATATGCTGATGACTATAATCCTTGTTCTGTTCCCTGCTGTGCATTTCCTTTTATCATTAGATCAAAGTTCTTGACATTTAAAAACTGTCAAGAAAACATAAAGAATTTCAGGTCACCTCACCTTCATCATCAATAGGCAAGGATGTACTTTCTGTTGATACATAGAATGGAGAGTAATCAACTCTCAAATTACAACTCGGGGCTAAAACTCGCCACATTTTTAGCCTTTGGCAACACCCTTTTGCATAATCCACCAAATTATTCAAACAGACTTCACAATCACCCTTGTTGATATCTCTTGTACACTGTGCAAAGCCAAATCTTTGTTCCAACCCCACCACATTCACCTCACCTCCCTTGAACATCAAATCTGAATTTACAGCATCTCTAACTAAGTTAGAAATCAATGCAGGATCGACGTATTCGCGATCTTCAAAACTAGTTTCGTTCTGACCTCCGTATACCAGTACTTTCGGATCTGTCGCTAAGACCCCAAAGAAATTGTCAACTGAGTATCTCAACATACATTGATCGAAGGTTGTGGTGCCACTTGCTTCCGACAAGCAGGTGAATTTGATTCGTTGGCTTGCACCTTCGATGCAGTCACGACAAACCTCTTTCGAACTACCCCCTCGGCAGAGGAAGAGGCCATGGATTCCATTAGCTGTCTCGGTGAAGAAAGGGTTGGAGTAACCTTTAGAGGCCATGGAATCCATTAGGAACTCGATGTCGGAGTGGCGAGTCGTGTTGGGTCCTGAGCAGTCCAGATGGCGTTGGCTACAAGAAGGGACTGTGAATCCAGAGATTGAAATAAGGAATAGTAAAGTTAGAGGCAAAAATGAAGGTGTTTGAGAGATGAAACAAAACATGATTTTTTTTAGTTTTAGGGTAGCTGAACAAAGAATAAACTGAGGATGAAGAGTTGATAGATATTATTATATAGATAAATGAGACAATTTTTTCAAAGGGATTGACCATATTGTTGATTTGAATGTGTCATCTTCCTAATATCAAATAATAGTCTTCACGTGTGAAGATCTTGAAAAGTTTGCAAATAAAATTTCAGAATTATTATTCGACTTGTTCAGCAGGTCGATGTTTCATCAATGAATGAAAAGGTAGTTTTAACTTTGGGAACAAGTCAAAAAAACCATTCCTATGGAGAGTGGTTGTATGTGGGGTCTGAGGTGCTAACTTTGTAGAAAGGGTCTGTATAAAATATAAAGAAAAAAAGAAATTTTTGCCAAGACTTTTGATTGGTTAAACAAATATAAGGATTTAAATATCTAGCCTTCTTCCAGATTCTCACAGTATGAGAAAGCTATACTGTGTGGGGGTGTTTGTTTGCCATGAAAACTTGTATCCAAACAAATTTTTACTAATTCCTCCTCATTTTTAGACTTAAAAATAACTCATCATTTATAATCATTTATTTATAACTATTCAATCTTTTCTAACCACTCATTTCTAATCATTCATTTCAAATCAATTAAAATAACTCATTTTTTATCATTCCTTTTTTAACTACTCAAAAATAATTACTCATTTTAAATCTATATCCAAACAAGGTTTTGACTATAACTTCTCTATATAAAAACCACATTCAAATGAATTTTTGACAACAATTCTCCATTTTTAACTACTCAAAGTAACTCTTCAATATAATTCTTTGAGTTAAATCCTACTTAAATATGACAAACAAATAACCCAAAATTCTCACTCATCAATTTGTTTCCTAATTTAAATATATATTCGTGAATATTTGAGTCAATTTTTGCGCACATTTAGACATACAACTCGATCTTAACGACATTTAGATTTCAAAAAAATTGATATAAAATTAGTTTTACTATAACAACCAAAATTCTTTGTTTTCTTAAGACACTTTCGATCATTAAGCTACCTATGGTGGTTGATGATATAGTGGTTGATCAGGAAAGAAAAGTTTGATATGTTTCCTTGATTTTCTCTCAATTCTCAAATTTATCTTCGTCTCGACAAATTATTCATTGTACTAGATAATGTTGTTGTCTTACTAATAAAAGAAAAAAAAAATGTTGTTCATGGTTCGTAAGAGATAGACTAAAAATAGTAATTTATTTATAGAGAAATTAGAGCAACATAATTTTCCAAAATTAGAGAAAAAATGTTGTTCACTAGGCTACCTATCATGGTTCAAATTTCTGAAGAAATAAAAGAAAAACACAAAGCAAAAGATATATAAATATTTTTTTATAAATAGGAATCAGAGTTTTACCCCACTATACTCGGGGGTGCTGGCACCAGACCCAATATTTAAATATAGGAGACAACCAGAGATTTTACAATTAAATTTCTTCGTGGGTTCGAACCAAAGACCTTGAAAGAAGCGTACCTTGGAGCAAATGATTTGCAGTGGAAGCTTAAATTTGCATGTTCTTGGGTCAAATAATAAACTAAAGACACCCAATGTGACTATTCAAAGTCCTAACAGGTCATATTTAAATACTTGATAGATTTAACTTAAAAGGGAAGCTCCTGTTTATTATATAATATGTTATAAGCTGTTGGTCATTCAGTTATTTAAATAGAGCTTAGAGTTTCTTAATCATTCATGAAAGTAATATACTTAAAGAGCAATATTAGTAAATGACATTTTTTCTTCCTCTTGTTTTATTTTTCTTTGCCAGAATTTGTTCCACCCAGCCAGTCTTCATCTACCACTTCTGCCTGTATGATAAAGGGAACTTCACAAGCAACAGCACCTATAAAACCAATCTTGACCATGTCCTCTCCTCCATTGCCACTGCCAAACACACCAGCAATGGCTTTTACAATTTTTCATACGGTCAAACCTCGGATTCAGCCAATGCAATTGGACTCTGTCGAGGCGATGTGAAACCTAATGTATGTCAAAGCTGCCTCAATGATTCCATACATCTCCTCACACGGCGATGTCCTCGGCAGAAAGAAGCAATTGGGTGGTATGATAACTGTATGCTGCGCTATTCGAGTCGCGCTATATTTGGTGTAATGGAAACTCAACCCTTGTTCTTAATGTGGGCGACAACTAATGTGATGGAGAAAGTTATGTTTAAGCAGAAGTTAGGAACATTGCTGGATGGCTTGAAAAATAGTGCCTCTTTGAGTGGTTCTAAGTATGCAACTGGAGACATATCTGGACAAGGGTTGTGGAGAATATATGGGCTCTTGCAGTGCACACCTGATTTGTCTCGGCTGCAATGCGAAGAGTGCTTAGTTTCAGCGATTTGAGTAATCCCGCCTTGTTGTAGGGAAGGAATGAGAGTTTTGTTTCCGAGCTGCAACGTTCGATATGAGATGGCTCTCTTCTTTGAGCCTTCTGCTAATTCACCATCACCACTGCTACCACCACCACCATTAGTATATACTCCTCCAACTAATGCCATTTCTACAATTGGTATGGTTCAATGGTTATGTCTCTTTGTCCTTTCATAATACAATATTTTTTTTTTTCATGTTTTAAGAATCCAGTACAGTAGGTTGATTGATATAACTAAATTTACCCCAACCTATCAATTTAAATTTTTGGGTTGCTCGGTGATTTACACAATTCAACATATTATCAGAGCAGGAGATTTCCAACTCATTGGCTTAAGCTCTTTGTTTGATTGTAGGATTTAACACAATTCATCACAATATTAGTTCAAGAATTTAGTTTACAGAGTTGTCATTTTTTTCAGGTAAGAAGTTCAAAATGCAGACTGTCATTAAGATAGTTCTTCCAGTGGTGGCTCTTTTGGTATTATTGGCCATCAGCATCTATGCCTTTTTGAGATCAAGGAAGTTGAGGGAAAGACTTGAGAGTAAGATTACTTTATTTTCTTTCGATCTTTCGAACAAAGTTTCAATGACATTATGTATAACCTAGTAACTAGAAGGTTACGAGTTCAAATTCCCCTACTGCAATTATTGTTGAATTAAAAAAATATATATATATATATGAATTGCTGCTAATTATCCTGTCACTACACTACTTGTGAAGGTAGTGATGGTGATATTAGCTCTATTCTCTTGCAATATGACTTCAAGACGGTCAAAGATGCAACAGATGACTTTTCTGCTGCAAATAAACTTGGACAAGGTGGATTTGGTGTCGTTTATAAGGTAAGTGAACGAAATAGAACAATCTCTAAGGCCCCGTTTGATAACCATTTTGTTTTTAGTTTTTGGTTTTTGAAATTTATGTCTACCACAACTACCTTACCACATGTATTTTCTTACATGGATATTTACATCTTACCTATATTTTCAGAAACTAAACCAAAATTTGAAAAAATATAGCTTTCAAAAGCTTGTTTTTGTTTGAAATTTGATTACCATTCGCATATTTTATAAAGGAAAGATGAATACATTGTAGGAAAGATATAACACATTGTAGGAAATTTGAGTATGAATAAACTTAAATTTCAATAACCAAAAACAAAAAACCAAATGGTAATCAAACAGGGCCTAAACCGTACAATTTTGTTCCATCAGGAGTCCAGGATAAATGAATTCATTTTTGTGTGTGTTTGTTTTTTTATCTTTGAGGGCAAACTTCTCAATGGACAAGAAGTGGCTGTAAAAAGGTTAGCTCAAGGTTCTCAACAGGGAGACCTAGAATTTAAGAATGAAGTTTTATTGGTTGCTAAGCTGCAACACCGGAATCTGGTTCGACTTCTCGGCTTTTGTTTTGCGAGAAACGAGAGACTCCTTATCTACGAGTTCGTACCAAATTCAAGCCTAGATCGTTTCATATTCGGTACCTGCCTGCTCTTTGTTCTATGTTCTTGAGCATCATTTTGAAAATCTTTAGCTAAAAATAACCATATTCTTATCTTATATAAAAATGTAGATCCAATCGAGCGCCAGTATTTGGACTGGCCAAGACGTTACAAAATTATACTAGGATTAGTCGTGGCCTCGTTTATCTACACGAAGATTCTCAATTCAAAGTCATTCATCATGATCTTAAACCATCTAATATATTATTAGATGAAGAGTTCAATCCAAAAATTACTGATTTTGGAATGGCAAGATTGTGTTCCTTCAACGAGTCTTATGGTGATACAAGTAAAGTTAAGGGAACATAGTAAGTACTTTCTTGCATATTTTTTAGATAAAAAGTCAACTAATTCTTAATTGTTTATGAATGCATTGAGCTTAATGTCTTTTTTTATTTGAAGTGGATACATGGCTCCAAAGTATGTAATGTATGGGCATTTCTCGGTGAAATTAGACGTGTTTAGTTTTGGCGTGCTTCTTCTAGAGATCGTGAGTGGTCAAAAGAACAGTTCTATACAAGATGGCGACAACATAGAACATCTATTGAGCTATGTAAGTATGTATATGCTTTAAAGTCATACCATGTGTCCTCAAGGGACAACCTCCATTAAGCTATGCTCTTTTGATGGTCTCAGATTCGAAATTCACAAATGAATTTAATTGTAAAATCTATTATTATCTTTCGAATCTGGGTCTGGGAGCTACAGATATGTAGTGGGGCGAAACTCTGATTCTCAATTATAAAAAAGAAATCACACCATGTTCTTATCCTACAAAGTTTATGTCGGTTGATATAATTACATTTACTCCAACACGCCAACTTAACATTTTTTGTTGATTGGTGGTTTAACATAATTCAACATGGTATCAGAGCAGGAAGTCCTGAATTCGAGTCTGCTTAAACTTTTGGGTTGATTGGTTTAACTCGAACTCACCGATGCAGGCTTGGGAGAACTGGATGAAAGGGACGATCACAAAGATCATAGACCCAATATTGAATGGAGGTTACATGGCTGAAGTCATGAAATGCATTCACATAGGGTTACTATGTGTTCAAGATAATGTAGCGAGCAGACCAACCATGGCTTCAATTGTTCTCATGTTGAGCAGCAATTCCTTCACTCTTCCTGTACCATCACGCCCTGGATTTTTGCTGCATAGTAATTCATCAAACTCTTAATTACTCAAAACATATGAGTTAAATGAAGTTTTATAAGTAACATAATGCTTCATGGGGTGTTTTGCTAGGGAATGGGTGGAATTCTTTAACTATCCTCGGTTGGTCTAGTGGTTAAAAAGATTAACAATTTATATAAATTTAATTCACAGTAGTTATTTATTTAGAAAATAATTTCTTACGAATTTCTTTGACATCTAAATGTCATATTGTGCTTAACAGAGGTCTGACAAAGGACCTCTTTATCATAGTACTTGTTTTTCAACTTCTCACTTTGCGTGTTTGATCCCGGCCCTTGTATAAGTAGGTAGGTCATCTACCTTAATTCTTATGGTTTCTTTGTTGATAATATGCTTGGCAAACATGAATTCATCACTTTTTAATCATAAAAATATATTTGATCTTCATCATTAATCTCTTTTTTATGTGGATTAAACTATGTTTTTTTTTCTTATAATAATTTGCTGTGTGGCTTAAATTATTATAATATGAATTGTGATAACTTATGTTTGAACTATTATGAAGTAAGCGGTTTAGTGGTTAATAGAGTTTGAAGAACTAAAATAGGATGAGTTTAATGGATGGAAATTGTCTATCTAAAAATTAATTTTCTATTATATTTGAGTACAAATAATTATAATAAAATGTTTTAGTATAATTTGGGTGTTGAACTAGATTTCTAGCAAACAATGAAACTATCAGGTCATCGACCATTTCGATAGTATAATTTGAGCTAAAATTTCTCGTATACAAAAAATATAAACTCAATTACCAGGTAGCGAGTTCTCCTACTAAGTAATCTTGAAACATCAAAGAGTTCAAGACATATCTCAACACTATTCAATTTAAATTGGGTTGAGTTGAACTGAACCAAAAAAATTGGCAAACTGAAAAATAAACCCAACTAAAAAATCATCATCATTATTATTATTTTTGAGATAAAAAATCATTAAATTATAACACAAATAAAATCAAAGAAATTATAAGTTAACCAAACTTTTATGATTTGGATTCAATTTGTGTAACCTAACCTTCATGATTTAAATGATGGTCCAAACTAGGGCTGCCTTTGTAATGGGCTGTCCTCACCACTACAAAAAAAAGATTCCTCTCGTCAACATGAGCAGGAGCTCGGTTAGGAGTGATATTCGTTCGATTTTCTTCAATTTTAGGTCAAATCGATAATCAAATTGATATAAATAATTGAGGTTTTTGCATGTATATCAAAATAGTCCAAAATATTTACATGTATAGCAGAATTTCAAAAGAAATTTTTTTGTAGCAGAAAATCATACCGGCCCAATGAAATGACTAAAAAGCCCATTTCTAAAAATTGCAAGCAACCCATTTCAGATATGCACGACTCCTTCAATCACACACACGGACTCCTTCAATCACACACACAGACTCCTTCAATCACCAACATCATCAAGCGTCTTTCAACTTCCATTTGATATTTTCTTCCTTCGATCATACACATTTCTTTTCTTCTTCTACATTTAATCTTCCGACTCTCAATTGCAACTCAATCTGTGAACTGAGCTATCAAAACTCTTTTTATATTCTTCACTCTCTTTGCTTCTTTACTTGTTTCCTCTATTCTTCATGTTTGAACTGAGCTATCGGCTTCCAATTCTCAATCGGGAAAGTGATTGAAGTTTTCAATCGTTTTGATTTTCGTGATTTAGGTTTCATGTGTGAGATTTGCGATTTAGATTTCATGTTTAGTTTTCACTCAATCACTGCATGTTTAGGATTGTTTGAAATATTTGTTTAATGGTACGACTTCTATTTCAACACTCAATAGACTTATGTTTCAACATAGATCTATCACCTATGCATAAACATTCTATCACATATGCATAAACTTTCTATCACCTATGCATAAGCCTTCTATCACTTAGGCAGAAATCTTCTATCATGTATGCATAAACATTCTATCACCTATGCATAAGTCTTCTATCACTTTGGTATAAACCTTCTATCACCTATGCATAAGCCTTCTATCACTTAGGTAGAGACCTTCTATCACCTATGCATAAGTCTTCTATGACTTCGGTAGAAACTTTTTATCACCTATATGCATAAGCCTTTTATGACTTAGGTAGAAACCTTCTATCACCTATACATAAACATTCTATCACTTAGACATAAACTTTCTATCACATATATGCATAATCCTTCTATTACGTACGCATGATGCTATTGATTTTCTCTAGCTCACTAGCTAACTTCTATCGGTTACACAATGATTGACTTTTAACATTAAATAAACTGGCTTCTATCAATAAAGAAACTTATTCTATCACCTACAAAAATGAATGATTTCTATCACTTAAAAAAATGATTGACTTCCATCACTTATAAAAATGATTGACTTCCATCACTTATAAAAATGATTGACTTCTATCACTTAGCAAACTAACTAATTTCTATCAGTTACTTAATGATTGACTTCTATCACTAAAGAAATTGACTTCTATCATTAAAGAAATTGACTCCTATCACCTACAAAAAATGAATGACTTCTATCACTTTGAAAAAAATGATTGACTTCCATCACTTACAAAAATGATTGACTTCTATTACTTAAAAAAAATAACTGACTTCTATCACTTGGCAAACTAGCTAACTTCTATCAGTTACATAATGATTGACTTCTATCACTAAAGAAACTAACTTCTATCACTAAAGAAACTGACTTCTATCACTTAAAAAAATGAATGACTTCTATCACTTTAAAAAAATGATTGACTTCCATCACTTACAAAAATGATTGACTTTCATCACTTACAAAAATGATTGACTTCTATCACTTAGTAAATCAATTGATTTCTATCAGTTGAACTACTATAATTAAATTTTATTGAAGTATCTCAGTGCCATAGTCTAGGGACGGATCAGTAGTACCCCAGGTATAGGGGAGCAAAGCTCCGATTTCCAGTTTTTTTATAAAAAAATTTGATTGAAGGCAATAAAAATTGACAATTAAAGGACTTCTAAAACCTAAAAAACAGCTTTTAAAAACCAAATTTTTTTTTTGTTCTAAAAAATGTTAGAAAAGTGATAAAAACATATCACAAATAAACTTCGACCCTTTTTTCAAAAAAAAAAAATATATATATATATATATATATATATAAAGTTGACCCTATAGATTTGAGGTTTATTAGATCAATAATATTCTAAAATAATTTTTTTTTAATTTTATTAAATATTAAAAATAATAATTTTTTATTTTTTAAAAAACAAAAACCATTATCAAACTTATTTTTAGTTTTTTTTTTAAAAAAAAGTTATCAAACATATATGATTTTTATTTTTAAAATAAAAAACTAAAAACTAAAAATCAAAATCAAAACAAAATAGTTTATCAAACGTGACCTAAATTGTTCGTAAATAATGAAAGGGATTCATGTTTAATAAATTAAAAGACTAAATTTCTTTTTGAGGATTCAACAGGCATTAAGGATTTAAAGCTTTAATGGATTAGAAGACACGTTTATGTTTGATTACTTTCACCGTAGAGGGTAAAATAGGAATTAAATATTGAATGAGAGAAAAGTTGCTATGTATGAAATATTTATAAAAAAAAATGCTAAACTTGAAATTATTTTCATAAATCTTGACACGGAGAGCTAATTCCCTAAATAATTTGATAAAAAGAGGAATCGAACAATGTCCAACAAAAGACAAAACCAATGGTTCGATTTTCCTTGATTTTTAGGCCAAATCGATAACCGATCCGATTCGATTGATTTAACAAAAAGAGGAACCAAACCAATGTATAAAATCATTGGCTCAATTTTCTTCAATTCATTTCCTACAGTTTAATTTATTTTATTTTTTTACTATTTTACTTGCTATTTCACTTCCAATTCATATTTTAATGTTGGTTTTCCTTAAAAAAATTTCATAATTTATAATTAAATTAAACAAAAATAATTAGTCATTTACATATAAAAAGTTTAACTACATATAAAGAGAAAAAATTCAATATTTGTTCGGTTCGATTTTTGTTTGTTTTTACAAATAGAAACCGATCCAATCCAATAAATTTCAATTTTTTATAAATAAAAACTAATGTATCCAATCGGCTTGATTTGGTTTTGTCAATTTTTTATTTTCATTATCACTCCTAAGTTCAGAAGCATCTACACTTGATGACTAAAAAGTCACGGGTTTAAATCTCCTCTCCCTCATTATTGTAACTCAAAAAAAGAAGCAAAAAACAAAAAAAGATTCCCTAATCCAAAAGGGCACAAATAGTGTACCCGATCAATGTTTAGGCTCTTTACTAACACCACCGAACCAAACAACCCCCAATCTCGTTCTTTATCAAACCCTAGCACAGCCGAACCCAAACCCTAACCCCGATCTCCATCTCCGGCAATGGCTCCCAAACGTTCCTCGCCGTTGGACGAGCCACCGCCGGCAGCCTCCTCCGCCGAGGAAGAGGATACCACTTCCAGCGAAGACGACGGATCTTCCTCCTCCGACGAAGACGATGCCGAAGAAACTCAATCTCTGAATCCAAAGAAACCTGCCGCTCTTCCTTCAACTCCGGCCGTCGAGAAGAAACCGGCGTCTAAGAAGCCTGACCTCGCCGTTTTCTCTCCGGCTCATCAGTCTTCTTCCTCGGAGACCGGTTCGGGATCCGATTCCGACACTGATGTTGAATCTGGACGAAATGTGAAGCCGATCTCCTCCAAGCCGATGGATGAAACTCCGCAGGTGAAGAAACCCAGATCTAAGCCTTCTGCTTCTGCTTCGGTTACGCCGGCTAGATCGGCTTTGAAGAGGCCGAGTGAGACATCGAAAGATCCGAAGCGGGCGAAGAAGGGTTCCGATGGCGACGCTGAGGATGGCGCTGTTGCGGAGAAATCTGTTGATGAATCGAAGAAGTTGTTTCAGAGGTTATGGAGTGAGGACGATGAGATTGTTATACTGAACGGTATAATTGATTATACAACCACGAAGGGCTCTGATCCAGCTTTGGACATGAATGCATTTCATGATTCTATCAAGAAAGCTCTTCATGTGGATGTCACCAAGGCTCAATTGGTTGATAAGATACGTCGGTTGAAGAAGAAATATAGGAACAATGCTGAAAGAGGGAAGAAGGGTGCGGATCCGACGTTTTCAAAACACCATGAACAGAAAGGTTTTGAACTTTCAAAGAAAATTTGGGGTGATGAAGGAATTGCTCGAACTCCGGGCGTGGAGCAGTTGAAGGCTAATGCTAATGGCACTCCTAAAAAGATTCAAAGGGGTAGCACCAGTAAGACACTGGCTTTACTGAAAGCTGAGATTTTTCCTTCTCAAGATGCCCAGAAAGAGGATGATAAGATGAAAGTTGATGATAACCAGGTTCCTCCTTCAGGTTGCATTGATGGGTTTGTTGCATTTCAAAGATCTTTGGGAGCTGTTGGTTTGCCTGAAAGTTTTTTGAAGCCAGGATTAGAGTTAATAGGGCAATCCAAGAGAACAGAGCTGGAAGAGGAATGGAAGAAATTGCACATTGCAGAATTGGAACTTTTCCTGAAGAGGACAGAGTTGATTAGCGACCAGGCAAAGTTGATACTCGAGGCATATAAGTCATCCGACAAGTAAGGATTCGAACTTTGGTCAAGAATATAATTCATCAGCTTTCAGGTTGATATAATTCAGAACTGAAATTTTCATGTTGTGTGTGTGTGTGCGTTTTTTTTTAATGTACCTACTGGGATTTGAACCAGAGACAAAAAGATTAAACTGAAGTTCAAGCCATCAACGTTCAAAACCATTCGGTAAATTTTTATCATGTTGTTTTGTTTAGGTTTACTGATTGCGATACTTGTAGTTTGTCTTGTTTTATGAATATCCTTGAGACCTTATTGTAATTTAGTACTGATTATGCTTAAACCTCTACTTCTGATGGTGAATCTCTCCTATATATTGGTTTTCATGATAAGTTTCTTCTCGTGGTGTTGTTTGGATCCTTTTGTTTTTCTCCTAAGAACATCTGCTACTTCATGATTCAAGACGTTTGTTGGATGTTTCTTTTCATGGGGGTGTTTGGAAATTCAGGTCATGAAGAATATGAGATTCTCGAATTCTTAATTTAGGCTTGGGACTTACGTGGCATTAATTTGGAGATACCTCCCATATCTCCATTCCTTCGGGCCTAGAGAATGCAGTTAGGTGCTGAATGCCCGGGCCCTGGGGTATATTTATGTTTTGGTATAGATTTTTATAGAATTGTTTGATTAATATTCTTCTATGTTTGTAGATTATGATCTTACTTCACTTTTTATAACTCTGGGTTGTTTTTGATATAAATTTACAATATGCTCTCGAGAACAAGGTTGATTTGAAAATTCTTCTGAAGTTCTAAGTTAACTTTTAAAATTTATGTCCAAACCAACTTTTATGTTTAAAAAAATTATATTTTGTTCTAAATTTAGTTTGTAACCCAATTCCTAATTGCATTTTACTGCATTAGTTCTCCAAGTTCAGAGTAGCTTCTCTCTTTCTTCTGTTTTCTCTGAGATAGGCTATTTTTTAAGTCGGAAAATTGGAGCTTCACTCCACTATACGTGGGGTAAACACACCCGTCTCTAAGCTAGGCATTGGGAGTCATCGAAGAAATAGAGACATGACAGGTGTCAATAAATAAATATCTCAGATAAGTCTCGAATCTGGAACTTTGAGAGAAATAACTTTCAAAATTTTAGTTTCCAACTACTGTGTCACTTCAGCATATTTTACTTACTCTGAACATGAGGAATATTACTTGCTATGCAATGAAGCGAGTTGAAAACAGTCTGGTTGACAAAATCTTACGGCTTGAGAACTGCGAAAGAACATGGTGTAAAAGCTAATTATATTTTCATAGATGAGCATACAGTTGCTAAAGTATGCTGTTTTTTAAATCTGCAAAAGAACATGGTGTAAAAGCTAATTATATTTTCATAGATGAGCATACAGTTGCTAAAGTATGCTGTTTTTGAAATTTCTAAGTTAAAAGCTCTTACTTGATATTTTTTTTTTTTTTTTTTTGAATTTAAACTTACAATAATTATCTTACTATAGGTTTTTTTTTTTTTTTTTCCATATCTACATTTCACCTATATTTGTAGAAACCAAATTAAAGTTGGAAATGTAGGAATTTGAGTAATGATAGTTTTAAATTTCAAAAACTAAAAATTAAATGATTATCAAATAAGGTTTTATTGTTAAACTTTGATTACATACAAATCAAAGAGCAAAATGTGGCTGGTCAGGGCAGGGTTACCCTGTGATGGTGGCATTATTTAAAATATAATAAGCAACTGCAAACAAGCCATGTACCAAGCACACAATCCCTCTATAAGCAGAGATGATTGTGACCAAACCCACATGATTTTTTTTTTTTTGACTTTGTGCTATAAATTGCCTCTGATGTGAACCCAACTACAACTGCAAACCTGGTGTATTCGGCATTCGAAAATGTTGCATCAGAAAACTTCAAGAGTCGATAAGGTTTGGATTTCTCGAGAAGGCTGTTACTTACCATGCAAAGATGAGCGTGCCCGTGGCAAGTTGGTTATTAGAGGTTAACCTTTTGTATTCTTCGGCAGATGAAACACATGAAGATACCGACCAAATTTGCAATTGTGTGAGCAAGGCCATGCAGTATGGCTGCAGTCAAGCCTTACTATAGCTTGAGTCCTTACACTCAGATATCTACAATTTGAAATTGTTCACCTGGAAAACTAAAAAAATAAAAATAATGGGGGAAAACCCAAATCTACAACAGCTGGAAAAATTCCCATTATACGATTCATGGAAGGAACTCAATGGGGATGTTTGGATAAGGTTTTGAAGTTATTTTAAGTAGTTAAAAAATTGATATTTTTGCAATAACTTATTTGAATATAGATTTTTATGGAGTAACAGTTAGAAGCTCGTTTGAATGCGATTTTTTTGAAGTGTTAGAGATATTAATTTGTTTGGATGTGAATTTTATATAAATTTTTTTATTGAACAGTTAAAAATGAATGATTAAAAATAAATCATTTAAGTATTAGAAGTGAGCGATTAAAAATGAAGAGTTATTTTTGAATAGTTAGAAATAAATAAATATAAATGAGTAGTTAAAAATGAAAAATTATTTTAAGTAGTCAAAGATGAAGAGTTGTTTTGAGTTGTTATAATAACTCCGTTTAGATATAATTTTTTAAGTAGTCAGTAAATGCTCAATCTAAATTCTCTTTAAATTTGACAAACAAACAAACCCAATAGAATTATGTGGGAGAAAGAAGTGAAAATCAAATCAATAGGCGAGAACTGTATACTTTGTCGAGGAAGCTTAATAAGTTCCCTGGATTAATAGTAGAGAATACAAATAAAGAGAAGGCCAGCATTGCAGGCTAATAAATCGTAGAGAAATGTTTGCATGTTGCCTAGGTAGCATGCAACACCATGTAACAAAATTTGATCAATTAATTTTGTTTTTAATTAAATTTTTTTTTTTTTTTTTTTAAAACATAATCAAATTTCTCACATCAGTAATTGCATGTCGCCTAAATGTACACTTTGTTAAACTTCTATTTTCCTTTGGTTTTTTTCGGGGTGCATATCTTTCTTTAACAACAATTGGATAAGAATTTAAACTCCTAACATCTTAATCATAATCATACATTTATGCCGAATTATTGTTTTGGGCCTGACTAATCTTTTCCCACCCTTCAAGCTTTCTAATCAGTCAAAAAACTCTTTAACTGTCAAGTTGAGTATCCAATTATGTATTCAATTTGAAGTTGGTAGTTTAATTACAAAGAAATCAGCTTTACATCCAATCTTTAACGACCTGGTTTGTAGTATGTGAAAAACAAGAAACTAATCTCCTTAGGTTCTATTATTAGCATTGAATTACCTTCGACAAGAGAAGCTGCAATTCACTCGCCTATTCTCGAACACAACTCTAATCTCTTATAGAAACTCTATACGTAATTGTTGAAGGATCAGGCGTTATGTCCCGTGAAAATAGTCGAGGTGTGCGCAAGCTGGGCTAGACATATATCAAAAAAAAAAAATTAAGTAGGCAAGAATCATCATGGAGTGCCTCAGTGGTCAAAGAGAGTCTTGAAGTGCTTGAGATGATGGATTCAATCTATGGTGGCCACCCACCTAGAAAGACATACAAATATTGTAGGGTCAGGTGGTATATGTCGTAACACTAGTGAAGATACACGCAAGCTGACTTGGACAGTCATCAATTTAAAAAAAAAAAAAACAAACAAACAAGTAAAGCCAGACTCGGTCGTAATATAGACTTTTTCTATTCTTTCTTCTGGTTCTATAGGAGATGCATATCATAGATTCATAATGAGATTTTATCATTCTTGGTACTGAAAATTTGTCAACAATAGCATAACACTTCATAGTATTATCAACCTCTCGAACCAGTTCATGTTCCAAGTTATAAGAACTCAAGAAAACTACACCCAGATATCTGTTTAATCAAATTTCCCAATGAAAAACAAGAATAGGAAAGTCAAGTTAACAAACAGGATAAATTTAAGGCAAAGTAGTACAGAAATTACTCTCTTTTCAGGTGCTTGTCTGAGGCAATTCCAATTTTAAATAATGTTTCGAATTGCACAGTACCACAAAACTCTTTGCTTCTTCAATCCTAGAAGCTTCAACCAATCCATCAACTACACGCTGCACCTCTGCTACATCAACCAAACGATCAGCAGAGGCCTCCTTGCACAGTTCAACTGCCATATCAAAATTACCCTGCTTGCAAAGCAGGGGGAGAATCGCCACGTAAGTCATTCGATTCGGAGTAATTTCATTCTCCTTCAGTTTGTAATACATTTTTTTCGCCTCCTCCAGATTCCCGTCTTCACAAAAACCTGTAATCAGAGCATTGAAACATGACCCATTTGGCTTGATTTCTTTCTCCTCCATTTCTGCAAGCAACCCAATCGCTGCTTCCATTTTCTTCTCTTTAACCAGTCCGCGCAACCTCGCCGTGTAACTTATGAGACTGGGAGCAATGTTCTTGCTTTCCATCATACTCCACATCTTTTCTCCATCTAAAAACATACCCTGTCTATAATATGTAGTTAGAAAAGTATTGAAAGCAATCAAATCCTGCTCAATCCCATCCTTCTCCATGTTATTGAAAAACAGAATGGCTTTGTCCAGGGCACCCATATGGCAATACGCTTTGATCAAAATGTTATACGACTTAACATTAGGTTCAATTGCAACTTCCTTGGGGAGATCCCTAAAAATCGTTTCAAGTTCATCATATTCCTTGGAATTAGCACAAGCCCCCAAAAGGGCATTAAAAGAGTCGACAGTACGCTCACATTTTAGTTCAGGCAATTCGTCGAACAACTTACGTGCATGACTGTACATACCCACTCTTCCGTAGAGCATGATGAGGCGAACCGCAAACCCCTCATCTGTAATCTGCAGATACTTCTTCTGAGCTTCTAAAATGTCCTCAATCATGGATAATTGTTTGTGGGAAGCAAACCGGCGAACGGCAGATTCGTAATTACTGTACGTGCTGCGGAAGTGTTCGGACTCGGAGTTCTTTATGAACTTTTCGACGTGTTTTTGAAGACGGGCTTCAATGGTCAGTGGACTTGCGGCGGCGGCGACGGCGGTGACGGCGGCGGAGGGGTTGTGGGATTTGATTGCGGCGGAGCGCGGGGACTTGAAGAGGCCGTGGAGGCGGCGGTAGAGAGAAGAGGAAGACATTTTCGACTGAGAGAGAAACAAAGGAAGGTTTGAATGTAAGAAATGAAAGAAAATTCTTTTTTAGAAATTTTGAAAAGCCCGTAATGTGTAATGGGCTTCATTACGGGCTTTGAGCTGATTTAAAGAAGGCCCATATTAATTGGGCCTTTTTGAGGCCCACGTTTAATTTGAATACAAGTCTGTAGGTTTAATAATCGTTAAAAATTAGGGATCGTTCCCAAAAAAAAAAAATTAGTGATCACTATCTTTATGTAAATTAACACAATTATTATATTTAATAGATCCATTTTCTCTTTTTTTTTAAGTACATATTAGAGGATGGGGGACAAATACTGATTCAGGATTGAACCTATGACCATTGATGTTGAACTAGTTTACAACTAAACAATGAAATTATTGCACTACTAACCCGATAACAAATCCATTTCTAAGTTAACAAAGGAAGGTTATTTTGTTTATTGATGTGATTAAGAGATCTTAAAAAATATTATAGGGAACGTTTAGATGACATCTAGTATGAGTAATTATAAAGTTATGGGTCTAAATCATTCTCTCCGTCGAAAAAAAAAACAGACTTTGAAATATGTTAATAATAATTACCATTTTTTTTTGGTAAAATAATTCATGAAGTTAAGTAATTTCTATAATTAAAAAAAATATTCCAAGTGTATATTGTTAAAATTTAAAGAAAACAATAGAGATGAGTTTTTTTTTCAGGATCTCTTAAGTTTTTTTCTTATTATTATTCAAATCTTAGTTTTTTTTAGAAAAATTGTATTAATAGTCTAATTTCACAAAATAATTGCATATCTAAACAAATTTTAAATATATTTGTATCTATAGTCAAACATACAATATGATTAATACTCGTTATACAATATAATTTAGGGTATTAATACATTATTTTATATTATTAATATAATATCATGTATTATTAATATAATATTATATGGTATTAATACAACATTATGTATTAATACAATATTATGTATTAATAATACTATATGACGAGTATTAATTATATTGTATGTTTGAATTGCTAAATATATATATATGTTTTTGCCGGGTATTATAAATACCTTTTCAATTTAGCTTACTCCTAGATTTTCCAAATCAATATAAAATATAAGGTTTATTTACACGTTTGTTGTATGTGTCATTCAAAATTGTATGCGAACCAATGGTTTGTTTATTTACTCTAGATTTTGTTTATATATATATATAAAAACAATTATGTGCTTATCTAATAAAAATAGTATTGTTTATCTTATTGGTGGTATTTGTGGAGTTTATTTATTTGTTTATCTATTTTGAGCATATTTGTGGAGTTTATAGAAGAGTAACTGATTTTGAATAAATTACACATGCTTATACATGAATTATTAGACTTCATTCACAAAAAATAAAATAAAAATAAAATCTATATGCATAACATAGAATTATGAGTGTGGCATACCCATGAATATACGATGGAGATTTTTCTACATGAAATGTCACCATTTTTACAATTGTATTAGTATATACATGATGTTGAAAGACTTTTTTCTCCTAAGATATCAGAATTTAATATCATTATAACCCCTAACAACTCTGATGACATAATTAACATAACAAAAAGTCAAAGTTCAATTATAAAATAAGGAAAGATTTGTTCTAAAAAAATAAAAAATAAAGTATTTCAAAAACAAATATTTAAAAATGTAAAAAATAAGGAAAGATTTCATTGATTCAATAGAATTAAAAATAAAAAATGAGTCGGTGGCACAATTGGTTATTTAGTTTAGTATTAATCTATTTACTCTACACCTATAGTTTGATCACTGAAATTAATATTTGTAATTTCCTTTTTGGACTCGTGCTAATATATATATATATATATAAAATAAGGTGGGAAATTAAAAAATAATTAATAGAGCGAGTTACTGTTTAGAATATTATATTAGTAGTTGAACAAATCATCAGTTTTTTAAAGAGAGACTGGCAGATAAGATGGAATAAGAAGCACTGCAAAAGGCTAACGTGCGTAAAAACAATCTTTTAAAAGGACCCAATATTAAATATTTGAGCATATATATATATATGGTTAAATAAATCCATTACAAATTAAAAAGGAGAGCTCAAATAGTATTCTATAGAAAAATTGCTATCGTTTGGTAAATTTTAACATAACAATTTAATTATATCAGTTTTTGTATATATATTTTTTTTCATACCTTAAAATTGTCATTCTTTAAAAAACAGATCGTTTTCGCTAAATTTAATTGATTTTAATTAATTAGATTGATATATGTTTCAATCAGCAAAATTTATTTGCTTTTTATCAGTTGAATCAATTATTTTTAATTAGTTGAAGTGATTGTGGGATTAAAGTTACTCAATCCATTTGATTTGCATATGCATTTTGGTCCCTTTATTATAAACACATTTTTTTAAAAAAATAATTGTGCTATTCATTTAATTTTTTTAAAAAAGAAATTTTGTTAGGCATGAGAATCTCCTATTATGTATGTGGTATCATATATGACCAATAATTAAAAAATTATTTGTTCAATTCTTTCTACCTCCAATTATTTTTAAATTAAAAAAAATCAAAAACTGCTATAATTAAATTGACTAATAGAAAGTTGTTGCCCCAATCATTAATTTAATGCCTGGTTTTGGAATTTAGTTTTTTAGAAGAAGCAGGAGTTGACTTTAAGCAAAGATTTTAAAAGTAAAGTAAGTTTGGAAATTAATTTGACTTGATTAAAGGGGTCAATTAAGATTGGTAACGTCAGAAAATAAGACTCTTCGTATGAGTCAATTATGATATGATATATGAAGACTTTGGTCTTTACCCATTTAATTAAATTAAATTATAAAGTAAGTAACTTCAACCCTCTAACCTCTACACTATCAAATGATTGAAACCCTATAGAAAAAGAAAAGCTAGCTAAAATGAATGAAATGGTTACATATTCATTTCTCTTTTTTTTTTTTAGCAAAATCTTCAGAGTTAAGTGCAAGTGAAATGAGAGAGAAAAGAAAATAATGATTTTTTTTTTTTGAGTTTCTTGCTTTTAATGATGATGATAAGAATATAGGAAAGGAGAAAACTTGGAGTAGGTCCAACCCATCTTTCAACTCCATTTTAGCCATGAATTAAATAATAATAACAATAATAATATATACAAACATAAACATAAAATGTTTGTTATTATTTAGAATTATCTAAGCAAAAAATAAATCTAACTTGAATTATTCAACTAAAAAAGGCAATTAAAATTGGATTGGGTAAAATTAATTTTTAAATTGAGTTAGTTTTAGCGATTGGTATCAACCAATTTTTTACTTGCTTCAATCCAATTTAATTCGAATAAAAAATAGTATTGTATGACATATAAAATATTTTACTGAAACTACGTTGCAAATTTCATCCCAAATGAATCTAACATCAAATTAAAAGAAGAGGTGATTTCAAAAAAAAAAAAAAAAAATTAAAAGAAGAGGTTGCCGTTTCAATATAAAATGGTTCGAGAACATGCATACATCTACTCTTAAATTTCAAAGATTGTTCTCATTCATTATTGTTCATGAAAATTAAATATCAACAAGAACGATTTTACAAATAGTTGCTCAAATCTTTCAAAAAGAACAAAAACCTTAAATTGAGCCTTATATATGACTTTACGAATTTCACTCTAAAATTTTAGGAAACCCTAAGGTCAATTCATCAAAGTTAAATTACATTAACCCACAAATATGTGAATTCAATTTATAAATGTTAATAAATAAGTTATCAGCAATGTTCGTAGGAAATATAAATTAATAAGATAGACAAGTAAGCTTAAGTTTGATTTCATACAACTTTACATTTTAAATTTTTTTTTATACATTTATGAATTATGAAGTCAAAGTTTATAGAAAAAGAGGAGAATATCGGATTCGACTCAATACAAAAATATGTAAATTAAATTAAAATAATCTAATTAATCGGATTAATGATAAATCGATCAACTAAAAAAATTGATTTATTCTAAAATCGTCCAACCAAGGGTAGGGTTTTTAAATGCCATAAAAAATTGTTCCATATTTTGCGGGAAAGGGAAATTCTTGCTTTGAAGATTACGTTTCCGTGGATGCTGCAAAAAGAAGCTCCATTATTATATGCAACAGATGAAATTAATTGATCATATAATATACATATAGAATAATATTGCATAAGTGACAACACATAGAGTTGATAAATAAAAAGGTAACAGACAAGAATGACCCAAGTTTTCTAATCAATTATATTGGAATTGGAGCGGTCCTAATTAATTAAGCTAAGTAATTAAATTAGGTACTAAAGTAAAGTCATATGCTCTAATCTTTGTCAAAACCCCACCACTGGTTTATTAAAAGACTTCTGTTTAACGAGTATTAAATGTATTTTTTTTAATCTGAAAAAAAACGAGTATTAAATGTTATTTTTTCTTTTAGAACAAAGTACTTCCTTAAAATTAAAAAAAAACATATAACAATATTGAAAAAAAAAACTTAAAGGCCATCAAATCAAAGCCATATCAAAATATAAAATGGAAGCATGTAGATCACGAAGTTGTTGGAGAGAACTGACATTTTATTTTTCAAAAAAACAAACTGACATTTTTATTTAATAGACGGATAAATCTTAATGTATATAACCAGTAGTAATTAGTCAATGTATAACCTTTTTTTTGTATGTATTAGGAGAGGGAGACAAATATCAAACTCTCGATATTGAACCTATGATGCTAATATTGAACTAGTTTACAATTAAGTAATGAAATTATTGTGTCACTAACCCATTCGGTATTAATATATCATTTGTTGATGTTGAAGAAGTTTTGGAGTTTGACATTATAAACATTATATGGACCAACCAAACTTAGCATGAGGGGTGATATTGGTTCGGTTTTCTTCGGTTTTAGATCAAACTGATAATTGAACTGATTCAATCAATTTGATAAAAAGATGAACCGAACCAATGTCCAATAAAAGACAGAACCATTGGTTCGATTTTTCTTGATTTTTAGGTCAAACCAATAACCGATCTGATTGATTAACAAAAAGAGGAACCGAACGAATGTCCAATAAAAGATAAAATTATTGGCTCGATTTCCTTCAATTCGATTCCCTACAATTTAATTCTTTTTTACTATTCTTCCAATTCATATTTTAATATTGTTTTTCTAAGAAAAATCTCTTAATTTTTAATTAAATTAAACAAAAATAATTAGTCACTTACCAATAAAAAATTTAACTAACATACAAAAAGAAAAATGAAAGTAAAAAAAATAAATATTTGTTCGGTTTAGTTTTTATTGGTTTTTACAAATAGAAACGGATCCGATCCAATAACTTTGGATTTTCTTTAAATGAAAACCAATATGAAAAAATCTGAACCGATCCAATAAATCAGTTTGATTAGATTTGATTTTGTCGATTTTCAATTTTCATTATCACCCCTACTTGAATAATGAATAAAATATTGAATTGCTTTATAGTGAGGGTTTTTTCGTAATCAATGAAAATCCATTGGCTCTGTAATTTTGTAGTATAAAAATGGGAATTCAATTCTTACACGTATTTGAAATGGGATTTAAGGCGTACAATATAACAGTATTTATATTTAAATTAGATTTTTGTTTGCTGTTTTTAAGGATAAGTTTGTTTGTTTGTTAGAGATAGAATCGGTAGCAAATTCCGACAAGGATTAGATGAACCCATCATCTCACAGAATTCCATATGTTTTTAATTACCTCTATTTAACCTCTTCTAAATTGTCATTAATTTTGCCCTTTTGATCGAGTGATGGAATTGACAAATCGGAATTAAGAATAATTTAGAAGCACGCCATAATTAATTCTATTTTTATTTGATTCGAATTCAATAACTTTTATTTTCAAAAAAAAAAAAGAATTCAATAACTTTTACGTTGTCACGTCACAAATAAACAATTGTGGTCAACTTTTTTAAGTTACAACGGACTTAATTTAGAAGTTTTTTTTTTTTTAAAAAAATAGAGATTTTTTATGAATAATAATAAAAAATATGATGAATGTCAAAATTTTAAGCAAGATTAAATTTCCATTCAAACAAAAATTGAAAAAGAACCTTCTATTCGAATTAATGACTTCAATCAAATTAAATTATTAATTAAAAACAATCAAGTGAAATTACTTGAAAAAAATGAAAGTTGAAATATTTTTTAAAGTTATCATAATCAAAATAGTGATGGTACTTGTCTCAAAAAAAAAAAAAAGATGGTACAACTTACTACCACTACTACAAAATTAGGATATAATAATTACAGAAAAGTGTCACAAACATTTTAGATGATACTTTTCTACAATTATTGTATCGCACATCATCTATTCTTTTTACATGACACTTATTAAAAAGTGTCATTATAATGTTTTAGATGATACTCTTCTGCAATCATTAATCTTTGTTTGATGACACCTAAACAGTATCAATAAATATTATTTATTGACACTTATTTTTTAATCACCAAATAATCAAACATGACTCTTTATTTTAATCATATATCTTTAATTATATACAAATATTTTATTATCAATTTATATTATTTCATGACGCTTGTTGTGTCTATTTGCAACCTTTTTTTTTCTTAACTATTATCATACATACATAATATTCTTCAAGAAAAATAACTTCACCAATAAAAGACTTGTCAACAAATAAAATTTCATTATGATTTAGAATATTTGTATTGAACAAAATAACAAAAGGACAATAATATTACACTTGTGATAAATGTTCACACAGTTTTTTACAACAAAAATAACTAGTAAAAGATGAGTGCATTTCTTCACCGCTTCATCCTTTGAGTGTGTTCATGCAAAACCTAAGAAAATTGAGTTTCAAACAACCATCACATATTACATATTACTTAACATTAACATATGAGCTTTCTTACCAATAAGAAAAGAGCTTCAAGCAAGAAAAGAAATTTTAAGTGATTCTAACGAGTATGCATGAATAAATCTTTTAGAACCTTAAACAAGAAAAAAAATGAAGAAAAGAATGAAGCTTACATCAAAATCGGAACCCATGGAGGCTTCAATACATGTCTTTTCCCTAGCCTTTTTATTTTCATGTCCATATTCCTTATAAGCATCAAACCAATATATGTTTCAGCTTCAATCTAAACCTAAATATTTAAACAGATGTGTCTATATGTTAAAAACTAAAATAACCTTAAGGAATTAGAGTAGATAAAGTTTACTTCTTTAACTTGCAAAGCATTCACTAAAGAAAATAAACAAATTCTCCAATATATTAGCTTCAACAATATAGAAACGAGACATCAACAAATTGATCAATAAAAAAAAACTAGAAGAATAAGTCATTAACTAGTTGTGCTATTGAAACCTAATCACACAAACCAGAAGAAAAATGTATGATTGGACATTGTTATTATACCCATAGTTCAGAGTTATACCTCCACTCAAGATGGATCTAAGTCAAATTCGGCTCCAACTTTTAACCTAGATAAGAACAATTAAAACAACAAAAATAATTGTACATGTCAAACATATAAAGTTCTAAAATAAGCACATGCATGTAAATATTGCATAGAAAGTAATAACATATTACTTAACAATAACATGTGAGATTTGGCAAAAAGAAAAAAATAATAACATATGAGCTTTATTATTGATAAGAAAAAAACCTCTCATTTTTCTACTTGACAAACTCAACAACTTCCTACAAGATTGTTTAGAAGTATCCACAACATTATAATAAAAGCATGCAAATAAATTAGAAATTTTAATACATACATCGATTATGAGAATGTATTGGTACCTAAGACAAACCAACAATTATTCCAAACTCCAACACATTTTCACCCATTTGATTGAACAAAAACATTAATATATATATACACACACACATAGAAGACGTACCCATCTCAACTAGCTTCTCTATCATACCGTGGCTGCCTATTCGGAGTTCTTGCAGCTAGAAAATCCAACAAAACTCATAGAAAACACATCAAATTCAAGGACAAGAAGAATTGGGCAATCGACAAATAATAGAGTGAAATCAAAAGTATCTACAACATTATAATGGAAGCATGTAAATAAAATAGAAAAGTTAATTCAAAATTTCAGCAACATAACAACACCCCTATGACTAACCAAAAAAAATAATTACACCTGCTTTAACAATGAAAATCATATATAATCTACCATGTGGCTACCTTTGCTGCAGGGTAGCCACAATTCACATAAAATATGCATAATTGTAGAGTTTTAATTACTTACCTAAGTGTAACGTCAGATCCTTTATCTCCTGAACTCCTCATTTGAAACTAAATTCTGCCACTCAAGGTCATGCCCTGCCAAATTAATCACCAACCCCTACATATTAACTTAATTTAAACATTATATTATACATAAACATCAACATTCAGATCAAACCACCATGGTATCCCGATTACCCATCACCTGCTATATTGACTAGGAACCAATGGCCCAATTACACATCGCATCACACCGATAAGCTCCTACAATGAACCACTAACAATACAATACCTACAGCCATATAGTACACTCAAAGACATTTTGTGGCAAGCTCTCATATCAGTCAAATATGTCACAACCTTAAGCATTATTATGCACAAATGATCATAAGAGTGAACAAGTTGTCAACCACATACACAAACTCATTTAAATTAGACATAGGCATCTATAACATGTGATACACAACTGATAAACACTTCACATGATTTTACAACATACTACAATTCATGACAACTCATTAAAACATCAAACTTGTAGTAAATTATGAAGCAACGACTTCATACCACCAAAACACACCACACTACAAATAAACCAAGTTGGTCTTGTGAATCCCATTATATTCCTGAGCACCTAGTATACAACAAATGATATTCATACTTACCAATTTAGCTACTTACCCGGGTTTTAACCTGGAGCAATGCCAACCAAGAACTCGATCCTAAAATATTGAAATTCACCTTGTTCCTTCACCTTGTTTAGGAACCTCATTAGCAACCCTGCTTCAGACCAAAACACTATCTTGGAGATTAAACAAAACCAAGAAATGATTGCTAAACTGAAAAAGAAACTTGGGATAAACCCACCTTCCTAATTCGTAATAAACCACCCTTACACTTCCAAAACTTACCACAAATAAATCCATCATGATTTGATGGCAATTTTGCTGTTGATTAGAAGAAACCAGACTAATACAGTCGAAAATGGCTTAGCCCAAAGCTTGCAACGTCGTCACTGTAATCTCCATGAAACAGAGGCTAAAACTTCCCTTTTTCCAGGCTCATAATATATCAAAAGAAAGAGGAGAAGAACACGAATCTAACGCAACAAGAATCATGTCATTCCGAGATCACACGAAAAATTTATGACCTGCCGAAGTTTTCTGTCAAAAATTGCAGGAAAATGAATTTTTAACCCATACTCATTTAAGCTTGAGAAGAAACTTACCTCCAATACCCAACAATCGAACCCGACAACAAGATGGAGCGGACATGAGCAACAGGGAGCATGGACTGAGGTCAGATGGAAGTGACGTGGCTTGTTGGTCGGCGGCGCGCGCGCAAGGGTGCACGCGATCTCAAGCTCGCGACGGTGGGGCTGTGTGCATGCAAGGATGGCCGCTGTGGTTGGGGCAGAAGGGTTGTCGGCGGCGGAGAGGGATAAATGGCGGCGGTGTCGGCGTCGAGCAGCAGGCGGCGGCGGATTGAGGTGGGGCTAGGGTTTGGGGTGAGAGAAGGAGAAAGAAGGAGAAGAAGAGAAAGAAAAGAAAAGGTGAAAAAGGAAAAAAAAAGAAAGAAGTTTGTTTTCTTTTTCCTTTTGTTTTAAGAAACTAAAATCTTCCCCCTTTTTCCATTTTATTTAAACTAATATCCAAATTGGCCTTTTTTTTTCAAAATGAACCATAAATCCATTTTTTCTTCATCTTCATTTTTTTTACACAACTCTAAATTCTCCTTTTTAATCTCTTTTTTTTTAATAATTTTTTTTTCTTTAATTTTTATCTATTTTAAAGATAGTTATTAAAATTTTATTATTTCTAATATTTAACCAATTTTAAACCAAAGACACCTCATATCCTATATTATTTTAATGCATTTAAATATAGGTAATTCTAAAATAAAATTTCAAAGAATAAATCTAAATTTAAATTGGTACCTTAAAGTGTTGGGTGTTACATAAAAATGATGGTTAAATTTCTCTTCATTTTAAATCAATCTATTTTATCAAATCAATACTTAAATTTATCGATTTAAAGCACATGTTGACTCAAATGCTCAAAGAGAGTCTTAAAATACATAAGGTGATGAGTTCAATACATGATAATCACATACTTCATATTTAAAAATTAAAAAATTAAAAAAAATTAAAATGTGATCTCTTAATTGAGTTTTAAAATTTAGGTGATGTTAAAGTATTGTAAAAAAAAAAAAACCAAATCGATGGATAATTTATAATAATACAAAAAAGGAATTAAATATTTTAAAATTTTCATATTTTTGAAATACAAAATCCAAAATGGTTATTTTAACTTCAGTTTTAAATTCCTAATTTTTATATTTTAAGTATTTAAATCAAACACTAATTTATAAATTCTTCTTAAATTTTATAAAAATCTCAAAATTAATATTACTATACGAAAATTATTATGAGCTAAAATTAATATAAGAAAATGTTGAGAAATTTACTCATTAATTGATGATTCTAAAAAAGTGTCATAATACGCGCATTAATTGATGATTTTAATAAAGTGTCATAAAACGCGTGTTTTCATTTATGACACTTTAATGATTTCTCTCTCTTTAATTTGGTTTTGTATAAGTGTCATTGAAGGCCTTTTTTGTAGTAGTGTACCTACAATAAATTCCCTTTAATTTAATATCTTATTATATATTAAAATTGGGAGAATTTCATTTTTATTCTTAATTTCAAAGTTATTGTAGCGCACCAAATACATACCACTAGGCTATTTCTCTAGTTTGTACATAAAATTGCTTTTTTATTTTAGTATAAATAGAAAAGAGGGACCATTAAATTTTAGTACTACTACTCTCCAATAATATAAAAGTAAAATGTCGATTTTCGGATTCGAACACAAGACTGTAAAGTTAAAATGAAACAATATCCAAACAAGATAACCAAAGCACCATCAACTCATTCAACAAAATTATTTATAATACACAATCGAATGATTTTACCAAAAACACAAATTGCACACAACTCTTACAAAATTGTATCATACATATGCTAGCTTTATATTTTATTATGATTGAGAAAAAAGAAAAGGCTTTATAAATTAGTAAAGATTTATTTGAAATACTTAAACACAAATTGTAGAATACAAATTACAATAATTCTACTATTCGACTATAAAATCTAAAGTTTAGAGGAAAATTTGATGCAACTAGGCAAGTTTAGAATAATAAATTGATTTGCTTCAAAAAGACAAATTTGATTTTTTTTTTATCTAATGGGTCAGTGGCACAATGATTTCATTGTTTGGCTACACTAATTCAACACCAGCGTTCAATCCGAAAATCGGTATTTGTCTTCCATTCCCTAATATCTACTAAAAAAGATTTTATTTTTAATACTCCCATTAAGGATAATGTGTTTTAAATGATAGTACTTGTAATTATAATTGTTTAAACAACTTGTAAATGATTGTTATGGTCATAATTGCACACACGACATTTCAAATCTAAGGAAAAAACATTGAAACTTACGTGAGTGGACAAAATTGGACACTTCTATAAACTCCATTAAGAAGAAGAATTTGTTTGGTTGAGGAAATCTAGAATTGTCTTGTCTTTGTAGGCAAGCATATTTTTATTTGTTTGACAAAATATAATGTAGATTTGTCATTACCAATTTGTTGCATTCTGTAAGGCATCTTGCACAACTTACCCCTTCAGTAAAAATAGTAACGACATCCTAAATATCAAACATTTAAGAAAAAACAAGTCTATTTATAAGACAATCAATAATCTATTTATAATATATTCAATACTAAATTTTTAACTGGGTAAATAGCTTGGTACATTACCATTGCTTTCAAACCATAATAATTGAACTGTATTATTATTAAACAATGAATAAAAAAATCAATGACCATGTAAGTGTGCATTTTTGTTAATAGTATAAGCTTTTCATTGTTTAATTTTAAATAAATAATATTTTTCCGGTAAAAATTTATAACAAACGGATGGATTTTTTTTATTGAAACAAAAGATGGAATTAATATGTAAGATTTTTTAATCTTTTATTTAAAACAAGAATTAATAAGGAAGATATAGAGGGAAAAATAATTAAACGTAAATATAATTAATTTTTTTGTGGCCACGCGTAGGGCACGTGTCAATCAATGTATAATGACACGTGATGCAGAGCACTTTTTCACTATTCTCACTGGGCGACCTTGTCTGACTTGTGTCTCTCTGTTTTGTCGTTTTGTACACCCAACGGTTACCTCATCTTGACGTCATTCTCAGTTTATTTAGATTCGCACTTTTTTTTTATACAAATCTTAGTAGAATTTTAGGCTCTAATTAAAAAGGATAAATATTTAGATCATGTTAGGATTTAATATAAAAACAGTATTCACCTGTGTATTTTTTTTTAAAAAATGTACTTACTAGGATTCGATCTTAAGATCAAGAAATTAAATTAAATTAAAATTTAATTTATTGGTCATCAAGCTACAATGCCGTGTAGTTTCACCTGTGTATTTTAATATGAGTCATATTCTATATTTTTATTTTATATTTTTATTTTTGACATTTAAAATCGAATAGATTGTGGGTTATATTAGACTACATAGGTTGGACAGTATTTTATACATCATGTTTGAACATGATCTAAATATTTCTCATTAAAAATATATATAATTTAAATGTCATTCGAAGGAAAAAAAAACTCCTGATATTTAATGATTTCAATTAAGATGTGTGTTCGGGACACCAAGATGAAATTGAGAGAATTAGAATGAGATTAATTTTTTATTTTAGGCTATTACAAATTATTTTCATCATAATTGAATTTGTCAAAAAAAAATTATTATTATTTTCTCTTAACAATTTTCATCTTTCTCATAACTATTTTTAACTCGCATCATATTTATTATTTTATTTTTCATGTAATCATTTCTTTCATTACAAATACAAATAATGAAGATTAATGTATTAAGTATATGATAAACTTCCGTCAGTATTATTTATAGACTATCTAATATCATTAGATAATACATTAAAAATTAAATAAATAAAAAAATTAGAAAACCCCCTTTTAAAGACCATTTTGATGTACCCTAATCTTCATTAGACTAGATCATTAAGTGAATAAAATAGAGATATATGATTAGTGATGTTTGGGGCAAGGAGAATAGTAATGATTAAGGGGGAAAATGGTAATGAGGAGGAGAATAATTATGGAGTAATGGTTATTTGCATTTAGGGTGAAGGTAATGATTACGGGGAAAATGATTATTTTTGTTTGAGATAAAAGTAATGATTATGGAAAATATAAAATAATGAAAATGACGTGAGTGTAAAATATTGATGTGATGTATGAAAAGTTGTTGGAGAGAGAATAAAAAGTAGTTAGGAAGAGAATAAAAAAATTAATTTTTAAAAAGCGTGATTATGAAAAGAATAATTTTTGATAGTCTAAACACGGAAAATCATTCTCATTCTCATTCTCATTCTCATTCTCTCCCCTATTCTTAATGACCCAAACACCCTTGTATGGAAGAGAAACAAAAAGAGAGTTGAGCTGATGAGGCAGATGCTTTAAAGATAAAAAGGACAAAAAAGAAGATACAAAGAGAGGGAGTTGACGGATTTGACCCTAATTCCCTCTTTTCATAATCATGCCTCCCCATACCTTTCAATGGCTTTTACTTCTTTAGTCTTCAAATCCTTTTGCTTCATACTCTTACCAAATTCTAATTAATCATCACCAACTAATTATTTGTTATAAATTTTCTTTACATTAATATTGTAGGATTATGATTTGTCTATAAAAATAATTTAAGGGTATGTATATTTTATATTTAAAACATATGAACTATTTAAAGATGCCGACACAGTTATATGACTGCTTTTTAATAATTGAGATGGAAAGTTTTGAGCTCGTGATCTCTAGTCACTAATACATTTATGTTGGTTGAGGTATTATTCTAGTAGGTTGATATTGGTCTAAAATGGTAAGAAGGTTAAGACCATTAGATCGTGTGAAGTTCTATCTTGAAACCAATTCGTAATAAAAAGAAAAAGAAGTTTATTGATTTTTTTTTATTCATGAATGTCTAGACCACCTTGCGTGCACCTTGACTAATGTCATGAGATATACCCCCTGACCCTAAAATATGTGACCATCATGAATTGAACTTATCACCTCTTAATTCTCTAAAACCTTCTTGATCACTAGGTCACTCTAAGAAATTCACTAAAATTTCCTTACCGTCTTCATCTTTTCAATGTAAGGTCTTCGAGACAATGCTTTTTTTGAGTACTTCATCAAATTTCATTTTTATTAGACCAAATACTCATTTGAATTGTTACTAAGGGGTAGCCCAATGGTTGAAGCTAAGAACTTCAAGACATGCTTTATTGAGAGATCCTAAGTTTGAGGGTGCTGGAAAGCGCTTAAACTAGAATACGTTTCGAAATATTCTGATGACATAGTATAGGGATGGGCTAATGATGCCTCGAGTATAAGAGAGCTAAGCTCCGATTTCTCGATTTTCAAATAAAAAAGATATTCATTTGAATTCAATGAACTCAATTAAGGATAAGAGATGAAGTTCACCGATTAAAAAATACTAAGAGATCTCATCAACTTTTCGATATTAAATCCTCAACGAACACCACCTCAAAGTTTGAAAGTGAGAAAAAATGGAAAGAGAGGTGAAGGGAAGAAGCGCAATGGGCGGCGAGGGTTGGTTTTGTACGTGTAAGCTACGCGAAATGATTTGAAAGTAGAAAGAAAGAAAGAAAGAAACTTAGGAGAGACTAAGAAAGAGAGAGAGATGGGCCCTACATGTCTCGCACGCTTCATTACCGTGTGGGGTCCTCTTTTCATCATCCACCCATCCTTTCTATTTTTAAATAATTTAAAAATACATTCTCAATAATTCTCTTCCTTATTTAAATCACCATCGCTTTGACTTTACCATGTTTAGTTTCTATTCCATGAGGTCAATTTTGTCTTCTACTTACTTTTTGCCTTAACTTAGATTTCAATTGTCAAATTTGATGTTAATGGATACACATAGAAATTTCAACTTCCAACTATAAAGATCACAAGAAGTACATTTTTAAGCCATCTTTCATATTAGAACAAATACACTTTCTATTCCCACAATAAATTTATGAGTGAGAATATAAATAATTTATAGATGAGGTCAAATTGCTGGAACTAAATTAAAATATTTGAAATTAAAAGAATCAAAATGATACATTCAAAAATTATACTCAACAAGTAGAGATTGATGGGGATCATTTTAGTAATTTATTCTAACACTTATTGTTAAGAAAAATTGCCATTGATAGACAACTTTTATTTCAACAATTTTAAGTGGAGTACATTTTCTAAAAGTTTTATTTATAACAATTTTTTGCCTTTTCCCATATTTCAAAATTACTAAATTTCAATTAGTTTAGTTGATTGAATGCATTTAGTTTATTTTATTTTAAACTTTGTTATTTTTGTTACTTTAGAGATATCCATCCATTTTTCAATTGTAAATGATTTTATTTTTCTTTTATAAACGATTTTTGTTATTAATGCAATTTTAAAAAATATTATATATATATATTTTAAAAATCTCCTATTATTAAATATAATTTCCATATTTAAATTTATATTTGCTTACGTTTTTAAGAAGAAGAAAAATTCCAACCATAATCTTTAAATTTAATTGTAATTTTGGGTAATCTTTGTTATTAACATTTTTAACAAAAATGTTATCTTTGTTGCGTTCTATTGTCGTTTACTTGTCGGAATGCAACAATGTCACTATAAAACCAAAGTTGAGAAGCTAAGATGAAAAATGCAAAAATGTGGCTAGAATTTAGTCAAGATTAGTGGGCTAAGGAAAATAAGGAGAGGCTGTGATTGGGTAAGTGTAGTGTAATGGGATCAAATTGATCCATTTAACCTAAGTTTTTCTACAAGTGATTTGAATTATATATTAAATGTTTGACTTTGGCTAAGCCTACTTTTACCCCCTTGGATTTGGGTCAATCATCCAATTGACCTAACTAATTCCTCTGAGTGATTTTTTCTTTTTAAAACAAAAACTAATTCCTTTGAATAACCTATATTTTCTTCATTTTTTAAATTCTTTTTCTCTTCTTTACTTTTAGAGCACAAAAGTCAGCTTCTCTCCTTAAAAGTCCAATTAATTGATATTTTAATTAGAGAGATTTATGGGTCGAGGTGCAAATCGAGATGAAGATGACTTTACTTTTTCGATTCCCCTACTCATTTCAATCTCCATCCTCGCTAAATTCACCACGAAATTTTGCTCAGGAATGAAATGGGATTCACCTCATAAAATTCAATGATTCATAAAATATAATGGGATTTTTCATGGATAATTACCATTTAACTCTTTTCTTTTTTTCTTCTTATTTTTAAATTTTTACGAACTTTCTTAATCTTAATTCAATTTATTAATTTTTAGATAAATTTTCAATATTAAAAGAAATTTTTATTGAATTTTAATTAAATATTTAATTAGGTTAGAAAAAATTTCATTTCTTAATCTTAATTCAATTTATTCAATTTATTAATTTTTAGATGAATTTTCAATATTAAAAGAAATTTTTATTGAATTTTAATTAAATATTTAATTAGGTTAGAAAACTTTTCATCTAAATAAGTATTTCTACCCCTTTATTATTATTATTTTTTAGAATTACCCCTTTGTGTATATAAATATATTTAAAAAGATTAAAAAATTATATAAAATATGAACATGGTGAGGAACGAAGAAATATGATGAAAAGTATATACATGTTGTTCTCATCCTCATTTAGTGTAACGACCCAACTCATCGCTAGCCAAGATATTGTCCGCTTTGGAGCACTGGCTTCACGGATTTGTTTCTCCCCCCATGGAAAAACACGTCTTGCTAGGGAAAAGTGTCCACACCCTTTATAAGGAGTGTTTTGTTCCCCTTCCCAACCGATGTGGGATTCCCCTATGGTTTTCCACCTCTCCTTAGAGATCCAGCGTCCCGATGGACCCGGCACACCGGTCCGATGCCTGGCTTTGATACCATTTGTAACGGCCCAACACATCGCTAGCCAAGATATTGTCCGCTTTGGCCCACTGGCTGGGCCAAAGCGGACAATATCTTGGCTAGCGATGGGTTGAGCTGTTACATTTAGCTCGTGGGAAATTTTTCATCTCAATTCACTTCTTCATTTATCGCCTAATTGAGGATTCCCCGCCCCATTAGACAGATTCCAATGAGTCCCATATCCATGGAAAAATGTACATCTTTAATTTAATTTAATTTTTTTTAGGTTCAAATAGATCCAAACGCATGACATTTCGATTACATAAATACACTTATACTGATTGAACTAGTATTATGATTGACGAATAGTTTTTTAACTAAAGTTTCAAGAATTATTTTGAAATAAAACCTAACTATGTTTTTAAAATAGGATATTAAAAATCAAAATTATTAATAGATAAAGTTTCTTAGTGGGAATAAGTTATACATTCGGTTAATTTTCCACTTCAACCCCATCACTATACACTTTTTCTCTACTTTTTGGTAAGTCAATATACTCACAATTTAATAGTGCCAAAAAAATATACTCCAATTTAATCAAGCATTTAATGAACTTTGTAAAGGTTATTTAATATAGAATAAAATTGCGATCAGCTTAAACTAACAAAAGTTTTTTTTTCCTGAAAATATAATACAAAGTCTCTTCGGAGATATGATCTATAGATATAAGAATTAATATATGTTTGGTGTTGTTACTTGTAAACCTACTAGAAAGTTCTCTCGATTAATTCAACATATTTGAAAAAAATTCAAGATTTTAGTAAATACGTATTTTATTTAAAATTAAAAAATCAACTTGAGAGGACACTGAATTGGTTTTCTTTAATAATAATAATAATAAAAAAAAGCTTTTATAAAAAGAGTGATTTAAAAAAAAAAGCAATTTAAAAAAGAGTGCTTTAGTCACCAAGATAGTAAAACTTTGAAATATTTACCATATACCAACTAAACCCTTAAAAAAAAAGATATCAGACAAATATCATGAAAATTTGGGAAGTTCTTTAAATGGGGGTAAAAACACTTCCAAGGTATAAAAAAAATTATCCAAAATATAATTTATAAGGTAATAAACACTCTTATGTTAAAAAAAAAAAAAAATCAAGTTGAAGCAACACGATATTTTAATTATTTGACACTATCTGTATAACCATAGCATGCAATTGAATGTTAGTCAATAATTATTGAAAGTGTAGCACAATAATAACTAAAAACTATCGGGTGGTTTTTGTTATGTGTGAAAATTTGAAAAATAGTTGCTATAAAAATATTTTTTAATTTATATCAGTTTTTTTTATTTTATAGGATATTTTTGGTAGATGTTTCATAAAAATATATAAAATTGTTCTCGCCAACAATAATTTGAATTAATAACTTCTTACTCATTGAAATATGTTCTTACTAATCTTATTTCTATTTATTAGTACTTGAGATGATTATCTTCTGCTTTTATAAAAATAATAATTGAAAATAGTTAAAATAATCATTGACCATTATTGTAGGAGTTTCTTTTATATAAAGGCAGAATAATATATTTTTAACAAGCATTAATCGATACTCTAATAACACAGCTTTGGAAAAATAAGATTGAAAATCAGTTTCTTTTATCCAGTTTAGCCTTATAATGATGACTAAATTTAGCCTTAATTTTCATTTTTTTTTCTTTCACTTCCAATTATATTTTGTTTTGTGGCTACTGGCAATGCAAGAGATGATTATTTTAAAATAATATTAATAATATCCTTGAGTTTTTTTTTTTTTTTACAATTAATTTACATGCATTTTGATGAATTACTTTTAGAAAACACAATCCACCTAGAAATTTTGCAAGTATAATAAAAAAGGGTAAACTATTTTTATCTATAGCATAAAATTAAAATTAATCTATTTGTAACATAAAATTCAAATTGAGTTTTATCATTGATTGAGTTTTATTAGTGATAGAATTTAATCAGTAATAGATTCATTTTATCACTGCTTGAGTTTTCTGTCAGTGATAAAAAATCTAAATTGAGTTCTATCACTAGTTGAGTAATAGAAATCAATGTGTTATAGATGAATTATTTTAAAAATTTTGTTGCAAATATAATACGAGAGGTAAAATGTGTTGCTAATGGTAAAAAAATTTTATATAATATTTAAATGTCATAAAAATTTCTACAACACTTTTAAAGTTTCAAGTTTAACTTGACTCGTCTTAATCTAAACTTATTATTACGTAAAAAAAAAGGACCATTTTTTTTGTATATTCATAACTACTTAGACCAAATTTGGCACACTTCTCAACTATTATAATTGGTCTATCACTTAGATGTGAAAAAAATTTAGAGAAAACTAATACATAAAAAAGTGACTACTACAAATTAAATTTATTACAAAGTTTTCACTATCACACTGCTAGTTGACCCTCACTCTATGCCTATAATTATTGTTAAATAAATCAACTCAACCATATGAATGTACACTTATAGATTATTTGGTCATGAGTTTCAATTCCCCAATCTTATTTGTTGCAATCTCCAAAAAAAAAAATGGTTAAATAAATATGTCGAAGCTTAAGCAATAATATGTTAAGAAAAGAAGAAGAAAAAATATAGACCGTTAGATAGAATAGAAAGAACACATAATTTGCTCTAAATGCATGACGCGACCGTCAGATCAAGCACCGTTACCTCCCCATCATTGCGACCCTACCGTTCGAATTCTCAAGGAACAAAAAATACCAAATTATTAAAAAAAAAAAAAGTGAGAGAAGAAGAAAGGGAAAGTAGAGAAATAAAATAAATACAAAATTCGATTGGGAATTTTAAAAAAAAAAAAAAAAAATCCCCTTTTGTTCTTCTTGTCCTATCCATCAATCTCTCCTCGAAACGTCAACCCGATTCCAATTTTAAAAATGATTTAAACTCAAATTTCCACTTCTTTTTCTCATGTAAAAAATCATTTTTTTTAATCCTTTAAAAAAAATTAATAAATTAAAATTTTAACTACCCTCTCTCACCTTTTCATATTTAAAGGGAGAGAGAATTGTAAACACAAAGATTTAGAAAGGAAAATAATAATAATATGGGAGAGGATTTTCCGGCAGCTGCAATTTGCGGCGATAATTGGTGGAGCTCTTCAAGAAGCATGTTGGTCGCCGTCGGCGGTTTGTCGCCGTGTTCCGCCGGAATCAACGACCTAACCTGGCCGCCGGCCGATGACTTTTCCGACACCAAGCCCAAATCAGCCATTAATCCCGACCACAACAACCACTCCATGCTTTTTCAAGACTATTCCACTTTCCCAAACATGGGTTTTGCTCATTGGAACCAAACTGATGATTTGATGTAAGTTTGTTCTTCAAAAAATGTAAAAGATTCGATTTTTATTTATTATTTGTAATCAAGATTCAATTTTTATTTTTGTAGTAGCGGCGGTGTACGAGGTGAGATTAGCAACTTTAATTCAAATGGATTCGAGGAAATGAAAAACCCTATGAATTTCTCTTGTGATTCGAGCTCTATGACTGGATTCAAGCAAGGAAATAATCAAGATCATGATTTTAATTTGTTGGAACAAAATCGTTTGAATTCTATCAGTTGTTCAACTTTATATGGATACCCTTCAACAAAGTTGCTTCAAAGTTTATACAATGAACAACAACAACCACCACCACCACAAGCTCACTCCTTTTTCAATTCAAGCCCTTCAATTAACACTAATTCCACTTTCCCCACAAACCCAAATGACTTATCTTTATCCTCAAGTTCAAATTTTATATCTAATTACATGAAATCCTCACTCCCCAATCCCCCTCAGCCTCTTTCTTCTGGCTTGCACTTCACCAACAACACCCCATTTTGGAATGCCCCCAAATCTCAAAATAGTTCCCTTGCTTTGAAGGTAATTTTTTTTTTTTGGTGTTAAATGATGAATTAATTATCATTTTCTTAATTTGGATTTTGATTCTTTGTATAATTGTTGTACTTGGTCATTTCTTCAGCCTATGAATAATGGTAATTGTGAAGATGGTCAAGATCAACCAAAGAAAGGTGATAAAAATAGTGTAACAAATGAATCAGCACCAGTGTTCAAAAGGCCTAGAATTGAAACTCCTTCACCATTGCCAACATTTAAGGTGAGATTTTATGTGTATTTTAGATCTTTAACATTATTCTTATATTAGGAATATAAATTATTGCAAGCCCTAGCTAGGGTGTGTGTATTAAATATTTTGTAGGGAAGAATTTTTGGGTATTTTCTTTAATTAAAAAAAATGTATGAAGAATCTTGAGATATAAAGAAGACAAAAACTAATGGTTTTACAATTAGGTGCGGAAAGAGAAGCTAGGGGACCGAGTCACTGCCCTTCAACAACTGGTTTCACCCTTTGGAAAGGTCAGTTTTTGGATTTCATTGTTTGATCCTTTTTGGTTTTTAAAAAACACAAACAGGATCATAAAGAAAGAAAGAAAGAAACTTTACTTTTGAAAACTTTTACTTTTCATTAATTTTGATGTTTTATGAAATCTTCATATACATATTTCCTTTTTGTCTTTCCAGACCGATACTGCCTCAGTTCTACACGAAGCCATTGAGTACATCAAATTCCTCCATGATCAAGTCAGTGTATGTTCTATTTTTATTCATCAAAATTCAAATTAACTAATCAATAAATAAAATCATCAAGACTTTACCATCTAATTTTACTATAATTTTCAGGTCTTAAGCACTCCATATATGAAGAACAACAATGGAATTGCACCCATCCAACACCAACAGGTAAAAACTAAGATAATTCAAAAGCCCAATCTTTCTTCAAATATTAATCACTCAGACTACTTGATAGTATGAGCATAATTTCAAAACCAATAGGTGAGGTGATGAGAGAAGTAGTTTGCTTATCTTATAAATGCTCGTGGTTAAGATCTCCAATATGATTATGACATTGTCTCTATTGTTCTAAATTGGAGAGCGTTTCTGTAATTTTTTCACACTCCTTGTATGCCCTGACATACCGTAATCTACGTATCTTTTTTGAAAAAAAAAATGTAAGATCCCCAATATGCTCTCCAAGATAGTACATCTTTTAAGTTTGCCAATCTTAAATCATATCTCAATTTATTTTTATTCAAATGGAACACTCCTTTGAGTTTAATAGACTATGATACCATATTTGATAATGTGGGTCCCGCCAACAAGAGCTGATATTAGTATACACCCAATCACTAAGAGGTCAATGGTTTGAATCCTCCATTCTCGATTGTTGTAAAATTAAAAAAAAAAATGTAGATTCCATCTCAAAATTAATTGGTTAAATTTCAGGTATCTGAAAAGGTAGACCTAGATTGCCCGAAACAAGATCTGAGAAGCCGAGGGCTATGTTTGGTGCCGATTTCTAGCACATTCCCAGTGACGAACACCACGACGACAGATTTCTGGACACCGGCATTCGGCGGAGCATTCCAGTGATGACATTAAAAGTATATGCATGCAGTAGAGAGAGTTTCACTATGAAGAGAACTGAATCAAAAAGTAGATAGGAGTATTGGGGAATTAAGAACAGGAACAAGTGCTAAATTCAGGTAAAATACTCAACTTAACACATACAGGATAAGTTGATGATAGCTGGATTTAGCAGATGGGGTTTGATTATATTATAAAGTTTAACCCTTTTGTTCCTGTTTTTCCTTTTTTAATTTGTAATTTGTATGAACAACTATCCTTTTAGCTGGAAAGATATTATATCAATTATTTTGTTGTTGGCCTTCCAATATTTGGTTTTGAATCATAATATTGAAAAATAATAATAATAAGTAAATAATTTTAGGAATTTGGAATGTGAAGGGTTTGGTAGTGGAAGGTCAGAGCCAGAGGGGAAAGGCCCACTTTGTTTGTGCTTTTGATTTAGGGTTTCTCAAAGGTCATGCGCGCGTGCCATAAGGGGCCATACCATAGGAATTTATATGCCCTAATTTCATGCATTTGGGTTGATTTTCATAATGCATTAAATACATATACGTATACATATATAATCTTATGGTCTTAGTTTAGCATAAGTTTATTGGACATACTAAAAACGTTCTGATTATGTTGTTATGTTGACTATGAGAGGTTTATGTTCGCAATAGAGATATTCATTTTTTTCACGAAAACTCTTGGTTGTGAATCGTGTAGACAATGGAGGAGTGAGTATGGAGGAAAAAAATTCCCACAAAGTTGGGACATTCCTCATTCATGTTTCATCCATTCTTATCTTGTTTATATATTTTATTAAATTGCATTTTTTTTTACAAATTTTATCTTTAGATATAACTTTTTAACGGTAGAAATATTTATTTAAATGAATATTTTCTTTAATAATTAACTATGCAATTGAAATTTTCTATAATTCTCTTTATAAAAATCAATTTTTTTTTAAATATAAGTTAAAAAATACTTATAAAAATGGGAAGCATTCTCCACTGATCCACACAAAAAATTGGTAAATTTTACGTGGCCTCAAGGATTGTATTTGGTGGCGCAGAACGGGTATGAGAATGTCATTTCCCAACCTTACCTCATCTCATAGACATCTTTAGTCCAGGATACATGACGATTATTATTGGGTTCAACTCCACTAACATGTATTTGAATAGGAATTCTTTTTTTAATTTTTGATAAAAAAATTTACTACTATTATATATAAGAGGCATGTACATGGGAAATTACAAAAAGGCATGCCAAAATTAAGAGTAATGTTTGGAGGAAAATAATTTTTGAACAAGATAGATTAATTTTGAGCTCCCATACTAGTTTCATAATTGATTTGGAGTTTTTTTATTTAACATGTTCGTTCAAGAAAATTCTGGCATTACGCTCCTTTCAAAATTATCAAAGAGCCACTCCTTTGATGTTACCATTAAAGTCAATAGTTGATTCCCAGACAAAGAAGAAAGAGCTAAATGAAAATTGATCCAGATTTTCAGGGGGGAATTTGAATAGGAATGGAAATGTTTTTTTTTTTTTTTTCCTGATTAATTGTTATTATATACTATTATACATTATTATATCTATATCTTTGTCATATAGGTGCACAAAATTGAAGTTCTTTCTTTTACTTTTTTTTTTTTTACTTTTTTTTTCATTATGAGCTTTCATTGACAAGCTTTTTTTTAGTCTTTTGTGAGCGTGTATGTTACTCATAGTCACATAGGTTCAATAGCTTATCCACTAATTAAAAAAAAAAAAGACTATCCACTTTTCCTTTAAAGATAATCAAATCAAATCGAAGTTTCTTTATTACTGGAATTAGCTAAGTTAAAAAATAAAATAAAATAAAAATCTAAAATTATTTGGAGATACAAAGAACTCAACTTATAATCTTTTGATTACAAATTTAATGCCAGTTGAGTTGAGCTTTTGCCGCAGAACTAGAAGCATTTAAAATATGATCATGATTGATGATTTTTTCTCTTTTTATGTTTTAAAAAACTTGAGCTAATCGTTCTGACAAGTCCTAGTTTTAAAAAAATTGAACACTAACAAAAAAAAAAAGTTTATTTTTAAAAATAAACAAATAAGAAGATATCTGGAATATTTAAAATAAATTAAGAGTAAATAGGTTTATTCTTAAAAAAAAAAAATAAACCAAAACAAAAGATTGGTTCTTGAACGTTTTCTTAAATAAGAAAATAGTAACCCAATTATTTAAAAAGAATCTTTACTCTGAAGCTCTAAAAAACTTACCATCCAAGATTGCCAATCAAAAGAAATATATGTTATATTTGGCATAAGGCATCCAGGATCGCCATGAAAATCTTTCTTTTGATAATTGTTTTTTATATGCTTAATTATTTTTTCATTTAACATGCATGCATCATCCATATAAATAAATCTTATCTCTTATCAGATTTAAAAAGAAAAAAGAAAAAAAAAAGTCATGATTCCAGAAAGGTCAGATTAACTGTTATAAGTTGACCAAATGGTCAAAAAAGTCTTAGATATATAGAAAAAATTATGGACTCAATAAAAAAAAAACAATTCGTAGAAATTGTTTTAACAATAAAATATTATAATATCAGACGATTTTATTTCACAAAAATAGTCGAGATTCACACATATGATGTAGATACTCACAAATTAAAAGATTAAGATTATCTTTCTTTAATTCGCTACACTTCAACTATTTTGACGGTTAACTAATCTCAATAATATTTCTGTAAATATTAATCCTATACGTATTATTAACTTGGGGGAGTTGTTAACTTTGGTTAGGGTTTAACTAGCTCTGATAATCTTGAGAAAGGTATAAAATTTTGTAGTTTTTCATTAACTTCCCACAAATATATATACTACATGAAATATCAAATATAAAAAAATCTTCTAACAAATCTTCTTAACGATATTTTATTCTTATCAATAATATATTTTATTCATAACAGTCTCTTTCAAGTTGGAGCATGTAAGTTCACATGACCAACTTGAAAATAAAGTCTTCAAAGAAAACTTATTGCATGCTGTACACATGAAAATAAAGTCTTCAAAGAAAACTTATTGCATGCTGCACACACAGATGCTTATTTTACTGTCGATCTCATCGTCGAACATAATATACCGCTACTATGACGCGTTATTGCACCACACGAATCGTGCGGATTTCACGAATTGTCGAACTGAATAGAATATACTGCTACTAAGATGCGTATTGCACAACACGAATTGTGCGAATTTCCTTAATCGTCAAACTGTCCTTAATTACATCACTGAACAGAATATACCGCTATGTGTTATTTCATCACACGAATTGCGCAGATTTCACGAATCGATAATTGTTGTTGATCACATTGTCGATCATCACTTCTTTCTTACTTTTTTTTTGTATTTGATTTTGATTTTTTTTTCAACCCTAATTTAGAGTGGCTCTGATACCATGATAATTTTGAGAAAGGTATAAAACCTTCTAGTTTTCCATAGTTTTCCATTAATTTCCCACAAATATATATATACTACATCAAATATCAAATATAAAAATTCTCCTAACAAATCGTCTTAACGATATTTTATTCGTACAAAAAATATATTTTATTCCTAACAAACTAACATTTTGAATGTGATTTATAAATATTATGGGTCGAATTAGTCTATGAGAGAATGAGAGCGATCATTTTGTAAACTTTTTTTATGTTCATCTTGGATGAACAATTATGAACAAAAATCATCTCATAAATCTATAAGTGGACGTAGAGATCTTGATCTCAAACCACTGTACATCGTGGGTTGAAGTCCCAACTTCTTATATTTTTATGTCCTCAGGGGTGATTCAGTGGTGGAAGACTTGAACTTTAAGGATATGCTCCTCTCAAGGTCTTAAGTTCGAGACTCAGTTGTGATATTACTCCTTTGATGTCTCTCGGTGCCTGACCTAGCGACGGGTGTGGTTACCCTGGTTTAAAAAAAAAAATCTTATACTTTTATATTTATGCTCAATTTGAAGTCTGATTTTGTATCAAACTGCAAGAAAATTGTTCAACAATTACTCTCTCTTTTGCCAACAGTTTCTCCTTGTTAAAGTGGAATCAGCAATTATTCTTTTTAACAGAACCAATAAAAAACATATGCAAAAAAGCTGGCTCTCCTTTTTTATGCTTTTTGTACATGCAACCAAAACTAGAAGCTTAACATTGAAGAACCAATTTGACAAGTGACCAATCATGTGAGAAAGAGCTTTTGTGGTTAAAATTTCATATTAAGTAAAATTGGAATATTTATTTTTCTTTTTTCTTTTTTGGTGAATTGAATTTGATGGATTGATGGGTATTATATATTAATTTAATACCAAGCCTTAAGAGAGAATCCGGATCAGTACTTTGCTTTCCTTTTCTTTGTGACTAATCAAGATGAAGAATTTCCACTCTGTTTTTTCTTTATGAGTTATGGTATACATGGTTTTATTAAAAGAAGAACCAAAAAAAGAAAAAGGAATACTCAAAAAGGAAAAGGCAGCTTTGAGAGGCATCTGGTTATGATGTTTAATAATAATAATATCAAAAGTATGACTACCAGCTATTGACAGTGTTGTTCTTTTTTCTTACTTGTTTTGGATTGGATGGGTTGTAAAAACAAAAACAAAATAAAGTTGATGTTGTTGTTATTGGAATTGGTTCAACTTGTGTGTTTGAAGATTTGCAAAAAGTTAATTTGAAAAAGTGTAATTTCTTTTCTTAACTTTGAATCTGATCTTGTATGCCATTCAGGAATCAAAATACACAGTTTTGTCCAAATCCCACTTTTTTGAAAGTATGTTTGATACACTGATATGATCTTATTATCCATCCTTGACAGTACCCTCAAATTTTCCATAGTTGTTTTTTTTTGTGTCCTTGTTTATGATGATTCTCTGTGCTCTTAAACCGACAACAACCTTGACAGATTGGTGATCGATAGATAGAGAAGTATGAGATTTTGTCTCAAAATTAATTGATGGTGAAAGGAGTAGCTTTACGATCTTATGAACGTTGCGATGCCTCTTCATCATTCTAACGTGGGGACAAGGTGAGAATTCTCAACATGCTTGTAGAGATGGTGTTTCTTTGGATTCCCTAATCTTTAAATATTTGTGAACCAAATATCTGCTAGAGTTTAATGAGATTCGTCAACCTATTGGATGGTATGAGGTTCCATCGATCACAAATATGGGTTCATCAAACTTGAATTAAATCTTAATTTCATTTTTATTGAACCTTATTGAATTGTGTAAATTATATCAACCAACACTTAACTTTACTTGTGAGCTTGAAAATTTGAGAAATGTACGACTCAGCAAAGACTTAAACTTAAGACCTCATGCTCTCATATTATGTTAAATCATGTTTAATCACTAATCAACCTAATACTTTAAGTTAATAGATTAAGGTAAATTTAATTATAACAACAAAAAATTGATAACAACTCCGATACCATATTAAATAACATAAGTATTGCATCTCAACATTAATTGACAAAAAGGGACGTAGCCCTATGATCTAGTAAAGGTTGTGAGATTTATCCACCTTTTCAATATAGGACAAGATGAGAATCTGTGACTTGTTTATATTGGATAAAAATTGTATTGTAGCTGTTGGCACATTTTTGTGATCACAAGCACACACATGATCCTTTGTAATCATCAAACCTTGGACACACTCTTGCATGCCTTGGCCCAACTTTGTTGTCCTAATAATAGTCTATATTCCATTCATGGGCCTTTTTTCTGGACAAGGGAAGAACATGTTCTGTTTTTTTACTTTGAAGTTGACCATATGTTTGTTTTCTTTGAGGTGAAAAAATCCCATTGATTTTCTTACCAAGATTTTAAAATATATCAGGGTGTTAAAATAATTCAACCTCTCAAATATATGATCATATTGTTCACTCCTCTAGTGGCCTTTGCATTTGATTTCACTCACAAAAATCATATACTAATAAAAAGTGTTGTTCTCACAGACATATTCATAATACTTGCATATTAAGTTTACCATAATGTAAAGAGTTTTAATTGCTAAAAATACCAAAACAGACAACTTTAATGGATAATAATGTTGGTAGCTGTGTAAGCTTTAATTAGATAAACAAATCAAAGACTCAACATAGGTATTCAACAGGACATACATACCAAATTCTATAACAGAAAATAGCCATATATATGATAGCAAGGATAACAAATAATAAGTATACCATGGTGGAAGCAATTATATGACAAATATTGTGGAAAACTATCAATTTCCCTTGAGCTTCTTTGCAATACCAGCTAAGTACTTTCCTTGATGGAAAGCTTGCTGCAGTTCAAGTTCAGAGGGCTGTCTGGAGCCATCACCAGCCAAAGTTCCAGCACCATACGGACTCCCGCCCTTGATGTTCTCCATCTCGAACATTCCGGCTCCAAACGTATATCCGATCGGAACAAACAACATCCCATGATGAACCAACTGAGTAATGGCTGTTAAGCTGCAATACAAAAAAAACTTAGAGAAGTGTAGTCAAATTTTAAAATATTGCATCCATTTACAGTATTACAAGAAAGTATGTGACAATACTCGTTAATACCGATGACTATATTTGCAAAAAGTTTTAAAAGTGACCATATTTATAATTATTTTCTAGATTCGACTAGTCTGGTAAGATTCCCAAAAATTTAAGGTCATTTTTTAGTACTCTTGACTTTTATTTCTAAAATGTTTGGTTGTAGAAAAGAGGCTCACGGTGTAGTTTCTTGTCCACCTCCTTGAGAAGCTGTGCTATAGAAAATGCCTGCAGGTTTTCCTGAAAGTGATTGAGTTTTCCATAAACCTCCAGTTGCATCCAGGAATGCTTTGAATTGAGCACACATCATTCCGAATCTTGTTGGGAATCCGAAGAGTAAACCATCAGCTTCAGCGAGCTCGTTTGGTGTAATGATGGGTGCTTCTCCTTTTGGTGGTGCTTGCATCTTGTCAAGAACCTCTAGGGGTAATGTTTCAGGTACCTGTTGAAGTACAATATTTATTTTCAGGGAGTTGCACCAAAACCAGTTTCCTAAATCATCAATCAGAGAACTCGGAATCGAAGCGAGATTGCGGAATTATATCAAGTTTTCAATTATCTTCTAACAGGATCTAACTTCAGTTCAACAACAAAAAATAAGGATTTCACTTTGAAAATGTAGGTAGAATTGTCAATGATTGATACAGTCAAACAGGTGGATCAAGCAAAGACCACATTCACCAAAGATTAAAAAAAAATTGTTTCTCTATTTGTTATTAATTAAAAAAGATGCATCAACAACTAAGATGAGCGATGTATGCAAAAATGTGCAGAATGTTAATTAGTTTCTTTAGGTGAGAGGGAAAAAAACACAAGATTGATGGTGAGATGAAGAATGTGCCTGGTCTAATGAATTGTGAATAAATTGATGAATACCTTATAATCTGTTTGGAATCTTTCAAAATACTTAAAAATACTTTTAACACCTAACATATTTTAAGCACTTGAAAAGTCATTCCAAACAGACTCGAGATCGAAAGCCTAAAAGAAACGGCAGTAACACGCACCTGCCATATTTTGGCTTCCACTCCCTCCACAGAAGCAGCTCCTTTCTGAATTTCCTCTGCTAGCTTCAAGACATGTCCATACGTGGAATAGTAACTGTACAACACACTCATCAAGTTTAAAATAACTATCTACAGCCATTCAATAACATTCTATGTTTTTCTCATACGTATGACACAACGGCCAACCGTATCACAAACAGCATCCGGTATAGTTTCTCGTAGTTGTCGTTCATTGTAATCAACATGTATGTTGTGTTTCAGGACAAAATCAAACTTTTGATAATAACAGAATACTGAACAAGGACCAAAGGAAAATCTTCAGAAAGTTGCACCCTTTTTCTAGAAGAGTAAGGTAGAAATATGACAGCTAAAAACATTGGTTAGAAAGGAGAAAAGGACAATTTAACTTACCATTGAGAGCAAAATAACAGTCAACAGTACACATACATTGACATCATAGTGAAAGTTTCAATAGTTGTGGATCACAAAATGAGCAGTATGAATACTTTTTTGAGTTCAACCACAATTGAGACAGACAATTAGAACTTATGATCTCTTAGTCATAGACACGCACTTTTATTATTGAACTGTTATTTTTATTGACATATTTTTTGAAGTACAACAATAATTAGAGATGAAAAATTCAAATACATAATTCACATTTATGCTGCTGAACTATTACTTTTGTTAGCGAATATGAAATGAAACTCGGACCCCAAAATTAGTCAAAAGTTCTCACAAGATTTCTTCAGGTTTGGTTGGATTTCTTAATCACTTCAGTTTTCTATTCATGGTAGTCTAGTTCATGTATGACAGCTAATTTTCTATTTTGTCAAATAAAGATACCACTTCCATAAGTAATGCTTAAATAAAATATAATGGTAACTAAAAACCATTTTTTTGTGTGTAAGCTCATGAGACAAAAGTTTGAGAGTGGTCTTAAAAAAACACTAACGTGTTTGGTGGAACAAACATTGAAAAAGATATCCATTTATGTTATAAATTGTACAACTGTTTATTATTCAATTAGCTACTTTGAATTGTTAGAATTAATTTTACATTTCAAACCAACAACTTGTTAGGCTGTTCATACGTAACAATACAAAGTAATTACAGAATAATAGACAGTGGAATAAAAATATAACAATTTAGGTCATTTTTGGAGCTGTTTATGTGATGGGGTTATAAGTCAACCAACGTTTGATCCAAACTCAAGCCTTTGTTTCACATAAACTCCGTCGTCGTTTCATATAACTTAGGATCGTATTTGAAATAAATCATATAACAATCTGCCCCCAAACAACCATTATCTTTTTGGAGAATAGGCCAATCAGAGCCCTCGGCCCAAACCTCAAACATTGTTTATCATAATTTGCATTAAACACCATTTATATTAACTCAACCGGTGCCATGAACCCAAATGTCAATGAAATCATTCTCATTGTTCATGTAGATGTTTATGAAATTGTAACATAATCAGAATATACCAAGGTAACAATGAAGACAGACAGATAGGAAAAGATAATTTTTCTTGTAAAAGAAATTCATTACATTAAAAAGAACAAACAAGTTAAAAAGTTCCTCATCTTTTACACTCTCCTAAAAGAGATTGATTGACTTTTAGAAGAGAAAAACCAAACATACAAAAATCATGGCAACCCCCAATGGAAACATACTAAAACAGAACCAACATAAGTTCAAGTTTCCACAGAAAAGAAAACAGAGCCTTTGACAACTAAGGTTACTGACTTATTGCAATAACAACCTTATAAGAAATTGTTTTGGAAATGATTAAGGGAGAGTAATTCACTTATCCATGTTTTGACCACCGATAATTATTTACTCTATAATCGATATTCATTTCTCCCGCAATCAAGATTCATTCCCCGTAATTTCATTGCTCTTATAACCATTTTTCATTCTTCTCATAATCATTATTTTGTTCTCTTATAATGATTTTCTGCATACCATAATCATTCTTTCGTATTCTGTCAAACATAGATAATCATTTTCCTCGTATTCTACTTGATCCTCTTTATAATCATTCTCATTTTCTCTTCATTTTTCAGGAGAAAACTTCAAAATTGCATAAAAATGATTGAAAAAGAGAATCTGGGTTTACACTTGACTACCAAAAGGACGATTATAATCCAAGAAAAAACTGGTTTTGTTATGTATAAACTGCAATTGAATGTAATAAAAGAAAGATAAGAAAGGGACTAAGAGAAGCTTACACGATGTAAACTTTGGTGGCCATTTTCTCTTCTTCTTTTCCTCTCTATTTTGCTTTGTAACGAAAATATTTTAGTTGGAGAGCCAAATGTTTGGTAATAGAGTTGTTGAAGGGACCCAATTTATAGTGCTCTTCAAGCTGTGTTCTACCATTTTTGTTTTTTATTTTATTGCTTAATTAATGGGGTCTAACCCCAATTTTTGTGGGGTTTTGTTGATAATAATGGTGCCTTATGGGATTGTTCATGTCCACTCCTCTCATCATCATTGTTTTGAACTTCAGTCTTCCTTTGGGAAGCTACCATTTTTTCCCATTTTCGCCGTCCCGTAAGGGCGGTGAAGTAATTGAGTGTTTGGACTTTGGAGTTGTGCTCTCCTCAAAGTTTTAGTTTGAAACGACCGTGAGAATTAATTTTTCAAGTGATTCTTTTTTTCTACTCGGTCTTACATTATATTCGATCCCAAAGTCTAGAGACAGTTAATGATGTCATAGGTTTAGAAGAGCAAAACTCCAAATTTTTTGTCCTTAAAAAAAGGGATTTTGTATGTATAATAGAAAATGCAAAGTATTTTCATCTTTAACACAAAATCAAAACTAATTCATTTGTAGCAGGATATCCAAATTGAGTTCCAACACTGATAAAATTTAATAAGTGATAGAGTGCTACCACTGGTTAGTTCTATAATTGATAGATAGACGGGTTCTCCTACTATAGAAATCATGTTACACATGTGCAAATATATTACAAGTAAAATAGGCTAAATTCTCTAAAAAAAAATCCATTTTCATCAGATGAAATATTCATGCTGAGTTACAAGATTTCATCTTTTTGAAGAGTGATAAAATAACAACCTTTTACCCATATTCTTTTCTCATAGTCTTCAACACAATAGATTTCTTTCTGTGCAGAGTCTTTGACTTGAAATTCAAGGCATCTAGGATGGAAAAAAGAAATGAGTAAAATAAGATTGGGATTTGGGTTTGGTTTAAGTTGATTAACTTTTTAATAATGGGTTTAGGTATGTGATTAAAAGGGGTCCCATAACATCAATTATTTAATTATGGTGAAATAGGATAATTAAGTTTATGGGGGAAAAGGATGTGGAAATATTTGTGTATTAAGAGGAATGAATTACCTTAATCTTGAAGCAACCGCCTCTTGTTCATCCACACCCTTCATTTTCATCTAATTTAAGCTTTGATAAAAACATCATTACAAATTGCCTCAACCTGAATCGTCTTAATAATTAAGAAAGTTGGTAAAGAACTAAGAAGTTGTGGTTTCAATCTATAATGATTGTCTACTTAAATTTTTTTTTTTTAAAAAAAAAAAATTTCTTGACAATTAAATATAGTAAAATCAAATAATTGTCTTGTGTGAATAATTAAGGTGGTATAAGTTAATCAAGACAATCACAAGTATCCAAAATAAATTATCAATGGTCTCATTCTCTATTGTTTCTTTTATGCATAATAAAGGGGGGAGCTTTTTTGTTTGTTTGTTCATCTTTTGTTTTGGGCTTTCTTTTCTTGCCTCATGTTGGATCACTAATTGCAAATAAACAAGCTTGTTATTATTCTGTCTAATTTTGTCTGAAATCAATGCGATGTTGAGCTTCATTATTCCATATAGAAGATGGAGCTAGAAATTTTTTTTTTTTTTTTTTTTTTTTTTTTTTTTTTTGGGTACAAGAAGGATAGGGCCTACCAATGTGGAATAATGGAGCATTGCATGCCCAACAAGGGAAGACCACACCACTTCTCAATTTCTTTTCTTTCTACATTTTCGAGAGAGAGGAAAATAATTGAACGAATAAAAAATCAAGTTCTAATTGCTTTTACTCGATACTCGTTTAAGTTTTGGCGAACTCTGATATTATATTAAATAAATATAAGAATTTTTGTATTTAAAAAATAAATAGTCATTAAAAAAAATAGTAATATATCTTATAAATGGTGAGATTTCTTCATCTTTTCGATATAAAAACTCGAAAAAACTTGAAAATTGGGGAGAATGATGGGGGCATGGGGGATTGAGTGGTGGTAGTTAAGGGTTTGGAAGATAGCAGCATGATGAGAGAGTAAGCATATTTTTGGTGTAGGTTCAATGACACATCATACCATAGAAACTTGAAGGTGCATTTCTATGGTCAAAATGGATCATTTGTGGGTCCATAAACTCACCTTCTCTATCTCTTCCTTATTTCTTCCAAAAGAAAAGGGCCAAAATTTCCCAGCAATTTCTATAAGTTATTGATCAATGACAAGAGTGTAACTCTCACATCTTTCTAATATCAAATTTTTTAAACTAGTCACTTAGTCAAAGTGAATTACTTTTTTTAGTATTAAAACACTCTGATATTTTAGCACTAAAAGTGAATTACTAGTTATACGATATCAAATTATACTATTGATATTTTATTTTATCATTCATTCTTAGACAGTCACATATAAAAAAAAAGAGCTAGTACACTTGTTATTCTTAGTTTTAATTTGAATCTTTATTCATTTTGTTTCGAAATAGGAAATATTTTGTTTCTAATACAAAATTGTCACCAACTTGTAATATGGTTCATAACAATTTTGATTCGAGTATGGTAGAGGTTGATGATAACGTATTACGTCCCATTGTTAAACGTCGCGTAGAAATGCCATGAAAATAAAAGATACCTTCACAATTGGTGAATTAAAGAATGACTTGGATGTGGAAATTTAAGATAAAAACCTTTGATGTATTCCAGAAAAGAATTTGATCAGAGGTAATTTTTTTTTTTAATGAGAGTTAAAAAATAAAAAACTAGGCTTTTGGGCATTCACCAGATGGGCTTCTTTCTGAACACTTCCCTGCAAGCCGAACGAGGGTGGATCTCGAACATGGAACTTTAGAACACATGCGGAGTGTTTGTGTGTCAATTTTAAACCGAATTTAGAATGAGTATTTATTAATTATTCTTAAAAAAAACTATTTATCCAAATGAACTTTTGTAACTATTCAAAACAACTCTTCATTTCTAACTATTCAAAATGACTTCTCATTTCTAATTATTCATTTCTATCTACTCAAAATAACTCATTTTAACTACTCATTTCTAATCGTTCATTTTTAACTATTAAAAAATAACTCCTCGTTTCAAATTCGCATTTAAACAAATTATTGTCTCTCATTTTTCTAAAAAAAAAAAGAAGAAGCTTCATTCAAACAAGCTATTACAAAAATCTTAATTTACTAACTTACTCTTCATCCTTTAGGGCATGTTTGGGGTGAGTATTAAGTTAATCCGGATTAATTTAATCCTCCCAATTCGTGTTTGGTGGGCGGATTAAGTTAATCCCTCAGATTAACTTAATCCTTCACGAAATCCAACAATAATCCTCATATATTCTTTCTCGTTTTCCGAAATCATCTTTAATTCTATTTTTCAAACAATTTATTCAACTTTAAAATTTAGATTTAAAAGTTTATTCAAATATTTTTTATGTTTAATTTTTTTAGAATAAAATTATTTTTTTATATTTTGTAGTTTATTTAATATATAATTGTATATTCTAAATTTAATGTTAAATGTTAAATAATTAAAGAAATAAATGATTCAAAATAACAAGACAACTATATTTGAATTTCAAAAGATAATTATTTAAATGTAACAAAATTTTATTATTAAGATATAGTGTGAATCTCTTTAAATTTGGAAGGAATAAATATTAACAATATAATTAACAAATAATTTGAAATAATGGATATTAACAATTGACTCTTTTTATTGGAGAAAACTAAGTTAACGTTAACAATATTTATGACAGTCTTATAATTGCCATAAATTATATTTTATGACATTTTTATTTTATGTCATTAAAAACTTACCATGATATGGGATACTATGACACGGAGATTTTTGGGCATAATTGTCATAATAAGTCGATCATGACAATTAAAAATTGTCATAGAAAGCTGAAATTGTAGTAGTGCCAATCTTCAATTTATATTGGAAAAAACTTTCGTAAAATATAAAATGCATTCTTTTTACATTTGTAAAATATAAAATGCATACATCTAATAGAATGTCAAGAAAGATGTTTTGCTATTTTTTTTTATGGTATTTAAAAATGGTTTGAATTCCCTTATCCTAGTTAGTTATTGTAAAAATAAATTTAAAACTATATTCATTTTAAAAGGTATTAATGAGTTTTATTAAATAAAAAATCAAATAAAACATGTTACATGTAAATTTTCATAAATAATTTGAATCCATTTTGATACTTTAGTTTAATTAATTGAAAAAATAACATTAAATATTTTAATTGACTATTTTAAAATTATGTTCAATTGAAATCAATGGTTGGTACATAAAATATCACAAAAATTGCTAAATTTTAAAACTCATTTTACTACTTAGAATGTAATTTGATTTATTATTATACACATAAGAAATTTTACTTGTGTTATTTGATGACTTCTTTCTAAACATCTAAATAGGTTTTATGTTTCTCAAAGAAAAAAAAAAACCTTTTATTATATATACCCATATATGAATGTAATTTTGTTATTTCTATATTAACTACAACTTTAATTTGAATGAGTATTAGGTAAAATAATTTAAAAATGCATGAAAATTATGTTTACACTTTTATTATAACTTTCATCAACGTATTTGAAGTTTGAACTACTTTTAAATATGAGTAAAATTGAATTTCGATCAACTTAAGGTGTACTAAATAAATTAAATTGTTTTTTTTTAAATTTAAATTTATACCAACCTTATAATTAAGCAATCAAATTAAAATGATTTTTACATAATTTAATGTCTTTCTAAATTTTTTTAATGAATATAAAATTTGTTATATATTTTTTAAATTTAATATAGATATTAAGTTAAAATTGAAATAAATAATAAACATATTTTTTTGAATGAATATTATATTGTTACTATTTCTAATTAATGTCATTTTGTCATTTATTTATTATCAAGAGAAAACAATTTTTAAAAAATGTTAAATAAAAATTCAATTTAACTTAATCCTTGCACCAAACAATGATCGAATTTTAACTTAAACCAAATTTTAACATAACATGTTCACCAAACACAGATTAACTTAATCCTCAACTTAACTTAATACTCAGCTTAACTTAATACCGACTAACTTAATCTTAATCCCTGCACCAAACATGCCCAGACCCTTTTTATTTCTCCCACTCATTATTTCCTAAAAATAAGTATTACCAATTTCAACCCATTATAGGCCTTGTCTTGCGTTTTCCTTACTTTTCTTCCACTGCATGTGTATCTATCTACATTTTAAGCCTTTCCCTATTTCATCTTTCTTCCATTGGTACATCTTCTACCCTTCTCATTGTTCTTTCAATAATATAACCAAGCGGGTCATGAAAAATCACGAATTATTCCACTTATCTAAGAATTAATTTACCACAAGTTCTCTTGATAACCAAGTGTTGTAAGACAATTCCATCCATCATTCTTAAACAATAATATGTACACAAAGATTCAAAAAACAGACCAACCAAGACAATCTCAAGGTCTTTCTAATAGTAATTGATCACTTGCAGCTATAAATAAATAAAAGGCAAGCTTCCAACACGAAAAATAAATAAATAAAATAACTATATCTTTCATATAAATTACAGTCCTATTCTATCAATCAACAAAACCACTTCAATTCTCAACTCATCTGTCGTTTACTTCTGCTTGAGTTGAACTTACCTATCAGAACAAAACTGAAACCAATCATTCATATGTACAGGCTATGAAAAAATGATGAGGCTATCTACCATCCAGCATTGTTACCGTTAGGTCGTTCGATGATACTATGTCGTGGCCTTCTGTAAACAAGTCTGTATCGTGCGAGGCTCTCGTCGAAGCATAGGTGGGTTGTCTCGGCTGTGGTAGAGAAGTAGTTTCACTTTCCATCATTAGCACCAAAGACTGCAATGTTGGTCTATATGCTGGCGAGTCTTGTACGCACAACATTGCTACATGTATGCATTTCAATACTTCGTCCACGGGGGATGAATCTCGAATCAATGGATCAAGAAGTTCAATCGCTCGTCCTTCATTCCATAGTTTCCAAGCCTGAAAAAGTTCTTATATTTTAGTCACTGCAGATTCAAATTTCCAACAGATGGTAGAAGAAAGGTACTTACATAGGTAATAAGGGTTAAGTATTCAGTTGAGCGAAAGCTAGTGTTCCTTCTACCACAGATTAATTCCAATAATAAAACACCAAAACTATAGACGTCCGATTTCACCGAAAATAGACCTTCCATTGCATACTCGGGAGCCATGTAACCGCTACATTTAGACAATGCTCAAAAGGTTAGATTTACTAGTTTGATTAAATTAAGGGTGCTGCATAAGTAAGTTATCAACACTCACTATGTGCCAACAACTCGAACTGTATTTGTCGCCTCGTTTTGGTTTCCACCAAATATTCTAGCCATGCCAAAGTCTGATATCTTGGGATTCATGTCTTCGTCTAGCAAAATGTTGCTAGCTTTCAAATCCCTATGAATAATAGGAAGTCTCGAGTCTCGATGAAGATATAGCAATCCTCGCGTAATTCCCTCGATGATTGACATCCGCCTTTTCCAATCCAGTAGTGCCTGCCTGTTTGGATCTGCACCATTACCAACAAGGATTATACAAAAGAATTGAACACAAAATCTTAACATTCAGGCATACAAATTTTAGTTTCTTAATAGAAGAGCCCAAGTAGATACCAAAAAGAAACCAATCCAAGCTTTTGTTTGGCATATATTCATAAAGCAACATCTTGTCCTCTCCTTGGATGCAATAGCCCAACAATTTGACAAGGTTTCTATGCTGCAACCTTCCTATCAGTATAATCTCATTCTTAAACTCTTCTAAACCTTGACCAGACCGGACCGAGAGCCTCTTCACCGCAATATCTAATCCAGATGGAAGCTTTCCCTGGCAAAAGAAATGAGAAGAGAATGCTTAATATTAGCACCAAACAACTGAGCTCATTTCCTTTGCTGTGCAGCAGAAATGCTTGGAAAATTTGCTTACCTTGTATACTGGACCGAAACCTCCCTGGCCGAGCTTGTTTTCCTCAGAAAAGTTATCAGTAGCCACAGCTATACAGCTGAAATTGAACATAGGCAATTCTGGTCCACTCAATTGTTCGCCTTCTCGGCCTAATTCGTACTGCCCCGAAAGCTCAGCTGAAAATTCTCTGCTCTTGGTCATGTCGTACATTGATACTTCATTGTTGTTATGAGCTTTACTGGAAGCAGGAGCTGGTGAATCTGAGAACGAAAACGTAAGATCTTCAAATTTAGCAAAGGAATGGTTGCAATTTTCTAAGCCAAAAGAGAACTAGAACTAAAATATCACCTAACCTTTCATTTTGCCTCTGAATTTCCATATCAGCAATGCTAATGCGGCTATGGCAGCAGCTCCTCCTAAACATATTGCTACTATCACACCGGTCGACAATTTGCGTTCGCTATCTAAAAGTACTGAGAGCACAAAATGTCAAAAGTTAGTTATAGTCAAACAACATGAAGAACATCAACACACAGCAGATTCATTCAGAAAGCTCTCTCATTCTTTCTTTTAATTGACATAGAATTTAATGTGGATTTACTCCATGTTAAATGATATTTGTTAAATGATATTGAAGGGTATCCTTTCTTAAGTAGTAATGAGGGAAGGAAACAACAACAACTACAACAACATATGGCGTGGACATGAACAAACAAACTTACTTTTCCAAACAACATCCATTAATGAAATATTTTAACTATGTTGCTCTACAAATACTCTACAAGGGTATTGGCCTTTTCTGCAAATTGTAAAAAATGATGCGTTCGAGGATTTATGAGAGGTGCCCTAAGTAAACTCTCTTAAACCCCCTAGCCTCATTTATCTAATATTTTCTATTCACTAGATCTCCTAACAAAGCTTATCTTCTCTATCCATGGACGTGTTTACAAACTACGTATATCTTATGTTTTTTTGGAAAAGTTTAGTCCAGCTTACGAGCATCTCAACTATTCTCATGAAACATACATGTGTTGGCTCCCGTTGTTTAGCTAAGGGAAAGATCACGAAACATACATGTGTTCGAGCCACAAACTAATCAGAGTATATGCCTAAATGGACAATATTATACAAGTGCAGAGATGTTATCATACTTATCGACATAACCCTCTAACATTTGAATGTTCAAGCAAACAAGTACGAAATTAATTCCTAGATACGTCAACAAATTCTACGATTACTAAAACTGGAAATGAAAGCTTACTCAAATCAGAATGAGCAACACGAACGTGCAAAGTATTCCCAACACCATCAAATTTCTGAATATCCATCAAAGCTCCATCCCAAGTTACACACCCAATTCCAGGCGCATCCGAATAAGCAACACAAGAAGAATTCCTCAAACATCTATCACTACAAGAATCCACAGAAACAGAACCTATAAAATCAGGCAATTTCACAAACTCCAAAACCATAAACCCATCTTCCTCAACATCCACAACACTCCCATTTCGATCACTGTTCTTCCTCTGCTCAAGCAATGGAGTTTTTCTCTCACACCCATCTCCCCAAATCTCTCTATCCCATCGCTCTTGATTTTTGGGCTTAAACCCAGGAACGCAATCGCACTTTCGAGCACCAATTTCAGAACAAACCCCAAAATCCCCACAGAAATTATAGTGATCGCAATCATTAGAGGGTAATAAACGCAAAGTTTCCCATTCTCGATTCGCTTCATTCCATCGTTGTTGCGCTTCTTTTCCATCCCAAAGTATTTGAAATTTCAGCTTATCAGAATCATCAAACGGATGAAACTTTACGCTAATTTCACTCCCACTTTGAACCTCGAATCCATAAGCTGAAGTGGAACGCATTGTGGGAATCCCAGTGAAAATCTGCTTATCCCAATGGCCGCTCCTCCACCATCGATTTCCGCCGTTCCAAACCACGATCTGTACGGCTCCACGTGGATCCACACCCAAACAGTAATTTCCAACGGCAGGATTTGTCGCAGATTTCCACGACATGAAAATTTTTTTCGCAGGCGTATTTGATTTCACTCGCACCACCATATTCGGCAGAAATGTGTCAGTGGGGTTTTCGAAGCTGCTCCAATGGAGATTTTCGCTTCTGAGAATCAATTCGCCATTGTTGTGCAGAGTTAAGTTTCTGGGATCTGATGAATTCGCTGTGATGTTGCTAGTCCACATCGTGACATTGTTTCCATCTAAAACGACCAAGTTTCCATCGTCGCCGATTTTGAAAACCCCATCTCTGTTTAAAATGGGCTTGTCTCTGTTTGCTACCCAAATTACAGAGTGTTCTTCGATGTTGTGATACCATATTCCAACGTATCGTGATGATGAATTTGTGGGGCTGAAGAAACCCAATTCGTAGGTTGAATTTCTGGATATGAGAGTTTGGTTTGCTCTGTCTCTTAAATCTATGCCCTTTGTGATTGAATCTGCAGCTTCAGAAAACAGAGAGGAAAAACAGAGGAAGAACGAGATGATTGAGAATTGAAGAAACCCATTAATATTTCTGCAATTAGTGCCCATATTGAGATGTTTTTGGACTTGTATGGCTTGATCTGAAGAGATGATGATGAAGAAGAAGAAGAAACAAAAACAAACAGGATAGTTTATAAAATTCAATGAAGAAACTTCAATGGCGGCTTAGTGGAAAAATCCTCTGACTTGGGCGAAAATGGATTGATATGAACAACGAATTGAAGCCTTTTTTGGAGGGAATTAGTAATCGCTTTCTTCACAGCTGAAGAAATTTCATTGAAATGGGTTTGGAATATTCAAAAAAAGGAAAAATAATGATTTAAAACCAGCGTCAAGAAATTTCAAAATTAAACCGAAGAATCTTTAGAGGTCAGAAGAAAACGCCCACGTGGAAAATTTGGTGGGTAAAAGTTTTTTTTTTTTGAACGAATAGAAAAAAGAAAACAAATAGTTGAATTAAAAATAAATAATATAATAATAATAAAATTGCGAAGGAGGAGGAGCTAGCCAACTTTGACCGTCCCAGTTGACCATGGACTATTAATTTTGACATCATTGGCCCCAAGAACAAACTGACCAGCAATGGGCCCACTGTTCAGCATTTTACTTAAAGGGTGTGTTTGGGTTTCTTCTAGTTAAACGATCGAGTTAGGTATAATAAGGGTTTCTTACAACATTGAATCAATTGAAAAAAAATTTACCGGCTTATTCAAAAAAACAAAAAATTGCAAAAGTAATCTTAGCGGGATTAAAAAAAATAATTTTGTAGTGAAATTACATAAATATCCTCTACTATAAACCAACCTTTACTAAAATAGAAAAACACTATTTTGGGGGGAAAAAAATCTCCCAAATTGTGGACACTTTTCAACTTCTATTTTCAACCCAAAATTATCTACTTACAAATGTCCAATAGTATAATTTTATGTGAGATAAACTATTTCTTTATTAATGATAATTATTTTTATTTTTTCAAAAAAAAATCTAAAATCTTTCAATCTTGTATTAATAAATAAATATGCGAATAATTAGAGTAAGTTATGTAATGTATTAGCAATTCTAAAATATATTATGATGCCGCTTGAGCTACTGCTCTATTGACAATATTTATGTGTGTTTATTTCACAGATAAATATTAATTCATCATATTATAAATATATTTTTATTGTGTGTTGATTATTTGACAATGATTTTACTATAAATACTAGTATATATAATTTATATAGCTTAGAAATTAAAGAAACTAAACAACTCGAACGACTCTAGAAAAGAAAAGCAAGATAGAGATGATATGGTATTAAAGAAATGTTCAAGATTCCATTATTTAATAGTGAATTAATAATATATCGGTAGTGTATCTCAATATGTAATGTACTTTATTCAAATGACTTTTTTTTATTAAAAAAATTAAATATATTAGTGAAAATAGATTAATAATTTAATATTAAAAAACATTGAAAAATACTCTCAATGGCTTAAAAAATATTAATAGTTATATTATTTATAATAAATATAGTATTTATTGATTTAATAAGTAACTATTAACCAAGCATAATAAATACAATATTTATCGATTGAACATATACAAGTATTCTAGATGTATGTTGTTACAATATTTATAATATTTGCACCATAGTCATTAATACTTTTTTTAGATACTCATTAAGACAGTATTATGTATTAATACGATAATTAGTGTTGTATTAATAATACAGTATTATGTATTAATATGATAATACAATATTATGCATCATTAATACAGTACGAAACATATTAATACGTTTTACTACTCCATTATAAATATTTTTTAATACAGTATTGTGTGTTATTAATACAATATTACAATTAATGACATGACAAAGGTTGCTAATTTTTTTTTAAAAGTGACTATATTTATAATTTTTTATAAATTTTACTAATCTTGTAAGTTTTTTAATTCATAAATCGTTATTATTAATACTAAATGTATTCATTATTAGTAAATATTTTATTTCCATATAATATAATACTGTATTAATAATACAATATTATGCATTATTAATATTTATAATACAGTATTAATATTTATAATACATAATACTGTATTAATTAGTATTAATACAATATTAATAATGCATAATATTATATTATTAATACAGTATTATGTATTATAAATATTAATAATGTATTATAAATATTCATTAGTATGTATTATTAATTCAGTATTATATTATTAATAAAATATTATAAGTTATTATATAATTATGATTGCTATTTTTTTTTAAGAGTGACAATTTTTGTAATTGTTTTATGAATTTGACTAATCAGGTATATATTTCTTTTATTAAGAAATTAAAATATATTAGTGAAAATAGTTTAATAATTTAATATTAAATGACATTGAAGAATACTCTCATATCTAAATACAATATTAATAATAACATTATTTAAAATAAATACAATATTTATCAATTTAAGGTAGAACATATACAAGAATTCAAGAATTATGTTAATGTTGTATTTGCATTTATAACCATTAATACTATTATAAATACTCATTAATACAATATTTTATATTATCAATACCGTATTATAAGAACGTATTATTAATACAGTATTGTAAGAAAATATTATTCATACCAAAATATACTTTATAAAAGATAAAAGTAAGCTCAACTAACTATATAATTGTGAAAATTGTAAAAATAATTAATTTTCTATTTTTTCCTCGATAAAAAAAATTGGAATGTTAGAAGTCAAAGTATTGTAAAAGCAAAAAAATAGAGTTATTAGTTGCAATCAAACCTATTTAAAAAAACATTGTAAAAAAAGGCTATTTTTGAAAAAAAAAAAGTTGCAAATAAATGGTTTTGATTCAAAAAATGAAAAATAAAAATCCAATATAAGGTTTGAGGTATAGCAAAAAGTGGAACTTTTGCTTCCAGTTTTGTTTCGCCTCTGCCAGGGGTGAAATAGGAATAAAATCATTTATATTTTAATTGATTATAAATAGAAAAATAAAATTGCAATTGATATAGAATTTGCCTAGATTTGAAAATATTTTATAAAAGTAGACAATTTCCCTTATAATAATTCAACTCATGTTTGTCTCACTGTTACTATAACAGTGGTTACCTAAACTCACATGTTCGTTTATCTAAATCTTTGTACATGTTTATCTAAATCTTATTTATATTATTTTTTGGTACATAACTAGTTCATCAAACATCGTTTATCATAATATTGTTATAATAACTTTCCTCTCAAACACCATTAATAATAACTCACCGTTTATCATAATATTCTGTCTATCATAACTAAGTCGGTGTCTCAAACATACCCATAATTATTTTTAAAAAATTTCACAAACCATCTCAAAACTATTATATTGGTGACAATTAACTTAGCAAATTTTGAGCAATTATGTCATTTAAATATTGATAAGTATTGCAATTTAGTTATTCAAACTTTTTTTAGTATAAATTAGGGGAGGTGGACTATATACCCTATGGGAAATGTATTATTGTTCTCAAATAGATAAAAATCAAATATCAATTCTCAAGAGTGAATATGTAACTATAGTGTTAAACTAGATTAACATTAAACAACGAAACCATTAACTCTTAAGCCACCATTCTTTCGATTACATCATTTAAACATTGATAAGTATCAGAATTAACTTTTTTGTGCTGAATGAAACAAGCTCACTTGGGTCAGAAGGTTAGATTTGTCATTTTTTTCACATTCTTGAGAAATGGAGCAAACATTGAGCTGCCTAAAAGACCCACCTCCTTTACATAGGAGGCGAGTAAATGAAAAGTTGAATATGAATTATCGACTTGTTTGAAAGTGGAAATTTTTTATTAAGAAGTATTTCCCTCCTCATTTCAGTCTTTCTTAATGTTTATGTGATATTTGGTACCACAAAATTTTTATTTAAACAATATTAATTAAGAAATAAATAAATAAATTTGTCGTACTACTCTAAATAGAGTTTGTCTTCTTATTCATAGGAAGTTTTTCTCTTTCTAATTTATCACCTTCTAATCAAGTAGTAGACTCCAATACACATGGCTTGCCATTGAAGGCATGTGTTATCAAGATATTGATATGAACTATGCTACAATTAGAATAAAACTAGTGGATAAAGTTGAATATTTATAAACTTGGAAGGTACTAGTTGTTAATGATTTATTAACATCAATACATCATATTTTAAGTCCCAACTTCATATAAATGTAGAACCTCAAGGTTACTCAACAAACATAGATCATCAAGTTAAATGGGCACATAAGTTTCTTCCAAATGGCTACAAGATTAGTGAAACTATAGCCCTAGAAGGATTATGTACATTTGCACAAACTAAAAGCAATAAGAGATTGGAACTATCTTCCAAAGGTAAAGTAAACTTTCCACACAAAAAAACATGAGTAAAAGGAGGAAAGCCTTCAACACTAATCATGATAGAAACATGAAAAGGGTGTACGAATGTTCATGCATTTTCCGAAATTGGGCAAAAGTTTTTTATTTCTATATTTTCGAGTATTCTTTAGATCTTTTGAAACCCTAATCACTCTATTCTATTTCCCTATATTCTGCGTTCACCGACAATAAAAGAAAAAATGATAAATCTATCTTTCTCAAACATGTGGCAATCCTTCAACTTTAGCCTAAAAAGTTCAATTATAATACTTATCAAAATTAAGAAAGGTGATTGCTCAAATTAAAAGTTGAAGAGATTAAGCTACAACAACTTTAATTTTTATACAAGTGATTATCATTTGCACACTTTAATTTTTTTTATGATCTTTTACATAGTTGTTAGAAATTTTAGTAAACTAAAAGTATATATATAGGGTAAAAATATTTAAATTAAAAATAAAGAAAACTGGGGACCCAATGAAATCATGTCACATGGTGATGGCTGGACAGTAAAAAAATATGTATACATTACCCAACCATTACCTTATAATATAACCAATCATCTACCTACGCCACCACCATTACTGGAGGAGCTTTAACAGCTCTAATTGATTTTAATACATTATCTTAATTCAAATTTTCCATTCAATATTTTTCAAAAAAAAAAATCCTTTTTAATAAACCAATTCCCAATTGTTTAAAAGAAAGGGAGAAAAAAAAAGACTTGTATCTTTTTATGGGTATACCTGTTCCAATAATTGTATAATATTAAATCTTTTTTTTTTTTTATAGCAAGGTATAATATTAAATCTTAAGGTGTAGGGTTGTAACATGATAAAATCCCACCATAAGAATACAAGAAAATATATATTTTATCATTATTCTTTAGGTGAAGGTATTTAATTAAATAATACAAATTTATATATCAATCAAAGAGACCGTTGATTGGTTGGTTTAACTTTACATCATTAAAAAATGGAAATTAAGAGTATAGTTGGCAAATTCCTTTCCAAATTCCACAGACATGAACATCATTTTTTTTTCGAAATTAAAATTTGTGTCTCCTTAAGAAAATATTAATTTCAGTTCTCTTTTTTTCTTTGAGAAAATAGTCAACATTCACTGGATTTTTCTATAAACAAATCTAGGGTTGATTTCTTCAAGCAATAAAAGTTAGATGGAGATTGTCACATTCTTTTATGTACAAGAATATTATGTTATAAATCAACATTCACCACTATTTTAATTATATTAAAAAATAGTTTTCTAAAAAAAATTATATTAAAAATAGAGATTTGAATTTGACCAAAAAAGGGTAGATATAAATTCATGAGTTGAGGTTCATGTTTTTTTTTAAAGGGTTGAAGTTCATGTTTATGTTTCGTAATTATTAATTATATTTTTAACAGAATGCAATATTTTATTCGACAATCTTTTTTTAAGAACGAAAATATATACATATATATTTGAATATCCAACTTATAGCATTTCCAATTCTTAAAATCGAATGGGTCGGTGGTGTCATTGGTTATCTGGTTTGGTGTTAATTCATTTTCACTCTACGGTCACGAGTTTGATCCCTGATATCGGTATTTGTAATCCTCTTCCCCCAACTTATACTAAAAAAAAATTATATATATATAATTTGAAATTGATTTTTTTATGCAAAAATGGATCTTTTTAATACTATTTATTATATTTAAATAAGAGGGTGACTTCCCAAAATATGATGTTTTTTTTATATAAAAGTAGATTTTGATCCATGACCTCTCAAAATCTTAAAATTTGTAATTTTTTTTTTGTTTGTATAAGTAAACTTATCAAAATTATTCAAATTTGACCCCAAATTAAAATTTCTTAGATTTTGAAAAGGACTAAATACAAGACAGGAAATAAGCCTTTCTTTTCATGTTAGATTTTATTTTATATTACTTCATATATTTAATATTTTCTTGACCTTGCACAATGTTGAATCCATGAGATGTATACATTTTGGAATGAAAATTATGTTTGTTGGGAATGAAATATATATATATATATATATAAGAGAAACTTTTCTATAATCAACTAGCCAAACACGAGGGTAGATTTAAATTTTCAATTCTTTTTTTTAAAGGTACTGAATGGCCAATAAAAAATATTGAAATATAAATTTGTAAGATTGCATGAAATCTAGTTATATACTTAAAAAAATATATAGTTATGAATCACGATGGAGCATATTATATTTGTTTCGGCTAAAAACCCAAGAACTTGCCAATGTCATATTCACATTGCAACATTTTCTATGCTCTACACACACTAATATCCCTAATCTGTCATATTCACATTTTGCAGCCAGTTCACTTTGTCAATAAATAATCAATATATAAATCGAATCCAATCTGTTCTCTCTCAAAAAAAATCGAATTTTCCATATATTTTTGTTCACACGAGTTTCCTAATATAAAAATAACTGTTTTTTTAGTATAAATTGGAGGAAGGACGAACAAACTCTACATAAAAGATACAACCGCTCTTAAATAATATGAGAGTCAAATACCAATTTTTAGACTCAAACTCGTGACAAGTTGAAATAAAATAACACCAAAAAAGATAATCAATTGCGTCACCGATCCATTGCGCATAAAAATAATTGTTTTCCATTAGCCAAAAAATGATTAAATAGTTTTTTTTTAAACAAGGATAACCACACCATCGAAGGATTAATGTGAGTCTTGAACCCGAAAGGGAAGCATACCCTAAAAGTTCAATCTTCAACTACTACTGCTACCCCTTAGACACTAATTAAAATAATTAAAATGGATTAGAATCAAATTATTTAAAGTTTTTTTCTCTTTCAAGGTAAAATAAAAATAAATTTATGAAAAAATTATGAATGTCTAGTTTGATAATCATTGAACTTTTATTTTAATTTTTCAGAATTAAGTGTATAATCCTATTCCTAACTATTATATTGTATTATTATGTTTAACTATCTTTTACCTCTATTTAAAAAAAATTAAGTTATATATTTATAATCCTCCTTCCCGCTACTTGTACTAAAAAAAATTGATATATCTTCAAAATCAATGGGGAGTACCGAAATTTCGTGTGTGGGTGGGAATGTTAAATATTGGGCCATGAGTTTAGCCTTGTGTAAATGTTGGGTTGGTTTTAAGTTAAATTGAAAATTTTGGGCTTTTAAGTTTTGGAAAATTTTGGATTATTTCCTTGGATGAAAGAGTGTCGACGTTTGTTTATTGTCTACTAAGGTAAGTAGGTGTTAAAATTTATTCTCTAAGCGTTTGATTAAGTTGTAATTAAAACATTAATAGTTCAATAATAATTAAAAGGTGATGAATTTGAATCTCATACTTCTCATTGTTGTATAATTTAAAACTCGTACTTAAAGTACGATGATTGAAATGTGTATAAGATTAAAGATAATATTTGTTGAACTCGTATGAGAAATTTAGGTTCCGTTTGATAACCATTTTGTTTTTTGTTTTTTATTTTTGAAATTTAAGCCTACAAAAACTACCTTACCATACCATAACTTTTTTTTTTATTTGGATATCTACATCTTACCTATATTTTAAGAAACAAAATAAATTTGGAAACAATCAAAGTAGCTTCCAAAAGATTGTTTTTGTTTTTGAAATTTGGTTAGTATTCGCCTACTTTTTTAAGGAAATATGAATATATTGTAAAAAAAATGAAGTACATAGTGGAAAATTTGAGTAGAACTAAGCTTAAATCCATAAATAAAAAAATAAAAAACCAAATAGTTATGAAACGTGACGTTAGTACTTCATTATGAAGCATGTTGTGCGGAGGTTATTCTTTGTATTTTGTTATTTAAGTATGAATGGTTCGATACGTTTAAGTTTGGTTCATGCATACTAACTTGAGCGTGAAAATATCATCTTCTTACATCATATTTAACTTGTTTTCTATTTTACTGTTCATCTTCGTTTTCACCATCAATATTATATTATCAATCGAAATTTAGTATTAATAGCAAATTCAAAATGTTAAAATGAATATTACTAACATATAAAATTTGAACTAAAAAACTATTTGGAGATGTTTGATGGTTGAGTTAAATTAGCTCTTCAAAACGAGAGTTTAAAATAACACCTCTTTTTTTTAATTTAAATTTTTTAATTTTCAACACTTATATAATTAAATATATTTTGTAATTTAAAATTAGTAGTATTTTAATAATCAATTTTACTTTCTTTTTTTTTTCTACCTAAATTTTTGTTTTTCAATTAATTAATTGAAAATTCTTTGTGTTTATTTGATAAAATATTGTAAGACATCTTTTTTGAGATTTAAAATTAAAAATAATTTTATAACTAATTCTATATTTCACAAGTATATTTTAAAATTAATGGTAGTTTTATTAATTAATTTTATTTTTTTGTTTTAAAAAAATTATTAATATTTTTCCATCTATCTACTATCATTAAATTTGAACTAATTAATTCAAATTTATTCTTATTTATGTAATATTTCCAAAATATGTTTTAAAATTTAAAATTGACTATAATTTCATAGTGCATTTTGTTTTGATTCTAAACTTTTATTTATTTGTATACATCTAACAAAATATCAATGATCCATCATTAAGTCACTAAATATCATCGAATTAATTAATTTATGAAGTTTTTATATGCTTCTTTAAATATAAAAAAAATGTATAACATAAATAAAGTATTATAACTGAAAAATAAAAATGTTAATATTCAAAAATTAAATTAAAAAGAAAAATAAATTAAGTAATATTGGCATAAATATAATATTTGGGGCTTTAAAAAATAAACAAATAACATATATTATTTTTTATTAAAAAATTTATTAATGTCATATTATTCTAAATAACAAAACTTTCAAACAACTCTTTTTATAAACATTTATACCAATTTTTATTTTCATCTCTCCATCGACGATAATATCCAAACAAACTATTATTTTGACTACTTTATTAATTCTCCCACAACTTCTCATTCAAACACTTCCATTGTAATAAATCTTGTACCTTAAAAAGGTTTAATTTTTTCAGCTGATAATTGCTTTTTAAAAAGAACAAACAGATTTAAGATATAAATTAGGTTGTTTATGGATAAGGAGGTGACCTAAAGCCAACTCAGAAAGAGAGGAGTAGTGGGTCCCTCCACGTGGGTTGATACTCTCTCCATTCACAGCTGCCCCTTTGCCATTCATTTCCTCTCCATCTCACTTATCTTTTTTTTTTAAAAAAAAAGATCATATCATTTAACCGATCCAAACCAATACAATCTATCTCCAAAACGGAATTAATTATAAGGGGAGGTTCTCCCTCCAAAAGCAAGGTCTATCCTCAATACAGAAGATTGGATCCTTCCAACAAAAGTAGTTTAAATCATATTGTTTAACTAAAGTATCAACTATTTTGTTTCATAACCTATTACAATAAGACATTTTAACAATGTCTAACAAAACAAGTAAATGTTTAATATCAACAATAATGTTGTTAAATTCATAAATGTTTAAGGGAGTCATCTACAATAGCTTTAATACCCTCTGAAGTATCAGACTCCACCATAATAGGGGGAGGAAGCAGATTTTGCAACTTTAAAGTATGGTTAAGACCATACCTCAGAGTCATGCCCTCCAAAACTGTAATGGACATATTTTGGAAGCTTGTTCTCCTACCAGCCATCTTCACCTGCCATTTCCAATCTCTAATGACCCATCCAATGCCTCCCTCACTCGAACTTGGTCTCATCGACTCATCCACATTCAACTTCCACGCTCCACGGGGGAGGGGGGAGCTACCCATTTGATATTCTCTTTCACATTAATAAGAGGCTTCTTTAACGGACCTGCATTAAGAAACAAATACGTTGAGGTAATTATCTATGTATAAATTATGTGATGTGTTTGTCTAATAAGTTACTTAATCTACACCGTTGTTATCGACTCATAAATAACTAACTCTCAAATAATTAATTTGCTAACAACTAGGAACAATAGAAACTACCAAATGAGTTGATAGTCAATTGATTATCTTGTTTAGCAGTAGTTCATTTCAATTTCATAGTCTGTTTTTTAATGTTTTATCAATTCATAGAGACTTTTAGTTTTTAATCAATTTTAATTTCCTCCCAATCATAAAAACTAAATTCAACTTTGAAAATTCATAAAATTAAGTTATAAATTTCATCGATTGTGAAAGTTAAATTTAGGGAATCGAATCTAATGACGCCTCTTTTTTTTGCTTTCAACTTGTTATACAACATAATTATGAAAGTTCCAAATATATATTTTCTCATCCTTATAATTCCATCTCTCTCAACTTATACTAAAAATAAAAATTTTAAAAAAAAGTTTTTTTAATTTTTTTTTTTTTAAAAAGATGATTCCATCTTATTATTCACTTCTTTAATTACCTCCCTTTTTTAGTTCTCCCCTTGAAATCCACTATTCTAATTACCAAACTTTCTACAAAAACGGCGTTTTAGATATTTTTATCCATTTTACACCAAAATCCGGTGTCGGATAAAGCAAACGGTAATTCTGCCGAGCATTTAGCAGTAATATCCAATTATCCATATTTAAAAATCCCCATTTCTGCCAACGTGGCACCAACTGTACCGTTCGTAAAAAAAAAAGTTACCACATGTGGGTCCCGCCATTATTGCCCCGCCAATTTAAGCCCCAATTTAAAACGGGATATTATAATTCATTGTTATTATTATTATTATTATTATTATTATTATTATTATTTATATTCATCCTTCAACTTTTCTCTTTCAAAATCAAAATTCCAAACAGATTTCTGCAACTTACAGCAAACAAAACCCTAACAATGGCGGATTTGGAGAATCAGGAGAGATTTGTCGGAGAAGAAGAAGAAGAAGAAGAAGAGAAGGAGAAGCTTCTTGAGGAGGTGGCGTTGCTGGATTTCGACGTGTTGTGTTCGACGGTGGCTTTGCAGACGCAGGGCAAATGGGGTAAGATGGAGGCTGCTGAGAATGCTAAAACGGGACCCCAATTCGGTGGGGTTCTCAGGATGTGGGAAGGTGAACTGCTCGATTGTTGGGACGATCGCCGCATCGTTATCGAATCCGCATGGTTAGACTCCTTAATCCTCAAGGTTTTCAGCTTTTTCTGTTCTATGTTTGTTGTTCCTAGGGTTTATTAAAGAACCGACTGCCCGAACAATCTGAATTAAACAAACCAGACCGTAACGGTTGGGTTGGGTCGTAAGTTTCATTAGGTTGAGTTAAGTTGTAATTTTATTTGTTTTGGATTGATTCTTGGTTTATCAATTTTTAGCTTGTTCTTCTGAGAAACTAATAAGTTAGTATGAGTAGAAAACATGCACTAATGAGATAAACATCTTATTTTCGAGTTTTCATGTTATTTTTCTAACCATGAGTGCAACAAGCCTAACCCGAAAATGTATGGGATTGATTTGAATCGACTAAACCAAAAAATTGGGTTGTTAAAAAAATTCCCTAAAACCTGCAAATTATTGTTTAGACCGTGATGTTTTCATTTTTAGTTCCCACATGTCTCTCGGGCTTCAACTTGTGTCTAAATGTCAGGGACAACGAATATCCACAAACATCTATATTGATATAATATTGTTTACTTTGGGAATCACCTCTCATGGCTTTTTTCTTGGTCATCACCCTAAAGACCTTATATTAATGCAGTTGTTACCCTTCCTTATATAATTAACATCTTCCACTTAATTTAGCAATGTGAGACACCTTGTTTGCCCAACAATAAAAAAGTTAATCACTTGTTTCTGTGCATAATTTTTCCTCATGGTTTTGGTGTACCTGTGTTGGATGCGGTTATCCACAACACAGGGGATGTGTAGCTTGTTCTGTTTATCTTTGAAATTGGAAGTTGATTCTATGGATGAATAACGCCTACATATTCGTTATTTTTTCCACATCAAAGTAATTAATTTTCCTCCGTTTAAAGTACTTTTGACTCAGCTATTAACATAGCTTGTATTAATGAAGCAGTTGTCCGTGTTATAGATTTGGGCAGAATATGAGAAGGGCTGGTTTTGGCACTTGTTTTCTTCAGGTAATCTTTATATTGGGGGTTTTAATCTTTAAAAGGAGAGAAGCTAGATTATACGCACTTTTATCATCAAATTTGCTTAATGTTTACTCTGCATTTCTTTACTTTTGAAAATATAAATTTGCCTTAATTCTGGATAACCATTTTGTAGGGAACCGTTTATTATGCTCTTGCTCTTGGTGCCCTTTGCAACTTCATTGCCTTTATGGTCACCAAAGGACATTACTTTTTATATTCAGCAATTGCTTTCACCGTTTCAACAGTAACATATCTGGGGTTCTTCCGCACCCAGATGAGGAGGAAATTCAATATAAGGGTGAGACTTCTTTTTCTATCTGTTTTTTGTGGCCCTTTTGTTTTCAACTAATGATTCCTATCTTGTGTAGTTGCTATAGGAATAACTAAATTAAGACTATTTTTAGCTACACAATTGAGGGGAAGGAAATTGAAATATAGACCTTTAGGATGGTAATAGATGTCTTATCCACCAATCTATGTTTGGATTAACAAAGTAAAAATCTGATGAAGACTAAAAGTCAAACTAATCCTATTTTCTTTCTTTTCTATAAATTGATAAGCGTAAGCAACTAATAAGGATGACATCCTTATCTGAATCTCCATATGGTATAACTTTGTTTTTGGTTTCACCCAAAAAGCCTCGTACCAATGAAGATGGTTGTCATCACTTATATATCCATGTTTTTCCCCTTAACTAACCGATATGGGATACTTTGTTTGCATCCTAATGGAAAGTTTGGAAATTTGAATGGGCAATAGGATCAAGGATGTTCATCTTAGGAGTAATTGTAGAAAGAGGCAAGTATGAGAAACTTTACTAATAGTATGTAGAGTGACTCCTTGCAAGAGAGACTAGTAACAATGGTGCATGTGAAAAGAGACATTAATGAGAGTACGTATGGGTGACATTATTATAGCTTAGTGGTTAAGACATCCCTTCGAGATTGGAGGTTCAAATCTCCACCCCAATATTTATAGTACTACAAAAAGGATAGAGAATATGTATGTGGACAAAAACTATTGATAGAAACTAGATAAAGAGAAATTGGAGAGAGAATGTGCAATGTGCATGCATCTGAAGTTTTTTTTTTTTTTAAATAAGAAGCAATTTCATTACAATAATAGAGAATCTATAAGGTACCCGTCCATTTGTAATTTTCATCCCATTTCTTACTAAATCTGTGGTGAACATTTTTGGCTTTCTTGTGTATCATTCATAACTGGTTTAAAATTTTGCTATTTTATCATCTTTCCAATTAATTTTGTTAAACGAACATTTTTGGCGGCGCTTTCTTAGTGCCTAATGTGTAGAATAATATTTATTTACGTTTTAGGGAGGAGATAGTTCCTTGGATGACTGCATCTACCACCTTATCTGCCCCTGCTGCGCCTTATCTCAGGTCTGTTCTTCAATATTTGCCATCAAAACCTTTATATTCATATTTAAATTCTTACTTTGGTGACTTTGTCATCCTATGTGAGCAACAACTTAAACTAACACATTTGTCGAGATTCTTTGAACTACGTACGATTACTTAATCGGGAGCAACGCTTCCGAAACCTAGTCGAAATAATTGGGTTTATACTTTTGTATTGGACTTTTTATATGTATTGAGTCATATGTTGTATTAGGATTTTTTGAGAGTGCACTATATAAACTCTTTTGGAACTCTAGTCTTGTTTGACCAAACATTTATATTCTTATCTCCTTAATAAAAAAAGTCTCTTCTATTCTTGTCGTTCCGATTATTGATAAAGTTGGAACTGTCAATGATATACTTGTTAAACATGGTGCAGGAATCACGAACGCTGGAAATGAATAACGTCCAAGATGGGACATGGCACGGTCGGGGTGACACAATATATATGGGTAGTTATGGTGATGCCTCCCAATTTGTTGAGCTAAACCCACCTGTTCCTGTCTCAACCAAATTTCCTGAAACTTGTGGCATTCTTCTGAAGAATGCGGCAAATCACGATGGCTCGTTAACCTGACCCGTGGACGCATACAGCAACTCATCGGTAGCTCTGCCTACGGCATGCTTTCGAGGTTCTCTAAAGACACTGGCTTATGTCAGCAACATTGCTCTCAAGTGATGATGGGTCAGAGATTGGAACCGTTGTTGCTGCCTTCCAAAACTGGTTAGGCTGCACTCAGTGCAATGGAGATGTGGTTTTTGAATATCGATATAGAGGCGGACCGTCGGAATTGAAAACGACTTCTTTCTACGATGGAGATGCATATATTTTTTTTCTCCTGTTTTCTAATGTTTTATTCTACCATTGTGAAAATATCCATGTTAGTGTGTTCTGGTTCTTGAAAGAAATATTCACCTATAAACCTGTATATACTATACTGAAATTTAATGTATAAACTTGATGAATGTTGCCCTTGAATCTGGGTTGCTAATATGTTTTCAAAATAGTGATACCCAGATAAAAATATTGTGAAAAGTCAAATTCATGTTTCAAATTCGTGTACTGATTTGGGCTTTTGCTGCTCCTAATGAAAATTAGGTTTGTTTCTCAAAAAAAAGAAAAGCAAATATATTCGTTAGTATAATGAGTATTGTTACCAGTAGCTTAGCGGCATCTGTGTATATCCGATGATTGAGTGGTTACGGGCAATATATCAATGGTTGTAAATCTAAATACTTTAGAATTTGAGGTAGAATCAACATAATAATTTTTTTTTTTTTTAAATGATATTTTTATGCTTGTTGTTTACATTTAGCATTAATTATATTTATGTTAAAAAAATGTTAATTATATTTGTTATGTAATGTTATTTTATATTATGGTAGTTTTATTACTTTTACTTGCAATTGGTGTTATTATATCTTTTTATATATAATTTTATTGTTAAATTTTTTTTAATAATTTTTTTCTTTTTTGATTTTGGTTATTAACTAAACCATATGATACATAAATGATTAAAATATAGGTTAGAATACGAAAAAGGTGGTGAATTTAATATAGTGTGAACTCTTAATAAGAATTGATTTTTTAAGAGCTTCATTAACATTTAAATATTTGTTTTTTAAAAAAAAAACTTTATTTTTAGTACATATTGGGGGAGGGGTGACAAATATCGATTCTCGGGCTAACTCGTAACGCTGGTGTTGAACTGATTTATAACCAAACAATGAAACTATTGCGCCACTGACCCATTCGATAAAAAAAAACATTTAAATATTTAAAATCGTGAATGATTTTATACCTAGCCTGAATACATAGAATAATCCATTTATGTCCCTACCAGTCTTGATATATTAGTGTTCATAAACGTTGTTTTCTAACTTCAAAAAAAAAACCTCGTTTTCTGTTTTGGAGTAAAACTATATAACAATAGAAAACCATTTATGTCCCTACCATGCATGATCAATTTTGGAGCCATTAATTTCCTTTTGATAAACTAGGAATAAAATTACATTATTTATAAATCCAACTTACAATTATTTATTAAAAATGGATATCAATGTAATAAGAATCACAACGTCAGTAATTCAAAAAAAAAAATAATAATAAATAACGTCAGTGGTTTGAATCTCAAAATTTTTATTGTATTAAAATCAATTATTTATTATGTTGAAAAAAATGGAGCTCGACTTGTTAATATAAAAGATTGGGGCACCGAACGAGATAAGTAGTTTGATAGTTTCATTGTTTTGTGATAATTCAGTCCAACACCATGGTCACGAGTTTGATTCTGAAAATAAGTATTTAACTTTCATTTATTTGAGACCAATAATCTCTCAAATAATTAGGGACAATCCTTCAACTTGTACTAAAAAAAAAGGTTTCAGGAAATTTTGTTTTCTTTTAAACAATTATGGAAAAAACCATTTTAGTTTTTGAACATTATTCTAATTAGGGAATTTGGCATCCATAGCATATTTTTTGCTCTTCATTACAATTGTAATACATTTTTAAAAATTATTCATTCATAGCACATTCAAAATTCTTATTCTACCATCATTAGACTTTTATCCCTTCAACTGATAGACTTTAAACTTCTATTAGTTCAACTAATAGACTTCAATCGATTTGGAGTGATTGAACAGTGCAAACTGATAGACGTCAATCGTTTTTATGCCTCAAATGAATAAGTTTGAGAATGGTACTATACATGAATCTTTTTTCAATATACATACAAAATCCCTTTCTATTTAAAGTATTAAGATTATTGGATCGATTTTGATTAATATTAACTTCAAATTTACCATAAAAATTTTCTAAAGTTTTTTTTAGAGACTACATGGACTAAAATTAGAAATTTGAAATTTTAGAGACTAAGGGGATGTTTGTTTGACATGTTTAGGTAGTATTTGAGTTAATGAGTTATATTGAGTAGTTAAAAATTGAGAGTTGTGTTAAAATCTCGTTTGGATATATTTTTTGTGTAGAGGAGTTCGAGTCAAAATCTTTGTTTAGATGTAGATTTAAAAATGAGTAGTTATTTTTAATAGTTAAAAAATAATTAAAAATGAGTTATTTTGATTGATTTGAAATGAATGCATAAAAATAAGTGGTTAAAAATAAGTAGTTATAAATGAATGATTAAAAATAAATGGTTAAAAATTAGAGTTATTTTTAAAAATAAAAATAAGGAGAAGTTGATAAAAACTAGCTTGAATGTAAATTTTCGAAAAAAAAAAAAAAAATCCTAAAACTAACTCATACCTAAATATGTCAAATAAACCGCCCCTAAGACGAATAAATCTCAAAGTATAAACATTTGACTTTTAAATGTTTGGAGATAAGTAGAAGGAGAAAAATAATATTTTTATGAAACAATTATCTATTATTTTTCTCTTTCCTTAAATTCAAAGTCAAACGACGCCGTTTATGGTAATGTATAAACCAAGGAGCCGTTTTCCATATCTACACAAAGGTGGGGTTTGAAAATTAAAACCAAACAATTGTGATTTTCTTTTTTATAAAGTCAATAGTGTTCTTCATCTTTCTTTTTAGCAAAACCTTTTTTCTCCATTACAAAATGTCTAAATCATTCGCTAAAGTCTATGCAAGTTTTCATCTTTTGCTTCAAACCCATTAATCTTCATTGCTCTTCATCGCATTCACACTTTCAACTTTGGATTCTTTGTCGGCTATCGAATTCGAGGTTTCTCACTCTGTTTACTATATTGTCATTTATTTCCCACGTTTCCTAATATTTAATTCCGTTATGTTCTCAATTTGTTCTCATTTGCATATGATTTCCTTGTAGTTTAATCATTCTAGCATTTGATTTGATTTGATTTCAGCAGATTAGTCTTTTCACATTCTGGGATTCTCTCTGGTTTGTTTGCTTTCTTTGTGTGCATTGAAACCCCAGATTATGTTCTTGATTTAGATACCAATTGACTTGAAATACCCTTTTGTTCATATATTTATCTGTTACTTCCTAAGTGTAGAGATGTGTGAATTTGAATGCACTGTTTTTGGTCTAATTTGTAATAATGGGCTTGTTGTTAATTGTGAAAATGCTCTTTCCAAACATGGAAAGTCATTAAACTTTTTGCTGAAATTACTTTCTGTTTTTTGTGCTTGATTTTCTCTACAGCCCATCTTTTCTATTGTCCAACCTTTGCATTTATTGCTCCTCTTTCACACTTAGCTTCTCTGGTATAAGAACATAAATCCCATTTGTTTTTCTTTTCTAATTTCCTCACTGGGGTTTTTTTTTTCATTTTTTCTTTAATGTTTGAGATTAGGGTTTTATCATGAGTGGTGCTAATGATGAATCTGGGCCACCAGCAAGGACTGAGGTCTGTGTTTATCCCATTTTCCCCTCATGTTTATGTTTTTTGTTTTTTTTTTTTTAATTCAACAATATTTAGGACTCAAATTAAACTTTTGGAGTTAAGTTGTTTGATGGTTTTTATTTGATTCTTCTGAGCAGGGGAAGGGCTCAGCTCTGGTAGTTTGCTGGATTCTTGGTTTTGGTTCCCTTGTTTCTTGGAACAGTATGCTAACCATATCAGATTACTATTATTATTTGTTTCCGGTAAGATTATCAAGATCAACCTGCTGATTCCCAATATGATTTGATTTCTGTACTTTATATATAAACACTGATGAACTCTAGTGTGAAGAATTGTGACTTTCATCTTTCAATATATTTTTTTGAGTCCCCAAGAGATGGGGTTGTGGTTGAAAACTTGGACTTTGAAGGTGCGTTCACCTCATGGTCCCAGGTTCAAAACTCACATGTGACATTAATTTGTAGACACTACCCGTGTCTCCCTTTCTATGATGTCTTCTGGCATCTGGCCTAGAGAAGGGTGTGGTTACCTTGGGTATAGTAGAATGAAGCTCAAATTTCCCGGTTTCTTCTTCTTCTTTTTTTTTTTTTTTTTTTTTTTGATATCCTTGAGTATCCGGGCCAACTTACGTACACCCCACTATCTTCATGGGATGTATGACCTCCTTCAACACTTGGATGCCAAGAAAACCCGTAAGAAATTATTTTCTCCATAGGTATCCACCATGAGTCTTAGTTACATTTCTTTTTTGTAATTGGGAAATCGAAGTATGTGTGAGCACCTGCCCCATCCCAAGGCTGACTTTAGAGTCTTTAGTTACTTTTGCCACTCTTGACTATGTGAGACTTTCTATCTTTCGATATTGATTTCAAAATTTTACTGCTTAACTTACACGGCCCTTATCTGTGAGTAGTGTTATTTAAAGTTTATTTCAGTTAAAGAATCATGACCCTTATAATTTTTTGGTATCTTTGAAGGATTATCACCCTTCAAGAGTACTCACTCTCGTGTATCAACCATTTGCACTTGGAATGATTGCAATCCTGGCATATAATGAAGCAAAAATCGATACCCGAAAGAGGAACATTCGTGGATACGTTCTCTTCTTCATAAGTACTGTGTTGCTTATAGTTGTAAGTAATATCCACTGCTCTATAAATTGAGATGCTCAGATTAGTTTATATAAGTTAAAATCCTCTCTCATTCAGTTAGTTAGAAAGGCAATGACCATTGTTTGCTTCGTTTTCTTCTTACCTTCTTCAATAGTTGGATTTGGTCACACATGGAAAAGGAGGGATTGGACCATTTATTGTTTTGTGCGCCATTGTCGGTTCATTTGGAGTCGCTGATGCTTTCGTGCAAGGTGGGATGGTCGGAGACCTCGCTTTGATGTGCCCCGAATTCATCCAGGTTTGTTTGTACCATCTCTTTTTATTTGGCTGTGGGTACAAAGTTTAGACTTTGTACTTACCTATGTATTCAATTCTTTTGATAAGTTCTTTTGTCAATGTAGTCTTTTATGGCTGGATTGGCTGCCTCAGGAGCTCTAACCTCTGGGTTGAGGCTAATCACAAAAGCTGCTTTTGAGGATTTTCATGACGGTCTTCGTAAAGGGACTAGTATGTTGATTCTATTCAACCACTCGATAATGTAGTTCGAAACTTAGCCGGTACAAGAGTAATAGCTCAACTGGTATAAGCGTATGCACATGATCAAGCGGTCATGAGCTCGAACCGCATAAAGATTAACTTCGAACCTCTGGTTAAAACTGTTCAACTTCTTTATTGGTTTATGCAGTGCTATTCTTAGCGATATCTGCGGCTTTCGAGTTTCTTTGTGTTATTCTCTATGCTTTCGTCTTCCCGAAAATCCCGCAAGTGAAGTACTACCGTAAAAAGGCAGCCTCAGAAGGATCGAAAACCGTGTCAGCTGACCTTGCTGCTGCAGGCATTCAAATTCAATCAAAGCAAGAAGTATGCCAATCTTCTCTATGTTTTTTCAATTGTAGTCGCAAAAGAATGAATATATTGATTCTTATTGACAAAGTCTTAATTTTCACAGGGAGAAAAAATTGAACTATTGAGCAAAATGGAACTATTTTACATGAACATGGATTATCTTTTTGGCTTGTTTCTGATATACGTTCTCACACTATCGATCTTTCCCGGATTCTTGTACGAAAATACTGGAGAACACCAATTGGGTTCATGGTTGGTACTCTTGACAATTAGATATACAAACCTTGAATTATGTGATAGACAAGCAGTGAGATTCTTTACAAGTATCTTCTGCTGTTAATATTTCAGGTACCCACTTGTTTTAATAGCAATGTACAATGTCTGGGATCTAGTAGGCAGATACGTTCCACTCATAAACTTCCTAAGGTTGGAGTCGAGGAAGGGCATCGTTATTGCGATTCTATGTCGTTTTCTACTGATCCCGGCATTTTACTTCACCGCAAAGTATGGTGACCAAGGGTATATGATCTTCCTCACTTCCTTCTTGGGATTAACTAATGGCCATCTTACCGTTTGCGTTTTTATGGTGGCGCCGAAAGGCTACAAGGTCAGTTGCAGCAAATAACTTAACACATTTCAATTTTTTTTTTTTTTTAGTACATATTGAGGGAGGGGGACAAATACCGATTCTCGGACTCGAACTTGTGAGGCTGGTATTCATGCACACACATTAAAAGCATTATCATTCATTTTGTGGTGAATCTGATATGGACTTTTGTGTTTTGGTTTCTTGAAGGGAAGCCAAACATTATCATTCATTTTGGTTTCTTGATTGGACACATTAACGGGGTGTTTGTTGAATTTATGGAGAATTTAAAATGAGTATATACTAACTGCATCCAAACGAGTTTTTGTAACTACTCAAAATAACTCCTCATTTCTAATCATTCAATTTTAATTCCTCAAAATAACTCATTTTTAACTACTCATTTTTAATTATTTTTTTTAGCCACCCATTTCAAATCCACATCAAACAAGCTATTGACTCTAACTCCTTTAAAAAAACAAACATTCAAATGAGTTTTCGGCTATAACTCTCCATTTTTAACTACTCAAAATAACTCATCATGCTAACTCCTCGTCCAAAACCTCATCGAAACATCCTCCTAAAAGCATAATCATTCATTTTGTGGTGAATCTGATACAGAATTTTGTGTTTTGGTTTCTTGAAGGCACCTGAGCAGAATGCATTGGGAAACATGCTTGTAATGTTCTTATTAGGCGGCATTTTTGCTGGAGTTTCGCTTGATTGGCTCTGGATCATTGGAAATGGCAACTTTTGAAAACATCTGTTGTATTTCATTTGATGAACTAAGTGTTGGCGATGCTTTAATATGCCTTGTTTCTAAGAAATGGATTAGATTTGTATATTTTTTCTTATTATAATTGTAACCACATTAGTTTGATTTCATGATAATATTGTATCCAATCTCTTGTCTTCTTCTCCTTCTACAATTCAAAGGTGTAAAATCAACTATTGGTTTTAATGATGCAAGTAATAGATATGTGCAGCAACAATACTCGGATTTGGAAGATTCGAACCTGTGATGTCTTGTCGATATATACCAAGACTTTAAATCTATCTTTTAAAGTTAAAAGCTTGCAAAAATCAATTGACATGCCACACATACTTCCAAGTTAAAATTCAAATGGTGTACAAAAGAACCGACAATTTTGATTATCCAACATAAACCATAAGGGTCTGGGTTATAATGTTTCTTCGCTTGGGTTGGGTTGGTTTTAGGTTTCACCAATTTTTGGCTTGTTCGACCTAATCCAAACTAAGAATAATATTATATAATTGACGAGATAAGTTCTTAACATACTAGTTGACAACATGCATAGACATCTTAAATATGAATTTAATATGATGCTAACAATTTTTTTTTTACATATTATAGATTATGAGCAAAGCTTTGAAGAAAAAGAAAATGAAATAAATACAGTTTGATAATCCAATCCAACCTAAAAATACATAGCTTAGATCGAATGGTTCGGTGACGCAATTAGTTATCTGGTTTGATGTTAATCTGTTTTCACTCTACAGTCACGGGTTCGATCCATAGCTTAGGTTACTTTAATATATAAGATTTGACGGATGGACGAATGGATGGACGCAAAAATTTGGATTGGTCCAAAATATTCTCCTCCTCTAGAATGCATGATATCAGTCTGCTCATTTTGTTTTTTCAGTCTATAAATCTGCTGTACACACTGCCACAACCATGTGCAATTTCAACCTTTTCCCACATTTTGACTCAAGTTCAATCAAAACTCCCAATTCACCTAACAAATAACTAATTTTTTTCATTTAGTTTTTAAATGGAAAAATATAGTCAAGTTGACTTCTTTTATTTCACTAAATAAACAATTATCCTGTACAGTTTTCTTAAACAAGTTGATATTTTTTAAAAAGTCTATTGCACATCAATTTTAGTTAAAATATACCCAATCAGATCCTAACTCTTCAACTTCAAATCATAGAGATATTCCCCTAAAAATTTTCATATGGTTAATCTAATTCTTCATCAAATTGGGTTTCAAGAAAAATAATAGGAGGCTTGGACTATGTGATCTCATACCATAACAGAGCAAAAAACTGTCTTTTTTTTTTGAAAAAAAAAAAGAGTTGAATTGATAACCTCTTGATTACTAAAGTCATAGTCAAATTACTAAAACTATACTCTTCATGGTACTAAAATTTTGTTATTTCTGTCCAACCAAACACAATTGGTAGTAAAGTACCATAAATGACACCATCTGTTATGAAAAAGATAATAATAAACTCACAGAAAACTTTATAAATGACAGAAAAACAATTTCATTTGGCAACTGATCAAATAAGAGGCATATTATTCAATGACTGATCAAATTCTTGGACTATGTGACAGTGGCCTTACAATACACATTTGTGACTCTTAATCTTATAGCCTAAAAGAGCAAAATCTTATTATTTTTCTGAATTCAACATTCTAGGTATATATTTAAACTAGTAACCTCTTGACTATTAAATCAAACGTCATATCACTCGAGTTACTACTTTCGTTGGCACCAAAAATTTGTCATTTATGTCCAACCAATTATTGACACCATCTGTAATATTGAAAAAACATAATAAACTCACATAAAACTTCACAAATGACAGAAAATCAATTTCATTTGACAACTGAGAAAATAACAAAAATATTATTGGGATCAACAACAACACATTGAAAAAACATCACAAGATGCCTGCTGTTACATCCTACATAAGATCAAACTTATGCACAACAAATTTGGTTTCCAAAAACAGAAAATCAATTTCCAAAATCATCAAAAGTGAGTTAGAATCACTGGTATGAGATTACTGGTTTTTTTTTTGAGTACATATCGGGGCAGGGAGAACAAATATCGATTCTCGGGATTGAACTTGTGACGCTGGTGATGAACTAATTTACAACTAAACAATAAAACCATTGCGCCAGTAACCCATTCCGTACGAGATTACTGGTTTTCAGCTCAGAATCAGCCAAAAAATTTCCACAATTTCCTAATCCGTGATTACAAGATTCCCAATTATTACGAATGTGCCACTCTTCGTTTTCCCCTAATAAATGTTTCATTATATTTATATACTTTTCCCCCTTTCTTTTTTTCTACTGCATTTTATTCTGCAACAGAGATTAGCTTTTTTAGGGCGCCAAAAAAATCTTCAGCGATTTGTTCATCCGATTTGATTTCTGCAAAATTATTTCGAATTTGATTCTGTGAGCGGTAATGGAAGAAGATGAAGAATCGGTTCCGGATCACTTGCGGTGCAAGCGAACCGACGGGAAGCAATGGCGGTGCAAGCGGCGAGTTATGGAGAATCTCAAGCTCTGCGAAATTCACCACCTCCAGGGCCGCCATCGCCAGTACAAGGAGAAGGTGCCGGAATCTCTCAAACTCCAAAGAACGACCAAGAAATCGGCTCGAACGGAGTCGAATTTCGACGGCGTTGCGGTTAGGGCTCCGAACGCGGCGGCGATTGCGAAGATCATGAAGAGGAAGAAATTGGCGGGGGGTTCGGCGGCGGCATTGGAGGGAGTGTTGAACCGGATGAAGATGAAGAAAGGGGGGATGCAGGTTGAGTTGATTAAGATGGTGTTGAGGAGGGAAGTGGAGAAGAGGAGGAAGAAGAAGGTCGTCGAGAAGGCGAGGAAGAAGATGAAGAGCGAGGAGAGTTGTGAGAAGGAGATGATGAGGCAATTGCCGTATGGACTTATGGCAATTTCGCCTTCTTTGTCTCCTCTTCAATCTGGGAATGAAGGTTCTTCTTGTGGAATCAAGATTGGGGCTGAATCGAAGCCGGTTCAGCAACGGCGATTTCGCTCGAAGAATGTTAATGTTCTTCCTGTTGGTGAGTTGCAGGTAAAGATGTTCGTTTCTGTTCAATTGGTGATTCTATTTGTTGATTTCAATCATTTGTTCTAATTAGTTTTGGGCTCATTAGGTTCTACCTTATGGCCGTAACGTGGGGGAATTGAGAAAATGTAAGAGGAAGAAGTGCCATTGGTGTCAGAAAAGTAGTTCTTTGAGTTTAACTCAGTGTTCGAGTTGTCAAAAAATGTTCTTCTGCATAGATTGCATCAGAGAGAGGTAAGTGTTTGATATTTTGTTCAACTTGAACTTTTAATCAGTCGTTGTTGGTTTAGTTTGTAATGCCATGGCTTTATTTTGGAGTAGACATTACTAAAGTATTAGAATTATCAAGATTTGTTGAAAGTAGTTAAGTTGCTACAGTAACTTGGTTCTTCCAGAAAACCATGCTTTTAAAGCTGGAAGATGATACTTTTTTTTTAGTTTGCTCTTCCCCTCCATCAAGCCAGTAGCTTTTATATACCATTGTTCTGAGTTTGTTTTTTAGAAACTAAAACAATTTCATTGATAAATGAAAATATTATAAGGCCTATCAAAACAAGCACTAGAACAACGGAGAGTTCGATAACGACGCTCATACATAAGCAATTGAAAATATAGGTACAATATGGTAATAACCAAATAATTTCTAGTTAAAATCTCCACACATATTAACAGAAAGTTTCGGGGGCATAGTTTTAACCATGTCTTTACCCCACGCTCTCGTGCTTGATGCTCAATGGTGAAGATCGGCACATGCTTGGTGTCAGCAAAGATTGTAAGTCGAGATGGTAAAAGGAGCAAGATTCCATATTTTGTTTAAAGATACTTAGACGACAGCAATTTTGATGTTGGAGGAGAAAATGTAAAGTGAAGTTGAATGCCACGATTACTATTGAACAACTTCGGTGTAGTTGCGGCCCAAAATAAGATGGGGGCGTCAAATCAAGTGGAATGATACCCGCAGCCAAGAACTATTAGTGAAAGTGAAACACAAGAGAAAACACGTTGTCAGAGAAGAAATGGCCGGAAAAAAGCACAGATCCATTGGTAAAATGCACAAAGCATTTGTCACTGGTAAATATGGGGTCGAAGGATGAAATATGTGTTGATCTGCCAGACAAGAGGGATGAAACGAATGCCTAAAGAGAATGGATGTTGGTCGGTGTTGAAGAAAAAGGTTTTTCAGCATCGGCGAAGAGCTTGACGCTGGAAACAGAGAAAGTGGTCACGCTTTGGAAAAACTTCAAAATAGGATAGATTTTCTAGAAATAGAATGGTTAGGATTTTTTTTTGCTCGAGAGAGTCCTATGCCTTTGTTATGAAACTTGTCAACTAGTGATAACTGATTAGCAACTTTCTTGTGGAAACGTGCACAAATTTCTGAGTATAGAGCATTGCACTGTAAGAGTGAAACACTTTTAGACATCATCACGCCGTTGACTGCCAAGCTTTCATCAGAAGTTCTTTCAGTTATCTGAATAGAATTAATGGAACCAAGACATGTTTATTCTTCACACTATGATCTGAACATTCTACATTTACCATTTTAAGATTTTCCTTTTAACTCAAGTTTATGATAATGCAGGTACTTTGATACTCAAGAAGAAGTTAAAAAGGCATGCCCTGTTTGCCGTGGGGTTTGCAATTGTAAGGACTGCTCAATGTACCAATCTTTGCACACAGAATGTAAGGTCTGATAAGAAAGGCTTATTTGTGTCTACAGCATGTTTCTTGCATAGTTGTATATTTATGCTCATCTGAGAAATTAATTTCAGGATATTTTGGGAGATGGCGTTGGAAAAATTTTACGTTTCCATTATTTGATTTGTGTGCTCCTCCCTATACTCAAACAAATTAACATAGAGAAGCACGCCGAGGTAGAGACAGAGGCCATGGTAAAAGGTTGTCTTGATATTCAATCAAAATTTGTTGTTAAGATTGATTAATTCTGTCCTTCACAAGGTGTGTGCAATTTCTCTTAAGTTTCTTGTATGCAACAGGAATAGAACTTTTCGAAGTTGATATCAAGCAGGATGAATTTGGCAGTCTTGAACGTTGTTGGTATGCTCTCTCATATGCTGGAACATCATTTTTCTTAAAGATATGCTGGAACAGTTTGTTTTAATCATAACAAACTTCTTTATAATATTTAATTCTTCTCATAATTGGTTTTGCAATTGATGTGCAGCAATAATTGCAAAACTGTTATTACGGATCTCTACAGAAGTTGCCCAAGTTGTTCCTATAATCTCTGCTTAAGTTGCTGCCATAATATTTTTCTTGAAGATTCCAATGGAGTTTCTGACCTGCCTGTTTCAAATAATTTTAATGGAAAGAAAACCAATCTGTCTGATAGAAAAAAACTTTTGAAAAACAAGAAGTTAAATCCTAGTCTGTGGATTCCTTCTTCCAAATCTTTGCATAAAGGGAGAGCTCATAATAGTGTTAGACATTTTTCTTGTCCATCAAAAGAATGTGCCTGCTGCAGTGACAACCTTCTTGAATTGAGATGTATTTTCCCATTAAGTTGGACCAAGGAACTTGAAGTGAGTGCAGAAGAAATAGTTTGCAGCTATGACTTTCCAGAGTCTGTTGACTCGTCACACTGTACTTTGTGCTTTGGTGAGGAGCATAAGGTTGATGAAACTGAAGAGTTTCAGAAAGTTTCTGTCCGAGAGGATTCAAATGATAACTATTTGTATTACCCCAGCCTTTTTGACATCCGTCTTGATGACCTTGAGCACTTTCAGAGGCACTGGGTTAAAGGCCATCCGGTAATTGTACGTGATGTACTAGAGACTTACGATCTGACTTGGGATCCAATAGTTATGTTTTGCACCTACCTTGAAAGAACCATTTCAAGATACGAAAATAGCACGAGTCTCCCAGAAACTTCCAATAGCTTAGACTGGTGTGAGGTCAGCATTTTCTCCAGCAAACTTTGTAAATGCAATATACCCATTGGCCTCTTTTGTCTTGGGATTTATTTTTGTTGGTTTCTGATGATTCTATCTAGTTTGATGTTTCTCTGTTTGTGATTTTTGGATTCTTCATGCAGGTTGAAATTGGTATTAGGCAGTATTTTTTGGGTTCTCTTAAAGGGAGGACACACACAAACACTTGTAACCACACCTTAAAATTAAAAGGTTGGCTTTCTTCCCATTTGTTTCAAGAACAGTTTCCAGCTCATTATGCTGAAATAATGAGAATTCTACCACTTCAAGAATATATGAACCCAATGTCTGGCCTCCTGAATCTAGCTGCAAAGTTGCCTCAGGAAATCGCAAAGCCTGACATGGGTCCATGTGTCTATATTTCCTACGGATGTTCGGAAGAGCATGTTTTGACTGACTCTGTCTCCAGATTATGTTATGATTCGTATGATGTGGTATGCTTATTCTTTATTGATCATTCATTGTAGTGATGAATCTCATTTAAATAATTGATGGACCGTTAATTCACTTTTTGCGTGGCAGATTAACATTTTGGCCCACAGTACAGACGTGCCTGTTTCAACGGAACAGCTTACAAAAGTTGTAAACTTGCTTCAGAGACAAAGGGCTCAAAGTGAGTCCTCTAATACCTCTACTAATCAGTCAAATGTTGAGGAGGTAGAATCTTGTAAGGCTGGAGAAGAAACACCCTTCAGTAAGAGGTTTGCAAAAGTACCCTGTTTCTCTCCATCAAGTGATCAAGTGGGTATTAAACGCCCTAGTATGTCCACGAATGGGGCATGCGACTCGGATCCCGAACGACCCTTAATGCTCCAGTGCAAATCTTCCCAAACTAATGAGACAACTGGAGCTCAAACGAAGTTTAGTGAACCAACAAAATCCGCGCTCGTTGATTCTTCAAATTCTCGCGGTGCCCAATGGGATGTCTTTCGGAGGCAAGATGTTCCAATGCTATCAGAGTACCTACAAAGGCATTCTGATGAGTTCATTCATAAGCATGTAAGTCCTGAACATATAGTGTCCGGTATTAGCACGCGTTGATTGACTAATCACTAACTGCATCTCATGTAGGTTGCACATCCAATTCTAGACCAAAGTTTTTTTCTGGATGCAACCCACAAATTGAGGCTGAAGGAGGAGTTTCGTATGTACTGTTTTGATTTTCTTTTCTCCCTACTGTCTTTCTGTTAGATACTGATGGATTAATTGGTATTTTATTCATCAGAAATTGAACCGTGGACTTTTGAGCAAAATGTTGGAGAAGCTGTCATCATTCCTGCTGGATGTCCATACCAGATACGGAATCGAAAGGTCTAAAGAAAAATGCAACTTTACAAATCTAATTTTCTATTCTTTAATCTTGGAGGGATTACAAATTCTTTAGGTCTCTAGCTAGACATTTATTGTTTCATCAAAGCCTGCGAATCTGTGATAGCGTTCGAGTGCTTATTACCACTATGGAAAGCCTTGGACTATTTTGATGTTCTTCTCATTGTTTTGTTTGTGAGAGTTGAAAGAAGAATATCCTCTTCTGATATATTTTATAAATCTTATGGTTAAACTGCAGTCTTGCGTCCATGTGGTACTAGATTTTATCTCACCTGAAAGTGTTGGCCAAAGTATCCAGTTGGTCGACGAGGTTCGACTACTTCCCGAAAACCACATAGCAAAAGAGAAGACATTAGAGGTTAAAAATCTCAACCGTCCTAATTAGAAATACAAACATTGTTAATTAGATAAAAGCTTGGTTAACAGTCATCTCTGTTCTCCTAGCAGGTTAAAAAGAGAGCCCTCGATACTATAGATGCGGCAATAAAACAAGTTCGGGAACTTACAAATGCACTGCAAGAAGTATCCCATTGATTATGTAAGATTCTATTTTTTCTTTTTTCTTTATTTTTTTCTTCTTTTTTCTGGTTCAGCATTCTTTATCTACCATTGTCGGCAGTTTTGTGTATCGAATTGGTTAATTTGATTCTCAATTTGACACACTTGTAGAATATCTTTGGCACTCTGTTCAAAATCTCTAGGATCTGTTTTGTTCAGCACAAAAAGCACAAGAAACTAATATATTGCAAAAAAAAAGTGAATTATAATATATCAATAGTCATTGGAGAGAGCTCACACCACTAAAATGATTTTGCCCTAAGGTCTTTAAGGCTGTTATTTATAACCAAGCACCCCTATCTTATTAATCCTGTGCACTTACATTTTTTTTGATGACCCAAGAATTTGGAGCTTCGCTCCTTTAAACCTAAATCTAACCACGCCTGTCTATAGGCCAGACAACTCCTACTTCCTTACTACTATTACACTACCTTAAAAATTGTAGTTTCTAGTCCCCAAGGGGTGGCACAGTGGTTGAAGACTTGGGCTTCGAGGGTATGCTCCTCTCAAGGTCCCGAGTTCGAGTCTCCATGTGACAATACTCCTTTGATGTTTCCGGTGTCTGACCTTGAGTTGGGCGTGGTTACCCTGTTTCAAAAAAAATTGTAGTTTCTAAGTTTTTTTTTTTTTAAAAAAAAAAAAACTCGAACATCTGTAAACATAATTCTATGACATTACCAAAGAATCCTTTGCAAATGCATCGAGGTTTTCTAATTGTTCATTTCATTGATGTGGTTATGTTTGAGATACTCTTTTTGCTGAAATAGATTTAAAGATCAAAATTTGGTTCAAATCTGGACAGCAATTCTCTTTTTGATTTGCCTGCAAGTTGCTTCATCTGACTCATGTTTTTGGAAATTCCTTCTTCTTAACTTAAGAAGCTGAGCTAAAAAATTAATCATGTTTTTGTTGGAGATACCCACCTTGTCCAACATGAGCTATTTCCCTTACCACTAATTAGTTTTGAGGTTGAACCTTATATTATCAATAGTTTTTGTTGATTCTCGATTAGGAACTCAATGTATTGTGGTGCTCGACAAACAAATTTAAGTCGGTATTTTCGGAAACATCATAATAGTCATTCAAGTTGAAAATTCTCATTTTAGTTGATAAAAAACATGGTTAAATAAGGTAGCTTTACATCCTTGTTATTAGTATTTGGATTCGTATTAGCAAGCACTTGTTAATCAATTTGTTTATAGTGATATTGTGGTAATACACCTCAGTAAGGGTACAGAGAAGGGTTGCAGAATCTCTTCGACCTATATTTCTTTCTTCTTCGTCTTCAACAGCATACTCGGTCGCCATCTTGTTTACCGATTTCAATGGCAGAAAATAAATTGTATTGATTTTTTTCAGTGTTCATATTAATGTCGAACAATTTAACCAAGAGAAAATATTGAAACTAAGCTTGTTGGTTGCTTGAATTCCCTAACTTCTTTCGTTAGAACAAATACAAATTGGATTTGTACTTTTAACATCATCATATCTCACGATACCGAAAGGGTTGACCTATTAATTTCATTATTTGGTGGTAATCCAATTCAACACTACGGTCATGCATTCGATTTTGAAAATTGGTAAAGCCATCTATTTAGGGAAGTCATCTATTTAGGGTGTGGGGTTCTCTCCCTCAATTTGTACTAGAAAAAATACAAAAAATATATATAGAATTGCATATTTGAACTTTCAACATCATCCCATCTCACTATTCAGTTTATTAATGACAAAAGTTAAGGGTTTTGTATCTTTTAGGTGTCTAATGAACTCAGAAAATGTGTAAACTCATTTGGGTCTTAATTGAATGCAGTATGATTTTTTTTTTTTTTTTTTATAATTATTATATATATTTTTTGGTGAGTATGATTACTTTCATTCATTGCCTTCACATCATTTAATAAATAATAATATAAACAAAAGTGGTTATTGTGGTAAGTAATTGGTGTCAAATAAGTTAATCCATAAGACATCACTTACAATGGAGAATAGTTTGAGGTGGAAATATTCTCTCCTTTCATCTTCTTACGCCCACCTTGCCTTGTTCACCTAGTTCGAGACCCATAAATAATAATAATAATAACAATAATAAAAATCATAAAGGTCGGATATATTAATCTCCAAACTAAAAACAGATAATTGTAATGGCAAGTAAGAGGATAATTCGAACAAAATATCCCTCTAGGAACGAAGGGCAAAGTTAATAGGCATGTGAACTTAATTTAGATGTATCACATATTGTAACAAAAAATGTGTGGCTTTAATAATATATCGTATAGTCTAGTAATCAAAAGTTTATAGATTTAAATGAATAAGAAAATTTTGCTTTGAATTTCATAGACATGTCCAATTCTCCTAAATCATAGGCCTAAGTGTGAAAAGAAAGCATTTGAGTGGGGATGCCTTGACCCATATATGTAAAATGATTAAATTGTCATAATGTGGTGGTCAAAGGGGGGAAAATTAGTAATTATAAGGTTCTATCTTTTTTAAAATGGAGACAGCTTCTAGATGATTTTTAACCAAATCAAAAGCTCTTTTCCCCATGAAAAATATCTAGGTCATGTATGACTTAAAAAAAAATTCTAACTAAGTGGCTTAATATAAGCCACATTCTAATTTTCTTTATTTCATTTTTTTATCTTTTGGATTTAAAATGTGGTCCATATTAAATAACATAAGTGGAGATTACATTTTAAGTCATGTTTGAGCATGAACTAAATATTTCTCTTCCCCCATACATATTAAGGGTGTGTTTGGAGCACCGGTTTAATTATAATAAACGGTGATTATGATAAATGGTAAATTATTATAAATGGTATTTGAGAGGTAAATTATTATAATAGAGATTATGATAAACGGTGTTTGAGGGGCTGATTATGTAACAAAAAGTAATATATGTAAGGTTTAGATAAACAGATACGTAAGTTTAGATAAAAAGGGCACGCAGGTTTAGGTTAACCATCGATTATAATAAATGATGAGACAAATATCTGTTGGATTATTATAACCAACCCGACTGTTTACATAAATAAGGTCAAAACATATCCTAAGTTTCTTCATTGATAATTAATCAAAGCTGAGTTAAGTATTAGGACCCCACAAGCCGACACTTCCTTTTTGCCAACTTTTAGCCCACAACCTCATAATTAAAACTATAATTTATAATAATAAAAATAATTCATTTTATAAAAATGAGAAATTTTATTTATGATAATTAACTCGCGAAAGAATTAATTTCTTATCAAATCTTATAAGGGGTGATGGAGTTAGAGAATGATTTTTTTTTTGTCCTCCCCATCAAATTTTATCCTTAACCCACTAAATTCATAACATTTTTCGGCAAGAATAGGGGCGACGATTCCTTATGAAAAAATTTTCCATTTAATTTTTTCTAATTTTTAAAAATTGAAAAATAATTTAAATAGTTAATTTTTCATAGAAAATATCTATTTAATTTCAACTATATAATTAATGATTAAAAAAAAAATTATTTGAACAGATAAGTTTTTCAACATTTTCTTTAAATCAAAATTAAAGAGGAAATAGAGAGAAAAAATAGTTTTTTTAAAAAAGTAAAAAGGCAGGAATAAGAGTATTGAAATAAGAAATACATTTTTTATCACCATCCTTATTTAGAGTGTGTGAAATTTAAAATAAAATATATGTTTTATGCTTCTTTTCAAACTGACACGACAAGGGGCAACAATGGCCAATGTCGTTCGTGAATTGAAAAACTCAATCACTAATGACCATTTTTTTTCAAACCATTTTCATTTCTTTCAATTTGCCACAATTTCTTCTTTTTTCCACGTTGATTAGATTTTGTTTGTCTTTAACTTGAAGCTAAGTGAGAAAAAAAAAAAAAAAAAAACCAAAAACAAAAAGCTGCGGCCACAACAAACAATGTTTATTTTTTGGGCGGCCGAGAAACTGAGACTTTTGACTTTTTTTTTTGTTGGGTCAATGGTCGGTTGGTAGTCAAAGATTGGAACTTCATCTATATATATATATATATATATATATATATATATATACTGTTTAATTGGACACGTAGAGCTTTGGATTTTGGCTTATTGAATAAATGAAAGTGAAAGTGTATAATGTGTTTAGGCACATTATTTTACTTGAAATGTGAAAGATTTTGACGTGTAAATGACGTTTACCTTGCGTGTTTTCAAGGGGTTCTTAGTTTTGTCCTCCATTATATCCTCTCATCATTGTTACGATTGTTTGAATCGAATAAAGTAAAGTTGTAATTATAATAAATTGAGAATAGTAATAATAACAAAGAAAAAGAATGACATTAAATTAGAATTATTATAGAGAATATAAGTTACAAACTTTATTTCTTATAAAGTAAACAAACTTTCTTACATGGATAAATGAGTGTTGAAGAATAATAAATCTTCAAAAATCTTCACATGGGTATGATACTGTTCATTTTTTTTAGCATAAATGCTCATGACTTGGGTTTTTTGTTTCATCTAAAATATCTCATACTAATAAAGATATTTTTCCTCCCTTAAATTCATGATCTATTGTTTATTTGACCAATATAAAATTATACTTTGTTTGTATTTCCAACCACAAATGAGTTTTAAAATTTCTTTGGACTTTAATATTTAACCATCTTAAGATTAGTATGATATTGTACATTAAATGTTTAATAAATAGCTATCACCAATACTTTTCATGATATAGAAAATGAAAGGGCAATGGTGAATAGTCAGTGACACAATCACTTTAGCAAATAAATAAAAATTAAAATTTTTTGAATAAAAGATGTTATGTTCATGATTCAACTTCGTTATTCTCGTGAAGAGGATTAAGGTACCTGCTCAAACCTAGCGAGCAAGTCATCCAAATAAAAACACTAAACGGAAGACACAATTGGGAGCAACCTGCTTATGATCTTAGAAAAAAGGCTCTAAAAAATTGGAGGAAGAAATATTTGAAATGTTGTTGTCTTTCAAGTGAATTAAGACCTACCTAGAGTAAGGAAAGAATGCAACCTCTTCTCTTAAAGGAAAGAGATTATACAACACAACAATAAAAACCACATCAAATATGTATATATAAAATCATACAACTTGGTAGAAATGAAACTTCAAAAAGTTATACCTCCTTATAGGTACATTTTGAACCATTTTTTATATAGGAAACTTGCACATTAAAATGACGAAGAGACATACACTTACAAAAATACAAAGAAGTGACAACAATATGAAAAGTAAAACTTATACTATAAAAAAGTATGATAAGAAAAGGGTCTAAATACACATGTAACCATTTGAAACACACTAGACAAGCATAATCTTGACACTATGTACCATGGGAGTTACAAAACTTACTTGTGAGTAACATGTTGAGATTTTGATAAAAGAACACAAAACGAAAGGCTTAATCAAAACTGCATACAAGCATATGGTAAGAGAAAATTACTTTTCTAGTCCTTAAGTTCGGGATGTAGCTTCTATTCAATTTTTATGTTTCAAAATTTAACATTTTTACTTTTGATATTTAAAAAATAGGGAATTTACCATGAGTAGCAACTTTTACTCCTTTTATTACATTTATAGCACAAATCCTAAAATAATCCATATATAACAATTTTCCAACATATCTTTTCAATTTCCAAATCTGCTCCTTTCTTCCTCATTTTCTTCTCTCATCAACTTTACAATTTTTCTTTCTGAAATTTTCTAACCTTCTTTATCAAATTCCTCTTCCTTTTCTTCTTTCTCCGATGCAATTCCATATATGTGTAATTTCATTCTGCAAGTTTTTTTTTTCGTTCCAATTCTTTGGCGAAGAAAATTGTTCTCTCTCTCTCTCTAACTTTGTTTCAAATTGAAGGTTCCGGCCCAATTCGAGGTTCCTTCGTTTCGTTCCAATTTGGATTCGACAGCATACTCTTCAAGTCTTCCTTCTTGTGTGCTCTTCTACCATTTCTTCTTGATATTTGGAATCGGCGGAGGTGAAGTTGAGGGCGGCACCGACGAGTTTTTCTGGAGAGAGGGAAGACAATTGGGGAAAAAGGAGAGTTTGGAGAAATAGAGGTCTAGGAATAGAGTGTCGAGGGAGAAATGGGTTTATTGATCATTGTGAATAATTTAGGGATTTGAAGAAATGAGTTTTTGAAGAGAATATGATGAAGAAGAAGTAAATGTGAAAATGGCGGAAATGGAAGGGAGATTTGCGATTTCTTCTCCGATTTCTTCTCCTGCAACTCTAGGTGTGCAGATTCACTCCGACCGATAGACTTTTATCAGTCTTCTAACAGTTGAACCAAAGTGAATAGGCACTGATAGACTTCTATCAGTTCCATCGATAAACTTCTATCAGTTCCACCGATAGACTTCTATAAGTTCCACCGATAGAAGTCTATCGGTGGAACTGACAGAAGTCTATCGGTGGAACTGACAGAAGTCTATCGGTGGAACTGACAGAAGTCTCTACTCATGGGTATTTTTGTCATTTCACAAGCTATATATAACTTTTTTGTCACCTATGAATAGCTTTTAGAATGGGGATTTTGCATGTATAACAAAAAAAGGTAAAATATTTCCATCCATAGCACAAAATCTAAAATAATTTCATTTGTAGCAAAAAATCCAAATTGACTTCTATCACTTGTTGAGTTCTACTAGTGATAGAATTCAATCAATGATAGACTCATTCTATCACTCCTTAAGTTTTCTATCAGTGATAGAAATCTAAATTGAGTTCTATCACTAGGTGAGTGATAAAAATAAATATGCTATAGATGAATTATTTTAAAAATTATGCTACAAATATAATACAAGATGTAGAATGTGCTGCTGATGGTAAATTCTCTTTTAGAATTGTGTTATAGAGGGAATTATTTTGTTTCTTTTTAATATACATGCCGAAACCCCTAAAAAATATTCACTTTTAGTTGATGGTTTTTTAATAATATTGAATTTTACTCTCGACACTAAAAATAATTATTAGTTAATTGACATAATGTTGATTATGGACAATGGTTAAACTAGTGTTAAATTTCAATACATTAGTGCAGTAGTTATTTTTATTTTGAAGTTAAATAAATTTATAAATAAATATAAATGTAAACTCAAAAAACTAAAGAGAACTAAAATGGAACTTTATTGAAACATCATATAAAAATATTTGATTTTGAAACCTATAGATGGAATCGATGCTACACTCTAAATTTAGGGAATAAAAATATATTTTTTCCAAAATAATAATAATAATAGTTCATTAATATTATTATTATTATCAGCAGGGGCAAAATAGGAAAATGATCGAGACGTTCCGTCAAAACCGCAGCTCTTTGCTTTGGTCTTCATTGCGGCTGTGGTTTGATTTTCATTTCACAAAATTCTTTTTAATTTTGAAAATATCATTTTTGAAACAATACTGTAGCTATCAATTATGAAATATATTGCTTTTTCAAAAAAATCAATCATGAAATATAATTTTTAAAAATAACTAAATATATACAACACTGTTCAAACTTTTTTCTTAATGAATGTTTCTTACTCTAGAAACGTGAAAATTTTAAAGAATATTTCAATTATTTTAAAATTCATGATCCACCGACCATTTCTTATATTTCTGCCAATAAAATCTTTGGTACAAATTCCGTGGCCAATACTTTTGAAAAGCATTTTTTTGTTTTGTGTGTATGTTGTGTTCACATTTTTCTATTTGTTTAATTCAATTTGATGAATCATGTTTCAATTTTTTTTTTAATAAAATCTTGGTTCATAGAGAACAATGAAAATGTAATCTAATTTCCTTTTATGCATTAACTTTCTGATAAACCCTTAGGGTGTGTTTGGGCCCCGTTTATGTAAACGGCCGAGTTGGTTATAATAATCCAACCGGTGTTTGCCCCACCGTTTATTATAAACGGTGGTTACCTAAAAACGCGCGTGCGGTTTATCTAAACCTACGTGCCCGTTTATCTACACCTTACATATATTACTTTTTGTTACATAACCAAATTTCAAACACCGTTTATCATAATCCCTGTTATAATAACTTGCCCCTCAAACACCATTTATAATAACCTACCGTTTATCATAACCTTCCGTCTATAATAACCAAACCGGTGCCCCAAACACACCCTTAGCTATTTATGCTAAGTGTAACCAAAATCTCATATGATTTGATAATAAAAAAAAATTATGGATTTTTTTAATAATCTTTAAAAAAAAACCAATTTAACATGTAATCTTAAAGCTACATTCTTCTCTAAATCAAACAAATGTATTGTTATTGTCGTTTCATCAAGATCATACTTAAAAAAATGTCATCATTGTCGAGGATCGAGCCTGTGCTACAGTATCTCTAATAATATAAAGTTTTTTTTTTTTTTTGTGAATTCATAAAAGTCACACCAATATCACATTAATATGAAAATATGTTACATTTATTGTCTTTAACGAGTAAATTAAGAAGATATGGTTTTGACTTAACCATGTCGATAAAATTCTTTGGTGTCAAACGAAGAATCTAAGCATAATATATTCACTTTTAATTGTTCACTCATAACCTTTCAATACAAAAGGGGTTTTCCCTTAAACCATTAATAATCCCTCAATTCAAAAAAGAATTTCGTGACACAATCACTCAAACTACTTCAATTCTAAAGAAAATTTTTAGTATTGCCAAAATTCCTTCAAATCACTTGAAATCCATGTAATTAAGAGAGTAATATAGATGATGTTTTTGCATCACTTATATTTTGAAACTTGGTCTTTTCCAAAACGTTTCTTCAAATACACTTTTTTTTTTCTTTGTCCTTTTTTTTTAGTATTGTATTGTCTTTATCATTATCATTAGTCATTTATGATCATATCCACACGTGTCTAAGGACATCATATATAAGGCCCACTCGACCTTTGACGAACAAAACCCACACAAGAACCCTCCCATTATTTTCATTAAAAGCAACCATTATTTGTTGATAAAGATAAGCAACCATCTCCAACCTTTTAATTTAATCATATCAAAAGCAAACATTTTCTTTAATTTTAATTTTTATTTTTTAAAAAAATGTTATTTTATTAAAAAAATTACGTTTTTGGTCTTTTAAGTTTTTGAAGATTTTGTAAGTGTAACAAAAAATGGTAAAATATTTCTATCTATAGTACAAAGTCAAAATTAATTCGTTTGTAATAGAAAATTAAAATTGAGTTCTAGTGATAGAATTCAATTAATGATAAACTCATTCTATCTTGAGTTTTCTATCAGTGATAAAAATTCAAATTATGTTCTATCACTAGTTGAGTGATAGAAATCAATGTATTAATAGATGAATTATTTTAAAAATTCTGCTGCAAATATAATAGAAGAGGTAGAATGTATGATAAATTCTCTTAATTTTTCTAATTTTAATTTAATACTTAAATTTTAAAGTTAAATACTTTCATCTCTGTTATTTCAATAGTACTCACTTTTAATACTTGAAATAATAAAAATATTACGAGCGGTTTGTTTGACATATTTAGGTAAGATTTAGTTTTAGAATTTATTAACTCCTCCTCGAAAATCTATATTTAAACTAGTTTTTATTAACTTCTTATTTTTACTTTTATAAATAACTCTCATTTTTAATTATTCATTTATAACTATTCTATCATTTCTAACCACTCATTTGTAATAATTTCTTTCAAATCAATCAAAATAATGCATTTTTAATTGAATATTTTGAATAATTTCTTTTTAACTACTAAAAACAACTACTCATTTTAAATCTACATCCAAACAAGGTTTTGACTATAATTCCTCTACACAAAAACTACATCCAAATGAGTTTTTGATATAATTCTCAATTTTTAACTACTCAAGGGGGTGTTTGTTTGATATATTTAGGTAGTTTTTAGGTCAAAGAGTTATATTGAGTAGTTAAAAATGGAGAGTTGTGCCAAAAACTCGTTTGAATGTAGTTTTTGCATAGAGAAGTTATAATCAAAATCTTGTTTGGATGTAGATTTAAAATGAGTAGTAATTTTTAGTAGTTAAAAAAGAAATGATTAAAAATGAGTGGTTAAAAATAAGTTATTTTGATTTATTTGAAAGGAATGATTAAAAATAAGTGATTATAAATGATTGAGTAGTTATAAATGAATGATTAAAAATGAATGGTTAGAAATGAAAGTTATTTTCAAAAGTAAAATTGAGGAGGAGTTGGTAAAACTCGTTTGGATGTAGGTTTTCGAGGAAGAGTTACTAAATCATAAATCTAACTACTACCTAAAAACGTCAAACAAACAACCCCCAATATAACTCAACTCCTCAAAATAACTCTTTAACTGAAATCCTACCTAAGTATGTCAAACAAACAACCTAGTTTTCTAACATAATATTGATTAAAATGATGATTAAACTAATTTAGATTATTTTTAATTTTTATGTAAATTTAAAATTTTAAAAATATAAATATAAATAGTAAACTAAAAATATGCGGAGACAAAATGAACATTATTAAATAATAAACAAAAAACAAGTAATTTTTCTATCAAAAAAAAAAAATATATGGTCCCACTGCTAAATACCACCGCTCAAAAAGCTACCACGTGTTTCAGCTTTGTCAAAATGTTTCCACCCAAATAAATAAAAATATTATCTTATTTTTTATCTTTTCATTAAGATACTGGACAGCTGTCCCGGCCACCTCGCCGCCGTCCTCCGCCGGTTCACTCGCCGGAAAACTAGTCCCTCTGTCGGGGAGCAACCGGACACTTTAATTCTCTAATTAACTATTCCCTTAATATAATCCCACAATCATTTTATTGATTCTTTTTTTATTATATGTTTTGCTTTCCTCTTTATGCTTCATACGTTTCAATTGTTATTTTTTTTAACTGCCAATCAAACTTTTTATTTTATATTATTTGAAGTGTCATATAAACTACAAATAAAATTATTCTAAATTCTAAAAAAAAAAAACTACAAATAAAATTATTCTTTGTTTTTTTAATTTATTGTCTTCACCTAGATTTTACATTTTTTTTTTATCAAGATTGATTGACATGGAAATCATAGAGTAACGTGTAAATATAGTATTCATATTTATTAGTTTATTTAACATCGATTTATCATACATGTCAATTGCGCCAAAATGGTATGACGCAAGTAGAATCTATTTAGAAGATTTGATTGGATTTATTTAATTACTAAGTAACCTAATAAAGAAAGGGAAAGATTAATTAAAAATTAAAAAAAAATTTTTAATCATTATTCATAACCTTGCCATTCATAGTTTGACATGCAAGAGTGGTGTGATTCTAAAAATGGATAATCATTTTTTTTTTGTGATCAGGATAATAAAATTAATTATTAACTAAATCTATGTTTTTTTTAACAACAGTATCTAATCATAACTTTAAATCATATGCTACGAATGCATAATAAAATCTTTTGTATTTGGATTTCATTCCTCAAATATCCAAAATTCATGTGTTCATAACATATTATCGTCATGAAGTCACTAATGCTATCTTATTGTCATAATATTAATGAAATTATATTTCTTTTTTAGTCTAAAATTCATATAATCTTCCATAAAACTTAAAATTAATCCCTTTAATTAATGATATATGTATATTTTGGAAATTTAGTTTTCTTTTCTTTGTGATTGTCCTTAAAATATGCTTATAACCGTTGCTGTTTGTAATTAAATGTAAATATATAAGAGCATTGAGATTCAAAATGAAATGAAGTTATGTATAAGGACCAATATTTCAACTAAAAAATTCATGCATAAAACATAAAATTGATAAACTAATAAAAGAAAAACTGAAAATTTGTCAACAAGAGCCGTAGCTTAACGACATTAATATAAATTCAATGATTAAGAAGTTATTAGTTCGAGTCCCCCACCCTAATTATTGTAATCTAAAAAAAAAAAAACTAAAAATTTGGAGCATAAGTTGACATTTAACCAAATATTAATAAAATTATTTGAAAATTTTACAATGTATCATTCTAAAATAAACGTCCATATCATAGGCAAATTATTACATTACATGAAGGGATTAACATCCAACAAATCCGAAACTTCAAACTTCAAAATTTCACTGCAGTAACTTTCTCTCTCATCTTGATCAGTTCCATTACTCAAATAAGTAGAATTTGAATTCAACGGCGTCAGACTCGAATTCAGAGTGGAAGTTTCCGGCGAAATTTGTTGATGAGAACCATAAAAATCGAAACTTGGAAATTCAACATAGTCCAAATTCGAATAATTTTGACCGTTCACATTATTTTTTGAGGACATTTCATTTGGGTTTAAGCAATTTTGCGAGAAAATGTCAAGGAAATTCGAGGGTAATAATTGTTGGCCGGAGGAATAATAATTAGGCTCCAAAAATTGGGCTTCTCCGGCTGAGGAGGCGGCGGTGGACGGACTGCAGACGGCGGAGATATCATGCAGCGGCGGAAGAGTGGCGGCGGATTGGTCAATTTGGTAATTGTGGGGTTGTTGGGGAGGTAATCGGTTAAATTGATTTTCAATGTTTTGGAGCTCAAAATTTGGGCTTTGACAATGAGAAATGTTATTAGATGACATGAAAGAGTTGGCCAATCTAAGAAGCTCTGGATTAATTGCGTTGTGAGTCCCAATCAACCTTGAGAAATTTGGATTGTAAAAAGCTGAGCCGAAAACCGACGAAAAATCGAGAAGATCGAGCCTCGGATTGTGGGTCACTGGATCGATTCCCATTCGAAGGAGTCTTTTTCTAATGTGAGTGTTCCAGTAATTTTTTATTTCGTTGTCTGTTCTTCCTGGTAAACGAGAAGCAATTGCAGACCACCTAACCAAAACAAAAGTTTAGAGAAATGGAGAAATTTGAGAATTAAACAATTATATTGGTTTTCTTTTGTTATTAAGAACTTACTTGTTGCCCAAAATGCTATGCAACTGAATAATGGTCTCTTCTTCCTCAAATGAAAATCTTCCTCTCTTAATATCCGGCCTTAGATAATTCGTCCATCGAAGTCGACAACTCTTCCCGCATCGTTGGAGACCTATAACCATAACGAACGTAAGAATATGAACAAAAGATTAAATTTTTACGAATACCCTCGACTTAATTCTCGAGCCAAGTACCTGCATTTTTGGGGAGGGTTCTCCAATTTCCATAGCCATGTTTCTGAATATAATCAATGAGTTTGTGATCTTCTTCTGGAATCCATGGCCCTTTTTTGAGACCTTCTTTATGACAACATGGAGTTCTTCCCATTGTGTTTTTGCAACTTTAAGAACTTCAATTTTGATGATCTTTTTAAAGAAAAATAAATTTTTTTTTTTTGAACTAATTTTATCATGAAATTGAGAAAAAATAAAAATGGAAGAAGTTGTATAAATAGAGAGAGAAATTAGAACAATATGGTGGAAGTCAAACGGGTTCGGTGCCGTCCACTGTTTATTACTTTTGGTTCAAAAGGCTTACGTGTCCTTTTTCTCTAATCAAAATTACTTAATTAGACAACAAAATTCCCCATTAATTTATCAATAATTAGAGATTAGAATGTGTTTTAATGATGGGAAATGATGTAAAAATCATATGGTAATATTATGTATTGTTTGTGTTGTATGAACTATCGGTTTCTAGGGTTCACATTACTATACACAGCTGGCATTGACGTGGTGAAGCCACGTGGCTCATCTTCCACCCTAGCTCCCATTGCTTTTTTTTTTTCTTATTTCTACATGCATGGCATTCTCTTATTGGCTGGTTCAAATATTAGTCATCAATTCTAAATTAAAAGTAAATGTGTGTGCGTTAATAGAAGCCAATATCCACAAGCAAACATAAATTTTTTTAAAAAAACAATAAAAAAAAACAAATGAATTATTATTCAAATTTTAAAATATTTGCTTGAATATTGTATCGTAAATATTCATTAATATAGTATTATTTATTATTAATGGAGTATGTTTTTTTTATTAATATAGTATTACTATTAATACATATGATTGTGGTTACTAAAATTTTTAAAAGTGATTATATAGTTATTTTGTGAATTTAACTAATCTGTCATTTTTTTTAAATAAGGGCTTAAAGGCACCTTTTAAACATTAAACATACTATTTCCTCCAAAAAAAAAAAAACATTAAACATACTAGACTTAACAATAAAGCTGAAATGCTCTTAAAAAATAATAATAATAAAGCTGAATTTTTTTTTTTTAAATCATAATCTTCCAAGTGTTAAATAACTAATTTAAGACATTTTAACATTGGACATATGAATTATACCATACATTTAATAAAATTGATAGTTAAAGACTTCGTTTGATAACTATTTGACTTCTAGTTTTTTATTTTTGAAATTAAAGTCTATAGCAACTATTTTATCATGTATTTTTTCTTATTTAGATATCTATATCTTACCTATATTTCTTTAAAATAAATCAAAATTAAAAAAAAAAAAACTTGATTCTTTTTGAAATTTGATTCTTTTTTAAGGAATTAGAACACGTGGTAAAAAATTTGAGTAAAACTAAATCTCAATAATTCCATTTATTGTTGAGCTAAAAAGAAAAAAATATTTGAAAAGTGAAAACTTTTGGTGGATTAGTTATATACTGTTATTAAATGTATGACATTGATGATCAATAGTTTTTTCCTCTACTTAATAATAAATAAAACAACAAGCAATTTCATGGCGGGAGATTTGCACTTGAGAAAGATGTATTATTCATTAAATGTATTCAACTTGAATCTTGATATTTAGGATTTAAAATATAGTAAGGGATTTCAAGATTTCCAATATTGAGACAAGAATTCAAAATATATTTTATGATATGAAAAATAATTTTAATTATTTTTCAATAGGACAGCGATAGACGAAAACGTTGGAATTAAACCAACCGATTTTTTCCACGATAAGCTTATCAACTTCCCCACGCTATTTATTTAAAACTTTAGCTGCTCCATAACTTTTCTCTTTGGCTCTGTAGGGAAGTTTTCAGTCAACATATCCTTTAAGAAAAGGGATAAAATAAAATAAAATAAAATAATTTGTGAAACATGTGTTTATTAACTCTTTTCTTAAAAATTGTTTTTTAACTTTCTAGCCAGTCAAACAACGAGCCGATGTTTTAGTGAGTCATGGATTCGAATCTTTCCACTTATAATCACAGGAGAACTATTTTTGTTTCTCCACTTTATCAACATTGCCAGTCTTATTAATGAATAACGGGCGGTAATTGTATTGAAGATAATAAGCCTTCCCTGTTAGTTACTAACCTTTCTTCGAATTTATATAACCAAAATTCTAATAATTTTTTATATTTTTTTTTTAGGTTTAAATTGAGGAGAGAGATCACAAATTAACTAACTCGACACATAACAAATTTTTCTAGGGAGTTTTTTTTAATTATTTTATTTTATTTTAATTTAACAAGATGTGAAAAAAAAAATCAACTTTTTCTTTTTTTTGTTTGTGTGGAACATATATATTTTATACCTGGTTAAAAGATTACATTTACAATAACCTATCTAACCTTTTTAGTTGATCGATGATTTAATATAAATATCAGAGTAAAAGATCATGTATTTAAAATCTTTATCGTTTCTACTCTAATTAAAAATGAATTTTAATTATAGAAAAATTTTAGGGACTTTTGCATGTATATTACAAAAGGGTTAAAATATTTCATGAACAACACAATAATGAAAATATTTGCACACATACCCTAAAATGTAAATTGATAGACTTCCATATTGAAAGATTCTATCAATAGAGGCGGATAGAATCAATTACTAATAAATAAAGTAAATTGATAGACTTCCATTACATTCTACCAATGCTAATAGAGTCAATTACTAATATATAAAATTGATTGACTTCCATCGCTATAGAATAATAGTTTGTTCTATCAAAGTTTTCGATAAAAAAGGTAAATAGAAATTTTTTTAAAAAAATTGGCAGAATTTGCTATAAATTTTTTAAAAATTGCTATAATTATAAATTGTGGTAAAAAGGTTGCTATATACGAAAAATTCCCAAAATTTTAACAAACAAATTTACAAGTAAAAGGAAGTTTTGGTTGATATTGATTTGATCTATATTTCTCTAAACATATAAGAGATCATGTTGTACTTTTCTTGATAAATGTTTTCTTCTTCAATCTTTCCCACGAGCACGTGATCTAGTGAACAGACATTTCCATGAGCCAAAGAATTACATTTCAATCTGAACACTACAAAAAGTTAAAAAGACTCCAAAATAATCGTCGGCCTTTCGGGTGTTCTAAGTAGAAAAATGAAACAATAAAAGCAAAAAGAAAACAATGATTGTCCTTTTTAAAAAAAGATACTTATTATTATGTACACTTTTATTCATAGGGTCCTTTTATATATATATATATATATTTGTATATTTGTATTTTTTAAAGGCAAGAACCAGTGAGGGCAATTTTGTCCAAGAAGGAGGAATTTTTTCATGCATTTACACAAGAGAGTACGGAACTTCAAGTAGCCTTTAATGCTCAATTATTACATGATCAATTGCATTAGTTTAATCAATCATTTGATTTTCAAAATCTTCAGTTCTGGATCTTATGCGTGTCTTCATCTGAGCCGTTCAACTTACACATTCGTTGACCTTATTGTCCAGCTGCGAGTTGACACGTCACGACCTTTGCCGCTTGTCGGTACAGTATCGACATGAAATAACAATGCTCCTATTTTGCTTTTGTTAAAAGTCTACTCGCAAGTTTTTCAAACCATCCTTTTCTTTGAAATTTGGAACTATAATTGTTCTTTTCCCCCTTTCTATGTGTTTTATTTGTAGAAAAAAGATAATAATTGAAACCCGTTTATAATGTCGCTACAATATGCATTTATATTATTAGAAAACGTTAGTTCGAAAGATATCTTAAATTATATTATCTTAAAATGTGGCTTATTATCTTAAAATGTGACTTAAGGAGAAAATTATTTTTAGACAATTTTACCCTTAAGTCACACCCTAAATTACAAATACATCTTGTCATTTAAAAAAAAAACGTAACTAAAATGGACTGTGAAAGTCCTTAAATTTATTTTACTTTTTCCTTATTAAATTAGGCCATGGACGTGTGAAAGTGTGTTTTAAAAAAAAATTAAATGATAAATGTTACCCACGATTGTGTTAAATCTACATTTTTTTTAAAAACCGATCGTATTCCCTTTAATAATACCCCACAATTTTTGCACCATTGTTCCAAAATTTAAATCTTAGTAATAAATTATTTATTTCCCATAAATTTAAAATTAAAAAAAAAAAAACAGTTCACTCATTTACATTCTATAACTCTTTAACTCTTTTATAAAATAATTAGTATTGATCACCATTTAATCATACTACCTTAAAGTGTAGTTTATCATACTACCTTAAAGTGTGGTTTAAGAGGAAAATCATTTTTAGACTATTTTACCCTTTAAGTCATACCCTAAATTACAAAAATGTCATTTATTGAAATATATGAAAAAAAAATCAAACAGCGTAGAAGATATTTACAATATCATTTAAATTTTCATATAAGATATTTTTATCAAATCTCATAAATTTTATGACTAGGTTAGAAGATAAGAGATTTTTTTTAGATTAAGATAAGAGATTTCAACAATCAAATGAAGATATTTACAATATCATTTAAATTTTCATGTAGAAAATAAGATATTTTTACCAAATCTCATAGATTTTATTTGACATTTTATATTATAAATAAAATAATAAATTGAATTTTCCAATCCTATAAATAGTTGTCTATATTTTGTTTACCAGAACACTTTCTGTTTGCTTGAATTTATTTTTCTTTATTTTTTTGTTTTATAATAAATTATGTTGGATTATTTACCTTAACTTTCATCTAATTTTTCTTTTGTGCAATAATTTTTGTAGGGATTTCTTTTGCATAATAGTTGCCTTTCAAAAAAATACTTGGAGATCTAGAAAAAAGTTTGAAGAATTATAAGATTATCATCTGAGGTTAGTGCATGAATTTTTCAATTTCAAAAGTTTGGTAACAATGATTTCCTATTATATATATAGTTCTCTATATTTTGTTTATAAACACATTTGAAACTTTATTTTTGCTTGGGGTTACTTTCTTGATTTTTTTATAATAAAAAATTTAGTTATTTGATTTTTGTTGGATTATTTACCTTTACTTGGATCTTTTGTTGCTTAATTGTTGACTTGAAGATGTGAGATTTTTTTTTGAAGAACGATAAAATTATCATTTGAGTTTAAAAGTAAGTTCATAGTTGTATACTAATAAATATATTTAGCTTATTTATATTTATAATTATAATAATGATATAACTCTTATAAATTTTATAATTCAAGAGTAATTGGTCTATTAATAGATAAATTGATAAAAAATTAAAGCGCATCGATTTTTAAAAATCAGAGATAAAATTTAATTTTAATTCAATAAATTTTATTAAGTTTTTTTTTAATAATAACACTTATTATTTTTTAAGCTCAAAATAAATAATTAACTGTTTTTTAACATAAATGTTAAATTTCAACATGAAAAAATGATTATAAAATTCAATATTATATTGAAATTATTATTTGATGATTTAAATTTAACCTAAAAATGCAATAAACAATTTATAATTATATATATATATATAATTTATTATTTAAGAAATTATCACGTGCAACGCCGTGCTAAAATTATAGTATTTTAAAGTTTTCTTAACTTACAGTCTTCATATTTTATTTTATCTTGGCTTGACTTGTAAGTCAAAATAGTTTTTCTCCTTTAATTATATTATTTTGATCCCCACATATCAGAATATTGTTATAAGTTTTATGTCCTTATTAAGTACTTTATATTCAGGAAAATAAAAAGCTGTTTATAACAACAAGACATTAATGCAAGCACATACTTAAGAGTGGATGCAGTGTTTTTTCATATTATATCTTTATACAACATTTACTTGGAAAAAATAATAATTGAAGCCGGATTAATAAGAATTTCACTTTTAATTCTACTTCAAAAAATTGTATTAACTTTCTTTCGATTTTCTTGTAATAATTTTTATATTTTTCTTAGAAATGCTTGATATTTTAGTTAAATGTCAAAAAACAAGTGCTTCAAACTATTTTTTAGTTTTCAAGTTTTGTTTGTAATTTGAAAACACATAATCCAAGGTAGTATTATAAGTTAAATTTTTAAAACCGAAAATGAAGCATTGACCCACCTTCACAGCTAGGGAAAAAAGAAAATCTATAAAGTAACAATGGTGTTTTAATTCCATCTCTCTGCCAACAAGAGCATGTAACTCAACGATACGAATGTATTCCCACAATCAAATAGTCATAGATTCGAATCCAACTTTTCCCAATTATATTTAAACTATAAAAAATAAAACATCTCATTTTCATGGCGATCTATAGCTAGAGCATTATAAAAAGACAGAAGTCCTACAGGGAGACTTTCTTATGATAATGAGAAGAGAAGTTGGCTATTGAGTTAAACACTTAGGACTTCTATATGATAGAAACATAAATGACTAGTTAATTCAAATCCCTTCAACCCCTCTCCAGAATCAACATAGCATAACTGAAAAAAAATAATAAAGCATAACACTTTTTAGTTAAAAGATACTAAATAAATTTTATTACTAATTTGACAATTAGGCCTTGTTTGGTTTGCCGTTTAGAATTCAAGGGTTTGAATTTGAAATTCAGGGAATTTGAAGCTGTTGTTTGGTAAATATAAAAATTGTGGAATTTGATTCCGGAAATTTGAAAACTTAAACAAACCAAATAACATTCTTTATTTTGGAGTATCAATACATCCAACCAAACCAAACACCGTAATCAAAATTCTAGGAAATTTGATTACGATACTGAATTCCAGAGAATCTGAATTGCAATCCACAAACTAAACAAGGTCTTAATAATAAGCAAAGTCAAACGACTTCAATGTATCTAACCAAGCTAGGACACGTTTCAGTCAGTTATATGACATACAAATCTTTAGTAGATGGTCAATGGTTGGAGCCAGCTGCCCACCAATTTCTTCTTTAAATTTTATGTATTTTTATAATGCCTGAGGTCACTTTACCATGGAAAAAGTGAATATAAGCAAAGACTCTAAACCTTGGAGTTGAAAATCATGCTTTCAAGTTTGTCCAAATATAGTCAAATGATTTTTTTACTAGCCAATTAGCATTCCCCTTTTTCTTTTCTTTTCTTTTCAAATCAAGATATTTGAATTTAGAAGCATTCAAATCCAAAACGATTATTTTAAGCCGATTAAGAATGTGTTTTTTTTTTTGAGAAACGATTAAGAATGTGTTTAGAACATCATAAATCATTTTAAATTTTGAGTAGTTAAAGTGTTAAAAAAAAAAAAAATCAAAGCTCGGTATCAATAAAAATAGTTTTTTAAGAACCAACTTGTTTTTAAAACTTTTTTGAAATCTGTCAAAAAAATAAAAACTTCTTTAAAGAAACAATTGGTTAATTATTTAATAGTGATCGATGTAAATCAAAATCTACTTCAGATCGATTCACATTAGATGGAGTGCAACTATTATGTATTGGTCTAATGACTTGGCCTAAGGGCATAATAAAAGTTGCAGGCATTTTAAAGAAATTATGATATAAATTTTACCTATCATAATCAAATATTTAAAAATTAATTTCTTATATAATGAAATGTATGCTATAAGATTAGACTGTTGTAAAATAATAATCGTTGTATACATATATTGGCATGGACACACACAAACACACTATATACATAAAAGATGTAGTGCAAAAAAATAAACTAGATCATTACAAAAAAATCAAATAATTGAGTATTTAACCTAAAAGGTGTACCAAACTTACACGAAATACTCTAAACTAACTATCCAAAACTAGCCTATGCTCCCATGAAAAATAACTATTTTCCCAAGAATATATCAAATTAGTTTGTTTGGATTGATTTCTACCAGCTAATCGTACCTATATTTCATTAGTCAAGGACCCTAAATTATATAGGGGTCATTGCTTGAAAAGTTACCAACAAAAACAATTTTTAAAGTCTACCCTAGTTCCCTAATTTCCCCATAAAATCTATTGGATTCTTTAAATGCACCAACATGCATGTAAACTGGGGACAGACTTTTACAGTCAACTGCATAATAATATAATTTCAACAAAGTATATTGAAATGCGCACTTAATCAAACAAATCTTTTTACGTCGCCAAAAATCTAAGTTTCATAGCAATTAATGTTTATTAATAAAACTATATATTTTTAGTGGTCAAATTACACCCAACGTTTAAAAGTGTTTGAGACAAGAAAAATGAAAATGATTATAGGAAGTATGAAAATACAGAGGAGAGTGATTATCTCTATTTAAAGTGAGTGAATGATTATATTTGTGGGCACAGAGAATAATTACTATGTGTTGGAGTACTGGGAATAATTATAAAAATAAAAATACAATGTGTAATGAGTATGGAGAATTTATTTTTTTGCTTTTGGAAACCGAAAAATCGAAATTTCGCTATACTATATCCAAGGTAGCCACACCTATCCCTAAGCTTGACACCGAGAGATATTGAAGAAATGAAAACACATAAAGCGTCTATAAATTAATTAGTATGGAGAGATTGAAAAGTTGTTAGCTGGAGAATGAGATTACAATTATAAGAAGAATGAATAATTGTTAGAAAACAATGATTTTAAGTGATCCAAAAGTGGGTAAGAAAATTACTTTTTCTATAATTATTTTTATTTTCCTTTGACTCAAAACCTACTAATTTGAACACTCAAGGATTGTTTGTTTGACATATTTAGGTAGAATTTAAGTTAAGAAGTTATATTGAGAAGTTGTGTTTAAGTAGTTAAAAATTAAGAGTTGTAACCAAAAACTCGTTTGGATGTAGTTTTTGTGTAGATGAGTTAGAGTCAACCTTGTTTGGATGTAGATTTAAAATGAGTAGTTATTTTTAGTAGTTAAAAAAATGATTAAAAATGAGTTATTTTGATTCATTTGAAATGAATGATTAAAAATAAATAGTTAGAAATGAGAATTATTTTTAAAAATAAAAATGAGAAAGAATTAATAAAAAATAAATTTTCGATGGAGAGTTAATAAATCCTAAAACTAAATCCTACCCAAATATGTCAAACAACCAGCCCCTCATGTGATCGTTTACTACAGAGACAGCTATAATTCTCGTTGCAGCAAATAGAATATGAGCATCCAAATATGACAGATTGTTGATAGGAAAAACTTAGAGGATCTATTAAGTTCGGATTTCGGATAGATCATTTAAATCTTAAAAGAGTTCAAAAATCAAAATTAATTTCAATCAGTTCCATTTTTTGTCTCTTTTGATTGGTTTGGTTATTCTTGTACTCAATTTTTAAGCAGCTGCGTCAATTATCTTGTGGAGGAGAAGAGACAAAAAGGCACTATAAAAATTTTCCAACCATCATGGATTGATCTAGTGGTTAAGAGAATCTTAAAAAATTAAGAGATGATAGGTTCCATCCATGATGGTCATCTACCACATAATTAATTTCCTACGAATTTCCTTCATATCTTAATGTTGTAGGTTTCCTTCATACCATTTAGATAGTATATCCCATAATATAAATCAATGTGTAAATCAATGTGCGCAGACCCGAAAAATCATGGATATCAAAAAACTACATAAACATTGTCCCAGCATCCAGTGACAATGGAAGAGTTCCCAAATAGTAAGATATGAGAATTGTCTTCATTGGAATATACAAGTCCAGGTGGCCAGATTTTACAGGATAGGATTTTTCCCCTCTCAATAATTACAGGATAGGATCAGTGACAGTGGATGGGCGTAGAACCCAATAAGGATTCAAATGACTTTCCCGTAGTAAATCAGATCGGAGCCTAAGTTTATAGCCATATTGACATTTTGGCTAGAGTCCGTGACCTTTGTTTGTTTGACATATTTAGGTAGGAGTTAGTATTAGCATCTACGAAAATTTACTTCCAAAAGAATTTTTATTAACTCTTCCTCATTTTTACTTTTAAAAATAACTCTCATTTCTAACCATTCATTTATAACTACTCAATTATTTCTAACCACTTATTTTTAATCATTCCTTTCAAATCAATCAAAATAACTCATTTTTAATCATTTCTTTTTTAACTACTAAAATACTACTCATTTTTAACTCTACATCCAAACAAGATTTTGACTCTAATTCTTCTATACAAAAACTACATCCAAACAAGGTTTTGACTCTGACTCCTCTATACAAAAACTACATCCAAACAAGTTTTTTACACAATTCTCAATTTTTAACTATTCAATATAATTGCTTAACCCTAAAACTACCTAAATATGTCAAACAAACAGCCCCCTAGAGCATTTTGTGCACAATAATGTAATACCTAAATCAAAATAAAACCCCAAGGTTGTGGTAGCCTAATAATTGGAACTTGAGTGATAGAAATTATAAAAGTAGTCGTTTGATTATTGGTCAACCATTCACATTATTGAAGATAAGATTAGTAGATTACCTCAATTTTCTTACTGTTGTTCTCCAAATGCGAATTAACAATTTTCACGGTTTGACTCTGCATCTTTGGAAAGTTGAACAAGCAGCACTACACAAAAAATTATTGTGTTAGCTCAACTCCACCAACAAAATTTTTAATTGCTTCGAAAAGAATACCATGTTGATAAAATAATTTTTTTAACTGGTATGCATTTGGAACTCCCCATTTGTTTACACGAATTGATGAAGTCATATAAGTCTCTTGATATGGTAGTTCTTACAGAAATAGATCGTATATATTTTTTGGGAGAGCCTACATCTCGTGTAAAGCAACGAGGCACTATCCAGCTCAGCCATTGGCTATTTGGGAGATGTTAACAGCCCATATGCTATTAGAGCAACTGCGTGAAAACAAGTACCTTTTATGCAGAATGAACACGTGAGACAAAATTGAAATATCATTTTGCACCATCATATAATTTTTTGCACACATAAATAAATTTAGAACTTGCAGAATAATGCAGACAATGCTTAGCAGGGTACCTAGTCCTATACTACATAGATTGTGTCATCCAAAGAAAGAAAGAAACGATGAACTACGTATGCGTTACACACGGACACGGTATTAAAGTACAGATTACCCGAAGTGCCAAACAACATTCAGAATGAACAGTCAGATGGGAATGTGTAATTTTAGCAGTTACTTGTATGAGTGTAAATCTAAGGATCTCTTTTCACTTGATGGTCCTTGACCAAGGTTTCAAGGAAATAAAATTTTTATGTATTCCAAGACTAGCAATGCTGGTGTTTGAGGAGATGGGACTTACAAAATTTGGATGGTCAAACAACTGATGAAGTGGATGCAGTCATCTCAATTATAAGATCATGTAGTTGACCATTAGTGACAAGAACGCCACCTGTAGGAGACAAAAACCTACGGCCAGCTTGATCAGCAGCAAGATCAATGTCAATGCCTTTCCAGTCAGTCACCTAATCAAACAGAAAGAGCTCCATTAGCACTTCACTTGTTGGGCGTTTCACGAAGAAGTAACAAAAATAATACCATGATCATTTTTTTTTTGAAACAAGGTAATCACGCCCATATTAATACCATGATCATACAAAAACGAAACATTGTGATAATTATTATCTGTCCTAATATTATCGATAATGATAGGATTACTATTGTTAGGCATTTGATTATAAATAGAGGGGTGCACATTGGAGAAGACATGCATTGATTTAGTCATTTGGGCTCAAATGGTTTCAAGATTGAGTGAGTCCAAGTAACTTACAAATTGGTTATCTTGTAGCTAATACATTTTAGATCCTATCAATATGGGTATCAGATAAATAAGAGTACCCTGAACCACAATCATTAAGTCCTGGCATGCTAGAATTTTGATTTTTCTAGATTTAGTGATTTATACGGAACTTTTTGTTGTTTTCAATTGAGAGTGGTCATTTCTTCACAGAATATAAGAAATATATTATATAGTTATAAAAAAAAATATAGAAAAGAAGAAAAAGAATCCAAGGCTTTATAGCCTTCATTGGTATTAGAGAATATAAGGTTCCACCTCAAAACCAATTGACAATGAGGGGAGTAACACATATCTCTTTTATATTGATGTTGGACTCTCCCATTTTCCAATGTGGGACATTTGTGAGGCGACAGCCTATTCATTGGAAACGTTGTATGTGTCATAGTATCGCCTCATTAGACCTTTTTGGGATTATGATTTTTAATTTACTTGTGATACTGGGAGGGGTTTCAAACTCCACTGTTTTCTTTTACAGTTTTTAACCTGGATAATGATTTACGATTTAGTAGAAATAATCTAAGAACCAGGAGAAAGTTTAATCGTTGTCACCATAAAATTTAACTCCATGGTAACTTTATATAACATATAAATGATTATGGTACAGTACAAGAACTCAGATATATAGAAGGAAAGAGCAAGGATAGGATAAGACAGAGTTGCTTTTAATGCTTCCGAGGTAGATTGAAGGAATGAAGCCTCAGAGTCGGATAACATACCAACGCATATTGACCGAGACTTGAGTACTGTTTTGTTCAAAAATCAAAAATTTGGAAGTACCATTTAATATTTGAAATCCCAAAAATAGTAATAATAATATGGCTGTGACTCGGTATTATGTAACAAATAAGCTAAAATTATAGCAGCATTATAACAATAGTTTTGGCTATTTCAAAAGAAACCAGTTCTGAAAAAAGTATAGTTCATTCGTAGACTAATTTCACGTTATGTAAGAGCATTAGAAGAAGCACCAACAAACATGCAAGAATAATAAACAGAGAAAGACAAGTTTAAAAAAAAATTCAAAGAGGATAACGAAGCATACCTTCCCACCGGCTTCATGCACACAAATCATGCCCACTGCATGATCCCAAGCCTGCATATCAACAACATTAATTTTTGCTGAGGTGATGACTCTTTATCATCGAAAAAGAAAACAGAGAAATACCTTGATAATAGTTTGAGATTTTGCTCGAAGGATGAAGACAGATGCCCTACCAGAAGCCACCATGAAATACTTGCACAAACTGCAGGAAAATGAGATGAAAGAGGCATTAATGGGACTATTTCTTTTATATGAGCACCACCAATGGTGGCATACATTCGATATATTTATTTAGATTATCTTCAAATAATCATTTTAGCAGTAAAATGTGGATGTCCAACTAATTCACTAAATTTGTGAGTGAAAGAGGAGTGCATATTCAAGAAAAAGAGTCCTTCAGTTCATTAAACTTCGCATCTATGCAATTGATGAACTTTCTTTTATAGGAAACAAATACTTTCATTGATCAAAAAACTTAGAAACCTAGGAAGCCGTGCACTGCAATCACTCTACTCTACATGTGAGATATCAGAATTGCAAGTGAAAGAATCTTGTTAGGAAAGAACGCATAGCTTATGCGGGTAGCAAATAACCTTCCACAACATGTCCGGAGAAGAAGAATTTGACCATCTTCAACTTGATCTGCATTAGTTGTTGCCTGGAATGAAGTTGATAGGGGAAGTGATTCCCATGTTTGGCTATCTGAGATGCAGAAGCGTGCCTCGTGCACAAGGTGGTACCCATCAACAAAACATCTAATCCATTTGTGGAAAAATTTGCTTTGGCTTTGCATATCTGATAATCTCTTTGTCCATGTTCCGTATCCAGTATGAGCAATCATTATGGCTCCTGATCTGGACAAGACACCTCCACGTTCAAGATCTCCAGGGTTTGGCTTTTCAGATAAATCGCTGATCCAGTTGGGACATCCCATAACACCTAATACAATCTCTCCTTCCACCACAAGAGCCAAACCCACCTGCAATTTTTCGAAGGGTTGGAAAATAGAACATGCGGTTTACAAATTCATACTAAATTTTCGCCAACTAAAGTAATAACTCAGCGACCAAAAGGACATGAGTTTGAATCCCCCACACAATTGTTGTTGAACTCAAATTCAAACTAAACTCACTGGGAACTTCTACTTATCCATATAAATATAACATGTACAATACAGCAGCCTGATTATATGACATACCACATATAGGACATCATTTCCTCTAAGAAATCCTCGTGTACCATCAATTGGATCCAATACCTGCATTGTAATTATTCAATTGAATAACGTGCAAATCTAAATTGAGAGCTAAGAAAAAGCTGCAAAATGCAAAGCACAAATTAGGTATCTTCACATATGGATGAAACAGTACGAAAGGGAAACTTTTAATCCTTCCATTTCAAATGAAGTGGTATCTTCACAACCTAAAATCATATTAGCAGTGAAGAATTTTCTTGACCATCATATATGGAATTTTAATGGCAATGATGACACTCAAAAAATCAGAAAACCGAGGAAACTAAAACTCAACATAAATTTTTCCATGTTACAAAATAACATCACAATTAGGAATCCCCACCCAATATGTAGCTGGCTTACTTCCGAAAGCTAATGCAGCATTCGCTCCCCTGTCAATTGCTCTCAGAACATCATCTTGAGTCAACTCATTCTGGGAACTTGACTTCTCAGTTACTACAGTCAGGACTGAATGTGCCAAATTATTTGCACGTAAAAATGTAGAGTCCTCTTCAGCCACTAATGGAATAGATGGAAATAAAGTACCCAACTCTGCAGCATAAAGAGTGGAGGGAACGAAGGATCAGTTACCACTTACTTCCTTTGGCATGAAGAGATGAATATCAGCCTAAAGCCAAGATATATAATGGGATGGAGTATATGACCAAACTAAAACCATAAAACGATAATAGAAGTGTACAAACTGATTATTTGTCAAAATAAAACTACAAACAACAATAACAACAGCTAGCAACCATTGCAATAGCGACTAGTCTGGCTGAACTATAGGATCATCCACGAAACAGGCACATTTTTTTTTAATATGCGTGACTGTTTGGACCAACTTGCTCCACCTTGACTAATGTCACAAGACATACTATTACGTCTAACCCTAAAACATTTGAATGACAAGGAAATCCGTAGGAAATTAATGCCTAGGTAGGTGACTACCAAAAACCAATTAGGGATGGCAGGAGTAGTCCACCTATCTTATTAATGTATATCAATGTGGGATCCTCAACATGCCTCCTCAAGACGGTACCACTTTTGAGCTCACCAATCTTGATTCGGATCCAATTTCATTTTTGTTGGACCAAATACCCGGGTCTTATGGACTCTAATACCATATTAGATAGCGTGGACATCCATTTCAAAACCAATGAGTAATTAAAAGAGTGGTCCACCTATCTAATCAACGTGGGATCCTCAACAACTACTAGGCCACTCAATGATAGGTTACATAAACAGAACACATTTAGGATGCACATGAGCGAACGAATGATACGGAAAATACACCAATGTGATTATATAATTAAAATTTTCATACTGATTACCCAAACTGACTAGCGCCTGAACTCCAAAATCAGCTACAGTGACTGGAGTCTGGTCGTTCTTTTCCAGAATCTGTCCATCAACCGATAGAAGTGACGATTTCACCTGCAAATAATCAAAACAAGAATTCGTCTAAAACACAGAGAGAGATCGGAATCTGGATTGATTGAACTTCCAGTGATTACTTCCATAAACATCCTCCTTAGCAGTAAATCTTACAATTAAAGTCACAAACAACAGTAATGGAGTCTAATTACGATCTAGAATAACAAGATTGCAATCCATAGCTCAATTCCTCAACCACTAAACCACATTTCAGCACCAAAACTGAAGAAGATTACAAAAAATAAAATAGAAAAGAACATAGGATTTACATCACCGCACAGACGGCAAGCTCTGTGCACCACATCCACAGCTGCTTCAAGCTCTTTCCGATACTTCGCATTCTGCATCGGCAATGGCAAACAGGATCTGACGACAGAAATTAAACACAATAAGCAAAACTAATGAGGCTAACATATACACAAATTCCGTCGAAAATCAACGAAAGAACAAGGATGAAGAGAAGAGACGTTGTGTGGCAATATCGGCTGCGTGGAGTTGCGGAGATACGATGAGAAGAACGAGTCCATCGAACAGTGGAGAATCGAGACGAAGAGTGAAGCAGAACCATAGCCGGAATCAAGATATTCCAGACTCGACGGAAACAGTGCAAAATTCTTATGGGGCTGGAAGAGAGAATGATTCCTGTGGGCTGCTGAAAAAGCCCAACTCGGCCCATGATAGTCAATTTCAGCCCACCCGCGATCATCTTCCCTGAAGATGAATAATAAAGAAAATAAAAACATGGCCTATGCAGGTTTCGAACCTGCGACCTTCGCGTTATTAGCACGACGCTCTAACCAACTGAGCTAATAGGCCTTTGATTTTATATTCTCTATGATAAATAATCTAAATATAATATTATAAAAGAAGTGAAATGGTATTTTAGCAGATAGCGAAAGATTTAAAACAATTGATGCATACTGCTTGGAGAGCTGGATTGCATTAAATTTATAATTTTCTTTAAATTGGGTAGATTCTCAAATTATTATTTTTTAATTCGTTTTCAACTCTGAATGGAAATGATATTATTTATATATATATATAATAATAATAAAATAAAATAAAGGGGTATTTTTAGGAATATACCAAATTGGAAAAATATTAACAATAAGCAAAAAAAAAATTAACAATCATAGTCATAATGTATAATTAATATATAATATTATATTATATTAATATAATACATAATAATGTATTAATAATACAAAATATTATATTAATATCCTAAATTATATCATATAATTAATATTAATTATACCGTATATTTGACTATGGATGAAAAAAAAAATGAAATTTACCTAGATCTACCATTATTTTATGAAATTAAACTATTGAGCACAATTTCCCTAAAATAAATTAACATAATTAGATGGTAAAAACATGTCCTTATAAGATATTTAACACATTAATATTGATAGGGAACAGACGCTAATTTGGACCAAAAAAATTACTTCGATTGAATTGTTTTAATAAAATTAAATGGGTTAGACAAATTAATCTAAAAATTTAAATTGATTCAAAAAAATTATAGGGACTCAACCAACCGGATGTACACCCCAATCATATGTCGTATGTGCTTACCCAAAAAATCCACAGAACCACATTGAATTTTGAATTCTCTTCTCCTTATCCAATAATAAAAAAAAAAAAATTAAAAAACTGTCATTTTCTTTGAAATTTCTTCCCATTGCCGCCAACTTTTCTTGCAAACCACGCAACCCCATCGTTATCTCTTCTCTAATCTCCCTTCTTTAAAACCATAATCGTCTTGATTTGATTCAAAATTTCTCCCATTTCTTTGTCGAATCGGATTCGATTTCTGTTCAATATTTGGCATGAGCAAAACAATAGGGCAATTCGCGATACGGTTCATCCAACGGACGAAAGATCAGGCTGTGAAGGGCGATCCCACTGCTCTGAAATCACTCAAGGATTCAACTTCTTCTTCCAAATGCAGTAAACTCAGCGTTGTTGAGAACCAGAGGGTTACGAGCGATGAAGAGTCTTTGAGAACCGTCATGTTTTTGAGCTGTTGGGCTCCTACTTGATTGTTCTTTTTGTACTATATGTTGTTTTGGTTTGTAAATTATAAAATCTTGGTTCTTGAATTCATAGTTAATTCTGTTTTAATTTTATTCATTATTGTTTTACTTAGTTTTTGGGCTTCTAAATAGTTCCTGGTGTGTTGATTTTATTATTTGGGATCTTGAAAATCGGTTTTTAGTTAGAGCAGAGTAGTACTAGTTCTATATGGTTTAAAAAATTATTATAAGATCTCTAGAGATCTTATTATGTTCTCATTGTTATGATCTGGATCCCTCTTGTAAAAATTTGATGCCCACCATTGAAGTTCACGACCATCAACATTAATTAGAAAATTGAATATAACAATACATAAAAATTAATTAGTGATTCAAATTTTATCGTGATTCAAACTCAATGAAAACCGACCTATTATAGTCATAGCTCAGTAATATCAATGACGGCTAATGACCAAGAAATCATGGTTTCGAAACCCTCCACTCCAATTGTTGTAATCTAAAAAAAAAAAAATCTCAATAAAAACTAAAAGAGTTAGTGATGTAATACTTTCATTTAGCAATTGTACTTCTATATAGTGTGATCCTTCCTCCCTCGGTTTATACTAAAAAACAAAAATAAAGAAAAGAAGACATGATATTATATTGGAATAGAGATTACTTTATCTTTTTTGAAAGTTTTATTTTTATAGATATTGAAAAGTTAAAGCTTTTTTTTTCTTTTTTAATTTAATAATAGTGTGGGAATACAAACTCATAACATTATGAACTTAACTTAATATTTTAAATATTATTATTTGTTGACAAATTAAGTATCTTATCTCGATAATGATAATATTTACCTTTTTTTTTATTTTATTTAGATTTCAATCATTTGAGATAAAGGAATTCAAACTCATAACTTCATAACTAATGAATGTACAGTTTAGCTATTATTGTTATATGTGATAATGATAATATTAATTGATTATGCTCAATTAGCCTGATAATTTCAAAGGTTTTTTTAAAAAAAATATAATTTTAAGGGATTGAGTTCATAGTATGATAAAAACATAATAAAAGTAGTCATAATCATTTTTGGTATCTAATGTATGAAATATAATCACGCAACAAATTTCTTTGTCTCCAAAATTAATTAGTGTGTTGCTTTTTTTTTTTTTTTTTTTGAAATCTTAATTATTGGGTTGCAGGCACATCAAAATTCAAATCATTACAATAATATATAAGAGCCAGAATGCTACAACCATAATCATATGGGTGGGGAATTTCCTAACCCTTTTGCCCGTGAAAAACGCCATATAACTTTTTTTTATTATATGGTGACAGTAGTGGACGGCGTGGACTTTATAAGCTATTTTATTGTTGTAATAATATTTTTCAAGGCAATTTTTTTTTCTAACAAATGTTGACTTTATAGTGCTTGCACACTCTGTTCATTAGATTTTGGACTTTGGGAGAAGAGAGTAGAATAATTTGGAAGGATGAAATATTTATTTGGAAATTTATGTTTTGGAAATGAAATATTACGAAAGCTTTTTAGGCCATGTTTGATTTGTTTTGTTGGAATCTACATTTTTCGGAATCCCATATTGCAGCATCGAAATTGAATTTCCTGAAATCATGTATCATGATGTTTGGTTTGCTGATTCATGCTTCAAAATAAAATATTGTGTTTGGTTCGTTGTATTTTTTTTGGAATAGAATTCTAATAAGTTATTTTAAATAATAACAGAAAATTTATGATATTCTAAATTACCAACCTTACCTAAATATTCCTCATATTTGATTATAAAGCATTTCCAAAAGTATTGCTGTTATTAAACATTTATTTATACAAAAGTTTAGATATTTATTATAAAAAACACTTCCAAATAATCAATTTACATCAGATTTAGTGGATTAAACACTCTATTACCGTCTCAAATGTGGATGATTCAATCCTCCCACCTCATTTTTTTAATACACCACCTCGATTATCCACTCTGCCCGTAAAAAAATAAAATAAAATAATTATTGTATTTTTCTCACGATTAAGATAAATATTTGTGATCTATTTCCGGGATTCAAATCTAAATACATTTTAAAATAAATATATTGTAACAGTTTCTGTTCTTACTATTTGAAAATTTTGAAATGATTTAATTCCACTGTAAAAACAAAGATTTAATTTAGAAGCAAATAATTCAAGAATATATCCGGGAGTGGAATTGATGGAGAAAGAATAAGAATTTGAATTGATCAAATCTTCAAAGTCAGCATCCGCAACCACCTTAAGACGATTGGTTATTATATTTTGCCTTTTCAAAAGTATTTTAAATCTGAATTTGAAAACAATGAGGAAAGGTCATACAGTCATCCATTAATTTTAATTTTAATTTTTTTTTAATGATTCAAACATCTAAATATGTATTTTATGTAAGAAATTGAATATTTGGATTCAATATTTCAAAATTTCAACAATATTTCCATATTATATTTGCAAGCCTTCATCACCCGTGACAAGAATGTTTTAAGAATAAAGTTAATGAGACCATGAATTAAAAAGGAAAAAATGTTAATGAGAACATAAAGACTTTTTTAACACTTGTAGTTTGATTTGAAATACTGATTTTTTTTGAACCCGTGATCACAGTTAAATTGAATTTATCAAACTAATCATGGAGTGATTCAATTTGTCAAAAAGAGTCTTGAGGTGCATAAGTTGACGAGTTCAATCCATGATACTCACTTACCTTGATGCATGAAAGCTAGCCTGAACAATCACGATTATAAAAAAAATGGATTATCACAAAACAATGAAATTATTGGACCATTAACCTTTTGAATCTCTCCCTTCCAATTATTATAATCTAAATAAAAAATTATTTCCAAACTATATTATAAAATAAAATAATGAATACAAATATTTATAATTATCTAATAATCAATTTGCTTGTCCAGTCAATGGTAAGAGGAGATTCTTTTAAATTTTGGGTTGGAAATTGGAAATTATAATCTTGGCTGTTCAAGATGTTTGTAGTATTGTGCACTTGTTGGTTGGGACCAGGGGTTCAAACTTTAATTTAATTGAGCTCAATTTTTATGACATGAATATAAGTTACTAACATGGTTGAGTGTTAAAAGTGAGTATCACCGGGCCAAAGAGACTTTTCCTTATATAATTATTCATAGAGAAGGTTTTGGAAGTACTTTTGAAAGGTTGAGGTGACTCCTAAAATTAAGGTTGGGTCTTAGAATATCTTGAAATTTTTTATTCTAGCCCGAGCTAATATACATGCTAAAGAAATTGATATTGTAAATTTGTTATCAACGCGTGACAATCTGTATTTCCTTATTTGACTGACTTAGCTTCTTTTCAGGTCATTAGACTCCAATGAAATGAAAGTTTTTTTTGTAGGGACTTTATTCTATAATTCTTATGAGTGATCTTTTTAAAGTTTTCATTGTGATTTGACAATTAATGAATTATCATAATTATGTGCTACATAACAAGTTAAAACTAAAAAAAATTGTTTGTTGTTATAGATATTCGATGCAATTAATTTATATGGGTGTTTCTGCCTTTCAAGGTATGAATCTTCTTTTCCCATGTTTAGATGTGTGATAAAGTTGAGACGAGGTGGTGTCCTCATCCAATTCACCAGAGGAAATTGAATGTTGATCGTTCGTGGGATGCGAATCCTATTTGGATTGGTTAGTTTGAGATTTTTTCAGGGTAATTCTATGTTGTTCGAGTTTAGAGGTGGGATCAAAGCTTTGTCGGCTTAGATGATTGAAGGCTTAGCTATCAAGAAAAGACTTAGGCATATATTGGATAGTGTTGTTGAGCCTATTCCTCTATCTTAGTAGAATTTGATTCTAATATAGCCATTGATCTTATTAATGGTATTTCCCAAGACTAAATTTAGAAATGTTATGAATTCGTGCATTTAGGAACATCTCATTTGCTTTATGTATACATGCTTGTAATTGTGTAGCTAATTTGTTTGCCGTTTGTCTTAGAGCTCCTTTTTGTTACTTTTTCAGACTTTCCTATGGTTTAGGATCATGTTGATATTTCGAGTTGGGAGAATCTCCCCAAATTCCTCAATAATGATTATGGAGGAGTTTGGTCAAGTACAATTTCTTCTAGATGAATATTGAGTTTTCAAAAAAAAAAAAAAGGATTGTCGATTGAGTTAAGTTTTTATTGAATTTATATTTTTTTAAAGAAAATTAATTGTTTGCTAAACAATTGGTTAAACCATTGACCATTATTATTTCCAAAGTAGTTCAACTAATCAAATCTAACACAAAAAGTTCACATTGGGGGTTTGATTTTTTTGGTCTTCATTTGTCTTTACTGCCCAAAGGAGAGAAAAACGCCGTATGAGGAACGAGTGACATTTAAATTGCTTTTATTATTATTATTATTATTTATTTTACTTAAAAAAATAAAATAAAATAAAAGTGAATATTTGCATATTGAAGACAACGTTGTAGACGAGTGGATCGATCAGTTTCCCCCGGACTTCAACTCCTTTTCTTCACTTCAATTTATTTCTCTTTCAGTTCCATTTCTCACCAGCTCATCTTCCGCTTCCATTGAAAACGAAGCTAAAAAATTGACCCCTCCTCCTCTTAACGGCCACCGTCAACCGCCGCCGCCGCTGCTCGCCGGCGACGAGTCTTTTCACTCTCCGATGATCTGATTCAGCTCTCTGAGTTTTCAATCATGGCTATTGATGATCAGAAGTCAACGTCCGACGGAAAGGTCTGGGGGTTTTTGAAGCAGACGTTTAGGCATTCCTCCGGCGGCGCCACTACTTCGTCTCGTACCTCTCATCACTCTCATCCGCCCATGGAAGCGACGAATCCTCACTCCTCCGCCTCTGTCTCCTCCGTCGCGAGGTCGCTGCTCCCGACTCGCCGCCGGCTCAAGCTCGATCCATCAAATAAGCTTTTCTTTCCTTGTGAGTTCTTTCTCGTTTGTTGGATGTTTTTTTGTTCGGCTGTTCTTAGTTTGATTTGTTCTTCTATTTCTAGGTCTAGTGCGTTTGATCTCGATCTGTTGTTGAATTTTTTAACCATCAGCTGCATTTCGGCTTTGGAAAGATTGAATTCCCGAATTTGTTCGATTTTTTTTTGTTGATCTTTGTTCTAATTGATTCACTTTTGTATTGTTTTGAAGATGAGCCTGGGAAGCAGGTTAGGAGTGCCATTGGAATAAAAAACACGAGCAAATCCTTTGTTGCATTCAAGGTGCGAATGAACGTCATAAATTTCTATTTCAAACATATAATTTTGTATGGTTGCGTTTTATAATTGGTTTATCAGTGGACAGTGAGTTCATGTGCTAATAGTTAATAATTTTAATTTTCCAAAAATAGTCCCCAAAGGGTAGCTCGGTGGTCAAAAGTCGTCTTTCCCTTAAGGTCCGGTAATATTAATTTGTAGCATCTCCGGTGTCTCTATTCTTTCGATGTCTCCCGGCCTGGCCTAGAGACGGACATGATTACTCCAAGTATAGTGAAGCAAAGCTTTGATTTTTCGGTTTTCATAAAAAAAAAATCCTAAAATAGGTTTTTGCATATTTATTGTCTGCAAAACCCGATTTATTGTGATTGTTGATCCACTGTGTTTTAACTCTCATATAGTTCCAAACGACTGCACCAAAAAGCTGCTTCATGCGTCCTCCTGGTGCTATTCTTGCCCCTGGGGAGAGCATCATAGCTACTGGTAAAGAATTTTTGTTGGATTTCATATCCATTTTGTCTCTGTTCCTTGGTTCATATTTAACATCTATGATCATTTATTTTACTTAGTTCCTTCGTTTTATTCTTCTTGAAATTGGTGAATTTTCATGTTTCTTATTAATATGCATTTTTTAAATGATGTGGATGTTGGATGGAACTTCTAGTTTTCAAGTTTGTTGAGGTTCCTGAGAACAACGAGAAACCAGTGGATCAAAAGAACAACAGGGTTAAGTTCAAAATCATGAGTTTGAAGGTGAAAGAAAAAATGGATTACGTGCCTGAGCTGGTGCGTCTCGCCCTTCCCTTTGCTCGATATTTACAGTTATTTATATTTTGATGTTTGTTCAATGCCAACAAGTTAATTAATTTTTTAGGAAATGGAGATGTCAATATCTGAATGAATTTGTAATTGATATTTGCCAAAATTAGAGGGCCATGTTGTTCATCAGTGTGTCAAGTCTGGATGTCGTTTTAACTCACTAGTGGCCGCACTGTAACAACTAACAAGTATAGATTCTGCATATGCGTTTCCAAAAATTTAGGTTGATAGTTTGACGACAGGAAACTTTTGTTGGATGGTTTCCTTAGTGATATATGCATCAGAAACAGTCGCTGCCATTATATTGCATATTTTAGATTTGTCAGTAAAATGTTCTGACATTTTTTTCTTCCGGTTATGACCTTTTTTTTACCTTTTGTTTTTGGTTTTTGGTTTTTTGTTTTTAAAATAAACAATCATGCATGTTTGATAACTGCTTTTGATTTTTTAAAAACTAAAAACTAAAAATACGTCTCGTAACTAGTTTTTGGTTTTTTCAAAAATCAAAATTTATTATTTTTAATAATTAATTAAATAAAATAAAACTATTTTAGAATATTATTCAATTAATAAACCTCAAATTTGCAAGTTTGAGCTTTTTTGTAGTGTGTTTTATCATTTTTTTCAGAAAAAAACAAAAACTGATTTTTTTAAAGCTACTTTTTTTTATTTTAAGAATTCCTTTAATATTTTTAAAATTTTAAAAATAAAAACCAAAATTAGTTGTCAAACAAACTGGTTTTTAAAAAGTTAAAAACAAAAACAAAAACCCAAAAATAAAATGGTTATCAAATGGGGTCTAAACTTTTTGTTTTGGTTTGTAGACAATTAGTTTAAAATGAGTCCTCTCTATGTGTTCCCATTGAAAAAAATGTATTCTCTTGGATGGTGTTAGTGCTTCTTCCCTGCTTTACAGATTAATTTAGAATTTAGATGACCTCATAATAAACTGGGGGCCTTCTCTTTAGCTCCAATTTGCTCCTAATTGTTTTGAATGAATGCACAGCTTCAAACTTATGGATATGACTTTGTTCTGTTTTAAGATGTCCTTTTAACTTCCCAAATATTTTAGTGTATGCCATTTCATGTTTGGCTAGAGAGGCAGGTAAAATGAGTACTGATCAAAGGTTATTATTTTTGCCTCTTGGTTTAGTTTGATGAGCAGAAGGACCAAGTGTCTATAGAACAGATACTGCGAGTTTTTTTCCTTGATCCAGAACGTCCTAATGCAGTAAGTTCACTCATCAATAATCAGGATTTTATTAACCCTCCAAATAGAATCAAGAAGTATGAGAAATAATTGAAATAAAGTGATGTAAAATATATATTTTTTCCTTGTTTATTCAACTATTATTATTATTATTTAAATTGCTTACTTTCTCTTCTTTTGAATCAGAAAAGAATATATATTTAACACAGGAAAGAAAATTAATGATTTTTTGATAATGGGTGGCCTTTTAAAACTTTAATTAGGAAGCAAAATCTAAATATGATTTGTTTTTTTAGTTTGAATTGGGGAGGGGACCGTCTCTGTTGGGTGGTGCGGTGGTCGAAGACTTGAATTTTGAAGGTGTACTTTTTTCAAGGTCTCGGGTTCGAGACTTTGTGATATTAATTTGTAGATACCTCCCGTGTCTCCATTCCTTCGATGTAGTGCCTTTCCCATAGATGGGCGTGGTAATTCTGGGTATAGTGGAGCGAACTTCCGATTTCCCAGTTTCTAGAAGAAAAATTGGGGATGGAACTACAAACCCTACCTATTGCTCTCAAATAAGACAAGAAACCTGTCACCGTGGAGTTGAATTGAATCACAACCAATTAACTAAGCCAACATACCATCAACCCTTTCGCTAGAAATATGATAAACTTGGGCTTTGAGGGTATGCTCCCCTCAAGGTCCTAGGTTCGAGACTAAGCTGCGACATTACGCCTTCGATGTCTCTTGGTGTTTGGCCTAGGGACGGCCGCGGTCACCCTTGTTTCAAAAAAAAAAAAAGAAATATTGTGGAGTTGATGCCTAACATTGTAAGCCGTTCATTTGTAATTCTCTGAAGGCCCTAGAAAAATTGAAGAGACAATTAGCCGAGGCTGATGCTGCACTTGAGGCGCGCAAGAAACCACCAGAAGAAACCGGCCCGAAAATCATCGGAGAAGGGCTCGTGATAGACGAATGGGTGAGTTTTTTCAATTGATTTTCTATACAAATCTCTTATAACTCGGAATCGAATGAGGCTCACTCTGTCATGTACTTCCATTTTGTGTTTGTCAGAAAGAACGAAGGGAAAGATATCTGGCGAAACAGCAAGTTGAAGGGATAGACTCTGTATAGGTTCGGATTTAGTTTTCCTGCAAATGGTTTTGTAATTTGAAAGGGATTTCCAAATGGTTCTCTACCCTTAAAAAGTTATGTAATTTTTTTTCTTTGTATAATGTCGAAAATATTGATTAGGTGAACTTATTTTAAATTCCATGGAAAGAAAACCCCCCCAAGGTAAAGTCTGTGTAATTTGAGACACCGAATGGGTTAATACTATATGTGTAGATAAAGTTAATATGATTGGTTTTTCTCTCGCTAATAAAATGGGTACATGGGAATGTAATGCAATGTATGTAAGTAATCTATTTTATTTCCAATGACTCTATGCTTACTGATGAATTTTCACCTGTCAATGATGTATAAACCGAAGTTATTATAATAGAATTAGGATAATTTGTATTTAAGGTGCAAGCTATGGTTAAAGAGTTATTATTATTGGGATGAAAGGTCCTGGATTACTCACAAGTTATAATAACAGTGGTTCGAACTTCGAACACTGCCTGAATGAGGTCAAAGACCTTCCAAAGATGTATTTGTATTTGATAAAAAAGAATGAAGTGGAGTAGAAGACTTAATAGTAGTTGAGGTAATTAATTATTCGTTTGAAGATTTATGTTAACAGTCATTTGCATATTGATATTGATAATAGTTGAGTGATAAGTTTGATGGAAGGTTTGATCTGAGGTTTTATGGGTAATTAAGTATGTTATTTATGACCAAATAGAAACAAGGTGTTCTAGAAGGGTGGTTGTTTATCTCTTTCTTTTTGACGATATTTAGAAAATTGGATACTGAATGTGGATGCAAATGTGAAAAATTAGAATGCATGGAATACTGATGACACTCCTATCAATTAACTTGTGTAATTTAGAATCAAAATAGGTAGCAAATGACTAATCCAATTGATTAGGTCATGTAGGGACAAGACTCAAGTCTACTAATTTGTTAAGACATCTCAGGTTTCAGCTACATACTTTCACTTGATACTTTATCATTTCAATTTTTTCTCAATCAATTTTGATATCCCATCTGCTGCTTTAGCTAAATATCGTGCTTTCCAAGTGTGATTTCTATGTTATGTATGATCAAACTTATATAGCGTATCAGCCTAAGTATATTCTTCTAATGATCGATCAGTCGGTGACGCAATTGTTATCTGATTTGGTGTTAATCAATTTCTACTCCACGGTCACAGGTTCAATTCATCGTTATTTGTAATTCCCCTTTTCCCAACTTGTACTAAAAAAAGAAAAGAAAAGTATATTCTTCTAATGTTATTGGAAAAGAAAATAAATTATGTAGCCCAGCACAACACCAGCAATAAACCTCCCAGAAACAGAGCATTGTTTTCAGATTTTTAGTATCATCCGCCTACACAATGGCCGGCCCCAACTTGGCCTGAAACTTTGTTGGCAACGTTTCTCTAATATGCATTTTGCAGCTATAAATTGGAGATTTTTCATGCAATCCAACACCCAAAAAAAAAGAAGAAACTTTCTACTTAAAATAGATTAAGCTTAAGCGAAGTAAATTATGGCTAAGGCTATTAGTTCAATTGTCATGAACCTTACCTTCTTATTCGCTCTGTCTCTTCTCATATTTTCTATTTTGGTGGAAAGTAGAGTCTCCTCGGGTATGATCTTGATTTTAAACCATAGAAAGTTTTATGATTTAACTAAATAGTTAGCAAATGAAGTTTTATTATTCTATAAAAAAGCACTTTTTAATTTAGACTTATGTGCAAATGCTAATCCATATCAAATTTTTTCGTACATCATTGATATTTAGAGTTGGGAGATTCAAACCTCCCACCTTTTGGTCAAGAATACATGACAATTATTGTAGACTAAACACTCGTGTATATATAAGCACTGATTTTCTTAAAAGCATCCATGAATATTCAACGATGCTTTTAAGAAGGTTGAATCTTTAATTTTTTTCATAAAAAATAAATGTTATTTATGCCAATATGAGTAGTAGTATGTCCATTGACCAAGAGATCATGCGTTCCAATTTCTCACTTCAATTTCTAACCTCAAAAAAAAAGAAGAAGATACAAGTCATATATAGCTCACTTGTTTTTTTATGATAATTGAAGTTTGTTTTTGTAACATGTCAATTATGGCTCACTTTCATATGATAGTTAAAGTTTTTATTTTTTGCAATCAATTTGTTATTAAAAAGCAGGTAAATTTGTTGGGGGAGGGGCAAGTTTGCAATGCAACAAAGTGCAAGGGGTGAAAAGTGGAGACACTTGTTTTGATGTTGCAAATACATTCAAGTTGAGCACTCAACGATTCAATGCTATCAACCCTAATATCAACTGCTCTGCTCTCTTTATTGGTCAATGGATTTGTGTCAATGGCTTTCTCATCTAAATTATAAGCTACTCAAATCTCAATAAACCCAAATTTCATCTAATTATTTTCATAATTTCACTTTCTTGTGTGCTTGTTTTATTTTGTTGTCTTTCAATTAATTCCATTGGAATTATTGGTTATGTAATATTAATCGTATTGCAATAATAGTCTTCCCCTTCTTAGCTTTTATGGTTGAGAAAATTCTAGAGCTTTTTTTTTTTGCTTATGAGGATTTGATACCACAACTTTTGTTATCTTATTCTTATCCACTACTATGTATGTGTATTTGAATCAATATGTATGACAATGTTTCAACACAAATACCATGTGAATTAAATCCCCCTTTTTTTTTCTAAATAATCTTTTCTGTTCTTTTGGATGATGTTTAACATTATCCATTCAAAAAAAGATAATAACAAGGGTAAGGGGTCAGCACTCTATGTTCAAATCTATCGATAAATCTCTCATTTTTATTTACTCTTCTTTGTTATGAAATTGAGAATATATTCTTATGTATAAGGATAAACATTTCGAGGGTAGGTTGAGGATCCACGTTGAAAGCTTGAGTGGACTTGCAACTTTTATCTAAAAAATTTGAATTAAATCCTTTTATTATCCATCGGTTTTGAGATAGAATATTTGTTGTATAAATTCGATAAAAAATAGATAATATGGGAATCACCCCAAAAGAGATTGACAATGAGGGGAGTAATCTCTATCTCTTATATATTCTTATGAGATCTTTACTTCACTTTTTTTTATGTAGAATTTTTAACATGCTCCATCAAGATGATGCATTTTTTAGCTCACCAATCTTAAATCAGATCTCAATTTTTTTTTTATTGGACCAAATATCTGTTTGAGCTTATGAACTCTAATAACATATTATATAATATATATGAGGGTCCACCTCAAAACCAATTGACAATAAAGGAAATAACTCATATCTCTTGTATATTGTTATGAGGTTTCCACTCTTCTCAATGTGAAATCCTTAACAATAAACAACCCAAACATCTATTAAATTTAATAAAAATGAAATTGAGATTCGATTATGTATGTTGAGGGATTATCTTAAAGATCGTACATTGGAAAAATGATGAGACTCACAAATTTTTATTTAAAAAAGTAAGTTATTTCTCTGGTTACACAAATCTTAGATGGGGTGGAATATGATTCTCGAAGTCTTTTTTTCAAAAAAAGAACACTCGAGAAAGTTTGAAAAAAAAGATGAGAAAACGAAATAAATCAAAGTTATCCAAATAAAATTGTTCATAGAAACACCGTGAAGAAGTTATTGAGCATCTTTTGCCTTTTTGGTTGGTTGGGGAAAAGGGTTTTTTTTTTAAATATAGGAAGCTTTTTTTTCTTCTACAATCTTTCTTCTTTTTTCACCATATCTACTATTACCAAAACCAAATCTGATCTTGCAATCCTTTTCTTCCAAAAGACAAAAAAGCAAAGGTTGATATTCCATAATATAAATTTGATTCTCTACTTGCATACAAAACCCTACAACTCAGATGCTCCTTGTGACTGAAATTAATATCAATTTTTATTTCTAGAAACTCAAAATATGTAGCATTTAATTTACAATTTTTCTCAATGTTCTTGCTATCCAATAATGTTTTCAAAATGATGAGGATCAGGTGGCTCATTTGGTCAAAGAAGGTCTTGTAGTACATAAGGTGATAAGTTCAATTAATCTTCTTGCTGACTACCTACCTAAGAATTAATTTTTTCATGACAATTTAAAGACTTTAAGGAATTTACTCTCTAGGTTACAATTTTTGTGTCATCTATTTTAATGTTTTTTTTTTCATATTCCAATTTTATCATTCATTGTCTATTGATTGAAGACTAACTACTGCACTGATTAAAAATTATATAGATTGAAAATTGTTTGCGAAACTGGTCAAAGACAATTGGTTGTCGTGATTGAAGTCATCAAGTGTATGATAGACCCGCCCCCAATTTTCTCCTAATCCAATTTCTTCTAAAAAGTTTTTTTTTAAGTACCATTTCTTCTAAAAATTAATATTCATATAAATTTTAGTATTTTTTTTATTATACATGACAAATCCTCAAGATTTTAAGATATTGACATAAATACTTTTATATGGTTCAAAGACTTTTTTTTTTTTTGAATTTAGAATAAACGTTTTTCTCTTTAATGTCGTGGACCGTCGTAGTTGAAAATACGTATAGATAAGAACTAAATATTATTAATACACGTACTTTTACTATTTATAGAATGTTATTTTTTATTTTTTATACAGTAAATCGTGTTTCCTAAAGAGAATATTAATTCCAAAGTCTAATTTGAATGTGTAGCGTGATAATGTACAACTAGGCAATGACATAGCTCTGATGTGTATTAAATTTTATCTTTAGAGCTTACAGTAACGATTCCAAATACTTAGAAAATAGAAGTTTCTTTATGCTTTAGAATAATTTGTGTATAGTATTTGGTACAAACCATAGAGAATTTTTATATGTAAATGAAACCATTTTCAAATACTTTGGTATCAAAATGATTAAACGTTTGAAATACATAGAAATCTTAACTTGCGTGAGAGGTAAAGTGTTATATGAAGTTAAATTGATTTTGTATTAATTTTACATGTTATGATAACAAGAAAAAAAAATGGAGAACACGATAAATTTTATTTTAATGAAGAAAAAAAAAAAAAAAACTCTTTTGGGTTGTAAGTTCAATGGAGAATTGGCTTCAAAAGAAAAATGTTAACACTTATATCGGAACTTCCTTCCCCTTTTTTTCATTTTTAGTTGTAAATTAATTTAACACTAGCGTCACAAGTCTAAGGCTATGAATCGATATTTTTTTTATCAATAATAGAATGTGTTACTATAGGTAAATTTCCATATCAAAACATAAGAAGCAAATAAAAATGAAAGTCAAAATTTGAAGGTAAAATATAAGATTTTAAAACTTGGGAACGAATATTGTTGAATTTTAGGGAAAAAAAATATAATTTAGGAACGAAATGGAAACCAAACGTAAATTTAAAGAGAGTGTAGCATTTAAAAAGATGAAACTATATTAAATAAAATTGAGGACCAATTTTTTTAATAAATTTATCCAAAACTATAATAATTTAACAAAAAAATTAAAATGTCAACTTCAATCATTATTGAATTAAAAAAAAGTCTAAAATTATTTTTCCAACATATAAAAATTAAATGGGTTGGTGATGTGTTGATTATCTTAATTTGTTGTAATTCAATTCAATTCAATAATTTAATATTCCTGAAAATTAATATTTGGCTCTCACCTTATTTGGTATCAATGTAAATCATGGTTAAACACTAATATTTTATGATCTAAGACAATTAAGAATGAAGAGTTCAAATACATGTTTTCTTAACTATCAAACACAAACTTATATTGTTGAGGTATTATTCTAGTTAGAATTTAAAATTTGATGTTATTGAACCTAAACTACGTAGTTATATAGTTATATAGGTTTAAAGTTTATAATCTTCTTGAACAAAATTTTAAAACTCCACTTTTACCCTTCCACACATTGTATATCAACAAAATTTTATAGGTATAATTGATAATATGATTTAACCTTAAATAATTGAAATAAGATGTTACTTTGTTCATTCTATTTCTAACTAAGAGATAAAAAATAGAATTGATTTGTCAAATACCAAAATTTATTTTTTCTAAGTTTAGAATTAAAATTTTATCAAACACAAATTATTGTACATTATCCATGTTTAGATTAGCACAGCCACACTAAGAATTTTCTTCCATTTTTCAAAGCATTCATGATTCCTTTATATATATATATATATATAAACCATTGGTGATTTAAGCATTAGAAAATCGATATGCTCAAATAACACAGTCCCAAACCAAAATACAAAAAAAGGCATAAAGAAAAAGAAAAGCCAATAAAAACAAATGAAACTTTATTTTTTTGATATAACAAATGAAACTTCTTTTGTCAATCGAACATATCGATATTCTCTTCTCGCTATACACCAACAAGAGAAACAAGAGATACACATAAACTATAATAAATACCTTTTTCCAACACAAAATTCATAACCCAAACACAAAATCCTAAACCCTAAAATCAAACACTCTTAATCACTTCAAGTCCACCTTTCCCCATCTCCATTCCCCCGACTTGACATTCGTTATCGGTCACGAATCTCGACCAATACCAATGCGTCTTCCAAACCTTACTCATTTCTTCGATCGGAATCCCCTTCGTTTCGGGCAAGAAGAAATACACGAAAACAGTCATAACACAAACAAAGAAGGCGAAGAAAAGGAACAACCCAAACTTCATGTGGCACAACATCATCAAGAACACTTGCGCCACTATGAATGTGAATATCATGTTGACTGAGACATTGATACTCTGAGCTGCTGATCGAATCTCTAATGGGAAGATTTCACTTGGAACTAGCCACCCTAGTGGCCCCCATGACCATGCGAAACCCGCGACGTAAATGCATATGAATAGCACAACGACAATTGCGTACCATTGCGGTAGATTCTCTGCGATTCCGCTTACTCCGAATTTTGCCCCGATGGCTGCAGTTACTATCGCCTGTTAATTAAATACGTGAAAATTAGTTAGTCATACCAATAATGAAAATGTAAATTTGAGTGACATTCCTTTTTGTTACACTTTATTAAAAGTATAAATGTACAATTTATAGAAACTAAATTTGCCTAACATGAACAATTTTTTTTTAGATAATACTACGATCTAACTAACTTTCATCCAATTCTATAAATTAAATTACAGTTCATACAACTATATAAATTACATTCAAACTTTTAAACTATAATAATTAAATTCTAACTGAGATTAAATTCCAATTTTTAAAATCAAATCTAAATATTGTAACTTTCTTGCTAAATTTCAACTTTTAAATTCGTATGAACTAGGTTCGAACTCAACAAATTATATTGATTAAATTCAAATTTTTTTTCACTGTCGAGATTAAATTATATGGACTTCATTATATATTTCCCAAATTTTATCTTAAAAAAATGATCAAATTGGTGTATATATACCTGACAAATCAACATTTGAATTCCACCCTCCAAAAACAGGAACCTTCTCCCCCATTTATCGACGCCGTAAATCGAAACGATGGTAGCGACGACGTTAACCGAGCCAGTAATAACAGCAGACATCAGAGAAGCATCAGTTTTAAAACCAATGGTATTGAACAAGACAGGAGCATAGAACATGATGACATTGATGCCAGTAAATTGCTGAAAGAAAGGAATGAGAATAGCCATTGACAAATGTGGTCTATATTTTCTCTGCAACAAATTGGTCCAAGGATGTTCCACCAATTTGGAGGCCTCACTGGCTGCAACAAGATCTTGAAACTCCTCTTCCACGTCTTGGACCCCGCGGACCCGTCTTAGTTTCTGCTTGGCTTCGTCGTGTAGCCCTCGTTCGATCATTGAGTTCGGGGTGTCGGGGAGAACGAGTGAGCCGATCGTGATGATCAGGGCCGGGACCATGGCGCCGCCGAGGCTCAGCCGCCAGCCCCAACCGCCCTTGATCTTTTCGAAGAAGTAGTTTAGAACGTTGGCTATTAGGATTCCTACTGTGATTGATAATTGAAAGCCTATGTTTAATGCTCCTCTGAATCTGTATGGAGCCATTTCTGAGAGATACAGTGGCACAGACTGTAATTACACAAAAAAAAAACACACATTAAATTAAATCATAATAATGAAGAGAATTCAATTGTGTCCATTTTGCGGGCTAAATTATTGAAAATCCTTAAAATATACATTTAAGATGAGTTTGTAACCATAATTGAATTATTATAAAAGACATGTTATTATAGCAAGAAAAGTTATAATTTATTTGTGTTGGAAAAAAGGATTATGGATTTATCCTTACCTGTTTGATTTGTTATAACTTAATCGAACGCTCTTTTTTTTATATTTAGTTTTGGAGATTTTGCATGTATAACAAGAAAGAACAAAATATTTTCATCTATAATACAAAATCAAAATTAATTCATTTATAGCAGAAAATTCATATTGAGTTTTATCACTGGTTGAGTTCTTTTAGTGATAGAATTAAATTAATGATAGACACATTCTATCGTTGGTTGAGTTTTCTATTAGTGATAGAAATTTAAATTGAGTTCAGAGTGATAAAAATCAATATGCTATAGATTAATTATTTTAAAAATTCGACTACATAAAAATAGAATATGTTATCGATAGTAAATTGTCTTTATTTTTTTTATTATTAATGCAAAAAACACATTATTTATGTTCTATAATTTAAACTATTTTTATTAAATTCAAACTAAGTGGGGAGGAAAGTAAATGTAACAAAAGGATATGAAAATGACGTTTTAAAATAATAAAAGTATATAATGAATGAAATGGAGAATAATTCAATAATTTTGTGTTTGCCATGTTCTGTTGAGCCCATGTATAAGGACATATAACAAAGCAACAAAAAACCGATCTTTTCATATTATTGCCAAAAGGGAATTGTCAAAAGGGCCCCTTGCGAACAAGAAACTTCTTTTCACTTTTTTATTTTCTCTTCGGCTTTAAACCAAACAAAGTTTCGAATATTAAAAGAAACTAATTTTGTGGTTAAAAAAGGGGAAAATAACACAAAAAGAAAAATAGCAATAGAAGAAGTAATCAACAGGATACAATTTCTATATTCTTAATCCCACTTTTAATTGTTGTAGAACTCAAAAAACAAATCTATATTCTTTGTTCTCTAATGTTGTTGAATTCTTAAAAAAAAATTAAAAAATATATGAGAATTAGAACAACTCTCCACAAAAAGGACATACTTGTCATTTTCTTTGCAGTTGTCTGGTCCATTACTTATTGAGATACCATTATTATCCCATTTATTATTATTATTATTATTCTTAGAAATTAATTTAAAAACCTAAAATATCAAAGCCATAGCCAGCAAGCAAATCGGATAATAGAAATTTTAATAACTCCTAAAAAAACTTCTAAACAAACATGTTTTTTGTATACATGAAATAAAATCACACAAAACAAAAAAGGTAACTTCAAATAAGCCAATGTTTTGAATCTCATCCTACATAGCATAAGCTAAAAAAATTATATTATTATTATGATGATGATGATGATGATTAATAGAAGGGTACCTGATTTGCAAATCCAATACCAAAACCAAGCAAAACCCGACCAAGAATGAGCATCCAAACAGCTTTGGCAAAGCCATTAATAATAGCGCCGCTACAGAACAGAACGCCGCCAAATAACATGGACAGTCTCCGGCCAAACTTACGCGTCACCGTCGAGGCTACGATGGAAGCAATCAGCGCCGCCAGGTACAATGACGACGTGAACATCGTCAAAATCGGGCTGTCGTATTTACAGTATTGGTTTTTCGTAGCCATCTGATTCTTTTTCCGGAACACGTCCGGAAAAAACTCATTCAGAAAAGAGTCCATCGACGTCACACCACCTAATTCAAAATTTAACAGATTATAGTGAGCATAGCTCAACTGACAAGTATCACGAGATCTGTGGTTCAAATTCTTTATTAAAAAGAAAAGATTGAAGTTATAGATTATGCACCTGAAATTCCAATATCGTAACCGAAAATTAATCCGCCCATAGCGGCAACAATGCATGTTACCATGACGAACGGAGTAAGATTTCCGGCGTACTCTTTCTTCCCGTCGCCGGGGAGGATTCCACCCATTGCAGGCATTTTCACCAACAAAGATCAAACAATGTAATAAAAGCACTTAGAGAAACCAAGTAATAAGAGAAAGCATATAGACCAAGAAGCAAAAGATAGAGCTCTAGAAGGCCAAGGCCGTTATATTTATAGTCAAAATCCCAATCCATTTGGCTTTTCCAAAAGGTGGTTTTATTATTATTTTTTTTTTCCTTTTCAAAACTAATAAAATATTAACTACACGTAGTTAATTTACGCAAATTTGATATGAAAAAGGATGACGGTGAGTAGACTTGATTGATTTTAATTTAATTTAACTTTAGAATTACAAATTTGATCATGAAAATCGATACGTATCAATATACCTCATCAACCCTTTTTTTTTTTTTTGAAAAGTATACCTAAGCAACACAAAGATCATAAATTTGAATTTCCTAATGCCTAATTGTTGTTGAACTAAAAAAACTAATTTTTTTTATTAAACATTACAAATCACAAAAAAGAAAAAAAAACAAACAAATAAATCACAATTTTTTTTTTTTGAGATTTTATCAAAATTATATTTAATAAAATCATAATTTTTAGACAATTATAAATTTCTTATTTTATAGGCCAAATTTATTTTTAATTATTATTTATCAAAAAATTATTTTAATAGTTAAAAATTTTAATTTGTTTTTTTTTACAATAATATTGAAAAATGAATATTCGAACCTGTAACCTTATGATCATTAGATTGTAGAAGATGTCAATAAAATTCTACTAGTCGACAATTTTACTCGGTTTTACTCTATAATAATTAGATTGGATAATCCCATATTTAATTTAGGGTATAGTAGTTGGAATATTTTTGTGGGTTATCTTTTTGTGAAAGTATTGGTGGCCCTATCCACCGTTGATGGATGAGCTTGAATAAAACTGTGACAAATCATACGGCTTTCCACATAAAACCTCCATCATTAATGCTTACAAGATAATATGTCGGTGGCGGTGGCCCCCAGTTCACATCCTAGCTGGATTTATTCAGCAAACTAAATATCGGGTTATTTTCCATATTTTCCATTTGCTGACTCAGCTAATTCATTACCTTACAATTTCCTTTTTTTTTCTTTTCCCAAGGTTCGTTGCGGTTTATTTATTTTTATTTTTATCTTCTTTTTTTTTGTGTGTGTAAATTGTTTGGATAACGCCGTATTTAAAGATGCGAACGACGTCATAAATGGAAATTAAATAAAAGCTAAAAAGCATGTGACTGATACGTGGTATGGGAGCCCGTAAATACGGTGATTGTGCTTGGAGATTAGGATTGGCATTAATGTGGTTCAGATGAAAATTGGTGGGTAATTTTGGTATTTCACTAAAGTCGATTTGCATTGACTATATGACTGGGATAATAATGCCACCTCTGCTGCTTACTGTACTGTTGACTTTTCAACAAGAAGTAATAAGCAAAACATGTAAAGGAAAAATACCTAAGTTTGAACCGTAAATTTGGTTCCTATGTTCCAAAATTGAATAGTATTTACGAGGTCAAGTGACACAGTTTATTATCTTGTCTGATATTAATCTATTTCAACTCTACGATTACGAGTTTGAATTCGACATTGATATTTGACTCTTATATTATTTGAAAGTAGTTATGTCTTTCATATAAGTTTGTTGATCCCCTTCTTCCAATTTATACTAAAAAAATAAATTGAGTATTATTTCAATAATACTCAATTTTAGTTTTTATAGGTTTTTTAAGTTTCCATTCATACTTTTTTTTATATATATAAACTTATTTTGTGTTCATATAAAATAACGATTTTGTCAATATATTGAAATTTAACCTACACATAGTCAACATTTGTAGTTAATGATTGAAAAATTATATATGATAGTCTCTTCTTACAAAGTAATTAGAAATGTATGTAAATTCTAAAGTATTTGTATCTATTATATTAATATAAATACTTGCATCAATATTAATTATTAATATGTTTCAATATTATATTATCAATACTCATTAATATTGATATTATAAGAATTTTGTGACAATACTTATTACCATCAATGACTACATGTTACAAAATAGTTGTATTTGTAATTATTTTATAGATTTGACTACTATGATGAATTTCTCTTGTGATTTTACTATCGCTTTGATTAAAAGGGAGGATTATTAAAATGTTAAAAATTAAAATTAATTGAATATTTTTTTTTATCTATCACCATAAAACTATTTGATTTCATAATATATGATCCAATACAAATTATGTCCCAAACTTAAGGATTAAAAATATGTTTTTATTTATTTTAAATTAACTGTTTTTTGTTTTTTGTTTTTTTATGATGCGTTGAACGAAATATGAAGATACAAATCACGAATTTTAACCAAAAGATCATTACATCCTATTTTTTGCAGTTGATGTAGCACTATTAATTAGAGGATGGTTAATTTCTGCTTCCAAAATTAGGATTTATTTTAGTTACAAGGAGGTGATTTCAATGCCTTAAATGGAAGAAAAAAAAATGTATTCAAAATAATGATTTAGGTTGAAATGAGGATTCCACGTGAAACATTACAGAGGATCGGGTTCTTGTATAGAATTTATTCTTTATCTTCTTATAAAATTAATAAAGAATCTTTATTTATTCTCACAAAACGAGTTTTCACACAAAAGAACAATTTTTTAAATAAAAAAATTCAACTTAATCTTAGTTCAACAACAATGAAAAACCAAAAGTCAAATTCAAAACTTTATCATTATGAATACATGTTTATACTAGTAGAAATCGACTTAAATAAATAATAACAAGAGATCTTTATCTATTTGAGTTGTATTTAAAAGAAAAAAGTATTTATATATTCAAAAGGTATGTTCAAATATGAGAGAATAAAAGTTACTTAAGTGGAAAGTAAAGTTGAAATTGCGTGTAAACGGCATGGTTTGCGGTGGGGTCATTAAATTTTGACAGCAAAATGTATAACAAAGCTTTTATGTCATGTATCTCACAAATAATATCGAGCATTTTTTTAGAAATATGTTAAATTTAAAAAGTATTTATAATATTAGGCAATTTTTTTTAATATATATAATTAATATATAATATTGTATTAATATATATATTGTACTATTCTAAAAAATACATATATTATACAATAAAATATAATATTATATTAATAATTCATAATATTGTATTAATAATATAAAATACTATATTGATTATAGATGCAAAAGACTTCAAATTTATCTAAATTTAGAATTATTTTGTGAAATTGGACTATCCAGCCCAATTTCTCAATAGTATTTGAACGGTATTAATTTATATTGAATAATTAAAAATTATGGGTTCAAATCTCCTACTTTAATTATTATAATCTAAAAAATAAATACTTTTATGTCATGTGAGTTTATTTTATGATACCAAAATCCACATGTCAACTTTAAATACGTATTTATATAAAATAATCAAAACATAAAAAAGTATATGATATTGACATTTTCAAAACAAAGGAAATACACTTGGCTATGTTTCATAATTATTTGGGTTTTGATTTACTTTTTTTAAAAAAATGAGTATATTAATCATATTGCCACCCGTATAACATATAGTATTGTGTTAGGGTATCTTTTATCTATGTTAAGTTTTTGTGGGCAATACATTAAAGTTAAAAGATGATTCACGATTTTCCTATTAGTATATATAAACTAATCTACCAAACGGGATTGTAGCTTGATGGCCAACATGTTGAATTTTTGTTTAATTTGATGTTGGTGGTCTCGAGATCGAATCTTAGTTGGTACATTCAAAAATATATATATATATAAACTAATCTTTTTTTTTTACTCAATTAATGTTTCTGTTCTTGTTAGTGTAAGAATTTGAGATCTTTCGTAAAGGTTTTTGTTGAGTAAAGGTTTACAAAAAATTATTAAAATTCCAATAATTTAAGTTACAATATTGAATTCTAAGAATGCTTTAATTTTGAGTGTCACTATTAGACACTAATGCTGCTAACTACTCATTGCACTTTATGCTAAAGCTAATCTTTCGTATAGCATTTATTTGGGGTAATGGGCTTAATCATAATTGGTATGGGTCTTCAATAGAGGTTTTATTAAAAAAAACCCGAAAACTTAAATAACTCGAATTAACTCAATCCACTTTTACAAGTGTGATTGTTAATAGAAGATTTTAGGTTGATTTTTATAAAAACTGAAAATAAATAATTAATATGTGTTCGAATTTAAAAAATAAATAAATAATCTGATGGATCAAATTCAATTTAGTCCGAAAATATAAAAGTTAGATTGGGTTGGATTGCTCAAACACGTAATATTAAACGAGTTGATAAGTTTATCCACTCAAAACTTCGAATTGGTCCAAAAAATTCTCTTAAGTCAATCTAACTCAACTCAAATACACCTGTAAGCTTAATCTTGTTCAAATCTCTTCATTTTGTATTGATTGTTATATTAATAAAGTTTAATTAATAACAACTACCAATAAATATAATACAAAAATTCCACTTCTTTCCCAATGTATATGTGGGTTTGTTAATTTCATGCGTGTTTAGTAATGGCTTGATATTGCCTAAATATTTTTAATGTTTGTCATTTTTCTCTAAATTTTATTAGTAAATCTATCTCTAATATCAAATCCTAAAAATAATTATCCATTTCATATGATCAAATACATAATAACTTGGCTCAAAATTTCTACAATATAGTGCTATGAGCAACATATCCTTTTCATTTTGTACAAATTGAATGAGGTGGTCAAAAAAGAATATTGTCACTCTCAAATAAATAAGAGTTAAATCCCAATTCTCATAATCGAACGAGTGACCATTTCTTTGATCTTCCTTCTTCTCATGGGATGTAGTGCTAAGAGTAATGAAATCAACTTTGATGCATAAAAGGTCACATTGTAATTGTCAAAAGAATAGATAACTGAAAAAACAACCTTACTAAAAAAATATCATAATCATTTGTTTACTTCTTCAGCAATGGCATGAGTGAGTGATTGAACCAATGAGAAAATTTTCCATGGGTACATTTGAAAATATATGGCCCCTTTCATGTCACATAAATTTATTTTATAAATAAAATTGTATGATATTAAATACATATGCAAAAGGTAGTGTTTGGAACTTCCCCTACATACATATATATATATATATATATATATATATATATATATATATATATATATATATATATATATATATTTGAGTACATAGTGGGAGAAGGGGGACCAACAAACCCTACATAGAGGGCACAACTGCTCTCAAATAATATGAGAGTCAAATACCGATTTTCGGGCTCGAACTCGTGACCGTGGAGTTGAAATGGATTAACATCAGACAAGATAACCAACTGGTTACCGATTAACCCTTTTCCCTTAAATATTGTGAATTAAAAGAAAATTTATTCAGTTTTTTTGTGGAATTGATTGAGATTTATGATTGTTTTGAGTCATGGATAGATATCAATTTCTTCAATCATGGTTGGTTTAACTTGTTACTTCATCGCATGCACCAAAAACGTTCTAAAGTAAATTTCATTTTAATTTTCATCCATTGTAACCCATACATGTCAATCTTTTCTAACTTCAATCTCGAATGAGACTAAATCACTATTTCAATTCAAGTTCAAAAAGGGAAATATTTTCTTCTGTTGTCGGAATCTCATCACATAAAGAATAGAAATCTCATAACAATATATAAGATAGGTGGACTACTCTGCTGATCATTAATTAATTTCGAGATGGATGTCCACACTATCTATTATAGTATCATAACTCAATAAACTCAAACGGGTATTCGATTCAGGGAAAAAGAAATTGAGATTTAGTTCGAGATATGTAAACTTTAACGAGACAGCAACTTCAATGAATTCGCTCAAATTTTTTTTTTTTTTTTTGAAAAAAAGGTGAAAATAGCCATATTTGGCATATATCAAATTTGAATCTCGATTTCGATTCCGATTATACCCAATGGAATGAAATGAGATTGAAATTAGGCAATTTTGAATTTGAAGCGATAAGGCTTAGGCGTTGAGTCAAACGAGAGAAGTGGCTCAATTTCTGGAACCTCTCGATTTCTGTTATGTTTCTTACGTTGTTTTTCTTGTCCTTTCTTTTCATTCAATATCAGATTCACACTAAGCTTTCTTTTCCTCTATTTTTGTCTTCTTATTTAAAAAAAAAACAATTACAATCTTATCCACATTTACGTGTAAATAAATTGTAACGCCACTGATCGGCCATAAACATCTTTCTATTTATGTTATAGTCAAATCTAGTAATGATGAAAATTTTAAATGTCAATTTTTTTTTTTAAGTATAAAGTGGAAAAAGGGGACCAATAAGCTTTATACAGAGAGTATCGAACTCAATCATAAATCATAATAACTTCATAATGAAGTGGGAAAATCATGGATTTAAAAGGAATAATAACAATTTCTCTCGATTGTTGAAATCTAAAAAAAAAAAATAATAACAATTTCTATTGGTATGAAGTTTTTTTTTTATGATGAACATAAATAAAATCATATCCTTAACACTAATCTCAAGATTAATTTCAATCGCTTGGTGCTTTACATATGCAACAACTATATTGCAGGTTTTGCTCGATCTCGGAAGCCTCTTCTCATTAGAAACATGTTCTTCAACGGGCACGGATTAGTCTAACAACCAAAGAGAATTCTTAAGGATCCAAGAGGTTATAGGTTAAAGATGCATCCTTAATATCCAAATGTTGTAAATTCGAGCCATATATCTTGTCCCATGAAAATTGTTGACCAATAAAAAAAAAACATGTCCTTCACATTTGTAGTGGGACCAAGTATTCTTGACATTGACATCAATGTTGTGCCACATGAAGTGTGATCTCTTCAAGATTACATAAGGGAGAGGATGAGATGATATTATAATGAAGTTGGATATTCTCTCAAACTCCCAAATCTTATCAAGAAGTGAAGGCTATAATTTAAATGACATAGACTCATTGTCCTCATGTTAAAGCATAAATTAAAGCATAAATAAGAGATATAGAAATGTTATGACATGCGTACTTTTTTTCATTTTCATTTTTCAATTCCAATTCTTTGGTTTTTGGGCAATCATCAATTAGGGCTGGCACCAAAAGTGAAGAAGAAAACAAATTTTACATGTCATTTTTTCCAAAATGATGAAAACACTATCTTTTTTTTTTTTGAGTACATGTTGGGGGAGGGGGGACGAATACCTATTATCGAGCTCGAAAGTTGAATATTATTCTTTTGTCAATGATAATAATGTGGATTAACTGGATAAAAAAATTGCATCATCCCTATATAAATATCTTGGCACTACTTAATTTGCCCATTTACGAACACAAACTTTTCTTTTAAGTTTTTTTTTTTTCAGTACATATCGGGGAGGGAGACGTCGATGAGATCGAACCTGTGACATTGGTGTTGAACTAGTTTATAACCAGACAATGAAATCATTGTGTCACTAACTCATTTGGTTTCTTTTAAGTAGTATCAAACATAAAAACTAAATTGCAGTTTTTTAAATCATAAGGCCTAAATTAAAAAAATTTCAAACCATAGGAACATAATTTTAATTTAAAAAATTAAAACTAAATACTTGATGACTAAAACTCTCCTACACATTAAGTGCCACAAAAATTACACACTTTAAAAAATAATTTCATTATAAAATATTTTTTTGTGGCATTCAAGAGTGTCACATCCCCAAAATGTAGGGCTCTCCTACACATTCATGTGGAGGGGAGTTTTACTCATTTTTAATTACCCTAAATTCTATTAGTCCAACTCCCAAACCTCCATACTAATGATCATTACTGAGAAACCAGTTTTCCATGGCGCAACAGAACATCCTCCAACATCTTCCTTGGCTCCTCAATGTTCCCACTCAACCAAACATCATCAGATTTACACTGTTTCAATCCATTTCAGATTCTTCATCTTCTCATTTTCTGGCTTCAACACTTCTTTTAGGCTGTGCTATGATTGAACTCAACTGCAATTCCGACTCGATATCACGTAAAAGTTCGAACTGGTCTTGAAAAAGTTGTGCCCAAGTGAAGATGTTTTTCTTCCCTTGATAAACTTATGACATTCTCCATCTTTCTCCTTTCTAGTTTCTACCCATCACATTGATATGGTGCTATAGATATCACTAGATTCACCGGAGCACTACATAAAAGATAGTGAAGGAGCGTTTGCGGCTAAAGAGAATGAGAATGATTATGAAGTAATTTAAGTACATGAGTGAATATAGGAAATAATAATTAGTGGGGAGAATGATTATCGGTGTTTAAGTCAAGAGAATAATCATGGAGAAATCATTACTATGTTTGAAGTCCACATAATGATTATAGAAAAAATCATTCTTTGGGTTTGGACTGCATAAAATGATTAAGGAGAACTAAATAGTAAATATGAGGAGAATGAACAGTGGTTATGGTCGGAAGAATGAAAAGTGGCTAGAGAAATAATGAAAAGTGGTTACGGGAAGAATGATTGTCGGTGACTCAAATGTGGGTAGAGAAATTATGCCTCCATAATCATTACCAAACACTTCTGAATGATCAAATTCAAATACTAAAATCACATATTTCCACTGCACAATCCGCGTTTCCGATGTCTCGAAACTAATTCTTTTCTGCAGTTCGGCGATTTCAATGGAAAGATTGTTGGTGTACTTGTTTGAGCAACATTCGATCTTGAATGTAATAATCGAGTTGCTAATCTGATCCCGAGTTTGAACTTCATTTTTAACAGCCAAATGATCCATAATACTCACAAGTATTATTAGAGTGTGAGAACAAAAGATGGGGCATCTCTTCTTGGACCAGCAACAGAGCGGTATACGTAAACACTTTCGGCCTCGCATTCATTACTCCCACTTACCTTGATGACTTCGACGTTCAACCTCGGCATCTGCTTCGCCAAAACTCGACATCCGTTCAACGACACCTTGCAGGCCGACATCCATAGCGATCTCATGGATTCGTACCTCTCTAAACCCGAAAGCAAAGCTGCATTTCCAAATGGGCTGTCTCTGATCTCTAATTTTCTCAGCTTTGGACAACCACTCATAACACACTGCATTCCCCAGTCAGTGGATCCAGCAAAAGCCACTGATAGGGTTTCCAAGTTTTTTGCATATTTCCCAATGTACTCAAATGTTAAGTCCGTTAGCAATCCCGAAATGGCTAGTCGACGTAGCTTAGAGCATGTTTTCACCACCGCACCAAAGGCCTCATCCATTGATTTGTTTGTGAGATAGTCCGGTTGGCAGGGGTTCATAATGCAGAGTCGAAAATGGGTGAAATCTGGGCAGTTCTGCACAATGGTGGCAACAGCCTCATTTGACATTTGGCGACAAAAGTAGAGAACGTAACGGAGTTTACGGCACCCATAGGAGACGGCAAGAAATCCAGACTCGGTTACACCGTGCGCTAAATTGTCGGCATACGGATCTGCTGGAAAGACGCGGAGTTCCTCAAGCAAGGGGCAACTTTGACCAACAGCCTTCAGGCCCTTGTCTTCAACTGTGTCTAAAACCTACACCAGCAACAAAATATTAAGAGGCAAAGTAAAATCATAGTAAATAGCATAGAATGAGATAACTTGTTGAAATGTCTTGAACACGATTATTGGGTCGAGGGTCTCATTGCCCAATTAGCAACAGGGATCTTATGTATTTTGGGCCGTATGTTATATTAGAGTTTTACGAGAGTGCACTATATAAACTCTCTTAAAACTCTAGCTTTGTACGATGAAGCATTTTATTCTTATTCTCTTAATATAATGGTTTTTCTCCTATTTCTTTTTTTTGTTTGAAACAAGGTAACCATGTCCGTCTCTAGGTCAGGCACCAGAAGACATCGAATGAGTAATATCACATGTTGGTCTCGAACCTGGGATCTTAAGGAGAACATACTTTCAAAACCCAAGTCTTGAACCACTATGCCACCCCTTAGGGACAATTTTTCTCCTATTTCTGTAAACATAGTTAACACAACGTTCATGAACTATATAAATCATTTTGTTTTGTCATGCATTTTTTTATGCATGCATTGAACAGTCCTTGCTCTCTCTCTCTTTCATTTCTATTGAACTAAAAGAAATGAAGGAGAAAACGATCCATACCCAAAGGCGACGAAGAACGGGGCAGCGGGAAATGAGTCCAGCAAGTTCATAGCCGTGTATAATAGCGTAGCTCAGATTCAAGAAAGTCAAATTCCCACAAACAGGAAAAAGAACTTGAAGATACAACGCAGGTGACTCCAATAAACCAGTTAGAGTATGCAGATTCTTGCATTTTTTAAAAGCATCATCGAGGTCGCAGTACTGCCGAAGAGTGATCTGTTGCGAAAACGAGCCCGTACCTAACTCTCTTAACTGAGGAGCATGAACAAGCAGCCTCAGCAACTGTTCCAAGTTTATATTCTTATTAACCTTCAAAACCTTCAATGATTTGCACCTTCTTACCAGCTTCTCAAGAGCCTCAAAACTGACTTCACTGTTCAAACTTGCAAAGTTTAGTACTTCCAGAGATTTCATGGTGTCTGGGAAGCAACTCAGCCAACTTCCACTTTTGTCATGAATGTCATTCTCAAGTATGTGAAGCTCTGTCAAGTTCCTGTCACCAAATTAGAAGTTAGAGTTTTGCTTTTTCAACAGAATGAATAAAAAAAACACAAAAGAATAACTCCCCTCATCACCATTTGGACCATTTGGTTTTGAGATGAAACCACACTATCTAATAAAACAAACCACCAGTTCTAAGAAAGAAATGTATTGTTTGGATGTCTTCGCTAAATATCATTTTCAAGAACGTTTAGCGAGTGTTTGGAGGAAGGAAGAATGATAGTAACGAAAAATAATTCCCCAGAATCACTATTCATTTCTCAATAATCACATTTTCTCTATAACCATTTTTATTCTTTTCATAACCACTTTTCATTCTTTCCATACTCATTACTTTGTTTCCCATAATCATTCTATCCGCCCCAAACACGTAAAATGGTTCCCTCCATATCATTTCTTATACACCAAACACAGGTAACGATTTCCTCCATAATCATCTCTCTATACCTCAAACACAGATAACGGTTTTCCCCATAATCATTTCCTTCGCAAACATAGGTATCTATTTCCCCATAATCATTTCATGTACTCTAGCATGGGTAACAATTCTTTCATAATCATCCTCCACTATATTGATCTCATTCCCATTTTCTTTACCTCAAACACTTAACAACACATTCAATTGGTTTCTCCTTGTTGACAAGGCAGTTCTTTATATTTATGACTATTACCTTCTAGAATTTATGATAATGAACTTGAAAACGCCATTCATTAGCATCTATAAACAGTAATGGTGCGTTTGAAGCACCGGTTTGGTTATTATAAACGGAAGGTTATGATAAACGGTGGGTTATTATAAATGGTATTTGAGGGGCAAGTTATTATAACAGGGATTATGATAAACGGTATTTGAGGGGCTAGTTATGTAACAAAAAGTAATATATGTAAGGTGTAGATAAACGGACACGTAAGTTTAGATAAACTGACACGTAGGTTTAGGTAACCATCGTTTATAATAAAACCACCGTTTATAATAAACGGTGGGGCAAACTTCGGTTGGGTTATTATAACCAACTCGGCCGTTTACATAAATGGGGCCCAAACACACCCTAAGCTCAAGAATTGGATAGCAGAAAAGAATCAGTGGAGCCAAGAGCCATAGTAAATAGAAATGAACATAAGGCCAGATTTCTGTAAATGAAAGATCTTCCCATATCATGAGTAATTAGTTAAAGATCAACTTTATAATAATGGAGACAAAGTTACAAGGATGTGATATGTCAACAACTAAAATGACAAAAAAAAAGCAGGTTAAATGTCACATCCAAGAAAAAGAAAAGCAGAGAAAATAGAAGTCAAATGATTACCAAAGTGGTGCTAATAATAATAGGTACCAATAGCAGAATCATAGGCAGTAAAATTGTAGTTATTATTGAAATCCATTATAAATAAAGCTCACAACTTTACAATATGATTCCGACATGATATACTGTTTTAGAGGTGTCCATGAGCAACTCCATATAAAAAGATAAGTGAAAAAAACAAATCAGTGACCAAACAAAACCAAACATTTATTTTAATTTCATAACCAAAACAAAACTGAGAGAATCAAAGTTTCTAAAAAAGAAATCAATGTTCTGAAGAGAAAAAAAAAAGTTCTCATTTGATCTTAGTTTCAATCACACTTAGGTAAAAATTAATTTCTGAGCTCCCAGTTAAATGTTGTAGAGTGAGGTTAATGGGAGTGTTTGAGGCAAATGGATGAAAATGGAGAGAAATGTAAAAAATCTCAATCACTGTAGCCTTTCTCCCCATATTCGCATTTTCTCATAACTATTTTTCTTATTCTCCTCATATTCTCTCGATAACTATTTTTCACTCAATCATACTCATTATTTTAATTTTTTCATAATTATTCTCTTCACACAAAAATAAGTAATGGTTCTCTTTGTAATAATTTTTTTACTCGAAACAAAAATAATCATCATCTGAATTCATATTCTCTTCTAATTCTCATCTTTCTTATGATTATTCTCATTCTTGTTACACACCTCAAAAGCGTGTACGAAAAAAATTGACAACCGGAACTACCTAATTCATAAGGGTTGGGTTATATAATTTTATAATTTTTGTTAAGTTTAATCGATTATTGAGGTAACAAATTTTTACCTCATTCAATCCAACTCAAATAAAAAAAAAAAATAATAATTGTATATAAACTTATGTAATTATAATTAATAAAATATATTTTTAGCATATTAACAACAAGTAAACTAGACTTAATTAAACAATCATGCATTTTTTTCTTTATTTTATTTTACATATTTATGAGGTATATGAGTTTTGTATGGCATATACTAAAAAGAATGTTAACACAACCTACGCTCAATTCAACCCATAAATTTTTGGGTTGAATTTACGGGTTAGGTTGCCGAAAAAAACCTAACCCGTAAATCTAATCTTAATTTTTTTTTTTTTTAACATAAATAAAAATTCAAACCCAGATCTGATTGTAATCAAGCATCAGAGTTATAAAAAGAAGAAAAAAACAAGAAATGACATACTTGCAATGAGTAGCAATGGCGGCAAGCCCATCAGTACTAAACCCATCACAACTCATCATCGAAATCGCTTTGAAATTCGGAAACTGGCGACCCAAAAACTCCAAACTCTCATCACTCACAACCATCCTCTTGAGCCTCAATTCTTCAAGAACCGGACATTTCGAAGCGAACCGGACCAGCCATGGACCAACATCAGCTCCCCAGTTCGGAGGAACCAAATTGAAATCCGAAAACCTCGGTTTCCCTTTCAGCGTCAACCTCCGAATGTTCGAGAACCGCCCCACCACAATCTCTGGCGAAACAGAGTAGCAATTCCCTATAAAAACCTCGGTCCGAGACCACCGGTCCGCGTTGAACCAATCCTTGCAAACCAGAGAAACCGAGCTTCGGTCTTTTCTACACTTCACCAAACTCAGAACCTTTTCCAGTACCTCGTCTGGGAAAACCGAACCCGGCCGAGTTAACTCCGATAACTCGGCCGAGTCGCTTAACTCTTTCTTCCTCTTCGAGCTCATGACAAATCGTAAGAAAATCGAGAGAAAAGGAAAACCCACCAAAAGTTTTCGGATTTGGAAATGTGGGTTTTGAAAACCGGAACGAAAAACCTGAAATTTCTCAGGAATTGGAGCTGATTGGAAATGGGTTTAAAGGAGCGAATTCACAGATCTAGAAAGGAGCGAATCCGATATACAGATGAGAAAGAAACAGCACAAGGAAAGAGAGAGAGGACACAATTTGGGTGATCAATTTTTCTCTGTTATTATTGAAAAATTAGGAAAATAAAAATAAAAATTGATGCTTTTTGAGCGATTGGGAAGTGGAGGGGCAAAAGTGAGAAAGGGAAAGTAATTGCGGATAATATCAGAAAAAAAAAAAGGAGCAATCTTTACCTCGTCCATTATTTAGGTGCACAATAATAGTTACATTTTTATTTATTATTATTTTTTTAGTACAAGTTCGAAAGTGACGACAAATCTTACAACCAAGATATCATTCATCATTTATTATTATTTTTTTAGTACATGTCGAAGGAAGGAGACGACAATTCTTATATAAATGAAAGTAAAATACTGATTTTTGAGTTGTATAATATCACTACATAATGAAATCAATGTGTCACTCATGGATTTATTTTATTTTTCTATATCATTAGTCAAATCATCATATTTTTATATTTTTTTAATTCATTTTCCAATTTTATAAAGAATTTAAAAAGAATATTTACTGACTACTCCTTAAAAAGCTATATTCGTACGGGTTATTATAACTACTTATTTTTACCATTGAAAATAACTTATCATTTTTAATCATTTAATTTAACTACTTGAAATAATTAATCAACTTTCAGCTAATTTTTAATGATACATTCCTAACTAAACAAAACTTACCAACTTGTTGATAAGTATAGTGTGTATACTTACCACTATATGAACTATATTTATTCAATTTTTTATTTATTTTTAAAATTATTTAAAATGATGTTAAATCATTCATTTCATCTAGCGTTTCTTTTTTATTCGTAAAAAGTATAGCGTATAAGGGGTTGAGTATATATATCATACTTACCAACGAATTGATAAATTTTACTCTTTTTTTAATTTTCAAAATAATTTATTTTTAATTATTCTTTTTTTAATTACTCATTTAAATCTATATTCAAATAAGTTATCCATCTAAATTTCCTCAAAAAAGAACACACAAACCCAAATAAATTTTTTACTATAAACCCTCAATATTTAATTAAGGAAGATAATTTCTCTGATTTATACCAAGAGACAAAACTATGTCCAACAAATTTTACTCTGATTTATAACAGTGGGATTTTTTATGGCAGCCACTTGCATTTTGGCACGTTCTAACTCAACCAATAGAATTCTTACACGTCGGCTAATACTAAATCAGGACAGCGGCTTGGTCAGTAGTACGGTTCAATGTTAGGAAATTTAGGCATAAAATTTTGGATTTTGTTTTTATAATTAGGATACGTTTGTTTGTTGTTTTTTTTTTTTGAAAAGATAATTAATTAGGATGCGTTTGAATTTGTTAGAATTGATTGAAATAAGATAGTAAGTTAATTAACTAACATTCTTCTTTTAGATTGGTTGGTGTTAGTAGTTAATTGGTTCGTAAATTTAAATTTAATACGTTGTTTGAAAAACAATTTGATGTGGAGTATTTTTTATTTATTTTGAAAAAATTGATGTGGAGTTTAATAGTAGTTAAAAGTAATTATTTATTATTAAATACAAACTAGATATTTATTTTATTATTTTTTAAAATATAGACATTTAATATCATTTCCCTTTTTTTATCACTCCTCTACTACAATTACTAGTTAAATATATGGTTTTTGTTTTATTTAGTTAAGATTTATCTACTTTTTTTAAGAATAAGATGAAATATTTGGAATAAAAACAAAATTATATAATAAAATTTAAAAAAATTAAAAATGGGATCTTATATAATAATTTATAAAAATAATTATATAGTCAAACTATAATTAAGTTGTACAATCTAGGAACCTCAAGATTTTTATAAATTAAAAAAAAAAGTTACAACAAGATTTCGTTTTTTTTTTTAGTACAACAAGATTTCGTATTTGAATAGAAGAAAATAAATGGTATATTTCCATTTAAAATGTTGTTGTATATTCCTAAAAACAATGTTGTTGAATAATAAAAAAAAAATTAATATTTTTTAGTAAATAGCTATCGTAAACTGGCCAGATAAAAGTTATTAAAAAAATGAAATTATAAATGAAAAGAATTTAAATATCATTGTGAATGGTTCGATTTCAATTACATTTAAAAATATATATATATATTCTCATTCTTTTACCAATCTTAGAAATATTTTCACATTTTATGTTTGTTTGTAATAAAATTATGAAATCAATCAGTTGAATAATGTTGTTGTCTTTTACAATAATAGTATTGTGGAATGATCTTAAATATACTTGATAATAAATTTTATTATTTTTTGATTTAAATCTTATTATGCAAATATTTATTCAATAAAGCTTATACATAACAAAATCCAAACCCAACTCATAAAAAAAGATGCAGAAAGAGTAGCTTAGTCTGATTAATATTTCATTTGATCGAATGAGTGTGACATAATAGTTTTATTGTTTAGTTGTATACTGACTCAACACCAGCATTATAGGTTCAATCTTGAAAATTGGTATTTGTCCTCTCTCGTCCGATATATACTCAAGAAAATAATAAATAAAAAATTTCACTTCCAAACTCCAACAAAAGTTTTTTTTTTTTTGTTTGTTTTTGTTAACTATGGTGTTCTTATTAAATAGAGTTTTTTAAAAAAAATAAAAAATAAATTTAGAATATTAGGCTATCCTTTTTTTTAGACAAGCCCCTATAGCAATGCTCTAGTTGACCTTAAATAGAGCGTAGAAAGTACTAAATTTCACTTATCAACTGTCACAATCAAAAGTCTATGTTTCGGAAAACTAAAAACAGAACAAGTGAAAATCAAAAGGGTCGGCTCAACTATTTTTACAACATGAACCTCAAGACTCTACAACATTTTTTTTTTTAAATGAAAGACCCTATAACATTTAGTTATCCATGAATTAAATTTATAACATTTTAATTGCATAAGAACCACAAACCATGATAATTAAGAAAAAATTATTTGCAAATGTCAAGAGTTTGACTTCACACCCTTAAATTAGTCGATAATAAACAACCAATCTTTTCTCTTTTTTTTGAGAACACCAATCTAATACCTAATAGGTTAACTTTCAAGGGTATAGTAGTATAGGGTTTTTTTTTTTTAAATATAGAATTAAGTATTAAAATTTTTTTGATAACATAAAACTATTTTTTTTTTATAACATTAGAAATATTTTTAAATTGTAAATGTTTTTTTTTGTTTTGAAACAACATTGGGAAATGGGATTCAAACTTGTAATCTAATGATTACTAGGTTATACAAATGTCCTTAGAGTACAACTCTTGTTGTCTAAAATTGTAAATGTTTGAAAAATAATATTTTTAGTCATAAATTTGGAGTCTAGTTTTTATTTATTCCCTATGTTTGAAAATTAAATATTTAGAATCTAGTGGCATGATATATCACATAGTAACCAATTTATTATTAGTTTGGTCGCAAATGTTTGCTGAATTAAAAAATGCTCAATTTAAGTGTTGTAATATAAAAAAAATACCCAAAATAAATATTATTTAAATGACATTATATATCACATAGTAGCGAGTTTGTTAGGGAGTCTCAAACATTATTGAATTAAAAAATGAATAAATAAATTTTTTATAGATGGAAAGATGAAAAAAAAAGCGGAAAGGTTAAAAACAAAACAAGAAAAGAAAGATGAAAGTTCTTAAGAAAATGAAAAGAAATGTTATAAAAATAAATGAATAACGAAAAGAATGAGAGGTTTAAATTAAACAGCAAAAATAAGCATCCAAGGGGTATCCAGCACTTCCCAATAAAATTTTGGGGGGACCAACAACCACTTTACCATCAGCTACAATTAAAATTCATCGTAAATTATGTATTAATTACTCTAAAACTTAAATATTTTTGGGAGGCCATGACCCTCCTAGTTCTAATAGCAGTCCATTCACGAGAGTCAGTGTGGTTGGATGATTCATTATTTGGTAAAAATCTAGTTCAACATCAAGTTCGATAATTAGAATTAGTATTTAGCGCTTATTTATTTGATAATAGTTGTCCTCCCTTTAGCACAAATGAAACATATTATTTTTAGAAAGTTTGGTGATAATTTTTTGATGATCTATTTTAATTATATCCATTTTTTAGAAATATTATATATCTATGGCAAAATTGTTGGCGTTTTTTTTGTGCATATTTCACTTCTATCATTTGCACACGAATTACTTTTAAAAATGTGTTAATCATAATTTTTTTATATATATATATATATATATATATATATATATATATTTGTGTGTGTGAAAAATCCACTTATTTTTATATCATTAAAAAATATTTACCATGATATAACAATTAGCTACTTCATAAATAAATGGAGCAACCCAAGTTTGATATAATTTTGTGGATGCCTTAATTAGGATCTTCGTTTGTTAAAATTTTCAACGAGTTTTTTTTAATAAAGTGTCCTCAATTCCTTCATAAAAAAAAGTGCCATCAATTTATTGTTGATTATAGTATGACTGAATAAAGAGTTTTGAAAATTAGTATTAGTAGTTATAAAGTTCGGTGAAGATATAAAATATTGTTATTGTGCTATTATAAATTGTTGTGGCAAAAATTCTTAATTAAATAGAGTGTTACAAGTGGTTGTGGTAAAAAAAAATCATATAAATTTTTTTTAGTATAAGATGAGGAAAAGTAGATTAACACCGAACCGGATAACCAATCGCGTCACCAATCCATTCGATAAAAAATCATATGAATTGAAGATCGTAAGTAGGTAGAGTAAAAGTGATATTGTATTTGAAAATTTTTAAAATAAATTTACAAAGGATTTTATGGAGACTTTTTTATCATCTTTTTGGAATTGTTATATCCAATTATGGAATTAGACCAACAAATTATCACAAATCATCTATCCAGACTTACTCCTATTGATCTATTTAAAATAAATTGTTCATATATTTATATACAAAATAACATGCTGTATATGCTTTTTTTTTTTAAGGAATTAATATATACTTAAATTAAGTGGAGGGTAATCTCAAAAAAAATAAAATAAATAAGTGGAGGGCTTTTGTCAAAATAATAATAATGATAATAAGGGTAGGGTCAAAATTAACCTATTAGATTGTTTTTTTTTTCCTCTCCCAATCTTTTTTTTAACAGTTAGATTGCTTTCTTCAGATATGATTTGTGACAAGTTCACATGACACCAATTAAACCAATTTAATTGCATTTATGGAGGATAAGGCAAATCTCATCTATATGTATATAATGGGATGTTTGAGAAATCCAGTTAGATAACTATTATTGATAGATAATGGTTGTTAATGGATTGTTTTTTTCCAGTTTTAATAATGAAGTCTTTAATTAAATTATATCGATTAAAAAAATGAAGTACAATTGATTGAAGTAATAAAAATTGAAATATTTTGTTATATATAAAATATTTTTTTAAAATATTATAAATAAAATAAGAATGATAGAATTTGCTTTCTACAACAAATTTTCGTCAATTATTTTTACTTTTTGAACCATTGTTTTGTTATATACATTTGTTTTTTCTATCAACCTCTCATTCAAATAAATTTACGTAAATATGGTTTTCGTGCAAGCAATCACTCAAATACAATGTCCAAACCACTTTATATTTTTTCTTTTAAGAAAAGTATTGAATTCATTCCATAGGGAGGAGAAATATAAGAGAAACATACAAATACAAACCTAATGAAGATCAAAAGAATGATCTCAAAATGAAAGTTTATAGTGTCTTAAAGATACAAGATTTTGCATTTTTTTCCTTCCATTCATCTTTCCTACATCCAAATATTGGGGGCTATTTGGTTTGGGGAAGTGGAGAGGAAGAGGAAAGAAGTTGCAGAAAAACCTTGTTTGAATATAAATGTTTGAAAGAGAAGTTGCAGCAAAACCTCATTTGAATATGGATGTTTGAAAGAATAATTGCAGCAAAACCTCGTTTGAATATGAATATGTGAAAGAGAAGTTGCAGGAAAATATATTATTAAAATAATAATAAAACTATATCTATGGTTGTAGCCCATGTTACCCATGTGTGTTATGGTCCTAAATCATTGTCAAATCAAAAGTTTACATGAAGTTTTTTTAAAAAAAAAAAAATTTGCGACCATATTTTTAAGGTTCATCATTTTGATTACAACATAACAAACGTGGTTCGGATGGGGAAGTGTGAATATGGCAGACACGTGCGAGATGGGAAATTTTGCAAAATAATAGAATCTGAAATCTTATAAAATTACAAAATAAAATTTAAAAAAAATGATAAAGTCACGTGACACCCTCTTCCTCAATTCCACAAGCTAATCACATACAACTCATAATTATCTCTTCTTTTTTCTTTCTCTCTTTTTTTTGGAAGAAAAACTCATAATTATCTGGCCTCAACTCAAAATTACATTTTCGCTTCTTGACTCTTTACCTAATCACTATCTAATCTTCGGTTTTTTTTTTTTTTTAATTCTTTTCCCTTTTTTTCTAGGAATTCTTGCATTTTCTTAACTTTTATCTGTAATTTATTTTTGAAAAATTGTATTCGCTATTATTCATGCAAAATAATTATAAATATAAGTAAATTGAAAGGCATGCTAGTGTTAGTGGGTATAGTAAAGTGAAACTTCAAACTTTTTTTTTATTAAAAAAGAGTTGTTACTTATTCTAGAAAAATTAATTTGGTGCCTTTTTTAATTCAATTAATTTGTTACTTTAAAAGACTTGTTTTGTTTTTTCACTTGATACGAAATGATGAAAGAGAATGGACTGGTTTTAGTTTCAAAAATAGAAAATTTGTTTTTCTTCCCTTCTAATTTGTTGAATTAGTTGGGAACAAGAGCCTCTAAATAATATTTTATATAATTTAATAATTGAAATGTCTTCTATAATTTTTTTTTTTTTTTTGAGTACGTCTTCTATAAATTAATAATTCAAAAGTTATGCGTTTGAATCTATTACATAAAAAATTTCAAAAAAAAGTAGAACCTATCGAATAATAAAAGGGTTAATTTGGTCATTACAAAGAAAATTTTAAATCATGTCAAATTATAATTTAAATTTTCACGTCCACTGGTATAACTTAATTTCGACCACATTTTATTTTACTTTTATTTGTATTCTGTTGGTTGGACCACATTTTATTTTACTTTTATTTGTATTCTATTGGTTGGGTTTAAATAAAATAAAATGTGACTTAAATTGGCTTATATAGATGGATATGAAAGTTTAGATCATGTCTTGACATAATCTTAACTCCTCTCCTAACTAAAAGTGTAATTTGAAAATAAAAATTTATCTATATGATTTGAATATATATTTTTGCCCTTGATTAATATTTATTCACTTTAAATAGGAAAAAGAAAAGAATAGACAACCATAGACAAAAGGTTTTCTTTCCCTAATTTGATTTATGGTTTAAAATATATATTCTTTCAGCAATACTATAATTCAAATGATATAATATATATCTTAGTAAATTTTATGCGTATGGATTAAAATTTTTGTAAATTTTTTTATAAATCTCAAGCGGCCAAACGTACCGTCAGAGAAAATACGTTTCTTCCAATAAAATTTCTTACTTGAAGAAAAAAAAATCTATTATGAAAAATCATTTTGTAATAAAAAGTGTTTTTAAGGCAAAAAGATAATTTAGGGCATACTTGGGAAGATGGGGAAAGGAAAAAATATATAATAGTATGAATGTAGCATTTTAATAAATTGTTGCACCAAAAGTATATTTAGATAGGTTATTTGAAAGAGGAGTTACAAAAAAACTATGTTTAAATAAGAGTATTTGAATAAACAATTGTCCAAAAACCATATTTAAATAAAATTGTTTGTAGAAGAAAATCATATTTAAATAAAATTGTTTGTAGAAGAAAATATTCCAGAAAAAAAATTGTTTTAAAAATATATCCAAAAAAAAATTTCTTAAAAAACAAAAAATGTTTGAAGGAGAAGTTGGAGTGAGGGGAAAGGTAAAGTTGGAGGACCTAAACAAACATGGGTAAATAATATCCTACCTTCCTTTCCTCAATTTCCTTTTTATCCCTACATTTAGGGGTGTGCAAAAGAATCGACTGTCGAAGCAAGCCGGATTATCCAATCCAAACCGTAAATGTTGGGTTGTGTTATAATTTTCTAATTTTTGTTGAGTTGGTTTGAGGGTTTCAATTTTTTGCTCATTCAACCCAACTCAATCTGAACTAAAGGAATAATATATATATATATATATATGCACGAGAGAGAATTAGGCAGAGTTAGATTGCTCTTATGCATAAGATTCGATGATTAACCAACCAAAAGCTTTGAATTAGATTCTAAAAATCTCCCAAACTCAATCCAACTCAGATATGTATTGCCCTATCTACCTTCTTTATTTGGATAATTATTGCGGTAGAGATGAAAAAAAATATATTTATTTTTATCTAAAAACAAAGTAAAAATGTATTTTTTGTTTGCATCAATCCCGTCTTAATTTTTCCAATATCACTATCCATATTTATATATTATTTTTTTTTGAAAGTCCAATATCACTATTAGGTCAATGAAATTGTATTTATTTTTCAAATCTGAACAAATCTCTGTTGAAATTTTATAACTTTTACCATTATTAAAGCTGAAAATGGTCAAATTAAATAAATTATCCAACCTTTTTTTATTTGAAGTGATCCTCGTCCATCATTAAATTGCATGTATTGTAGCTCGGGCACATTTGAGTCATTATACCTTTCTATTAAAAAAAGTAAAAACAAAACTGAAAGTTTGACGTAATAGTCAGCTGAAAATGTGGTGAAGTACAAGACAATTAAAAAATGAAAGGACATTACCTTCAAAAAAGAGAAAGAAAGATCTAGAAACGTGTGGGGGCAGCCCATCATAAAAAGTTGGGAATTTGTTTTTTGAGAAAAACTTATCTACTTGATCATGTGTAGGATGTTCCTACATTTTATTTATGTGACACCATTTTGTGCCACATGATTTTTTTTCTTTCTTTTTTTTATAAATTTATTTTATTTATAATAAAAAGAACTTGTGTGGTATTCAATGATGCCACATAGATGAAATGTAGGAACACCCTACACATGGACAAGTAGACAAGTTTTTTTTTTTTTTTTTTAGTACAGAAGTTTTGAATTTAATTTAAACTTAGTTTTAAATATCAAATTTAAATACTTTTATTTCAGAAAATGTTCGTTACTAATTTTTTATACATTTTTTAATTTATTTTTATACTTATTTTCTTTTTTAAAAAATTAATTCACATAATAACTAAAATAATTACTTCTTTACTTCATTAATATGTTGAAATTTAAAATTAATTTAACTATCATTTTAGTGAACCATATATAATTAACAATTTTATTATCTTATAGATTAAAAATAGACGGTATTCGAAGGTAAAAATATTTTATGGTGAGTGATAAAAACTAACATGAAAATAAACTTTAAAACTAGAGACTAAACTTTTATTTTTTCCTAAAAATTAATAAATATGGGGAATTTCATAAAATGTTGAGCCAATAGTTATGAAGAGATGAAGATGGTGGGGTCCAGTGAGTTTGGTTGGGCTTTGTAATGTAATGACTCTAACTGATGGGTGCCTCCAATCTTTGAAATCAAAGTTTATTATAAGATCACATAATATCTATGGGATTATATTCAATTTGCAATGCTTGGTTATTTAAAAAACATATATAGCATTTTTTTTTCAAAAAATATGTATATATATAGCATTATATGTGTGAAATATGAATTTCTCTATATCTCTCCAAACACATCAAGAAAAAGATAATGTTGGATTGTGTTCACGTTTCTCATGCTAAATTAACATCCAATAATTTCAGAGTTTTTTTCTCTTTTTTTTTTCTTTTGTATTTGTAAATATTTGGATTAAATGTGCTTTAAATATTTTCTAGAGAGAAATTGTCTAATTCTACACTGGAGTTACCTTACCCAAAATAGTCCTAAACCACAAAAATAGTGACAAATAAAATCCCATTCACAACATGCTTTTTATAGCATTTGTGCATTGCAAGTCTGCTTCTGTGTATGCAGTCCTCTTGTAATCCTGCCTTGGACACAACCAACTTGTGTAAATAAAACAAAAGGATGAAAATAACCTACCAAAACCAAATTAAAGAAAAATTGGAATTTGCTTTTTAATTGAAATACTTTTGACATTGCCATATAAGATGATATACGGTTCGGTATCAATTAAAATCAACTACCGTAAGTAGCCTAGTGATCAAAAGGGCATTAACACATTAAGAAACCAAAAGGTTGTGATTCAATTCACAGTGATCACTTACCTAGGAATTAATTTCTTATATATTTCTTTGACAACTAAATGTAGTAGGGTCGGGCAGTATGTCCCATGAGAATAGTCAAGGTGCACGTAAGCTGACCCAGACACTCACAGATATAAAAAAAAAACAAGTAAAATCAGTTCATCTTGTATGTTCACAGTAAACACATACATCCAAAGAGACATCCAAACATTCCATCACATATGTATGAACAATAAGTTTAGTAGTTCTATAACATCGTCGTTACTAATTTATTTCTCAAGGAAAAGTTCACTTTCATTCTTATCAGTGATTCAGAATTGACCTTGTGAATTAATCTAAAGTTCTAAACTAAAAAAGTAATAGTAATAATTACTTAAAACCAAATTAGAAGATTGCTTGTGAAATGACACTAATAAATCAGAGAAAATTAAACCAGCAAAACACTTCATACAAGCCAAAGGAAGTCTTATATTAGTCCTAGTAAAAAAAATGCATAAAACCTTACCTCAAATTTGAAACGGTTAAAGGAGGCCCAAAATAAAGATCAAAAGCAAAACTAGCTAAGAGACATTTAAAGCAACAAAAAGGACCAATACCCAGTTACCACACAAAATAAGTTTGATGGCAAGGATTCTTTACAAAATGGGAACCCAACTAATAGAGAGCATTAAGTTGATCACTTTAAGATCAAGGTTCATTTTGGTAGATTCTTTTTTTTTTTTTTTAAACACATTTTGGTAGAATTATTGACCCAAAAGTTTAACTTACTACAAGTGTACCACGCCCGTCCCTAGGCCAGGCACGGGAAGACATCGAAGAAATAATGTCACAGTTGAGTCTCGAACCTGAGACCTTGAGTTGACTATATTGACTGCCTAGGTTGTTCGGGTTGACTTTGCAGCCCGAAGGTCGTTTGTTATTGTTGTGATTATTTTCTGCGTACTTCCAGGTAAGGATCTCTTACAGTGGTTGTGTGGACCCTGCGATATTATTATGGTGTGCCTTGTATGTTTGTTGACTGTTATGAGCATGATAGTTATAGGACAGCTTGTGCTTGACTTCTTGCTAGCATGTTTGCCCTGTTTGTACATGTTAGTGTCATGCTAGGTTTGTTCTTCCAGCATGTTTATGATTCCTGCTTAAGTTCGTAGTATCATGCTAGGTTGTGTGTTTTATGTTGAGCATGTATGTTTAGCCATGAATCAATTACTCTGTACTCTTAGTTAGTATAGTAGGGTTTGTCATCATCCATAGGATGAGAGCGGACATAACGTACTTTGTCCCCACCGGTCAGGATCTTGTGCGAAGCATAACTACTCAATATATTTATAGTCTATCAATATATAATTATAATAATTATACTATTATTATATCAAATGTTTATTTAAATATATTAGAATTTTAAAAATTAAAATAAATAGATATATATTATCTCTTAATATATGACGTTAAATTTTCATATTTTTATTCATTTTTTAATCGTCTTTGATAACAAAAAAAAAGTTATAGAATTTCAATTGTTTAGAGATAGACTATAAATATCATATTTAAAAATTAATAATTAAAAGTTATGTGTTTATTTTTAATATTAACAATAAATATATCAATTTATTATTAAAATAAAAATTAAATTTAAATAATTTATACACATTGAATTTTTTATTCGTAGTTTACAATAGATTTAAAAGTATGAACTTATTTTCAATAAACTTAAAAATATTAAACTTATTTTGTTTGTTAGAAAAATGAGATTCAAATTTTATACTCTTGTATTGAGCGTTGCTCTTTGAAATAATAGTAAGAGTGAATATATATATTTTTTAAAATAATTTTGAGAGTCTTGATTGTATATACAAAAAAACAACCATAAATTTCAAAACTTGTATGAGTTATAGGGATTGAAATCTATTCTACCTAATAAAAAAACAATAAATTCCAAAATTTGAGGGATATTTTATTACTTCTATGTAATAATTATTATCAAAATGTGACCGAGTTCTCTTTTAACTACAAAAAAATAAAAAATAAAATTTTTTAGGGATGTCAATGGTTCCCTAAAAGTATCAATCACTAATAAGATAAATATATTTAATTTATTATTACCTATTAATTAGTGTATTTTATTAACAATTCTTTGACATTCGGTAACTATGAATATGAATGTATAAAATGTATAAAAAAATAATTTTTTTTAAATAAAATAAAAATTGCTATCAAGATTTTATAATGACTAGTTTAACCAATGATTTTATTTTTATTTTTTAATAAATAGAATCCTGTTCTTTTTTAATTTTTTTTTATTATTTAAGTCTAACAAATCTTTTAAAAAAAGTTATTAACGATGTACAAATATTTTAGATTAGTCAAATTTTATTTTGGTGGTGTGAAATTTTTTTTTCTCATAATTTTTTTTAATTAAACAATAATTTTAGAAACTTTTAACCTCATGGTTATTATGTCGTACACAATATCATTGAAACTATGTTTTTTAATAAAAATATTAATATGATTAAGGGTGCTAATTAATATTAAATTTATATTACTTACATTTTATTTATGATAGTAGTTATATTTACATACTTATTATATTAATAGTTAAATATTTGAGAATAATTATTTTTTAAACAAAAGAAAAAGAACAATTTTATTGTTTGAAAAACAATAAGAACAATTTTTTTTTAAAAAAGAAAAACATATCTTAACATCTCATCTCCTCTCCCTCCACCCCAAACAAGGTTTTTCGGTCATCTTATCTCATCTTCCTACACCCAAACAAGGTTTTTCTGTCATCTCATCTCACCCCAAACAAGATTTTCTGCTATCAATATCTCATCTCATCTCACCTGCAGCCAAACATCCCCTAAGATTATAAAATATTGATACCATTTTGGTTGAACTCTTTCTTGTGTTTTGATTTTTGAACTTTCAAATATTTAATTTAATTTTTAGATTATGAAATTTATTCGTTTTAAGGAAAGTTTTCAATATTAAATTTTAGTCTCTCAATTGAAAACAAAAATAAAATAAAATAGTTCCTGTATAAAACCATCTTTATAACTTGTCTCTTCCATTCTCTCATTATTTTCTCTCTTATCAAGTAACTCTCTTATGAAGCAAGTGTATTGTGGTCAATTACTAGAGAAATAAATCATCTAAGACATTTATGACTGTTTTTAAAAACTAGCCAAATGTTTATTTAGACTCAATCTCAATGTTGAATATGTCTAAATCATGCATGCTTGGCAATATCACTCGTCAATATAATTCTTTAACCTAAAAATTACTTAAATATGTCAAACAAACACCCCAAAAGTGTCCTATCTACATGTGCAAACCCCTCATAAAATTATTTTTAAAAATGTGTTATAATTGTAATGAAGAACAAGGATAAATTCTCATTTTTTATTACCTACTTAAATTGAGTAAGTTCTTACTAATTTATATTTAAAATTCCGATATAAATTTTGCTGCTAGCGAAAAATCCATAAAAATTTAAACGGCATAGAAAAGTATATGCAACTCTAAGCTAACATAAGAAAAGGGGGAAAAAGTAAATATATTTAAAAAAATAATAATGTTGTTGAAGCTAATTTCAAGATATTTTTGATATGTCATCTATAGTTTTCATTTTATGCTTTATGTTTTCATTTTTCATTTTTCGTTTCTATTTCACGTTCCCAAAATTTTATAAAATGTTTCTAAAATGAAAAACTCTCAAATGAAATTTCTCAGGTTTAGTTTCTATTTTGTTATAATATATATTTTTTAATTAAAAGTGGTTCATTTTGTTCATAATACTAGCCTTTGGCATGTTGGCAACTGAGCTAACAGAATTATAATAAACTTTGACATCCCAAATCAATTCTAATGTCAAACTTTATTTTTTCTTTTCGGTTTTAATTTTTTTTAATCAACTTTGTATTATTTCAATTCTTATATATCTATAAATCATTTGTTATTTTAATTTTAATATATATATATTAATGTTTCAATATAAATTCTATAAATAATAATTTTTATCTTATTAATTTAAATATATATTAATTTTATAGAATATTTTTTATGAGTAGCAAAAATAAACAAAACAAAACAAAAAAAATCTACCAATATCAAAAGCTTAAAAAAAACAAAGTCAATTTAAATTCATAGCCACAAAATTGTTAATCAAATAAAATTGATAGATTTCGATCAATTTAAATATTTCATATTTTGCTATGTATTCTATATTTTACTCAACTTCCAATAATTCCTAATTAAACGATTCATAATTTTATTTCAAAATTTAATTACTTAATTCGCGCATATGTGACTTAGGCCTACTTACTATCCATCGTACATCGTAAAAAAGAACACATAACACACAAAGCGCCAATACACAATAATGTCCATCTATGTGACTCAATATGGACAACAATCTATTTTTGTTTATTTTATTGTTTTTATCTTTTGAATTTAAAATCAAATAGATTATGGTTCATATCACGCCACACGGGTGGGCATCAAATTATACATCATGTCTGGGCATGATGTAAATACTCCTCTTTATTTTGAAGACTTTTTAAAAACTAGCCAAATGGTTATTTAGATTCAACCTCAATCCTGAATAAGTCTAAATCATACATGCTTGGCAAGGAAATTGATTAGCAATTCATTAACTTTTTCAAGGGATTGCTATTAGAACAAAATGGAATCCTTTTGGTATATTGGCGATCTCCAATTTGGGAACATAGTCTTTCATATTTTCACCTTAAACAACAAAATAAACAAAAAGAAAAAAGGATTTCAATAGTCCCCAGTCAAAATCTTCGATAGGGAACCAAATTGGAAGGATTCAATCCAAGCAACCTTCTCGATTTTTCTTTCAAAATCTTCGATAGGGAACCAAATTGGAAGGATTCAATCCGAGCAACATTCTCGATTTCATTTGTATTGAGGGATATCTTTTTCTTGATCTTTCCATTTTTATCAAAGATGTAGAACTCATTTTTGATGAGTACAGATATCTCGTCTTGAGAGGCTTCGATAAAGGAACTTTTGAACCGCTCATGAATTGGTATATCAATAACGAATTCTCTGATCCATAAACATTTTCTCATAATCCATACACACATCTTCCAAATCGGTTGAAACATAGTAATAATCAAACCTAACTGACCATTGAATGACTTTAGTTGAATGTTAAAGTCAGTCAAGATGCATGGCCCAATAATCACCTGTAACTTGCCCGAAACCGACATCAATTGAATACCAAAGTCAGTCTTGCTGCAAGGTCCAATATCCGAGGGGTAACGCGTTTCAAATGTTTCAGTTTCAACATCGAAAGCATGTATGACAAATACATGCTTCATCTTCTTCCTCTTCCTCCTCCTGCTCCAGTCAGTTATTATGTTTGCGATCCAATAAATGACTCCATCCAAATATGGACCGTCATTGATAAAGAACTGGGGAAGAGGACGCCACCCGATGCGCTTCCATACCCGCAATTCGTTACTAATTCCAAACCTCCAAATCTCTATTTCTGTTCCAAGGGATTCATCAGAAAAAACCCTAAACAATTTATACTGCTTCGTCTTCGGGCTGAAACCAAATCCATAGAAGTACTTCTCCTCTTCTCCCTCTAATCCAGGGAGTGGAAGAAACTCATTGGTCATCGGATTCCATACGCCATCGCACCAATCGGAAACCGACATTCTTGCAATGTACAGCAAGCCATTGCAGGAACAATAATAAGAAACAGAATCCCAATCGCCGTGAAACTTAAACGAGGCAACAGATTTAATTTCGGTACCAAAATCCAAAGAATGGACCTTGGGATTGCAAGAGCGCGAAGCTCCACGTCCCGGGTTGGGGACCGCCTCAGAGGTGAAGACAAGAACAGATTTTCTATGGTGAAATTTAGAACGCAAAGCGTAGTCTGAAACCAGATGATTCCAAGATTTACACACGATTCTGCAATTCGACAAATGGGAGAAAGGAAGTTTGGAGAAGATTACCTTAACAATATCCTCTGTAAGAACCTCATTCATGTTCCCAATCGCCATTTTCGTTCTTGTTTTCTCTTCTGATGGTTCAATTTTGACGAAGAATGTGGAAATCGATGGAAGCAAAACGGCAGAGAGGTGAGTTTCGATTTTGGGGGTAAAAGATATGCTTTTATAGAAAGGATTAGGGTTAGGGTTTCTATTTAGGCTTATTTTTATTTTTTATTTTTGGGCCTAAATATATGACTACAAGGAATTTAAAGATCTTTAAATACGACTATATTTGATTTTTTTGAGAATATTTTTAGGAGCGGACTAAATTAGAAAAATATTTATCATATTAGACAAAAAAAATATTTAGAAATCCGAGTCATATCGTACCCAAATGATATGGTATAATTAATACATAATAGTATATGAATATACAATAATGTATTAATAATATATAATATTATATTAATATACTAAATTATAATGTACGATGAATATTAATATACCGTATATTTGACTATGGCTACAAGTATTTTGTGAAATTGGACTAAACAAATGTCTTGTGTTTTGAGTAGTTAAAATAAATGTCTAAAACATTAAATGTGGTAGAAATTAAATAAATATTTAAAATGAAAATGACAATTTTAACCTTGTATATTATTTTATTTTATTTTAAAAAAGACACATATCAATCGAATCCGTAGATATCACGTAAATTAATTTTGGAAAAGCTTTGATTGCCTTGCCCCTAGTTTGAGGGGATATGGCGATTGACTCTACATCAAGCTCCCACATTCCTACACCATTTTTCACAACGTTGTAGATCTCGCCGGGCTCGTTGTCCATTTGGCAAGAAAACAGGTGTACATGCCTTTTTGTTTCCCCCAATAGGGTGTAAATATTTATGCTGTATCTATGATTCTGTGTTTTGAAATTTGGCATTCATGGTGGGAATAGAACCTATCAGAAAATACTTGGATATATATAGCCTTTTGTTTTCTGCATTACTTTTCTACTAACTAACTGACTACCATGTACTATAACTATTTTGGATTTGTTTGTGAAGGAACCAGGAAGAGCAGAGAAAGCAACTGCTAAGTACGACTGCATGATTGTAACAAAGAAATAATCCATCTCAGTTCTTGCCTTAGTATGGAGATCATTGATTGAGATCATCTAGAGATGTCAATCGAGCGCCACCGTGGTATCCACGAGGAGCTCCAAGTGTAAGCTGACAAGGCTAAGAAATTTGGCTTCACTGGTCCTTGAGTTTTAGTATCATACGTGCTATAGACTCGTAAACAATAACGAGGTTCCTTGGCTTTGCCTCCAAGTGAAAGGTTAAAAATAACAAACAAGGATTCCCATTTCTAAGAGGATCACAATGCGAGCCAGATTTTTGTTTTTAAAATGTTAAAACTGATAAAAATGAAGCTCGTTAATTTCATTATGATAACAGGAATTGGGTGCTTTTGGCACTCGGGCAGGGATGAAAAAATCACAGCAAAAGTTTTAGTTGGTGATAAAGATATTGGATTAGAATGAGCCGGAACCAAAGAATATGCGCAACGAGATTTATTCAAGAGCCTCTAAGTCGTAGCCGACCTGGAAGTCGTCATATCGGAGTCCACCATGTCATCGAACAGGAGTTCAGAGAAACTTGGAGGAGGTTCAATCTGTTAATATTGGTGCTGTGCTTTAACTCCTGTAATTTCAAAAGAAAGATTTTCATTACCATGAAGAAAGAGGAAAACGATGGATCAAGCAATCAATTGTCAGAATATAAAACATTTCAATAGAAGAGATATTGTTGGAAATAAATACCAGCTTCTGCAATGAAGAAATAGTAATGTAGTTTAAACTACGAATGTTATTCCCTTGGTCTTGTCAGTTTGAGCACGCTTAAGATGTTTTCATACACAATGGACATTTTTCTTCTTTTTTTTTTTTTTTTTGAAAACTGGGAAATTTGAGCTTTGTTCCCCTGTACCCGGAGCACCACTGACCTGTCCTTGACTGTGGCACCGGGATACTTAAAAGGGTATTCTAGTTTAAGCATTTTCCAGCAGCAAGAACATTTTTTTGTAGGTTGGGTGTGATTCCCCCATAAAACCCACGAATGCCCTCAAACCTGCAAGGTATATAAACCAATGTCAAAGAGAAGTTTAACATATTATGCTGGCCACTCGATTATGGAGCCGTAACGGAAAAACTCCAACTTCTCTTCAAAGTGGTTCCGTAACTAACTTTTAAGATATTGAGCAATGACAAAATTCAGAGATTATAAACACATTTTTCCTCCTAGTAGTAAATGGACATGTTAGTTCTTACCGTGCAGTTTCCTTAAGAAAGTGGAAGCTATCCATGTATCTTGGGATCCCATCATTGCCTGGTCTCTGCTGCAAGCAGACAGAACATGCATTTGATCCTAAGTAATTCAAATTAGAATACAGAACATGAAACATTATATCTTCTAGCCAACCCGCAATCGAGCTCGAACAACCTGAAAACCAAGTCATTCAAGAATCAGCTAAGATAAATAACCATAAAAACCGCACCATATCTCATACCATCAAAACCAATTTCTATTTACTTGAAATGGGTATGCTTGGCAGCGATTTTAGAAGATCCTCTAAGAACAGCCCATAATCAACTGAATTCTGCAGGAGAAAGGCCATTCACAACAAGACTTTCCATTTCATATGGTGAGGACTAGAACTAATGTTGTAAGAGATGCTTTAGAATTTAAGTCACAGAAAAAAAGAATTGGTTTTTTAGGTCTTTGAAACAGTTTCTTTGGAATGGCACCATGAGAAACCTGCTGTAGCAACCAAACACATCTATAAACTCATTCCATGAAATTGTGTGAACATAATACTTTTTTTGCAACAAATATACAAGCTCTCTCCCACCCCATAATGAATTCTCAACAAACATTTTTACATCCCCACAGGAAATAGGAGGAAAAAGAAAATGAAGAAAGGAACAAAAGGACAAATCAAAAGTTATAGTTTGTTATGATGGAAATTTATCTTTTAGGTTAGAAAGAGCAGAATGTTTAATTAAAAAAAAAAAAAAGTATAAATGACATGCGAATAATTATCTGCAGATCATTATAAATGAAAAAGAAAAAAAAAACAAAAACCAAAAAATGAAAAAGATGTTTTATTGACATGTGAATAATTATCTGTTCAAAGATCATTATAAATGACAGAGACTATTTACGAAATTTTTAGATAAAGAGGTTATATGAGCTAACTTTTTTACCTTTGTCAATTTTGATTAGAATGAAAATGTTTCGAAATAAATAAGTTGATCAAAAGTGGAATTTTTTAATTCTTAACTTTCTGAAAACAAGACTTCTATTTTTTAATTCTTACCCTTCTAAAAACGAATGGCGGAGGAGAAAGAAGAGAACTTTTTCAGTCATAAAAATACTCCTAATTCTAATTGATCAAGATTTTAATTGCATTTCTCAACATTAATGTGTGAATAGTGCAGGTACATGAACGTGAAATAAGCATTCCAATTATGCTCCTAATCCTTCACAACCTCCAACAATTGTTGCAATTCTTGAAAACGCGACAATTTGTTAGGGCTTATTGGAACTGCCAAAGAATGGCGAGAGTCATCACAATGTGTCCTCAAACAAAACAATCTGTTAGGGCTTGTTTTTCATTTTTTCGAAAATTGGTATTTGTCCCATTTTCCCAATATGTACAAAAAAAAAAAAAAAATCTTACAATTCTTATTAATAATAATTTGTTCTCTAATTTTTTTTTAATTTTTTTAATTTTAGTTTTGTTGGCTTAATACGTGGTGGGGAAAGAACCTTTGTTGAACAAATGCTTTTGTTAGCTTTGTTTGATCTCTAAACTTATAAGTAAAATGAAAAATAAAAGCATAAAGTAAAAAAGAAAATAAATTATTATTTGTTTAAGTCTTCACGCTGAAACACATTCACGGGAAAACCCACGTTTCCCTCTGTGTTGAAAGCATCTATCGATTTCTAACCCTTATGCCTTCATTGGAAAAGCTTCGCCCATCGAAAGGTGAATGCGTAGCTCTACTGCATGCTGAACGGCCAGCTCCGTCATATTGCTTTAATTCTGCTTCCTCTGTCGTCGACACGAAGCTTCGTCGAGGTCTGTACGCTGAACGCCTTCATCCGCTTTGGTCTGTGTTTTTTTTTTTTTGTTCTTATTTGATTTTTTGAATTGGGTTTTAATGATTTTGCTTTCTAGGGTTTTCTTATGGGTTCATTGTGGTGGGAATTTTGGTTCATGTGTTCCTTTGATTAGTTTATGAATACCTACACTAACTTCTTTTTCATGAGCCTTCTTCTATTGTGAGCTTCGTTGTTTAATTTCTCATTGAACCGTTCTAGCTCATGCCCTGTCTTGTTTGATTCACCTAGTTTTTTTGCTTGTTCTTTGCTTTTCATGGTTGTGCTTAAATTCGAAAGCAGGCAGTGTGAAACTTCAAAGAGAGATTAGGTGTTTACACCATAAGAAAATAGTTATATGTTGCCTATAGAAATGGGTGGTTTGAGGAAGATTTGGTGACCCTTTCAGATTTTAGGTTGAAAACACTTATATGTTTAAATCTGGAAAATGATAGGTTTCATACTTTGTTGTTTCTTGTTACTGGATCATTTGAGGAAAATAGGCAATAGACTAGAAAAAGATTCTATTTTGTGCAAAGCAAATAAAATTCAACAGAGGAATTAAAATCTAGTCCTATACTCTCCTCTTATTGAGGTTATTCTAGCAATTGGTTTGGTTTACTTCACATCGTGCAAACAATTAAGTATGCAGTTTAGTTACCAAACTTATTATCTTGTTACTCAAATTTGATGAAAGTCCAATGTTGAAATTTTACCAACCTACCAAGACTTATTCATAAATAATAACATTATTCAATGGAAAATTTCAATGACAGGTTAATGAGATCGGAAGCCGTAGATCGGAAGTTGCAGTTTCGTGCACTTGCTACCTCAATGCAACTCCGAGATCAATCTTAGGCCAAATTAAAAATCGCAAGAATTGATCTCAAATCGTCGTCGAAATCGATTCTAAACAATCCACCGTATCAGAAGCCATTATCAAAGCATCGAAAGTTGCAGTTACACTCGGTGCAAATCAGAGATCAATTCATGAGCGATTGAAAATTTTGGAATTTCTCTTGATGTTCATTTTGGGTTAACATAAAAGTTAACCCAGAAAAAAAAATGATAAAAGGATTGTACTCAACCTTGAAATAAATTAGAAGAGAAAGTTGCCAATAATTTTACATTAAATTAGAAATAAAATTAAAAAACTGCAGAAATGCAAAAGTTTAAAAGTGATTTCAATAGTCTCCGGCCAAAGTCATCGGTAGGGAACCAAATTGGAAGGATTCAATCCGAGCAACATTCTCGATTTCATTTGTATTGAGGGATATCTTTTTCTTGATCTTCCCATTTTTATCAAAGATGTAGAATTCATCTTTGATGAGTAAAGATATCTCGTCTTGAGAGGCTTCGATAAAGGAACTTTTGAACCGTTCATGAATTGGTATATCAATAACGAATTCTCTGATCCATAAACGTTTTCTCATAATCCATACACACATCTTCCAAATCGGTTGAAACATAGTAATAATCAAACCTAACTGACCATTGAATGACTTTAGTTGAATGTTAAAGTCAGACAAGATGCATGGCCCAATAATCACCTGTAACTTGCCCGAAACCGACATCAATTGAATACCAAAGTCAGTCTTGCTGCAAGGTCCAATATCCGAGGGGTAACGCGTTTCAAATGTTTCAGTTTCAACATCGAAAGCATGTATGACAAATACATGCTTCATCTTCTTCCTCTTCCTCCTGCTCCAGTCAGTTACTATGTTTACGATCCAATAAATGACTCCATCCAAATATGGACCGTCATTGATAAAGAACTGGGGAAGAGGACGCCACCCGATGCGCTTCCATACCCGCAATTCGTTACTAATTCCAAACCTCCAAATCTCTATTTCTGTTCCAAGGGATTCATCAGAAAAAACCCTAAACAATTTATACTGCTTCGTCTTCGGGCTGAAACCAAATCCATAGAAGTACTTCTCCTCTTCTCCCTCTAATCCAGGGAGTGGAAGAAACTCATTGGTCATCGGATTCCATACGCCATCGCACCAATCGGAAACCGACATTCTTGCAATGTACAGCAAGCCATTGCAGGAACAATAATAAGAAACAGAATCCCAATCGCCGTGAAACTTAAACGAGGCAACAGATTTAATTTCGGTACCAAAATCCAAAGAATGGACCTTGGGATTGCAAGAGCGCGAAGCTCCACGTCCCGGGTTGGGGACCGCCTCAGAGGTGAAGACAAGAACAGATTTTCTATGGTGAAATTTAGAACGCAAAGCGTAGTCTGAAACCAGATGATTCCAAGATTTACACACGATTCTGCAATTCGACAAATGGGAGAAAGGAAGTTTGGAGAAGATTACCTTAACAATATCCTCTGTAAGAACCTCATTCATGTTCCCAATCGCCATTTTCGTTCTTGTTTTCTCTTCTGATGGTTCAATTTTGACGAAGAATGTGGAAATCGATGGAAGCAAGACGGCAGAGAGGTGAGTTTCGATTTTGGGGGTAAAAGATATGCTTTTATATAAGGGGTTAGGGTTAGGGTTTCTATTTGGACTTATTTTTATTTTTTATATTTGGGCCTAAATATGACTACAAGGAATTTAAAGATCTTTAAATACGACTATATTTGATTTTTTTGAGAATATTTTTAGGAGTGGACTAAATTAGAAAAATATTTATCATATTAGACAAAAAAAACATTTAGAAATCCGAGTCATATTGTACCCAAATGATATGGTATAATTAATACATAATAGTATATGAATATATAATAATGTATTAATAACATATAATATTATATTAATATACCGTATATTTGACTATGGATACAAAAAAATTCAATTTTTCCTAAAATCTACAAGTATTTTGTGAAATTGGACTAAACAAATGTCTTGTGTTTTGAGTAGTTAAAATAAATGTCTAAAACATTAAATGTAGTAGAAATTAAATAAATATTTAAAATAAAAATGACAATTTTAACCTTCTATATTATTTTATTTTATTTTAAAAAAGACACATATCAATCGAATACGTAGATATCACGTAAATTAATTTTGGAAAAGCTTTGACTTTTGAGACCAAATTGTTTTTTAAATGATATTTTTAAATAACTAATAAGTAAAAAAGAAAATTGGTGCTATGACAAAATGTTAAATTTAAAATGTAATTTGAAAAAGAGTAAATTTAACTTCTTGGATTGTAAAGAGTGAAATAGATGATTTGAGCTAAGTTGAATCTCAAAAATTCGTTTGTCAAGACCCATAAATTGAAAGACTGTCATTTCTTTTCTTTTTTTTTTAATAATAATATAAATTGAGCTAAATTGAATCTCAAGAATTCTTGGTTGTTGATTTTTTAGTTAATGTGCAAGACTGTCATTTTTTTTTAATAATAATATATATTGAAAGAACATGTCTTTCTATATATTACCTTGGTCAATTCTTTTGAATGATAATGTAAATTCATGACGTCACCTTCTATGTACATTTATCTATATCATGGTCTAGAACTTTTCTTTTAAGTGGTCTAGGATTATAACTAGCGACTTTTAAGATTACTCTATTTCTTTTTTGTTAATGGTTAATCTATTTCAAACATTTCCATTCTTCAGTATAATTATACCATATGTAACATTATAGTTGGATTAGAATTTGATATTTTTTTAATTGAACCGTATACGTTAATAGATAAATTTATATTATGCCCCTTAATTCTTTTTGTTTTTTTTTTATGTATATGTACTCCATATATTGAAAAATACTTCCCTCCTTATGTAAGGAGCGCTCCCTCCTTAAAAATATACGAGGCATTATTTGATGCTACAAAATTTTTATTTTATACTTCCTTATATTTTTCTTAAAATTAATTAGAAAATTTTTTGTGGTACTCAATGCTGCTACATATCCTTAAAGAAGGAACCTGAATAAAGAATGATCATTTTTTATGAATAAGGAAAGAAGTATTTCTTCCATATATTTGACATCTAAGAGCATAATATAATATATTTAATTCAAGAAAATTTTACTTTTTTTAATTATTGAGACTAAATTTATAAAGTTAATTTATTGAATTTTGATTGTCTCGAACTAATAGATGTATAGAGACGAACGTATAAGGAAAACAGGAATATGGTTTCAAAAAAGTACGAAATTATGATTTAAAAAATAATTCCGTCCAACATTAGAACTTCGAAGTGCAAAAGTTTAGATTCAAAAAATAATTGAACAGTCAAAATTTTCTCTCTATATATATTATTTTTTTCCTTTCTACAAAACTCCAAACACACATAATTATGCAATTAATCCTCGATTAACGCACTTTAACTGAACCGAAACCTCATCAACACTCATCGGCAAACTCACCGGCGTTCCTCGTCGGAGAAATATCAATCTCAATCAAACTATCCTCAAGCTCCAACTGAAATTCCGATATATTCTTGTTCATGGTTTCCAACGAAATCTCAATCATTTCATCCCTGTCTTCATCCTCATCCCACATGAAACACATATTTTCATCCATGGACTCCGGCCAACCTCCGTCCGACGAGCCATCGGAGTCCGTTTCCGGGTAGTACATCGCCAGCGACGGGTACCGGTCCAGTTCGACCCGTTCCAGTCGGGGCTCCGGTTCATCGCTCTCGTTTTCGTACTCTTCGTGAATTACCTCCAACGGTGCCCTAACATTCCACTGCATGAATGATTTATCATCGAAGCACGCGCCGCCGTCCGATCCGTCGCTAACGGCTTCCGATGCGGCGGCGGAACTGATCTCCGATTGTTTGGAATCGATTTCAACGGCTTGGCGTTGGATTGATCTCTGTTTTGCACTGAGTGAAATTGCAACTTCCGATGCTTCGGTTATGGCTTCCGATACGGCGGCGGAACTCTCCGATTGTTTAGAATCGATTTCGACGACGATTTGAGATCGATTCGCGCGATTCTTAATTTGGCGTAACATTGATCTCGGAGTTGCATCGAGGCAAGCGCACGAGTCTGCAACTTCCGATCTGCTTACGGCCGCCGATACGGCGGCGGAACTGATCTCCGGTTGTTTGGAATCGATTTGGACGGCGATTTGAGATCGATTTTTCCGATTTTGAATTTGGCGTAGGATTGATCCCTGAGTTTCACCGAGGCACGATACGGCGGCGGAACTCTCCGATTCGACGGCGAATTGAGACCGATTGTTGCGATTTCTCGTTTGGCGTTGGGTTGATTTCTGAGTGGCACCGAGGCGGAGGAGCGAGAGGAAGAGGAATCCGGTGAGGAGGACGGCCGGAGAGAGGAGGATTCGCCATAGAAGGGGAGGGAAGTTGAGGAGAATGAGGGCGGAGAAAGAGAGGAGAGTTGAAAACAGAGGATCGGAGGAAATGGAAAATGTGGGTTTATTCGAAGAAGAAGAAGAAGAAACAGACATGACTGTGAGATATGTTGGTGGAGAAAAATGAGTGGTTAATTGAAATCCGCCATGGAAATGGTTGGAGTTTGAAAATTTGCAGAGAAGAAGATGGAAATGGAGAGTCGATTTGTCGTTTCGTCAATGCAGGGAATGTGAATTGAATTCGCGATCTGTCGTACACTTCTGTTATACACTTGTAGTGTGCAATTACGGATGTACCCTTCCCTTTCCTTCATCTCCATATATTTTTTGGGAATCGAACCAAACTGATTGAGTCGATCGATTCAATTTCTTAAAATAATAACGGATCGATTGGTTTGATATTTTAGATAATTAAAATTTATTGGTGCAGTTTTTTTATGGAGTAACTAATATTAAAACTAAACCTAATCAAGTGTATAAATATTAAAGGAAAAAAAAAATTAGCATTGATATTTGATGGAAGAACCGATTTAAATGTGAAATAAGAAGGAAAAATATTATAAATATTATGTTATTTATGTGAAAGCTTATTTTTTGGCTGCTAAAAAAATTCCAAAAATCAAATTATAAATCAAATTGAGAATGATACAAAAGTTGAAAAAATAATTCAATTCTCATTAAAATCAAAACAAAAAATTAAATTAAAATCAAATTAAATGAAAATCAAACCAACAATTTTATTGTACATCGGTTAAGACTCAATTATTGAAAAATTAACGATATCGATTTGACAGAAAATTGACAAAAAACAACTTGAAATCGATTCAAACTTATCATTTTTAGGTTCAAGATATATATCAATTAGTATTAAAAGCGAACTTTCTTCTTCAATTTCATATTGAATTTGATATTCTCAACCACATATTATTAGACATTAAACTACAAAAGTCAATAATAAGACAATTGGTGACCATATGAACATTAAAAATATATTGTTGTACTTCATTAAGCTTATGAGCTTAACTAAAGTGGCACTAGTTTATACAAAAATATCAATGTGAATGAAAGAAAGAAATGTCCCATAAGGATTTGAATGGTAGGGCGGTAATTTAGGTGAAGAATTGACCACAAAATGGACAAAACACATGAGTAAGAAAGGTGCCCTTTATCTTCTTTTTTCATAAACATTATCAATACACCATCTTTCCATAGAATAATTTCTCCCATTTCCATTTTATTTTCTTTCATGTTTGTTGCAAAAAAAGCTCTACTTTTCTTTGCTTTCATATACAGCTAACACTCTTCCTTTCTTTGTGACTTTGAAGTTGTCTAGCTTCTGGGCTCTCTCATTTATGTGATCGAGTTTGAGAACCACTTTTTTCTTTCAAAGGATCTCACATAAAAAAGTGATAAAACTTATAATAATTTATAAGATAAGTGAGTTATTTCTCTCGTTCTCAATCGATTTTGAGATGAATATTCATACTATCTAATATGATATTAAGACTCATTAAGCTCAAATAGATATTTGGTCCAATAAAATTAAATTGGGATCACATATAAGATGGTCATTGATGTGTAGGTAAGTATTGTTCATACTTAAAGAGCAATACTTACCTACACATGAATGTGTAGGGTGAGTATGCTTGTTGCTTATGTGGCGCAAGTTTTCACCACATGTTTATTTTGTTTTCCAATGTTTTATTAATTGTATGTTTTAATGTGTGGTAAAAACTTGTGCCACATAGGCAACAAGCATGCTCACCCTACACATTCATGTGTAGGTAAGTATTGCTCATACTTAAATGGATCCCAAGGAGGTGGTGCGGTGGTTGAAGTTTTGGACTTTGAAGGTATGCTTTCCTTAAAGCTCCAAGTTCGAAACTCACTAGTGATATTGAAATATGAATAAGCGCAAGTTTCCCTTTTTTGAATGAGAACTAGCTTAACTGCGTGCGTCGGAAGGCTTTGCTCTAATGAAGAGTTCTTTCTATCGAATTGTAGATACTTCCTGTGTTTTCATTTCTATTGACGGGCGTGGTTACCTTGATTATAGTAGAGGAAAACTCCAATTTCTCGTTTCTAAAAAAATTTATAAAAGATTCTTTTTGTTTGATTTTCTTTTCTCATGCAATGTCTGGTTATGTGTTCGGTGGAAAGCTTATGGTGCAAAAGCAAAGTTATGTGTCAAATAAAGTTATGAATTAGAGAAAACTTAAAAGAAAATTCCTTCTTTTCAAAAAAAAAAAAAAAAAAAAGAAAATTCTTTTTTTTTTAAATGCAAAGTTCCAATGTTTTGGCCTTTCGTTATCCCATGTCCATGTTTTGATCCTTTTTTTGGGTAACGAAAATGATGCTTCACAAAAGCACCAAACTTTTACTTTTAAGAAAACGATGGAATAAATGATTATATAATGATTTTGAGTATATGAGCTTCAATATCAAGGGACTATAATTTAAATGGTAATAATTATATGATCAAATGATGACCAACTCATTTTTTTATGGCAGACAAGAGATCTAGCCTCATCAACTTTGTGTGTTGAGTTGTTCAACCGGTTTTTATTTATGTTATTCACATGGTTATGGGATCCTTTTGATTTTATACGTCAATCGTGAATTACACATCATGTATTTTAATATTTACTATGAGTTTAGATGAACCTTGAGTTAGTTATGAGGTTAAGTTAATCAACTATGTGTAGGGTGTGTGATTGAGCTAGTATATAAAGCTCCATCGGTCTTCTTCATCCTTTGAGAGTGAGAAACTCTAGCCACCAAATTGAGAGTTCTCGATAGTATTAATGACAATTATGAGTGAGAATGATCTTCTCACATTCTAAATAGTGGAGTAGACTAATCTTAACCACTTTAAGCCGGTGTGCTATCTCTTCTTCATTCCTTCTTTCATTTGGTTTTAATTTCATCTCTATTTGTTGTTGTTTTAGCTTGTTTTAAATCTGAGATTTGAGCATTAGATTGGGATTATTTCTACACTATACTACTCTTCTCTGATCATCTCTTTCGTAATTATATGATATGTATGTGTACATTTTTGTCCAGTTTATATGGGCTTGCATGATTATTGTATATAATTTGTGTTCTGTTCTATAAACTCTTGGGCTTGTATGGATATAAAGTTTGAGATTCTATAGGTATGGGTTTTTTTTTTTTGACATATTGGTATGGTTATTTGTATGAGTTGAAATGATTTATAAAGCTTAGGTTAGTTTTATATGACCTAAGTTTATTATATTAAACATATACTTCCAACTTTTTTAATTATGGTAATTTTTGTATAGTTTAGTATTTAAAACATATTTGTGGTGTTGTATCCTTCCAAAGGAAGTAATAATCTTATATAATCTTATTTGAGTGAGTTAAACATCTCTCTAAATTCTATTAGATGAATAGAAGTTTTTTTTTTTTTTTACAATAATATTAGGGAAGGGAGATTCGAACTTGTAATCTTATGATTATTAGGTTGTATAAGATGTCGGTAGAACTCTGGTCTTGTTGGTAAATAAATAAGAGTTCTGCCTTGAAAGCGCCCACACATTTATTAGAATTACACCTGCCCTATTTTAAACTTTGATACAAATGTTAGATAGTATATCTCAAAATTAATTGATAATGAAAAAAGTAGGCAACCTATCATATAAATATGTTAAGAACTCTTTACATTTTAAATGTGAGATAATATTATGATTTCCAACACAACTCCAAATAATCTAATAAATTTTAATGACTTTTACAGATAATAAACAGCGACATTGTCTTTATTTTTAATTGAGAAATATTTAGATCATATTTGGGTATAACCTAAATAATAATGTCTACATATGTGGTTGAATATAAGTTACTATCTATTTTATTTTAAGCCAAAAAAAAGTAAAACAATAAAATTAAGAAAAATAGTATATGATGTATGATGGGCTACATGTGTGAGCTATCATATCTAGACATGACCTAAATATTTCTCTTTTAAATTTGTGGTCTTCTTTATTAGAAATATTGTTGCATAATTAGAGGCTCCTAACATTTTTTACATTTTTATATTGCATTACTACATATTAAAATGTGATGGAAGCCTTAACTTTCAAGTTCAAAATTGAAGTGTGACTTATAGAAAGAAAAAGTCTAAAAATGTAGATTATTGGTTATGATTTTGAATTGATGCATTATGTGCAATAGCTTTTGTGTTTTATTGGAGTTTTATTGGCAATTGTTAACTCTTACGAATTCCAAAATTTTGTTGGGAATTCAATCCCAATTACATGAGATATTCTTGGTTAAGAATACAAAATCATATCACATAAATATTAAAGATAAATGGAATTTACTCAACAGAATGATATCAAAATCAAAATATAACTATAAGAGCGCAATAGAATATTATCAATTGGAGAGGACTGTGAAGTACTTAAAGGCTAAAATTTCATGTGAGCTAGAAGCATATAAAATCATATCACATCTATATATAGCGAAGTAACTATCCCTTGGGAGAGGGTCAACGATGCGCATGACGTTAAGTTTGAGACTATGGCCAACTCACAAAGGGTCAATATTGGCTTTACGTGGATCAGCATTTTAGATGAGTCAAATACCGATTTTCAATTCGAATTTGTGACAATGGAACTGAAACAGATTAACATCAAACAAGATAATCAGCCGCGTCAGTGACCTTCGGTGAATTTACTCCACAAAATATCAAAGTCGTAATTTAAATTTATTTTATAAACTAAATTGTAAGACAGCAATGGAATTTTATCAATTCGAGAGAGATCGTCATACTTAAAGGCTAAAAAATCTCATGTGAGCTAAAAGCTTATAATATCATCAATAATTTTGATACAATGCTATGGATCTATGTGAGTATATGCATATAAACACATATATTATATTCGCACAACCCAATAATAAACTTATGCAAGTGTGGCTCAAGGTAGATAAGAACGAAAAAACAAATGGTATCCTAGACATGTGTGACAACTCCCATTGGACTTAATTATTTAGCATAAAAACTAAAATACTTGTGAATTAAGATAATATACATAAGAGGGATAGGAATCACCAAATAATAAAAAGACCTCAAAATTATTGACGCCGTAAACTAAGTGTATATTAAAATGCGGAATCTTTACAAAGTGCAAAAGTTTGGTTTAAAAGTAACTAATCATTTGGGCACTGTTTAAAAAAAAAAACATTTGGGCATTAACCATGGACACTAAAAAATCAATGTTCACAACCAAATACATTATTAATAATTCATACATCAAAAACCGATGTCCCCAATAATAGAATATAGAATCTTATTAATAATAATAACAAGAAGAGTGAAATATATGTCCCCAATAATAGAATATAGAATCTTATTAATAATAATAACAAGAAGAGTGAAATATAAGTTTAATCTCATTGATTCGGAGAAAGTTAAAATTTAATCTTTACAATTTTAAAAACTAGAATTTAGTTTGATAGAATCCAAAAAATAGTCATTATCATTTTTAATCGGTAGCAAATTAAATTCTTGAAAGTTAGTTATTTATGTATATTTGATTGAACTAAACTATTGATATAACAAAAAAAACATATCATTTATGTATGATTTAGTAAGTTTTCATGTATTTAATACGCCAACAATTGCATATAATAAAAACTATATTTAATTTTATAAAATTATAAAAAAATTTAAAATCAAACTAAATTTTAACATTTCTTCAAACTTTAAATGGTGGGGATTAAATTTTATTTTACTCTCAACTTAATAATGGAACAAAGAAGCAGATGATAATATCTTCATTATTATATCTAGACGTACACCTTGTACAGTATCGAATACACCAATTTAACAGATAAGTTCTTGGGTTGCTCTTTTTTTTAAAAAAAAAAACCTTGTGTTTGTTCATCTGAAAATCAATAAATAATACAACTGGAAACCAAATAACTACATCATAATGTTCTGTGTTTGGCATTTAGCAATTAATTAGCATTCATTACAATAGAGTTGGATGAATTAAGGCAAAAATAAGGAGGTTTGAGGAATTTGTAACACTGTCCTGAGAAATAGACACAAGGGAAGATCCAGCTTCCCAATTCTAGAATCAATTACAATATAAAAATGTAAACTTTACAAAATCACAGGTCATTAATGGCGTATTTATGATGAAAAATGTGCCATTTTTAATATAGTTTAACCTCAAATTTCTATCCTTATTTGAATAATAAAAAAGAAAGGGTTGCCAGTTCATCAGTCCAGCTATTACAGATACATTTCCACGTGGAATTGGGAATTCATAATCCTTTGGACGACTAAAATGCAGAACCAATTTAGCTGTCATCAAAGTTGTAGGATGCTTCACTAAATTTCGCATACGTTACAGATCATTTCATAACATACACCAAAAAAGGGAAACAAAAGGAAAGATTAAAACCCCCCACAAGCCCTTTTGATCAATTATGGAAAACTATTCAAAAATGAAATTAAAAGAAAGCATAAATTATGCTCATGTATGAGCTATTTCCATTGTTTAGATCGAGCAATTATGAGCAATATCTTCATTAAATACCTCATAACCGCGCAAAGCACCTCAATCCATAAGGATTAACAAACCTATTAGAGATATCTTGAAACTATATGATGCCTCACAATTAGTTGGTAGTATAGAGCCTCGTTGTGCATAAACAACCGAGAGCTATAACTGAGTTCAAGTTGTTGTATTTGGGGCTTTTATATATTATGTCATAGGCTTTTGTGAAGGTGTTGTATATAAACTCTCTGACATCTCTTAATGCATTTAATTGTCAATCTTTATTTTCATCTCTCTTGTAAAACATTTCTCCCCTCTATTCGTAACCATAATTAATATCGTGTTTTGTCTCTCGTTCTTTACTGATTTTTTTGCTCTTTCTGTTTTCATAACAAGACAGGACTAAGCTACAAAATATAGTAAAAAGTAACAGTTCCATTTTGATTATCAAATCATATACAGCACCCCATACACAACACATATATATTATAGTAGGTAGTGACACAAAATTGCTAGGAAAATATGCTCTTTCTTTTTATTTGACAGAGAAAGAATGACAGCAATAATACAATGTACTGTTGAAATTTATAAGAATTTGAAAGGGACTAAACCAAAAATGCTATCAATCTTCTACCTATCATCAGCCTGTTTCTGCAATACATGTACAAAAAAGGGGATGCATATCCTTTTTCTAACCCACCCACCCACCATCTTCATCTTCAATGAAAGATTTGAAGAATTGGTTAAGTGAAAAATGTACACAGCTAGCTTCAACCAGGATCTGAGATTTCAGATCCCCAAACACTATATCCTTTTTTTCTACAACATAATACAGATATATTTACAGAGCCTTTGGGTTTATGATAACGTATATCTCTGTATCAATGAACAACTTTTTTTATTGGCCACTGTTCTTCTTCTGTGAATAATGCCACAGAAATGTCAGCCAGATTCTTTCTGTTTAGTGACCTGAATCTTCTTCTTGGAGGAGCATTTGGTGCTTCGATCTCGTCGTCGAAATCCAAACAGTCGAATTCAATGGCTGTGCGGAATGCACCGATCTTCGAGGGTGTGCTGTAAGCGAAATGCAACTGTTTTGCAATCAAAGTCTGTAAAATGAAATTGAAACCTTAAATCAGTGAAAATCATTGGAGGAAACTGATAGAAACAATGAGGGTGCTTTTGGTTTGCGAGTAGGAATCCAGATTCACCAAGTGTGAATCTGGTTTCTAGAATCCAGTACCGTAATCAAATTCCCAACAATCTATGATTACGGTTTCTGGAATCCAGTAAAGTAATCAAATAAGAATCTATGCTTCCGGTATTGTGTTTTGTTTGTTGTATTGATACTTCGTAATCGAGATTTACTAGAAAGTTATGTGATATATACCGCTTCACTAATTGATTTAGAAACGTGAATTAGCTGTTTCAAATCATCATGTTCCACACCGCAGAGTATCCTAATCTGTTACAGATACAAAAGGGGGAAAAACTCAATTCAGGAACTGAATGCAAATAAGAACATTCAATCATTTCTAAGCAAAATTCCAATCAATTGAAACTTATACTAACCAGAATTTCCTGAGGCAGGGCCTCGAGTAAAGACGTATCGGCATCCGCCGTCGATGTTGCCGTATCGACGGCGGCGCTGCACCGCCTCTTCGACGACGGTGTCGTCGGCGTCAAATCGACAAACGAATCCTCCTCATTGGAAGAAATCACAATCCGTTTCCTTCCTATACCACGCGTAAATCTCACGAATCCGAAATCCAGCCGTTTATCGGTTTTGGATTTCAAACAACCGCTCTTCTTTCCCAACGCCATTGTTAAACTCGTTACTCAAAATTAAATTAAACCTAGCCAATTATCTGTATCAACAAACGAACAAACGAACAAACATAAATCATAAAGAACTGGTAAAAATCTAACAAAAAATGAAACAAATCATGAGAGATCCAAGAACCCTAACAAAATCTAATAAACAGATTTTTCAGAAAACAATTTCCAAAAACACAGTCGATTAAGGAATGAATCTAAATTCGAATTCGAACCTGATTTGTGGAGAATGAAGAATCTCAAAATCTCTTTGTTTCTGTTTCGATTTTCGAAGAAAGGTTTTGCTCTGAGAATGGAAACTCAGCAAACTAAGGAGTTGCTTTTAAATTGTCGATATTCTGTGTTATATACAGGTAGAAAAAGATAGAATTTCTCGCTTTTCATAAAAAGAATAATTAAAAAAAAGATAAAAAAATGAGTTTCTCCGATTTTAAAAAATTACAGAAAAAGGTAAAAGAAAAGGTTAAAAGGAAAAATATAATTAGGGTTAAAATGTTCCATTTTAGTCCGGCGAATTTGAAAGGTCTAATTAAATTCATTTCCATTTTAATAAGTAAATATGTCCATGGTGTCTTTTTTCATTTGATTTTATTTGCTTTTATTCTAAAAAATATAAATGGTAAAAAAAAAAGAGCAATTTAGGTGAGTTTGGATAAATATTTTATTTTTTATTTTTAAAATTTAAACAAGTTTTATTCAAATTTCTTAAAATACTTTTCATCTAAAAAAACATGTATGATTTTAAAATCTAGAACATAGTTGTATTGTTTTTCTTCAATACAAATTAGATTTTCGTGATCCAACTCGTGATCATGGAATGGACTTAGATTTTGACCAATCACCTAAGTAGCACTTCACCATCCCTTTTGATAGTGGTTATCATTCATATATGGTAGCATGTCGTGTGAAAGATTTTGATATGTTAATAATAACAAGTGATTAATTATAAAGTAATAGTCAATAGTAGCTCAAGCAGCATTGTTGTACACCTAAAAAAAATTATAAAGTAACAAAAAGATAAATCACTTCATTTACACATTAATAAATATATTTAATTTGTCATTGATAAATATTATTTTTAAACTCTCTTTTCTTTAAATATTGATTTTTTTTAATCAAATTATACAAGCTCAATCTTAGTTTTTAGATCATATATGCTAAATTAAACCTTTTTTTTTCAACAATACTAAATTATAACTTCTATTTATGTTGTAATGATTGAAGGTTAAATTATCTGATATTAATATATTTTCATTCCACGATCACGAGCTAGATTTTTGAAATCGGTATTAGTAATTTTCTTTTTCCAATTTGTACTATTTTTTTTTAAGAGCAAAATATATAATTTAGTCTAAGAAAATAAGTCAAGCTGTGACTAATTATTTAAAATATGAACTCAAAAAAAAGTATTCAAAATATTGATATTTTTAGCTTTTTAAAAAAAAACCCCACGCGGTTTACAGAATCTGCTGGAATTTTCGGAGGAAAAAACTGCGTTTTTATCGTTACCATCATTTATCACTTTTTCGGCAGTTAAAATATAAGTGGAAAGGAAAGGGAAAAAAAAAAAAAAAAAAACTAGCCGTTGAGTAATGGGACACGTGGTGGCATCTAATGGGTTGGAATTTTCTCGGATGCTTCAGAGCGATGACGTGGAGATATGGTCGGTCCAAGTCGGCGATGCCGGTTTCTTCTCGAACACGTATTTTTAAATATTAATTTTTAAATTAATTTTTGTACAGCGCAAGTTTTATTCGGTAACAAAGACGAGAGGCGTGTCCATTAAGCTAACTTTGAGCTGTTGCGGACGCCACACGTGTCGGGCTTTTTGGTGCGACGTCGTTTTGAGGAGGGTGTAGGTTTGTGGGAATGTAGAGGATCAAAACTCTGCCTGCTTTTTGAGTGGCGTTGATTTATTCTAATAAGGTGGGCTGGTTAAGGGTTGACGGCTGTTTGTGGTTCAGATTTAATATTGGGGAGGTGAGTCAACAGCGCGTAGGACCGATTTTTTCATTTAGTTTTTAAATTAAAATGTGGGACGCGTTGGACTTAGTCAAAAACATTCCCATACTTTATTTTATTTTATTTATAGTTAAGGGATTCAAGTTTTTTTTTTAAGTACTTATTTCAACTATTTTTCCATGACTTACTTTACATGGAGCACTGATTTAGTTATAATAAACGGTAAATTATGATAAATGGAGAGTTATTATAAATGATGCTTGAGGGACAAATTATTATAAGAGAGATTATGATAATCAGTATTTGAAGAGGTGGTCATGTAACAAAAGTAATGTATGTAACGTTTAGATAAACAAGCACATAGGTAACCGCCATTATAATAAATGGTGAAGCAAATATCGGTTGAGTTATTATAAACCAACCCGGACGTTTACATAAATTGGGGCACAAATACGCCCTAAGATTTAAGCTTATACTTATGACTATATAGTTGAGGTATATTTAAGTGATCAAATTAAAGTTTAAAAATTAAGATGTTATGAATTTAATTCAGGATTAGTATTTACCTTATAATTATTATTTTGATACTCATAATAATTGAGGCGTACGTAAACAAACTTAAACATCTACAAATATAAAAGTTTTAAAAAAATGGTATATCTAACTTCTTGTTCATACAAAGTTATTGGACACAAACTTGAAAAATTATTGATTAAAATTTTAATTTGACTTATTTTTAGTTGAAACAAACATTATCGATTAAAAGGTAGTTCTTTTTGTTTTTTCTTGATTTCAATTTTCAACATGAACAAATATTCATTGAAGTCACCAACTACTTTCCTCCACCCACTTAAACCAACAAAATACAAAAAAATGACATTGGAGGAATTTTGTTCATAAAAATAATGAATATTGAAGTTTAAAAATACGTCATTTTAAGTAGAATTAAAGGAGTCGGAGCCATTTAAAGAGCACTCATGTTCACGATCCCACGTTGATAAAATAGGAATATCTTCTAAATGTTTACAAGTTAGGTAGAATATTCTTCTTATTATAGATTGATTTTGAAATAGATGTTCACACTATTTGATATCATATCAGAATCCATAAGCCTATTGGATGTTTAGGCTATCTAATAAATTGTCTTAATGGTATATTTTTTAGTTGTCTATTTTAATTTAACACATTTTAAAAATATTTCATCTCTAAAAAAATATGGACGATTCCTTAAGGGGCTGTTTGTTTGGCATATGTAGGGAGGAGTTAGTTATAAGATTTATAAACTCGTCCTTAAAAACCTGCATCCAAACGAGTTTTTATTAATTCATTCTCATTTTTACTTTTAAAAATAACTTTCATTTCTAACAATTCATTTATAGTTACGCAATTATTTCTAACCACTTATTTTTAATCATTCCTTTCAAATCAATCAAAATAATCTATTTTCAACAATTCATTTTTAATCATTTATTTTTTAACTACTAAAAATAACTGCTTATTTTTAAATCTACATCCAAACAATGTTTTGACTCTAACTCCTCTATACAAAAACTACACTCAAACGATTTTTTGACACAACTCTCAAATTTGAACTCCTCAATATAACTCTTTAACCCAAAAACTACTTAAATATGTCAAACAAACGGCCCCTAATTGTTTTTAGAATACTCTATTACATTAATTCACATTAATAGGCGCATCAGCTTTTTAATCTTTTTGACTTGCCCCAATTTTGTATTAGGCATGAATTTCTCGTTATTCATAAAATATATATATAGAAATATATATGTGTGTATATATATTAATCATTAAAAATCTCCTAAATAAATGATAAGTGCCATTTGCTTCCCTTTTGTTGAAAAATAAAGCTACTTAACGTAATTTATATCACGTACGTCGTCATTCTTCAATAATTTAATATATTTATAAATGCAAGACTTTATGTTTTCTTTTAATAGAAAATATAAAAGTTAATGTCGTGCATTTATTAAAAGTATAGCAAAAGTAGTTTTTTAAAAAAAAAAAAAAAAGGTATAGCAAAAGTAAGAAACACATACAAAGATGATGAAGGAATTGGTCCCACCTAAATAGTGGAGTTGATTGGGCTCCAATAATTCCACGTAAATTCACACATTGATTGTTATATCCATTTCATGATTGTTGCTATGAGATTGCTATAATACACTAATCTATTAAACTAGGTCTTACCATTTTGTATTCAGTAAATTTCTAAATTTCTTTTGTGCGTGTAATAAATACTTTATCTATTCAATTTGAAATTTAGGGAATCTATATATCAAACTTAATTCATGAACTAAGAGTCTAAAGTTTAAGAAGTCTATCAAACTTAATTCGTTAGGCAAAACACAAATTTGAAAGTTAAAAAAGAAAATAAAGAGAGGAAAAAAAAAAATAGATGAATGCTAAGCTTATCGAGATGTCATATAAAAGAACATTATTTGGTTGGTGAGAAGAAAAGAAAAGTGCTCCTTTCTAACATTTAGCTAACCAAAGAAAAAAAAAGTCAACATGAGCAGTTATTCAACGAGTTTATGTCTAATAATCAGAGGTTTTTAGATTCCAATTCCTCCATCTTTAATTGTTGTAATCTAAAAAAAAAAAAACATAAAAAAATATATTGTATAGCACGACGTGTGGAGCTCACGTGCCTGTATATCCCAACGTGCGTTTACTTTTTTTTTTCCATTCGTTATTTTCCTTTGCTAAAACTTTCCTACTTCAGCTTTTTTTAATTTTTATTTTAACTTTCCTACTTCAGTTTTGTTCAGTTGTATATATATGGTTTTTAATTTCCAAATAAAATTTGTTTATTTATATGTTTTTTCGGTTTCCATTTTATTTCAGTTTTTTCTTTCTTTATAATTTTAGTTATATTTTTTGAATTTCCAAATAATTTTTTTTTTTGTTGAGATTAACCAAATAAAAGTTTTTGTTTTTTATAATTATATTTTTTTAATAGCATTATCCAAAATTAAATTGTCAAATTAAGATTTGAGCTTACATTTGCTATTATTTTTTAAAAAAAACTTAATTATTAATTTGTATCCACTCTTTCATTTAACTTAATTTAATATGTAAATTTTTTGAGTACATATATTTTTATGTTATTTATGTATATTGCTTACTTTTAAATGTAATATTTACTATTATTTTAGATATACCATGTTTTTTAAACATTATTTATAATTTTTCATGTATTTGATTTTATCAATAATGTATGCACTTACAATTTGTTATATACATTCTTAAAAAAAAAAACAATTTGTTATATACAAATATATATATATGTCAACAATTCTCCCTATATATAAATATTAATTATATTATTTATCAAATTTTTCTAAACTCATACTTTTTGTAAAATAATATAAATATATATTTATATATTCTAAGATATGATTATTCAAAATAATTAAATTAGTTATTTATTATAATTTTTTTACCCATCTTGGTTTGAGTTAACTTAATTTTTATAATAAATATTATGTTATCCATTTATTTTGATTTATCATTTCATTTTTTTTCTAACAATTATAAAATTTAAATATTTAAATATTGTTATTTCATTAATTTAGTAATTTGATAATGAAACCGTTTTGAATTTTATATTTCATTTCAATAATAAATTAAATAAAATTTAAAAAATGATATGTTACGAATATTATATAAAAAATATTAAATATTTTTTATTAAAAAAACATCATTTCATTTCATATTTGTCATTCCACCAATTTGCTATCTATTCATTTCATTTCCCTTTCTTTCCAATTTCACCAAATATCAATTTACTATCATTTCACTTATATTCATTTCTTACCGAATACTAATTTACTCTTATTTCTCTTCCCGCCTTAACCAAACAAGTCCTCGCTGGTTTGGAAGAACTTGAATTTTAGGAATGAATAATTATAGCTCACATAGTTAATTTGACTAACTTTATATTATATATTCATATTTAGTTAATGTGTAACCATCATGAGATGACTAAATTAATCAAAAAAGACTTTGAGGTGCATAAGGTGATGGGTTCAAACGGTATGTTCCATAATACTAAGTCATTTCAGGATGGTTTCAATGATTGAACTCTCAAAGATGTAGTGATTTTCAATAGACTACTAAATTAATGTCACATCTTCAATCATCTATTTATGAATGAAATTCAAATATAATGATCCAACAACCTTAATAAATAAAATGCACTATTCATTAATAACCTTTTAGGATCTTCCCTAATCATTATTTTGATTAATAAACATTAAATGATATGAACTTATTTGGGAGAAGGATAGCGTAGCTAAACTAACAATAATATCAATAATAAGAAAACAAAACAATAATGATATTATTTCACAACAATAAATATGAATGGAACTAAAATATAATGATCCAACTACCTTAATAAATAAAATGCACTATTCATTAATAACCTTTTAAGATATTCCCTAATCATTGTTTTGATTAATAAACATTAAATGATATGAACTTATTTGTGAGATGAATAGCGTAGCTAAACTAACAATAATATTAATAATAAGAAAACAAAAACAATAATTGTATTATTTCACAACAATATCCCTACACTGCATTTACTCATCACTAAAATTTGCAATGTATACCTTTCGCCCCCATTAAAATAAAATAAGCCTATATTTTTTAATCTCGGATATGTTTATGTATTTTTTAGTAAACATAAATAAAATTAAATGTTGGTTAAAGTAATGTCAAGTTTCATGTATATTATTTTATAAAAAAAATTCAAACCTCGCACAATTCTTTTTTGGATTGTAAAATGTGTGTTGAGAGAAAGAGACCAGCTGTTAGAGATTGGAACTTCAAACTTTATTAATCAATAATTTGGCATAACGATTTAAACTATGTTGGTTTCATGAAATATTTGGATCCATTCTTGAAATAATATTTGGATTATACTCATGCTTAGGGTAGGAGGATACTCATTTTCGTCCCATATAAGCTACTCATCTTTACCAATGGTTTTGTTGTGAAACCAAATGTCATCAAATAATAAATAAGACCTAATGAAAAAAATTAGTATGATACTAATTAATATGGACAACATATAATTGTTGTTGACATAGTGGATATGAAATATCTCGTTATTAAAATGTAAAGGGCATATGATTTATTAGAATGAAAGATTGTAAGATTAGACAACATGCTACGTGTGAATAATTGAAATACATGTAAGTTTGTCTAGACATTTACAAATGTAAATAATAAATAATCTTCTTTTAACTAGTATTGAGTAAACTATTAATTTCACTAAAGTTGAAGAATGAAATGGCTAAGGGAGATGTTGTTTGGTAATACACTAACAAACATGGAAATTCTCTTAGAACAATGCTTAATTCACTAATGGTTATATACATATATATATTATTTATTGTAGTAGTAAATGAAGATATATTTGTAGAGCAAGATGAGTAAATTTTTGTTGAATATCTTTGTACTGTTTCCTTCTAGCCCTAGCCTCTTAGGTTTGGCTATTTAAAACCTTGCATATTATTAAATAAGATTCAATAAATACAAATGTATATCAATTCTTCATAAATCATAATAATTCGTCTCCCGTTAATTAATAAAGACAACACATCAATCAATATGTCATAGGTGTAAAGAAGAAAAAAAAATTAATTACATATTCGAAAAATTGACCACTCTGTTATTTAATTCTCCACGGAACATACATATTATAAATATATAAAGAAATCAATCTAAAACATCGTGTCGTTGTAGTATAGTGGTAAGTATTCCCGCCTGTCACGCGGGTGACCCGGGTTCGATCCCCGGCAACGGCGTAATATTTTTTTAGCAATTTGTGGGCCGATATTGATTTTAGAGCCCAATTAAACAGTTGATTTTAGAGCCCAATTAAACAGTTAAGTTCGTAAGGCCCAAAAGACCAACTGGGCCTGGTTTAGTATAAAAAGCCCAACATACTGTAGCGCCGATCTTAATTTCAGTTTTGAATTAGGGAATTTGCCCCCAATACCATATTTTGCCCGCCCAATTACAATTATAGCACAAATCTTCAAATAATGCATACATAACAGCTTTTTAATATAACTTTTCAAATTCCAAATTTACCCTTTTTTTCCTCTTCAAGCTTGCCTTTGTTCTTGCCATTTCCCTTTCTTTCCGTTGAAACCTCCAACATTATGATTTCTTTGCCATTTTTCCTGGTTCGTCTTGATCGATTTCTTTTTTGGGTTTAAGATTTTCAATCGGCTTCTTTGTGGGTTCGTAGGTTTTTCTTTGTGAATTTCAAGTTCTAGCGATTTTGCCCCTTCCCCCTTTTATAACCTAATGTAATGTAATACTTTGTTTTGAAAAGAAAAAAAAAGCAACAAAGAATAACGGGGAATTAAAAAAAAATCTATCAAAACTAATAGAAGTTGATGCGATTGACTTTGTGAATTTTTCTTTGAAATTTCTTCTCTGATTTCTTCCCCTACAACTCCAAGTGAATTTGTGCTGCGTCAATCCACTCCGACCGATAGATTTCTATGAGTTCCACTGATACTTCTATCGGTGGAACTGATAGACTTCTATCACCTAAACCAAAGAAATCTCCACTAATAGCATTCTATCAATGGAACTGATAGAAGTCTATCAGTTTCTAACAATGGAATTGATAGACTTCTATTAGTCTTCTATTAATTGAACCAAAGTAAATTTGCATTGATAGCATTCTATTAGTGGAATGGTAGAAGTCTATCAGTGGCTATCAGTTGAGCCAAAGTGAATCTGCACTGCGTCAATCAACTCCGACCGATAGACTTCTATCAGTTCCACCGATCAGTTCTACTGATAGAAGTTTATTAGTGGCAATGATAGAAATCTATCGATCGGAGTGGATTGACGGAGTGTATATGCATCGTGGAGTTGTAGGAGAATAAATCGGAGAAGTAGGTGAGCGATAGTGACTGCGATGAGAAGTTCCAATCGATGAAGTACCCACCGCCATTAGCAACACATAGAGAAAACGAAGGGGGTCGAATAGAAAACGTGCCGAAACTAAATCGCAGGAAGTAAGAAAATTAGATGAGTGAGCGAGGAAGAAAAGACGTCGATCTTCAGGGTCACGGCGATGAGAAGTTGCGACGGCTGGAAAGAAATCGTGAAGAAAAGACATCGATCTTCAAGGTGAAGGCGATGAGAAGTTGCAACGACGCGGCTGGGAAGAAATCGTGTTGGGAGGGTTTTTTTTTTTTTAATTTTGACGAATAAGGTGTCTATGTGTTTGTGTGAGAAGATGTCTTGTGGGGAGAGTTTTAAGTAGGAGTTTTTTGGTAATTTTACAAATCTAAGGGATATTTTTGCTACATATAAATAAATTTAAGAAATGTGTTGTTGAGTGAATTATTTATTTATTTTTTAATATCCATCAAAAGTCTCCTTTGAATTAATTATTTTCCCTTTTTTTTTTTTTTTTTTTTGCAACTGCCACACGCAGATGCCGTAAGCAGCAATAATAATATGTGCGAGCCCACACGCAATCTCTCTGTCTCTCCAGACTTCTTCTCTTCGTTTCACAATTCACAAAACTCGCCTCTCTTTCTCATAAGGGTCAGTGATTTTTCCTCCCTGTTCTTAAGTTTCTTTTGTTCTTTCCCTTATGATTTCTCTCTATTTTTGAATTGATTGAGGAAAATCATGAATAACGCGTTCTTGGTTCTTGTTTGTCTCTTGTTATACGATGAGATTTAGATCTGGTTTCTGTTCTCGATTCGCTGTGTTTTGTTGCTAATTCAAAGGGGGTTTTTTGTGTTTTTCTTATTGGTTTTGCTTACTGTTGAGAACCCATGTTTTGTTTTCGTCTTTACATCACGAGATTGGACCGATTTTGGTTTGATTTTTGTGGGGTTTTGTGTTTTTCTTTTCTGTTGAGAACCCATGTTTTGTTTTCGTATTTGCATCACGAGATTGAACCGATTTTGGTTTAGGTTTTGTGGGTTTTGAGCGTTGATTTGTTAAATTTGACGTTTGCTGGATTTTGTGTTTTGTGTTCTTCAGTGAAGAAGGTCTTTTCTCTTTGCGCGTGTCCCGTTCTCTTCTCCAATCCTCCACAGTACATAAAGCCACCCCGTCAATTTCTCTTCACAGTCCAATTTCAAATTTGCACCTTAAGATTTGCTTCCATGGAGGTCAAGCTTTGGAACGACAAGCGCGAGAGAGAAATGTACGACAATTTTGCAGAGCTCTACGCCATTATTAAGGCCACCGAGAAGCTCGAAAAGGCTTACGTCCGTGACATAATCCCCTCCTCCGATTACGAGACTGAATGCTTCAAACTAATTGCACATTTCAAAACCTTGGCCTCCACTCTCAAAGACACAGTCCCAAGTGTTGAACGGTTTGCTGAAACTTACAAAATGGACTGTCTGGCTGCGATTAATCGCCTTGTTATCTCGGGCGTCCCTGCCACGGTGGAGCACAGGGCGGCCGCGGCTGCTTCATCCACCACCTCGGCTGCCATTGTGGCGGAGTGTGTGCAGAATTTTATCACGGCTATGGATTCGTTGAAACTGAATATGGTGGCTGTGGATCAGGTGCATCCATTGCTTTCTGATCTTTCTGCTTCATTGAACAAACTGACCATTCTGCCGCCAGATTTTGAAGGGAAGACGAAGATGAAGGAGTGGCTTGGAAGGCTATCGAAAATGGGGGCGGCGGATGAGCTAACGGAGCAGCAGGCTCGGCAGCTTCATTTTGATCTGGAGTCTTCTTATAATTCATTCATGGCTGCTTTGCCTACTGCTGGTACTTGAATGTTGATGGTAATCTTGGGTGTGTGTGTATATAAGAGCTTATTGATTTTGTAGTACTGCATAAGTTTACTTTCTTCATGAATCACAATGTGCTTTATGATGTTTTTCCTTTTCTATATGGATGATGCCTGTTGAAGAAGGTGAATTTTTTTTTTCTTTGTCTTACTCTTGTATTTAGTTTGGGGGAGTTTTGAATTTAGATTGTTTGGAAACTGGTTCACTGAATTGTGTATGCAATGCTGATTTTTGAGAGAAATTGTTTACTTCTGAAACTTGAAGGAAGTGGGAACTGCACTGCAATGCACTAAGAGTTGCATCTCTTTTCTTGGGGCACTTTGTTGATTCTTGATGGGTTAGGATTGGGACATTAGGTAGGTTTGCTCTATTTTAGGCTCACTTTCAAATTAAAAATTATGATCGGGTTCCTTTGGTTATTCTCATGGGGCATAAAGTAAACAACATTTTGATGTCAAAGAAACTAAGTAATAATCTAGGCAGTTTTAGTCACATGTATTGAATTCTCAAATTTTTCAATATCTCTTTGATTATTGGGGTAATCCATGAATATGATGGTAAAAGACTCACATGTATTGAATCCTCGAATTCTCTACTTTTTGATTACTAGGTTAACCCATGATGGTCTGAGAGTCCCATGTATTGAATTCTCTACTTTTCTAATATCTCTTTGATTATTAGGCTAATTCACGATGGTATGAGAGACCTATTTAGGAGTTAGTACAATAATGGTTAGGAGTTAATAGAATAGTAGTTGTCCCTAAAAGGGTGGTACAGTGGTCGAAGGCTTGTGTTTTGAAGTGTGCTCCCCCAAGGTCTCAGGTTCGAAACTTACTTGTGACGTTAATTTGTACACGCCTCCTATGTCTCCATTCCTTGATGTCTCCCGTTACCTGGCCAAGGGATGGATCTGGTTGCTCCTGGTATAGTGGAGCTAAGTTCCGATTTCTCAATTTCAAAAAAATAAAAATGAAAAATAGTTAGGGGTATTTTGGAAATTAGTAGAGAATTTCAATTATAAATAGTGAAGGTAAGTTTTATAGAAAACAAGTCATATTTTGGTAATCTTTTCTTGGTGGATTGATGAGGAGAGTTCTAGCCCTCTCTAATGGGTATGATATTATAATTTCTTCCATGAGATTGCAATATAATACATCTTTTACTGTTTTTCATATATTTTCTTATTGTTTTAATTGATCTCTGGACTTGAATACCTTACAAATGACTGCTCACTTCCTAATTCATGGGTACGAAAGATTGCTTTATTCAGAAACCTACTTCATTTCACCAAAATAATGTTTGGAAACTGGTTCTGATTTCTGAATTATGCATGTGATTCTGATTCTGATTGCTGTAAGAAAGAACTTGCTATGAAACCAGAGGGAAGTGAAAGTTGCTGCTATTGCACTAAGAGCCATATCTGTATCTGATGCACAGAACTTTTATTGGGTACTTTTGTGGGGTATGTGGGGTTGGATTAATGACTTTTGAGTTTTCACTTTTCAGTTCCAGAACTCATGGGTGACAATCTAAAGAGTTCTTTATTCATGACCCCACATCATTTCACCAAACCATTGATCAGTTTTCTGTCTTTAATGCTGAATTTTCTTGTGTTTGAGCTATATCTTATGGATAAAAAACATGTAGATCTAAAATCTTGCCAAGCATTCTAGTGAAAATCTTGGTATTTGGGACCACTCGGTATGAATCCATTGGTGGACCTAATTAGTATTAGATAGTATGTTATTTCACCTCAAAATCAATTGATAGTAAGAGGATTATCTCTAACATACTTCTTCAATATGTGCCATATAGAGAAGATCATCTTGGATTAAATCTGAATTTGTGGACCGAAATATGCACTTGGACTTACTCGCTTGAGTTGAATCCGAATTTTTGGGATCAAATACCCATTTGGGTGGGATTGAAATCACCAGCTTGGATTTTTACTCACTTGAGCTGGATTGTAATTTGGGAGGACCAATGCCCCACATAGAGGTTGATACCATATTAGATATTAGATAACATAGGTTCAACCTCAAAACTAATCATATTAGATAATATGAGATTTTACTACCTCTAAACCAATTGGTATTGAAGAGAGTAACCAATTTTTCTAATGTCGAACAAAGGTTAAAAGATGAATATCTCTTATTAGCTTGTCGAAGGAGGTGGGGTTAGCTAGTATCCAGAACTTTTTTTTATGTAGGAAATGGAAAACTTTCATTGATGAATGAAAAGTTACAAAAGGTGGAATAGTATCGAGAATTTTTCCAAATCTTTTCTTGGGTTAGCCCTCCCTACAATCATAGAAAGGTTAGGATGCCCCATTACTACTCCATGTGTGACCATTTGCTTTAATGAGTGAGAACTCCATATTCTATGATGCTCATCATGACTGCATTGAAAGAAATTTGAAGCATCATATAATGTATAATAATGAGGATGAGAGCAGAATATGATAGAGTTGGGTATGAGAAGCTTTTCTCGTTTTATACATAAAATAAATTTGAATAAGTATCTTATTTGCTATGTTAGGCTTCTCTGAACCATCATAGAATTGAAATTATTTTTTATAAATTTTCTAGACATTCATATGTTTTAGAGTTAGAAAGTGTGTCCCATGAGAATAACCGAGTCTACGGAAATTGATTCGAACACTTAAGAATATCGGGAAAAAAAGTTAATTCTCACGTTGACTTTTTTTTTTTTGGTATTAAGTTTTGGGATATGTGTGCTGATTATTTTATTTATTTATTATATTTGGAGTAGAAAATCTTTGGTTATTTACTATACATCTGAGCTATATTCTTTGTTATTGGGAAGCACATTTCATTTTTACAAATAACTGCCCAAGTTGAATAATTGCAACAGCAAAAAGTGAAGAAAAAATGTGATGTAAAGGGGGGTTGTCTAGAAAGAAGATAATTTGTAACTTTTTGGTGTGTAGATTCATTCCAAGCGTGCAACTCCTCGTTGGTTCACGCTTTCTTAGTTTCTTACATTGGATGCCAATGCTATGGACAGCACCTTTTCTACTAAAGAAATCAATCCAATTTCACTTTTAAAACTTATCCACTTATACCATTTTTTACTCCTATTTGACTTTCTATTTATTCTAATTTTAATATTACTTCAAAGTTTTTCTCTCTTCCAAGTTTTTGTTAGAAATTTTGTTAAAAAAAACAGGAGATAACATCTTTATTGGTATAAAGTTATGATGATTGACTTCTAGAGTGAGTGAAGAATATCATATCAATTTTAAGATATATGGATGTCACTTGTTCCCAACCAGTAATATCAGATAAGTATGCCTTGAAATCTTTAGTCTCAACCACTGAGCTGCCTTTTTTTTTAATAAGTATGCCTTGAAATCCTTTTTAACAAATATGAGCGAAGGTTCCTGAAGTGGAGTAAAAATGGTGTGTCATGTACTTTTTTTTTTTTTTTTAATAAGTACGTCTTGAAATCCTTAGCTTCAACCACTGAGCTACCTCTTGGGGATGATGTGTCATATGATTAGGGTATACTTTATTTAAGGAGAGGGGTCTCCTAGTGTAGAACAAATGAGGCAAGTTTTAAAGAGTTTGAAATTTATTTTGTTCGAGTGGATGATTGTTGTTAATGTGAATGAAGTTTTACATTGTTTAAGTTAAAAGAAAGATCTTGAATATATATGAAAAACAATATCTTCATCGATTTGAAGTCTTTTGGATGATAACCTAAGACAGTTGTGAATTTTTTATCTAAAATAAATAAATATTATATAAATGTGGAGATATGTGTATGTGAATTGCTCCAACCCAAATCAATAAAAGAAGAACTCTTTGGAAAATTATAAAGAAAGATCAATTATAAACTTGATTGTCAATATACTTGCAAGTTAAGATTACTTTGAATGAACTCAACGTTTTCCCATAGTCTTTCTTTTAAAATCACACATAAAATTAACATACAAACAAAATTCGGAACACTAGAGGATGTTGGAATCTCTTTTCTGGATTAGTATTTGAATGGGACATTATTTTGTTTTTGAAATGAGGATAATTACGTCTATCTTTAAATCAAGTATTAGAAGACATCGAAGAAATAATATTACAAATACAGTCTCGAATCTGAGACCTCGAAGGCAGCACACACTTTAAAACCCAAGTTTTCAACGATTAAGAATATATATCAACGAAATAATACATTATTTTTTTTTCCTTTCTTGCAACCTATATATTTATTCACGCCAAATCATTCATATGTTGAATTAAAAAATAAATAAATTACTTTCCTATAGAAATAAATTACTAAGATCAAAATGAACATTTGTAAACGAATTTTAAATTTGTTTTAAAATATTTGAATGTTTTTTAAAGTAAAAAAAGAAAAAAAAACTTGTTTTTTTGGATTTTTAGATACGAAGAAAATTATGTTGAAATAAAAAAAAACAATAAATATAGAAAAATTTGATTTAATCATCTTAAAATAATTGCCACAAAATTGATAAGATTTCAACGGATAAAATTAATAAATTTCAATAAATTTGAAATGGATAGATTTCGATAAATATAAAATATTTTTAAAAATATAGAATTCTTTTGACGAAAAATGATATTAATTGATTGAGACACATCGGTCCAAAGACTACAATCCTCGCTAAAAATGGAGGAAACTTCAAGAATAGGACCTCTCACCAACAAAACATAGATGGTTTTTTTTTTTTGAAAACAAACATTAATGTTATACTTTACTATATATAACAAACATACAATTATTTTTTTTAGTAAATAAATGTATCACTACTTTAAAAAATAAATGAATCAAATATCAATTATTAGAATCGAACTATTAAATATGATATTAAATTGAAATATCATTTAATAATGAAATTGATGTCTAGTTTTCAAAAAAGAAAGAAACTAATGTCCAAATATCAATCATTAGAATCAAATTATTAAATATGGAATTAAATTGAAATGTCATTTAACAATGAAACCAATATTTATCCATTTTTTATTGAATGGGTGAATGACGCAATAGTTTAAGTGTTTGGTTGTCAACCAGTTCAACGCCAACGTCACAAGTTCGAGCTTGGAAATCGGTATTTGTGTCTCTCTCCCACTATATACTCAAAAAATATATATATATATATATATATATATATATATATATATATATATATATTCACCCATTTTTTCAATTTAGGTAATCATTTTCATACAACCATCAATGCAATAAATTTTATAAAGAAAATTAAATAAAAAAAAAAAAGTATGCAAAAGTTATCACGTATGCAAAAAATACATGTTAGAAAGTTGACCGTCGCCTAGCGTAGCCAGGCCAGCCCACCTACTCTGTCTAAAACGCCGACGTTTTCGCCGGCCACCACAACACAACACCAACCACCGTATTCAGATAAAGATATCGGAATCTCTATTCGATTCCGTTCTCGAAAAAATGGATCAAGCCGGAGATTCTGAGCACCTCCTCAACCACCGTGTCCTCCTCCCCGACGGAACCGTCACGCCGATGATTCTCACCGCCGACGGTTGGCTCCGTTGGTCGGAGAACGGCGACCGGTCCTTGTCCGTCGAGAATCAGGTCCTTGGATTCTGCGCTGATGGACCGAAGATCAGAATCAAAGCTCTCGTGGAGGACCGGTGCGGATTGTGTTGCTTTGGGAGCAGCGGAGGTTTGGCGAGGAAGGAGTTCGTGTTTCAGCCGCTTTCGGAGGAGTCGCGAGCTCTTTGGTGCCTGAAGCTCCGTAAACTCATCGATTCGCTTGGTAATATGATCGTTTAGTTTTGATGTTGAGTTTTTGGTAGTTTAGGATGTGCATGGAAAGATTTGGAAGGATTTTGTTGTGTTATGGTTTGTTCCTGCCTGTAGATTGCAATAGTGATTTCAAGAGCAAAACGAAAACTCATCATCTGATGATTTGTTCTTTTTTCTGTTCATTCAGCTTAATTTCGAGAGCTAGAGAAAATTTTTCTTTGTCTGGATTCTTCTCTTTGGAAATTCGCTTCGTCGAATGTTTGGTATGGAATTGGGATGAATTAGGTCTGTTAGATTTTCGGCTGATTAGGAGTTCGAGGACACTTCTCTATCATTCTTTTCGGAAGCATTAATGGCATTCATTGTTTTAGTTTTTGATTTCTAAGCAACTGAACTTCAGCTATTTTTTTTTTCTTTTCTTTTTTATTTGTTAGTACAATTGGGGATTGGGTTATTCGAACCACAAATCTTGTGATTAATTGTTCATCAAGATCAAGATGCCGATGAGCAATTGCTCTTGTTGGCATATCAGCTATTTTAGTGCTTCAAGCTCTGTCTCGTATTGTTTTTCCACTGTTTTTTGGAATAATGGCATACCTGTTTCCCCAGGTCATCCAAAGAGGCTGTTTGTTTTCGTTAACCCATTTGGTGGGAAAGGAGATGGTTGCAAAGTTTATACAGATGTCGTGAAGCCTATTCTTGAGGATGCCGAAATCGAGATTACCCTGCAAGGTGGGTATACTTTTCAGAGGTGTACATGTAGAACAATTTCACTTTTGAGTTTGGCCATTAGTTTTTTTTTTTTTTTTTTGGAAACCTGAAAATCGGAGTTTCGCTCTGGAGTAACCATACCAACTCCATTATATCTGGAGTAATCATACCTGTATCTAGGCTAGGCACGAGGAGATGTTTGGCCAATAGTGTTTAATAGGTATCTATTAATTGCATCTCTTCTGAATTTTAGAGACAAAATATCAACGGCACGCAGAGGAAGTTGCTTACTCATTGGATGTCACTCAATATGATGGTATTATTTGTGTTAGTGGGGATGGAATCTTGGTTGAGGTTTGTTGTCTTATCCTACTGGCTTCTTAAATTTCTTTTTTTTCGATGTTCTTTTTGGAACGATCAATAATTCTGGATGGCGAGAAGCATTTCCTTTTGATATAGCACATAGGTGCTATGCTCTAGTTTCTCATAATAATATCAGTTCTTTCTGTTGTTTTTGTTTTCTTAGGTGTCTTCTTCATTCTTTTCCCAACTCTTATGAGTATCACATTGTTTAGTAGGTAATAAACGGATTGCTAAAGAGAGATGATTGGGCTGACGCAATAAAGACACCTTTAGGAGTAGTACCTGCAGGTATCCTACCCTTAGCTTGCATTTGTATAACTTATTTTATCTGTTTGTGTGTCTATTTCTAGTATTACAATGAGAATTCAGACTTGATACATTTGATGGTGGTTTTTAAATGATATACATGCTTGTATTGTTATGACCAAGGCGGAAGCTAGTGGGCATGTAACGCCCCCGGATTAGGAGGGGTACATGAATGAATGAACTGTACCACATCCGAATGAGATGAATCTTGAGGATATGAAGGTTAAGAAAGGTTTAATAGAATTGATATGTACTATCTATACAAACAAGGTGCACCTTCTTTTTTGGTGGCTCGATCATAAGACCTTCAAAGTTAAGCGTGCTTAAGTTGGAGCAATTCTAAGTTAGACAACCTCTTGAGAATTTTACTAAATGCATGAAAGCGAGGATAAGTAGGTAGTGTGGTCTGGCCGTTGGGATGGAGGGGAGCACTGGAGCCGAGAGGCTTTGAATTCCAAATCCTAGTCTTAATTTGGGCCTGGGGATGTTGATTCGTATCTGGTGAAGGAATATGCACATTACAACACTATTTTCTCAGGCCCCCCCCCCGCCCCCAACGAACACTCCCATTCTCTTAGTATTTATTGGGGTTCCTTGTGTGGGTTAACATACTGTTGGAATATCGAGAATCCTATTAGTATTTATTGGGTTTTATATATGCATAGGCACTGGAAATGGAATGGTGAAATCACTTCTTCATTCAACTGGCGACCCTTGTACAGCATGCCATGCTACTCTTGCCATCGTTCGAGGTTAGTATAGTTTTGTCAATTTACTTTCCCTTTCATTTTCATTTTTTCCCAATCTCCAATTTTTTCTTCTTCTTACTTTCCTTTACGATCAAGGCATTTTGCCTGTACTTTTTTATTTCTTTCAGGCCATAAAAGTTCGTTGGATGTTGCCACCGTTTCACAAGGAGAGATTAAATATTTTACCGTGTTGATGCTAGCTTGGGGTATCTGTAATATAAATTATCTTTCTTACTGGGTAATTGAGGTTAATTTTTCCATTTCTCGTGGAAAGATTACAAAAAAAAAAAAAAAAAAAAAAAAAAATCCTTTTGTTGATGCAGCTATTTCTGGTTTTCACTTTTGATTGTTAGATGAAATAATTTTTGCGTGACCCCTTGTCAACTACTATTACATTTCAGGACTGATAGCAGATATTGACATTGAGTCAGAAAAATATAGGTGGATGGGAAGTGCTCGCTTAGACTTTTATGTATGTATGAGTACCTCACAAAATACGATCATGTTTTTTATATGTTTCACCTGATGCCTTTTACATCACAACTTGTTTATAAACGCGGTGACAACAGTTATGTTAACTTGCAAACCACAAAACAATACACACTAAAAAGGAATGAGATATAGTATCTCCGAGAATAAAAGGCTCATTGGCTACCTAGGATATTATAATTTTAAATCTTCAAGTATAGATTTCTTTTGAGGTTCCATCACATTATTACAAAAATAAATAATTGGTCGTACATTGCTAACCTTTTCTTGTGTTTAGGCTCTCCAACGAATTCTAAGTTTGAGACACTACAACGGATGTGTTTCTTTTGTGCCTGCACCTGGATTTGAAGATTATGGAGAGCCGACAAGGTATGATTATGAAACTGCTAGTGCAGTAGATGTGGACAAAATCGATGGTGAGCCCATAAATACTCTACGGCATGGCTACCAAGGACCTAATATCAACTTGAAGGATTTAAATTGGAGAAAATTTGACGGACCTTTTATTTCAGTCTGGCTTCACAATGTAGCTTGGGGAGCTGAAAACACCTTGGCAGCACCAGATGCTAAGGTTTGTTTGCTTTATGTAGAGTATAAATGGGAAATTATTTTTGATATTGCCGTGTAGTTTCGATAATGTTGTTTTACTATGATGGAGATCCTAACAAAAGTCACAATAATTTGATCGATCTGGCTGGCTGCTTCATGTTTTTACAAAGGAATCTTATCCTGCTTCTTCATGTTATTACTTAATTAAATTAGACAAAAATTGGGCTGCGGGTGGAGGAAGGTCAATTCAAATATAATTTCTGTTCTATTCAATATAGAAAAGAGAGCACCATCGAAGGAGCATTAAAATTAATGGAATCTCAACATCAATAACTCTAATTGCATTGAGCCAAATTATTTTAGCCTTTTTAGGTGGTTGGGATCTGTAAGATGAGTTTGGCTTGAGCAGCGAAAAAAAGGAGAATCCAATTCCAGAAAAAACCTCCATTCCTCCGTAGCCTTATTCACTAGATGTAAATTTTGTATCCATTCATTATTTTGAGCATTTTAGTATATCAATGCTAACATATTTACTAAACTTGAGAAATTTTGTGAACAAAAGAGTTCTTTGGAATTTGTTTTTTGATATCCGTGAATATTGCCCGACCCTATAACATTAATTTCAAGGAAACCCATAGGAAATTAATTCCTTGGTAGGTGGCCACTATGGATTGAACCCGTCACCTTAAGCACCCGAGACTCTCTTTGACCATTAGACGGCCGCTCCATGATGGTTTCCTTTGGAATCTTACTAACCCAATAAGAATTTTTATGGTAGCATTTTCCGAGATCCCAAGATAGATAATATTACGTCATTGGTGTTGTGCTTGATACAATTTGCTTTTAACATTTTTTTTATTAAAATTCAAACATATGGAGTGGTGGATTTGAACTCATGACCTGTTAGATTATAAATTTATGCATCATACCAATTAACATATAATTGAGCTATGCTATAATGTTGGTCATTTGCTTTGTTTTTTTCATTTATCAACAACTAAATGTGTTTAAAGATGACATATAATGCCATTGTTGTCAATTGATATGTAGATGTCAGATGGTTTCTTGGACTTGATTATTGTCAAAGACAGCTCAAAATTGTCCTTGCTATCATTGATGACTCAGATGAATAATGGAAAGCATGTCAAGTCACCATTTGTTACATACATCAAGGTTCATAGTTTTATGTTGACGTTTTCTATCTTCTATCAATTATCTCTTGCTAAGTTGTGATCTATGGTAGAAATCTTGAATAATTCCCCTTGCATTGCATGGTGGAATTATTTTATCATATTCTTATTTTGGTCTTTCAGTTTTTCCTCAAGACTATTCATGTTGGGCAACTAATTGTTGTAGGTCAAAGCATTTATTTTGAAACCTGGCACGCGGGTAGAGGACCCAAGCAAAGAAGGAATTATAGACGGAGATGGTGAGGTCTTAGCTACGGGGGAGGGAATTCTCACTAATGGTAAGAAAACTCTGATGAATTATGATGAACTTCAAATTATCGTGCATCAAGGGTTGGCCACTCTATTTTCCCCTTTGTAGGAATTGGTCAAATCAGATTGGTCTTGATCAAATTTATTGCTGACATAAAACAGAAAACAATCCTCATTGTTCCCTCACTGTAAAGAAATAATATATGATGTCCAAAAAAAGAGTAAAGAAATAATATATAGCAAACAGTTTAAAAAGTTGCAAAATTGAGTGCATAGCTGTCTTGGGAAATTTTCAGTTCATAATTGTCCTTGATTTCCGAACATTATTCATTTAAATTGGTTTGAAGTGCTTCTGTTACAGACTAAAGATATAATACAAGCACAGAGATGCAAACACCAATATGGATACCAAAATTAATGGTATTCATGACCTGCTTTATATGTTTGGTTTAACTCCGAGTTCACAAAAACGAATGTTCCTCATTGGAATGCTTTACACTCTTAAAGTGGTTTTTGTAAGTCAACTGCATGTGAGTTGCTTAATCTAATTTGAATGGTTGTGCTTTAGCTCGTTGTCAGAAACTAACGTGCTATTAGAATTTTGTTGGTCGATATAATTAAATTTACTCTAACCACTTAAACTTTTAGGTTGATGGATGGTTTAACATAAGAACTTCTTATTATGTTGCTTGCATGTCCTTTTTTTATTAATATTATTATTATTATTTTGAATAATAGTATTTGAAACTCGTAAGTCGTAACCTCTTGTTATTTGGTCATATATCATACCATAGGAGTTATGCTCTTATTGGCAGGGTTCTTGCATGTCAAACCTTTCATGTTATTTAGATGCTAAAAGTGGTGCTATTTGTGGCATAGGCTTCTTGATATTGTGGCTGCAGGAAAACTAAGGCAGTGGGTTGGGGGCTGCATATTTAGTTCAAGACACTTGTTTATGTCGTAGAATGATGAATTTTTTACTTAGTTGTGGCATTAGCTTGAGAGGTATTCATGAATCTGATAGGATTTATAGTAAGGGTAATTTAGCAAATAGTTTAGAATTATAGTAGTTGAGTTATAAATAGAGATAATAACCATCATGGCTCAAGTGGTCAAAGGAGGTCCTGAGGTTCTTAAGGTGATGAGTTCAATCCATGGTGGCCGTACCTAGGAATTAATTTTCTACAAGTTTCCTTGTTATCCAAATGTTGTAGAGTCAAACGGTATGCCCCGTGACATTAGTCGAGGTGCGCGCAAGCTAGCTCGGAAGTCACAGATATCAAAAAAAAAAAAAATAGAGGTAATAGGGACAGAGAAAGGTATGAAATTATTTGGCCATTTTGGTATTAGGTCTTAGTGATTTTAAGAGTAGAAAGATCGGTTTTCTTGTGAACTTTTACCATTTCACATTTCAATAGAATAGGCAGAATCCAAATTGGTATCTGGGATCTTGCTTTCTAGTCCTGTATATACTGTACAGCTAGTGTGAAACAAGTCAATAAACCCGGTAGTTTGTCTATGTACAATAATGATTAGAATCATGATATGTTGGAATCAGACAACAAAATCAGAGTTTTAGCCGGTAGTTCGTGTATGTACAATAATGGTTAGAATCACGATATGTTGGAATCAGTCAACAGAAGCGGAGTTTTAGCTGGTAGTTCGTGTATCTACAATAATTGCTTAGAATCATGATATGTTGGAATCAGCCAACAAAAACAAAGTTTTAGCGATATCTTGTATAACTTATTATCCTTGAGATTACATATACGAATCTGATACGATCCCGAGATCGTTGAAGGTCTACTCGAGGCGGAAGAAGTGACAGATTTAGTTATTATTATTCTTTAATATATCTATATTTGGTTATTTAAGTTGTATTGGACTTGTGGGCCTTAATAGGGATTATTACTTAAATTAGGTTATCTCCTAGGTTTACTATATATAGGATATGTTAGGCACTATGTTATTCGTTCAGGCAGTTGTCGTCTTTGTACTTGACTTTTTGAGAGATCTTCTCGAGAGAATTATCGTAGTTAATAATATATTGTGGTAGATTCTATCAGAATCTTCTCAATCCCTAATGTTTGTTGAATAAAAAAAATACACTTTCTATGTCTCCATTAGTTAATTGAGTTTGCCATCTCTCCATTAGTTATTTGAGTTCTATACAGGTAAACTTGTGGAATTATGATGGTATTGACATTGTTTCAGTTTCACTTTCACTATAGCATACAAAGACATGAGGAAAGGAACTTTAATCTGATGGAATAAAATTCCAAAAGTTACTTGACTCTGATTACTCTGAATGAATTATTATTGTTGAATGGCTCTATATTTTTGCAGCTTGATCAGCAAGTACTGTACTGTTGATATAAATGCAGGTTGGCCTTTTCTGGTACTGTACTGTCAATGAGTTTAATGGCAATGCTCATTTTGCATACTGTTTGGTGCCCTACTTGTGAATTTGAAGTGGGGTTTCTTCTCCAACTTCAGTATATTCATCCTTATCATAAGGCTTTGACATTTGAACCCCGACCTGATTGGCCATAATTTTTTATTGCGAAAAATATGCTACATATTAATAATCTCTATTGCATGCATTTCAAATTGCAGTGCATTTTTTACTTTTTTTTGGATTTTTCATATTCTATGCATTTCCAATTTGAAAATTTCCTATGAAAGTAAGATTGAAGTTAAGCGGTTGAAGAGGGTCTTGTGATGCTTTAGGTAATGAGTTCAATTTATGGTGGCTACCTACTTAGGAATTGATTTCTTTGACATTTAAATATTGTAGAGTCTGATATATCACGTGATATTTGTCGAGATGTGCGTAAACTGATCTGGATAGTGACAAGTAAAAAGGGGTAAAATTGAAACATTTGAAAGATTAGAAGAAAATTGAAGCTATCGATTTGAATTTCCTTTTTTCATTGTTGAACTATAAAGGAAGAAGTTACTAGAAGAATGTCTATGGTATAATTTAGCCACACCAAAATTAGTAGATGTAGAGCTAACGAGCAACAATTCAACGGCATGAATGTGTATTTGTGATTATGCATTTTAATCATCATTTTCAATTGTTATTGAATTAATATTAATTGTAGGGAATCCTTTTAATATTAATTAATATGGGTTTTCTTAACTACATATTATAGGATTAAAAAGTATATTATATGAAAATATTCAAAAAGTGTACAAGTGATCCGAACATTTATGATTAAAAAGAGAATAATTTATTTAGTACATGAAATTACATGATAATATAAATTTCTTGTATTTGTAACGGCCAGCACGAAACGTATAAAGAACGAATATCTTCCTAATTTGGTTGAGGCTTGTAAAGATAAAGAAATTAACAACCACCAACCAAATCCCTCCAGATGACATATCTTAAAATATCACACCCATCTTGAATAGTACCGAAATAATAATATTAAAAAAAACAAGAAAAAAAATACACTATGCTATTATAAAATTATATACATATATGCAAGTATGTATGTATGTAAAAATTGATGTATAATGTGTCACTGGACTTCCTACTCTTACTTTTAAAATGCAATTGCATGGCAAGTAGATAATAAACCAATAATTCTTAAATGTGTCTAAGGAAAAAAAATCAGATGAATTTTAATGGTACTTTCAGTGTAAATATCAAATTTCTCATTTAAGTAAATTATTGGTAAACTATTGTGTTGCTCACAAACTGCACAAAAGAAAAACTTGTTGTACTCCTCCAGGCTCCATCCCCACTATCAAATGTTTTGCTGCCAGTTTATTAATGTAGAAATTTGAAGATATGTCTTGACTCATTAATTTATGTTGAAATTTGCTTGAAGCAATTCATCCAACAGGTAAAAATCATTTCTCCAAAAATAATAATAATAATAATAATAATAATAATAAAAATCATGATTGCACCGCAACCATATGATATAGTTATTTTGTTATTTAAGCATTTGACTAACTAAATTAATCATACAAAAAAAATTAGCACAAAAATAAAAGAGGTTTTTGCATGTATATTACAAAATAGATAAAATATTACATGAATAACACAATAATGAAAATATTTGCACATATAACAAAAATTGTAAATTGATAAACTTCATATTGATAGAAATGGTGATAGAATCAATTACTAATAAATAAAGTAAATTGATAGACTTCCATCAGATTCTATCAAGAGTCTATCAATAAGAGCCGATAGAATCAATCACTGATAAAATTGATAGATTTCCATCACTAGAGAATGATATATTCTATCAAATAAATAATTTTTTTTTAAATGACAGAATTTGCTATAAAAGAATTATTATTATTTTTAAAAATGTGCTATAATTGTAAACTGTGGTAAAAAAGTTGCTAGAGAGCGCAAATTCTCAAAATAAAATTGCATCCCATTATTATTTTTGTAACCCATCGTGTTTTTTGTTTGTTTGTTTGTTTGAGAGTTCGACCATTTCTTGGGCAACGTCATTGGTTGTGAGACGAACTTAAACGTGAAACATCCTGGCCTGCCCTGTATTCTTGGGGTTGGAGAATTCTGATCATCACATCCGCGAGACGAAGACCACCTTATTTCTATTGAACGTAGACAATGATGAAAAGAAAAGACTGAAGGTATCACATGAACTTCAATTTTTGCTTATATATATATCAAGTATAGTTGAAATTATTGATGTCTTTTGACATTAAAACACATTTTATTTATATCAAAATTAATAAAAAACTTTTGTTAACTTTTTGTTTTTGTTTAGATTGGTAATTATTTTATAAGAGGAGAATTTAGGTGCATCCCGGGTAGCACCTCTACTATGATATCATTCATTTGAAGTCACACATCTTTTTTTTTTTATAATAAATATAAAGTAAAAAAAGTGAGATAAAATGTGTGGCACAAAAAATGTCACATAAGTGATGTCATGGTGGGGTGCTACCCGGTGTGCACCCAAATTCTTCTCATTTTATAAAGCCGTCTTAATCTAAAAAAAAGCAAACCATTTAAAAAAATTGAGCTAAAAAAAGGAAAGCTGTTAAACTAGAAAATAGAATACAATTGAGCTAAAAAAAGGGAAAAGATATTAATTAAGAAAATATAAAACGAGGCGCAATTAATAATCAAATAAAGCGGAAAAGGAAAAAAGGACGGCGAAATAATGACACGACTGGACGTGATTTTGAAGCCTCGTGGATTAATTTGTTACAAAAGAAGAAAAAAATTCTAAAGACCATTTTTATTTAATTTTCGTAAATATTTTTGTTTTTAATTTTCGTTTGTTTAAATACGTCGCCGGGCAAAGTCCAAACCCTCTCTATGGGATTATTATTGCAGATCAGGTCGCAAGCACCATTAACACTTTCTTCTTCTTCTTCGTTTTTCACTCATTTTGCAGAGCTTTTCTAGGGTTTATGCCGAGCTCCGATGTCGTCGGCCGTTATTCCTTCCTCTTCTTCTTCCTCTCCTCTTTCTTCCAAGCTCTGCTATAACTCCGACTGTAAGGAATTGAGACCTGACCGCTCCAGAAAGGGGTGGCGTCTTCGCACCGGCGACTTCGCCGAGCTTTGTGATCGATGCGCGTAAGTTACCGTTTCTTCTTTTATTGATTGCTTCTTTCGTTTTTCTGTGCTCCGGTTGTTCTGTTGCGAGTTTGGTGGTTTGTTAGGGCGTGGTTTTGGCCGTTTTGGAGTTTTGACTGCTTGCTTTAATGCTGCTGAGGGGAAGGGGTTTTAATAGTTCAGGCGCTGTTTTTCTTGTTTTGATATTGGATGTTTTGAGAGTCTCGATTCTCCGTGAAGTACGGGTGTAGTTTGAATTTGGGTGAATTTTTTTCTTTCTGTTCTTGAGTGTTTCGGCGTGTGGGGTTGAGGAATAACTGTAATTTTTATTGCAAGATTTGTTTTCTAATGACGGCTGGACTCTGGTACGTGTTACCGGCAGTTCTTATGATATTCGCAAAGTGAATAATGAGTATCGCCTGTTTATTTGATTTGTTCTGAATCTTCTGGACATATTTAATAGTTTGCTTGAATTTTTTTTTCTTCTAGGAACTTGGAGTGGCATTGACTTATTAACATTTTTGCCAATTTTTTCCTTTGTGTGCCGCACCCGTATATATATATATATACTTTTTATGAATCATAAATCAAGCTTGCATCAGAAAAAAATGAAAGAGCATGTAATAAGTGATGACATGCATAAAGGCAGCCCACAAATAGAGGGAGACCTTCTTAAATAATAGTCTCCAATCAAGTAAAATAGTCAATAGAGAGTAATTACAAAGAAGCTTAGAAATAGAGGCTCGAAGAGAAACATAGAAACTTATGAGACACCATACATGAACGGTCGATCTTTTCACTCCTTTAAAAATTCCCTTCCTCAAAGCTCCCACTGAATGCTACACACACCAACTTGCCACAAAAATATCCCTTTCCACACGAAAGCTTGCCAGGAAAGGGAGTGCGCCACACCCATCAATCTTGCTTAAGATCCTTCAATGTGACAGGTTTATTTGGATAGCATGTATTAGAGTGTTCAACTGTAGATTTAGCGCATTGGATATTTATACTATATGATATGATGTGTGCATGTTGATGGATTTTGGACATTGTTAATTTTGATTAGGAGTGATGGCAAATAGGAAGTGAACAGGTATCATACGATGGTTGGTTGTAATGAGATGACTATTTAAGTCAAAAGATTATTTTGCTTGAAATTCTCCAATCTTATGACTGGTTTATGTTATCTTGTAACATTGAATAAAATAGTCAAAGGACTTCAGAAATATTAAGAACACTATTCAATTTTTATTATGTTTTAGTTCTGCTTACGAGGAAGGAAGATTCTGTGAGACTTTTCACTTGAATGCTTCTGGTTGGAGGTGCTGCGAATCCTGTGGAAAGGTGAGCTAAATAAGGTTTATTTCTATCAATTTATATTATCTTGGAAGATGTGACCATTCATCTTTTAAACTTTACTTTTGGCTTCTCTAGCACATTTGTACTAATAAAAAATCTTTTTCTCCAGCGGGTTCATTGTGGGTGTATTGTTTCAGCTCATGCATTCACCTTATTGGATCCTGGGGGTATCGAGTGCATGACATGTGCACGGAAGAATGTCATTTTAGTAAGGATGTCATCTCATATTTTGTTCTAAGTTTGTGTCCATTTTTCTATGCTTTATATATCCTGATTAGTACGATGGCAAGCTGGAGCAATTTAATTTTTGGAATCTTGTGCTACTGTTAAAATTTTATTCGACCTATTTTAACTAAATATATACTTGGTTGCTAATTTTTTTTTGTAAGTATTCTATATGTAGCGAGAGTTTTTATTGTTCATACATTTTCTGACATTTTTGTCTCCTCATGACCCTTTTTTAAATTAAAAATGAAATAAATTTACATTTGGACATCTTTTCTGAAATATTTTGGCAGCAATTGCATCTCTCATGGGAACTATTGTTCCCATTGATCTCACAAGGAAACCTCTTGGAGAAAGTGTGAACTAGATAGGCAATCGTCAATTTTTTTTCTTCAAGTCTAGCATAATTGCCACCTTGATGTAAATTGAAGTATTATTTTAATTTATGTGGTATAAGTTGATAAACATACTCTTTACTTGGTTAGCTTCTAGCCAATGCTGATGCCTTTTCATCGTCCTAACTTTTTTTTTTGCGCCTTACTTTCTAGAATTATTAGGTTTTGTTTTCTATTTGGGTTCATCCTCCAGCGTTAGGATAAGATTCATGCATGTGCAACTTTTGGAATTATATGTTAACATAGTTTGGTTGAATTCCAACACATTTCACACTCTGACTCAACTTTCTCACTTTTTGGTTCAGCCGCTAAATCCAGTATGGCCACCATCTTTGCTTTTTCAATCAACTTTGCCCGACAGACTAAAAGACCTATCTGTGAAAAATTGGAGTCAGTTGGCTGGATCAGGTCCTGTACCATGGCGCCAAGCTCCCAGTATGTTCAATTCTTCTCTTCCTTCTGGTGAATTGCATCATAGAGCACCTTATGAAGTTGACATATCAGCTGCCCTTAACAAACTTAATACTAGCGAAAGGTTGCCCATATCTTTAGAAAAAAGAAAAAATGAAGACTTCTCTGAAAGGTTCTTGAATGGGAGTCTGAAGCAATGTGGACAGGAAATATGTGAAAATGGGATTGCAGGTGTGGATCTTTTTTTTTGCTTTCAATCTCATATTCTAAAGAAGGGCAAATAATATGATAAGTGAAATGCTGATAATTACTCACCATTCATCTTATTGAGAACAATGTTTTAGTCATTATGAGATTGCTAACTTTTGGTCTAAGCAACTATTGATATCATGTAGGAGGCAATAAATGTGAGGATAAACCTAGCTCATGTTCTAGTATTCCACAACAGTCTAGCTTTGTGAAGGAAGATACATCTACTACACAGTATGGTTTGAATGTACCTTATGCGACTCCAAATGAACAAAGTGCACGGAGTAGGATTTCTGGAACTCATTTGAGACCAACTCCTTCTCCTCTGCCAAAGCAGATCCATACCAATTTGCAAAATGGTGCTGAACCGTCCAATGAAACACAACTGCGCAATGGAAGGCCTAAAGGAGATTCACGTGGAAGGAATTATTTGCTTCCACGATACTGGCCTAGGTTTACTGACCAGGAGCTACAACAAATATCTGTTGAGTATCCTTCCGCCCAAACAATCTTGGGATAATTTTTAAATAATTTTCCTAGTTGTTGAAGGCACTCTGATTACTTGGCTTCTTACTCTCTGAATAATTTCAGTTAAATTCTAGCTTATATATTCAGGATATTCAAGTTTCACTCCGTAGTTTTTTTCTAATTTTTTAGAAGTATTCAGCTAGTAGCCTTGACAATATTCAAGCTCAAATTCTGTAATTACTCCATTGTTTGAAAAAATGTTGAGTGCTAGTGATGCTGGGAGGATTGGACGTTTGGTGCTTCCCAAGAAATGTGCAGAGGTGAGTATTTATTCTCTTCTGTCTATTTTTACTTGTGAGTTGTCCCTTTGGGCACACCAGGTAAAACTCTATTTATGAGTTCAATTCAAGTCGAGGTGCGTATAAGTTGGATGGACAATCACGAATACCAAAAAAAAAAAAAATCTAATTATGTTTGCAAGTTCAATATATATACTATGGTATTTTACAGGCAACTTGTAGGACTGAGAATTTTAGTCTTTTCAATCTTTTAAGCACAGCAGCTCTACTGTCTTATTTTGATACTTGAGATGCGTTCTTAAAGGCATACTATATGTGTAGGCCTATTTTCCATCAATTTCCCAGCCCGAGGGATTACCTCTAAAAGTACAGGATGCAAAAGGAAAGGAATGGATATTTCAGTTCCGTTTCTGGCCTAATAACAATAGCAGGATGTATGTTCTTGAGGGGGTTACCCCCTGCATACAGTCCATGCAATTGCAAGCAGGTGACATAGGTATGTATATAACAATTTAAAAAATACTCTATCTCATTAGGAATTACATGCCATGGTTTGAGGTGACATTTCCTTTGTGATGCTTTTTTATTGGAAGTGCTTTTCAATTCTTTTTAACACATGCACTATAGTAATGTTTTAGGTTTTGTAGTGACAAAACTAAGGCTGTTTCCATATAAATTGTTTATGGCTGTTTCTTTATAATTTTTATGTTTGTTTTTGTTTAAACTCTTTTAACCAAATGCATTATAATTTATTTTTAGGAATCGAACATTTTCATTGATATTGTGAAAAAGATACCGTACTTGTAGAAACTAGACAAAAAAAACAAAGGATACAAGGAGTAATCCAGGATAAGCAAGGAAGTACTAAAACATATATTTCTAAACTACCTTTGGCGAAGGTTTTAAAAATAATTCAAAAAAACCGTTACGAAGTATAGTTGTCAATAGAGAAATATTTTTTAGACATGTAAAACTAAAAACAAAAATGCTGTTCCATAGTTGTGCTTTATCGTGTAAAATTGTTTTTTTTTTTTTCATTTTATTCTCAAATATATCTTTATTTTGAACAATTAATTGAATTACTTTTCAGTCAGGGATATAATGATTTCACATGTGCTTCGAGAAGCTTCTCTTTCACAAATAAAAAAATGTTTCTAAAACAATATTCTGCTTAATAAGTTAGTAAATAGCTTCAAAAATTTTATCAAACAACCCTTGATTGATTACTTATTTTCTTGATTGATGCAAGTTATGTTATTTGTAATTTTTTTCATCTTATATGATCTATTGCACACGGCCTCACTCATGTTATGGACTGAAACTTCCTTCCATGTCACCAGTGACATTTAGTCGGCTAGAGCCAGAAGGGAAGTTGGTTATGGGTTTCAGAAAGGCCTCAACAGCGGCTGATCAGGTTTTTTGTTTTCAAGATAGCTTGTGGCTTTTGTGTATGTTGAAAATCTTGAGTGATATCATCTTAATGACATTAGAATAGGGAAGTTAAATGCATTGTTTTGTAATTAGAATATTATATGGATTTGTCTGCTTAGAGATCTTTCACTGTTCACTTCATTTGGGCTATTAATCCATATTAAAATAAAAGTATCTAAGTTTCTATAATTGCACCTGACTGAAACCTGAGTGTTCTAGCCAACAACAGCAAATGCTTAATCGCCTAAGTGTGTGTGATCAAGAGATCATGTGGGAGACTCCCTACTCCCAATTATTGTTGAACTCACAAAAAAAAAGAAGAAAAACAGGAGTATTCTAATTGACCTTGTGAGTTTGGATTGTTGAATATTATAGGGTGTTGTAATGATGATTAAGGTGATTATCCCAAGGGGCCGCCTCGTTGGTTGAGGCCAGGGGCTTCCAAGGTATGTTCCCTTAGAGATCTCAGGTTTGAGACCCACGAGTTGAGCTTAATTATGAAAATCCCTTGTCTCTCGGGTCCTGACCTTGGGACAGGTGCGAGTGCCCCCGGGTAAATGGAATGGAACTAAAACTCTGATTCCCGGTCATAAAAAAAGATGGTTAAGGTGACTGCCTATCTATTGCAGAAAGTAGTATATCGAGCATGATTCACGAATTATTAAGAATCGAAGAGCAGCATAAGTATAATATAAAAGCAATAATCTAAAAGTTCACATGTATTAAACATAACTAATAGAAGAGGTAAACGTTAATTATTTTAAATGATTGAATGTGCTGTCTAACCGAATTATTGTGATTTGTAATCTGCTGAACGAGAATTTGAGTACCTGTCTGTAAAAATTCACATATATCACTTTTTGAACTAATATACTCGGGAGAGCTTTTGGGATAAAAGTCAAAACTTATTGAGTGTTCATATTTTCAAGGCCATGTTTTAGTTTAAACATGAGTTCCCGGCATTTCTTTCCCTTTTGAACAGACTGATATTTTTCTCAAAAAAATGATTATTTGAACTCTATTTGCTTTGACAGGAAAATGAAACGAACAAGACCAAGAATGGAACTCCTGTTCATGGAGATGTCAGTAATATAAAAATTAAAGTCAGTAAAGTTTCATTTCCTATCCATTGCTTTAAACAATAACTATGTGATCACCTTCCTTTTCATGAGCCAACCAGGCTGAACTGGCAGATCCTAATTCATGGACAAAAGTTGACAAGTCTGGATACATAGCGAAAGAGGTCCTGGGGGTCAAACCTTTAATTTCAAGAAAGAGGAAGAACAGCACCTTAGGTTCAAGAAGTAAGCGCCTTAGAATTGAAAATGAGGACATGATTGAGTTGAAGATAACTTGGGAAGAAGCTCAAGGGTTGCTTCGTCCTCCTCCAAACCAAGTTGCTAATATTGTGGTCATTGAAGGTTTTGAATTTGAGGAATATGAGGTATAACCTTCCAGAGCCTTCTACTTATGCTTCCTTGCATTTCAATTTCCTTGTGAACTGTCCCCAAAGAGGTGGCACAGGTGGTTAAAGGCTTGGACTTTGAAGGTGTGCTCTCCTCAAGGTTTCAGGTTCGAAACTCACTGTGACATTAATTTGTTGACACCTTCCATATCTCCATTTCTTAAATATCTTCCAGTGTTTGGCATAGGGACGGGCGTAGTTACCCCGAGTATAGTGGAGCAAAGCTTCGATTTCCAGTTTCAAAAAATAGAAAAAGAAAAGAAAAGTCCTTGCAAACAGAAACTTTATGAGTCCATCTCTGACCAAACTTTTGTTGTCATGACTGAATGGAATAACTCGGTACTATGCTATGAATACTGGAGCGGCAATTGATTGTTGACCCTTGTAGTTTAAAATCAGTCGCCTATTTGCAAAATATTGGAACTACCCTCATCTCTGGCCAACCATACAATACTAGGAGCCTATGACTCTGTCAGGTCAATGAGTTGGTTGATGCCATAGTAACTTTACTAACAATATTTGTTGAAACCTAGGCTGTGAGTCATTTGCTCAAATATCTACATGCAGCTTAAAATAACATGTGTCTATATGATGTAATTTCTTTGGTCAATAATTTGTCTATTTGGTGTCTATTTTAAGCTGCATGTGTAGGGGTGATTGTAACATCAGTATTTTGCTTATGCTATTACAGGATGCACCTGTACTTGGGAAACCAACAATTATACCTCCTGATAACACAGGGTAAATGACCTCTCTTTTTTGGTGGGTTGATGATTTTCGTGTATTTTTTTTGTGCCATTGTTATAATGTTCAATTTTCCTGTTAGTCTGTTACAATGCATAGAATGTCTGTTGATTGCCTCTCTCTCCCCTCTTCTTTCTCTCTCTCTCCACCTCTAACAAATGCATATGATGTTTGTTTATTTGCTTTGTAGTTGGGGTTGTGTTTTGCCTGTTTGGGGCAGGACTGGCTGATTTCTCCTTTTTTTATTGAAATTTGAAACTTCTCTCTGCTATCGGAATTGATTAAACCTTGTGTGCGTGCGTGTGTTTGTTTTTGTTTTTTTAATATTTCAAGGATGCACGTATCTCATGTTTTTTTCTTCTGCCAATGGTTATGTCATCTTACCATACTTACCATTGACAACCTGTTAGTCAGATATATTGTTCTTCTCTGTGTTATCTGAATTTGCTCGACGGCATTAGTGTACATCTAATGATCAAGAGGTTATGGGTTCAAATCCCTCACTCTCGGTTGTTGTAATCTCAAGAAAATAATACTGTGGTTCATTCTCAGTGAAAAGATTCAATGGACGCAATGTGAAGACTGTTTGAAGTGGCGAAAATTGCCAGCCAGTGCCCTTCTACCTTCGAAATGGACTTGTTCTGACAACTCATGGGACCCTGAGAGGTAGAAAGACCACACTATTCTCTTTTGATTTCTCAGTTTATCAGAAAGACATCTAAAATAGTGAGCACATAGTACTATTTTTCTTTTCATCACGCTGCAAATGTAGTGTAGAGAGGAGCATTCTTGTACTTCCAGTAATATGTTTATTTTTTTTGTTTAAACTTTTCATATTATCAATGTCCTTTGCTATGCCAAGCTAATGCTTTTTGACATGCTTCAGAAGCATATCGTAGTCTCTTTGAGGTACTTTCTTGGAGGAAGTATTTGTGGGAGTTTTGGGAGGAGTATGCTTGGTGCTTCTGTCATAGTTAGAATATGATTTCTGTGGATTTTTCTAATATAGTTCTCTCTGCTCTAGATCGTTTTGCTCCGCGGCTCAAGAGTTGTCTACAGAGCAGCTGGAAGAACTACTATCCCCCAGTAATTCAGGTGAATTGTTCACAATAAAAACTATTGCATCGTGAATCTTCATGCATTAATGATACCCAACTGGTACTCTGTTTTTTGTTCTTTTCTCTTATTAATATTTTGTTTCATATCCAATTTTCCTAGCTGCTGCTCTCAAGAAAATGAAGGCCGCTAAACTTGAACCAGATAATGTTGAAGTTCTGGAGGGACTTGACACACTTGCAAATTTAGCCATCTTAGGAGAGGGTGAGGCGAGCCAGGCACCTGGCCAGGCCACTACAAAGCACCCTCGCCATAGACCCGGATGCTCATGCATTGTATGCATTCAGCCTCCAAGTGGGAAGGGACCAAAACATAAGCAGACATGCACATGTAATGTGTGTCTGACAGTAAAGCGCCGCTTTCGAACACTAATGCTTCGACGCGAAAAGAAGCAATCTGAAAAGGAAGCGGAAACCAAGCCCCAAAGGCAGCAATTTCAGGATGAAATGTTCCTGGATAGATCAATGGATGATGAATCTCTTACCTGTAGTAATACAAGTACAAGTAAGCTGATTGAGGAACTGAAAATGAATGATGGTTTGGATGAGGATCCTATTAAAAACAAGCCATCCACTTCACCTTTTAAAGGCCAAATCGACTTGAATATGCAGCCTGAGCGAGAGGATGAACTGTCGCCAGGTTCCGACTCTGGAAGCCTGATGAAAACGCTTCAAGATACTGGGGATAGGTTACCTGAGCAGCAGAGGTCGCACTCTGGTGGTAATGTGAGTTCATTGACCGACGCATTAGAGCCTGAAGGGGAACGTGAACACAAAGGTGAGAATGGTAGCAACGTGGTAATCGATCTCAGCAGCAGCAATTTAGAAGCCGACAAGGACCACCCTGAAACTGGAACGCTGTCTTTCGGTGCTTCGGCATCTATGTCAGCCACGGGTTGAGTTGAAACATTCTACTTACATGCAGGTGATTCATATATATTCTTGACATACACTGCATTGGTGGGTCAGTTTTTGTTGTACATTCATCCACACTGACTTCATCCATTTGCAAATCTGTACATAAAGAGCGCTCAGAAGTGTAATCAGGCTTGAGAAACACAACCACTCCATTGTAGTTTTAACAATCTGACATTAGGAAGCATCATAGAATGAAAATACTTCTTGCAGAATCTGATTTGGTACAGTTGAAAATTGGAACTGGTTTCCAAGTTGGGTTCTGATTCTATTTCTTGATAACCCTATTGTGTGTTTCTGGATTTTTTTTGTTGTAATATTTAAATCTAGCAACCACTCCAATAAATTTCTTGAGACTTCAAGATGGTTTCAGTTATGGTCAAATGCAATGAAAGGTTTAGAACTTGTTTATCTTTCATTGTACGCACAATATCTTGTAATGTATTCAATTGTTTCGAAATAACCATTTTCAAGTAGTTTTCCAAAAATTGAAGTGATGGAAATCTGTTACTGTAAAAGAAAATTAATTTAAATGTTTCATTAGATGTAAGTTAAAAAAAATGATTACGCAGAAATATGTAAATGGAAGGGAATTTTAGTATTAAATATATAGCAAATTTTAATTCGTTTTTTGCATGTATTTTTTTGTCAATTTGGTCAGCACTGATTGAATTAATTGAAGACTATTAACGAAATCATTTGAATTATAGGCATTTTGGTCCTTTCATAGAGATTGTCCCATTCTTTTGCTACATTCTTTTAATGGACAATGTTGATGAGAAAATATTACAAAAGAGCATCTATATTACCTTTCTTTTAATAAGTAATAAGTACTTTTACAATATTGAAATAACACCTCAAAATCTAAATGCCAATGAATTGAATTGGGCAAAATAGAAAAAGTTCAGTAAGTATAAAATAAATACACAAACACAGAAGCTTAGCTAGTAATCAAGTTGAACATAGAATAATTTACTAAAAATACCTACATGTCATTTTGCAGGCAAAAAGAAGAAAGGGAAAAAGAACAAAAAATAAATTACATTGAAACTTCGTTGATATCAAATAAATTTCATTCAGCATCCGATTCTTCGTCTTCATCTTCCTCTAGGATGTAGACTAAGGCACGTTTTCTAGCAGCAAAAACACAAGCCACTCCTCTGGTTGCTGTACAATAAACAAAATAAATTATTTTACTTTTAACACATTCGTGAACAACTGCCAATAAAAGCAATAGCTCAACCGGCACATGTGTGTGCATGACCATAAGTTCGTGGATTAGAATACCCCACTCCAATTGCCGTCGAACTAAAAAAATCACCAAGTATGTTTGCAGGTTTACAGCCATTGTCTTATTTATTATTCTTTTTTTTGTACAAGTTGGGAGAAGAAGGATTACAAATAACGATTCTAAGGATCGAACCCGTGACCGTGGAAATGGATTAACACCAAACTAGATAACCAATTATGCCACTGACCCATTCGGTGTTTACGGCCATTGTCAAACAAAAAGATTACTTGAAACATTCAGTATACTTTTTTTTTTGTTTTTGAGATCACATTCAGTATACATAAAATAATATGATAAACACTCCACAACAACTCCTATTGCATTCTTTCAAAAGAAAAATACTTTCATTGTATTAACCACGAAATTTATAGTTCAAGTGTGTGTAATAAAGAAACACTCACCACTAACGGCCAAAGGAGGAATTACAGCGTGAGGAATTTTGCGAACTTTTTCATTCTCCATCTGCAATGGTACAACATAGTCCTAGAGAACATATAGAGTCAGCATTAAAAAATATACTTCCCGGAAACTTACAAAATTTTGAGATTTAGGCCCCGTTTGATAATCATTTGGTTTTTCGTTTTTTGTTTATAAAACTTAAGCCTATTTCTACTCAAATTTCCTACCATATGCTCCATCTTTCCTACAATGTATCCATATTTCTTTAAGAAAGTAGGTGAAGACTTACCAAATTTCAAAAACAAAAAGAATTTTTTGGAAGCTACTTTTTTTTTTTTACAAATTTTGATTTTATTTATTAAAAGATAGGTAAGATGTAGATATCCAAATAAAGAAAAAGGCATAGTGAGGTAGTTGTTGTAAGCTTAAATTTCATAAACAAAAAACGAAAACAAAATGGATATCAAACGGGGCCTTAAGTGTCCCATTTCCACAACGACTTCAAAAATGAAAAAAATCATATATATATATATAAAAGAAAGAAAAAAAAAAAAAACTATCCACTCATGATGAATCTTATGAATAAGATATAGGAAAGAGAAACCTTGAGTTGATGGACCTTCCAATTGTCCAGACAGGGAGATCTTGGCATAGATACAAACGGAAGATCATCTGCTTCAACAACCATCATATATGAACCAATAGAGCTTTCAGAAGTAGAAGCAGTTTCATTTAATAACAAAACAACCTGTCCATCCTGTTTACAAACAAATACGTACACTAATTAATCACACATGCTTCCTATCAATCTTTTACTTTTCCTTTTCCACAATTAGTGTGCAGAGAATAAAAGGTTCAAGTTCTACCTTGTACAAAGACAGATCGACACACCGACAACCATCGGGAATAGATATTAAGGCTGCTTCAAATGAAGGGTAATCTTCGTTTGAGCTGCTCTGATCATGAATAAATCCCCTGGCTATGCCTACACAATTTGCAATATCTGCAAAAGATTCATCTGGGACTTTGAAAGATATATAATCTATGAACTTCTGCTGACAACTCTGATCTGCAGATACAGCTTCAGAGGAATCCTACATGGGAGGTTTAAAAGAAAATTAAAAAAATTATAAACTTTCTTCACCAGTGTACATTGGTGGACATCTCATGCCTTTGGTAACTTCAGTCAGCCATGTTAATGAAAAACAGATTTATATGAAACAATTAACATTCCAAATCCAGATAATCGTATAACAAGCTAATCATCATGAGAATGCAGATGAATATCAGTGAAGAAGTAAACAAGAGATAAAACATACATACAAATATACAATAGGCTCAATTGCAGAATAAATACCTCATAGTATGATACCGAAAGAGGAACATCGGAAGATAAGCAACTGGACGAGGGTTGAAAGGGGAATAGGGACAGCAGATCTTCACAAAGTATTTTCCTCGAAATTGTACTAAAGGGCATAAGAAAAGCTTCTTTGAAACTGTGGAAGTAAATTATTGGTTAGATATCAATTTAGTGGTATAAGATGCAGTTGAACTATGCCAAAAGTCTAAACCGATGGATTGAAGTAAATTTAATTATATCAACCAACACTCCCCCTCACTTGTGAGCTTTGAAATTTGAGAAATACTCTACAAGTGGAATTTAATTTTGATTGGGGAGAAAACAACTTGGCAGGGATTCGAACTCATGACCCTCTTCTCTGATACCACGTTGAATTATGTTAAACCACCAATCAATCCAAAAGCCTAAGCTGATGGATGGGAGTAAATTTAACTATATCAACCAACAGATGTTCATATGAGTAAACAGAAAATATCAAACAAGACATGCACATTCCTGCCTATCACACGTTCTCTCACAAGCTTTTACATGAATATTAGTGTGAAAACTTGATCACAAGTTTATTGCTAGTAGATATGCGATAGGTTGTGATGTCCGAAGTAATTAATGCATAGTAGTACTGATATCAGTAAGACCCCTAATTCTATTGAATATTCTAGAAAGGGCATATCTACTATCAAAAGAAGATGGGGTGTTTTAGTGGAATAACTTAAGCAACCGAGAAGAACCAAAAGAAAATGTGGTAGACAGATTTTAAGGATGAAAGCAATATTCCAGCCAACAGCAAAAAACCTTTGACTATATCACTTGATTTCACACTTCATTTTCACAATGCTTCAATCTTGAAAATGGATTTTATCACATTCTAAGAAATCAAAACTAGATCCATCCAAATCAAAATCTTAATCCAGTACTCAGTTCTTTTGTGGTTCAAAATTGTCAGAACTTGTCATATTATGTTTGGTCAATTATGCAAGACTACTCACAGATAAGCTGAATGGAAGAGAGGGAATACCTAGATTCCGTCTGCTGAAACTCCATACCAAGTGTCCTCCTTAAAAATTCACAATCTGAGAATCCCCCAAATAGAGCCAATTCTCTTACTCTTTCAACAACGTCCCTGCAGAAAATGGTACAAGATCAAGTTACTAATGAAAAAAAAAATACATCGGTGGTGGTCCCACCCACAAGAACCAATAACTTAATAAGGAGATATTAATTCTACAAATTTAATTTTCAAAACCTAAAATCAAAAGATTATTAAATGAGCCTTCGTGATTAGCCATCAAATGCATAGACAAGTGCATTGATACACACAAATTAACATATATATATATATATATATATATATATATATATATATATATATATTTTATATGTGAGGTGAGGTGAGGTGAGGCTAGAAGAATACGACTCACAAGTCAATCTCGATACTTTCGTCGTTTTCAGACACTTCAAGCAGCTTCTTAACAGGGTCTTGATTGTATAGAAACTTCAAGAAAATGACAACAAGCTCACTGCAATAGCCAAAAAGTATAACTAGTTCCCGCAGAAGAGATTCACAACCAAACTTAGTGCATTAGATCAGAGAGAGAGAGAGAGCTACCTATTATACGGCAGAAGCTGATCACTTGGTTCCGACATAAGTAGTTTTATACATCGTATAAGCCAGTTAAAGAAGTTAGAGAACTGTGCAGAAAACAAAAGTTTTGATGTGATCAATTATAAAACAGAAAGAATTATGCATTATTCAACACATTAGTATGAAACCATTTTTATAATAGGTTTGGCTCACATACATTAAAAGTAAAATAATAGTTTAGTTGGTTCTGCCTTAGAAGGGATTAGAGGCTGGGGTTGTTTAGTTGTTTGGACTTGCTTTGCTTGTTTCTGCTTTGAGAAAGAAGGTTAGTTACATACCTTTACTACAGTAAGAAGTTCACTTAAGTACTACCGCAGGATTTTACCAATAAACACTATTGGAAAAGGAAAAGGGAAAGCAAACAGAACTAAGACGATCATTCATGATTGAAGACCTCCAAAAGCTTTTGCCAAATTTGTAGAAAGGATTGGACTTTTGAGGATTGTCCATGGTCTCTCCCTTATGTTGCATAAACACCAGTTAGGTGTAGATTTGACGACCTTCGAATCAAAGCTATTCACATGTCGAGAATGTTTAATTTTCCAAGTTTCACAACTATCTAGATATTTGTCCAAAAAAACTTCCTTTCATGTCTATCAATCTTAAAGACCGTCAAAAGTACTGCTCTTGTTCAAGGTCCTTTACACTTGGAATTTTTTTTATGACCAGGGAACCTGGAGCTTACACTCCTCAAAACCCGGGGGCACCACTGGCCCGGGTGAAAATCTGGATAGGAAACAAGTTATTTCTTCCACTTCCTGTGAGTATAAACTCTATTACCTACCTCTAAAGATCCTAACAACTAATATGACAAAGTTCTTCTCTATCTCACACATTTGTTTAGTATAAATGTCAACCTGCCAACATCAACAACCACAAAAGGCCTCATCATAGACACTACACTATAGTGGAGGAAAGGCAGATAGTGAAAAGAGAGTGCAGCATCTTCAAGGTTTTGCCAGTCCTTGATGTGCTTGTATCATCCCTTTGAAAACTTCATGGATTTAGTTCTTTTCCATTCTCTTTGTTGGTGTACATGCTCTCTAAAGATTGTAGCCTTACTACTCAAGCAAGCAACTTTTACATTTAAGTTTGCAATAACAAAGAAACTAAAGGAAGACAAAAAAGATGATAACATATAGATAAAGCAAAGATAATAAATAGTTGTTCTCTTTCTACAACAAAACTTTGTGTGTGCATGTGTCAAGTAGGTTAGATTTGATTGATAAAAACTTAACCAAAAACCCATCTTCAAGTTCGCATACCTGCTGCAACACTGTTGAAAGCACCATCATAAATCGTTCAACTTGCACGAGTAACATACCGGCCCTTTCCGTAGCATTGTTCATAAGCTTCTCATCCAAACCAACACCCTGAAAACGTGCACGCCATCTTGAAAGGCCTAGTAGTTCACCCATCCGGAATCCAATCATTTCTGCAGCTGGCTGCAAAGGAAATTTATCCATTATGTTTTTGTTATTCAACAACATTTGAGGTGGGGGGATTTAACCGTAACATCTTGTTTACTAGGTTATATATCATACCACTGGACTGGAACTATGCTTTTGTTTAAGTTTTAAATTTTCAACTTCAACTAAATTCTTCAATCGAATAACTTATATATCACTACATGACATTAATTTAAATTCATTAACTATATGATATAAATTTGGTATCATGTCAATTATTTTTCAAAATTATAAGAAAAAAATTAGGGTGTTGAACTTTCACCTGAAGATGATCAAGGACAATAAGTTGTAGTTCACTCCCAGCCCCAGAAACAGCCTTAGACACACGCTTTGCACCCTGTTAGACAAATAAGCAAGTGAACAAAAGTAAAACTATCATTAATTTCTGACATGGTCAAAGTGAAGAGCGTACTTACCACTTCACCAAGAGAGTTGACTAAAAATTGGTGAACCGGAGGACTAGTCCGTGCACCACCTAAAAGGCTTAGAAACTCCTCTTGGGGAGATGAGTCAGTTCCTAAGTAAGAGAGGAAAAACTGTGAGCAGGAGTAAAAAGAGTAGCACGTGAATATCTATATATATATATATATATATATATATATATATATATATATATATATATATAATTACCATGGTTAATAATCAGCGTGGATAAAGAATCAAACTTCTCTTGGAAACTGTGCATGACATCAGACCACTGCTTACTCATAACTGATAATGATGCCCTGATTACCTCAGTTAACTCTCCAATGTTAGAAGCTTGTTGAGCTACCTGATGTAGTTCACTTTTCCTGCAATGAGAAGCAGAAAATTAGTTTTTTTCATTTCTTTTACCAGGAGGACAAATAATATGATGGGATGACACTGGATAAAATAGTACTTATTAAGACTCAACCATCCTTTTGACAAGAAAAGTTGGAATAACCAGATAAGTTTTTCATGGAGAAATATAAAAGCAGTTAGAAAAAGCATAATGAGAATCTATCAAGAAAAGAAAGAAAAAAAAGTGGGGAAAATATTGCGATTTCAAAGAAAATACAAGGGCATACTGAGCAATTCCGAAATCTGCTAGTCTCACCCTACCCTAAATTCTACTTATGAGTCTATGACCATTAAACTACAACAAATTTACCAGATAATAACTAATATGCCCCTAATAATATCCATAATCACCCTCCTACCATATTCCTATCAGAATTCAAGAGATAGAAAAGAACAACAGAAAATGTAAATCTCATGGCAAATAGTTCAGCACACATTATGTTCAAAGAATGAGCAACATGCCCAGTGTCCCAGTAACATTACCTCTTCTTAAATATTGAAGTGTCAAGCACTAAAGAATGCATGCCATGCACACCTTGAACGGTGATCTGTCTATTTCTTGGATCATGCCCATCTCCAACAAGTTCTCCTGAGCACATGACTATCAAACGACAAAGATCTTTCGATAAAGAAACCTACATTAAACGTACAACAAGTTTTTGTTAAAACAAAAAAAGTTAAAAAAATTATCTAAAACTTGCTAAAAAACCAATCGAGGTTTCCCTGCTAAAAAAATAGATTAAAAAAATCATCATGAATGGACTTAATTAGCCTAGTGGTCAAGAGAGTCTTCAGAAACTAAGAGGCTATGAGTTCAATTCATGGTGGCCACCTATCTATGAATTTTGGATGAAGAAACAATTTCATTAAAGATGAAATGCCGTCCGTTAGGACTATTACAATAGCTACAAAATACTTGTATAAAGGAGAGAAGAATAGGAATAATCTTTAAAGCATGGATAGTGTTTGATCCAAGTTACAACTGTATGAACGACGCTATCAAAAAGCGATAAAAAGGAGTTTCAATGTCTTGGAAGATTTTTTTGTTCCTTTAACACCTATCTATGAATTAATTTCCTATGAATTTCCTTAACAATCAAATGTTGTAGGGTGAGGCGGTTGTCCTGTGAGAATAGTCGGCGCGGACACTCATGGTCACGAGTAAAAAAAAATAAAAATAAAAATTAGAAAAGGTAAAATAATCTAACCACCAGACATCTCAATGACCGAATGGAAAATCCTAAACATTAAATTATTTAATTTAACAACCAAAATGTTTTAATAGTTCAATGGAGATTTTTAAACTTGAAGACAAGCTCCATGCTAACTCCCAAAATCTTTTATGGGAGCCTTCGAAGTGTTTCTCATACCTTGCAAATTTCAGCATTCAGAAGGTGACCAGAAGCACCAGCATCTTCGACTTGAACAGGAATGTGAAGCTTGTGTATGTTCTGTTACATTGAAATACTACAATACATCAATGGAGGAGGCACTTGATAAATCAATACAACAACAACGAAAAAAACTGCCTGTGCTTAAAGGAAGAAGACAAAAACCTAAATCTCCAGGTACACATTAGATTACATTCATGAATCAAGCAACTTTGGGGACTTGCATCACGTTCAGAAGTTTGAGAGGAATAAGTATGATGATACCAGGTCTTTTACTATATTTACTTTACAAAATAAACGATAAGGAAACATAGAAAGCAGATACTTTACACTCATTAACAAGTTCAAAAGAAAAGTAGTTTTTAGAACACAAAATCTTTATTCAACAGATGATTTCAGGACAGAAATTTAAAATATATATCACAAGTAGGCAGAGAGAGACCAGCAGAGGACAGAAAAGCTAGAGTTCGAAGTTTCGGAAAAAATTATTCAATAAGGCCACCACAATGTTACTGCCCCTTAGTAACCATTTGATGTAAATTTGAAAATTATGCATAATCCCCTAACAATCACTAAATACAAATTGTACAAGATCTTAAACCTAGAAATAGAATAGAACAGAAATATACAGTTACGGAAGTGATATACCCGCATTGATTTTTCATACAAGTGAAATGATACAATTTTATCAGTGTATTTGAGAATTATATTTATGAAGGGAGTAAAGTAACCAGTTAACTAACTGTTTTCCAAAAAGAGAAAAGAAAGGTCCATGATTATTATCAGTTAACTTACTATTTTTCCAATTGGAAAAATGCCAAATATGCTGAAACAGATGCTTCCATCCTTGTCACCACTGCACAAGATGTTAAACCTTTGCTGTGAAGTATTTGACAACTCTGTAAATGAGTCTTCACTGTCATCAATGAAACCTGTATCTCCTGAAACAAGTCCCGGCACTCGAGGAACTGTAGGAGCAGGAGGGAAAATACGGCTAGTGCGATCTTCATAAGTGGACAAGTTTTCAGTTATGTCCTGTACCACAATTTTGAAAAGGATGAAGGAACGAAAGGGATAATAATTATAAATAAAATAAATAAAAATAAAAATTTGCACATAGTTCATATCGTTGGCAAAATGATTCCCAATAAAATTCATTGAAAACACCAAATAAATAAGTGGAGAGCTACATACCATATTCAACTGGCTATCCTCCACCCAGTTTAGACTAACCACAGCAACTGCATGAGACTTCAGGCTTCTCAGTAGCTTCCCATTCTGTTTGACATGCAATTAAAACGTCTAAAACATAAGGCAAAATAAATAAATAAATAAAAGCTTTACCTTTCACTTTTATCTTAGACTCAAACATTCCTATGAACTTAAACTAAATGCATTTTGATTGTTGATGTATATCATTCTTTTTTTTTCAGATATCCATGACTGTCCGGGCGAGCTTGCGCACACCTCGGCGGTAGTTATGGACCATATCGATAATCTACAGCAGGAAACAGTAGTTGCAAGCAATTATGAAATGCTAACTAATATTAACACTCTTTATTTATATCAAATAAACCTTAGAGGGAGATATTAATGATGAAATTAAAATAAAATCTCCTTTCTTTTTCAAAGGTAATGGAAAGCAAAATCTATATTAGGCACATCCAAAGCTGATTCAAATCAAGGTCAGTACAATTGGACAAACAGGTGCATGGATCACCAGAATCGAGTGCAAGAATTCCACGATCTGACTGATAACTAGGAAAACTATGTTTTCAATCTAAAGGATACTTACTTCAACATCATGCAACGAAACTGTACCATCTTCAAGTCCAATTGCTATCACCTTACCATCAGGTCTCCAACATAACGATTTTATAGACCTTCCTACATAGAATTTATGCAATCACTCAAAGCCAAGGATGTCACTGAACAACAATATAGCACATAAGAACCCAATAACTAAGTGAAAACACAACACCCAAAGAGGAAGAGTCAATATTGTTCTCTTTCTCTGCTTGTACTTATTAGGTAGTGAAACAAAAGACAGTTCACACAAAAACATTGTAACAGCAAATAGTTCAAGAATCACCGAGTAATCTTCAAATAACTTTAAAGATGGTCTTTTGAATGAGGAGTATTTCCCTTAGTTCGGATTTAATTTTGACAAATTCATATTAATCTATTCAAAATTTCAAGCTTCAGCATATATTAGATGCTTCCTTATACCAAACAACTTAAACGAAAACATTTTCATTGATAAAATAAAAGTGTTATTGAAAAAGAGGGTCATCTAAAAAACCATAAACATAATATAACAACACAATTCTTAGGATATTTAGAAGTTGAACATCCAACTCAATAACCCAAACTCCCAAAGAACATTAGAACTACACTAAACTTATGTTATGGTTCACATCATCGGCCTCTCACAAGCAAACACCACTATGTTTGATCACCCGGACAAAACCGACATCGACGTGACTGGCAGTGTGAAACTGAAAACTGGAAGAAACCAGTAAATTTAACTATTCGGAATGCAAAATATTAAGCTCGGGAAATCAAGGAGACATGTAACTCACCAGGTGATATAGTCCACAGCCTCTGCCAGTTAAAACGATGGAGCAAAATCTTCGAGTCTTCGGTGACCATAGCCAACAAATCCTTTTCCGGATTCCACTCAGCAATTTTAACCTTCCATTAGAAAATCAATCAAACATTCCGAGCAGATAGCAACTCACTCACCACACACAACACTGGAAAAATGTACGTGCCACTAAGTAGGAGACCGATGGTGAAGTGAGAAGAACAAACCTGAGAGGCGATAGGCTTGTCGAATTGGAGCTGAAATGGAAGAACGCGCTCGGCCTCGTCGGTTTCCATAGCTAAATCTGAATTCGAAAAACCTAAACTATCGAAACCGAGAGAGAAAGTAGAACAGATTCAGAAGCTGAACACGATCAACACTCGATACTTACTCGTGCAATGCACAACGATTGCTCGAAGATTACAGCTGAAAAATGAGATAGAGGCCGAGAAAGAGAAGACTTACAGGGCGAAAGCACCGCCGATGAGATTTCCGATTTTCCGGTGAATTCGGCCGCCGGCGAAGAGCTCGAGAAGAAGAGGCGGTGGGCTCAACCGAGTTCGATATACAGTTCACACTTCGCAGTCCGGCCAAGACAATTTGAATGAGGCATTCAGCTGAAAAAAAAAAAGAGTAAAATAACAAAAAATATAAACGCCGTTGCCGGGGATCGAACCCGGGTCACCCGCGTGACAGGCGGGAATACTTACCACTATACTACAACGACTTGATGATAAGATTCTGTTTTTTATTATAAAAGTTAATTAATGTAATGTATCTTTAAAAACAAGTATTTAGACCTAGTCTCATATCAAGTGGACCGTGGGGATTGGTCATGAGAAGATGGTGTTTTGTTTTAGAATTTGAGATAATCGAACATGTAATGTGGAAAATAGGCATCCTCCTGTTTTTCTTGAGGTTTTATGGTAGAAATAGAATACATTAGCTTTTTAGAATATAAATTATTAATTAGATTTGTAACAAAAATTTCAAATTAAATTCTATCACTAATTGAGTTCTATTAGTGATAGAATTTAATGAATGATAGACTCATTTTATCACTGCTTGAGTTTTCTATCAATGATAAAGATTCAAATTGAGTTCTATTACTAATTGAGTGATAGAAATCAATGTGTTATAGATGAATTAACAAATATAATACAAAAGTTAGAATGTGTTGTTGATGGTAAATTATCTACCAGTAATTCTTTCTATAATATTTCTAATCAAATTTAAACCATCATTGGTAACTTGGAAACAAGGCAGGTAATAAAAGTCACCAAGTAATGAGAGAAAGTAACCACAAAGTACATTATTTTATTATAGCTTGTTAAGCCTACAATAAAACCAAATCCTAACAAGATCAAACCAAACTTCAACCACAACTTAACCAGAAATCATGTTTTCTGTTGGGTATTTTGAGAATCCATGTTCATCATGGAATCAGCAGTATCTTTCCTATATGTTTGCTACTCTCCATTAGCTGGTGGGCTTCTGTTGCTCCTGCCAGTGGAAGATACTTGAAGATTACAGGCTTCACCTTGCCTGCTGCAATGGCTGGCCAGACTATCTTCTCGACTTCACTAACAATGACTGCTTTGTTTTCGGGCGATCGGTTTCGCAAGCCAGCAGCTGCATACAGAGAAGTTAATAGCTCAGAGATGGGAAATTGGGAAGAATTTAAGCAAAGATTTTCATTGAAACAACAAAATAATTCTTGATTCCACACAACTATTACTGGTGGAGAGTTGAGAGAGAGATATCTTTTGAATATCCTAAAATGTGTTTGGCTACATATATAAAGAATTTCTATAAGTTTGAAAAAACATCATCGAGAGAACATTTCGATAAATGATTTTTCTAAAATTAATAGTTTCTTTTTTTATAATCAGAAATTCAAATTTTGCCTCACTACATATTCGAGGCACCACGCCTATCTGAATGCCTGAACCAGGGAGATAACAAAGCACTTTGCAATTAAGCTCACTAGTGGCTTATGAACATTTAACTTCCAAATAAGCATACCTTGAAAATCTCAAGCCTCTACCAATTAGGCCACCCCTTCGGAACTTCCTAAACCTAATAGTGAGAACGATATCTCACTCAATAGCACTTAATTGTTCAATTAGGAAAGGTATACACTTTGGTGTTTTTCAATTAGGAAAGGTGCACTTTGCAGTACAAATTATCCATTCAAGACACTCATTTATTTGAATAATATGATGGGTGCTTGCATAGTATGGAAAACTCTACCCTGCATACAGATAATTATTTCTGTAATGCAAATAAGTGCATCAACTTCAATTGGTAACTGCATCATCCCGAAGCACAAACATACAAGGATATCTTGATTATCCATTCAAAAAAAAAAAAGGATTTTTCTAATATATATTTGATACTTGCATGCTAACTCATTTCAACTCTAACTTCTGATCAGTAGAATCAGTTTCTAATTTGGGTCGAATGAATTTGTAAAGACGATCAAACTGCAACTTATATCCACAAACCTCAATAAAAATTCTTATGCTTACCCTGCACAGTGAGGCGCTTTGCAAACAAACTGCGAAAATCTAGCTGGGTTACTGCTCCGCCCAGCGTTCCAATAACAAAAAGTCTACCATCTAAGTTTAAGCTTTCAAGGTTTCGCTGAAAGTAAGGGGCTCCAATACTATCAAGAATAACATCCACACCTGTCATGGTATAAAATATCACAAATTTTAACCGCTACAGTCTTAGAAAGGAATAAACATTCAGGAGATTGAACCTTGAAATATTGAGTTATAAAGATGCTAAAGACCTTTTCCATTTGTTTCTTCTTTCACACGTGCAACAAAATCTTCCGTTTTGTAATTGATGCACACATCGGCTCCAAGGTCTTTGCAGACAGCTAATTTCTCCTCGCTACCTGGAAATGGAAATTTAGAAACATCAGGACAGTCTCAGGAAAGGATAAAACATCAAAGTAATTGCTATACCTGCAGTAACAAATACTCTTGCTCCTTGGTATTTAGCTATCTGAATAGAAAAAGTACCAATTCCGCTTGATCCTCCATGAACCTGAAATTTCAAAATCATTTCATTCGTGATGGCAATACATCAATGAATTCCTTCGTTCGACAATAAGCTAGCTCCTAACTCCTCTTCCTTGGGTGTGGATGCAGCGGACGGGCACGAGTGCCTCCGGATATATAGTGGAGCGAAGCTCCAGTTTCCAGTCATCAAAAAAACATAAATGAATTCACTTGAGATCATAGCTAGCTCCATGTTTTATCAACAAATCCCCTACAGAAAATTCATCTCTCTCGTTTTCCTTTACAATTGTTTTCTATCTAACCCAAGTAAACTAAAACAAAGTTGAAGTTTTCAAAAACCATACCAAGAATGTCTCTCCACTCGATAACCGACTAGTCATAAACACAGTCGACCAAACTGTGCATGCCACCTCTGGAAGACTAGCAGCATCCTTTAATGAAACACCAGGTGGAATGGGAAGTACTTGCCCACCAGGGACAGCTACTTTCTCAGCATATCCGCCTCCAGAAAGAAGAGCACATACCTGTGATGCAGGGGTAGAAATTTCAATTCTTCAAAGCATTAAGCATATAGGGAATTGTCCCTGCCATAAAAATCATTAGAGAACATAGTGAAGAACAAAATTGTCGCTGGATGCTAAAAGGGCCATTACGTCTCTTGTCTAAACCCAAACTTAGGTTGGAAATTGTGACCACATATTTTCATGAAAAGGGAGAAAATCTTTGCCATTTCTTTCATGATTGGTTATTTGAAGAGGTGAAACTTACACAATATCGAGTGTTTACATAAGAAACAGGCTTTACCAAATTACACATAGCCATTCAAAAGAATTTCCCCACTAACTAATGAAATACATCTCACCCCATCAAACCATAAGAACATACCATCAAATGATGATAAAAGTTATGGTATAAGGGTAAATTTATTTGTTTTCCATCCACTTGTGCTTTTCTAGCATGGTACCATTGTACCAAAACAAGAAATATTGTGTTAAAAGTATCATAAAAGATTAAATCTGGTCTAATTCATCAGCTTAATGCTTTTAAGTTGCTAGTAATTGTAATTCAAATGGCATTAGAGAAGATGCCCTGTGCTTCAATCTCATTTCCTTCCCAATTAACATTAACAATCATTTGTATGGCGGTGTAAATTTGTAAGCCCACAGGTGGGTTAGGATAGTGTTAGAAATTATCATAAAATATATGTTAGTTGATATAATTAAATTTTACCCAAACCAACCACTTAAAGCTTTTGAGTTGATTCATGATTTTTTAAAAACAAGAGTAGCCACGCCCGTCCCTAGGTCAGGCACTGGAGACATTGAAGGAGTAATGTCACAAGTGAGTCTCGAATCTAGAACCTTGAAGGGAGCATACCTTCAAAGCCCAAGTCTTCAACCATTGTGCCACTCCTTTGGGACAATTCATGATTTAACATAATTCAATATAGTATTAGAACAAGAGATTCTGAGTTCAAACTCCCGTAAAGTCATTTCCTCCCCAATTAATATCAAATTCTGAATTTTGCTCAAATTTCTAAGCCCACAAGCGAGGAGAGTGTTAATTCATATAATTAAATTTACCACATCCTGCACGCTTAAACTTTTGGGTCAATCGGTTATTTAAAAAGATTCAACAAGATAAAATATAGTCGAATTCATCCGCTCAAATCTTGAAAGTTAGTAGTAATCCAAATGGCATTAGAGCAGATCCCCAGTACTTTACCCTCATTTCCTTCCAAATTACCATTAATAATCATTAGTATGGCAGAATTAGAAACGATAACAAAAAATGAAACTAATCATAAGCCATCAGATTCCACCAGTGATTCAACCAACAAAAATATAACAGAAGAACAATTGAAGAAACGCTACAACAAAATAAACATGGATTCATTTCATAAACATGGACCTGATCGCCGATTTTCCAACGGGAAACGTTTTTGCCAACGGCTTGGACGATCCCGGAGCATTCGAGACCGAGGTAAGGGCTGGCGCCATTGGGCGGGGGGTAGAAGCCTTTCCTCTGTATCGTATCGGCCCGGTTCAGAGCAGTGGCTTCCACCTTGATCAGAACTTCATCGTCGCCGATTACTGGATCTTCAACCTCTCGCAGCTCAAGAACTTCCGCCTCGCCTGGTTCGCTAATCACGATCGCTTTCATTGTTTATCTGCTGTTGGACTTGCCCAAGCGCACGGCTGAGTTAATTAAGAAAACTTCTTATTTTACTCAAATTACGAGTTTGACATATAAGGAGACATTTAAAAAAAAAAGGAAAAAAAATGAGAGTTCGGATTGAGTTGAATTGTACCGATTCACACAATTACAATCCCAAAACAAAAAAACTATATAACATTATAATTGCCTATACCACTCCTAATGTATGTTGTTCCCAATAAAGTATATCTCTCAACTTTTAATTTGATCAATTATATTCTTATGGTATCAGAGCTAGGAGTGAAAGTAAAATCGAAAAACCGACCAAACCGTCAAAGTCGACCGAAACCGACATTGATTCAAGCCGAAACCGATTTTATTGGGAGGTTTCGGTTTTGAAAATAAGAAAAACCGAAAATCGGTTGATTTCGATTTTTGATAATATTGCGTCGGAAATAAACCGAACCGACCGAATATTATATATAGCAAAAGAGGTAAAGGAATAAAAAAGAAATGGTAGCTCAACTGGCGTGTCCTTTTGTTTGTGTTCGTCTTCACCATGGTTTCAATCTGGGACATAGGCCGTTTATTTTGTATTTAGCTAGAAAAATACGAATAAATAAAATATGTTATTATTTGGCTATATTCTCAGTGGTGAACCGAACCGAACCGTCGGTTTATCAGTTCGGACCGGTTCGGGTCCAGTTCTCTGTTTCTATGTTATATTTGGTCAGTTCGGTTCCAGTTTGGCTCTTAAACCAAGCCGAACCGAACCGCTTACACCCCTAATCAGAGCTCTCTATATTCTCTAATATGATATCAAAGCTTTTCACGTGGATTATTGGTTCTCAAATTTCGATGTTACCTAAAATTATTTGAATTCAAAAAAAGTGGGTGTGGACCCCACCCAAGCAGGTATAAGCTTAAGTGGTCAGGATGCATACGGCTGTCTTTTGGGTTTCGAGTTTGAGCTTGAATGTCAGCTATTATTTTGGCTATATTCCCAGTGGTGAACCGAACCGCCAAACCGTCGGTTTATCGGTTCGGTTATCTTGATACTGCGGTTCGGGTTCGGTTATCTATTTTTATGTTATATTTGGTCGGTTCAGTTCCGATTTTGCTCTTAAACCGAGCCGAACCAAACCGTTTACACCCCTAATCAGAGCTCTCTATATTCTCTAATATGATATCAAAGCTTTTCATGTGGATTATTGGTTCTCAAATTTCAATGTTACCTAAAATGCTTTGAATTCAAAAAAAGTGGGTGTGGACCCCACCCAAGCAGGTATAAGCTTAAGTGGATATTTAATCCCAAAAAGTTTGGATCCGACCTTAGCAAAAAGTAAGCCAAAGCGGGTATTTTGGTCTACAAATTAGGATCCAATTCAAGATGACATTTCTCTAATCTTAAGAGAACATGTTGGAGATACTCATCTTGTGACAATTGTTTCACATTGAAAATGTGATGATTCTACAACACTTTTATAAGGAATATGAGTTACTCCTTTAATTGTCAATTGGTTTTGAGGTGGAACCTCATATTCTCTAATAGTTTGATAAGTATTACAATTAAATTTTATAGGTCAAGTTTAAGTAAGATATGGAAAGATAAAATTGTCATTTATAAAAAAAATTGTTCCTACCTCCCCAACCCTTGAATTTTCATTTCCATTTCTTAATTTCGTCATCTTCAAAATGATTTTGATCAACGTTAATTGAAGTATTAAGTATGTTCGCTCGATTAGCATTTATCAAAATTAATTTGAAGATGATAGAACCGAGAAATGGAGATAGAGAAAGAAGTCAAAAGTAGAGAGATAGGAACAAAATCTTTCTAAATGACAAGTTTATCTTTTTACATCTTAATTGAAATAGATACATAAAAGTTAGTTAGTTGTAACATTTATGAAGTTTGAGAGAAGTAATTAATCAAATTAAAAGTTTAGGTATGTAATAGTTGCAAAACACTATAGTTTAGAAGTATTTTGTGTAATTTTCTCTCGAACAAATTTATAACCGAGCTCAACTCTTAAAATTTAGGTTGATTGGTCTAAATTTATTTTATTTATTACCTTTTGAGCAAAACTTACCTAATGATGGGTAAATATATCGAAAATACTTACCATCATTTTGAAATACATTTTTTATATATTTTTTTTAATTGATGGAGAGAGAAATATTAAAGTATAGATTTTGTGATCCAAAATGGTGGTAAGTATTTCTAAACAATGATCTACTATAAGGTAGGTATTGCTATTATTTTTATGCATTCCCAAATTCAAACAATTTTCTTCTTTTCTCCTCACCTCTCCAACCAAACACCACATAAAATATAACACACATAAGGGGTGTTTGTTTACCATATTTAGTGAGGATTTAGCTTAATAAGTTATATTGAAGAATTTTTTTGAGTAGTTACAAATTGAGAATAGTAATTTAAAATTCGTTTGGATGTGATTTTTTTATAGAGGAATTAGAGTCAAAATCTTGTTTGAATGCATATTTAAAATAGAGAATTTATCCTCCATAGCATATTTTTTACTCTTCATTATAATTATAGCATATTTTTAAAAATACTTTCATCCATAACACATTTTTTAAAAATAATTTCATCCATAGCACATTTTGCCCAAAATTGCTATTATAACATCATCAGACTTCTATCAGTTCAATTGATAGACTTTAGACTTCTATCAGTTCAATTGATAGACTTCTATCAGTTCAATTGATAGACTTCTATCAGTTCAATCGATAGACGTTAGACTTCTATCAGTTCAATTGATAGACTTCTATCAGTTCAATTAATAGACTTCTATCAGCTCAATCGATAGACTTTAGACTTCTATCAGTTCAACTGATAGACTTCAATCGATTTTGAGTAATTGAACAATCAATCATTTTTGTGCCACAAATAAATAAGTTTGGGAATTGTTCTATACATGGATAATTATTTTGTTTCTTTTTTAATATACATGCAAAATTCCCTTATAATAATACTTTGATAATTTATCCTCCATAGTATATTTTTTGCTCTTCATTACAATTGTAACCCATTTTTTAAAATAATTTCATTCATAGTACATTTTGCCCAAAATTCCTATTTAGACTTCTATCAATTCAACTGATAGATTTTAGATTTCTATCAGTTCAACTGATAGAATTTAGACTTCTATCAGTTCAATTGATAGACTTCAATCACTTTTGTGCCACAAATGAATAAGTTTGAAAATTGTGCTATACATGTAATTATTTTGTTTTTTTTAATAATATACATGCAAAAACCCCTTTAAAATAAGTAGTTATTTGAATAGTTTAAAAAACAATGATTAAAGAGAATTTACCATCAGCAGCACATTCTACCTCTTGTATTATATTTGCAGCAAATTTTTTAAAGTAATTCATCTATAGCATATTTATTTCTATCATTCAAGTAGTGATAGAACTCAATTTGAATTTCTATCACCCATAGAAAATTCAAGCAGTGATAGAATGAGTTTATCATTAATTGAATTCTATCACTAATAGAACTCAACAAGTGATAGAAGTCAATTTGAATTTTCTGCTATAAATGAATTATTTTTTATTTTGTGTTAGAAATGGAAATATTTGACAATTTTTTGCTATACATGCAAAATCTCCATGATTTAAATTTAGTTAAAAATGAATTATTTTGATTTATTTAAAATGAATGACTAAAAATGAGTAGTTATAAATGATTGAATAATTATAAAGGAATGTAGAATTATGTTTAAAAGTGAAAAGGAGGAACAAGTAATTATTATTATTTTTGTTTGAGTACAAAGTGGGGGAAGGGGGCAACAAAATCTATATAGAATGCACAACTACTCTCAAACAACGTGAGAGTCAAATGAGCTCGAACTCGTGACCATTAACCACTGAGCGAGTATAGAAATGCATAGTGGAAGCCATTGAAGCATGAGACTGTATAGAGAGACATTATATTGAGAAAGATAATTTGGAGGCACATAGTGCTACACACAATACATCCTAACATTAAGGCCCAATGGGCTTCAATTCTCTAACAACCACCTGCGTCATTCATCCTCGGTTAGGAAGAGCGATTAATAAAAACCATTTTGAATGTAACTTCATTTAGGATTTAAGTAATTCGTGACCCCAAACTAAAAAAACGTACATTTACCCATCAAATTATTGGAAAATCACTTGTCATGCCCGATTGGCCGGGAGGCAAACGTTGCGACGGTGAAGTAGGTGAAATCGGAGCCGCAATCACAGAGTAGCTTTCTGATTCGAGCAGACATGAACCGATCTGAGCTTTGGTGGATCGCAAATGGCTTCGTTTTTGTGCTACTCGCACCTGGAATCTTCGGCTGGGGAAAGGAAGGCCACTATGCTGTCTGCAAGATAGCCCAGGTAACCATCTTCAAATCATTTCTAGCCATCACTCGTGTTTAATTCTGCCAAGATTTTCGGTGTTACAAATAGTTAACAATCGGGAAATACTGGGTACGAATTCAGTGTAGTAGTGGAGGTCCCAGGTTTTGGCTATAGGACCGACTTGCTGGTCGAAACTCACGAGTGAGCTTAATTGTGATATTTGTTGTTATCTTTTGAATGGGACCTTGGGATGGGCTCGGGTGCTCCTAAGTATATAGTGGTGTGAAACTTTGATTCCCGATTATAAATAAAAGTATATTCAGTTAGTTAGTTATTAATCTGTTGGTTTTCTTGTTGATTGGTTTCTGTATTTAGTTAAAGTAGTTTGTATTGCTATTTCAGTTTGCTACTCTTTTTTTGAAACAAGGGTAACCACACCCGTCCCTAGGCCAGACACTGGAGACATCGAAGGAGTATTGTCACAGGGAAGACTCGAACTCGGGACCTTGAGGGGAGCATACCCTCAAAGCCCAAGTCTTCAACCATTGCACTACCCCGTAGAGACATTTCAGTTTGCTACTCTTTATAGAGAGCTTTATTTGCCTTTATGATTCATAAAAGCTATTCAATATATTGGTAAAAGTGTACAAGAGCATTATTTTATAGTATTAGAGCCAATTAAACGCAAACAATATTCGGTGCGATAAACCCAAAGAGCACATTCTAATCCAGAGTAGGCATGTTGAGAATCTCACATTGGAAAAGTGAGAATATCTCACAATATTTATAAAATAGATGAGCTATTTCTCTCATTGTAGGTAATTTGTAGTGGGGATTGTTGAGGAGCTGATTTTATCACCTATGATTAAGATTGCAACCATTAGATCCTTTAAAAAAATTGAAGCAAAATCTGATGCCGCTTCTTCTGATTAGGGATATTTCACTGAAGATACTTTATCTGTGGTCAAAGAATTGCTTCCAGCTTCTGCTGAGGGCAATCTTGCGGCCGTATGCTCTTGGCCTGATGAGATTCGACGGCAGGCTCATTATCGCTGGAGTAGCGCCTTACACTACGTTGACACACCTGATTTCTTTTGTAATTATAATTACTCAAGTAAGTTTAAGTTCATGGGATTTTCAGTTTCTCTCATAGTCTATCCGTGCTGTTTTACTATTTGATATAATGCTTGTTATCATTGTGTTTATAAGCTTTCAAATTCAAATTTAAATTCATTGTTGAACCGCAAGAACTAGAAGTATACTGAGACTGAGAAATTTGATAGTTCATGAACACAATGCTATCAATAATTAATTTCCTACGGATTTCCTTGACATCCAAATATTGTAGAGTCAGGTAGTACGTCCTGTGACAATAGTCGAAATGCATGTAAGCTAGCTTGGACGACACGGACATAAAAAAAAACAAGATAGTTCATGATCACATAACCGATGCATCCTTGATCCTCTAAAGTTGCGTTATTTGGCTAATGCTGTTGCTGTCTATTTGACTCAATCAACCTTTAGTATTGTAGTGTTGATAGCTTCCAAAATTTTTATAGTACAAGAGTCTAATATTTTGACAGAGAGAATTTTCATGTCTCATTGCTTCAAGATGACAAAGTGTTCGCATGAAATGAATAAACTTGTTCTGCAACGGATGAGCACTAGCCCGATGTTTCCTTTCGAGTTCTGAAACTTTCAATGTTCCCAACTATGAAGTAAATAAAAATATGTCACGTATGATGGGTTAGAGTTTTGATTTCGTTCATCGTAAAATCTAAAATGTATTCTTAGTTGAAAGATTTTGCTGTAATAAATATTTTTCTTTACTTGAACCTTCAAAGTTCTATTTTGACAATGTCTGCTAGGGTAACAACATCCTCTGCTTCATTATAGGAGACTGTCATGACACTCATAGACATAAGGGTAGATGTGTGACTGCAGCGATTTACAACTATACTATGCAACTTGAATCAGCTTACAAAGAGAGGACTCCAGGAATTAGATGTAAGCTTTGTAGATGACTAACAATGTTTTCATACATTTTCGAACGAATGACATATTTATTCTCATGATATTTTCAGATAACTTAACAGAGGCTCTTATATTCTTGTCCCATTTTATTGGAGATGCCCATCAGGTTTGCGCTAGGTTTCTATCATTTGTATAACTGCAAATTTAGTCCTCTGTTTTTTAAAAAAATATGTATTTCCATTCAATGGACTATTCACAAGTCATTCTTTACAAATATGATTTCTTAAAGTTTGATTAGCAGGTTTGTGCATTAACGACATAGTTATGAACTTACGTTATAACATAACATCCCTTGATTGCCCACATTTTCCTTTACAGCTCTAAAGTTCTGTAGTACTTTTTTAAATTCTTAGTGGTGCTGGTTTTATGTACCTATTGCAAATTGTATCCGAGAAAACAATACTAACCACAAAAAATTTCGAAAAAAAGTTGATTTTATCTCTTTGGATCTGAATTTCTCGTTATTCGGTGACAGCCCCTGCATGTTGGTTTCGTTGGAGATCTTGGAGGTAACTCAATAATAGTCCGTTGGTACCGTAGAAAGACTAATCTCCATCATGTAAGTATCAACCTAGAGATTTCAACTCTTTTTCCACTACTTCCCTCCTTAATTCTCTATTCTTCCTAGACCTGGATGTAACCATTAAACAGTAAACACACAAACCATCTTGAATAGCTTCGACATGATATGATCGTTAAAACCGCAGAATGTCATGGTTTTTATTCATCTGGTATTGGAATAGTTTTGTTCATAAATAACTGGTTTTGCTCCAGGTATGGGATACCATGATCATTGAGTCTGCATTGAAGACATTCTACCATTCAAACCTTACCATAATGATTCAAGCCATTCAAAACAACATTACGGTATGCCTCCTCTTTCTACGTTTTCGTTCGCATATACGTTTTATGATAGACGTATATCAACTTGCTTTTCTTAGTTTTTTCTAGTAGTTCTTATTTTCCTCAAGGAATCATCTTTTTAAATTTTTGAAGGACGAATGGAATAATGATGTATCAGCTTGGAGAAATTGCCCAGATAACCACACAGCTTGTCCAAATCCGTGAGTATATTATTCTTCTCCCTCATGTCCCTCATCCATGTCGGTGATCGAAGACTTGGGTTTTGAAGGTATGCTCCCCTCAAAATCTCAGATTTAATTTGTAGACAGCTCTCGTGTATCCATTCTTTCAATGTCTCCCAGTGCCTGGCTTATGGATAGGTGTGGTTACCTCGGGTATAGTGGAGCGAAACTTCGATTTCCCGGTTTCCAAAAGAAAAAAAATGGTTCATTTGCTATCATTGAAAATCTCTGATTAGTAGTATACGACAACGATAATGATGCATGTGATAGAGATGCACTTGGCTTGTTGTCTCCAAGGCTTCAAACAACCAAGTATAACATGTTGCTGAAACTTAAGATTGAGAGAAATATTGAGAGGATGAAAAATAACCTTCATTGGCCTACCATAAGGTTGTAGGACATTGTGACTGTGAGATGTGATTGGATGCTTTTTTTTTTTCTTTTTTTTTCAGGTATGCTTCTGAAAGTATTAGCTTGGCATGTAAATACGCGTACAAGAATGCCACACCAGGAAGCACGCTAGAAGGTATACTTCTTTTTCTAGGCAAACATAAATTAAATACACTCATATGTATGGCTTTGTATTCACATAAACGTCTCCATCCTATGGAAATATGTAAGATTTGATTTTTTTTTTCTTCCTAATGGGGGATTAATGGAGTGAGCCATGAGCATAATGCAATGTCTCTCATACAAGTTCATCTGGGCCTTCCTTGCTATATTGCAATCCTTATTAGCAAAAATATCAAATTTGGGTACTGCTTGATCTTCATCTCGCTAGTTTAATCGCATTTACTTTGAAGAATATGATGCAAAATTCTTAGGCCATGTCTGGGGGATCGTTTATGTAATGGAGTTAAGTTATTACAACCCCATCTATGTTTGACCCACTAGTTATTAGGTTATTACAACCCCATCTATGTTTGACCCACCGGTTATAATAACCGGTGGGTTGGATACCCCTGTTGTGATTAGCCATTTTTTCTTCCATGTTATAACTTGCAACTCAAACACCATCAACTAGAATTCATGCTATAATAGCATGCACCTCAATGCAAGTATTTGTTTCCTATATAAAAAAATGATGCACCTCAAACATTGTGTTTATTATAACCCTTGTTATAATAATATGCACCCCGAACATAATTTATAATAATTCACCATTTACAATAACGTAATTGAATCATCATGGTTGGGGTGCTTAAGGTGATGAGTTCAATCCATGGTGGCCATCTATCTAAGAACTAATTTCTCACGAGTTATCTTGACATCCAAATATTGTAAGGTCAAACGGCATCCTGTGACATTAGTTTAGGTGCGCGCAAACTGACCCGAACAGTGACGGATATAAAAATAAATAAATAAATAAAATAACGCAATTTGGTGCGGCCCAAACACGGCTGTCTAATCTGTCAATCCATACAAACATTCCAGAGTAATTCAACTCCACTCTAGTGCTTTTTCTGTTCTGTCACATGCTTCTTCGATTGTTGGTTGATATAATTAAATTTACCTCAATCCATCAGCTTAGACTTTTGGATTGATCGGTGGTTTAACATAATTCCACATGGATATATAGAATTAAGAGTCAAATAAGCAAAAACTCTCCTGTTTTATTGCAGACAGTTATTTCCTTAGCCGCCTGCCTGTCGTAGAAAAACGGTTAGCACAAAGCGGCATACGACTGGCTGCTACCCTCAACCGCATCTTTGCTTCAAAAGGGCAAGTGGCTGAAGCTTGAAGGCAATGAATGGGAAAGTATCAAATCCATTAAAATACAATATTGTTGATTTATGATGCATTCCTAAATCTTGTATTATACTTACAATTGCTTCAAAAGATCCCAACCAATATGTGGGGAATCCTCTGTACATAAAAACCACATCACTGTGAACAAACATAAAGTTCATGGATAACATGATTCTGCTGATTCATACCCTGCATCTTAGAAAACAAAGCCCAGATTGTAATTAAGCTATTTTCTCATACCTTGAAATCACTACTTTTGCCTTACCATATTTGTACTCTAGCATTATTTCGTTTGGTGGAATTAATTTAGTTTGAATTTCGTTGACAACCAAACTTTGTAGAGATAGTCTGGTCGTTCCACAAGAACAATCGAGTTGCACGCAAGCGACAAGAACGACAGCTCTATACTGATCTCTACATTGCTATAATATTGTTCATTTTGAAAATTATCCTCACGACTTTGTTTTTTGTTTCACTAAAAAGGCTACGCTCCCATTTCATATTTCAATCTAGAAACTCAATTTAAAGACAGAGTCATACGAGATAACAAAACAGTGTCGAAGTCAAACATGTGATATCGGATCCACGGCGATGCACTGTTAAGGCGACTATGTTTTTATGCAGTCTTGATATGGAAGGAATGGCTTTTCAAATTGAACGTTGAAAGTAAGAAGACGACTTCACTGAGAAATGATTAAAGAGGAATGAAATGTTGGGTCCATTTCATTTCATGTGGAGCAGTTGAAACAGTGAAGCTTAAAAATGGCATCTTTGAATTGAAACTTGAAACAAGCTGTGTGACATGTGCTCAATTATGGAAGCTATTACCTCATCAAACGTGGAAAACAAGAAAGCCCGTTTGTCACGCAAGTCTTTTGTTGATTCTTTGAACAATAAAGTCTTTTTCAGTATTTAATTATATTATAATACTCGACAAAAAGACAGATGAATGGATTGAATTCATAATTTTTTAATTTTTCAAAAATCTGTTTAAGTATTAGGTCAAACTATCATAATTAGTGGTTTGGAGTACTTTAATTTATACATATATTAACTATTTCTTGAAAAACTATATTCAAACTAGCTTTTGCAATTACTCATTTTTACTACTAATAATAACTTTCCATTTCTAATCATTTATGTATAACTACTTAAAATTACTCTTCATTTCTAACAATTCATTTTCAATTAATCATTTATAACTACTTATTCTTAATCATTAAAATAACTAATTTTTAATCATTCTTTTTTTAACTTCTCAAAATAAGTACTCCTTTTAAATACATGTGTTAAACAAACTTTTGACTATAACTCCTCTATAAGAAAATCACATTCAGACAAATTTTTGACTACTGCTCTCAATTTTTAACTATTCAAAATAACTTTCAAACTTGTTCCTCGTCAAAATCTCATCCAAACACCTTCAAAGGTCGTTATAGCTACATAAATGGTCAGTACTTTTCTCTTCGAGAAGCGACATCTTAGCATTAGGGCGAGGACTAAAATAAGACCTCGTGTCAAAGAACAAAAACAACAATTTAATTCAAATAAGTTTTCATCAATATAAACATTACAAAAGCTTTCAGTCAAAATCATCACTATTGTTATAGAAGAAAAATTAAAAATTAAAAAAAAAAAGTCCTCAAATTATCGGCCAAATTCTCGTGGTAATCAAGAACCACGACTGTCAAAGTCAAAGTCAAAGTACCCTTGTTTATTTGATTTAGTTTGTGTATTTTTGTGATGATGCTTATTTTAAATATTTTGTGTGTGTATATGCATTTGTCGTGTTGGTGTCGTTGTCGAAACACAATAAAATGACTTGGACAGTAATTTAACAAACAAATATTAGAGAAAAATTAGGGGATGATAAAAAATGAAAATTTTAATGAACGTCAACATTTTAGAAAAGAAAATCAAATATAATAAAATTAATTCAATAAAATTAAACTATGCCTTTAAATCTACAAAACTGATGACTTAAATTAAGTGAAATTGATTGAAAATAAATATTTTGTTATAGATGAAATATTTTTTAAAATTGCTAGAATTGAAATGTAAATACTATAATATACTATATATATTACAAATTTCCTAAAAACTAGTGTGGAAACTTACATCAAATTATAGATTCTATTAAACAAGTTAAAGATCAATTTTTTTAATTTTTTTTTACAAAACTATAGAATATATTTGGGATTTATTACTAGATGTAAAGTTAGAAATTTATTAACTTACCGATTTATTAACCGAGGGTCAGTGACGTAGTTGGTTATGTGGTGTAAATTCATTTCAACTTCATGGAAGTCTATTAATTTATTATTGATTGAATCAACTTCTTATTGAAAGATTTTAGGTACTTTTCAAAATGTTTATTTATCAGCAATTGATTTTATAACTCTATTGATAGAATCTATCCATATCTAGTGATAGAAGTCTATCAATTTACTATTGATAAAGAAAGGAAAAAGCTCCGTGCTTAAAATTAAAAGAAATTCAATCCAAGTAGATGGTTTAAAAGCAGTTGGACCATGTCATGGTCCTATTAGTCTTTTTAATAGACCCATTTCTATTTTTTCCTATGTGTACAAATATTTTCATTATTGTACTATTCATGGAATATTTTAACCATTTTATAATATACATGAAAAAACACTTATTTTTAAATTTAACTACATTTATAATTATTTTTGTTTGAATAGATCAATCATTTACAATTTTGACATTTAATATCTCACAATATCAAAATGTAAAGCTTCCCCATATATTTATGTATGTGTAGATGAGTTTGATCAATGTAAGCCTAATTCATTTGATATATTGATGTATTACAATTCATACGTTTGAGTTTCTCAATCATTTATTATAGTAAATAAAGGAACTTTCTGGCATAAAAGTCACAAAGAAAAGAAGCAGCCGGAGGTGCCACGTGGCGGCCGCCGACCCTATTTCCCGTCCAATTTCCGGGAAAGTCCTTAAACTTCTCTTCAAATTCCCAAAATTCCAACTTTGCAATAAACACATTTTTACTTTATACAAAACAAAATCAGCAGCCAAAATTACTTTCTTGCCCCCCAAGTCCCTGTAACTTTGACCTTAACTTCCTGTCCCTCCATGTCTTTTGCACCATTTAACAAATAATAAACGCTTATGGCTATTAATACCTTTCCTTACATAAATTCTTTAACCAAAATTGATTTTTTTAAAACCCCAAATCAGTTTCTTCTTGCAAAGCCTCTCCACGTTTCTGGGATTTGCTAGCCGTCTTGCTCAAGAAAAAAAAAGTGACCTATTGCTCTTTTTTGCTTTCGCATTTGTGTTTTATTTATTTATTTTTTTGTTTATATATTTTTGTTGCTTGCATTTTACTGAGTAACCCTTTGTTTTTTTCTATGTTTTTATTAGTTTTTCACCATTGCTATGTTCATCCATAGATTATTCTGTATCAGTAAAGGTTGGTTTCTTTGTGAAAGTGTAAATGTGAAAGAGTTGGGTTACTTGTTTTTGTAGATTTTTTGTCCATGATCCAAGAAAATTGTTGAATCTGTTTGTCATTTTCTTTCTGTTTTTAGATTTTCAAGAGTTGCTATTATATTTTACTGCCCATGAGTTTCTTTTTAGATTTCTTAGCTTCCCTTTTGGAATCTTTGATTGTGGTTTTGAGTTTTAAGAGAATTTCTTGACCTTTTAAGTCTATATCAGGGGATAAATTTCGATGCATTGTGATGGAATTTTTAAGGAAATATAACATGATTTTATTTCACTGAATGGCTGATGACTATGGTTTTAGTGAAGACGCCTTTGCGCATACTGATTTCGTTTAATGCTATTAAATAGTATAAGGTTTCATCTCAAAGTTAATTTGTAATGAGAGTCGTAACCCACATTTTTTATGAAGATTTTAGGGCTTACTTTTCCAATATATGATCCTCTACATGCTCTCCCAAGATAGTGTTCTTTGAGATCACTAATCTTGAATCGGATAACAATTTCATTTTTTTTTGGACTGAGATTTCATTTCTGTTTTAGTGGACATTATGAATTTCCATCTCAAACTCAATTGGTAATGAGAGGAGTAACCTATATTTTTTATAAAAGTTGTTTTCCAACGTGGAATCCTCAACAAATACCTAATATGTTTTCATTATTGTCGAGTGAATAACAATGAATAGTAATAAATCAATAATGTATTTTAGTTGGTTGCAGTCTATTACTTCTTCAGCTAGAGATTTGATTGCGTTGCGTGATTATACAACTTTTGGTTATAAAGAGAGAGAGTTCTATTGGTCTTTTCTGTAATGGTTGTTACAATTGTTAGGAGTTTGTTACTGATGATACTTGTAATATCATGTAGCAAGATGATGGGAGTTTTTGTTGTCTTTTTCCTTGGTTATTTGGGCATATAGGTAACTGCCTCTTTATATCAACCACCATTTGATTGACGGAGAAAATTTGTCTTTTGTTTGCTTTTCATGTAGCTATGAAATCTACATTCTTTAAATTAGACCAAGGTTCTGTTATCTCATGATATTATGCTATTAGAAAATCTCATTCTCATTTTCTTTCATATCTTCAATTGCAGCATATTTGTAATACTGAACAAGATGGCTTTGGCAAGGATTTCCAAGAATGGACTGAGAAGATCAGGAAGCATATCCAATATGCATTCAAACCATAAAGGTTTAGGCTATGAAAGCTTCACCAAGCCATTCAACACTGCCACTACAAATAGCTATATGATGAACCTTCCTCACATTGCAAGAGCGAACACGGCATTTTGGAGCAGGGGAATAAGCGTAACGCCCGAGCGCCAATTGCCATCGGCTGAAAGGATTGTAGAGGAATCTGATTTAGAGTGCGATGAGCCATCATTTTGGCCTGGACTAGAAGCAACCAAGCCAGGGGAAAAGCCAAGGGTGGCTGTCCTTGGTACTGGCTGGGCTGCATGTCGTTTCCTTAAAGGACTTGATACTAAGGTTTATGATGTTGTTTGCATATCACCCAGGAATCATATGGTATTTACTCCTCTTCTGGCTTCAACTTGTGTTGGAACCTTGGAATTTCGCTCTGTTGCTGAGCCTGTTAGTAGGATTCAAACTGCATTGGCAAAGGATCCCAATTCTTACTTTTATCTGGCTTCTTGCACTGGTGTTGATACAGATAAACACGAGGTTAGTGAATCTTGAAGATAGTTTAATTTTTTTTCCCTATTAGTTTTATGCATTCCAATTCTTACTTTTAATCATCATATAGAGAATCCTGACTTTAGACCTTTCCAATTTGTTTAAATTGCTGGATTTACTGAGTGGTGTGTTGTGTTATCAACCCCTGGTAAGTTCTGAAATGAAATTAACCATTATGGGTTGGCTTAATGGTCAAAGAGCATTTAGGGGATTTAAGAGGTTGTAGTTGCCTAGCGAAGGATTAATGTCTTACGTGTTTTCTTGACATCCAAAGGGTCGGGAGGGTTGTCCTTTGAGAATAGGTACGCATAAGTTGCTCCCCATACTTGTGGATATAAAAGAAATGTACTGAAATGGAATTCTTACCAGAAAGAGCTGCTACTGAGAAGAAGGGTACACAATTTCTATCCATCTTGAGAGGCTCAAGATGAAAAATGGTTTCCTTATTATAATAGTTCACTCGAAGATCATATGATTTCAAATCATACCAGATGCTAATTCATTCCTTGATCCGTGATATAAAATATTCATGTTCAAAATTGAAATAAAGCACTTCTCTTTATGCTGAATTATTTAGCAGCCAAAAGAAAACGTTCTCAATGTTATCTTTCCTACCAGAAGAGGTATTAATTGGTTCTTTCACTCGTTAACCAGGTGTTCTGTGAGACTGTTGACTATGGCGAAAAACCTGATCAGCCTTACCAATTTAGAGTTGCGTATGATAAGCTTGTGATTGCTATTGGAGCTGAGCCCTTGACTTTTGGTATCAAGGGAGTGAAAGAACATGCCTTTTTCCTCCGTGAAGTAAATCATGCTCAAGAAATAAGAAAAAAGCTTCTTTTGAATCTAATGCTATCTGAAAAACCAGGTTAGTTCTACCCTGACACTCTTAGTAATTTGCAAATGAACTAATGAAGATAGAAAATTTTCACCCTGCTCGTTTATAGATCAAATGAAATGATGTTTTACAACATAATGCACTTTGTATCCGGCAGGTATATCTGCCGAAGAAAAGAAACGCCTTCTTCACTGCGTGGTGATTGGGGGCGGACCAACAGGCGTTGAGTTTAGCGGCGAATTGAGCGACTTCATTATGAGGGACGTTCGAGATCGCTACACTCATGTTAAAGATGACATCAAAGTTACATTAATTGAGGTACCATTGATATCCAATTTCAAACCACAACATTCATTGCAAAGAAGATGAACCAATATATGTTGATTTTGATACACCTCTTCTCAAACAGGCAAATGAGATCCTATCTTCTTTTGAATTCGGGCTGCAAACGTATGCAACAAAGCACTTGACCAAGGTAGTGTACAGTCTGCACTCTGCATCAAATATTTGACAAGTTTTCTGATTAGAATTTCTGTTTATGTAAGGAATATTATTTTGTGTTTTGCCTCATCAGTCTGGCGTTAGCATTATGCGGGGTGTTGTAAAGGAAGTGCTTTCTGAGAAGATTGTTCTAAGAGATGGAACTGATGTTCCATATGGCCTCTTGGTCTGGTCTACAGGCGTTGGTCCCTCCCAATTTGTGAAATCACTTGATCTTCCAAAGGCTCCTGGTGGAAGGTAACTAACAATCCCACAAGCATCATTCTACTTTTCGAGTAGAGTATCATTTCTACGGATTAACAAACGAGGAAGGTTTTCTACCACAACTATTCATAACCTTTTAATCCAAACGAGTATTTTCTACCATAACTATTCAACCCTTCCTATCAAACAAGATTTTATCTTCTTCTATCCCAAAGTCCTCTATCCAAACACATCATTTTAAAGGCTTGGTTTCGTACATTACTGTCTACAATGGTTTTAAGTCAAACTTACAATGTTAAGTGAAACAGGATTGGTGTGGATGGATGGATGCGAGTTCCTTCTGTAGAAGATGTTTTTGCACTTGGAGATTGCGCTGGTTTTCTTGAACAAACAGGAAGACCAGTTCTTCCTGCACTAGCTCAGGTATACATTCTCTAAATATAAGCTACACCTGATTTTACTTTTGCAGCACATAAGCAACATTCTTCCAACTTAACAGCTAAACAGTTATTTAAACCTTATACATCACCAAATTAAAGGATTTTCTAAGTTAAACAACCAACCCATTTCATCAAATCTATTCAAACAGGTTGCAGAAAGGGAAGGCAAGTATCTGGTAGAGCTGTTCAACAGAATTGGTAAACAAAATGGAGGCAAGGCTTTGAGTGCAAAAAACCTTCCTTTGGGTGACCCTTTTGAATATAAACATCTGGGAAGCATGGCAACGGTTGGTCGTTACAAGGCCCTCGTCGATCTACGCCAGTCCAAGGTAAAAATAACAAATAAAAACACTCCAATATTTTATATTGAAAAACATTTACGGGGAAGGGGAAATTGGAACCTGTAACGGGAGAATTCAAATTTGTAACTTATAATAGTCTCATCCAAACCTATAATCATGAGTGGTTACTAGGATAACTAGGATAACCATGAGTAGTTACGAGGCTTAGGGAGTCCAAACCTGCAGCCATGGTTGCGAAGTTACAAGATCAAGATCTAAGGTTAAGGGAGTACAAACCTGATCCCCAAGGGATGACACAGTGGTTAAAGACTCTTAAGCTTTGAGGATATACTCTCCTCAAGGTCCCATGGCATTAGTCGTTTGATGTCTGTCTTAGAGACGGGCGTAGTTACCCTTGCTTCCTGCAACCATGGTTACGAGGTCAAAAGATCCGGGATTCAAACCTGTAACCATGAAGTTACCAGGTAAGGTCAAGGGGATTCAAACCCTGTAACCAAACCTTCACGGGGTTATAAGGTCGAAATTTGAATTTTGAATAAGATTGGAACCTGTAACCTCAATACCATTATAGCTCCTTCCACTGGAGCTTGCTCTTTTTTTTTTGGGCAAAAGAACACTCCGAGCTTGAATCAATATTCATTCAACTTCACAGAAAAAAGAACAAAACAACAAATTGATGATGTTTTTTTGGATTTGTGGACATAGGATGCAAAAGGGATATCACTTGCAGGCTTTCTCAGTTGGTTCATATGGCGATCTGCATATCTAACTCGTGTAATCAGCTGGAGAAACAGATTCTATGTTGCTGTCAATTGGGCTACCACTCTTGTCTTCGGCAGAGACAACTCTCGAATCGGTTAAAAACATCAACACAACAATAACCACGAAAATCTAAGGTTGTTTTTTTTTTCATTTCCCATTTGTCAGAATCAAACAAGTTAGATTCTTTTAGTTTTGGTGTCTCTCTTCCAATTTACAGAGGAGAAAAGTTAATAAAAAGAATTGCATGTAATAGTTGAAAAGAAACAAACTCATAGATTCATAATCACTACAAAATTATACAACCTTAATCTCTTCAAACCTCAAAAATTACAGAGAAACATATTGTTTCTCTTTATGTACACTGTTCTTGTTGAGTACCCTTTTAAGATATATGTTTCTGGCTGTGAGAGAAGATTGAGGAAACTGTGTTGGCAATCCCCACCATGATTCCCATCTTCACTTGGCCTCTCTTTGGGATCGGACGGCCAGGAATCCTCCTGCCTGATCTCTGACCGTTGATGTTGTTCATCATCTTTGCTGCTGCTGCTGCTGCTGCTGCACCCATGACTGCAAATTTGTTCCAAAGAGAGGGCTTTTGAGGAAGTTAAGGAAATTTGTTTTTGCTGTTTGAAGTCTTTGGTGCTTTCAAAAGGGTTGAATGAGGTGGGTTTATATAGGCTGCCAATTCAAAGTTTGGAATTTTAATAATTATTTTGAAGATAAGGACTTGGTTTTCTGATAAAGTTGCTTTCTTTGCTATACAAAGTTTATGGTCTTGGCTTTTGTGAAATTACCACTTTGTCCTCACATGGGGTCAGCTCAGCCTTGGCTTTGCAGTGTTGAGTGAAGGGTGTTTTGGAGTTTTTGGGAAGTATGTGATTCGACCGAGGGAACAAGATACAGGCAAAGCCATCGTTTAATTTAAAAAAAGAACAAATAAAGTGGAGTTTTTTGATAGTGGGAAAGTTTTTATGGGTTTTTGCTTTAAGAAAATAAGATGAAAAACGTGTTTAAATTGCAATAGAAAATTGCTTCCCACCACCGATAAATAAAAATAAAAATTTTAAAATAAATAAAGAATCTGGACAGTCACCCTACACTAGGCCACGGTGGCTTTTTATTCTTCAACTCAGCTCCAAGTGGCTCCTCTTTAAGACACGTCAGCCGCCGGATTTTTTTTCTTCTCATTTTTTATGAAGTTGGAGACTCGAACTAAATCCTTTAGGTTATTAAGTGTACATTAATGTCGCTTGAGCTATTGCTCTATTAATAGGAAAAAAAAAAAATTATAATCATAGTCAAACATACGGTATAATTAATATTCATCATAGAGTGTTATTAATGTATAATACTATATTTATGCATAATATTGTATTAATAATAATATTATATTAATACCTTAAATTATACTGTATAACAAATATTAATCATACTTGACTCTAGATACAAATATTTTCAAAATTTGTTTAAATCTGCAATTATTTTGTGAAATTAAATTATCCACTATATTTTTTCTTTTTTTATTCAATAATAATAAAAAGATAAAGTCAAACTTATAACTACTTATTTATTGAATTATGTTGTAGCAGATTTTTTTTTTAATAAATAGTGTTAAAGGATGGGAGTATAAAAGGTGAATGTAATTTATTAATGAGAAATTATGCTGGATAATCAAATTTTCCAAAATTTCCAAAATAATTGCAATGTAGATAAATTTGAATTTTTTTTCATCTATAATCAAATATATAATATAATTAATATTCATTATATGGTATAATTTAGAGCATTAATACAATATTTTGTATTATTAACATATTATTATGTATTAATAATATAATAATATATGTTATTAGTACATTATTGTATATTAGTACAATATTATGTATTATGGTATGACTATAATTGCTAAAATTTTATTTTATTTAAGTTGATAGCATATTGGGAGAAGGGGATTACGAATCTCGATTCTAAAGATCAAATTGTGACAATGGATTGGAAATGAATTAATACCAAATCAGATAATCATTCACACCACCGATCTATTCGATTACTAATCTTTAAAAGTTATTATTAATATTTTTTTTTGTTATATAGGTAATGCTATATTGGTGGGGGGTTTTTCTTTAATAATAACAATGGGACAATATTGTTTTATGTACAAGTAGAGGACAGAGTTGAGACACTGAATTTGAAAATGGTTTGGGTTTCAATTCAATGCACAAAACCTTCTAAACTATTATTTTGTTTATATATTTTTTTAACATCTTTGACAGAGTGTTGGCTTGCGTTACAAGATTTTGCCCCCCTTTTTTAATATTTCTCCTCTGGGATTTTGTTACCATCTTTTTGGGTCAGATTCTTGCTTTTACTTTATAAATAATTTACAAAGATTTTGTCATTTCAAATAGATCTACTCCTTATAATATATAATAATATTCATCCATTTGGGTTCCAGCTCACAACTGAGCCTTGTATTTTTAGAAGCCATAGCTTTATTATTAAATAGTTAAATATACATTTTTGAAATTAAATGTATAATTATGGTGTTGAATTAAACAATGAAATTATCAAATCATCGTCTTTTTATGTGAGAATTCATAATTGTTAATATTATTGATTCCATATTTTGAATTTTAATTATTCTAATTGAAAAATATTGAACTCATCCTACCCCTTATTGAAAAATAAGTGTATAATTAACACAAAAAATAATGGACATTATATAAAAATAAAGTTGCACATCCTTGCGGAAGCAATTAGTTTGAAGAGTTAATTTAAACATCCTTCTTGAAGTAATTAGTTTAAAAAATTAATTTAAAGAGTTATTTTGAACTGTTAGTAGCCAAAAATTTGCTTGAATATTATTTTTCTTTTTGTGGAGTAATTGGAAATACTAATTTTTTAATGTAAATTTAAGTTAAAAATTATAGAATAATTAATACTGAGATATTGGAGTTGTTTTAAGTAGTAAAAAATTACTTCATAAATTCCACAAACAGATACCCCCGAAGGAATTGTCAATTTTTTAAACATTATTAATACAATTAAATTGTTTTTATCAAATTTGTATTGTAATAAGAATCCAATTTCAAAAATGAATTTGGAAACTTCACAATTTTTGAACTGATATACTCATTTTCACATTGCAAACCTTATATACTGAACACAGTAAAAATGAACATAGTTTTTTAATTGGATTCTTAAAATTAAAGGTTAAAATAGAATGACGAAAATGTAATTGAATTAAATAAAAACAATAATCAGAAGAAAAGAAATTAACAAAAATAAGATACACAAAATCAACAACAAATATTATTATTTTACGGTAAATGAAGCAATTTGCTAATTTACAGACACCCACACCATCAAATAAAAAATTTACAAAATCACAAAAAGTAAAAAAAAAAAACAAAAACAAAAACAAAAATTCACACATAATTGTTTACGCCATTGAAAAGGCCAAAACCAGATTCTTCCTCATCTTAATTAACAATTCGGAAGATCTCAGCGTCTAATCTGTGACGTTCATTAAAAACTGAACCGCTCACATCCAGAGAATCAGAACCGTCGATTTAAAAAAAAAACAATTCAACGCTCCAGATTAACTCGATCTATTCTCCGGCCACCGGAGTTATTTCCGGCCGCCGTGAGAGAAGATCGAACTGACGGAGTGAGCAATTCCGGCCATGATCGCCAGTTTCACCTGACCACGTTTCGGAATCAAACGGTCAGAATATTTCCTCGACAAATCTCCACCGTTGATCGCGTTCTTCTTGTTTCCGGCCATTTCTGCAACTACAAGTTTCTGATTTAAAGAGAAAATATCGAAGAAATTGAATTTGTTGTAAATCGAATTTGTTTGGACTTCATATATATATATAGAGAAAAAAAAAATGAAGAACCAGAAGGAGATAATGACGGAAATGCCCTTGAGTTTTGGGATGAATTACGTATTTTGGACTTTTGTGTGAGTTTGACGATTTTGACCCTGCCTAACTGGCGTATGGGTTTCTGACCCCACCGTTTTTGTGGTCAATTTTTCAAAATCAAAATCAATCAAATTATACACTTAATTACTATTTTGACCTTTTCGCTTTGAAAGAGTCAGTGAAGACACTGCCTAATCTATAGATAAGGTCGGCTTTGAATTCAATAAAACAAAGAAATTCAAATAACTTGATGGGCAAGCAGAAGTTGATTTTTGCTTTGATTGGGAAGAAAAATGAAAATTTGAATTTGATAAGGGTAAGTAGTACAATTAACGTATAAATTGCTGGTAATCGTTTCCTTTATAAAGTAATTCAAAATTTTGCATTTTTATTAAATAATATAAGATTTCATTTCAAAATCAATCGAAATAAAAGAAATAATATATATCTCTTATATAATTTTCGGATGGTAAAAGATATTTCACCCGCCTTATAAATTGTTATAATATGAAGTGAGATTTCAACAACTTCATGGAGTGATTGGATTTTGGTGTTGGAAAGAGGAGAGAAGAGAAAGTTAAAGAGAAAAAGGAAATATAGTGATTTTGAGATATGAAGTAGTTGTTTGGACATTAATATTTTGGAGAGTAGATGTATAAAAATATTTATTTTATATTGAATTTTTATAATGTAACGATTGTAGATTTTAGATTGATTGACAAATATAATATATTTTATTTTATATTATGTGGTTAAAAATTAGATAAAATTTGATGTGATATTTGAAAAGATTAAATAAAAGATAATTTATATTATATTATATTGTTAAAAATTAAAAATAAATAGTTGATGTAACATTTAAAAGTTTAAATAAAAAATTTGATGTGATATTAAAAGAGAAGTTGATGTCCTAAAAATAAACCTCGATTAAAATTTCTTTCCTCTCGTCATCCTCAAATCCCACATTAAAGGGTAAAAAATGAGAAGTCTAATTTTGGTGGGGGTAGTGACGTGGCATGACGAGGCCTTGTAAGAAGTTTCGAAGGATGATTTTGAGTTTTCAAATTGTGAATCAAAGAAAGTGGCAGAAATGATTAATGTAATAAAATAATAAAATAATGAAAATAAAATCGTGCTATTTTGGTTCACTTAAATGGGAAAAGTAAAGGGATAATAATGAAGCATCTCCAAAAGCAAAGGCTGCCCCGCCACTTAATGGTGGCTTTTGAATTTTGTCTATTTTTGTGTCAATTCACTTAACCTTAAAACCATAAATTATATGTACTAAAAAAAAAACAAAAAACAAAATTATATTTCTACCAACTTTAATCTCTTTTTCAATGTTGATCCCACATTTTTTTTATGATGGATCCAATCCCTCTAATTCTCCACATTAGAATCGTGCAATTTCTACTCATAAACAACCCCCCATCCACTAGTTTTGTCCTTTTTGTTTTTGTTTATATTGGAATTATCTAGACCAACTTACACACTTCGACTATTGTCACGATTCTAGAATCTTATAACATTTCGATATCAAGTAAAACGTAAAAATTTAATTCATATGTAGATAACTATTATGGATTGTACGCATCACTTCATCTACTGATAATTTCATTAACTTTTTGTTAACACTAATTGGATTGATTTTAATGTATTTTTAAAAATTAATTTAAATAAACTTTTTAGACATTTACATGTGTTAGGATAAATATATATAGGATTAGATTAATTATTATGTTAATGTTTATGTAAGGTCCAATAGATTCATTAAGTTAGAATAATGTTTTCTATATATTGTTCATATTTAGATTTGTAACGGGGTGAGCTATAATGTAGCCTCCATCTTTATCTTCTTCTATTTAATAATACATTCTTTCAACCTTTTTCAATGGTTTCCACCTTCTTCTTACTCAAATCATTTCTTCAAGTAAATTTTTATCAACATTTTCAATAAATTTCTATTTGAAATATTAACAAAATAGTTTTAAATATATATATATATATATATATATATATATATATATATATATATATATATATATATATATATATAACCTTCTCAGCAATAAATTTGAATAGTATCGATATATGTCTAATAATTAAGAGTTTAGAAATCTAAATTTTTCTCATATAAAATTAGAAGTTTTTTTTTTTGAGTACATATAAAATTATAAGTTAAAAAAACATAACTCAGCTAAAAAGATTTTAAAAAAAAATGAAAAACTACCGCGTAGAAAATGAAGTTTAGCACTATTTTTTTTTTAAGTGCAGATGAAAAAAAGAAAAGAAAATAGCAATCATGAAGCCAGCTCATCACGCATTAAGAAGCTTAATAATTTTTTATTTTGAGATAAGAAAGAAGCTTAATAATTAAGCATAATAACAAACCCATTTGCAAATATAGGTTAATAAAAAGAGAATATTTATATATATATTTTAAAAATGTAAAAGCACCTTTATGCACTATTTTGTTCTCAAAAAATAATAATAATAATAATAAGGCACTATTTAATGCACATCAGCCTCACTACATTGATAAAAGGCAGGAACATAAAAGCGACATAAGATTGTTTGCAAATATAAAATTGAAATAATTATTAAGAACAAAGATTAGCAAGTTGCAAATTATTGTTTGTTCGAATAGAAATAGACAATCAAAGAATAATTTTTTTAATATTAAACATGGTGTGCATTTTGCTCCGCAAAATTAACGAAAAGTACAAAATATTAGATAAAAGAGGATAATTATTTTGAGAGAATTTATAAATACACAAATTCTTAAATTCAAAATGCATCATTTATGAATCTCGATTAGTTCATTGGTCTAGGAAACTATATACTTAATATTATAGCCCAACATAGTTGGTTTTTGGAAATTTTTTTCATGTATAATAAAATAAAATATTTTTTTAATTTTATAAAATTATATTTTTTTAGAAAATATTTGTGTATAGCAAAAAAATGGAATAAGTTTAGTAAAAAAACGAAGAAAAAAAAATTATATATCTAAAGAACTCAATTAGTATATATATAATTTTCAATCAATATAAAAAACAAATTTCAAATTAATAATAAATTTCTAGAAGAAAAATGGGTGGGGTAAATTTAGTAAAACGATGAAAAAAGAAAAAGAAAAAAAATATTATATATATGGTGACTTCAATCAATATGTTGATAATTTTCAATCAATGTCACGTATAATTTTTAATTAATATGATAGTTTTCAGCAAGTCTTCCTTCCATGCAACATATAATAATATGGGAATTTTGCATGTATAACAAAAAAAGGCAAAATATTTCTATCTATAGCACAAAATCTAAAATAATTTCATTTGTAGCAGAAAATCCAAATTGACTTCTATCACTTGTTGAGTTCTATTAGTGATAGAATTCAATCAATGATAGACTCATTCTATCACTCCTTAAGTTTTCTATCAGTGATAGAAATCTAAATTGAGTTCTATCACTAGGTGAGTGATAGACTATAACTAGGTGAGTGATAGAAATAAATATGCTATAGATGAATTATTTTAAAAATTATGCTACAAATATAATACGAGAGGTAGAATGTTCTGCTGATGGTAAATTCTCTAATAATATGGTAACTATTATGAAATAAAGATTCTATACCTAAAATAGACAAACAAAAAAAGAAGTTAAATACCACCTAAAATTAATTATATTACTTTATGTCATTGAATCAATTGTATAGACAAAAACAAGACAAGAAATGAGTGGAGGCTGCAAATTTGAAAGAGAGATGTTCTTCTATTTTTAAGATATAAACAAATAATAGATTTGGATTTGAATGTGTGGGATCGTGTATATCAACATCAAGACATTTTTTAACGTACCCCTTTTATTTTCACTTGTACCCATTAAAAAATTATTATCACATCAAAATTATTGTCTCTTTTTTATTGTTGTTTTTTGTAGCCATAACAAACACTGTCAGCCCCCATCACTGTTGTGTTTGTGTAGTTCCAATTAGAATGAGTTTAGTGGGAACAATATCTTTGAGTATACATCTTTGTTTATTTAAAATAAAATCTTTGAGTGTATATCTTTGTTATAGCTATATTAAGTTTTAATTTATGAATAAAGTGTGTAAAAGCTTAATCTTATAACTTAATGGAGATATTGCATTTGTGTTTGTGTGCATTTCTAATATTCTCTTGAATATGCCAATACTCTTTGATTTGTAGGACAAGAGATGAATACAAAGTGCTTCTTCTTTTTTTTCTAAAAAAAAATAATAATACAAAGTACTTTATTCTTGCATAAAAGGAAATAGAAATTCTGATACATAAACATCAAATTAACCACTGCATATACAAGACAAAAAGAAAAAAAAAATCTAGCATCAATGACTTATACTCTATTCACTTACATTATATTTCTCTTAAGGCATTGGCTGCACATAATGGAGTTAGTCATTCAGCTTCACTTTGGCACAATCACTTAGGCTTCGTTTGATAACCATTTTATGTTTTGTTTTTTTATGTTTTGTTTATAAAATTCAAGTCTATTTCTATTCAAATTTTCTACCCTGTGCTCTATCTTTTCTAACATGTATCCATCTTTCCTTAAGAAAGTAGGAGAATACTAACAAAATTTCAAAAACATAAACAAGTTTTTATAAGCTACTTTTTTTGTTTATAAATTTTGGTTTTGTTTATTAAAATATAGGTAAGATGTAGATATTCATAAACAAAAAACGAAAAACAAAATGGTTATCAAACTTGTGTCTGTTTTTCGCTTAGTTACGGATTGCCTTTCTTTACATTTGAAACATGATTTGACAAATAAATGTCAACACTATTTGGTTGGAAATAACTAGTATTTCAGAGTTTACTATTGATTTTCTTTTAATGTATTTATTCTCCAACAATTATTGAGCAATCAATAGAAATTCAATACTTAGTGTTGTTTTTTTCATTTTAGTAAACCAATCTCGTATGGGTCAATGACGCAATGATTTCAGTGTTTGGTCGTAAACTTAGATTTAAGCTCGAGAATCGGTATTTAAAAAAAATCTAAAAATATTGAGCAAATTCAGCATATTTGGAATGTTTATGAGAATGCAATCAATCGGAACCTTCTTAATCTCAATTCGTCCATAATTATTTTTCATTTCTTTTGTAATCATTCACCCTTCATATTCATTATTTTGTTCTTCATAATAACTATTCATACAATTCTTCCATAATTATTTACTTCATCCCAAAACAAATAACCATTCCCATGTATAAAATTTCTCCATATACTCATTCCCATTACCTAAAATACAATAAAAATCTTCAAATATGAGAATCATAAATAGATAACAAAATCTTAATTTCCCATCAATTTTTTTTTAAAAAATCACTATTTACCACATAAACCAAAAAAAAAAAGAAAAAAAAGAAAACAGCTCTCCATGCCCTTTGTCTCCAAATCCACATTTCCACAGCAACATTTAACTTTCAAAAAGATCAAAGAAAATGGGTCGGGTTGGATCGGGCCGGGCCGCTCGGGTTTGGTTTCTAGGACCGACGGGCGGTGGGGGAGAAAATCATAGCAACAGAATGAGCCAGACCCACCATAATCCCCAATTTGACTTGTCCTCTCTTCGGAATCGGACGGCCAGATTTCCTCCGAGAGTACGTGGCGCCACTGATGCCGTCGTTTCTGGAACTGCCCATTTCTAATGCTTTCAGATTGATTATGGGGTTGAGAATGAGTTAAGAGAAGATGGAAGTTAGAAATTTATATAGAGAGGAGAAATGTGATTTGATTTTTTTTTATAATATAAAGAAAAAATGGTTCATATCATATGGTGAATTGAGACAAAGATGGTGGGCTATGTGCCATGACAGCCTTGCTTTGTCCCACCACCATACTCTTCTAAGATTCCATATGTTGTATTATTATTAAACAAATCAAAAACAAAAACAAACCAAAATCAAATATATTTGTATATATAATTTGTGAAAGAAAGGGGTTCAATGCAAACAAAAAAGAAAATGCAGAAGTTGGAATGGAAACTCAATAAATAACCGTTCCCACTCCATTTACAAATTATAATATAAATGGGTCAGTGACACGATTGGTTATCTGGTTTCGCGTTGATCCATTTTCACTCCACGATCACTGATTCGATCCTTTAATTGGTATTTATAATTCTCTCAAGCCCATTTTGTTAAGAGTCCAAGTTTTAGACAAATGCTAAAAATCTAGTGATGGGCCAATAAGAGTCTGACTAACACATCAGTACTCAATAGAATCATCTACCCTAATTATTATAAGACTCATGGAAGAATATTGAGTGATGGAAATTTTTTGTTAGAGACTCAATTATTCCGATTAAAAGTAAAAAGTACATAAATTATTCTTTAAACTACATGTTCATTAGATTTTTGTTGGAGAGACATTCAACTTATCTCATATTAAAAAAAATAGAAGTCTTCAACATTATGAACAAAGTATACACTCATATACAAAGTATTCATTCTAGAGAAAAAGTTGCCAATGATTTTTTTTTATATATATAGTAAACGGTAAACTTTTCATTGATGATAGAAAAAATTACAAGTAAAGCTTATCAAAACAAGTTGCCAATGAGCAAATAAAAAAGAAAGGTCATAGTTACAAAAAATGGAGAATCAATGACTCCAAAAAATCTTGATATGTATAGTACTTCAGCGATAGTGGTGAATGCAGCTTGTGAGTCGGTTGAAGATCTAGTAGTTTCTTTCACCCCACCATTTTCAGGCAAAAGCAAATATCATATTCAACCAAAAAGTTTCGTTTGTACTGTTGAAAGGATGCCCAACCATGATACAAAGACGGAAAGAAGATATGTTCCGAGGAAGAAGGAATGACCATCCAAAAATTCCGAAAAGCTAATTTTGAAAAAATGTGGCCGATGATTTTATATTAAATTAAAAATGCATAAATGCGAGTTGTTTAAGCTATAATTTAACAATAAGTGAACAACTACCGGGAAAAAGGATTTCAATAGTCCCCAGCCAAAATCATCGGTAGGGAACCAAACTGAAAGGACTCTATAGAACGAACATCTTCGATCTCATTCGTATGGAATAATGTCTTTATCTTGATCTTGAACTTCCCATTCTTATCAAAGACATATATGTCGTCATTGATGAGTAAAGATATCCCCATTTTCAGAGGCTTCAATAAAAAAGAGTTTTGATGGCTTATGAATGGGTATATCAATGACAAATTCTCTACTCCATGATTTGGCACCCATAATCCACACACACGTCTTCCAAATTGGTTGAAACATTGTGATAATCACTCGTAACTTGCCATTGAATGACTTTAATTGAATACCAAAGTCAATATTGGTGCAAGGTCCAATATCCGAGGGGTAACTAGTTTCAAATGTTTCAGTTTCAACATCAAGAGCGTGTAAAAGATACATATGCTTCTTCTTCTCCTCCGTTACTTCTGGGATCCATACTTTTGTGATCCAATAAATGACTCCATCCAATTTATACTGCTTCGTCTTTGGGCTGAAACCAAATCCATATACGTATAAATCCTCCACTATTCCAGGAAGTTGGATGAACTCATTGGTCATCGGATTCCATATACCATCGCACCAATCGAAATAGGTTAATTTTGCAATATAAAGCAAGCCATTGCAGGAACAAAAAACCGAAACAGAACCCCAATCGCCGTCGAACATGAATGTGGCAACAGAATCAATGATGGTACCAAAATCCATAGAATGGATCTTGGGATTGCAAGAAGGCATAGCTTCAAATCCTGGATTGGGGACAATAGCCTCAGAGGTGCACACAAGAACAGATTTTCTATGGTGAAATTTAGAACATAAAATGTAGTCTGAAACCAGATGATTCCAAGCTTTAAAGTTTGCATCTGAATCCATTTGTAAGATGAATGATGAATCTACAACAACACATTGACATTCATACCATGGTTAGATATAAAATCTCAACATTTGTTTATGTTGAAAGATGGAAATTCAAATTCTCAAATTCTTCATTTAGTAATGAACCCAATAATAAATTTAAATAGAGTACAAGGTATGACCTAAATTAACATAAACCGACGGTGTCCAATTCCATAACCATATTCTTTAGTTTAGAATTTTAGTTACAAAGAAAATCTGAAAGAAATAAAAAGAAAAAGGCCATTAATGAGATCCCAACTGCTTCCATAAATGCTTTTGCAACCTCCACCATCTTTATAACCACTTCTTTCACTTTCCCAGTCCACAAACAAAAATGGCTGTTTCCACTTTTCTCATAGCCATTCTCATTCTCTCGCCCTCCTTCTCCTTTGCCGGCATGTTCGACCCCGATAACGGGTTCGACGGCGTACCCAACTACGGAAAGGGCTGGGACAAAGGCTTTGGTGGGGGATACGGTGGTGGCTACGGCGACCCGAAAGGCGGCTACGGGAAGGGCGGGATCATAAGGACCAGTTTGGTGTGTAAAGAGAAGGGTCCTTGTTACAACAAGAAAGTGACTTGTCCAGCTAAGTGCTTCTCTTCCTCTAGCCGATCAGGAAAAGGGTTCGGTGGCGGCGGTGGCGGGGGCGGCTGCTCCATTGACTGTACTAAGAAATGTATCGGCTACTGTTAGAGGTCGCTGGTAGTATCTATAATGCTGCAGGTTTACTAGACTCATATATGAAGTATTGTAATATAATTATAAGTGATGTTGTGTAATGTTGTTGTATGTGTTTATTTTTTTGTTAATTTTCAAATTATGGTTTTTCTCCAACTCTTTGGAATTGGGGGTTTCTAATTATGAATATGCTGTGAGAACTTTAATAATTCTGTGTTAAATTGGTTGGGAATGTTGCTTGGTTTTGAATTTTGATACAACTAATTATCATTGAGGGTTCTGTTTTCTTAGTTGGCTGGAGCTGCTTTCTTCATCATGCCGATATACATTACTGTAAAAATAAATGACCTGGGTTGGTTTAATATCAAATAAAAACTTACAAATTCTTTATGTAATTGGGCAGACAAGCTTGTGATATTTAAAAATAATAATTTTGGCTCGACATCTCACATTTTATTTTATTTTTTTGAATTCTATGACAATGAATGGAAAATTCAAACCTGCCATTGAGCATAACACTTATATCGCTAAATTAATACTTTAGTGTATGAAGTACGATAATAAAAAAAATCATAAATTCAATCTCTATATAAACTACCAAAACAATTTCATAACATAATAAGTGAAGATGTGTTTTACATCAGAGAGATTCAAATCTTTTAACTCAATAAAATAAAATAAATAGAGGATATTTTTTACTTTTCTTTGGAAGAAAAAGGACTTCGAAAATTTTCTCAAACACAATTTTTTTGTCTTGAAACTGAGAAATCAGATTTTGATCCACTATATTTAAAATAATCACGATTGTCCCTAAATCAGGCACTAGAAGACATAAAAAAAACGAAAACACGAAACGTGTATACAAATTAATGTCACAGATGATTCTCGAATTAAGACCTTGAAAGGAGCACATCTTCAAAATGCACATCATTCCTTTGAAACATTTTCTCAAACATAAAGTAGGTTGAGTTGTCCCCCAACAATAAAAAAAAAACTTACATTTTTCAACTGTACATGTAGGAGTGACACAGATGGAAGGTTCTAAAGATAACCTTTGCATGAGTGAGTAAATGGGGAAAACAACAAATAGAGATAATGACATTTCTCAGGCTAATTTAAACATAGAAACACACCAGAAAAAACCAGTCACAGAACATCATAGCAAAATTCAATTCAATCTAGAATTCTCAAAAAACACATCCAAGCAACGTGTAAAAATGAACTCAGTATTCATTAAACTTCAACATTCTAACAATATGGTCTCTCTCTATAAAAGTGACTAATACCTCTAGCATCAAATTACATTCAGGGGTAGAAGAAAAAGAAAACATACACTCAAGAAGTTGGCTGGTAAAAAAATGAAGCAACGAAACCGAACAGCCCATCAAAACCCAGTGGCTAAGTGCATATACAATCTCTATATTCAAGGAAGAAGCTCATCCTTGTTGTTCGAGATGACCGCGATATCACAGGGCTGCCCTCACAGCGCCCCTGGCAGCCTCGCGCTTCATCTGAGCTGCTTTACCGCTGCCTCGGAAGTACATGTATACTTGCTGAATGACAAATGAGAGTGAACAATGTAAGGAAATTATGAGTTAGTAAAAGTCCATGTAGTATATACTCTGTTGCATGACAAAACAAAAGTGAGAGGCCAATGTAAAGAAATGAATAAGCAATTCTGTTGTTTTCTATCTAAAGGGATGGGCATAATTGACCTGAATAACCCAGACGCTGAGAACTGCTTCAAGACAGAATAATCCAAAACCAACAAAATAGAATATCTGCAACAAACACGAAAATAGTGAATTGACCATCTAGATTTTAGCGCACACATAAATAAATTCATCACCGTGTAAATGTATTATTGCTATTACTGTGATAAACCATAAATATGGGTTATGGGTTATTCATCTCATTGTCAATTAATTATTTTAATTATTCTAACAAATGTTATCTAGTACCTATATATCTCTCCAATTTGTAATCCGAGTTTAGTTATTTAAGTGAAAAATAAAATATAAATCAACTGGCTGAAAAGCAAGTACACTGTCATTTTATTAATAGATCAGAAGAGAGAATCTCCTCAAGTCATTGTGCTCAAAACTAAAAGAAAATATCCTTACGCCGACCAAGACTTGTCCGCCAATAAGATCAATTGCAGGTAAAATGCCACTGTCAAAAAAAAAAAAAAAAACTGTTAGTTGAAGGAAAAAATTCCGGTACTTCTATTCGACAAACGAACGAATACTATCAACATCATGCAGTCTATGCCCCTAGATTATAATTTATAAGTAAGAGGATTAAGATTAATCGAAAAATATATAGTTGAAATGGAGATAAAATTAACCCTGCTTCATAAATGCATTAAGTCATTGATTCGAACATTTTAAAGCTTCATCAACCAAACAATACTGAAAACACAAAATAACAGAAAACATGATGAATAGCAAATTCAAAGGAACTTACGTCAGAGATTTTCCCCTGAAGACTATTGGAGGGGCTACAGCAGCAAAGATGCAGAAACCAATATGAAGCTGTAGAGAAAAAATATATATAATAGATCATGAGAAAAAGTCCAATCTCCAAGCGACTGTTTACGATTTGGGAAAAAAAGCTAAAGAGACATTACCAAATAAAACATAAAAAACCACCCAAACTTCATAGCATTTTCACTCCTGCAACAATAGAGATAAAAGAACCCTGATTAATATCTTCTTGATCCGATCAATACTAGTGTAGACGATAAAGAGTTCGACCATCAAAAGTGTTGGGGCCTTATCAACTATACAAAAGGGTTATGAGTTAACACTCATTAAAAATCTACAACAAACCATTTTTTTTTTCTAAAGTATATGTTTTTTGCTATTAGAAAATAATTTCAAAGTTCAGTATTTGGTAATATTAATTCTTCAAGAAATCAATCTTAACCTCTAACTCAAACAACAATCTATTTGAACAATGCAAACCCAAAAAAGATATAATAGAAAAGGGTGGAAAGTACATACAAGTTTCAAGATTATAAAGAAAGTACCTAGATGCATTGTAAAGAGGACGGTACCACAAGAAATACCCTCCGGGAACCCCAGCAATGAAATAGATGATAGCAAGGAACCAAATTCTTACCCCTACAACCACAAAATGGTAAGATGATAAGCAATTAATTGTATACACACTCAAGAAAACAACTAATCACTACAGATAAATCAATTTTGCTAACATGGCATTTCAACTTACCTTCTCCCTTAATCCATGCCGTAGTAACAGCTATTATGTTCCAGAGGAGGCAAAGAGTTAGTCCTGTACCACCAGAACAGTACAATGTCCTTTACGTCAATGGCTTTAATAAAATATTTTATTGTCATAACCAATCTTAGAAAGAAATGAAGGCAGCATTCCAGGGGAACCTGTAGTCAACAGCTAGCTAGCATAGAAGATTTTGTTGTAATTACCCATCAAAGAAAGAAATGATAGCAACTTTGCAGGTTCACTTAAACTTTCAATCAATTTTTAGAGAGTAAGATTTAATAACAATGTACATATAGCAGGTTTAAAATTAGGATTAGTAAATGATCATATAAGTAATAATAGCCTATAGACGAGATCAAATCAAGATAGACCATAAGTTCACATACCCAACAATGTAGTAAATGCAACGTACTGCAACCTTTGCAAATGAATAGGAATATCATTTGCAATATCATGGTGGATAATTGGGAAAAAAGGTGGCCAGTTTTTCTCCTCTAGAACAATTCCAGCTGCAAAAATTTATAAAATAAAAAAGATCAGGTCATATGCTTAATTGGAAGAAAAGAACACATGACCTAGAATGTGCTTTCGTTATTCAATAAGTTTTATTTCTCACTAATTCACCTTCATTCTTCGTGGTTAAGAACAAGAGTGTTACTATCAATTTTAAGAAAGCCCAACAACAACACAGGTGTTTATAAATAAACAAACGAGCTTTCATGGAGAAAAATGAAAGAATACAAGGGTTAACAAAAAAGAGAGGGCCCATAAAAGCTACAAAAAAGGCCTCCAATCCAGCTAATTAAGACCTAAAGTACAATTGCAAAAGGCCTTGTCACCAAAGTCTAGAAAGCAACATAGAATCTAATGCCCATAGGAGCAAACTAACCTCACACCCCGTGAGGATCCATTTGCTGAACTTTTGGTCCTATCCGAGTTGACACTTTCCTCTATTGATCTGAGGCCTAGAAATAGTCTAAAAGAAAACTAAGAATTTATTCAAAGAAATGAATAACCTCTCATACCCATAACAAAGGAGATGGGTGTCGTTGGCGAATTGAAGATAAGACAAAGACAAATTTGATAGAATCTACCACACTTTTCTATTAAAATAAGATAAACCTCTCGAGAGAATCTCTCAAAGAGCCGCAATACAATGATGATAATTCGATAGCTAAAAGAGTAACCTAGTCCGCCTATTTATAGCCTTCCTAGGATTTAACCTAACTTTGTAAATAACTCTATTTAGGCCCATAGGCCCATTACAACCTAAATTCGCATAATAAAATATATTAAAATAGTAAATAACTCATTCTTCACTTCTTGCTCCGCCTCGAATATACTTTTAATGATGCCGGGATCGTATCAATACTTCCCCCCCACAGAGCCACCTTGTCCTCAAGGTGAAAGTCCGGAAATTGCAATTCCAAATCAGCCGCGGATTCCCAAGTCGCATCCTCTGGTGCGGAGCCTTCCCGATGAACCAAAACTTGACGCGATCCGCGCGTGTAGATTCTCTGGGCGCCCAACACGGCCTTTAGGCGAACCACCATGCCGCAGATCATCTCCCACCAAGGATGGTGTAGACATGACAATAACAAGCGAGTCTCCCGCTTTACGCGGGGCGACACGTGAAAAACCGGGTGAATCTTAAGCTGCGCGGTAGTTCCAAGCGATAAGCAACAGGACCCACTCGAGCCAAAGACACGGTAGGGCCCAATAAACCTCGGCGCCCGGCCGGGTGTTGAAATTTAGCCAAAGAAGATTGGCGGTATGGTCAAGCTTGATATACACCAAATCATCAATATTAAATCTGTACATCCCTACGTTTTGCGCTTTTGCGCGATCCGCCATAGATTGTTGCGCTCGCGACAAGCTAGCCTTTAAGGTGGCCAAGATCCGATCACGATCCTTCATCATTGAATCCACAGACGCCACCGGGCTAACTCGTGATCATAACCCAGCGGGGTAGGAGGGGTCCGCCATAAATAATCTCGAAAGGTGTCATACCCGTGGATGAGTGGAAAGAAGTGTTAAAGGCGTACTCGCCCAGACAACCATTGGTACCACGCCTTAGGATGATGCATCACAAAACATCTCAAATAGGATTCCAAACAACGATTCACCACCTCGACCGCCCATCGATGCGTGGATGGTAAGTGGTGCTCCGACAAAGTTTAGTGCCCGTAGCCTTGAACATCTCTTCCCAAAGCAAACTTGTAAAAACCTTATCGCGGTCGGATACAATACTTTCCGGAATCCCATGCAACCGAACGATCTCCTTGATAAACACATTTGACACCGAGCAAGGAAGAAAAGCGGGTGTCGAAGAGGTATGAAATGAGAATATTTGGACAGACGGTCAACCACCACCAAGTATAGTGTCGAAACCTCGGATCGCGGTAAACCTTCCACAAAGTCCATCGAAATATCTTCCCGGACACTGCGAGGATCGGCAAAGGTGTAGCAACCCCGCGGGGAGATAAAGATAGGTGTTTAGCTTGAACACGAGATAGAGCATTCGGCCACAAAGGAACGCACACGAGCCTTCATTCCTTGCCAATACACTTCCTTAGCCAAGCGCTGATAAGTTTTAAGGACTCTGAAATGTCCCCCAATAGCACCACTATGGAATTCAAGCAAAAGTAGAGGAATCGTTGGGGATGTCGGAGGCAAAACAAGCCTACCCTGATAAAGCAACACATCACCAACTACTGAGTACCCCGGAGGGCCCCCCTCGCCAGCGTTCACTGACTTATAAATTTCCATCAACTTAGCATCCTCTTTAACCTGTTGTGTAAATACGGCGGTGTTAATACCCGCCACCACACTCAGCATGCCAAGCTCGCATTTCTTGGGCATTCGTGACAAAGCATCCGCGGCTCTATTTTCGAGGCCCTTCTTATATTCGATGCTGAAATCATAGCCCATTAATTTCGCAATCCAACACTGATAGTCGCCATCCACTACACGCTGCTCAAGAAGAAATTTGGACTCTTACGGTCGGTCACGAACAACAAAGTGATGCCCTAACAGATAGGCCCGCCAGCGCTGCACCGCGAAAACGATTGCCATCAGTTCACGTTCATATACCGGTTTCACCCGATGAGTAATTGGCAATGCCTTGCTAAAATATGCTATCGGTTGACCCTGTTGCATCAGAACTGCTCCCACCCCGATGCCCGAAGCATCGGTTTCGACCACAAATACTTGGTCAAAATCTGGCAATCGTAGGACCGGGACACTACTCATAGCATGTTTCATTCTCTGAAAACTGTCTTCGGCAGTCGGTCCCCACTCAAACTTCCCTTTCTTTAATAACTGGGTCAACGGAAAAGCCATGGAACCGTAGTTAGCCACAAATCGTCGATAGTATCCGGTCAACCCCAGGAATCCTCGGAGGTCCCGAATATTTCGAGGACTTGGCCACTCTATCATTGTTGTGATCTTTGCCGAGTCGACAGAGACGCCTTCCACAGATATAAAGTGCCCTAAGTACTCAATACGTTGCAACCCAAATTGGCACTTCTTTGCATTTGCGACGAAAGCATGTGCCTGCAGCACCTCGAAAACACAAGCCAGGTGCTCCCTGTGTTCCTGAATAGTCATGTTGTAAATCAAAATGTCATAAAAAAATACCAGCACGAACTTACGCAGATACGACCGCAAAATCTCATTCATCACAGACTGGAACGTAGTCGGAGCATTCCGCAACCCAAAAGGCATGACTACAAACTCGTAATGTCCTTCATGCGTTCGAAAAGCTGTCTTGTATATGTCGGTCGGTTTGACACGAATTTGGTGATATCCAGCCTTTAGATCAATTTTCGAGAAAACAGAAGCGCCATGAAGCTCATCCAACAATTCATCCACCAGCGGTATCGGGTATTTATCCGGTACTGTAGCTTGGTTTAAGGCACGGTAATCGACACAGAAACACCAACTTCCATCCTTCTTTTTCACTAACAAAACAGGGCTAGAGAAAGAACTCGTGCTAGGGCGAATTACCCCGGCTAACAACATTTCCCGTACTAGTTTTTCTATCTCGTTTTTTTGATATTGTGGGTACAGGTATGTAGGACATTCACCGAGTTCGTTCCGCAATCAATTCAATCGCATGATCACAGTTTCTTTCGGAGGTAAATCGCCAAGGATTGAAAACCGGTGAAAAGATTCAATTAAAGAGTGAAGCTCTCGAGGTACCTGCGATAAGTCCGGGAGCATCTTGGTTGGTCCACAATCCTGTGTTGTCACCTCACACATGTTCAACTCAACCAGTAACCCTTGGTCCTCAGGACGTAAGGATTTCATCATGGATTTCAAGGATACTTGAACCTTGACCAACCGGGGGTCCCCTTGCAATTCTGCCTGCCAGGACCCCAACACAAACCGCATCTTCAGGGAACTGAAATTGAATTCTATCCTTCCCAATGTTTCTAGCCATGCCACCCCCAAAATCACATCTGCGCTACCTAAAGGTAAAGGTAGGAATTCATTTACCACTTTCAATTCAGCCAGGTGTAGCACGACATTTTTCTGATTCCGTCGTTCGCGCTGCATTCGCGGTTCCCAACATGATGCCATAATCGTTTGAGGGCTCTATCGGTAACTTTAACTTCTCCACAATGACGTCGGAAATAAAGTTATGGGTGGCCCCACAATCTATCAAAACTACTACCTCCAACCCCTGAATAAATCCAGTGACTTTCAAAGTCTTCGGCGAACTCAACCCCGCCAAGGAGTTTAAGGACAATGCCGCTAATTCCCTTGTATCGCCCGTATCCACAAGAGTTTCATCCTCCAGTGCCTCATCATTTTCGTACGAATCCTCCTGGTCATAGGTGTCGCGTACTACCAATATCTCCAAAGACTGAAGTTCTTTCTTTTTGCATCGGTGCCTGGGCACAAATCTCTCGTCGCAACGGAAACACAACCCCTTATCCTTCCTGACACGGATTTCACTGTCTGTCAAACGTTTATACGACGTAGTGGTTGTTGTACTGTTCGTAACTGGTTTAGACGTTGAGAACGTAGTCGTTCTCATAGTTGCAACACCCGTCCCCTTCGTACTAACTAGTCCGGATCCCACACTTGTTCTGTTCACTAGTCCCGGGCTCACCCCTTTTCCTAGTGCTCGGAAAGCCAGATCATCCTCAATTACTTGTGCCATGAACTTTTTATCTTGTATTCCAACGGGTCGCAATTTTCTCATTTCACTCCTTATTTCTTCTTTTAAACCGCTCTCCCATTTCCCTTCTAACACACTGGCACTAATATCGCGCATTCCCTTGGCATATTTCTCAAACAGTCGCCGATATTCTTTAACAGTGCCCTCTTGTCGCAAACTCATCAGCTTAGCGTACCTGTTGTCATTTATGCTAGGTTGAAATCGGTGTAACAGGAGCTCTCGAAATTCTTCCCAAGAACTGATCGGTGATCGATCCCTCGTACTGCAGCCATTCCAGAGCCTCACCCTCCATACACAATGCCGCGGCGTCGACTCGTTCCTGCCCATTTAATCGGTTAACCCAAAAATACCGTTCCACTTGACACAACCAACCTTCCGGATCCTCATCGGTAAGACCCTTGAAAACTGGCATCTCGAGCTTCCGTAACCTCCTGTCAAATACTGGACCTGCTCGTTCTCCTATGTTCGGTCCTCCCTGTTCATATCGGTCCTCCCACTCTCTCCGTCTTCCCGATCTCCTCTCGATTATAGCCATCCCACCCACGTTCGTTCCAACCGTCGTGCGCTATTGGTCTGTCATGACCGATGCGCACCCTCCTCTCCTCCGGTGACTCGTGGACCCGGCCGCCCACCTTCCGCTCGCCTTCCAGTCCCCCGCTGTTACTCCCATCGCCAAAATCCGGGTATCTCTCTCTCTGGTCCCGTTCAATTGGCCCAGACCGACCCGACCCGAACAACCCGACCCGACCCGGTCCCCGTGATCCGCGCGCGGCTGCTGCGTGCCCAACACTAGACCCGCACGCCGCACGACCCCGCTCGCCCCCGACACCTCCTGAGCCCCAGCCCGCTCCTACCGCACCACCCACGCTCGGCCGCGCCGCCGCCCAGTCGCCACGACCCCGGCGCCTCGCGCCTAACGCCGCCGCTCCTGCGCCCCAACCCCGTCGACCCCCGACGTCACTCTCGCCGCGTTCCGGCCGCGCGTCGCCACGACGTGGCCGTCAACCTCTCATTGCGCCCGGCCTCTTCGCCCGTCGCCGCCACGTATCTCGCGCGCCGCCCGGTCCCCCTCGGCCCCTGCGACGCCTTCCGCGCCTGACCCAGCCGCCGAGCCCACCCCCTTTCATTTGTCCGCACCGCTTGCCTCGGTTTCTGGCCGTTCCGGTGTTCGTTCTAGCAACTTTTGTATATTTAGGTTAATTTGACCTATCTCACTATTCATCGCTGCCAGTTGAACCTCGAATTCCTGTTGCTTCTTCACCATCTCGACACCACTCGATTCGCACTGTTGAACCCTAGTCTCCATCTTGGTAGTTACCATTCCCGGATCGGTAAATGGCTCTGATACCAAAATGATAGAATCTACCACACTTTTCTATTAAAATAAGATAAACCTCTAGAGAGAATCTCTCAAAGAGCCGCAATACAATGATGATAATTCGATAGCTAAAAGAGTAACCTAGTCCACCTATTTATAGCCTTCCTAGGATTTAACCTAACTTTGTAAATAACTCTATTTAGGCCCATAGGCCCATTACAACCTAAATTCGCATAATAAAATATATTAAAATAGTAAATAACTCATTCTTCACTTCTTGCTCCGCCTCGAATATATTTTTAATGATGCCGGGATCGTATCAAAATTCTTCTTACCAACCTTGCCACCCTCAACCACCCCACTCTCAACTAATTGTGAATGATCCTACTTATAATGCCCACAACAGGAAGTGATCCCATTGTCGGAGGCCTCTAGAAGCAATGATTTGACCTCTCAGTTTACCATTCACCGAAATAGAGTATACCTAGTAGACCCACAAGGCCACAACACTATATCCATGATCTTCACTTATACTCAAAACATCAACAGGAACCTACAGATCATCTAAATTCCAACCATTTTCGAAGTGGAAGCATCAGTAATTTTGCATTTATATCTATATTAATAGAAATGATTTTAATTATACTTCCGTGAATTAGAAAATAAGGGTTATCCTAGTGGTCAAAAAGGTTTTGGAGAACTATGACAACGAGTTCAATTCATGATGACCTACTAAGACTTCATATCTAAAGTTGGCCTGGATACCCACCGATATGAAAAATAATAAATGAAGATTTCATGGTCAATATAAAAATAATTAGAAAGAAATACTTCAGCAAACTGAAGTTATGATCTTCAAATGACAAATTGCTGCTAAAAATTTATGAAGAAAAAAAAATCTGATTTCTGAGCTATAATATGAACTTCATCATTTAGAATAAAATATTAATTACCTCGATTTGCAGCATCTTCCCTCCGTTTAACTTCCTGCATTTAACAAAAAATGCTAAAGAATTAAATAGAACCATAAAGGTGCCTGAACATTGATCTATTCTAGCCTTAGGAGTAGTTACCTAAAACATTAAACTTTAACTTTGATGACTAAAAAACTAATACAAGGATTTCACTTCAAAGAGTGGAGGAGAAGATGATAAAAATACTAATCTTGAAATATAGAAAGTCTATATCGTGAATAAATAGTGTTCGGCTAATCTGTTGAGATTAAATTATAAAGCAAATGCTACATATTTGCAAAATGCATTTCTACTCTCAAGTATACAATTGTAAAATTAATCAAAATCAGTATCAAACGAGAAAACGATCTTGATTGTGATTGTTTCCTGATGGGTATCAAGTTTTGAAATTAAACACCAGAATTACATTTGCAGACCTATTAAAAAAATTTGGCATTCTTCAAGAATTACCTGTTCCCGCCTTCTCAATTCAGCCTCTTTAGCTTGGAGATCCTTCTCTTTCTTCTTCAAGTCCTATTTTTTAAAACTAGTGCAATTAGGAAATCCAGAAGATTAATGGTGGAAAAATGAATAAAGTACACAATAAAAATCTTTAAAAAAACCTTCTGTTTTGATCCATCGGAACTTGAATCAAGTGGTACGTCAACCGTTGCACCATAGCTATAATTAAAACCGACAGGCTCTGAAGGAAGAGGTGAAAGCCTGGAATTGGTGGCAGGAGCAACACCTCCATGATTCTGGAAAATTACCAATAATACAGTTGAGCAAAAGAGGTGAGAAGATAATATTTAAATTTTTAACCAATAAAGATTGCGTTCCAATCATCTTAGTGAACTCAACAGATTAATGAAACCATTAAAACCATGTTGAACTTAAGTCCATAGGGTAAATGCTTTTCAGATTATCCATATACCAAGGTAATGTGAAGTTTTTAAAAAATTTAAAAAATATTTGGGGAGGGGGATATAAACCCATGACTTTTTGGTTACTAATTCATACATCATGTCACTAGAGCGAAACTCTTATTAGCAAGAATATAGTAATAAAGAGCAAGAATCATGTATTAACTAGAAAGACTGGGAAAAAAAAAAGAAAAGAAAAACGTACTTCTCTCTATAAAATTGAAAAGTTGGAACTGAAAAATAAAAAAATCATAAAGGCAGATACTTATTAAACAAAGCTGTATTGCTCTTAATAGAAAAACGCAAGTGAAAAAATTATCCAAACTTGATGAAGTGAACACTCCAACACTTCCCCTTTCGATTTCACTTTTGTTTTGGTTTGGTGTGGGGAGCAACCCGCTACTACAGAAACTTAACAGACAAAGTTAGAGCTAAAAATTCAATTCCATGGTCACCTCTGTCATAATTTGATTTCCTCGATGCCTTCACCAAACGCCGACAATATGTGCCAATAAACGCAGAAATTCAAGACCACAAACTAAAATACTAGCTTGAATTTCCAAGTAATTAGATATATAAATCTAAATAAAATCGAACCTAACAACCATTGTATCTTTGAACCACAAACAGCCCTGTAAGAAACCAAATCCCGTATTCGATTCTCTTTCCGAGATTTCCGAGCAGAAAAACCAATAGAAACGGGATCTAATCCAACGATAAACACCAAAAAGTCCAAATCCACTAACCTAAACAGAAATCCGCGTATAGCGCACACTGAAACGACCTAGTCTACCGAATACTAAACCAAACCAAACGACTTCCATTTCACGAATCCAATCAAATTCAGTAACAAGTTAAAAGCAAAATCCGAAGTCTGAGAATCAAAGATAGAGAAAACTCACAGCGAACGGGTTGACTTCCTGTTCTTCATCGAAAGGGTTTCTATCGTAGCGACCAGCCATGGCGGAAATGGATGAAAACGCAAGCTACGAACCGGAATCGCAGATTTACAGATCTGAATCGAAGAGAAACTTAGAGATGAAGCAAAATCAAAGGCTGATCTCGAAGAAATTTGACGGTTGAATCGGAGAAATGAACTTTAGAAAGAAAAAAAGAGAAGTTGTTGTACTTAATACCTTACGGATGAGACAATTAAATTCAAATTCTTCCATTATTATCTAAAAATTAAAATACAAAATGTTTTTATTTTTTAAGAAAGTCGGTTGAATTTTTTTTTTTATTCCGGTTGAAAATTTTATTTCTTGAACTTATAAAAATATTTATAATTACAGTTCGGCAGGCGGGCCAGGCCACTCGGTCTCGGTATGTGACTTTTATTATTTTAAATTTGATTTTTTGCTTTATTTTTAATAAATTTTGCATTTTATTACTTTTTGATATTTACTTGAGAAAAATATATTTTTAACCACCTAATTTAATTTGATTTTGAAATTAAATATTTTTATTTTGATATTTTAATAATACTTACTCTTAGTTTTAAGACAATAAAATGGTTAATTAGTAAAAGTAATATTGATTTATCGAATGGGTTAGTGCAATAATTTTGTTTGATTGTAAACTAGTTTAATACGACACAGATTCAACCGAAAATTGATATTTGTCCCGTTCTCTAATATATATTCAATTTTTTTAATAAAATCATAATTAAATTAATTGTTAATTTTAATATATTGATAAATGATTATCTAATTTTTATGTAAATTTATTTTTTTTAATATCTATAAAAATAAATTAAATTAATAAAAACTAAAGATATTTAATTTTGAAACTTTTTTTTTTAGGAACATTTTAATTTTGAAACTTTAAGTTCAAATTGAAATTAGATTCTTCATATAAAAAAAATATGTGTAGTCAAAAAATTGGATTAAAAAAAAGTAATTTTGCCTATTTACTTTGTTCCTTCGCCAGCTGTAAGAGAGAGAAATCTGCGTTGTTCTCTTCCGTACATGAGAAATTCCGCAATATTTTATTTTATTTTTTTTATTTCCACAAAGGCTTAAAGCCTTAAACAAATCTTGAAACTATATGGCTAAGTTATAACAAATAAATCTTGAAACTCTGTACTTACAAAAATATATATATATATGTATATGACGATATTATTATTGACCTAAAACTGTGGTTGACATTAAATCCAAGCCATATTTACTTCAGAGGGTACGTAAATATTTGCTTTGGCCTACAATTTTTTTTTTCTCTATCAATTAAAGTCAATTTTTTTAAAAGAACAAAAGAATGTGATCCAAAATAATGATAAGTATTTTTAATATACTTATTCATCGCAAATATTACTTTAAATATTCATACGCTAATAATTTGACTTATTTTTATAAAATAAATTTATGCTAGTTCAATAAATAGAAAATGGCATGTATCCTCACTAATAATGAGCATCGAAGAAGTTGTAAATTTGAGTGTATTAACTTTGAAAACAAATAAGAAATAAGATTTTGGACTCTTAAAAGTCAAGGTAAGTAAGTAATGTACGTACCAATTAATCTAAGTTTAGTCACGAAATATTTGGATTGGTTGATTTTGCTGCAAACTTTGTCCACACCAATCCTCAATTATTCATTTTACATGGTATTATAGTTTTCAAATTGAGTCAAAGAAGGAATAAAAATATTTCAACCAAACAACAATGGTAAGGCACGGTAGATATTATCGAATGGATTGATGACGCAATTGATTATCTAGTTTTGTGTTGATTCATTTTTACTCTACGATCACAAATTTCGATCTCTAGAATCAGTATTTATAATCTATTTTCCCCTAACTTGAACTCTAAAAAAAATGGTAGATATTCTATTATTTTCCTTGTTATTTTTATATAATATAGTGTTTTTTTAGATTGAAAATTCATGAGTACAATGATTTAAACTTTGATTTTTAACGAAATTGAACTAAATTATCTAAACTATAGCAAAGATTGGTAGCATGTTAACTTTATATTGATTGTTTTCCAATTCAACTCACCAACTAATTCAATCTTAAAAATCGATATTTGGTTCTCATCGTATAAAATTTTGTGAACTCCTCCCTAATTCCAAAAAATTTAAATAAAAAAAAAATTAATTTAGATTTTTATAGTTGCATTCTTAAAGACGTCAAACTGTATCAACCACCTTAATTATGAGTTGTTCAAACTAAACCATCCAAATCCAGGATGGTAGGTTTCAAAAAAGAAATTTTAATTTTTTAAAAATAAACAAATAAAAATCTTTAGGATGGTCGTTACTACTATCACGCCCAAATTTCTATTCTAGTTTTCTGTTTTTATAAATCAAGATCGACCAGAAACCAAAATTTTTTAAAGGGATGATACTATACTTTTCAAAACTGTATAGATAACATTGTGAAATAAATGAAAGTATAAATATAAAGAATATAGCTAAACACATAAACATCATTTTACAAAGAGTAATATTCACATGAAACAATGATTCAAACAATTAAAAGCAAGCCTCCTAGAACTGTGGTACCAGACTTTTTGATGCTCAACATTTTCTCTGATCTTCTACCCTGCTAAAGCATTTCAATTTCTGCCTTTCTACAGCATTTGTAAGAGTTTCTGTACTATTTCCGAGATCGGGGGCCGAAATTCGGGCTCTCTCTGCCAAACGATTGGCCGAAAATATCAGTAAAGAGAAGTAAACAGATGGTAACTTGATATCAAGCAAAAGTTGTTGAGAATTTACCATTATACAAGAGGAAATAATATCAGCAAAGCGCGATAATGACTTAATGGGATACGTCCCATTAAGCGATGGATCGACCATTCTTGATAACGCATCGATATCATGGAGCCTTGGAACCGCCCAACGAACAAGAAATTGCTCTCCTCTAGGTAGTGATCTAAAGTTTCACAATCAGAGTAAGAATAGCATATAAGTTGTGTGAGAACATAACTAATTTCCCAGAATGGATGTGTGACTATCATTGATGTAGGATTTAGCTTACCGGTCACACGCTTTCCGACCAGTGAGAAGCTCTAGCATTATGACTCCAAAGCTAAAGATATCACTTTGGTAGGTGTAAGTTCCCGACTCGAGTTCAGGAGCACTATAACCAAGAGCTGGGAGGAAATTTGCAGATGACTAGAGAAATAAAATTTGTGTTAGCAACAATGTATTCCATAGACTGTTTGACAGGTTCACTTGCAAGTTTTTTTTTCTTTCTCTATTTTGAGTACAATAAGGAATTGGGGGACTCGATCCACAGATCTCGTAATACTTGAAACTTAATTCAAACGTATGGCAATTGTGTCATTGACACAGAAGTTCAGATTAGTACCTGACTAGCTGAAGAAAGCAGAAAACCTAAGCCAGAGTCGGAGACCTGCGCTTTTAGCGCATTGTCCAATAGAATGTTAGCAGACTTAAAATTCTGGTGCATAATAGGTGGTTGACAGGCCTCATGAAGATACCTGTCTCACAAGAAAAATAGAGAACTCAGTATCTTATATATTACCTTTTTCATTGAAAATGTCTTGCAAACTCGATTCTTCGTTCACTTACTCGAGGGCTCGTGCAACTCCAAGTGCAATCCTCACGCGTACATTCCATGAAAGCTTCCGATTCATCTCATAGTCAACATGGAGTGCATCATAGAGAGTGCCATTTTTGCAATACTCATAAATGAGTAGATATTGTCCATGCTCAACACAATAGCCCACAAGCTCCACGATGTTATCGTGTCGAATTTCGCATATATTAGACACAAGGTTGTGAAATTCATCGTCGCTCCAACGGGTTGAAGAGGGTCTATCCAGCTTTTTAACAGCCAAAAGCTGAAGAAAAACAAAAAAAGTGTAAATGTGGTTATGGAAATTTTTTTCTGCAATACTCTAACTTGTAAAGTTCAATGAGATAGAGAAAAATTTCTCAATCCATGAGGAAACTAGAAGTATTAGATATTTATTTCAGAGTGATTAAATTATCTTACCCTTCCACTTGAATGCTCAGCTCTATAGACACTGCCAAGCATGCCTCTCCCAAGAAGATTATCTTGAGAAAAACTATTAGTATACTGCTGAAGTGAGGCGATTGTGAAAACTTTTAAAGAACTTGTGTTCAGGTTTTTAGGTACTCTACTGGGTCCTTCAGCTGCCACAATTGGTTTTGCAATCTCCTGAGTTGAAGAGAGGAAAAAAGGAGGCGGAGGAGGCGGTGCAAGGAATTCTTCGCCATCCATGCTTATGCTTGAACTCTCCGCATGGTCTTTACGAAAACTCGTAGTATAGGCATCATTTCTATTCCCATTTGTGTCCTGTCTATCTACAGGCCTTGGGGTGGTAAAATCCATTTTTCTATCCATCATTCTGTCTCTATCAAGTGGCTTAAGAGTGACCTCCCTTGGACCTTCAAAGAAAAGAAGGGAAAAAAGTCCATGAAGTCAGCTTCCATGTTTTTTTTTTTTTTGAAAATGGGAAATCAGAGCTTCGCCCCACTATACCCGGGGTGGCAACCACGCCCATCCCTAGGCCAGGCACCGGGAGACATCAAAGGAATGAAGATAGTGGAGGTGTCTATAAATTAATGTCAAGTGAATCTCGAACCTAGGACCTTGAAGGAAACACACCTTCAAAACCCAAGTCTTCAACCACCGTACCACCCCTTGGGGACGGCTTCCATGTAGTTACACATGAAGAAAGTAAATATTGCATAAATTTGACAAGATAGAGAAAAGTTAAAAGACAGAGAGAGATGGGGTTTGTACCTTTCTCCACGTCATCAACGTCAACCGAGGGCCTCATGGGCTTAGGCTTAGATTCAGAAGCCATATCAGCATTGTGACGAACCATATTGGTATCTTTACGATGCTTTCTTCTTTTCGAGCATAACGACACAAGAATGCATAATCCTAATGCAACTAATATTATTGCGCCAATAATAACAATCCAAATGATGTGCTTAGCAGAAAAGAAACTCTTTCCTCCCTCCATTTCAGGAGTCCCCGACGACAATGGCTGGCCCGCACCTGTCTGTCTGGTTGGTTTTCCAATAGTAACTGGCGCCACAGCAAATGGTGAAGGGGCTAAAGCAGGTGCAGATGGAATAATCGAAGTATTAAAAGGGTTCCCATCTTTTCTGCATATATAACACCAACCCAATTGATAAGATATCATATTTTCTAGAAACGGTTAAACCAAGTTAACTAGGAATGAAGAGGAAAATAAGATATGTGAAATTATGAAAATGTACAAGGGAGATAATGTCAGTTTGGAAAGAAAAATTCATCCACGTGTGCATTATAATCATATTTGCAAATAATGAATTGTGGTTAAATTCACCTGAAATTTGGAATGCCCAACAACTTAGCAGGTATAGGCCCAGAAAATAGGTTGTTCTCTATATTCCTGCGTAGCCAAAAAGGGCAAGTTTTCAATTTGAAGGATAATTACAACTCCCATCCACTTCAGAATTGAATGTGATGATCAAAAAACAAGATTGGAGTTCTTCTGAAAATAAATGAAGTAAGAAAAGTACAAATCCGACAATGGAAGATCTTGTAGAGCATCAAGCATCCCAGAAAGATGATTGTTCTGCAAGTGCCTGGAGACCGAAATTTATATACGCATATAACTACATGTATATGTGAAATATGAAAAAATAAAACTTATTTCAGAGATTAACTCACAATGTAGCAAGGGAGAGCAAATCGGCCACCGAGGGAGGCAACTGGCCGCTCAAGTTGTTGCCAGACAAGTCCCTAAGTAATAACAGATTATCAGACTCTAACTTCATGGAGTCTATCTGAATTAAATGAAAACACTCACAAGTTATTCAAGCCATTAAGCAGCTGGAAGACATCTGGTATTACCCCAGTAAGAAGGTTATTGTTTAATGACCTAAGAGACAACAAAGGCAGGGATCATAATGAGGAAATTGGCTAAAAGATTATCCAAACACTGCACCAAATTCATAAATTCGCTCGACGACACACTTACAAGACCATCAATTGTGTTAGTGTGGCCAAAGCAGAGGGAATGCTTCCAGTTAATTGATTAGCTGATAATGAGCTAAACAATGAAAATGACCATGTTAAATGTGTCAGAAAAGGACCATTACGAAGAATACAAACAGTATTAGTTAGCAATGAACGAGAGGTAACATACAAACTTCTTAGTGTAGCGGGCAATGTAGATGGAATATTCCCTCCAATGTGATTGTTGCTAAGATCTCTACTCCATAAAACAGTAGAAAAATGGTCATAAGTCTATTGTAGTTAGGCAACAAATAGTATAATGGATAAGAACCCATCATTAAAATCCACAATCAAAATGAAGATGGAACTTACATGGATATTATTGACTCAAATTGGTCCAAGCTAGTGCCTAGCTCTCCTCCCAAATTCAAACCACTAAGTTGTCTATGGAAAAAACAAATAATTTTTCCATTATTTAGAGAAAGAGAAATTAAAGTTAGCTAATAAAAGAATGAATTCAATGTACATACATAGCTGTTATATTTGTGAATACACACTCAACCCCTTGCCATTTCTCTCCACATGGATCCCCTCCCACAAGAATCCATCCTCTCAAAGGTGGGTAGCCAAGAGAAATAAACAATGCATTGATTGCAGCAACTATAACCAAGAAAATAAGAAAAATCAGCAACAAGTATTAGAATGGCAGTAGCAAGAACAAGAACAACAAACAAAAGGCTAAATCCATTTTCAAGCCTTTTTTTTTAAATCGGGAAATCAGAGTTTTGCTCCAGTACACCCAAGGTCCCGAGAGATATCGAAGGACTACAAATTAATGTGGCAAGTGAGTCTCGAACCTGGGCCTTTAAGGGAGCACACCTACAAAACCCAAGCTTTCAACCACCGTGGCACCCCTTCGAGACCATTTTCAAGCCTTTTTGCCATTTGGGTTCTCTCAATCTTTTCAGATAACCAAACAGAGCAATGAAAAATCACAAACAACCACTAACCAAAATGAGTAAACAAAAAAGGGGGAAAACAACAACGCTATTTAGGTATCTGCCTTACCATCACGAAGGTCCGTTTCTCCAAAGCAAAACGGGTTGATGAAAACCAAGAACAGCCCAATTAGGATCTTCATGAACAAATTCCAATTTGCAAACCCCATTAGCTAAACAGAGCTGTACTCAAAATCCCACTTCAATCTTCTCAATCTGGGCAAAAAACAAGCCAGTCCTAAACTTCCCCTTTTACAAAAACAGCATCCAAATCAAACTAAAAAGTAAAAAACACTTCAAAATCACACAAGCCCTAAACTCCAAATCAACCAAGACCAAAAACCCACATCCCACAATGGAAAAACAAGCAAAATCAGCACAAAAAACAACAAAATACAAAGATGGGTCAGCGTTTTCGATGCCTCCTTAGCCAAACACGATGAGTATTTTGATTTTCCAGAGAAGAAAAAAGGCAAGGGAATAATGAAAAGAATCAAACAAATACCAAATTGAGCAAAATGCAAGTAGAAGCAGTGAAGGAATGGGCTCTTCTTTTCTTCACAGCTTTTGTTGCCTTTTTTTTCTCCCTTTTTTTAGCTTTGGAATTGTGCAAGCACCCAAAAAAAAAAGGCAAGATGTAGAGGAAGAAGGCTAAATTTTTTTTTTTTTTTTTTTTTTTTTAAATATGATTCTTTTTCTTTTTGCATGTGGAATTTTGAGACTGCAAATCAAAAATTGAGAATTTGAAAGTTTTATTTTATAATGTGAATTTTGATTTTTTGGAAAGTGCAAACGGTCTATTTGACATAACTGGGGGCACTATCCAGCTGCTGGTGGGCCCATTTCATATCCCTTCTTCGTTAAGATTTTTGTTTTTTCAATCGCCGTAATTATAGGATGCAATTTTTTAAATAATAATAATAATTTTAAAATATGTTTTATACCTAACAAAATATAAAATATTTTAAAAAATATATACATTTTTCATTTTAGATTTGGGATTTAGTTTCAATTAAACTCTTGTCTCAAGTTTGAGTAATGTTCACTTTTAATTCTTCATATAACAAAACTCTTAATCACACTATATAATTTGACCAATTTAAAAATTAGATAGGTCGATGAAGTCATGATTTGATTTTTAATATAAAACAAATATAAAAATAAACTAAGATTAAGATTGAGTATCGGTAAAAATATTTAATTTTTTAAACATAAAGTCAAATTAAAACTATATCCTCAAGCCTATGAATTAAAAGAAAAAAGTTTTTTCAAACATTTAGGTGGGTTAAAGTCTAATAACTTTAAGTTTAATTGAGGGAAGTCTATCGATTACAATTTATTGAAGTTTTTTTTTATACAGTAATATTAGGGGAAGGAATAATCGAAACGATAATCTCGTAATTACTGAGTTGTACAAAATGTTGTCCGCCAATTGTCTTTTTTTGTTGTCAAATTTCAACTAATAGATCCTTTTCACTTCCTATTTCCGGGTTGCTATTTTTTAAAAAGGATATACAGGGGTAAATTTGAATGTCTAGTTTAAAAAAAAAAAAAAATCAATAATAACTTCATGAATCAACTATAAAACATTACATCTTTTTTTTTTTTTTTAATAGCATTACATCCTAGCCTCCCAAATTATATAAAATATAATGCCATTTATTTTATTTTGTTTTAAACAAATATTGTTTATTTATAGAAAATATTTATTTATTTCAATTTGGGAGGGAGTTTCAATTTTAATTTAGATTTTAAAATCAAACATTTTTATCATTACTATTTAAAAAAATATCTAATTTTAAATCATAACATTTTAATAATGTTTCATTTTAATTTTTAAGATAAAAATAAAAAATAAGCACACTAATTTATTATTTTGAATAATGTTATCCTATTAAATTTTAAATCATTAATTACGTGACACAATATTGATTACTAAATTAATATTTAATATGATAAAGTAGATTATTTATATATGGATGAAAAATAAGTGTAAACCTAAACTCAATAAAAGATATTTAAATTAAGATCCAACATTATTAAAGTGTTAGATTAAAAGTGTTTGTGATTTTGAAATGAAGAATCAAACTGATAGGAACAAAAAAGATATATTTTTTTAAAAAAATCCTTAAATAAAAGGGAATTTGTGGTGTATAGCAACTTTTTTATCACAGTTTATAATTATAGCACATTTTTAAAAATAATTATTTTATAACAAATTCTGCCATTTAAAAAAATATATATTTACCTTTTTTATAGAAAACTTTGATAGAATCTTTCATTCTCTAGTGATGGAAGTCTATCAATTTTATCAGTGATTGATTCTATCCGCTCTTATTGGTAGACTCTTGATAGAATCTGATGGGAGTCTATCAATTTACTTTATTTATTAAAGTAATTGATTCTATCACCCTTTATCTATAGAATCTATCAATTTACAATTTTTGATATATATATAAATATTTTCATTATTGTGCTAATATTTTATTCATTTTATAATATACATCCAAAAACCCCTAAATAAAAAGAATGTGTAACATCATATACATATTTACTTTTTACACGTCAGCCCGTCGTCAAATTATGTGAATGATGTGGCAAAAAATGACATATATATCTTCCAAACACTTTTTTTTTTTGCTATATCTATTTTCATCCTAATATTGACCAAATCTCGACAAAGCTCTCCATTTACATTTTTTGTAACAGAATTTAATGTTAAGAATAAAAATGAAATTCTTATCAATATGCAACAAGTTGAAAACCTTTACCGATAGACTTCATTGAAGTATATATAATGATTATTTGAATGAATTGTTTGCGTTTAGAACGTAGATAATTATTAATATAAAGTGTTTGGATGATGATAAATTTGTAGAATGATGATTAAGCGTAAGATTTTTGTTCTTTCTAACGAAAATCACGATTAATTATTTAGGTTTTCTTTTATTTCAACAATATTTGGGAGTCGAGAATTTCAAACTTATAATTAGAGATATCCATTTTTCCGCGGGAAATGTGGTGGGGGACGGAAAAAAAATTCCCTGCGGTTAATCGGGGTCGGGGAATGTGTTACCCGTCTCCGATTTCCCGATCCCCGCCCCATTTACTTTTTTTAAAAAAAAAATCTATACTTTTCTATTTCATTTTAAAATAAAAATATATTTGTTGATGAAATTATCTATATATATGAATATTTGTCTTTAATAATTAACTTTATAATTATTTTGTAAGAAAATCTAATTATTTAAAAGTATTAGACAAAAAATATATAAAAAAATGTAAAATTTTTTTGAAAAAATCTAATTATTTAAAAGTATTAAAGAATATAATGGTAGAGGCTATATACCATCGTACGATACACCTAAATCACACAAATATATAGTAAACTACATTCTAACCTAAGCCACATTCGCCTTACATCAACACTAATATCATAATCAAACCAACCGTAATCTTATTATTATTAGTATAATTTGTTTGAGATTATCTTAATCTAATCTAACATTAACAATTTTAAATAAATATTTTTTTAAAAAAAACCTTTTATTTATATAGGTATAGAATGGAACTTTTTTTCTTTCCAAAATTTTAGAATGAAAAGAATAAACAAAAATACAAATTTAAACTTGAGAATAATACACAGTAGTTTTGAAGGCCACTCCAAGAGAAATACAAGGAACTTCTGTTTGGAGAAAATAATCAATTGGGAAATTGATATACTCAATTTTCCTCTTGATTTATTCATCAAATGATGCTTCAACCACTATGTGGTCATTTAGCTTTTGATTACATAATTTTCAAATTAATATATGGTTGGGTTTAACTTAGAAAACACAACATTAATATAATATATGTATATATCCTTGTGTGGCTGTTAGGGTGTTTTGTACTTTAATTAGCAAATCCCACCATCATAATTACCCTTTTCACTTCTTTGCGCTTTTAATGACATCCCCTTTCACTTCTTCTGCGCTTTTAACCACTATGTCATTTATGATTAAAGAGAGGATTTATTGATTTTTTCTTAAATAATTATATCTGCATGAATTTTTGTAATTATTAAAAATAATTCATCATTTCTACGTATAATCATTCATTTATAACTAACTTCTCATTTTTAACTATTTCATTTATAATCTATCTTTCAAAATAATTCATTTTAGCTTTTAATTTTAATCACTTTTTTAACTGTTGAATTAAATCTACATTTAAACAAAGTTTTGACTTTAACTCATTTTTAAAATAACCATTTTTTTGCTACTAACTCTTAATGTTAACTACTCAAACTAATTCCTAATCCAAACATCTCTTTATAAACTAAAAATTATAGATTCAACATATAATAATAATATAACTAAGAAATTACTTATTTATAAATTACCACAACAAAAACCTATATGCTAAAAATATTAATCAACATGTTTTTTTTTTCAAAATGATTTAATATGTTCAATTCCTCAAAACTATTTTAAATCAAATTGACTTCAATTTATTAATAAATACTTCTTTCATTTTTAAAACGTATATGGATTAAATAAAGAATATCTTATTATAGTGACTTGTAGTTTAGTCATGGGTATATAATGCCCACAATTATGGGTTGATTTTGCTTTGAGATGGCAAAATGCATACTTATCTAATCAAATCTTATCCAAATTAGTTTGTTTTAACTTTATTGTTTCCTATCTTTAGGAAATGGATGGGAGGAAGGGATGTTTTTTTTTTAATTTTTATTATTCACTAATAGCTAGTTAAGAGTATTATATTCTAATATTTAAAATGAATTTTAAAAAATTTATTTTTATAATAACGAAGATAAAGAGTATCATTTATGTTTTTAATATAAAAACGAGTTCATTGCAACTTCAACTTAATTCAATTGATTAGGATTTATATCTTTGATATAAAAAGATTAAAGGTTTTAACCTTAAATAGTCATTTGTTCATGTAACTATAAAATTAGTTACTTTTAATGATGTCAACGATATAATAGGTAAATTAATAATTAAGAAATTGTAAGTTCAAAGTCTTTTTTTTGTGTGTGTTCAAGTCTTCCATTCTAATTATATTGAGATTGATTATTTCAAAATCATTTATAAACTAGTTTATGTTGTGTTTTTTACGACAATAATTAGAAGATTACAAATTCATAAAACGTACTTGTATGGATTGATTCATTGTTTTCTTTTTAAAATTTAGATATGGTTTAATCGTCCATTTTCTATGTAAGCTTAAGAAAAAGACACAACACATTTAACATATTTAATGATTATGCGATAATCATTTTTTTAGTACATATTAGAGAAGGAGGACAAATATCGATTCATGAGATCGAACCTATGATGATGTTGTTGAACTGGTTTATTACCAAACAATGAAATCATTACGTCATTTATTCATTCGGTATGATATTATTATTATTATTTGGAAAATTATACTAGTTGTGTTTTTCTCACAAAATAACATAAATGTAGACAAATTTTAAAATATTTATATTTATAATCATTAATACACTTATTATGAATATAATTACCGGTGATTATAATTGTTGTTTTTAAAGGAAATTTTGCATGTGTAATAAAAAAACCAAAGAAATTACATGTATAGCACAAATTTGAAAAAGGTCGATTGACTTATATTTTAGAATATTGGGGGGAAGGCGAACAAATATCGATTCTCGAGCTTGAAGCTCCAACGCAAGTGTTGAATTGATTTACAACCAAACAATAAAATCATTCCGCCAATAATCTATTCGATTAAAAAAAACTATAAATTTAATCAAGTTGATAAAATATGCTACTTAACATAAATTCCTTTTCTTAAATTCAATTTTTATAATTATTTTATCACAATTTTTCCTTATAATAATAATTATTAGTAACGATAATACAGAGAACACAATACAGAGAACATTTTTTATGGGAATATATATATATTTTTTTTTCGAACAATTATGGGAATATTATTGAAATAACGCTAAAGTGGTGGTGTGAAAGTGATTTGTCAGGCAGGCACTTTTTTTTTCAATGTCTTCCTTTTTATCTTTTTTTTTTTTTTAATGTCTTCCTTTTTATCTTTATTGAAAAAGAAAAAAAACAAATAAACTTTGTAGTACTAATGCAAGTATAAAGTAATTCAATTAACATATAATAACGATTTTGATATTAGAAGTTCGATGGAAACCACCACCACATTTCCTTTTTCTTTTTTCTGTTTTCTTTTCTTTTTCTTTTTTTAATTAAGAAAACCATTGTACAATGCCAATTTTGTGTATCGAAATATTCATATACTCCACTTAATTAAGGGTAGTAATAGATTAATAGGTGCAACAAGAATTAGGCTCTAAATTCAACAATAATATTTGATTAGACAACGATACATGTCGATTATAACCTATCTAAACTAACTTTATAAATAAATAGGTCTCAATTAAAGTCATTGTTAGTTAAAAGAAATATGTTTTACATGAGAAAATAATTATAAATATTTACCTTCATAATTATTAATACGTTTATTATTTTATGATTAATGACGCTAGCTTATGGATTCATTATTTGCTGGCAATACATTTTAAACCTATGGTCACGAGTTCGATCTTAATAATGAATATTTGACTTTTATTCATGAAAAAATAATAATAATAGAGGGTTTGTGGTAGGGGTCAACATGGTTGGATTACTATTAATCCTACAATTATCGTTCATATACAAAAATTCAAACTATATAACATAAAAGAAAATAGATAATTAAAAAATAAAAATACGTGACATAATTCAATTTCCATAAAATATCTATATAATTTAAACCAACAAAGATATATTACCTAATTTGACCCAACCCAACCTACCGTGTATTTAACTCAATTCAACTCGCCAAAATTGTGTTGAGTTAGTTTGGGTTTGAATTTTGGGTTGTTTGAACATCCTTAGTTTGTGGTCCCCCTCCTTCATATCCGGCATGATAAACCTAAGCATGTGAATGTTAGACTCCATCTACCATATTTACGATGGGCTTCGAGGTTTGACCAGCTTTCCATATGAACTATTTTCCTAAAATAATTATAAATATAAGTAAATTTTAAAATATTTTTGTTCATAATAAATTTTAATACCAATATTTGTTGATAGTCATCAATATTAATGAGTATATATGTTTTTTTTAATATAGTTAGTTGTATTTATAATTATTTTATAGATTAGATTTCGACAACATATGCATTGTAATTTATAAAGAAATAAAAAATATATTATTTTCCATATAAAAAGAAAATTACAGAATCATTCATGGATCGATTTTGATGCTCCAGCAACTCCAAGTGTCGGCACCAGTGAAAGTGGGCCGTCATACATGGTTTTGGGCCCAAGGCCCAACGGCATGTCGGGTCGCTGGATAAAGCCTTTTATGAGTTTCCAGCCGTTTTGGGTCGGACGTACACGTCAAACCCGGAGAGAACCCGACAATTTGGGTTGAACTTGAATTCGAACGTTTATTTTTTATTTTTTTAAAAAAATACTCATATTATTCTTCCAAAGTTACAATATTATCATATAATGTGTATTCATGTTTCGAAAGTATCATATAATATAATTATTGATAGAAAGTTGAACAAATAATCACGGGCACCATAATTTGAAATGATGTGGCAATAATTAAAATTCTTGTTAATTGAATTTAGTTAGAAGTTGTTAACGTGCTTCTTTTAGTTCAACCTAAAAAATAATTATGAAAACAAATAATGTAGCCTTTTGAAAAATTAAATTAAATTCAAATATTTAACCCCTTAATTAGTGACAATATATTTTAAGTAGTAAAGATATAATAAAATTTGGCAAAAATAGATCCTTATGTTTGTTTTTAGTTTAAATTGGAGAATGAGATCACACATCCTATATAGAAAATATAACCACTCTTAAATAAGGTAAGAATCAAATATCAAATTTGAGAATCAAACTCGTAATTATAAAATTAAATTAAATTACAATTAATTATGTCAATACGACATCCACCATTCGATAAAAGTAGAGTATTATTAATAAATCTTTCATTTCTTTAAGCCATCTCTTGTGTAAGAAGATTTGAATTCATAATCTCATTTTTTTAAGAATTTTGAGAGGAGGAATTATAAACGTTATGTAGATGGTGCAACTATTCTTGGATAAATAAGAGCCAAAATATCAAACTTTGAAATTGAATCCATAATTGTAACGTTAAACTAAATTACAACCAAACAATAAAACCAACACGTCACTTAAACTTTCGATTATAATCAAGTTGGGATAATGCTGTTATTTTGTATGGACATTGTGATAATTAATGTGGAAACATGGAAGAGAAGGAAGTAACCTGATTTGTCTGTGAATTTAGGGTTTAGTATAATAATTATTGGTTGTGATAATTAATGCGTACTTTGGTTGTCACTATTTTCCTTTATAATTTCCCTCTCGTGTCTGCTTTTATTGGACCACCAATTCAAACCAACATCAATCATGTATTCCGTTCGGGTTCGGGTTCGGGTTCGGGTTCGGGTTCGGGTTCACGTATGTGTCCGTACCCGTGAGTGATTATCATTAAATTTAAAATAAAACAGCATGGCAAATGGGGAAATTCACGTGTTGCTCATAATCCGCCGCCCATTACCGTATCTCAAAATCTGACCTAGATCATATCATGGACACACATCACCAAGCCCTAATTACTTTAAGATTAAGTGTCTCAAAAAAAAAAAATTACTTTAAGATTAAAATACTAATATGAGCTTGTTTGGTTGGGGTGGGAAGGAAAAGCAAGGGAAGTGAGAGTAAATTAGTGTTTGGTGGGATGATATTAGAAATGAATGTTTTCAAAAAAAAAAATTAATATAATATTTATACACTAACATTTGTTTAGTTTATTTATTATCTTAATAAAATTTAAAATCTAAAATATCAAAATAACCAAATTAATAAAATAAAAAATATTTAAATAATTAAATTTGATAATTATTACAAAAATAAAATAAATGGATCAACATAATTTTATGATAAAAATTAAGTTTAAAAACTCAAATAAAGATAAATTGTAATTAGAAAAAAAATTTCGCAAGTTTAATTATTTGAGTAGTTCTATATTATATTTATATATATATATATATATATATATATATATTTAGAAACATATGAATTTAGAAAACTTTGTAAATAATAAAATCAATATTTATTAATATATATTTTTCTATAACTAATTTTACAATCATACATTATTGATACAACTCAAATGCAAAAAAAATTATAAATATTATTTTAAAAAATATGATATATCTAAAAAAATAATTATTATTACTGAATGGGTTAGTGACACGATTGATTATCTGGTTTGATATTAATCTATTTTCACTTCACGATCACGGATTCTATCTTTGTAATCGGTATTTGTAATTATATTTCCCCCAACTTATACTAAAAAAAATAAATAAATAAAAAGAAAAAAAAAGAAAACAAAAAAAGAAACAGTTTAAATGTAATAATAAAAAACACTAAATAAAATCAGAGAAAAGTGAAAAAATACTATAAAAAAAACACTAAATTAAAAAAAAAAAGAAGAAGAGAACTTAGGTTCAATTTATAGTGTTCATAATTTTCTTTTGAATAAATATACTAATTGCAACGGTATATCTCATAATATTAATTGAGGTGAGAGACAAGCTCGAAAAGTGAAAAAATTAAGTCAAATAAAAAAAACTACAAAATATGAAAAAAAACATTATAAAACGTATAAAGAGAAAACAAAACATCTTTTCAAACAAAACAAAACATTAAATTGAATATATTAAAAATCGAACGCAAAAAGGTAAAGGAAATATTAGAAAAAATTAAAAAAAGAAAAGAAAAGAAAAGAAAAAGGCATGCATGCGCTGGTATAATCCAGCGCGTGGGAGCCACGCCAGGTTAAAACTTCCCAGCCGTTTGTTTTTTCACGGCAGCCCAAACACAATTTTATATCTCAACTCTTTCTTTCATATCCCAACCCCACCCCTCCAAACATGCCCTATATGATTTATTTTATTTTAGTATATGAATTTTTAAATATAAAATTCGTGGGCTATTAGAGATGTCAATTAGGGCGGAAAATCCCCGGTTAGACGGGGAATGGAGAAAAATTCCATGTGGGTTAATCGGGGTCGGAGATGAAGAATGTGTCCTCCGTTCCCATTCCCCATCCCGATCTCCATCCCGTTTACTTTTTTTTCTTCTTCTTTTATACTTTGCCCTTTCATTTTCAAATAAAAATATATTTGTTGATGAAATTATATATGCATGTGAGTATTTTTCTTTAACAATTAATTTTATAGTTAAATTTATAATTATTTTTTAGGAAAATCTAATAATTTAAAAATATTGTCCAAAAAAGTATATAAAAAATGTAAAAAAAAAAAGGAAAAAATCCCAGTGGGGACTAGATCCCCGGAAAAAAAAGTGGAAATTTTTGCGAGGACGAGGAATAAATTATGTGGTGTGAACGGGGACGAAGATTAAATTATATGGCGCCTCAGCCCCGCTCATGGACATTTCTATTGACTACCTAAAAAGGTGATTGTTTCAATCATGTAATTATTTATAAATTATTGTTTTTTTTTATAAAATATTGATACTTGAATATAATAAAGTTGGACGATATTACAAACGTCAAAAGGCAGACAAAACTCGAATAGTCACATATATTAAATATATATAATATAATATACATACAAATCTTACCAAATACAAGTATGAAGAGATTCACTTGCCATAAGTGTTAAAACTAAATTTAATTCATTTAAAAGTGTGTTGTTTTAACTCCTAGTTTAGTTTTTGTTGATAAATTGCTATTGTTATTAATGTTTCACAGAATTATTTAGCATGTATAAGCCATGATATACCTAACAAAGAAATAAATATCTACCTTGTCAGGTGTTTCACCTTTAGAGCCACATAGATTAGTTTAGAAGTTTATAAAAAAAACAAATCCAAACTATTGCCAGGGGAGCTAGTGTGACAATATCTGATCTACTGATTTTGTTTTAAATTTTTTTAAAAATGGAAGGATTAGATGACGTAATACCAACAACTGCATATTGTCTAGACAGTATGCAAACTTTTCTCTTTTTTATCAATAAAAACAATTTCATTTGCAGATTAAGATTTAAAATAATGTATGGAACATTCCAAAATATATAGAGCTTGTACAAGTTTAGCAATTTTATAGATTTTTCAAAGCAAAATTAAATTAATTGTTATTTTATGGGTTAGTCGCGAATGGTTTTATTGTTTGATTGTAAAAAGTCAACACCATTATCAAAGATTTGAACTCGAGAATCGGTGTTTATCTACTTTAATGTTAATCGATTTCCATTTTACAGTCACGATTCAATCTTTGAAATCGGTGTTTATAGTTCTCCTTTCCCAACTTAAAAAAAAACATGATTTCTTAATGAAATTCAGATAAAGTTCTAAGATCATTTTTCTTTTGAAAAACAGTATAAAGTTTTTGGGTCAGTCCCTCAAAATTACACATTTCCCCTATTTAATCGTAACATCCTCCATAACAGACCGAAAATTCTGCCTTTAGAATTCAATTCAGTGAGCTTTCGCTCAAAATCCCAAATCTCCAAACTCGCCGGGAAATCACAATGTCCGCCGCCGGCAACTAACTTGATCGGAAAATCACAATGGGTTGTTGCGTTAGTTCAGGGAAATCCACAAATTCGACGCACAAACTTGATCGGAATTCTACAGCAGCCGCCGTTAAGAACAATGAAAACAGAGAGCCGCCGTCTGTCACAGAGGAAGAAACGGTCAAAGAAGTTCTCACTGAAACGACTGCACTGAAACCACCGCCGCCGCCTCCGCCGCCAATACCACCGGAAAAAGACGCCGCCGTCAAAAGCGAGGGAAATGACATCGAGAAGAAGTTTAATGAAATTCCCATTGATGGAATTGTACAACAACCTTCGGAATTCTATGAAATTTCCAAATCGAACGAGTTTCTCGCCACCGCTAATTTCATCGATATAATCGACGGCGGCGGCGGCGGCGGCGGAGAGGTTCATCAGAAAGCTTTGAAATCATCGCCAGTGAAATTGCCGAAAACCCAATTAATTGTTGGATCGCCGAACAAGACGCTGAACCGGAGATCCGAACCGTCGCCGGTCCGACGAAACAGAGCTGTCGGGGCGGCGGGTTTTGTTCAGAACAGAGACGTAAGTCCGGCAATGGCGCGGCGGGGATTGAGGCCGGAGTTTCCCCGGAGAGACCCAGATGAGAATCCCGGCAGGAGATCTCGGTCGCCGGCCGCCGCACGTCTCGAAGGCGAAAGATCTAGATCTGCCCTTAGACCGGCGGCACCGGCACCGTCGGTGAGAAAGCTAGGTAAGTCGTCGCCGCTCAGGGCGGCGACGGCGACGGCACCGGCGGCCGGTCAAAAGAGAGTAGAAGAAAACAATATAATCGATGAAAATTGCAATACTCAGATTGAATCACTGGAAAACCCTCTGGTTTCATTGGAGTGCTTCATCTTCCTCTGAAATTGAAAAAAAAAACTCACAATTCTCAATTGCTCACTTTTTTGCTTTTATTTTTGTGTTTTTAAAATTTTAATTTTGTGTGGTTGTTCTTTTTTATGGGTATGATTTTGTTCATGTGATGACTGAACACTGACGTAAATTTAAGAATTACGGCGGTGGTTCGCCGGAGAAATTCATTGAAGGAGGTGGTGGGGTTGTTGGAAATTGAAGCATGATTTTTCAATTTAGAAGTCAAGGAAGAATGATTAATTTACTATTTCCTAGTTAATTAGATATATGGTTCCATTTTAGTTTATTGTGATTGAGCAACTGAGCAAACATTAGACAATAAAATGTTAATTAGATTCATTGATATTGAATTGATGTCACAAGTAAACTGAACCCATTGACATGTATGTAAAACTCAAGTCTAGTAATCCTCAAATATTGATATTCTACTTCAAAAGTTGTGTGCATGTGTTTTTTAAGTACAAATCGGAGAAACGGAGACTAACAAATTTTATATAAATGATATAATTGTTCTTAAATTTTTTAATGTGAAGTTGAAATGAATTAATATCTAATAAAATAATTAACTCCTCCATTAATTCTCGGGACTTTAAAAAATTGTGTTAAATGATTTAACTCATTAATGGAGCCAGCTCAACCTATTTTCTTCCTTCCAGCTTGTTTTTTATTTTTTAATTATTTTTTTGTTCTTTTAATTAACCTCATACTAGTTGACTCATGTTAAATGGGTGGTTAGTTTACGTGGGGCTGTTTGTTTGTCATATTTCAAAAGGATTTAGTTGGAGAATTTATTAATTCTCATTCGAAAAGCTACATTTAAATGAATTTTTACTAACGGCTCCTCTTTTTTAGTTTTAAAAATAATTTTTATTTCTAACAATTTATTTTTAATCATCTATTTATAACTATTCAACCAATTCTAACACTCATTTTTAATTTTTCATTTCAAATTAATCGAAATTATTCATTTTTAACTACTAATTTTTAATCATTACCTTTTTAACTATTCATTTTAAATCTTAATCCAAACAAGATTTTGACTCTAATTCATCTATACAAAAATTACATTCAAACGAATTTTTAACTAAAACTTTCAATTTTTAATTATTCACCATAAATCTTTAATATAACTCGGAAAGATAAATACTCACTAAATATGATCAACAAACTGCCCCTCTGTCTTTATTTTTTGATAAAAATTTAGTTTACTCTCTTACATCGTGGATTGTTGCAATAGAAAAATTTTGAAGTTTGAAATGAACAAAAAAAATCGGATAAAAATTCAATCCTCGGCATATTTTGTGAGATTCTTAAAAAAAGGAGGAAATATTTATTCCTACCCATTTTTCAATTATATTGTTGCATTAAGAAAAGTTTAGGTCATGAACTTGAGTTATCTTTTCATACCTACGTATGTATTACATTTGAGCCACATTTTAATTTTTTGTTCTTTTTATTTTTTAGGGTAAAAAACAATAAAATGTGATCAAATTAAACTGCATAAGTATGCCTGAGAAGAGAAGTCATGCTACTTTAAATTTGCTCTCCTGTTATATTTGTGTTCTGATATATTTCTTCATGCCTTCAATTTCTGTTAGAAAATTTTCAATATATAAAAAAAAGATCAATAAAAAAAAAATGTTGATTGGGTAAAGAATCCAATTTTTTCTTAAAAATAAAATCCAAATTTTAATTCAATGTGGATAAAAGATCTTCTCGATGATAATATGCTTCTTTTTTGTCTGTTTCCAAATGGTTGGTAAAGGAGGGAGTAAATGTCTAACATATTACAAGAAATTATTAAATTATAAGTTTTGTCTGCAGTTTAAATTATTTTTAATATTTTATAAAATTAAGAACTAAATTCCAACTACAAACCAAGTGTTTGCCTATAAACAATTGATTATAAATTCAAATTCTACTCTATTAATTATTTTTTAACTACAAAAACTAAATGGTAACTTTTAAAATTTATTTAGAAAAAACAAGATTACAAGTGTTGATTTTCCACATTTTACCTTCCTAAAATTGGGCTCCCGTTTATGTAAACGGCCGGATTTATTATAATAACTCAACCGATGTTTGTCCTACCGTTTATTATAAACGGTGGTTACCTAAACCTGAGTGCTTGTTTATTTAAATCTTACATACATGACTTTTTATTGGAAAATTGTAATAGATAGTTAATTTTTTTAAAATATTTATAAATATAGGCAAATTCTATAACAATTGCAATCTTATTTTTCTATTTATAATTAATTAAAATATAAATGATGTTATTCACACTCTACCCTACCAATTTGACCGGCTCTTACCTTTTCTTATACCTCAAAGTTTATTATTGATTTTTTATTTTTTATTTTTTTGAATAAAAAACAATGGTAACTTTTTATTTTTTTGAAATATGTTTTTTTAATAAATTTTTGAAATAGGTTTGATGACAATTAATGACTCTTTTTTTTTGCAATACTTCTTCTAATTAGTCTTTTCGTTTCAGCTTTTTTATTTCGATCAAAAATAGAAATTTAATTATTTTATCTTTTCTATATTTGAAATTAGAAAGTAGAATGATTTTTTACAATTTTCACAATTATATAGTTAGATAAGCTTACTTTTATCTTTTATAATCGTATTTGTTAGTATTGATAATATTTTCTTATAATACTTATTAATAATATAAAATATTGTATAAATAAGTATTTATGATAGTATTAATGATTATAAATGCAAATACCGTATTAATATAGTACTTGAATACTTTATTTGTTTAACCTTAAATTTATAAATTCTATATTTATTTTAATTAATACCATTATTAATATGTATTTAGATATGAGATTATTATTCAATGTCGTTTAATATTAAATTATTAAACTATTTTCTCCAATATATTTTAGTTTTTTAATTAAAAAAATGAAACTTACAAGATTATTACACACTATTGTATTAATAATATAATACTATATTAATAATACATAATACTGTATTAATAACAAATAATGATGTATTAATAACAAATAATACTGTATTAATAACATATAATATTATATTAATAATAAATAATAATGTATTAATAAGTATTATAATATAGTATTTAACTGTATTTATGATTGCAATTGTAAATATTTTCAAATTTATTATGTGTGTAAGTTTCCTTTTTTTATGATCTTTGAAGGGTGTGTTTGGATATGTTCAATCTTAAATAAATAAATAATGTATTTATTTATTTAATATAAATACTGTATTTATATTTTAAAAAATAAAAATTATATTTATATTTAAAAAAAAGAAGATAAATACCATAAACATTAGTCGTGAGATAAATAATGTATATATATATATATATATATTTTAAAGATAAATGCTATATATATTAACCTTTGGCATTGTATTCACAAAATCATTATTAAATAATTAATAAATAATACAAAAAAATATAAAGTTGGATGAATTAATACTTATATGTGAGATAAATACAAAAAAATACAATATATATATATACACACACACTAGTCATGAAATATGGTATTTCTAAAAAAAAAAAGTCATGAAATATGGTACTAATTCAGTATTTAGACTAAGTAAATAAAATGTTACTGTATACGTGTACATAACATAGTCAACAGAACAAAAACAACAATAATCAATAAATCATTTTTTATTTGAAACTCGTATTTATATATTAATATATAATTATAATTAAAGATTTTAGGTATTTTGAAAAAAATAAAAATAACAACCTAACAAAATAAAAAATTGAGGAAATAAAAATTGGAAATTTTAAATAAAACCATTTGTCATAAAATTTTAGGCTGAAGGGAAAAAAAGTCTACAATTTGATTAATTTAATGGGGAGGGTATTTATGTCTTTTCATTATAAAAGGAAAATTTTATTAAAAGCCGTGGATCCATTCTTACTAAATTTTATAAATGTGAATATATTTGCAAATTCTTTCTTCAATCCGCCTACATCCGTTAAAAGCCCCTTTTTATTACATAATCAGTCTCTCAAACACCGTTTATCATAATCTCTGTTATAATAACTTGTCACTCCAACATCATTTATAATAACCTACTATTTATTATAATCTTCCGTCTATTATAACCAAACCGTTGCTCCAAACACACCTTAGAGTTTTTAAGATAAAAAAGAGAGAGAATTGCCCTATATGAAAAATTACAGGGTGATATTAGAAGTAAAACCGTGTTAAATGTGGAGCAAATACCTTAACTTTTAAGAGAAGATTGCTTATAATCGAGAGTTGTACATTCTAATCTACAATTTATTGATAGATAATACATATCAATTACCGTTGAATTTTTATTGCAATTCATTCCTTAACCCAAACATGCCCAATATGATGATGTAAAACAAAAACGTGACACTTTATTGTTTCTATCTTTCCTAAAAATCTTAAGAAAACATAAATTCGAAGTTGAAATTCAGAAATTGAGAGGGAAAAATAGAAAACACCGTTTTTGAGGCCGTTGGAATGTTGAAGACAAATTTTGAATAGCCAAGGGTGTGGTGGTCCAATGCCAAACCAAAACTTGTGGCTACTTTTGGTAAATCTAAATTTCAACTTTTATTATTATTATTTTTATTTTTAAAAACAACTTTTGAGATTAAAAAAAAAAGAGGTGAAAATCAGCTTCTCTTTCTAGTGGAATCCTATGGAATTATAGAGAGATGATTTCAAATTTGGTTGGTTTTCTTTTCAAAAGCTTTTTGGGTCATTTTCAGTGCATTTCTAACGTCTTTCTCTCACAAAAATCACACAACAAAATGGTTTTAATTCTCTTTGTTTTGTGTGTCACGTATTGTGCTAAAAGTTGAGGATGAATCCAAAGATGAATTCAAATATTCAGCTAATAAGGGGTGTTTGATGTTTTATTTTGCGAAAGAGTTACCGGTAAACATTTATGACTTTTTTTTGTTAACACGTTATGACAACCATTCAAAATAATTATTGAGTTTAATAATCCAAACAAGCTACTAAGAATCACTGGTGCAATGGTTTCATTATTTGGAACTGTAAACCAGTCCCTCCCCCGATATGTACTCAAAAAACAAAACAAAAAAAGCTACTAACTATAACTCTAAAAAAGCACGTGTTCAAATGAACTATTACTACAACCTTAATTTTTAACTCATCATTTTAGTTACTCAAAGTTACTCATTATTCAACTACCCATCCAAACACCCTTGAGTATATATGAATTGTAATTCAAAATAATTCTAAATGTTTTTTTACCATACGCTATTGACAATAAATGAGATTAATATCATGGAATCAAATAAATTTCTGTTGTTTTTTTTTTTAATTTTTTCCCCAAACCTTTTAGTTTGGTTGTACACCTGAAAATAAGTGGACTACAAAAAAGCTAATACAGACAAAAAGGAGAAAGATAGGAAATAAAAAAGAAAAAAAATTGAGTTGAAAGACCGTTGGGCCCAACATATTCGAAAGCCCAAAATACTTTGTTGGGCTTGGTTATGTGTCAAAGCCCAAGTTCTTACAAAGGCCTTGATAGCAGTGATTCTCTTTACAATTACTTATTTATTATAGTAAATTATTACAATTTTAATCCGACCAGGAAGTTTTTTTAGTAAATAGGGAAATTGAGGCTTAAATTATAAATCTCGTCATTGCTAACATATTTGGTATAATAATTATATTTGACATACTCAATTGCTATGCTATCTTACCACAAAGTTTATGTACCGTAATTTATTATTATTAATATTTTTGGATAAAAAGTAAACTTATATTATATCCATAACCACGTGTAAAACTACTAAATATTCATTATTATTTTTATTATGCTTCTTCGTTCAATTCAAAAAAGAAAGGGGTATTCTCAAAAAGAAAAAAAGAAAAAAAGAAAGAAAGAAAGTGGTGGCAAAGATTCTAGCTTTTATCAAATAACTTTTGTTCAAATCAATCTATACTCCAGTTCAACAACAAAAAAAAAAAAAAAATCAATCTATACTCTTAAATTTTACAATTTGAATCAATTTTTACCAAGTAAATCGCGTTGATTAATAGTTATTTTCATTTATTTTATCTAAATAAATTAAATATTACCCGTATAAAATTATTGTTCTCTCACAAACCTACCAAAATAGGAAAATTGTCACATACCTAAATTCCTAAAAAAGTAGACAAAAATACACAAAGAACAGATGAGACCCATTATTACCCAACTGATTACAACATTTCTCTAATATTGTGTTAATCCCTGCATTTAAAAGAGTTTTAAGCCCATGTGATTACAACATTTTTCTCAAGTATTTTTTTTTTGAAACAAACAGGAGTATATTAAGCAGCAACAATCTCAATACAACCGTCATTCTTCATAACGGAGACGACCTCGGGTAAGAGATTCCCCTTCCAAAACTCGTCTAAAACCTCCACAGAAGAGGCAAGAGCATTCCACCTAAAATTAGAAACAAAGTTTTGTTTAGCTACAATATCAGCCACCTTGTTACAAGCTCTCTTACAATGATAAATTTTCTCCACATCCAACAAAAAGAGCGACTCCAAAATATCAATGCAGATATTGTTAAACTCCGAGTAATCGAGAGAAACACCATTAATTGCATTAATCAAGACAAAATGACCATATAACTGTTAAGAATTATGGAGCCAAAATTACAAATGTGGGTGGTTTTTTTTTTTTTAATTTTAAAATAAAATAAAATAACTGCAAGGCAGTTTGTTGCTGTGTGGATTTGGTGAGAGAAAAAATAAGAGAAGAAATAAAAAGGCAGTAACTTTTTTTGTGTGTTTGTTTTTACAGAGAGTTTTTTGTACGAAGAAGAAAAAAGTGAGATTTGAGAGCTTTCTTTTGGGATTTCTTCTTGGGCATTTTTTCTCCATTAAAGAGTGTTGTAGAACTCTTGTAATTTCTCATCAAATTAGTGGAACCTGCAATTGGTAGCAGAGAACTGGAAGTAGCCATTATTGGGTAAACCAGTATAAATTGGTGTCAATTTCTCTTCCCTAAACTTTTATGATCGTTCTTGTTGCTTATTAATTTAGATTCTTTTATCTATATTTTTAAGCATATCGTTCCAAATTTTTATTTCGTATTTTAATTTGGAGAACGAATTGGATTTTGGAAAAGGCTTGAATATATTTTTTGTCTGAGTTGCTGGAAATTTAGATTGATTATATATTGTTGGTACTGTGACCATAATTTGCCTATCAATAACTCCATATTATAAATAGCAATAACTCTTTATACTAATTTCAAAGCCTGAGAGTTGCAAGTTCCCAATGCAAAACCAACCAAAAAGTAAACAGAAAAAGAGGGATAGGTGGTCTGAAAAGTCTATTTTATATAGGTTGATAGAAAGACCATATGATGGAATTTATTTTTGAAAATTAGTAAATGATGGAATTTTACGGCTATTATGATTGAGCTTTTAATTCCATATTTTGATTTCTACCTCGAAGAAAATCACATCCTTTTCTAAAGAAAAATGCTATTGCAAAGCTCAAGAAAACACCTTGAAAATCTAAAATTTTGGAACTTTTTCTTTGTTTTAGACAACACACTTTCGGCTTCGAATGGTGAAAGGTTTGTTTACCCAATCACATAAAAAAGCAATACATTAGTTTAGCATGTTCAATCCAATGCCAACCCATTGTTTCTTTTACTTTTTTTTCCCCTTCATATTGTGAGGTAGAGCAAAGAATGAAAGGGAGTGTCTTTGGATAGAGAATTTTGAAAATAACTTCTATTTGGACTCAAGATTTATCAATGGTTGTAAGACTCTAGTTTAGATTGAGAGTCTATGAGTGTTGTGTTGGAAAATTCCAGGCGTGTTTGAGGCAAAAGGAATGGTAACGATTAAGAGGGGAATGGTAATGAGGAGGAGAATGATTACAAGGGTAATGATTATTTGTGTTTGGGGTGAAAGTAATGATTATGAGGAGAATGATTATTTGTGTTTGAGATAAAGATAATGATTATGAGAAAAATAAAATAATGAATATGATATGAGTGAAAAATAGTGATGTGATGTATAAAACGTTGTTTGAGAGAATAAAAAATAGTTAGGGAATGAATGAAAAATGTGATTTTTGAAAAACGTGATTATGAGAGAATGATTCTCGATGACCCAAACAAGGGGAATCATCGTTGTACCCATTCTTCCCCTTATTCTTGGTGGCCCAAACACCCCATAAGGGGTTGTTTGTTTGTCATATTTAAGCAGAATTTAGTTAGAGGATTTATCAATTCCTCATAAAAAAACCTACATCAAAATGAGTTTTTATTAATTTCTCATCCTGTTTATTTTTAAAAATAACCCTCATTTCTAATCATTGATTTATAACTACTCAGTCATTTCTAATCACTCTTTTTTAATCATTCATTTCAAATTGATCTAAATAACTCATTTTTAATCGTTACTTTTTTAGCTACTCAAAATAACTACTTATTTTAAATCTACATCTAAACAGAGTTTCGACTCTAATTCTTCTATACAAAAAAACTAAATTCAAATGAATTTTTAACTACAACTTTCAATTTTTAACTACTCAAAATAACTCATCTATATAACTTTTTATGTTAAATCCCCACTAGATATGGTAACAAACACCCCCTAAATGTTGATTGTTATGGAAATCCTTGATATATATATATTTAGATTGTATGCTGTGAGTGATTGAAATAAAAGTAATATTATACTAGGTGAGGTGTTTTATGAAAATTTTATGAAAATTTTATGAGGGCTGTTTAGAGCTATTTCATCCAAAACATAGAGATGGGTCAACTCTCGAACAAACTCTCACAAATCTTCTATTCAAATACACCATTATGCTAACCAAATGTTGGGTTGAGTTTCAAAATCCAACCCTACCTATTTTCAATCTCGAGTAAAACTTAACTACATATGAATGTGTAGAGTGAACATGTTTATCGTCACGTGGCACAAATTAGACATACATTTAAATTTAAAAAAAAATCATTGGAAAACTATGTAAAATGTGTGGTAAGTATCTAAGTCATATGACAAAAAGTAGTCTCACTCTAAAGCATTCAATGTGTATGAAGTTTTACTTTGTAGTCCCGACCAAACAACTCCTAAGAGAACTTCAAGGCTTAATAATAATATCCAAATCCAAATCCAAATGTTAGCTAATAATCCTGAGATATTACGGTTAACATATGAGATATTATGTTAACATAAGTAAAGTCCAAGGTGTTTGGATGATAAATTATTTTGAAGAATTAGAAATTGATAGTTATAACTAAAAACTCGTTTAGATGTGATTTTTTTGTAAAAAACTTAAGACAATATCTTGTTTTGATGTGAGTTTAAATTGATAGTTATTTTAAATAGTTAAAGATGAATGGTTAAAAATAAACTATAATAAATTAGTTATTTTGACGAGTTAGAAATCAAACTATATGGTCATTATGTTAACTAGTTATAAATGAATGATTAAAAATAAAAAATTACTTTGACTAGTTACAAAAACTCATTTATATATAATTTTTTAAGGAGTATGATAGTAAGTACTCATTTTAAATCCTCCGTAAGGTCAACTCTTTTCCAGTATGAAAGAAGTTCAAGTACCTCATCACATTTGTTGATAACCCAAGGGGCCAAAATGAAACATGCTCTCAACTTGGGAATATCTTTTGGTATAAAAGAAAGTGAAATGGACAAAAGATGTGAAAACAGCACAAGAAATAGAGAAGATATTCAATGACCATAATAAAGTTAACAGAAAAATTCTGATAAGGCATATAAGTTTTGCAGAGAGAATCTGCAGAAAAAGGGAGAAAAGAAGACCAAATGGCTTTTGTACCAACAAGAAAACAATCTTGCAAGGGAATAGCAAATGGGCATTAATGCTCAGCTCTACCCAAATGAGATTTCAAAAAAACGAAAGGGTGAATTTGGAATTTTGGGGTTTTTTCAATCTAAACATCATCAACCAGGCTTTATTGGGAGGATTCATCACCACCTATAGGATCTTGACACGTGGCACTTTGGGGGGTCCACAAAATTTTTTGTCACTGGCTTGTGTGGTTACCCATTAAAAAAGTTGAAGAGTGGCCCCACCATAAGAAAATGTCATGGAAAGACTATATAGCCCATTGAAGACTAGACCTTTATCCCAACTTTGTGTAGGATAATGACCCTACATGAAGTAATTGAAAGAGAAGACAAGGGTCACATAGTTGGCTAGAGTGACAAGTCATTAGCCAAGGAATTATTATCATTTCCCTTCCTCGGTCGAGGTAGTGGTCGAAAAATCCATAAAGAATCAAAAGATTATAAGTTCAATCTATAATGATTACCTATTTAATAATTAACTTATTATGAGTTTGTTTCATATTCATATATTATATGATCAAACGATTTCTCTCGTGAGAATATTCGACATGTGCATTAACTAGCTACGACACTCACAAATATCAAAAAAGAAAAAACGATAATCTTTCTTTGGAGCCGTAAAGAGAGATTATGATTTTTTATGAGTGTCATGGATTGACGTGGTGATCAAGAGATTCTTAAAGAACAAAAAAAAAAGAGTTCAATCTATAATGATAATCTAACTAAAAATTAATTTTTTATAAATTTTTTTGACAACTAAATATTGTGTGATCATACAGTTTGTCATATTTGAATAGTTGAAATGCACGTAAACTAACACATAAATTTCCAAATAACGAAAAAAAAAAGAAAAAAAAAACTCATAATCTTCCTTGCACAGTATGTACAGTGGAAAGAAGATAACAAAACCACCCCAAGATTCTATGTACAGAAGAGGATGTGGAGTGAGACAAGAAAGAGATTATTGGTTAAATGGAAAAAAGTGAAATGGGCAATGGAAAAGAAAGTGTGAGAGCTATATGACCTAAAAATCCTATAAAGTTAACCAAGGAGAATCAAATTCCTCCACTTTGCCTTATAAACAGGACAAATCAAAGGTTTCTCAAAACAAAAAAAACAGGACAAATCAAAGGATAAGATGGTGAAACTCTGATTTGATCAGTACAAGAGTTTCTGGTTTACTGTGTTTGTATCCATAGACAGGACCCTAAACTAATTTGATTAATTTGGTTTAAAGTAGAACAAATCCCTGGTTCCTAAATTCTTAATTGCTGCTTTAATCCTAGTATCTATTGGTTTCTAACATTGATCATTTTATAGTCAATATTAAATTCTTAATAATACACACTATTTCATTGGTAGGTGTGTACATAAGTCAGAAATCAAAATAAAAGGACTAAAACTAGGCTTTGACCTATTGATTTATTTGATTCTGAACTACAAGAAGTGGATCAGTTCCTGCTAAGTGGGGTTTTGGTCTAATGCCTCATTATATTAACAATTCCACTAAAACATACACAAGATTTCTTGCATTAGCATCTTTCTGTTCAATTCATAATCAAGAAAATGTTTGAATGGTTATAATCTTTTCCTGTGAGAATGTTCAAAATAAAGTTTATTCCTTTCTTTTTTAACCGAATAAAGTATTAGGAACACAAGAGTGGTAAACATTCACTTTTTTAGAATCCCATATAAAAGACTCTTAGTCAACCATGAAACCCTTCATCCAAGCCCTCCACGAGCTCTCGATCAAACTTACCACTTAACATCAATCTCTAAACGAATAGTTATTTGGTCTAACTAGTAATAAAGCCAATCTCCAAATGAGTAATTAATTAGTCCCACTACAAACACTAATCCTAAAACAAATAGTTAATTGGCCAAACTATCATTAACCCTTCCACTCACTCTACTCCACTTTTTTTCTACCAAATCCAAACACATGTAAGTTAAACATTGAAGATATTTGGATGAGATTTTAGATGAAAAGTTATTTTTCATAGGTAGAAAATTTAGATTTTTGTAATACCTCGTTTGGATATAGATATTTATAAAAGACTTGCAGTAAAAAGCTCGTTTGGATGTAGTTTTATATAGTAGATGAATTAGAGATAATAACTTGTTTAGATGAAAATTTGAATTGAAAAATTATTTTGAGTAGTAAAAAATGAATGATTAAAAACGAGTTATTTGAGCAGTTATAAACAAACAACTAGAAATGATGAGTTATTTGTATAACTATGAGAGGTTGTTTTTAGTAGTTACAATAAATCGTTTAGATGTGATTTATTTAAAAAATAATTTATAAATATTCAACGTAAATCCTCTTTAAAATCAGCAAGACGCTCGTGAACCGTGGACCGCAAACCGTGAACCGTTGAACATAGTGAGCTTACTTGGTTACTTTTGCCCCCAACAATATTCCATACTGATATGTCTTTGTAGGCTCTCTGCCCACAGTAACTGCTCTTTCTCTGTCTTTATCTCTGTAAGTTGATGGAATTTGAGAATTCCAACATAACTCCAACCAGAAAAGGCTGATCATCCAAAAGATTACACTTTGCTCTTTGCCTTTGCCTTTGCCCTTCTCTCTTATTTCTTGCTCTCCTCTTGTATTCAAAAAGGAGAAATCTTCTTTTGTTTCTTTAATTCTGACACTCCTCCATAACCCCTTGATTGCAACCTCTTTATAATCCCCCTCAAATACCCTGAAAAACATCACAACAAACACTTCATTTCAAGGCCTTTTTGGGATTAGTAACAAATTTTTTTAGAGTTTAGAGAGTTTGAAGAAGTTGTATAAATGGGATTTGTGGGAAGTTTAGAATGGATGAATAATTACAGTAGGAGGAGATTCAACAAACTGTTTTGGAGGGTGAGAGCTGCTATGAAGAAAGCCATCAAGAACAGGGGAAAGCCACAGTTCAAGTTCCAATATGATCCTTGCAGCTATGCTCTTAATTTTGATGATGGGTTTTGCAAATTTGAAGGTGTTGGTACTGAAACTCTTGCAAAGATTCAAACTTGTTCTAATTTGAATCACTCTGCCATGTGTGTTTTTGTACTTTTGGTGAAATCTGAGTGAATTTTTCTTGATTGACTCTTTGCTTGTTCTTTTTTCTTTTGGATTCTTGATTAGAAACCTTCTAGTTTCATTTTTGTACATCTATGCTTGTGCTATGATCTTCAAATATTAATTGGGTTTGTTTTGAGAGGAAAAACTTATACTAAGGTTATGATTTTCATCCTTGATTCATCACTCAACTTCTCATAACTATTTTGCTTCTGATTGTCATCCTTGGGGAAATCTCAGTGTATAGTATTCACTAATTTACTTTTGCAAAAGTTTTTTGTTACAATCTCATAACTATTTTACTTCTGATTGCCATCTCTGTGATTAAGCAAAAGTTTTTTTTTTAGATGAAATTGATAAGAACTTTTGCTTCTGAATTCTTGATTAGAAGAGAAACCATTTTGTTGCATTTTTGTACATCTATGCTTGTGGTATGATCTTCAATATTAATTGGTTTTATTTGTGAAAGGAAAAACTGATCCTATGGTTTTGATTGTCATCCTTCATTCATCACTCCTTCATTTCGGTGTCTGACTTGGGGACGGACGTGGTTGAACACGGACATAGTAGAGTGAAACTATGATATCCCGGTTTCCGAAAAAAAATAAACTTTTGATTGTCATCCTTGAGGCAATCTCAGTTTATGGTATTAACTAATTAGTTTTGCAGATAACCCCAGTTCTAGGGTAAGCAAAAGTTCATTTTTTCTTTCTAACAGATGAAATTGAAGATAACTCTGTGACAATCTTTTGCCAAAAGTTGTAAGAGCACAAAAACAGATGAGAAAGAAGATGAAGGAATGCATTTTCATAAAGATGTTATTAAATGACAATATTGTAAGAACAATGATTATGAATGTAGAATTTCAATCAGTTTGGTTCTGGAAAATCCATCTTTGTTCACAGTTTCTGAAAGATTGGCCTTCTAGCACAGCAAATCTTCCCAAGGGGAAATAATTCTCCATTTACAACTTAGTACAAAATGGTCCATAAAATGTGAGAGGGTGTTTGGATGAGGAGTTGCACTCAGAGTTATTTTGAATGATTAGAATGATGAGTTATAGTAAGTGATTAGAAATTGAAATTCTAATAACAGATCGTTTGGATATGAATTTTTAAGGGTTACATAACTAAATAGTTAAAAATGATTGATTATGAAATGACGAGTTATTTAAAGTAACTAACAATTAATAATTATTTTGAGTGGTCGTAATAGTCTCATTTGGATGTTTTTAAAAAAATTGAAGTTCATACGAGTTTCTTAGTCTCACAAATTGTATTATATTCCATCATCAAAGTTCTTGGAAGGTCCTTATTTGAATGTCACATTCAATCATAATTTTAAATTGAAGAGCTAAAAACTTGACAACATTGTTGAATTGTATTTTCCAAGCTAAACATGCTTTCAACATAAGGACATGACACTAAATACAATATAATATGGCCATATTGAGCCATTAAGCAACAAAGTAGAATACTGGGGAAAGGTGAGGGAATGAAAAGGAATGAAAATATTTTTTCCAATATTGGATAGAGAATATTATTAAGGGGATTTTGCATGTATAACAAAAAAAGGCAAAATATTTCCATCTATAGCACGAAATCTAAAATAATTTCATTTGTAGCAGAAAATCCAAATTGACTTCTATCACTTGTTGAGTTCTATTAGTGATAGAATTCAATCAATGATAGACTCATTCTATTACTCCTTAAGTTTTCTATCACTGATAGAAATCTAAATTGAGTTCTATCACTAGGTAAGTGATAGACTATTACTAGGTGAGTGATAGAAATAAATATGCTATAGATGAATTATTTTAAAAATTATGCTACAAATATAATACAAGAGGTAGAATGTGCTGCTGATGGTAAATTCTCTATTATTAATGATGTAGTTTGCTTATATCTGTAAAGAATACAATTCAAATTTGTATGCCAATTAGTTAACTGAATGTATTTCTGCTTCATTGTTTAATTGGTTGTTTTATTCATGGTTCGTACCTTGTTTTTTTGAAGGAATTCTGTTGCTGCTGGAATATGAGAGCCAACTCGGCTCGAATTTGTGATCGTGGAGTTGAAATGGATTAACACAAACAAAAATGAAGCAATAGTATGGCAAAATTGAAGGCATGAAAGAACATTATTTTTCAACCTCCCAAAATATAACGAGGCATAGTTTTAGTGTTGAGCTAATATAGAATCATTCATCATTTTAATTAAGTTAATAAGCTTTGAAATTAAGATAATGATTTTTCATCCTATTCCTATGATTCCCATTTATTGCATCCAATATGCTCAATATCACCACTACCATGCAAAAGCAACAAATTGGTCAAAAAATTAAAGGATTGAAACAGGATCTAGTTTACACACCAAACACATACGGGTGTTTGAGGGAAGGAAAATTAGAATGATTACGACAGGAATGAAAATGAGTGAAAGAATAATAAAGGCAATAATTATTTGAAGAGTGATTGGATTTAGAGGTTGGGAGAGGAGAGTAGAGGAAGAATTATAACTTAACCTCTCTACTACTCTTCGACTCATTCTCACGTCTCATCAAAGCTGTTTAATCCTATCAAATTTCAAATCAAACTTCATTATAATTAAAAATTAATATAAAATAAAAACATTTTCTCTAAATATCAATTCCAAAATTTTCTTTCCAACGTCTCATTTCCAAAACGCAAATATTAAAAAAAAATTCTAACATTTCATCTCCATGACATCAATTTCCAAACACTTCATTTCCTCCCCACTTCTTCTTTTTCTTCCACTTCATCTCCTCTCAATAACTCCAAATCCAATCACCCTATTGATATTTGGGTTAAAGAGAATGAATAGGAAGAGATTGATTATTTGTGTTTGAAGCAAATGAAATGATTATAAGAAAATAAAATAATGAGAGTGAAAAATAGTTATGATGAAAGTAAAAAGATGTTGGAGGGGGAATAAAAAGTAGTTAGAACGAGAATAAAAATATGATTATGAGATAAAATGATTCTCGATAACTCAAATATTGAAAATAATCATTCTTCTGATTCTCTACATTTCATTCCTTTGCCACAAACACCTGGGAGTAATGAGGTGAAAGGGGTTTTTGTTTGTCATATTTAAGGAGGATTTTTTTTTTCAGAGAAAACATACTTTCATTAATAAGTATGTAAGATACACACAATAGCTATAAAAAAAAATCTTCAATTAAGTGCAAGAACACAATGATCGTATGCGTTATAGGGCTTCGAATTCTTACGCCAAAAAGCGATGTTAGCCACAATATCATCCCACAAATGTAGAGGTGGTTTAGACACATCTTTAAATATTCTAGAGTTCTTTTTCAACCATATAAACCAAAGAATCACGGCAAAAAGATGTGTAGTTGATGTAGATCGAGGATTTACTAACTCCTCAAAAATCTATATCCAAAAGAATTTTTGTAACTCCTCATTTTTACTATAAAAAATAATTATTTATTTCTAATCATTCATTTATAACTATTGAATCATTTCTAACCACTCATCTTTAATCATTCAAAATAACTCATTTTTAATCTACATCCAAACAAGTTTTTTACTTTAACTCCTCTACAATATAAATATATTCAAACGAGTGTTTGGCTACAACTCTAATTTTTTAACTATTCAAAATAACCCCTCGTTAAAAACTCGTGCAAACACTTCCGAAGAGAATAAAGTCCAATAATATAAAATCTTTCTGCTTTGTCCTTATTTCCAGGAAGGTGTGTTTAGACTGAGGATTGTCCTTAGATGCTCGAAAGAGGTATTGTATTGTTACATCCTTTCTTTCAAAAAGGAGGTAGAGACATTGCTAGCAGTTGGTTTTTCACTGTGTAATGGAATATTTGGTTGGAGAAAAACAAAGATCTTTTCATGGAAAGGGTAGTTCTTGCATTACCTTTTTGGGTTTCTTGTAACAATTTCTTTGTGGATTCATATCCTTTTTGGAACTACAAACAATTCAAGCACTGTTCTCTGGCTGCTGTTCTTGTAACCCTTGTTTTTTTTTCAATCCACATATTAGATTAAGAACATATACTAATTGAAACTGTTTTCAATACCACAACTGGCCCATATTAAATAGTGTCACATCTATTGGTTATGATGTCAGAGACCATTAGATTCAAGTGGGTATTCGATCTACTAAAAATGAAATAGAAATTCAATTTAAGATTGGTGAGTCTAAAAAAATACCATTTTGAAGAGGTATATAGAATCTCACATCGAAAAGATTGGAGATGTCATAGCAATATATAAGAAAGTTGGACTACTCATTTCATCACCATTTAATTTTATATCTTTTCATTCACACAAATAAGAACACATCATACCTATTTGTTATCTAAGTACTCTTAAAACGTTTAAGAACATATCTCAAGGGCGGCCCTGTTACTAGAGGGCTGGGGTCTCCAAGATAGCTCCCTTGTTGTCTTTCGAGTTTGAGCCTTGAAACGAGCGCAAATACTCTTGGATATATAATGAGGCGAAACTCCAATTCATAGGTATAAAAAAAATGTTTAAAAACACATAATTTCAAATAACCAATTCATAATGCCTATTTATCTGTTGCTCAATGTGTTATACTCTCGTCTCAAAATATTTATCTGAAGTTCATATAATTACCTGTTTAGCAAATGGTAAGGCTGATGCATTTCCGACCTGCATCAAACAAGTTACTCACCAACATTTACTTTTTTTTATATACATCCGTGATTGTTCAGGCCAACTTTTGTGCATTTTGACTAATGTTACGGGACATACCGTCTGACCCTACAATATTTTAATGCTAATGGAACCGGTGGGAAATTAATTCCTAGATTGGCCACCCCATGATGTTACTCACCAACATTTACAAATCCATTTTTCCTAGCCTTTACGTCATTAAGCTCAATTTCATAATCATCTTAATGTAGCCTGCAAGCTTAATTAAGACCAAAAACAAAATAATAATAAATTGTTTATAAATAAAAATTGAACCATTTTAGACGATCTCTAGCCTTCCACCTAAGTCTTCAGCCATTATAGTTTCAAAAGAGAAAAAAAAAAAAAAGTCAATATCGGCCCACTGAGGAATGTTGGGTCTTTGGGCCTCGGCCTATCTCATATTTGGGCTTTTCCTTCTTACTGTTCAAAATCATAGGGTTATTTTTGTAAATTGAAAATGGTAAGTTTGGTGCATATAATTCATAAAATTTTTAAAATAAGAAATTCGTTTCTATAATTTGATAAAACCTTAATTATAGTCCATATGAATGATAATTGCTGACAAACTAAGTATGTGGATATAATTATCCATAATTAACTCTTCGATTAATATTTGTTCTTTTAAATCGTGTAGGTTAGTTAGATGACTTTAGTGACTAAGATAAAAATGAGGCATGTTTTATTAATTAATTTTCTCTCTCATATATCATACTACTTTAAAGTGTTGTTTAAGAGAAAAATCATTTTTTGACGATTTTACCCTTAAGTCATACCTAAATTACAAACATGTCATTTATTGGAATAAAAAAAATTAAATGAAAATAATTAGAAAATATTTACAATATCATTTAGATTTTCATGCGTAGAAGATAAAATATTTTTATTTCAACAATCAAATGAAAATATTTTAATATCATTTAAATTTCCGATATCTTTACCAAATCTCATAGATTTTGTTTAACATTTTATATTATAATTAAAATAATAAATTGAATTTTCCAATCCTATAAATAGTTCTCTACATTTTGTTTACAAGAACTTTGCTTGTATTTACTTTTCTTTGTTTTTTCTTTTTTTTTATAATAATTTATCTTATTTTTGTTGGATTATTTAGCTTAACTAATAATTTTTGTAGGATCTTTTTTTGCATAATTGTTGCCTTTAAAAAAAGAGTGGGTGATCTTGAAAAAATTGTTTGAACACTATAAGATTAAAGTGCATGAATTCTTCCGTTTTAAAAGTTTGGTAACAATGATTTCCTACCATATATAAAAGTTACCTTTCTTAGTTTCTTTTTATTTTATAATAAAAAATTTAGTTATCTTATTGTTGTTGGATTATTTACCTTAACTTTTATCTAATTTTTTTTTGTTGCAATAATTTTTTTAGGGATATTTTGTTACTCAATTGTTGAGACTTGGAGATGTAATTTTTTTTTTTTTGAAGAATGATAAAATTATCATTTGAATTAAAGGTAAGTTCATAATTTATACTAATAAATATATTTAACTTATTTATATTTATAATTATAATAATGATATAACACTTATAAATTTTATATAATTCAATAGTAATTGGTCTACTAATAGATAAATTGAGAAAAAAATTAAAAAGTATCGATTTTTGAAAATCACATATAAAATTTAATTTTAATGCCATAAATTTTATTAAGTTTTTTTTTTAAAATAATAACACCTATAATTTTTTAAGTTCAAAATAAAATATTAACCATTTTTTAACATTAGTTATAAAATTTAATTTATATTGAAATTATTATTTGATGATTTAAATTTAGGGTAAAAATGTTGGAAACAATGTTGAATTTAAGTTTGCAAACGCGGGAACCTCCCAACTCAGAAAAATTATAAATCATAACATAACTTGAATAAATTTCTAAATATACCCAATCTTTATAATTTAAATTGGATGGTCTTTGTTGTTCGTTCGTTTGTACCTTCTCAATTTTTTTTTTTGAATACATATTGGGGGAGGGGGGACAAATACCGATTATTGGGCTCAAACCTGTGACGCTGGTGTTGAACTGGTTTACAACCAAACAATGAAACCATTGCTCCAGTGACCCATTCGGTTGACCTTCCCAATTTAAAAGGATTATGATTGATTGTTTTTTTTTTATATTTTATCAAGTTATATAAATTAATTTATAGTTTCTAAAATTATAGAAAATAAAATTTAATTTTCTCTAGATCTTAGAGACTATATATACTATGAATCCTAAATTTAAATTGGGGTGAGTGAAGCTAAACTCCAACTAAAATATATTACTACTCTAAAATAACATGAGAGTAGAATAATAGAATAATTATTATTATTATTTTTTTGAGTACGACGAGAGTCAAATACTTTTTTTTAATACATAGTGGGGGGAGGGGACCAACAAATCCTATATAGAGAGAGCACAACTACTCTAAAATAATATGAGAGTACAACTACTCTCAAATAATATGAGAGTCAAATACCGAAATTTGGATTCGAACTTGTGACCGTGAAGTTGACGAGAGTCAAATACTAAACTTAGCAATATACACATTAGGTATAAATATAATTAAATTTGAGAGATATAAACTCATAATGTATTGATCATCCATATATACTTATGGAATCATAAATATTTACTCTTTTTTATATTTTGGTGACAACAGTTCAATATCATGGTCACGAGTTTGATACCTGTTTTTTTATTCTCCTCCGACTTATACTAAAAAAAAAATCATAAAAATAGTTTTATTAATTATTATTTTTTTCCATAGACGTCGGAGCATCAAAACGACGTAGTTTTAAATTGGTACCTAACAATGACCATACTTGGGAAGGAGAATAAAGCAAATTAAATAAATTAATAATGGCTGCAGGGGGAAAACTTATGGTCGGTCCACCCGCGTTTTCTTTATTAAAAGGAAATTAAGAAAAAGATTAAAATTTTAAATTAAAAAAAAAAAACACACAAAAAAAAAGTAGGCCATATTTGACTTTTGAACACCACTTCGTCACGTGATACACCAGTCGCCCCAAGTCGGCCGTTGGTTTCCCACGGCAACGAACATATAATTAAATTGCAATTTTTTTACCATATTTTGCTGTCGTCTTTTGAATTACAGAAAAAAAAAAGAGCTTCTAATCTCATGATTGACAAATTTTTAGTAAACTATTTTTTTTTATGACAGTTCAAGTTTTTAAATGCAAATTCCAGATTATAGTGTTCCAAAATAAAGAACAAATAGATGAAAAACAAATAAAAAAAGAGATAGGATTAAAGTGCTTCCGACTATCATACTTTATTGTTCAGAATATAAAAATACCATTTTTACTCATAATTGTCATTTAAGGTATTGAAGAGTTTTCAATTTGACCGCGAAGTTTTCACTCTAATATACTAGTTCAATCATACATCCTACAAATGGTTAGATAACCTAACCTCATAACTAACCAAAGTTCACTAAATTCATCGTATGGATTAAAAACATAGCCATATGTAATTTACATTTACAAAATCTATATTTTAATTTTTATGACGAACAGAATCAAAGAAATAGTTTGTATTGGTCTTAATTGACTGTGTGTAATATCTAGTTACAAATTATCTGATTTTTTGTTCAATAAATCATTTAATTCACACCATCATTGCATATGAATATTTAACTTTTACATGTTTAATTCGTCAATAATCGTAAATGATACAAATTAATTTTGATGGGTCTTATCAAAATACAATTACTAATTCTAACTTTTTTATAATCATATAGATTAAATTATAAAGTTTAAAATTATAAATACTAAATTATAACTTATAGAGATTAAATTTACAATTTACCCTATATTTTATATTTTAATTTTGTGTTCAATAAAATTTTTATTAGTAAGCTATGTTAGGGTTAGAAGCATATGTTGTCCAATATTTTAGATGATTCTCCACTCAAATGATCAAGGTTGATGCTCGACCTAATATATATATATAGATACTTCATAAGTATAATTTAGCTAACTAATTATTTTCAAATGATAGATCGCTTGATCTTAAATTATTTTTATCTCAAATAAAAAATATCATAGACACTCTAGAATGAGAAAATATTAGTCTTGTATCTCAAATAAAAAATATCATAGACACTCTAGAATGAGAAAATATTAGTCTTGCTACATAAATAAAAAAGGCATTAAAGATAGTAGGTAAGAGGTGTCACAATTAGTAAAAATTTGAGTTTTTTTTTTAAGATCTTAAGGTGATATTCATGCGTACCTCTCATGACTCCATTTCTTTCATATAAAAAAATGGTACTAACATTTCAAAATTCATATTACATAATTTATAATTATTAATTAATTTAATATATATTAGTTAAGTTCCACTCGCCTCTCAATTATCTTTAACTTATTTTTTTGAGATAGAAATAACTCAACTAAAAAAGATTAACAATAAAAATTTAATTAAATCTAATAATAAATTCCGTTTACATCACGACAAAAAACTCTATTTGCATTTCAAAACTATTTAATCTCTATTCTCTTTTTTTTTATTTATAACGAATCTATTATTCTTGAAACTTTCCTTTTTTTTATTTTGAAACCATTCTTTAAACTTTCCTAAATTACTTGATAAAAGGACTTTCCTAAACTAAGCAGAGTAGCGAGAAATGCGGGGTATATGAATTGAGAGGTAAATACAGAATATTATTTTTGTAGGAATATTTGTCACCGTTATCTTCGCCGTTACGGACGGGAAAGCAAAATGGCCAATTAAAAAAAAAAAAAAAAACAAAAACAAAAACAAAAAAGGAAAAAAAGAATCTGGAGTGCGGTGTTTTATTTAATTATCTCACGGCTTTTCAAAATTTTATAAAAGGAAATTATTATTAAAATTAAAAAAAAGGGAGAAAAATAATTTCGCGCTATTTAAAAACAAATTTTACAAAATCCCTGGTCTTCACGTTTTGATCCGCGACTTTGTCTTCTCTTTCTTCTCATCTTCGTTCGAAATTTCTGAGGAAAGTAAGTTTCTCTGAATTTCACTTTCTTGCAGTGAATGAATCTGTATGTTCTGTAGTTCGTGGTGATTTTGGCGGATTGAATGAATCGTTGAAGGCGTTTTGGTTTAGGATTACAAGGTTTCGTCGTCGATTTTGCTTCAGATTCGGTGGCCGGAAAACGAAGCTCCGCCGGCGGTGGTTTTTTTTATCATGTTGATGGCGGATGAGGGCTCTAATTTTTCCTTCCAGTTTGGTGATGATGATTTTGATGAAGATTTGTCCTTCGACTGCGAAACGTTGTTTCATATACTGGGCGAGGATCCTTTGCAGGTAGGGTTGTTGGTTTTTGATTGTTTGAGAATTAGGGTTTAATTTCTGAATTGAGATTGGGGCTTTTGGATTTTTGGGAAATTTTAGCAATAGTTTCGATTTCGGTATCTAGGTTAGAACCACTTGGAATTAGTTGGTGGTTTAAGCGGATGATCAGTGCTAACTACTGATTCGCCCAAATGTTAAGAGTAGTTGTGTTGGGTTCATAGTACAGAGCAACGATTTTGTTTTTATGTGGTGGAGTCTAGGAGAAAACACTAGTTGAACCTTGTAGATTTCTCAAATTTAGGGTTTCTATGTTGTGGATGGAATGGCGCCTCTGAGTTAATTAAGTTTGGCTAATTAACCATTATGAGTTTTCCCCCTACTAAAGCCTGTTGGAGAGCTAATAGGTAATTTGGTTCAATACCACCTATCGAAGAATTAATTTTGAGTTTCTTTGACAAGTCAGATAGTTATACCATAAAAATAGTTAAGGTATGCGTAGACCAGAGACCCGAATACTCGAGGATGTTACAAAATAACATTAATTAAGTTTAGCTAGTATGGAACTCGCAACTGAAGTCAGTTGGGTGTGATCTTGTCAGTTGACTTATTCTAGGAATGTTTTTTGAGACATTCTGTCAGCCAGGTCATTGGACATCTAGCATCTAATGAATGGGATCGAATTGAGATATGATGTTGTAAAACTATCGTCTTTGTTTCATTTATTTCGTGGGGATTTGTTAAAGAGTGCAGAACTCATGTTTCCACTGCTATCTGTGTATGGACCATTCTTTAATTAATTTATAAACTGGACGTAGGTGAAAGTAGAATTAGGCTTCTGAACACTAAGCTAGGTAGAAAAATATGGGGGATAGTGAAGGTCATTGTATCTTGGTTGATTTTTCAATTTTCGTGTTCTGTCATCTCACAGGTTACCTGCATAATCCTTACATTATTTCTCACTAGAAACTTTCTCTTGGTTACATGTTTATGATTATTGCAGAATCAGCTCAAGGACTTATCGCCAAATAATGAGTTGGCTGGCCAACCGCGTTTTGATGCTTCCGAACAAGAAAGTTTCTACAAGCAGAACGGTTAGTATGAAATTGAATAAATATCACATTGGTACTATGATTTTTACTTATATAAAGAGTGTTTGTTCTCCCTCTAATGCTCAAAGTAGTAGGATGCCATTACATTTGGGGGGATATCTACTTTTATTTCATGTTTACCCACCATCCCTGCTAGGTTTGGTTCTAGGTTTTACCTTTTATACACTAAAAGTTGCACCTCAAGTAGCTAGTAAGGGTTTGGTTTAACCTCCAGTCCCGTTCTTCTTTTTCGTAGGATAGAACTTCTTATTCTACGGTGGGGGCAAGGTTAAATATCTTTATAATATTTGCAATTTGACTCAATGTTTCGGCATCGACCCTTTATTTGTAGCAATTTAGTTTTTTAATAGAAATGTGATTACTAGCCCTTGACTTTTAAAGGTGAGAAGTAATAGAGTGGTAGGTTGGTCCCCAAGGGGCGGTGCAGTGGTTGGAGACTTGGGCTTTGAGGGTATGCTCCCCTCAAAGTTCTGGGTTCGAGATTCACCTGTGACATTACTCCTTCGATGTCTCCAGTGCCTGGCCTAGGGACGGACGTGGTTACCATTGTTTCAAAAAAATAGAGTAATAGGTTATACTAATGAGTAACTTCAACAAATCTATGGTTTCAAAAAAAAAAAAAAATCAACAAATCTAGAAAAGAAAACACAACACCCTCAGAATAATGGGATACTTAACCATTACATATACGTGACTAAATTAATCAAATTGTTACTAAGAAGGCCTTTTCATCTTGATGTGTTATTTTGACATTGCAGATATATCTCATGGTTTCATGAAAGATATGGATGCAACTTTGAGAAACCATGACAGTTTGAATGAAAAGGGCACAGTAACCTTGAGACCCTCAGAAAATAATTCATGTGCTTCAGTAGAGTTGCCTTTGTTTCATGTGGAGCAATCTTCAAAAGAAGGGCTTCCTACTGAGTGCACTATAAATCGAAGTGTTGATTTTCCTTGTTCAGACACGCCATACTTGATGAGTACAGTCGGGCAACCTTTTTTAGACTCTTCTCAGTACTTTTTTCAGCATGATTTTGATTCTCAAGTTGTTTCTGGAAAAGGGGGCATGGCGACCAACATGAAGCATGAAGGAGAGTTTCCATCCAATAGACTGTACTCAAGTAATACAATGAATTTGTCTGTGCCGGGTGTTATTGATCATAAGTCAGTATCAAGAGAGTCAATCTCAAAGGATTTAATAGTTCTTGATAGTTATTCAAATGTAAAGGGGTGTAATCAGAATTGTGAAAGTGGAAACTTTATTTCATCATTTGATGGAAACTATGCATATCATGCTGATGAGGGTCATATTAGTCAGACATCAATGGGGTTTCCAATGTCTACTGAGTTGAGCTATTTCTGCAAAGAGCTTGGTAATCCAGTGAAGAACGAAACAGTGGGTTCACTGGTTGGATCTAGTAGTGTCTCATGGCAATCTGTCATAGAGGAAAACATGTTTTTTCCATTTGAAAGAGCTTTTCATTCGGAGGACATGGCTTGTGGAACATCCAGCATACCCTCCGGTGATGGCATGTACCAAAATTTATATTTAACTGACCAATATTCTCCCGATGGCCACTCATCTAATTTAAGCAACCAGCCTCTGATTTTTAGCAAGGATGGTGGAGATTGTAAATTGAGTCTTTGTAAGGGTGATATTGATCATCCTCAAGTCAGCCCTGAATCAACTCATAGTAATTTGTTCGATAAACATGTGGAGGATGATCCAGATATCTGTATAATTGAAGATATGAGTCATCCAGCACCCTTAAACCAATCTCTTGTGGTTAGAAATTCTGTTGTTGCTTCACAAGGTTGCTCTACACTCAGTCGCTCTTCCACTTACGTTGGACTAGGAAGCATGAGACACAAGACAAAAGAAACAGACATCTTAAAAGTTGCACTACAGGTTAGTTCTGTTTAGTTTTTGTTTCTGCAAATTGTCACATGCGTAAAAACACGTCCTTGAATGCAAATTAAAATATGTTCCTAGCGTTTTTAAACAATTGCTCATTCAAACTTGTTTCCTCCCTTTACTGTACATTTTCTTGATACTTCTTAAATAACTAAGTGGATTATCTACATTGTTGAAAAGTATGGAAAGTATGTCGTCAATTCTAAGCAGGTTTAATCAGAAGAAGATAAATTGAAGGTTAAATTTTGAATATTCTAATGGAACTGTTTTAATAAAAAAATCGAATAGTAAGTTGATATATGGTCATGGCTTTGCTCAATAGTGTGTTTTTGGATAAGAGCTTTGTTCAATAGTATCATTATGTGTTCCTTACATACTAAACATTATTGCTATCAGATGCTTGTAAGTTCTTCCGTTGATAAATAAATTGTTTTTTTTAATATTACAAAAGGTTAAAACCTACACCCTTTTGGAGGAAGCGGCCTTGCTATTTTGTATCCATTCAGACAAACGGAATATACATTTGATAGTCTTAGACTAACATGGGTGCCATGCAGTTGATTTATTCTTTGATACTCCCATGATTTGATCTGCTGATCTGCGATGCTGGTGCATATCTTGTAGTTAATTTTTATTTGTCATCCTGACTGTACCTATTTTTTGTGTGTGCATTTTGTTTTTGTTTTCAGATATTATGATAACAGTAAAACATTAACGTAGTTCTGTATCATTCTCTGATGAGTTGTTTATAGAGAAGTTGATTAGATTCAGGTTATTGAGTTTTGCAGGATATTTCTCAGCCAAAATCAGAAACTAATCCTCCTGATGGTGCTTTAGAAGTTCCTCTTTTAAAACATCAGGTCGTTAATTCTTTATTGACAGTCTTTTCTTCCACATGTCATTTTTTAAATAATATTTTCTATTATTAACTTCCATTGATATTTGGACAGAGAATTGCTTTGTCATGGATGGTTCAGAAGGAGACATCTGGTGTACCCTGCGCAGGGGGGATTCTTGCAGACGACCAGGTTTCAACTCTTAGAAATTGTTTAATCTATAGGTTATATCAATTTTATTTCCCCCCGTACTGATACGTTGAGTCACTTGCAGGGATTGGGGAAAACAATATCAACGATCGCTCTAATACTAAAGGAAAGGTCTCCTCCTACTAGAGTATGCCCTAATGTTAAAAATGACTTGGAGACTTTAAATTTGGATGAAGATGATGATGTACTTCCTGAGTATGATGGTCCAAAAGAAGAACTCTACCCTCATGGTCCAAAAGAAGAACTCTACCCCCAAGTTACACCTAGTAAAAATTCAACAGTAATCAAGAACCCTTCAGTACAAGCTAAAGGCAGGCCAGCAGCTGGAACTCTTGTTGTTTGTCCAACAAGTGTATTGAGGCAATGGGCTGATGAATTACGTAACAAGGTTTCTAGTAAATCTAATCTGTCAGTGCTGGTATACCATGGAAGTACTCGAACTAAGGACCCTTGCGAGCTGGCCAAATATGATGTGGTTCTAACAACATACTCAATTGTGAGCATGGAGGTACCGAAGCAGTCTGGTTGTGATGAAGAAGATGATGATAAACACAATACAGAGGATCAAGCTATTCTACCCATGGAAATTTCTTTGAGCAAAAAACGAAAAAACTCCTCTGGTTATGATAAGAAGAAACACTCAAAAAACAAGAAGGGATCAAACAATGAAATTTGTGAGTCAGTTGCCCTCCCTCTTGCAAAAGTGAGGTGGTTCCGGGTTGTATTGGATGAGGCCCAGTGTATCAAGAATCACAAGACACAGGTAGCTAGGGCCTGTTGGGGTCTGCGTGCAAAACGCAGATGGTGCTTGTCAGGAACTCCAATTCAAAACGCTATTGATGATCTCTATAGCTATTTTAGGTTTCTTAAATATGAACCCTATGATGCTTATAAGTCGTTCTGTTCGGCAATTAAGTTTCCAATCAACAAGAATCCGTCCAAAGGATACAGAAAACTTCAAGCCATTTTAAGGACAATAATGTTACGTCGCACAAAAGGTGAGTCACTTGAAATTTCTTTGTATGAGTTACTTATGGTTCAAAGATTTAGAATTATATACAATAGTACATTTTGATTTTCATCAAAAGTTCAACATGTGTTTTTGTTTTTATCTCGCCACTTTAAATTTGTCAGAAGAATTGGCTTTATATTGTTCCTCTTAGATGAGGGAGGAGGATCTCTCCTTGACTATGGTCTGATTTCCATGGCATCTCCATTTATTTTGTAGGTTATAATATAGTCTTTCTGATTTTTTGGTGGGTTGCTGATGTTGGGAAAATTCTACAGTTCTACCTTGTACAGACAGTTTTTTTTTTTTTTTTTTTTAATTTTTAAATTTTAAATTTTAAAATGGAAAACGACTTTGTAATGATGTGAGAAATTCAGCTGTATGGAATGCCTAATCTGTCAGGTTTATTTTCAATTAAATTAAATTGAGTCCTTAAGAGGAAACCGGTTTTCTTGGAGATCTTAGGTTCAAAACCCACGAGCGTGCTTAAATAATTATATAATCTCTTATTGTCTCTCGGGTCCGAGCCTTGGGACAGCTGCGGGTAACCCCTAAATGTAGTTGGGACTCTGCTTGATGAACTCCATGTACTTTTTGTATTTGCATTGGTTTCTTGCATCCTATGTGCTTACCAATATTTACTTAGATCTTTCCTGTACTTGTGATTTAGGCACACTTCTTGATGGGCAACCTATTGTTACGCTGCCACCTAAACATGTGGAACTGAAAAAGGTGGATTTTTCTGAGGGAGAGCGAGATTTCTACACTAAATTGGAGGCTGATTCAAGGGCTCAGTACGAAGTATGTTTTTTCAAAAGGAAATTATGTATTAATTGTTTGTTTTCCTCATATACATGCAGTTACAATATTTAATTACCTTACAAAAATTACTCTGCTTCTTTCTATCATTGCTAAGTAAGAATTTCCTCCAGGAATATGCAGCAGCTGGAACTGTTAAACAAAATTACGTCAATATCTTACTGATGCTTTTGCGCCTTCGACAAGCTTGTGATCACCCTCTTCTCGTTAAACCTTATGACTCTAAATCTTTATGGAGATCTTCTGTTGATGAGGCCAAGAAGCTTCCTCGGGATAAACAGACTTTCCTACTGAATTGTTTGGAAGCATCATTGGCTATTTGTGGCATCTGTAATGTATATCACCTGCCCTTTCATTATTTTTTATGTGATTTTTTATGGACTATTACTGTGTTAGCATGGTTTAGTGCATGTCAATTAAGTACACCATCTATCTAATTGTTAAATATCATGAAAAAAAACAGATTTGGTGATCTTTTGCTTAATATACTAATTACAAAGCATGGTATTCTGTGTGCACCTTTATCCCTTTTTAAATTTTTGAACATAAATCGAGGTATTATGTATCTTTGATGTTCAATGTGTGTGGCTTTCTCACCTCAAAAACCGATTCTAGGGCTCTGGATGATGCTTTCTAATAATGTAAGAGACATATGACAAGTTCATAATAACTCCATTTGAGAAGGAACTTTTTCACTTCCTTTTGTGTTATCATTTCTGATGTTCTTGAAATTCTCCTTTTATAATTACTCATATGAGAAGTATAAATAAGAGCAGTATCATTGTCATTCTCCTTTGTTACATGCAAGTATGAATATATTTACTTCACGCAACGTTATGCTTCTATCTTGATGTTCTCTTAATCTTTCCTTTATCTAGTAACAGTTAAGATAGGTTAGTTTTAGCTCAAGCTTCTGGTATTATTTCTGTAGGATCCACCTGAAGATGCTGTTGTCTCAGAATGTGGTCATGTTTTCTGCAAGCAATGCATTTTGGAACACCCCTCAGGTTATGATGGCCAGTGCCCTACAGCAGGATGCAAAGTTCGTCTTAATGTATCTTTATTGTTTTCCAAGTCCTCGTTATGCAGTTCTCAATCCAACCAGGTTGGTGAGGATAATTCAGTGGTTAGCTCTGGTTCTCCTGTTGGTGAGTCTGTGGATCCGTCTTCATCGGAAATGTATGCGTCTTCTAAAATTAAAGCTGCTCTTGAGGTTCTGATGTCATTGAATAAACCAAAGGAATCCTCTTCAAGAAACAGCCCTGCCGGTGAGAAGTCAACCGATGCTCCATCCACAGAACTGAATCCGGAGATTCCCGAGTGCCAAGATTCAGCTACAAACAAAAGCTCTTGCAAACCAAATAATATAGGTGGAGAGAAAGCTATAGTGTTTTCTCAGTGGACGGGAATGTTAGATTTGCTTGAAGCATGTCTAAAAAACTCTTCCATTCAGTACAGAAGACTTGATGGTACCATGTCAATACTTGCTAGAGATAAAGCGGTAAAGGATTTTAACAATCTTCCTGAGGTTTGTCAAATGATGTGGCCCTACTCTTCTTCATGATTTTTATAATCTCACTTCTGTAGTGATAGGAATATTGCATGTCTATTTTTACTTTACTAGCTTTACATGTTGATAAATATGGTTTAGTAATGATTTCCCTTTCTTTCCTTCTAATAGGTGACTGTCATGATTATGTCTTTGAAAGCTGCTAGCCTTGGTCTTAACATGATTGCCGCCTGCCGTGTTCTCCTGTTGGACCTTTGGTGGAATCCTACAACTGAAGATCAAGCAATTGATAGAGCACATCGAATTGGGCAAACCCGGCCGGTTACAGTGTTGAGATTGACTGTACGAGATACAGTTGAGGATCGTATTTTAGCCCTTCAGGTACTGATCATACGTTTTCATTTTTAATTATTGATTTTAGAAGCTTTTGATTGTTCTAGATTCATATAAATCCAGTCTACTCTTGCATTGTGAATTAGTTAATCGTGCAAGTGCAACCAAATAAATTAAAAAAGATAGGTTTTGCCTCTCCTATGATTGGGATCTAAAAGCAAGGACACTTTAGTTTGGGTAACATGTCTGTGTCTCACACATGTTGCTGGACACCCCAACATTTGTTAGATACGGGCAAAAGTAATAAATTTTGAAAGTGAAATATATCAAATTTGTTTTCTTAAGCTAAACAAGACTTCGAATTTCCTTATTGTAAATAAATTTTAGACACTTGAAAAAGTTTTAAATTTATTTTTATAAGAAAGTGACATTTAGCAAGAACAACAAAAGGATATTTAACGGCCTAAAAAACCAACAAAAATGTATATTTTAATAAATGTGCCCAATGTCTTAGACATTGAAAAGGGGACATCACCATCATCATGCTGTGTTTGTATTGTTGGCTTGTGTTTGCATATATTCCTCTTTAGTTGGACTAAATTTCTGTCTAAACGAAGGTTCTCCCCTACCTTATTGGTCATGTATGAACCATCATGGATTGGCCTAGTGGTCATCTAGTGTTTTGAGAACTAAAATTTTATGAGTTTAATCCATGGTAGTCAATTACCTATGAATGGATCTCCTACGGATTTTTTTGACAACCAAATGTTGTACTTTGTAGTATTAGGAGCCGAGGTGGTTGTCTCGTGATAATAGTGGGAGTGGGTGGGCATAAGCTGGCCTAACACTTAATGTAAAACAAAGTATTATTTATGTATAACACAACCGCATTCTTGGGCAATGGCTGGGGCAATAACATCATTTGAATCGTCAATAGAATGTCAAGGAATCTTTAATTTCTATAAAAATGGTCTTGTTTGTTATCTAACATGAAATTAAGCACAAAATTGTTGTGATCTGAATTTCAGCTGTCATTTCTCTGAGTTGAATGTTTATTCATATTCGTACATACTTTTATGCAGCAAAAGAAAAGAGAGATGGTTTCATCTGCATTTGGAGAAGATGAAGCGGGCGGTCGACAAACTCGTCTCACTGTAGATGACCTGAACTACCTTTTTATGATGTGATGATAGGTATTCGATTATTCTTCAGTATTCGCCGACTTAGGCTAACATCATATGCACATATCATATCAAGTTTTTTGTGAAGGCTGGCTGGCTGCATTGGTTCTAATTCTAGAAAGTAAGTTTCTCCCACCACATTTAGATTGGTTGAGACCAGAGGCTTTGACAACTCAGCTCCTTTTGCCAGAAGAAGATTTGTGAATAGAATTCATAGAAATCCTTAAATTCCATTTTTGCCCATCCATTCTTTTCTTACCCACAATTTTATCCCTCTGTGACCTCCCTTTACATCCCATTCCCTTAGTATATTCCACATGTAATTGTAAAGATTAGAAATTTATAGAAAGGAAAGAAAGATAATTATAGAAAGGAAATATTAGATTTTTTTTTTCTTGTTACATAGATGATATATCATCTTTTATTTAGTAGTAGTATTAGTTTTGTGGTTCTATTTGTTTAGGGATTTGTAAGTATTTTGATTTTGGAGAAAATTCTATTGGTTTGAATGAAACCTTACTGTAACATTGATGTGTTATTCTTTTGACTTTAGTATCAATTTCCACTGAGCCAAACCAATTATTGAAGTTTAATATAATATCTCTTGCTACTGGTTGCTTCTCTATCAATTTGTAATAAAATAGATTGAATACATAATATGAAGGCACCAATACCGTTCAAGTTTCAAAAAAGAAATTAAGTGAAAAATAAGTTTCAATACTTTGTAACACATAATTTAGTATGTTTCTTACAAAATTGTGTTTCATTTGTGATGATAAAAATCAAGTAATTTACATGGGGAAAGCTTGTTTGAATGTCAAAATCCATCGGTATTTGCATGATTTATTGAAGTTGATGTTTCATTTTTATTATTATCAATGCAACTATTTATTGAAGTTGATGTTTCTTTTTTATTATTATCGACGAAAATGGGAAGTTTTTTTTTTGTTTTTGCTTTGTTTGTCCAATTACAGCAAATATAAATTAAAATATTCTTTGGCCTCCATTATCTAATCTTGGACCCCTTTGGGCATAAAAAAATAAACTTTGTTTGAGTTAATTTAGCCGACGATTAAATTTTTTTAATTTTCGAAATTATAACGAAAGGAAAAAAACTTCACAAGTAAAAAAGAAAATAAACCCCAAGATTATGTTTTTTGAATTGATAGAATTGTACAATGAAAATCCACTGGTACAATTTTATAAATTACTATCACCCATTAATAACTTGAGATGTTTATGGGGTGAGGTCGAGGGGAATTTTCCTCTCGGTAATTTTTTTTCCTTTTTTGTATTTTTTAAATAATAATTCTAAATAATTAATTTTTTTAAAAAAAATATAACTTTCAATTATATCCTTAATTATCAAGAAAACATATTCATTTGAAAAAATAATTTCACCTACAATGTTTCTTTATCTAAAAATTAAAAAGAAAAATCATATTTTAAAAATAAATAAATAAAATTATGAACGGGACGTGGGTCGAGGAAACGGGAATCGAAAATACATTCTTTATCCCCTGTCCCGTTCCATCGAAAAAATGAACGTCTCTATTAATTATTCTATAATAATTTCTCGTAAATTAAGTACAATACATTTCTTGGCCTATTTTTATATGACGTGTTTTACTATTGTTTTGACTTGCTTGTCTTGAAACTGTTTCGTTTATATTGTTTAAAGAATGTCAAGTCTTATCAACGAGAATAGTTGCTCAGTGGAATCAAGATATCCACATAATCAAGCGGTCATGAGTTTAAATTTTTATTTTCCAATTTTGAACTAAAAAATAAATAAAACCCAATTTTTTTTCAAGAAACAGAATGCAAAATCTTATCGTATTATTTTTTCCTCTTCCTTGTGAATATACAATTGTAGTTATGTTTAAGATGTAAAATGGATTAATAGTTCAATGTTAATTGATAATTGGTTTTCAAAACAATATACATTCATTGATAATTAAAATAAAAATAAAAATAAATTTGGAAAATGTTGCTATAAAAGACCATGAATATATTTAACTTTTTAGCAAGCCTATCTTCTAGCATCCATATTTTGCAAACATGAGGAATTGAAAAATTAATAGAATTGGGTGAGTAAAAAACAAAGAGATGAACTCTCCTATGAAATAAACTAGGTAGGAGTAGGACAGCTATCCTATTTACCTATAGCCTTCACCATGCCTTTTGCCCTAAATTCTTTGCCTTCATAAATACTCATCTTTCTTTTCTTACATCACCATCATAAATATTTCATTTTTTTACCATGAGTTTAAATAATAATAATAAAATATCTCATTTAAGCCTAATATTTATAAATGAATTAATTGAAACATTAACACTTCTATTTTTTTTAAAGTGGTAATACAAATTTTCAACAATTTAATGTCCTACGATTAACTAGTCGCGGGATTTGCTAACCAATGAGTGGGGGTCTTTTATCTGTATTGTTATTTCTACTTCATGTATGAGACTAAACAAAATATATATTGGTGTTTTCATTTTGTATATGAGATTTTTATGTAATTAGATATTTTATCTATAATAAAGTTTAATGAGAGTATCTATATAAAATTCAAATTAAATCCTAGTTTCCATAATTTTCATTTTATATTTTCACCGTTCTCCTTAATAAAATTATGTTCTGTTGATTAAAATAGTTATTTGGATTAAAATTTTTAAAAAAGTATTTAAAAACGTCGGATTTATTTTTTTATATTCAAATTATTTTTATTTTAACCGTGAAAAGTCAAAAGACAATGTAACTTCTAAAAAAAACATTAGTATTTTTAAAATAAGAAGGATATGTATATACATAAATACAAATTTGGCATTTGCAATCTAAAGATGGTGCTATTTACAATGGTTAAAAACATGGGAAAAAGTAAAAGGGATAGGGTCATTCTCAAAAAAAAAAAAAGTAAAAGGGGTAGGGTAACTGCTGACTAGATATGTTCTATTTTGTAATGCTTTATGAGGGTATCATATATATATATATATATATATATATATATATATATATATATATATATATCTTCATTTTTCCCTACCTTTTACTTTTGGCAATGCTTTCATTTCTAGAGAATAACATTTCCAATACTCATGTAGTACAGAACCTATAATTGAAGAATTTCCACATTTTGTTTTATTGTATATTATGTCTAGTAAATTTTTTAAGTTCAATAATAATAGAAAGGAGCAGAAATAAAAAATCTACATTTCATAGGTTAATTAATGGGAATTAAAATGGAAATTCTAAGGGGATCAAATAATACTTTTCTTCAAGTGGTGAGTAAGTAATGTGAGTTAATCACGTTTGATAATTGTCCATACATATAAGTGAAGAAAAAGTTCAATTAGCCTTTTTTTTTTTATTATTATTATTATTTTTAATGACTTCTTCTTCTTAAAGCAAGTTAGCTTAGCAATAATTGAAATACATCATCAACTATAGTGTTACATTCTTAAATCCTTTCATCTTTGGATTATATCATCGACTATATTATTATTTGTTCAAATTCGTTCATCTTATTTTGTTATATTGAAAAAGTGAATAAATGAAATTACATTTTTTTTTTGGTTCAAGTATTATGAGTAGTAAATCTTCAATGAAATTATCAAATTCAACGATATTCAATAAATATTCCTAATTGTTTGTCTCGACAAAAAGTTTTTGAATTTAATCCAACATCACTCCAATGCTCATTTCATTGCGTTGCATGAACTAAACATACAATTACATGATAAGCACCAAAATTAAAGCTTATATAACACTATGATTTATTAAAACGTCAAATAGTAAATTCTTATTTGAATACCACTACATTTGGAAATGAAATTCGAATAAACAACCTTTTAACCATAAAAAAAAACATTCTATATCGATTGACTATTTATGCATTAATGAATGGATATTTCCTATTCTGTTACAATGTAACTTGACTAGTTGATTGGGTAAAAAAAATGTGTTGAAAAGTGGCAAATTTAATTCTTAGAAATATCACAAAATACAAAATATTGCCTCATTAACACAAAATTTAGTTGATCATCACCATTTTTTTTTTTTGAAACCATGAACTAAAACCAATTTAATTTGTCAAGGATTGTTAACCACATCCAATCATGAACTAAATTCACTAAATTTCTTTTCAAAAAAAAAAATCTCTAAATTTTAATTTTCTCCCCCATATAATTTAACCTAAAATATTGAGGGGGTGTTTGAGCCACCAAGAATAAGGAGAAAAATGGGAATGGGGATGATTCTCCGTGTTTGGGCCACCGAGAATCATTCTCCCCATAATCACATTTTTCATTCTTCTCTTAACTACTTTTTATTCTCTCTCCAATAATTTTCATACATCACATCATTATTTTTTACTCACATCATATTCATTATTTTATTTTTTTCATAATTATTACTTTTATCTTAAACACAAATAATCATTCCCCCATAATCATTACCTTCACCTCCAAACACAATTAACCATTCTCCCAATAATTATTCTCCTCCCTATTCCCCTTCTCATTACCATTCCCCCTTAACCATTACCATTACCCTTGCTCCAAACACATACTGGGTGGTTCTTCAAACAAGCCCGAGACAATATAAATATAAATATATATATATATATATATATATATATATATATATATATATATATATAAAAAGTATATATTAGGGAAAATTTAATAAATACCGATTTTTGAGATTTAACCTATGACATTGATGTTGATTTACAACCAAATAATAAAATCATTGAACTATCTCATCCATTGGCAGAGACAAAATATTCTAAAAAACCAAGAATCTGCAAGAAGAAATCAAACGTTGTTTACAGTATTCTAAGAAGAAAAAAAAACATACCTGAAGAAACCGAAAGCCTGCAAAATGATCCGCCATGGATTCTCTGCAACTGGAATGAAGGAATCCAAATAAAATCATTCCAAAACATATAAATTAAATCATAATAATTGATATTCAAAATCAACAAAATTAAATTTCTATATCCACAAACAGAATCTTCCATCACATTCACTCAATTCATCACATTTCAACAACTTCATTCATTTCCCTTTCACCAGAAAAATTTTGGTACATCCAAACCGATTCAACTCGATTTCATATAATATAACAACAAAATTTAAAAAAAATAAAAACTATATATTATATATATACTTTGGGCGAAGTTACATTTTAATTTTTCAAGGTTTAATATCATGGTCGTCGTCCCATCCGATATTCAGATCAGTTGAGGCAAAGGTCTCGATGTCGTCCCAACTCCAATAGCTTTCCGACATGTCGACGCCGCCGCCGCCGGTTACCGGAAACTGCCACGGTTGCTCTGTTTTCTCTGTTTCTCCAGCTCTTAATTCTTGATCCAATTGATTGCATAATTTTTGAGAAATTAGAGACTGGGCTGATGTTGATGTTGAAATCGCAGAGAAATCCAGATTTTGGGAATTTAAAATCCCATAATTTATGGTGAAATTTTCAAATTCCGACGGCGATGCAAACAAGCTCTGAAACAGAGGAAGGTTTTGAAGGTCGCCGGAGGTGGTAGCGACGGCGGCGGCGGCGGAGGAGGAGGAGGATTTTGATGATTTGGGGTTTGATTTTTTGAGGCGCTTGTTTTTCCGGCAGCCGCCAACGGGAACATTGCGGAGAGTTCCGCCATTAGTCCAATGGCGTTTACAAGCTCTGCAAAAATGGCGAGGCTGAGATTTGTTGTAATTATTGTAGTAACAGAATTTGGTGTTTGAGGAATCGCATCTTGGACACTTCAATTGCTCTATTTGCGGCTGAATTTGATTCTGATTTTGGTTTTGTGATTTTGGCAATTTGGGGAGCTCTGTTTTCTGTGCTTGAATTAAGGCCTTGCTCCAATCGAATTTGTCCATTGAAACCTGTTTTAAACTCAAACCCATTTCTCAGAATTAGGTCAAGAACAAAACCCAGAAAGGAATTTTCAGAAATGGTAAGAAAAAGAAAAATATAACCCAGTTGAAGAACAGAGAGATTTATGAGTATAACAATGGAAGAAGAAGAATTTGAAGATGATGAGAGAAGCATGTGCTTTAATTTTAATTTTGGACAAATAATTCTTGTGTTGAAAAACCTGAGGAAATTGTTGGATTGTTGGACTGAGGATTTGAATGGATAGTAAAATTTGGATTGGAATTGTGCAAATGGGGGGTTTTTGGGAACAAACTTTTTATTGGTTTTATTTATAGAGGGAGGAAGACTTCAAGACTAAGGTAAAAGTGGGAGGGGACACGTGGACACATCTGTACCGTCCAGAGTGCGTTGCGGTTTTTTGGATGGGTTAAAAAAAGAGAAGGGTATGATTGATGTGCATGGCCATGGTAATGGCAATAATATATATATATTATTATTAAAATGTGAATTCTTTTCCAAAAAAAAAAAAATATATATTAATTTTACTTCTTAATTCTACTCTATTGCATGTAATCTATTAACTACAAAATGGTAGATTCACCGCTGTCTTTGGTTTGATGATTTTATTGTTTGGTAGTAATTAATTTAATAATTGTATTTAAGAATTTAATTTTGAGAATCAATATTTAACACTCATTTATTTGAGAGAATGTAATATCTTTTTGTAAATTTTATTTTTAAATTCTCATTTTTTAAATATTGTTAAACCAAAAATAATTATTTAGAACTCATTATATTTTAATTAATAGATCATATTTTTTGTTTGGAGGTGTCTCGCAACCACTTCGTCTCGTTCAAGAAGGGTATAGAAGCTCGTCCACGTACGAGAATCGTTTGAATTAAGGGTTTACTAAGATGAAAGTAGTGTCATCTGTTAGATGGTGTTTTAGCCCGACCCCTACAGACTTAAGATTGGGCCTAGTTCGACCTTTATGTTTCATAACTTTTTAGTTACTAAATTATATGTATCTTCCTTTTTTATGAGCACACACGCAGAAATGTGTGATCGAGTAGTTTTTTTGGAAAAAGATCGTTATTGTGGGGAACGGGGCCGGGGCCGGGACCGAAGAATGTATTCTCCGTCCCCATTTTTCCGATATCTGTCCGGTCTACAATTATTTATTTTTATTTTTTAAAAAAACTCTCATTTTACACCATATAGGAAGAAGGAGGATTCAGTAATTCATAGTTACTAGGTTGCAAAAAACGTCGTGAAAACTCTATTCTTGTCGATATAACACCTTATATCATTCTATCTATACTTAAGATTTTATTCCTCATGTTTTTTTTTTTAATTCTCTTGTTTATAACAATTAATTTGTTAGAATTTTTGTACATTTTATCATAAAATATATGTTGTGTTTACACTTTTATATCTGTGCTATAAAAACAAACTTCCATATATGTTTTGTTAAATATTTAAATTCTGTATCAAAATTTATGTTAACCTTTATAATTTTTTTAGTTCAAGAATAATTAATTGGTAAGATTTCAACTATTTTGACCAAAATAAATATAGTTCAACTTATATCATGTATTAATTACAGACTTAAAAATTAAAGGTTCAACCCTTATCCAATAATTTTTTATCATAGACATATTTATAGTAGTTGAATTAATATTTTTGTTGGCATTTTATTATTATTATTTTTTTTGAGAATGGAATTTTATTATTTATAATACCATATTTTACCGCATATTTTTAATATCTTAGTGTATGCACGAGTTTATGTTTTTAGCCACATTTTAGCACAATATTTCTATTAAATATAAATACATAGTAAAATAGCTATAATAAACTTGTATATTACTTGCAACTTAAAAAAAAAAAAAAAGTAAAACAAAATAATTGTTAAAAGTATAAATATGAAAAACAAGTTTTAAAGTCAACAAGAGTAGAGTTCTGCCGACATCTTGTACGATCTAATAATCATGAGATTATCGGTTTGAATTCTCTTGATCTTTTCATTAATGGTAATATGTAAAACAAAAATAAGATACAATTGAAAAATAGTTTTGAAATGTAAAAGTTCATATCTAAGGTCCCGTTTGATAACCATTTTATTTTTCGTTTTTTGTTTATAAAATTTAAGTTTACAACAACTAACTTACTATACTTTTTTCCTTATTTGAATATTTACATTTTACCAATATTTTAATAACAAAATCAAAATTTGGAAACAAAAAAAAGTAGTTTCCAAAAGTTTATTGTTGTTTTTGAAATTTTGTTAGTATTCACTTCCTTTCTTAAGGAAATATGGATGCATTGTAGAAAAGATGGAACACATGGTAAGAAATTTGAGTAAAAATAAATTTAAATTTCATAAACCAAAAACAAAAAATAAAATGATTTTAAAACGGGGGCTAAAATGCTTACTTATATTATGTTTTTTTTTATTGAGAAAAGAACGTTTTCATTTAAATCGAACAACCAAATCAATACCATCATTTTTTACCATGCGGGCATGGGGAGAATCCCCTCCAAAAAAAATATAATGCAATCCTCCACTTGAGAGAGTAAAGAAATATGACAAATTATTATTATATATTTTTTTTAAACCATGACAAAAAGAGTCCAAGCAATATAACTTTAGCAAACAAATATGTCGCTCTATATAAACAAAGTCTACTCTAATGGGATATAGAGATACCATTTTAATCGCCGTCATAAACCACCTAATATCAACAACTTGTTTAATTTTAATCAGTTAAAAGAGCCATTAGAAATAGATCTTATCTCCTCCGAAGCATATGGCACCATTAAAATTGGGGAAAGTATCAAGATATTAACTCAAATATAAACTTGAGATTATATTTAATCGCCAAACTCTTAGGAACTGAGCAGTCTACTTCTTGTCAAAATGTTAGATTCAAAGATATGTATATATTTAACATTCGATACTCTTTGAAATGAGCGGTCTACTTCTCATCTACTTTTATTTTAAGTAATTAGACTTGATTATAGACTTGTAAAAGATAAACAATGGAAGTTAATATTCTTATTGACCATACAAAGAAGATTATGGAATTCTTTATCAAATTTGTTGTTCATATTTACGTTTTTAAAATTCCTTGATCTCTAAATAATAATAATTTGTTATTCATAATTAAAATGATTGAGAATGGAAAAAGAATAATTTTGAAATACGTGGAACAGAGTAGGAGTAGGGCAGGAACAGAGGGTGGGTCCCAAAGGGGATGCTGGCGTCACGTGGTCCTCCAATTTCAGGCCTTCATTTTTGTCTCCGTGGACCCGTCCGCATGTGATTACATGTTCCACGTTGGCTGTCTTCGCAAAATTCCTTAAAACATTATTTTGCACGTGTGGGCTCCTTCCTCTAAGCGTGAGAATTTACCCCCACAAAATTTAATTTAAAATTCTAATTTTTGCCTTGTCCTTATCTCACTAGACCACCATAGCAGCCCAATAAGACTTACATGATAATGTGAGAGACTTGACTAATGTCACATTCACATTTTATTTTCTGTCCATAAGATTTTATTCTTTGTGTTATTCTGATTATTATTATTCATATTAAAAAAAATACATATTGTTATTTATTTATTTTTTTTTATATACATATTGTTATTATTTAATTTGATTGATTTAGATATGTTTTATTTGAGAGAAAAATTGGGGTGCACTTCGAGATGCACTATCTTCATGATATTATCGATTAGAGTCATATATCTTCATTTTTTAATTTCTTTTTATAATAAATACAAATTAAATATAAAAAAAGATGAAATGTCTGGCATCGACATTATAGTGGGGGTATAGCCCAAGCTATACCCAAATTCTTCTCTTTGTTTGACTCGTGAGATTTTCAATTTGTTTTTGTTTTTCAATATTTAAATCTTAGATATAGTATCAACTTTTTTTTTGGAGAAACTATTTGTATCAACTTACATATACCTTATTTATTTTTATAAAACACTATGACAGTTTAGTAAATTGTTACTATAAATTAAATTCATTACTTATTAAGTCACTCAAAATAAAGTTTTAATGACACCTTATACAACTTAGTAACTATGAGATTACAAAAAAATAATCCATTACTTATTAAATTTTCGAAGATTCTTTCACACCTAAATCAACTCATAAAGGTTACAACAAAATAGCTTCTTGAGATTAAAACACTTCAAACGTTTATAACTAAAATATTTACTTTGCAAGTGTTCAATGACTAAAATAAACATTTCAAAAGTGAAATAAAAAATGTTAAGAACGAAAATAGAATTTGAAGATTTCAAACAGTATTAAAAAAACAAACAAATTACCAATTATTAATATAGATAACCTTACGATAGTTTGACATCAACTAATGTCACCGAACATACAATTTATTTTATAATATTTTGAATGTATAATGGTAAGAAATTGAATTCTACTCCTACCATTAAAAAAAAAGAATAAAACCGAGCACTATTGAAGTTCTCTTACACCAAATTTATAACGTAATATTCAAATAATATTGATAAAATAAATAAATGATGCATCAAGAATTTGGGGCATGCGTGAATAGTTTATTAGTGATAGGTGGCCGTCATAGAAATAGAAGGACCACATATTTCACATGCTCAATAAAATTAAGAATGAAGATTAAAGCTTAAGATTAAGAATAATTGATTCAAAAAGAAAAAAAAAAAGAATAATTGAAACCAAATTGAAAAATAAAATACAAACAAACAAGTATTTAAATAAAGATTTTATTATTAACAAAAAAAAAGATGAGTAACCAATTCATTTGTTGGTTGATTGATTGTAATTTAATTTAATTTTAATCTTGATTCGATCATTAAAATTACTTATTGTCTCTCAACTTATTTAAGAATAAGAATATTAGTGTTGGTAGGTATTCTTTGAAACTCAAAATAATAATAATAGTTATATTGATAAAAATATTTTATTTCTTCTATATATATATATAATATAAAAAAAGATTTGATCCATCCAACGAAGCACGAAGAGAATAATGTTCGAATCCCTAAATCCAACATGGTCGGTTGCATCTTCTCTTTCCTAAACGACAAACCCCTTATTTCTACATCTTTGTCTTTCAACTTGCATTTCTTTTGTTCTTTTGCCCAGTCAACCTTAATTTATAATCACTCCACCAAAATTTAACAAATCAATTTACATTTTTCTACTTCTAGTTCTATATACATATGTATATTCATATAAATACACATATGTATATAAATGTATAGAGATTTGATTCACTAAGTTAAATTTGTTTTAACTTGAAGTTAAGAAGTTGAGTTCATATAAGAAGTTTGATCGTTGAGGTTCTATGCCATTGCTCAGCCTAATAATATATATATAAGTATGGTTCTTAAATTGAAATGTTTATAATATGTTATGTCACCTAGAGATGTGCATGGGAAGAGATTGACAAACGACTTTTCAGTTTCTAATTCTCATTCTTGCTCCCGCCACCAAATCAAATCCTCCGTAAAAAATAACCCTTATTAGAAGACAGAATTTTCTGCAGAGTAATCGATGGGTATTAAGTTCATGTGGGAAATTTTTTTCTATTCATTTTTTTGGATAGTAATTTCAAATAATTAAATTTTCATAGAAAATATGAATTTAATTTCAACTATATCTATTCAAATAATTTTTTGAGCATTTTTTTAATCTATAAATTAAAAATGTACAATGGAGATGAAAAAATAATTTTAAAAAATAAGTTAAAAAGAAAATGTAAACAGGTGGGAATAGAAAAAATAGAGATGGAGAATACATTTATCCTGAGAGGAGCTTTTTTTCCTATCCAAGTGGGGACCAGCCCAATGAATAAAATAAACATCTCTAATGTCACCTCCTTATACCTTCAAGTTAACATAAAATTATTTATTTTAGGTATAAATTCTCATGACTTTATTTTTTGTCGTAATTCAAAAGATCTTTATATCAGTATAGACGCTGTCTATTCCAATGTTTATGCCTCACTTGTATTCATGGAGTTTTTTTTTAACACAAGTGAGATGTGGGTGGTATTTTCAACCATAGAAGCTAAAATCTTATAAGTTTATAACAATTAAAATATTTCCAAATCTAAAATACAGACATTGACATTTTAGAAAAAGATGGCAATTAAGGTTGTTGATGCTTGACTAATATACACATCATTAAAAAATACACATCAATATTACAATCAATTAAGGATGTTTTATTTAGTCTTTAGTCTTTTACTTTTACAATCTCTTTTGTATATAAATACTCCCATGCATCATTCAAGTATGCACATCAATATTACAATCAATATTTCGATGTAAAATATATTTCTCATTAATTAATTAAGTTTGGATATGAAAAGCCAAACTTAAAAATAAAGGCTATCTTTTTTTTCTTTTTCTTTTTTAGCAAAGGCTATCTTTTGTGAGGCACATGATGTTTGGGCATAGTCGTTGAGGTAGGAGAAGGAATAAGGCATTTCAAAGTATAGTTTGAAGATGAACCATTGGGTCAATGAAATTATTTTTAAGAAAGACCAAAGAAATTGCACATGGGAATAATTAAGTCAAGTAAACAACACACAACTTGCAAGAAGGAATTAATATGAGATTAAAATAACCATAATATTAAAACATAATATATAGTACCGTACCACTTTAAAATATAATTAGAATCACTACTATAGTAGCCATATATAAATTCTCATCTGTCACACCATGATTGAAAAGATTGTACCAGATTTAACTATTTGAGGGTGTTAATAAAAATTAAAATAGAGACAAAATGAAGAAATACAGCCGAAAATGAAGAATAAAAAAAAAAGTAAAATAGAAGAGTGTTTTAATTAGGTAGAGAGAGCATGGTACATCAAGCCATCACATTAGAATGATGGCGGCATATTAATTTAATTTAATTTAAGGTTTGAACACATGGAAGCCAATGATTCAACAGCTTGGGCTTTGATTGATTTTTGTAGCATGGTTTTGATTCAATTAAAAAATAATGATTAAATATTCTCAAATAAAATAAAATAAAATAATGATTAAATTACAAATTTGATTTGTGAGTTAAAATTTAGTATAATTCTGACCTTTTTAGGAATGGTGGTCTAATAGTTTTATTATTTGGTAGAAATCTCATTCAAACACTAAATCATAATTTCGATCTCTAAAATTGACATTTGACTCTTAATTATTTGAGACTAGTTGTATAAAAAAATATTATTAGTGTCGAGTTTTGCTCATTGACGAATGACTTCAATCAAGTTAAAGGATAAAAAATAATTAAATGAAATTTATTGAAAATAAGAATGTTGAAATATTTTTATTCATACAAAATATTTTTAAAAATGATTAAAATTAAAATCGAGATAATAGAATTTGTTACCTCTAAAAATTCCTTATTATTTTATCTAGCAGCAATCTAATCGTGATTATTGAATTGTGTTGGAGATACTCACGGTTGGAAAAAAAAAAACCTTCCCAAATAACAACATGAATAAGCAGAAAATAATTGAGAAATTAAAAGGAAACAAAAAAATAGAGAACACAAGGATTTACGTGGAAAAACTCCAAATTGGAGAAAAAACCACAGACAGAAAGAACTTCCACTATGTGAAAAATTGCTACAATCACACAGAATTCTCTCCTCGACCCCAATTGCAAAAGCACTCTCTTCAAAACTTATACTACTCACACCCTTTGCCCACTCTCCACAAGAGAATACAAAATGAATTTAACTAGAGTCAATACACTAAGCTTAAAGTGCTTTTGACTCGGATGCTTTGAAACCAAAGTCTTATACTCCTTCTATAGTGCTTGGAGCACACCACTACTTTGCATCTTTCCGATGTGGGACAAATTCACTTATAATATTTTGCCAAAAACCCAACAAATTCCACATTGGCAAGATATTTAAAGATTATACACCTTCTGCTGCAACATTGTCTTCTATGACAATCATAAAAAAGTATAACATACTCCACCATAAAAAAGTACAACACTTGAAATCTCACATTCCAAGATTTTTCTTCTTCGTCACATGTCGATACACCTTGCTGAAATTTATGGTGCAACTTCCACCTACTTGGCTTACCTGTAAGTTCTTCAGCCTATCGACATAATTAATTTCCACCACACACCTTGCATAACCACCAAGCCAATGCCCGTGTGCAAACTTGTGGAACCGCTGACATCACATCCTCTACCATGGCAAAACGGATATACCATATGGATGATTTCTTTCTTTCTTCAGAGGGCGTCACTAGATCCCCGAACGAGAGAGATCACGTCAGAATCCGAACGAGAACCCTTTGACGAACTTGCTCTGTTAGGACAATTGTTTCTCATGTGACTAGGTTGTCCACATTCCCAACAACTTCTCTTTTGCACAAAATTTCTCTTCTTCTTTTAATTGCCAACTACCAGTGATGAATCCTCTTGTGAAGTACGCTAATCAAGCTTCAGCCTTCTTTCTTCCAATAGAAGTTTACTAGTAGCCTCTGCAAAATTTAATGACTTTTTTCCGTACATCAAGATTCATTTCATATGTTCATAAGAAGGGGGAAGTGACAAGATAAGTCTTAGTGCCTTATCTTCGTCTTCTATCTTCACACCAATCACCTCCAGCTCAGAGATAACACCATTGAGAACACTCAGATGATCTGAGATTTTCGTACCTTCTTCCATTCGCAATGTGTAAAATTGCTCATTCACGTACAACCGATTTGAAATGCTTTTTGCCTAATACATTGCTTCAAGCTTCTCCCAAAGCTCTTTGGCTGTTGATATTCCGTGCACATTATCAAAAACATTTTTAGCCAAATTTAACCTGATGTCACTTGCAGCCCTCAAATCCATTTCCTCCCATTCGTCATCACTCATGCTGAACTTCTTAGAATCTTTGCTAGAACCACCACTGGACTCTGTTGAACCACCATCACCGCTTGATTTTTCAGAATCGCCACCATTTGGTCTTCCCTTCAAAGCCTTGTGTAATCCAGATTGTATTAGCACATCTTTTACTTGCACTTGCCACAAGCCAAATTCATCCTTCCATCAAATTTCTCTACGTCAAACTTCACTGAACTCATAAACCATGTCCTTTTCTACTTCAATCCTAGCAAATCTGCAAATAATGAACCACCCAGTTGTAACTTGTTTCAAGAATACTTTTATGATGTGGAAGCTCAGACAAAGCTACAACCACAGAGCATACTCAGAAATTCAAGAAACTACAAACCTAAAGCTCTGATACCACTTTTTGGGAAAAAACTTTCCCAAATAACAGTAGGAATAAGTAGAAAATAATTGAGAAATTAAAAGGAAACAACAAAATAGAGAATACAAGGATTTACGTGGAAAAACTCCAAATTGGAGAAAAAACTACAGACAGAAAGAACTTTCACTATGTGAAAAATTGCTACAATCACACAGAATTCTCTCCTCGACCCCAATTGCAAAAGTACTCTCTTCAAAACTTATACTACTCACACCCTTTGCCCACTCTCCACAAGAGAATACAAAGAGAATTTAACTAGAGTCAATACACTAAGCTTAAAGTGCTTTTGACTGGGATGCTTTGAAACCAAAGTCTTATGCTCTTTTTATAGTGCTTGGAGCACACCACTACCTTGCATCTTTTCGATGTGGGACAAATTCACTTATAATATTTTTCCAAAAACCCAACACTCACTATGCTATGCTCACCATGTGGCAATTGTCTCACATCGGAAAGGCGAGAAGTCTTCAACATATTTAGAAGAGATATGAGTTATTGATTTTGAGGTGGAACTCCATATTTTGTAATAAATTGTATAAGAAGTCATTGAATTTATGTTTTTGTTTATTATAAATACTAAATTTTTAGTTTTAGGTAAAAAAAATTAAGATTTATTTTAGAATAAAATATATAATTTAACTCGAAATAATTAGACATGCAATTTTTAAAGAAAACACAAAAAGTATGTGCAATTGAGGGTAGCATCGCCCCATCATGGTTTTGTGGTTGGTTCCCTTCCAGGTTGTAAAGTGTAGCAATCCCACCATTCTCTTCATAATCCTATGGATTTTCTTATTTTCTTTTAATTAGTTATTATTGGAAAAAATCAAACTTTTTATATTTTGATGTGGTACAAATCAACCTTTTAATATTTTGATGGTGGTATGATATCATAGACCTTTGAGTTTGAAGCTTTGTATTGAAGCTTTGCATCAATAATGATGTTGTCATTTATTTAATTATGTAGTGTGAATATTCTTGGATGTCAGACTATATTTGCATTTTTTTATTTAAAATAAGTATAGTAATTATAGGGCATTTGACCATTTTTTTCTTGAAATTAAAAAGAAATAGTGGGTTGTAAATTTTAAGTATAAATTCCGGATTCTATGGATCAAACCCGTCACCATGGTGTGAAAATGAATTAACACCAAACCAGATAACTAATTGCGTCACCGATCCATTCAATCTTATTTTAAAAAACTTGATCGTAAAATATTTGAATACTAAGAAAATTCATTAAAAAGAAAATCAATTGACATGCAAATAGTCACCCTAAATTAAACTTATCACCCTTTGATCCCTCTCGGCACACTGGACATTTTATTAATAATTTTTTTGTTCTTGTTCAAAATTATGATCATGTTATTAGCCAATACAATTTGTCAGTTGAACTGTGTAGCAAAAGTGATTTTTATCATTTTAAAATCACTTTTAAATTATAGGTTGTACAACAAATATTAATTAAATGATTGAATTCCCTATTTTTAATTATTGTAGAACTGTCAATAAGAACAATAGCTTACTACATTGCTGTGTGCTCAATGACTAAATGTCATGGATTCGAATTCTTTACCTCAATTGTGATCGAACTAAAAAAAATGACTTTTAAACATTTCCTATAACAAATATTAAGATGATCGAATCACAGTTGAATGTCAACCGAAGTCATTAAAGTACAACTAAGAATTGTTTGGGAGCTAAAAAAAAATTGTTTGCAAGGAGAGGGTGAGGAAGAAGTAAGGAATATCTAAAGATGACAAATGAGTGAGGTCAAGTCATCAGTCTGCCTCAAAAGCCCACATTTCCTAATTTAGTTTGATGTTCTGTTAATGATGGTGATGGACACCTTCATCTTTGAGATTATTTTTTCCTTTGCTCTTTAGTTTCAAATAGTATGGATTCAATTTGAAAAGGATTCCACTTTCAAATATTTAGTTTCTCAAAATTAACTTCAAAGAGGCAAAACTTTTATTTATTTATTTAATTTCAAGTCATCTTACATTCATCTGACTTGTCTGTAATCTATAAGAATGAAGCATATTAGATATAAAAACATTATAATGATCGTAAATTTTAATATATTCAACAAAAAAACATAGCTCAGCTGACATATATTATTTACTTATGACTAAAAGCATGTGAATTCGAATCTCAACTACTTTTTTAATATACGACAACATCTGAGAGAGAAGAAGCCAAGAAAATTAAAATCTATAACTTCATGGTTATTATTATATTACACAAGATGTAGCTAAAATAACATAAACCAACACGACTGACTACTGTCAAACTAATTAATTATGATAAACCTAATTAATTTGTACTTGTTAAGCTCATGTCAAACTGATAAAAAAACATCAGAAAAAACAGATTTTAAGTACAAAACTAACCATACTGAAATTCTTAAAAAAAAAAAAAAAAAAAACAATAATCTAGCCAACCATATAGAAAAAGGCAACAGTATAAAAGAGTTTTCAACAGTTCAATTTTTGGGATATATCCAATTGGTACTTGGTTTCTTAAGATTGAAGAAGCTGCAGACAACATAACAAAAAGTACCATCTTTTATTTAGCTTATCTAGTTGCAAATATTTTCTTTTATAGAAAAATTGTTCAAAATATTTTCCTTTTTAGCTTTTGACATTTTGGGTATTTTGCTTCATTGATAATATATATTTTTTCCTCCCAGTTTAGAATCTGCTGTTTTGTGCTTGACGGTGAAATTATGAGTGAAGCTGACACAATGCAGCTAACAGTTTTATATCGTCAAATATTTAGATTTGTATTACATAATTATTAGAGAAGTGAATCTATATATATATAGATTAATATTGAATGTGTTGGTAGCGGGTTGATTATTTTGTTTAATGTTAGTTCATTTCAATCTCTTCATTTTTCCTTGAAGATGTATATAGAGAAGATCACATTGAAAAAGAAGATGAATTTAGTTTTAACGAAACCAAATTGAGCAGAACCAAAGAAACTTAGTTCGGTTACATAATCAAAATCGATTTTTTTTTTTTTCAATTTATTAACGTACAAAAATAACAATTTGATTCGATTCATAGTTTAGTCAAAAATTGAACCGTGGTGAACGGTCAACACCAACAGTTAGCACATCGGCGTAATTGTTATGATGTTTGGTGCAGTTTTTTTATGAAAAATGTTTTTATGGTGCCTAGGTAGCATGTAGCCACTGATGTGATATAATCTGATCCCTTGATTTGATTTGATTTGATTTTTTAAAATTCTCTAAATTAAAAACAAAATCAATGGATTAAATTTTGTTACGCTTAGGCATCATGCAAACATTTATCTTTTTTATTGGGTAATGGTTGTTTTAATACAAAATTGGATTAAATTTTGTTACGCTTAGGCATCATGCAAACATTTATCTTTTTTATTGGGTAATGGTTGTTTTAATACAAAATTGGATTAAATTTTGTTACGCTTAGGCATCATGCAAACATTTATCTTTTTTATTGGGTTAATGGTTGTTTTAATACAAAATTTTGGTGGTGATTGTTGTTTTATGTTTATTAATCGTGTATATTTGATAATAAAGTTTTTTTTTTAGTACATAGTGGGGGGAGGGGGATCAACAAACCCTACATAGAGGTCACAACTACTCTCAAATAATATGAGAGCTAAATACCGATTTTCGGGCTCGAACTCGTGACCGTGGAGTTGAAATGAATTAACACCAGACAAGATAACCAACTACGTCACTGACCCTCGGTTTGACAATAAAATTTTATTAAAAAAACATTCATGAAAAGTGCAATAGCCACCAAAAGCAAAAGTACAGTTTCTAAGCTGGAGAAAGATCAAATCAGTTGACATGCAATTGATTCAGACAAGCTCTTGTTTAAGAAAAAAATATATATATCAAAGCTAAACTAAGAAGAAAATATTGTCAGTAATTAAAAATTTCCTTGTCTTTTTTTGTGCCCCAAAATGTCATCAAAAAAGAAAAAGAGAGAAGAGACAGCAAAGTTGCCCTTTTTGTTCTTTCTATTTGCAGCTTCTTCAACCTTAAGAAATCCAATCCAATTACGATATGTCGTAAAAATTTTGATTATCGTATCATATATCATGCGAGTTGATTTTCCTCTCTTATTGGCATCTATTCACACCCTTATATGAACAACAAAACTTGGAGAATCCATATGCTCTCTCTTTATTTTTCTTAATAATAATCACTTGATGGGGTTTGGGGCCCTGTACAAGAATATGATTAGATCGGGACTTTGTATTTGAACAACCAATTATAATAATTAATGGGTTCATCTTTAATTCTTCGTTTCAACTATAATAATTCTTCAATTATAATAAAACCTTTTGTTTTGATAATCAATGTAATAATAAATGCATTATAAATATAAATTACCATAATTTTTTTTTTTTTGAGATTTGGTATAATAAATTGAATATGAACATCATTATAATTTATTCTATGATAATAATCAATGTTGTAATAAGAGCAGTATTTCAACCGACATTGGTGTACGTCAATGATTTAAGAGGTTACGGCTTTTAATTAGTATAGAACTCAAAAGAATAATATATTTTTACTTTTATGGGCTTTGGTTTGGGCCTCGTTTTGTTTTAGTTGGGCTTATAACTCGTGTGGGTTTTTGGGCTTCCATAAATGGTGGCTGTTAATGGACCGTGTTGACAAAGACGGTAAGCAGGCTTAAACTGGGCACGTTCGGTTGTTACGGGTACGGGCCCAATTCGGCGCGTGGAGCCCGCATCTGTATTATTTATATTTTTTATTTACGTTTTTCAGGGTTAATAATTCTCAAACATTTCTATTTGGCTGTTCGTTAGTTTTTTTTTTTTTTTTTGAGGATACAACATTTAGGATGCAAGATTCGAATGTGTTATGGGTAGAATTGGACCCGAGTATTGGGCCGCGCGTCGGAGAGTCAGACCACGAGGAAAACTCCTTGTGCCAGGCCCACATCGGTACGATCGTAAACCCAGATCCGCCCCAAGCGCACGCAAGGCCCACAGGTCGCGCGCGGGGCCCCCATGACGAGCTCGCAAGGCGCGTGCGGGGCCCCCAGGTCGCGCGAGCGGGGCCCCCAGGTCGCGCGAGCGGGGCCCCTAGGCGTAAGTAGGGCCAAGTCTTGCAGGGGCCCCCAGGCGCACGCCGGCCCTAGGCGCCGAGAGTGGGCCGCGCAGTGACTTGGCCAGCCCGACCCAGCTCGACCCGCTTACCTTTTCTTTTGTATCTCCCTTGTTCTAAATCCAATTTGCGTACCGTTTTCGCCGACATTCGTGATATTTTCTTTATCCACAGTTAGACCCTATTTAAGGCTCGGCCAATAAGAAATATTTTCCTAAAATGGAAATATCCACCTAAAAAGGAGATATTTCCATTATTATAATATTTTTACCAAAAGTGACCACCTACCCCGCCTTCTATATATATCTAAGCCAATCAGTCTTGAGGTAAGCAATTCGAAAACCCTAAACTCGACTAACCTACTCACCTTCTTCAATCTCGACTGACTTAGGCATTGGAGGCAGAGTGGCTCACACCACACCGGTGTCTAGCTTTTGTCTATTTTGCAGGTATTCGTCCCAACGAAATACAAATTAACAGTTGATCCGAGAGACTCAAATTTTGGCATCAACATAATATATAATTTCACTGTCAAGTATATATATATTTGAGCCATTCCTTAGCTTCATAATTAAAATTGACTCCATTCCTCAATTTATTATTATAATTATTATTTTAGTACATTCCTCAACTTATTCATTTAACTTATTTGAATAAATTTATTTATGGTATGTTACTTATAATTTGAGAAGGAACTGGCAAGATTACACTTTTCCTTTTTTTGAAATAATTGGAATTGAAGTTATTTTTCTAAAGAAATAAAAGGCGATATGAATTGTGGAAAGGGGTTTGTTTAGCCGATCAACTGCATTATTAAAATGTAGTTTTTTTTCTCTTCATACAATTATTCTACAAATAATCCCATAGCTATTATATTTAACTCATCTATAAAGATCGACATGCAAATGAATTATTATTTACAATTTTTTACAAGCGACAACAATTAGGCGAGCTATTATCTACAATCTTTTACAAAAAAAAAAAAAAAATCTAAACAAATTGTTAGATATATAATCTCTCACGTTTAACTTCTCAAAATAACCCTTTAGAAATTATAAAAAAATAATTCATTATCCAACTCTTGGTCCGCACAACTCCTTAAAGGTTTGTTAGAAGTATCAAAATCTCTAGAAAAATACTTAAAAACTTGAGCAAATGAACAATCATGAGTGAATCTATCTATCAAAAAGATTCGGTAAAACTCTTCCATTTATATTATTTGCTTACTTATGAATTAATTTCATATAAATTTTCTTTAACCGAAGATTCCACGAGGTCATTTGTTCTGTAAAAGTAATCTAAGTTGCAAATTATAGCAAAAACTGGTTGTAAGCCATAGACAAAAAAAAGTTGACTAAAAAAGTAGTGTTTTTCCAACTTTCATCTAAAAATGCTATAGCCATTCTTTTTTCCTTTTTTGATTATGTAATAACAAAAAGTTAATTTCTTACCAGTTTCTTCGGCATCTAAATATGGTAGAGTTCGATATCTTACGTGATATTAGTTAATGTGCCCACAAGCATTAAACAAAAAAAGAAGTAATAACAAAATGAGGTGATTGGCAACAACAAATGGGAATCATGCAAATACAGCATTGATAAAAAACAAAGCTGGACGGATTTTGTCTTTACCTAAAAATGCCCAAATAACAGATTAAAAATCAATTTCAAACCTAATTTCATTTCACTCATTCATTAGCAGAGAGCTCTCACAATGGAGAAAAGTTACTCCATGGACGAAATTCAGCACAAATTCGTGAAAGTCCAAGCAGGATTGCAGATCCACGTCGCCGAGATCGGAACCGGTGATCAGTCAATCTGTTCTCTCGCCGGATTCCGGTGACATTCTCTGATCTTCTTCTTCTTCTTGTTGTTGTGATGTTTTCAGGTTCGAATGCGGTGGTTTTTCTGCACGGATTTCCGGAGATTTGGTACTCATGGCGGCACCAGATGATTGCGGTGGCCAACGCCGGATTCCGAGCAATCGCTTTCGATTACAGAGGCTATGGACTCTCCGATCCGCCGCCGGAGCTTTCCAAGGCTACATTTAGCGATATTATTGCCGATTTGCTTCGAATTCTTGACCATTTCTGTATCCCTAAGGTACTGTTTCTCATTTTGTTGAGATTTGAAGCAGAGACAGCTGTTACTGAGTGATCTGGGTTCAATTTTTGTGTGTTTCCTGCCAAATGAACCGATCTTCATTTGGCTCGATTCGGTTTTATTTTGGTTTCGGTTTTGATTTCATATACATTTTTTTCAATTTTTTATACTATTTTTAATTTAGTTTTTTTTTTAAATGTTTTTTTATCAGCTAAAAACAACAATCGTGGTGAATAGTAATTGTGCTTACTATTTTAAATCTAAAATTGTTGTTCCATCAAGTTAAATACCAATATATTTTGTTTTCTTTAAAAATTTTATATTTAGTTTAGAGCATAATTTTTAAAATAATTCATCTATAATACATTAATTTTTATCACGTGATAGAATTCAATTTAAATTTTTATTATTGAAAGGAAACTCCAGCAATAGAATAAATCTATTATTAATTGAATTCTATCACTAAAAAACTCAATTAGTGATATAATTTAATTTGAATTTTTTGATATAAATGAATTAATTTTGATTTTGTGCTATAAATGAAAATACTTTCAATTTTTTCGTTATACATACAAAATCGCCAATTTTGAAAGTATTAATGTTATTATTTTATTTTAATAATATACATGCAAAATCTTTTATTTTTTTGGATTTTGATTTTGATTTTGATTTCATCAGAATTAGTTTTTTTTTTCAATTTTTTATACTATTTTTAATTTAATTTTTTAAAAAATATTTTTTTATCAGCTGAAAACAACATCCTGGTGAATAGTACTTTTTCTTACTATTTTAAATGTAAATTTGTTGTTCCGTCGAATTAAATACCAATATATTTTTTTTTTCTTTAAAATTTTTATATTTATTTTGGTTTTTATTTGGTTCTTCCATCGACCAATATGTTTCGATTTTTTTTAAATATCAAATGAATTGATTTAATTTTATTCTAAACAATCAAGAGGAGTTGTTGATGGAAGAAACTAAACCAGAATAATTGATATGAACTGCTTATAAGTTTTCTAAATCCGCGATTCAAAGTTCTAAACTTCAAACCCATCGCTCCATCTCGAACAGTGTTTGAGGGGTTTTCTTAAAATATATATACAATTGGTTAAGTTACCAAATCTAGCCCACTTTCCTGCCTGTCTATTTCATCTTTTAAATTTTAAAAGTATTAAATGTTATTATTTTTTTTAATAATATACGGGATGAGGAATCTAACCTTTATTAATTGATGGCGGTAATATAAGATGTTGGTTGAACTATGTTTATTTTGACGTATTAAACTTATTACATTTTTGGAGATTTTTCATGAATCATAAAAGATGGAAAAAGAATTCTATAGATGTCAAAATATTTTAGAAAGTTCAAAATTTGAAAAAATAGATTAATCAAATTAAATTTGATGACTTCAATCTGCCCTAGATTTAAGGTAGATGATCCAATAATGTGAAATTGATGGCTTCAATTAAATTAAACTGATTAAAAACAAGATGTCAAAAAAATAAATTGGATTGATAAGAACCTTTGGAAATTGATAATTATATAAACTAGGAATGGTAGTATTTGGTATCTAAAGGGAAAAAGTTGTTGCAAATCCTTTTTTTGTGTTGGCTTAGATGGTTTTTCTTACAGTAAGGGGAAAGTAAAAAATGTTGTAACATTATTAATGTGTTGATAGGTGTTTTTGGTGGGGAAAGATTTTGGAGCATTGCCAGCTTATCAATTTGCTATTAAACACCCAGAAAGGTCATTGGGAGTTGTAACAATGGGTGTGCCATTCAGACCTCTCCAACTTAGAAGTAGGTACAAAGACCACCTCCCTGAAGGCTTCTACATTTCAAGATGGCAGGTATACACTCCATCAGCAGTAAATTTATATGATTCACTAACGATTTGTTAGCTACAACGGAAAACAGAAAGAAAAATCATCTGATTAAAGAAAGTAATAAATACATAATAGGTTAAGGAGATAAGGTTTTAAAAGGATTCATATATTACATCCCTTATAAACTCGATTCAAGTTAGTTTACATGCACTTTAACTATTTTCATGAGACAAATTATATGATCCTACAATATTTTATTGTCAAGAAAATCTGTAAGAATTAGTTTATAAGTAGGTGGGCACCATGAATTGAATTTATCATCTCTTATATCTTCAAAATTCTCTTTTAACTATTAGGCCAACCCATGATAGTATTGTTAGGATTGACCTTCAGGGTAATTGGGGAATAATAGAGGAGTATATGGGCAAATAGTTATGGAGTTAGTTAGACTTTTGGTTATTAATAGAGAGGTTGTTTGAGGGAAAGGGAGACATATTTTGAGTGACTACACTGTGAGCTTTAAGACATGATTCTCTGGAGAGAAAGGGAGATTCCAAGTCCTATTCAAACTTGGGTTATCTTGTAGCAATTCGAATCCTAGCATGTTCCGATGAAAACTTCGTTGCGATACATTGAACATTTTCTTGGATTTGTCTGTACAGTACAGAACAGAGCCTGATTTTGGTTTCTTTAAGTTTATTTGTATGGTTTTGTTGTGTTAGGAACCTGGACGAGCAGAGGCTGATTTTGGTCGTTTTGATGTAAAAACGGTTATTAGAAATATTTACATCCTCTTCTCTAGAAGCGAAATCCCAATAGCCAAAGAAAACCAGGAGATAATGGACATAGTGGACTCTTCAACTCCTCTTCCCCCTTGGTTTACAGAGGAAGATCTAGCTGCTTATGCAGATCTCTATAAGAAATCTGGACTTGTCACTGCATTGCAAGTTCCTTATAGGTAAATCCCTTTCAATCTTTTTGTTTATTGCTTTTCGATTATCGTGCAAGCGAGTGATTGAGCTTCTCAACCTTAGTGTTGAATCATGTTAAGTTACCAAAAACCTAAACCTTAAATTAATAGATTGAGGTAAATTCCCACCCCTCACCTGTGAGCTTGTAAATTTGAAAATTGTCTACAAATTGAAATCAATTTTAATGGAAGAAGAAACGACTTCATAAGAGTTTGAACACAAGGCCTCCAACTAAAATATAAAATTGAATCATGTTAAAAAAAAAATCAATCAACAGTTAAGTTTAGGCCTTAGAAGATTTAAGAATGTATTAGAGGCATATGGACAATTAGTTAGGTAGCTTAGTTCTAAATAAGAGTGGTTAGATGATTAAGAGAGGACATCTTGAAATTGAGTGAAGGTGGTTTCGGGCTTGACCGATCTCAAAAGTTAAGGATGGTTCAAGTACTTCAAATCACTTGGCTTATTTTGTATGTTTATTCTGATCAACCCAAAAAGCTTAAGTTAGTAGGTTAATGTTTTTTTTTTTTTTTTTTTATAAATTGGAATCAAAGTTTTGCCCCATTATATACTCGGTTAGCATTTGAGTCTGTCCCAAGACTTGATTCCAAAGACAACAATAAATTATACGATTAAAATTACTCGAAGGTTTCATTATATCAACTAACACTTAAATGGTTCAATGATGATCGATCTATATTTGATAATATGGATGAATGTATATGATAGGTCATTGATCCATGAAGATCCAGAAGTAAAAGCCCCAAAAGTTGAAGTTCCTGCACTTCTGATAGTGGGTGAAAAAGATTATTTCTTGAAATTTCCAGGAATTAATGAATATATGCAAAGTGAAAAGATGAAAGAGTATGTTCCCAAATTGGAGATTGCCAATCTACCAGAAGGATCTCATTTTGTTCAAGAGCAATTCCCTGAAGAAGTTAATGAATTGCTAATCAATTTCCTTGCCAAGCATGCATGATTTAGACTTATTCAGCGCTGTGGTTGAATCTAAATAAACATTTGGCTAGTTTTTAAAAAGAGTTTTTAAAATAAATATGTCTAGATGGCTCTTTGTGTGTTATGTGTTCTTGCATACGATTGATAGGAAGTAGGCCCAAGTCACATATGTGCGAATTAAGTAATTAATTTTGAAATGAAATTACAAATGGTTTAATTAGGAATAATTGGAAGCAGAGTAAAATATGAAATATATATAGCAAAAATATGAAAGATTTAAATTGATTGAAGTCTATCGATCCCAAATTTAATTTGTGGCTATCAATTTAATGTGATTAAATTTATTTTGTTTAAGCTTTTGATATGTGTAGATTTTTTTTTCTTGATTTTTTGTTCTATCCATGAAAAATATTCTATAAATTAGTATATTTTTAAATTAATAAGATTATAATTATTATTTATAGAAATTGAATTGAAAAATTAATATATATTAAAATTAAAATAACAAATGATTTATATATATATATATAAGAATTGAAATAATACAAAAATATTAATATTGTGTTTTATGGAATTGAAATAATATATAAATATATATCTAACTGAATTAAAATTGAAAAGTTGATTTAAAAAAAATTAAAACCGAAAAGAAAAAATAAAGATTTACATTAGAATTGAATTTGGGATGTCAAAGTGCATATTATAATTCTATTCGCTCACTTGCCAACTTGCCAAAGGATAGTATAGTTAACAAAATGAACCGATTTTAATAAAAAAAAAAAGATTAACAATAAAAGAAATACACATAACAAAATAGAAACGAAACAAAAGAAATCCCATTTAAAAGTTTTTCATTTTAAAAAGTTTTGGGAATAAAAAACCAAACTAGTTATAAAAAAAAGCTTATTACTAAAAAAAAAATAGAAGCGACAAATTGAAATTAAAAACTTTAAAAATGAAAACATAAAATATAAAGATCTCGTTTGATAACTATTTTATTTTTTATTTTTTGTTTATGAAATTTAAGCTTATTTCTCTTCAAATTTTCTATCATATGTGCTTCATCTTTCTTACCATTTTTTCTTAAAAAAAAAGTAAATACTAACCAAATTTCAAAAACAAAAACTAAGTTTTTAGAAGCATACTTTTTTTGTTTCTAAATTTTAATTTTGATGTAAATAACCAAATAAGAAAAAAAATTATAATAAGATAATTATTATAGGTTTAAATTTAAAAAAAAAATAGTTATCAACCGGGCCGAAATGAAAAACAATTAGTATTATGATGTCTGATGTCATATAAAAAGATTATCATTTTTCTAAAATATATTTACTTTTTTTTTTCCTTTTCTTATGTGTTAGCTTAGGCATGCACGTGTTTCTCAAAAAGATACATGCACTTCTCTTTGCCGGATTTTTTCGGTAGTATATCGGATTTTAAATATAAATATAGTAAGAATTTATTCAATTTAAATCGGTAGTAAAAAAATTGATAATTTTAAATGAATGAAATTGATTTTTTTTAACCTCCATATTTAGCACCAAATAGAAAGACAAACAAAAAGCCCAAATACAATTTTAAAATATCAGCATTATGAGACTCCTTCTCTCTCTAAATTTTAGTGAGAGAAGGGTTCTCTCTGGACTCCGAGAAAATGCTTATGGTAGTTTTCTTGTGGGTGAGTGAGGGCACCATGGGGTGCGTTACTGGGCTCCGGAAGGCTTTCTTGGAAAGTCTAGCCGTGAGCGTTACGGGGCTCCAACGACTTTCTCTGGAAGGTGTAGTTGTGGGCGGCTACGAGCTCAAGCGAGTTCCTTTAGAACATTCGTTTATGGGCTTGAGGGTTTGAAGGGGAGAGGAGGAAGTAGATCTAGAAAGAATTTGAAGAGGGCCCTCTATAGGGCATGTGTGTTGAGCTGGGGTGGGATGAAAATGGAGGAAGATGAAGTGATGAAACAGAAAGATGAAGTGGGTTTGAGATCTAAGATCTTCATAGGGTGGGGTGGAGTGTTGATGCCTTTTGATCGAGGGAAGGTGGCGGATGAAGAGGATGTTAAAAAGAAAGAAGAGTTCAAAGGTAGTGGTGGGTTCTCTGACCTATCACCGGCGTTAATGGAGGATCAAATGTTTGAAAATGCTATGCAGAAGACGACGGAGGCTGATTTTGGGATGAAGGACGCTTGCAACAAAGAGGGGATGCATGCAGCTGATTGTTGCCAGGGCCTGTCAGACGTGGGGCTCAAGGTCATGATAGATGGAAGGGACAGACAGCTAACTGGCACACGAAATAGGGACGAGCAGCTAACGTGCACTTGGCTCAAAATAATGATAGATGTGACACATGCAAAGGCTACTTTTGAGGACAACTGGATGTACTATTATGAAGAGGTGGCATGTTTGGAAGGGAGGATTGGCTCAGACTGGGTTTCGAACCAAGCCGCCAGCTCGACAAAATTGGTCCATCTTGGTTTAGTCCGATTCGAGTTTGGTTTAGAGCTGGTGGTCTCAACTGGTCTACCCAACCAGAGAAGGTAAAATTTTAGCCCTTTAAAGCTCATGTTTGTTCTCTTCCATTCTACAACTTGGTGTTTTTGTTGGTGGTATTTTCAATTTCTGCTGGAGACAATTTCTGTATGCACCTACTGGTTGAAGATGGCTCGTTGTTGGTCTATTTGTCATAGTTTCTTAGTTATTTACGTCCATAGTATTGCTAGACGTTGCTTTGCCTTTTGTTTTGTTATGGGTAGGATAGTTAGGATTTTGTTGATCCGCTCCATCATGGAATTGGTGGATAAAGGGATCCAATTTCAGTATTGGATTAGATCGAGTTGGGGTGAGGGTTGGTCTCTCTTGGGATCAATTTTCCCTCTTGTTATTTTGGCGGGATCATGCACCTCAGTTGTCTTAATGCTCCAAGGATTATCCCCCAAAATTTATCGGAAGTCATCTCTTATGAAGTTGACGATGTGGAGTTGGTCTTCTTTGGAATTCTCATATTCCATGTTATTTAAGGCCACAATCTCGACTTGGTTCGCTATTGATTTGGGTTTCACTTATTATCTGTTCTATGTAGTTAGAGTGGTCACCCTCCAATATGTGGTTCGGGGCCAGTGTGTGGGTGTTATTCCCGTTTATGGTTTTATCCCAGGTGGGAAGTTGTGTTGTAAGTTGGGTTCTGTTTAATGGAAGTTTGCTTGTTTCAAAAAAAAAAAAAAGCCCAAATACAAATCCTAACCCTAAACCCTAAGCCGTTTTGTTTCCTCCGATTTCCATCTTCTTCATCAAAATTGAACAAAGAACGAGAATGGCGATTGGGAACATGAATGAGGTTCTTACAGAGGATGTTGTTAAGGTAATCTTCTCCGAACTTCCTTTCTCCAATTTGTCGATTTGCAGAATCGTGTGTAAAGCTTGGAATCATCTGGTTTCAGACTACATTTTATGTTCTAAATTTCACCATAGAAAATCTGTTATTGTGTGCACCTCTGAGGCTATTGTCCCCAATCCAGGATTTGAAGCTATAGGCCTTCTTGCAATCCCAAGATCCATTCTATGGATTTTGGTACCATCATTGATTCTGTTGCCACATTTAAGTTCGACGGCGATTGGGGATATGTTTCAATTTCTTGTTCATGCAATGGCTTGCTTTATATTGTAAAATTAACGTATTCCAATTGGTGTGATGGCATATGGAATCCGATGACCAAGGAGTTCATCCAACTTCCTGGAATAGATGGGGATATATACGTATATGGATTCGGTTTCGGCCTCAAGACAAAGCAGTATAAATTGTTTAGGGTTCATGAGGAAGAAGAGCAATATCCCCGTCGCACCGAACTGCATCGAGTGGCTGCCTCTCCAGCACTTTGACCACCATGGTGTATATTTGGATGGAGTCATTTATTGGATTTATTGGATCGCAAAAGTATGGGTCCCTGAAGAAACTCAAGAGAAGGAGCATGGGTATGTTATACATGCTCTTGATGTTGAAACTGAAACATCTGATACGAGTTACCCCTCTGATATTGGACCTTGCACCGAAACTGAATTTGGTATTCAATTAATGTCAGTCAAGGGCAAGTTAGGAGTGATTATTGGGCCTTGCACCGTGAGGGACCATAATATTCAATTAAAGTCATCCAATGGCAAGTTACGAGTGATTATCACAATGTTTGAACCAATTTGGAAGACGTGTGTGTGGATTATGGGTGCCAAATCCTGGAGTAGAGAATTTATCGTTGATATACCAATTCATAAGCCATTGAAACTCATTGTTGTTGAAGCCTCTGAAAATAGGATATCTTTACTTATCAATGATGACATATATGTCTTTGATAAGAATGGGAAGTTCAAGATCAAGATAAAGACATTACTCCATGTGAATGAGATCGGAGATGTTTGTTCTATAGAGTCCTTCCAGTTTGGTTCCCTACCGATGATTTTGGCAGGGGACTGTTGAAATCGTATTTCTTTGGCCTGGTTCAGGTATTGTTAAATTATGGCTTGAACAACTTGAAGGTTTTCTTTTCTGCAATTTTAATTTATGTTGGAGTGTATAGGGATTCGCTAGGGAAAATTATTTGTGATTTAGAAATGAGGAGTTACGGGGATACCAAGGGTGCTTAATTTTAAGAGTGGTGGTCCTAAATTGTGTGTTAGTTGCAGGTAAATGAATGAAATTTTAGAATTACTTTATGTTGAATTGTTTCACTTTTAGTAATGAGTGAAATTGAGTTTGTTGGTTGTATTTTCTCTATGATTATATTCTAGGCGGCTTTTGGCGAACAACGGCGATGTGCTTAGGAGTGATGGGCAGGTTAAGGAGCTTCTATGAGATGTTTGTCTGGAATTTTTGTGTATAAAGAGATGTATATGATCTTTGAATTGTAGACTTCGTGTATAGGTTTTGTAAGTTTGGTTTGTTGATCTTTAATCGAAGTTACCGAGAATGCTGCCTAATGGGTTTTCTTGAGCTAAATTTGTTATAGATAATTTGTTTTCCTTCATGCATGTTGTAGGTTTCTTTTCTAACAGGCAACGCAACGACGAGGCGCATACTCGGTTCAGTAGGCTATACTCATTGTTTTGGGTTCTAGTCTAGGAATGTTTTTTATAGATGTTTATGTAGTTTTGTTCTTCTTCTTAGACTTGATGTAAAGGTAGTTATGAACTTATTATGAGGGGGTTTGCACATGTAGATAGGACACTATGAACTGCTTCCAATGAAAGGTTGTAAACTTCTTTCTTTTTTTTCTTTTTTTGAATAAGGTAACCAAGTAGGTGGGTACAATAATGATTTTTGGGAAACTTGCAAAATAAATCAAATCTAGAAAATAAAGTATAAATATGGTCAAGTTAATTTTTTTTTACAAATATAGTTATTAGGTATTACTTTCGCTTGGCACATATTAGTTTAATAATCTATTACACATAAAAATGGAAATTCAGAAATCTAATGAAACTTTGTTAAGGGTCTAATAGACATGAAACTAAGCCTTTTCTTATTTAAATTCATACAAATAAATACACAAATATTAAAATGAAGAGTTAAGTATATGTTATCTGCCAACATGTTAAAAACATATATTGTTAATTAATCTTAAATGCATATATAATATTATTAAAAAAATTAAAATTTATAAATTTAACTCAATCCAAAGAAAATTATAGTCCAAGAAAACCTTTATAAGTTTGAGTTAGAGAGTAGTCTCGATTGTTCAAGTTGTCGATTTTTTTATACGCCAACAATAATGATTACATAAGATATCATTTGTTTATTTGAGAGGCAAGTAATAACTATCATAGATTATCATTGCATGTGTTTGTAGTGCAACCAAAGATTAGTGAAAAAAAAGTTAGTGTTTAGTTTACATGGATTGAAATGAAGAGTTATTTTGAATAGTTCAAAAGAAATGACTAAAAATAAGTTATTTTAAATAGTTAAAAATGTATGCTTAGAAAAAATGAGTTTTATGCAGTTAGAAATAAATGATTATAAATGATAAATTATTTTGAATTGATATAGTTTTTTTTGTAAATATCAGCTTTAAAATTGACAAAAAGACTTCTTGAAAATTTCACATTAAGGGGTCTTCGTGTAATCCAAGATTCACTTGAGATGGGCTTGTGGATTTTTCTTTTACATAAATGAAAAAAAATAAAAAAAAATCCAGGCATTCTGAGATACCCGACATCCTAAGATGTCTATCTAAGTGTAATTTGGATGCCCTCCTGCATCATGAGTTTTTATGATGCCTATGTAGAGGGCATCCTTAAAATACATTTTTGCCCTCACTTTTTTTTTTATAAAATTTTATATTTTCGTCAATTTTTCTCTATATTTTGTATGTAGTTTGTACCTTAAAATTAATAATATATTTTTTTAGTACATAATCGTATGCATTAACAACTAAGCATACATAACTAATTATATTTATGTTTTACATTTTGTTTTAAATGCATTAAATTCAATAATATTTTGATTATTTTCAATAAAAATGTAAACTGCACTGACTTTGTTATATGTTTTAAATATAATTATCCTTACTTTCTATATTTAACAAATTTTTACTTGTTCGACTAATAAATGAATTTTAGTTTTTTTCTAGGTAAATTTATTTTAAAATATAATATTCAAATTAATAAAAAAAAATACGATATATAGATTTTAATTATACAAATTAATGTGTATATTAAGTTATGAGGGCATTTAAGACATTTCTCTAAACAAAATTTATAAAATAAATATAGGTTTCAAAATTTCCATAAAATATTACTACAAAATAAACGTGGTGATCTAAGAATGCCGGAAATCTAAAATTCCAGACATTTGAAATTCTGGGTATCTGAAGATTTCAATTATCCTAATTACACAAAATAAACGACCACTAAAGGTGATTGAATTTTAGAGTTATGAGAGGAGAGAAGTTGAAGTGGAAGAAAAAGAGGAAGCAAGAGAATGAAGTGAATTATATAACTACTATCTTCAAGTGGAGAGAAATTATATATATATATATATATATATATATTCATGTGTATATATTTTTTTGGAAACAAGAGTACCTAAGCCCGTTCCCATGTTAGATACCGAAAGATATTAAAAGAATAATGTTGAAGGGAGAATATCTTCAAAGTCCTTCATCCACTATACCATTCCTTTAAAACTATATTAGTGTATATTTGACCAAAGCAATTACAATTACCCTTACCCAAAAAATTCCAGATTTTTTTTTTTAAACTTTATTTTGGAAAGAAAACAAAAGAAAAAGAAAACCAAAATTGTTGAATTGGTGGAATTACGTTTTGATTTTCAGACATCATAATTTCAGATCTCCCCCGCGTTACCTATCGGTGAACGAACTCATCAATTGCAGAAATCGCACTCTCTCTTCGGCTATCAACGCATTCACCTGGTTTGAATATTTCTCCATCTTTTGATCGCTCTCCTCCTTCTCAATATTGAATTTCAGTTCTGGTTTTTGAATTCCGTGAAATGGATCTAGATTTTGCTTCGTACGCTTGGTTGCAGATGAAATCTGTATGTTATTTGTTTGCCGGCTTAGATCTGCTGTGATTTTTGAATTCTTGGATTGGTTTTATGGTTTTAACTGTTGATTTGAAATTATTGCAGTACTTTGTGGGAATAATATGAGTTTCTGCTTCAGATCCCTTGTCTCTTCTGCTCCTAGCCCGATCTCAAAGATTTTCTGTGGTCTATAAGGTCTTTTTTCGTAGTAATAGAGTTTTAAGTGAAGTTAATTAGATATTGTTGGAATGGATAAAGAATTAGGGCATAGAATGTTGAACGGAAGCTCGGTTTATGCACTTTGTATTAAGGTGTTATGTGATTTCACATTTCGTGCTCTTTAATCACAGATTCACGATTGAACTTTTGAGATTTCTATTTCTTTCTAAAAAGTGCATGACTAACCAATTTTTGTTTCTAGGTGTGGAAAACAATCTCTCCTATCTGAAATCTGTGATCGTTGATTTGCATTCATATCATAAAAATGGTAATTACATTCTTGTTTATCCAACCATTCTCGTATCTGTTCATTTTTGTTCTAATGTAAATTGAAAATTTGGGCTAATTTTCGGCCTTCACATGAATTCCACTCCAGGAGCTTTTCTGTTCTTAATCAGTTAAAGTTCATGAAATTTAGGGTAATTTTATTTGGATATTATGTTATATCCTCAAAATAATTGTAAATAAACCATCATGTGTTGTCGACCAAAATTAGTAGGGACAGCTAGTCCCGTGAAAGTTGTCAACCAAATTTAGTAGGGAAAGTTAGGTGGCTGACCAAGACACTCACGGATATAAAAGAAATAGTAATGTTAAATAATTAAGAAGATGCCAGAGACTTTCTAACTTTCTCTGTGGCATTCAAAAAATATTGTGAGTGTTTGAGATTAATGGATCATAATACATATTTAGTTTTCTCGGTGTCAATAAATCTGGTATTGCACCCTTTAATTTAGTAGTAACTACTAACTAGCACGGGCAACAAAGTGAGCGTAGCTCAACCAACATCCTAAATGTAAGAGAACCATGCTATCCGTGGTTTGAGTCCCCTAATCTCCTATTGTTTAAAAAAAAAACTAGCATGGGCATCTTGCTCGTGAAGATCATTAGTAATACTAGTTTCTCTTTTAAGCTTGTTACATAGCTGGATTTATTATTTTTACTTTTGACTTTCAAGTGGGTTTCATGATTTATCTTTGCTTCTGCCTCCTTATTTCTGTTGACAACCTTAAATATGTTGCGTAGGTTGTTCTTGCTGCTTCCATTGTTAGCAAGTCTGGAAAAGGTGAGATATTCCCTTCATCAATTCTGTATACTCTCCAAGTCCCCTATTGATAAAAATGTTTGAACTCTCTTTCGTAATGAAGGTTCTCAGAGTTAATTTTTTTACCCTTTATTTCCATTGACCTCTCTCACACACAGGCACAAACATACTTTTTCTGCCTTAATTTTTATTCTTCAAGTCTACAATCAATTTTAACTACTACTTACAGGCCTGCCTTTGGTTTTGATTCAATTTTTCTTTCCTACTGACCCTTTTCTTACATTATTTGCAGTTCTGGTTACTAGACAGTTTGTCGATATGTCTCGAATCAGAATTGAGGGACTTCTTGCTGCTTTTCCAAAGTTGGTTGGAACTGGAAAGCAGCATACATATGTGGAGACAGAAAATGTTCGATATGTTTACCAGCCTATAGAAGCTTTATACTTGCTTCTTGTAACGAATAAGCAGAGCAACATCCTTGAAGATTTGGACACTTTAAGGCTCCTTTCTAAGCTTGTATCCATTTATGGGATGACTTTTAGCTATTTATGATGCTCTTTAAGCTGATCTTGGGTTAACTTTCGATCGGTTGGCTTCCAATTGTTATTCTGCTGCAATTTCTTTTTGTTCCATAAACATTTTGGTGATCTTCGTGTTTGAATTAGTAGTAAATTTCTAGGGATAAGCAAAGTTTGCTTATGCTAAAATAAATCGGGCATTTATTAAATGCTCGTTGATGCTGCATTATATAATGAAAAGATGAAGTATACTCATCAACTTGATAGATTGCAACGGAAAATATAACTTTATGGCTCATTTTATATGAAACAAAATCAAGCCTGTTCCGATAAGATCATATGTTTGTTCTGTTTTTCTTATAGAAATATTTCCTTGATAATAGTCCTACCCTCCAGCATGTGTATGCGTACATTCTCCTACGTGTGTATGTGTGAGTTATGTTTGCATATTTCATATGGTATGTAAATATGCAGAGTTCCTTTATCTATTTATTATTGCATGTTGACTGCTGCATGGAAATGTTTTTAGCATGTTAGCTCTTTACATATGTTTGTGCCAAAAATGATGAAAATGGAGTTTTCTGGAGTCCTTAACTGATTCTAGGTACCTGAATATTCACCTTCTATGGATGAAGAGGGAATCTGCAAAACAGCTTTTGATTTGATTTTTGCGTTCGATGAGGTTATTTCTCTTGGGCACAAGGAAAACGTGACTGTTGCACAGGTTAAGCAATACTGTGAGATGGAGAGTCACGAAGAGAAGTTGCACAAGTTGGTATTGCAGAGCAAGATCAATGAAACTAAGGATGTCATGAAGCGGAAAGCAAGTGAGATTGACAAAAGCAAGGTATTGCTTACATACCCTGCATCATTCTTTTTTCCCTACGAAAAGTAAAATATTTGAAATAAAATCAAGTTGATAATTGTTCTTTCTTGCCGTATATATTGCAGATTGAAAAGAATAGGGGTGAAAAAGGAGGCTTTATGTCTTTACAGTCCATGGGATCAGGAAAGATTGACAACGGCCTCGGTGACTTGGGCATATCATCTGGTGGAGGTGGTTTTGGTGGCAGTTCTGGTTTTGGATTGGGTGCTGATGTGGAGTCCTTTTCTAGCAAGCCTAAAGGTTACTTTTTGTTTAAATGCTATCTATGATGATTTGTTAGTTTGTTACACATATTTGTTGCAGTCACTGTTCCTCACATGATACATCCACACTATATACACTGCGAACTGTCGAAGTTATCGATTAGTAATTGTCTTGTATATAGTGGAGTCTTACCTTTCTACCTTGTCTGTTATTAGGAGGTCGTCCACCTTCATCTGCTACTGCTCCTCCTAAAGGCCTTGGCATGCAACTTGGTAAATCACAAAGGACAAATCAATTCTTGGAATCTTTGAAGGCAGAAGGTGAAGTAATAGTTGAAGATGTACAGCCAAAACTTGGTCCATCTAGATCAGCTGTCCCACCCCCAACTGATCCGGTTACTCTATCTGTCGAGGAGAAACTCAACGTGTCCCTGAAACGAGATGGTGGAGTCAGTAACTTTGACCTTCAGGGAACACTGTCCCTTCAAATTCTTAACCAAGAAGATGCAAACATTCAAGTTCAGGTATTTAAGATACGGTATTATAGACACTATAACTTCTCTATGTAATTGGTAAAACCACCATATGTCGTATCATATAATTTCCACCATTTGACTACTAATAGTTGATATCTGGAATACAATATGAACTTTTCTCTAAATGTGTAGGAAGCTAAAAGATTTTTTACCATTTGATAGTTCAGAACTTCGGAGCTTGGCACAATTTTTTTGTCTCCAAATTTGTTCTTTCAGTATTCTATAATACCACCTTTCAAGCACTGCTTTTTGTCTCAATTTTGTTCTTATGATTTGATTTGCAGATTTTGTTTTGTTCTTTGTTTTACTACCTTGATTCTTTATGCCTTTATTTCAGATTGAGACAGGAGGGAACCCTGGCATCCTTTTCAAAACTCACCCTAACATGAACAAAGAGTTGTTTTCCAATGAAAACATTCTAGGTCTGAAGGACCCTAACAGGCCATTCCCTACGGGTCAAGGCAGTGAGGCTGGAGTTGGTCTCTTGAAGTGGAGAATGCAAAGTACTGATGAATCAATGGTACCATTAACAAGTGAGTTCGAACCCTTTATTCATTTTTTTTAATTATATATTTTTTCAAAAGCTATATTTATTCGCCTTTTGTTATTGCAGTCAACTGTTGGCCCTCTGTTTCTGGAAATGAAACTTATGTCAGCATTGAATATGAAGCTTCATCAATGTTTGACCTGCGGAATGTTGTCATCTCGGTGCCTCTTCCCGCTCTTCGTGAGGCACCTAGTGTAAGGCAGATTGATGGAGAATGGAGGTACAGATTGATCTTTACCTTTTCAGTTTTTGTCTGATTTTTATTCTTTCATTGACATTCAATCATAACCTACCTAAATTCTTTAATTGAAATGGGACCAGGGGTCAAAAGGGCCTTAAAAAATCAAAAGGTGATAGGTTCAATCCAGGGTGGTCATCTACCTGGGAACTAATTTCTATTTTCTACAAGTTTTTTTGACATCCAAATGTTGTAGGGTCGGACAATACCACCTGTGAGAATAGTCAATGTGCGTAAGTTGACTTGGACACTCAAGGATATAAAAAAACAACAAAAATAAATAGGAGCTTCGTTGGCCTCAGGCCTCTAAAACTCGTTTAATTGAAGTAAAATTTTAAAAAGCTTTTTTGTGTTTGAAAATATGGGACATGGCAAAATGTAAAATGTTTGTAAATTTTTATCAAACGATTATCAATGTTTGAGAACTTTGGTAACAGCACATGATTGCAACGAAGCGGTTCCAAATCACTCTCCTATTCGCTTTAAAATGCCCCTTTTGCTCGGTTATTTTCTTAAAGTTTTAACATCTGTTTTTGCTCAACCTGCAGGTATGATTCCAGGAATTCTGTCTTGGAGTGGTCTATAGTTCTCATTGATAACTCAAACCGCAGGTATGTAGTTCATGAAATATTCTATCTCAGCTAAACTTAGTTTCCCTATTATAATTGCACGATTATGTTTATTATTTGTCGTATCTTTTTGGCAGTGGATCAATGGAGTTCGTTGTTCCTCCAGTCGATTCATCAGTATTTTTCCCCATTTCTGTTCGATTTTCAGCAACTAGCACATTTAGCGACCTAAAGGTTAGTTCTTGTTCTTTAGGTTGTAGAAGAGTGTTCTTAGAATTCTCATCGATAGCCATTCTTATCACGTTTTATAATCTGCTCTTGTGTGCTTTTTCATGTTAGACGAACTATATATATAATTTTTAAATTGAAAAATTAGAGGTTTGCTCCCTATACTCGGAGTAACCACACCTATAATTTTGGGTCGCCTGGAAAATACCCCACATATGCCTTGAACCTGGGACGTCAAGGGGAGCACACCCTCGAAGCCCAGACGCTCGACCATTGTGTCACCCTAGGGGACAAACGAACTACTAGACACTAGTTTTCTCTCATTTGGCCCGCCTTGGAGAATCGAAAGACTATAGCCTATAGGTTCATTCAATCCCCCATGGTGACTATTTGGTTTTCTTGACAACCAAATGTTATAAGTTTCGACAGTTTGTTTAGTAATAATAAAGTTGGCCCGGGCACCTATGGATACAAAAGAAAAATAAGATTCGAACCATCTCTCATTCTCATAGCATTTCCTGAACAATGGCTTGTATGTTTTCATTGTTGCAGGTTGTCAACATTTTGCCTCTCAAGGGCGGTGCTCCTCCCAAGTATGCTCAGAGAACACAGTTGATCACCGAAAATTACCAAGTTGTGTGATTGATTACCCTTTTTCCTGACATTTTACACTGAGAAATTTTGAGTTATTTGGGCTGTTTTACTCTATTTTCTTTTACTGCTTGGAAATTTATTCTGAACTAGAAACGGCCATTATCAATTCAGTTTTTTTTCTCTTTTTTTTTTTTTTTAAAAAGAATGTTAGAAATTGGACTACCTCTTGGTAGATGATGCATATTAATTGCCGTGGAGTTATATTGACTTTGCTAGACACGTTGTCAATGTTGACGTGATGTGATTTTAAGTTACAACATAAGATGTCTTTTTATTAAATGTCTGTAGGAAAGTGTTTAAAAGATACACTTCTGTATATGGCTGAATAAGGATTTAGTTATTTTGGGAAGTCTTAACTTTTTTTCTTAGTATGGCAATATCTAGTCATGGGTGACGTTATTTTGAGAAATTATAACAATTATGGTTTATATGTTTTAAGTTATGGTAGTAATACAATTGTCTGTGCTAATTAATAAGAAAAAAAAGAGAATTTTGTGCTAATTAGAAAGAACCATGCACTTTGCTTTTTGTTAAAAAAGAAAAGGCTATTCTTTGACAAAGTTAGCAATATTTCCCTTGATTCTTTATCAATGTTTTGAAACTACTATTGGGTAGAGAGAACCATTGAAATGTTGAATGAAACATGGTCCTGATTGCCGCTTCATAATAAGTTCAAAGTTAAAATACTATTTTGGTCCCTCAACTTGGGGTTTGTTTCATTTTGGTCCTTAGACTTTCAAATGTTCATTTTTAGTCTTTTGACTTTGTAGTTTGTTCAATTTTGGTCCCTTGACTTTGCTGTTTGTTCAATTTTGGTCCCTCGACTTTCAAATGTCCAAATTTAGTCCCTAGACTATCAAAAAATTTCAAAAATGGTCCTTTGGTCAAATAAATTTTTTTCTCACTCATAATTTTTTTTCTCTCTCTTCCATCTTTCATCATTTCTCCTTCTAAAAGTTTCATCTTTCTTAAATCCACCTCTCTAATCCTCCTCTTCTTTTTTTCTCATATTCTCTCCTCAATCCATCTCATTAAATTATTTAACTGAGATAATTTTTCTAAATAATAATTTTCCTACTTTGATTTGTCACTTTTTATTTTCTAAAATTCATAGTCTACCATTGAACAAAAAAGAAAAAGAAAGAAAATAAAGAAGAAAAAAATAAAAGAAAAGAGGGGAAGGGAGGTAAAATTTCTAGAGAGAGAAATTATGAAAGATGAAAGAGAGAAAAAATAATTTAGGAGTGATAAAAAATTCATTTGACCAAAGGACAATTTTTTAACTTTTTTTATAGTCTAAGGACCAAATTTAAAATATTTGAAAGTTGAGGAACCAAAATTGGACAAATAGCAAAGTTGAGAGACCAAAATTGGACATTTGAAAGTTGAATGACCAAAATTGGACAAACAACAAAGTTGAGGGACTAAAATTGGACATTTGAAAGTCGAGGGACCAAAATGGAACAAACCCCAAAGTCGAGGGACCAAAATGATATTTTAACCTAAGTTCAAAACTTCTGAATTTTTAGTTCAGGCTAAAATCAAGGTGAAGTTATAAATTTGTTAAAACTATCATATTTTTTAAATGGATGTAGTTTTAAGTGCAAGAACAATTAGAAGGGATGAAACATGGTCTAGTAAGTGTTTTTAATCCTATTTTGGGGGAAGTCTTTATTTGACCTCTTTAATTCAAAATTTAATAATTTTATTATTAATATTTTAATCTTATTTAATTTCAATCCTTGTGTGTGTTTGAGTTTCTTTTTTATAATTTTTTATTTTAAAAATATCACGTTAACATTAGATAATCACGTCACATTTTTATATTATTTCAATTCAACCACATTTAAAATTCAAATTTTTATTTAATTGATTACTATGTTATACATGATGTTGTGCTACTTATTTTAATAGCATATTCAAATTTAAATCAATCTAGTCAATATTTTACTAACAAATTTGTGATTGATTTTCCAACAACTAGATAATAATTTTGTTCTTCTCAAAAAAAAAATAATGCTTGATATTTAGAGACCAACCCTTTTGAAGTCGCTAGCCTTTTACATTATTATTATACATTACTCAATCCAGAAACGTTTCAAGTACTCAATGCAAGGTGGGTTTTATGCCAGATACAATGCTTGAAAATTATTATGTTGAAAAAAATGTTAAATTAGAAGGTTGTTATTCAAAATGGAAATAATAATTGATTAAAGAAATTAAAATAATAAGTTTCTAAAATTTAAAAACTACCTAATAAACTCCATACAATTTTAAAAGTATCTCATTGATTCCAATACTAAAAATTTACTTTAATTGTCAACATGAGCAGTTATTCAGTGGTACTAGTCTATGTCTAATAATTAGAAGTTTTGAGTTCGAGTCTTTCCACCCTCAATGGTTGTAATCTAAAAAAAAAAAAAAATTTACTTTAATTTGCCTATTATTATTATTCATTTGAAAAAGAAACCTAAAATAAGTGAGGTGATTTAATTGAATTAATTTCAATATATTTGCTCAAAAAGTACGAATTTATAGCTAAAAACAACCATAATAAAATCAATCTATATCAGTAACGTAGCCCATTGTTTTCAACAAAAGAAAAAAAGAAGAAGAGTAAATAGCCCATTGACCTATGACAAAAGTAATTTAATTAATTAATAAAATGTAGAATTAAGATCCCATCAATCCTTCATCCCTGTCAAATGGGTAATTCACATTCCTCCATAATTCTTTTTTTAATTATAAATTAAAATTTATAAATTCAAATATGATTTGTGTACTAAAAAAGGAGAATGAATAATTGTTAAAAAAAACTATACAATTTCATTTTTTTTAAATAATTATAAATATATTTTAAAATTATTTTATAAAAATAATCATATTTATTACTAAATGAATCAATATTGCAATAATTTTCATAATTTTTTATTTTGAGAAACAATAATTTTCATAGTTTGATTGTAAACTAATTTAATCATAAATTCTTTGTCCCTCTCTCTTGGTCTTTTCTAAAAAAAATATTTATTATTATCATTTAAATTTGATTAATTTGGTAAGTTTTTCATCGAAGGAAATGAATGAACAAAATTTACATTCCACCCCATAACTTTATATTTTCTTTCAAAAAGGCCCCAGATCATCTGATTTATTACCACACTTGCCCTTCTAGGTATGAAGAAACCAAAGCCTCACATTAATTATAGCTAAGAGGAAAAAAATAGAATATTCAGAGAAAAAGAAAAGGTTATAAAAAGAAACAATTACAAGAAGAGGAAGCATTTTAATTAGTTCAATTGGATTATTAATTATTTATTCATTTAAACAGATTGAAATTTTGACCTTTCGCTTTCTGGATCTAGGGTTTCCAGTTCTTCATTATCGCCAAAATGCAACCCTAGAATTTTCTCACCACCACCACAGAGACAAAACCAGAGTTCCCTAAATCAAAGATCGAGTAGATGATTACAGTTTTTCTTTAACCTTTTTCTTTTCGATTCTTCATCATCTGAATCAGGATCTTAAATTTTTACAACCATTGAAAAAGAAGAATATCTGAAATTTGTGTATTGTTCTTCTGTTTCTTGACAGATCGGAGTTTTAAATTTGCAAATAAATGGATCAAATCTAAAGCATTCTGGACGATCTATATCTTCTTTTTTTTTTTTTTTTTAAATTGTCTGGAAAGGAAATCATTGAAACCCCATTGGAATTTTATCGAAATTTGACGAAATTTCTGGGCGAAAAATGTATAAATCGGTGGTTTATCATGAGGATGAGCTACTGGGGGAGGTAGAGATTTATCCAGAAGAAAAGAATGGCATCAAGAACATGGAAGTGAAGGAAATCAGAATAAATCACTTTTCGCAACCGAGTGAGAGGTGCCCACCACTTGCAGTTCTTCATTCCATTGCAGGCTCTGGAATTTGCTTCAAAATGGAGTCGAAGACCTCGAAATCGCAGGATATGCCGCTGTATCTTTTGCATTCGTCTTGTGTCATGGAGAATAAGGTATAAAAACACAACTGAATGTTAAGAAATGAGGCTTAAAGAGAAAAGTGTTGTGAAAATGAGAGATTAAAATGAACTGGGAAAAGAGAATTGAACTTTTGTTCATCTTATTGCATGGACTTGAAACGTTTCATCGTGTTAATTTAGAATGATGCTGCAATTTTTGCCTCACAGTTTGTGACATTTGAATGATATCTGCAACTTATCTGAGGGAAGAAAATGGACTTCAAATGCTAACTCATAGACTTAAAATTTCAGAAGAAGTTCATTTCTTTTCTTCTTTCTTATTGTTTACTTACCCTATGTCTGGTTGGTGATATAATTTTGAAGATTTTGCTGCTGGTAGTTTCCATATGTAGGATTTTGTTTTGCAAGCAAATGAAAATAATTATTTCAATAAGCTAAAATTGGTGTGTAAAGCACTCTCATGGGGTGAACTAGGGTTAGGAGGACCTGGAGTAACTAAGTGGTAGTGGGTTTAATCTACGGTGATGATCTACTTAAGATTTGATTTTCTATGGATTTACTTGACATGTAAATGATGTACGTTTAGTTAGTACTTTATGAGAATAGTCAAAGTGAACATAAGTTGGCTCCGACGCTCACGAAGATCCAAAAAAAAAAAATGTTGTGTAAATGTTACTTGGTTGACTGCTGGAGTTGATTTTTCAAATTCATAATCTTGCTTATGGTTCAGCTGTTTTATCTAGTTAGAAAATGTTATGCCTACTTGTTTGCTTACTGTTTTAGTTTTCGTTCATGCTTGACAAAAACTGATGACTGGGATTTGCTTCAAACAGACTGCTGTAATGATGTTTGGAGCAGAGGAGCTTCATTTGGTAGCCATGTATTCTAGAGATCATGACAAGCAGTATCCATGTTTCTGGGGTTTCATTGTTTCAATGGGACTTTACAATTCTTGTCTTGTCATGTTGAATCTTAGATGTCTCGGCATTGTATTTGATCTTGATGAGACACTCGTGGTTGCAAATACAATGCGCTCATTTGAGGATAAAATTGAAGCCCTGCAGCGGAAAATAAGCAGCGAGGTGGATCCCCAGCGTGTTGCCGGCATGCTGGCAGAAGTTAAGCGATATCAAGATGACAAGCTTATTCTGAAGCAATATGCTGAAAATGACCAGGTTATTGAGAATGGAGAAGTGGTTAAAATTCAATGGGAGAGTGTTCCAGCATTGTCTAACAATCATCAATCTATTGCTCGACCAATTTTACGATTGTATGAAAAAAATATCATTCTGACTCGTATCAACCCCCAGGTAACTAGGTTTATTTCAGCCTTTGCTTGCAATTATCTACTTATGTCCAGGGATTGTGCAGGGACCAAGAGCAAGAATGCGTGCTTGATTTTCACATTGACTGTTCATATATACATTCACGTTGTTGTTTCTTCTAGATCCATTTGTCATATTTTTCTCTTTGTTTTGTATCTTTGACTGTACTGCTTGAAGGTGTATCAGTACTAATGTTGTTTGCCCGAGACAAGATTACAAGATCACATTGATTTAAGTTATGCATGAGTTGCTTTGTTTAAGAATGCATCATTTAGACTAATCTGTTGCACAATGAAAGTTACAAACTGTTTCATGAAATTATGGAATGATGGTTATATTTTCTCATCTACTCTGCTTCTTTTCATAGAATCGCGATACAAGTGTTCTCGTGAAGTTGAGACCTGCATGGGAAGATCTTCGGAGCTACTTGACTGCAAGAGGTCGCAAGCGTTTTGAGGTCTATGTGTGTACAATGGCTGAAAGGGATTATGCTTTGGAGATGTGGAGGCTTCTTGATCCAGATTCAAATTTGATAAATCCTAAGGAATTGTTGGATCGCATTGTTTGTGTCAAGTCTGGTTAGTAATTTTAAGCCAATTTCGAAGAAGGAAAAGATATCTTCCCAAACCAGTAGCACTTTTCGATTTTCATTCAAATTTTGTCAAGGGACTTTTACAGCATGGCAGTTAGTTGATGAGGAAAATAATTCTGAAACTGCTTACGGTCATGCATATAGTTTTTCAGAAATTTGAAAGAGTCTCAAGTTAATTTTTTGTTAATATTCTTTTGGTCCATGTCATTAGGTTCTAAGAAGTCTTTGTTCAACGTCTTCCAAGATCGGTTTTGCCACCCCAAGATGGCTCTGGTAATTGATGATCGTTTGAAAGTGTGGGATGAAAATGATCAACCTCGAGTGCACGTTGTTCCTGCATTTGCTCCTTACTATTCTCCCAATGCTGAAGTATATTCTTACTTGCACCTTGGCATTTCAGTTTGAAAAGATTTCTTAAAAATTCACCCTGCTGTTTTATCTGAAGTTGCTTCTATTTTCTTCTTATTTTTAGGGAAACAATGCTGTCCCTGTTTTATGTGTGGCAAGGAATGTTGCGTGCAATGTTAGAGGTGGTTTTTTCAAGTAAGATTCAGAAGACTGCTAAAGTTCCATACAAAAGGATATGCTTTCAATTATGCTTATTCTTAATATTTTAAAATTAAGGTTTAGCTCTGGAAGATGGCCCAAGTTCATGCATGTTATCAGTTGTCTTTCTTAAGTACGACCTTTCTTTGATTTCAGGGACTTTGATGAGGTTTTTCTGCAAAGTATTTCTGATATTTCATATGAAGACGATGCCAATGTTATTCCCTCTTCTCCTGATGTGAGCAACTATCTCGTTTCGGAGGTCAGTTGGGATTTCTTATCAAACTTTTTACTCCTAAAAGAATCACATTTAGTTTCAAAGTGAGGTCAAGTTAATCCTTGTTTTTTTTCGTCCTAAAAGAATCACTACCTCGTTCCCGAGGTCAGTTAGGATTTTGTTTATTTACTTGTTAAACTCTTCGTTCTTTTTTCTTCTTATCATTTTTTCAGGATGAATACTCTGTTTCTAATGGAAACAAAGATATGCTTACTTTTGATGGCATGTCAAACATGGAAGTTGAAAGAAGACTGAAGGTAATGAAAATGATTGGTTGTTACTTGCATAACAAGAAAATTTCGGTAACCGTATACCAGGGAACTGATTAGGTCAAAGAAAAGGAATGTAATAATATCTTGCATAACATCCTTGTTACTATTTCAATTTTCAAGTTACCCTGATATATTTGCATATCTGAAAAGGATTGTTCTTCCATCTTCCCTAGGATGCACTTTTGGCTTCTTCGACCATTAACAATGCAGATCCACGGGTGTCTTCACTTCAATTTCCAATGGCTTCTGCTTCAGGCGTTGTTCAACTTCCACCAAACCAGGTGTCCCTGCCATATTTTCCGACCACGCAGCTTCCCCATGTCAACTCAGTGACCCCCATTGAACCAAGTTTACAAAGTTCTCCTGCTAGGGAGGAGGGAGAGGTACCAGAATCAGAACTAGATCCTGATACAAGGCGGAGGCTCCTTATATTGCAACATGGACAAGATACAAGAGAGCGTTTGTCAAGTGAACCTGCATTTTCAGCGATACCTCCTCCATTACAGCAGGCTGCTGGTCCACGTGCACCATCACATGGAAGTTGGCCTCCAATGGAAGAAGAAATGAGCTCAAAGCAACTAAACCGGCCTGCACGCAAGGAGTTCCCTGTAGATGCAGAACCAATGCGGGAGAAGCATAGGTCCAATCATCCTTCATTTTTTCCCAGGATTGACAACTCTATTCCACCTGATAGAATTCCTCATGAAAATCAAAGATCGTCAAGAGAGGTAACTAGATTATGATTTTGCTTATTTTCTATTCATGTAGTTCTCCCTCTTTGTGCCCTCTTTTCAGGGAGGATTTTTTAGTGCCCTTTTCATTTATTTTTAAATCCATGCAGGCTTTTTATAGAGATGATCGTGCAAGAGTAAGTCGTCGTCCGTCTAATTATCCTGCCTTCTCAGGTGAGCCATGTTTGACATGCTTGTATGTCTATTTTCTGAACTTTTTGGGTTTTATTTTTTTTAGCTTTTATTTCGTTTATTCTTCCTTTTATTTTTCCATCTCATATTAAATGCTCCGAATTCATCACTGAGTTAAGAATCCTTCCGTAGTTTTTTTCAAAAGATAATCATCATACTAGTTTATTATCGTTTTTCATTGAGGTTATGCTACATTCTATATTTCTTTCTTTAAAGGTGAGGATTTTCCAATGAATCAATCATCTTCAAGAAGCTGGGATAATGACATTGAACCTGGACGCTCTATCTGGAGCGATAGTCCTGTTGGAGTTCTACAGGAAATTGCAATGAAGTTCGGCACCAAGGTAATCTGAAACAATGTTTTCCATAATAGGAAGTTGAGGTTCTTTAGTTTTGGATTCATTGCACCCCTTCCCATCCAATCCTTAAGAGTTGAAAAAACTTGCAGGTGGAATTTAAGCCTGCGTTAGTTTCCAGTACAGATCTACAGTTTTCTGTTGAGGTAATTTATGACTCTCTCTTTCATGTTTTATTTGGTTTATTATTTATAGATCTAGAATGTTGTGCATTTTAAATGTTGTATAAGGGTTATTTAGGCCCAACTGGATTGCTACAAAATAATGTTTTCTGTACTTTGTTACTAAGATGAGTGAACAAGGATTCTGCTGTTGGTGGAGTTTGTGAACCTATGGTTCTGTTTGTGCTTAGAGGGAAAACGAGCTATCAGTTTCCAGAAATTAGCGTATTTCTCCATTAAAGTCTTGTGACGATCTAACTTGAACAAGATTTGTTCTATAGGTTGATCTATTGTGTTCTTGGGTTCCAAAATCTAAGGGTTTGTGATGGGTAGAAGTATAAGTGTGCAAGTAGATCAGGTAGAATATAGACCAAAGCTATAAAGATCAGGTGGTATTGTGTTAGGAACACCGGTGGGATTATCGACATCTTTAACAAGCTTGGCAAATTTTGTTTATCATTTCATATATCTTTGTGTTATGCTTGCTTTTATCTTTAATCTGATTTGTTACCCCGAAAATTATCTGCCTATGAAGTTGGCTCCCCTCCCCCTCTTTCGCTTCTCCTCTTCTCCATTTTTGTAACTCTTTCATGAATCAATGAAATAGTATTCTTTCCTATATATAAAAAAAGAGTGGATTTTGTTGCTGGGAAAAAAGTAGGAAGATGTTGAAATTCTAGTTGAGGGCGGACTAGTATTAAGGCTTTGTGACAACCTTATTATTGTTAGTCTCATAAATGTCCCCAAGGGGTGGCGTAGTGGTTGAAGATTTGGACTTTGAGGGTATGTTCCCTTCAAGGTCTCAGGTTTGAGACTCACCTGTGACACTACTCCTTCGATGTCTCTAGTGCTTGGCCTAGGGATGGGCGTGGTTACTTTGTTTCAAAAAAATTATTTTAATGATAACTGAGAATCAAAACTTCACGTCACTATGTCTTTTCTCGTACTATTGATACCAGAGTAACTCAGGAAAACAATAATTAAATTACATAAAATCTTCAACAAAATACAGGATGTTAATCTTGATAAAATTTCAAGTTTCTGCCTAATTTTTTTCTCAGGTTCATTGTGTTAAAATCTTCTTGTCTCCACTTGTTCTGATTATAAGGCATGTGAACTTGTTCTTTGCTTTTGTAGGCGTGGTTTGTGGGGGAGAAAATTGGTGAAGGAATTGGTAAGACAAGAAGGGAAGCTCAGCTACATGCTGCTGAAGGTTCTATAAAGAATTTGGCCAGTATGGAGTCATTTTTTTTTCTTAACTATTTCTTGTTTATAACATTTATGTTTTGCTATATTGTTTACGTTATACTTTATTTTGTTGTTTGGCTCAATATCTGATAAAAAGTGGAGACCATGGTAAAGGAAATTGGGAGAAAACAAGTCAAATTAAAAAAAAATCAAATGGTTATCATACGTGGTTTTAACTTTTACGTTAGATTAATCAGATAAATTCTTTGCTATTTTAGTTCCTAACTGTTTCTTAGCATTATCTGCTGTGTTGAGGCATGTGGTGTATGAGTTTAGAAATACTAGCTTGATCTCTGAACTAAAATGCCGAGTATGAAAGGCTTGTTTTTATGCAATGGTTATAATTACTTGAACTAGCAAAGCTTTCTCTGTTTGGAGGCAATTTAAGAAGCATGACTAAGAAAATGAACTCCTATTGAGATATACCTCGAACGATTTGATACCCTGTGATTACTTAGTCAGAGGTCTCGCTGCTCGGTCAGCGAGCGGGAGTCTCTTTAATAAAATCGCGCCCCTTCTCTGCTCGTGGAGTAGCTAACACACTGTTAATGAACCACGTAAATTTCTGTGTTTATTTTTCGTTTACATTTTTTTTATTCTTCTATTTGTTGATTTCCATTTTCATAACAACTCATATAGTGAATCTGGCTGACATATAATATGTTTTGCAGACATTTACGTAACTCGGTTTAAGGCCGACTCTACATCTGCAAATGATAGAAACAAGTTTTCTAATGATAATGGATCGGGAAAACGAATGAAGCTGGATTTCCACGGGCATTTTCCGAAAAATTGAATAAATATTCCACAGATACTTCTGTTCCATGAATGTCACCTCCATATTTGAGGTTTGGCCATCAAGACTCAGCATGTTGGACTAATACTTCTTGTGGCCCTGTACTATTTTCGATCAAGAGGCAAATTGCAAGATCAAATTATTCCTCTTCATTCAATTTCTTCTGATGCCAGCAACATAATCTCTACGCGACATGACTACAGACATCCCTGTAAGTGTTCATACTAAGGATCCAGTTGCTGCATCTCCATTAACCTGTATTTTTTATATCTCGAGCTTTCGAGATGAGCGAGCCATGGATGACTGCCTGCTTTAGTTGAATTTTTCCTCCCATTAGCTGAAGCCCTTGCCATTGTTAAAAGATGGCAGAAGGCTGTTCATGTTCTACTTCGGCGATTTTTTTTTTTTTTTTTTTTTTAATTTATAATCTTTGTGAGTTTGGAGCTAGCTTACGTGCATCTCGGACTATTTTCATGGGGCATTACCGTATGATCCTGCCATATTGGGATGTCAAGGACACTTGGTCAGTTTTCTTTTAACTTTTTGATGTGTTAATATTTATTTGATTAAGCGCAAGTGGAAAATTTACTTGTATTTAGAAATCTTTTCTTGATACTCATATTATTCACATTAGTAAGCTAACCCTTTGATGTTTCAAATCAACATCTAAATTAACCATTTATATCCCCCCAGGCCATCGATGTTGTTCCGAGCTCGATAACGATGTAGTCGTTTTTAGAGTTGTAAAGCAAGTTCTTCGGATATTATTTCTCACGGGTTTTTATTGCATTATAGTAGATAGAATTCTTGAATCTTTTTTCTTGTCCAAAAAAATAAAAAAGAATTCTGAATCTCTTATTTTCCATTTGAACAGAACTTGAATGTCATTTTTGTTTGTACCAGGAGGATAATTATTCTCAGAATTGTTCTTGCTGCTACAAAATTTAATAATTGGTCAAATCTGTCTACCATGAGAGAATAATATGAAAAAATCACACAGTTTTAAAATATTGTATAGCTTTATATGTAGATTGTTAAATTTTATGAGTCTCCTTGTTTTCTGTATAGTTCATTAGATGTTCTGTTGATGGGTAAACAACTTGATTACCACATTCCATAAATTTGATTTTAAATAACATTTAAGGTCATGTGACAATAAAATCAAAGCAACTTACATTATATTATATCATAATTCAAACATTAATTTTAAAAAGGACAAGAATATGACCATATAGTTGAGGTAAATGTGAAGCTAAGTTTACCTTCAACCGGTTAATAAAAATAGTCTACCTTTAATGTTTTCCTTTATGGATTAAATGTTTGAACCTTTTTCTTTTGAATGTTCTCAAACCTTTATAAAGCCATCATGTATAAGGTTTTCCAAACATTAAAATGCGACAAAATATGTAAATTTCGTAGCATGATATTTATATTACTTTTTAACTCTTCAATTCTTATAGTAAGAAATTAAAAGTATTGTCCTTTAGACTATTTGACATATATTTTTACACGATAAAGAAAACAAGTATTATTAAACCTTCTAAACTTACCATTAAAATATTAGCAAGTTTTTTTATATCTTTGTAATTGCTTGAGCTAGCATGGTTAAGGTAACTAGTAAAAAATTAATAATACCACTATTGATTAATTTAATAACTTTTAAACATTTCATGATTTACATCATTTTATTTTGATGATTAGTACAACATGAGTTGTCTAAGTGGTCTGCTATCTTGAAAATTAAAAGATTATAAGTTTGATTTATAATATGCACTATTTACCTTGTAATTAATTTTCACAAATTTCTTTAACATTAGTATTGATATCAGTAATTAACATTAAATAAAAAGACTCTTACAAAATTATATCCAAATAAAACACAAGGGTGTGCATGATATGCGTAGTAGGAAATAATTTTTTTTAATTTAAAAAAAAAACTAATTATAAATTTAGATGAAATTTGATAATTTTTTTTGAATATTTACAACTCTTCTATTGTAATTATCCGTAAAGCATATAAAAGGGTCAAAATAGCTTCACAGAGACTCATTTCTGTGTTTTTCCCATTTTTCTCAAAGAACTTCTCTCTGCGTAGTTGGAGAGCGCAAAAAATGTCCTCTTTCGACGCCTACAGTATGGACGGCGAAGACAGCTACGGCGGCTACGGATCCTATTCCAATTTCTCCGGCGGATTCCCCGGCGACGCCGATTCAACCGTCGACCACTCCGCCGCCTCGCCGGACGTCTTCGGATTCGACGATCCGAGCCCTAACTACTCCCAGGCTCCGTTCGATCCGATTCACGTCGAGAATGGAAACGGAAACGGCTATGGCGCTGCTGAGGATGGAATTGGCGATGGTGTTTTCGCGTCGGATGGTCCGATTCTTCCTCCTCCGACCGAGATGGGCGTCGAGGAAGGTTATGCTCTTCGTGAATGGCGTCGGTAAGGTCTTCTGACTCTCAATTTTTTGAATAGATTGCTTGGAGTTGAAGAGTTTTTTTGTTATGTTGCTGGTTTCGATTTAGATCTGATTCTTTGATGAACAACTTCAGATCTCTACTGATTTTGTTTCGTTTTTAGTGTTGTTAGTAGATAACACCGATTGATCTGGACTGTTTCTTCATTGTTTTATCATAGTCCTACATAGACTGATTTAATGAGGGAGATTATATTGATCGATTTGCATTAAGAGGCTTAGAATTAAAGAACTTAGATCTAGGGACATATGTACCTCAACTATTATAGTTAGATGAAGATTCTATTGCTTTAGTGAGCTCTGATCGAGGTTTATATTAGTAGATCAGCGTCAGCCAGGGACTAGCCGTATCAGTGAATCTATTTTGTTGATCTATGTTGAAGTTTAAGCAGAATTTAGGTATATTTCTGGAAGTTCACGTGGAATTTCAACAGAATTAAGCCGATCAGTTAGGGACTTGGCCATTTAAGTCAAATTACTAGTTATCAGTAAGTGTATACTGTTGTTAATCTTTGTGGAATTTCAAGCGGAATATTAGTAGATCAGTTAGGGAAATAGGCATTTTCGTCAAATTGCTAATTATCAGTGAGTATATATTGCTGTTGATCCACGTGGAAATTCAAGCAGAAATTAGGCAAATCTCTGGATATTCTTTTTGAGTTTAACAACAACCAAGGGTAGAGACTCGAACTCATGATCTCTTGATCATAGACATACACTTGTGTAGATTGATCTATTGCTTGAGTTTTGCAACTTCGTATAAGATAATTGTGGTTTGTTCGGTTTAGCCATAACCCATATTATGGTATATTTAGGCAAATTACAAAAATATTTAGTGATGCATAAAACAGAAATTGCATGTATTTAGATCTTCAATTGAAATCTTTGGAACTCTCTATTTCTTTCGCTCTTTTGTTTATTGAGTGTAACAAAATGTTCTTGTTGTTCCCTTCCGATCACCAAAAGTGAAATTTGTATTTGATGGCCAATTTAGGTTTTGAAGATGTATTTCTAGTATACATCTATCTATTACATTTCCAATTTCTAACTTCAGAAATCATGGGTTTTTCTGGTGCAGCCAAAATGCCATTGAGCTTGAAGAAAAGGAGAAAAGGGAGAAAGAATTGAGAATTCAAATCATTGTAGAAGCTGAGGAGTATAAACTAGGTTTCTATGAGAAAAGAAAGCTGAATGTTGAGAGTAACAAGGTTAATAACAGAGAAAGAGAGAAGGTACAGTTTCAGTTTTCTATTTCTTGAGCCTGTGTTCTTTACTATAGCTCTGTTTTATTAAGTATAGTTTTTTTTTTACCTGTTTGGAGTAGTTATATTTGGCAAATCAGGAGAAGTTTCATAAAGAGGCTGATAAACAATACTGGAAAGCAATTGCAGAACTAATTCCCAATGAAGTTCCTAATATTGAGAAAAAGAGAGGAAAGAAGGATCAAGACAAGAAACCAGCTATCTTAGTTGTTCAGGGTCCAAAGCCGGGGAAACCTACCGATCTTTCGAGAATGCGGCAAATTCTTGTGAAATTGAAGCACACACCCCCACCCCATATGAAACCACCCCCACCCCAACCTGCCAAGGATGCCAAAGATGCCAAAGACCCAAAGGGTGGAAAAGATGCAAAAAATGAAAAAGATGCAAAAAATGAAAAGGATGCAGCAACAAAAGCATCTGATCCTGCACCTGGAGCTGCCACTGCCAATGGCACTTCTCACAAACCTCAAGAAGAAACTACTGTTGTCGCTGCTGCTGCTGCTCCTGCTGCTGAGGAGTAATTTGCTGCATAACGACGACATAGCCATAGCCGGTATCAACTTCATTCTGCTCAATACTTTTTACTTTTTGCCTTCGAGGTTTCGATGTTTTTCGTTTGTTTATCTTGCATTTGAATGTGTAATCAGTTGTGATCTTATACAACATTTATTCTTCTGTACCTTATGACGGTATCTAGTGGCATATTATCTTTTGGACTAGTTGGGGTTCTGATTTTGACATTGCCACCCTCTTCAAACATCCTTGAAATTATTTTTTTTCAGATTAGCTTATTAATTTCAACCTAACTTCCTCCATAGTAGATGTTTGCATATGTAATTATGGGATTTTTTTCGAGAACGTTAATGTTTTCTTCAGATTGTTGTTCTGATTGTTGTGATTCCTATTTCCTGTTTGTTGAGTGACTCATTTTGTTTATAAGATTTGTTTTTTCTGTTCCAGAGCTTTTGAATCCAGCTACTTTTTTTTTTTTTTTTGAGGAATTTATTTTGATTTTTATCATGGATTTCTTTACTGAATAGGGAGCTACATCATTTCTTAGATCAACACTTGTGGCTGATTTGAACCAGAGGACAGAACTAAATTTACTTCAAAAAAAGAAGGGTCAAAATCAATGGGAACTTGGAATATTAGTAAATTACAAATAGAATCACTTTACTTTTAAAGAAATTAGCAAAAGTTATTGGTATTGATGAATGATGAGTATTTATACCTATTATTATATTAAAATAGATTAATGACTATAATGCAAATATTTTAAAATTTGCCTACATTCATAATTATTTTTATTTTGTAAAAAGGGTTGATCATGTACAATTTTTTTTGAAATATAAAACTAAATCTATGACTAGAATGCCAACCTTTTCTTCATCACCATTCTTTAATTATATTCCTAACCACCAATCAATTTTGTCTCAATGACCATGTTACTCAACACTTGACAACTCAACCAGAAATAAAAAAAAAATTACTTTGTCAAATACTTTCAATTTGGAATCAGACAACTCAGTTTTGATCTTCTTTTATTTATAGTTCATGTAGCTTAGCTATTCCATTGAAAACCTTCATATGCAAGATGGATTGTCAAAAGTTTATGATATTATAAATGTCGACGAAGCTACTATTAAAATATTTTTTCCAGTGTTTTTTTTTTATTCAATTATATTTTAGGTAGAGATTTTTTTTTAGTACATATCGGGAAAGGAGAGAGAAATATCGATTCTCAGGATCGAACCTGTGACGCTGGTGTTAAACTGATTTACAATCAAACAATGAAACCGTTGTGCCACCGATCATACGGTTTGGGTAGAGAGATTTGAACGTGCACTTTTGTTATGTTTTTGTTGGTAATGTTTTTCCGATGTTGATGTGTCGTTATCTTTACATTTAAGTTGTGATTTTGTTGGAAACGGAAGGAATATTTACTAGGCCAGCAATCTTTCCCACGGCTTACATCTGTAAACTCTTTCTTATTCTCAATTAAAATAAAGTTACAAGTCAATTTTTCATATTAATATTTTCAAAATATTCTTCCTTTTTTGGAGACTTTTTTTTTTTGAAAAATAAAGTTATAAGTCAATTTTTCATATTAATATTTCAAAATGTTCTTTTTTGGACATTTTTTTTAAAAAAAATAAATAAAGTTACAAGTCAATTTTTTTATATTAATATTTCACAAAATCCTTCTACTTTTCGGAGACTTTTTTTTAGTAGATAGGGATGAATACTAGTCATTTTGACAATAGGCAGAATGGAGAATCAAACTTCTAACTCGAAATTAATAGTATAAAATATTGGTTGAACTATATTCATTTTAACCAAATTTTGTAGTTGTTAGAACATTGAATAGATAGATTTAGTATTTGACTATTTTGACAAACATATCTACTCTTGACATTAATTTTTTACCTAGATGATCATTTCAATTAAATTCTTCATCTTTGGACATTTTATGGTACTTTTGACCCACATTTAGTATTTAAGTATGCTCACTTTGATAATAATCGTCCTTTTTTTTTACTTGGGTATAGCCAGAAAAGATAATAAACTAATAATCAAAAAATTGAATGATATAAAGTTATAAACTTTTCTTTTTCATTAATCGAAACTTACAGATAACTCTGAAGTCCTAATAAAGCATCCGGAATCAAAATATGTACACAAAGCGGGAAAAAAAACCAAGAAAGAAAATGAAAACAAACTCCAACTTCAAGTCATTATTTGGTCAATTAAAAGTTAAAACAATGTGAATCAGGAATGAGGGCCCCAGGTTGCCCAGTTGGCTTCACTTCCAACACGTGGCATGCTGTGAACCCTTGATTGGACATCAACCTTAAAGTTGGCCCCACACATCACTCCCTCACTGTCAATTCTTGGCATTGCCTTCATCTTCTTTGTTGGATGCTCAAAACTCATCAACCCTTTTTCATTGTGGAACATACATCCTGCCAAATTTGTATTAAAAAAAAAAAACACCTCAGATTCCAACTAAATAAATATGGTTCATTTATAAGAAAATATAGAACAAAACTATTTCCTACTTTAGATTTTGAAGTTTATAGCCAACATTATGGATCATTCAAGTGATTCAGGGGCATTTAGACATGGGTTTAAATCGAGTTACAATAACTCAATTCATGTTTGAGTTAACGGGTAATAATAATAGATTAACACATAATTCCTTACTCCAACTATAATAACTTCTAATTCGATTGCAGACAACAGTAATAGATTAATCTAATATAAGTGTGTTCCATGATCAAACGGATAAGTGTTTGAATCTCCTGTCCAATCTTTGTTACTATAATAATAGTATGCAATCGTCTATATAATAATAAACCATGCTACAATAATCTACACTACACCCTTGATCCTTATAGGGCTCCTATGTTTGAGGCTCGAGGCTCGAGGTATGTTCTCTAAAAAGTCTGAGGTATATGACTCACGAAATGAACCTAATTTTTTTTTTAAAAAATAAGAGTAACCATGTCCGTCCCTAGGCTAGGCACTAAAGACATCGAAGGAAACAAGTGAGTCTCGAACCTTGAGGGGAGCACATACCCTCAAAACCGAAGTTTCAACCACTGCACCACCACTTGGGACACGAATTTAGCCTAATTAACACCTTGGTATAACTATTCAAGGTTAATAATAACAACAGTCATCCCAAATGCAAGGTTAACTATAGATTACCAGGTGGAAATGGGGCAAATGATTTAGCACAACCAGCTTTAATGACTTCCAAGCTATCAGAAATTACAAGAGAACCATCAGCAGCAGTGCCCCAATACAGATTCATCTCTTCATTGGCATCCTGTTTATGGACAAAATTCAAGAAACCCAATTCATTATGAAACCAAACAAAAACAACCCACATTTTAAATTTACCAAAAATTGAAGGAAAAAAAAAAACTCACAAGAGCTGCAAATACAGAGCCAGTCTTGCGGTCGAAGACGACAAAGGCGAAGTCGCCTTCGAGTTCTTTGAGGACCTGGTCGGCCGGGTACGGGCCGCGGTCTCGGAGGGTCCGATAAGCTTCGATCACAAACATGGCTTCGTTTGTAGCTTTGGAAAGGCCATACTGCTTGTTCAAGCGGCTCAAATTGTTCAAGCTTCCCTTGAACATACAGTACATTTCATCCAACCCACAAAACAACCTGCAATTTTGTCATTCAATTACTACCATAAACAATAACTCCAACCAACAATTTTTCTAACTTTTAGATCTAGATCTTATTTATATTTCTAAAATCTAAACAGAAATTTAAAAAATTAGAAAAGCAGCTTCCTTACAAAAATTTGTTTTCGTTTATAGAGTTTAGTTAAGAAAAATGAAACTAGAGAAATAAAAATAAACTTATATTTCAGAAATCAAAAAACAAAAACCACACCTTAATTCGTTTTTAATTTAAATCCAAATAACTCTTGTATTTCTAAATTTTGATTTAGGTTTTAAGAACATGTTTTCTAGACCCCTTTCATAACCATTTTGGTCATTGTTTTAAGTTTTTATTTACTTTCCCACATGAATATTTGCATCTAAACTATGTTTATAAAACCAAACTAACACCTAAAAACGGAATAAGTGAGTGATGCAATGATTTCTCACGAATGAGTATGTGATGCAATGATTTTATTATGTGATTGTAAGCCAATTCAACACAATTATTATAGGTTCGACTCCCATAACAATTTTATTGTTTGATTATAAATCAGTTCAAGATAGTATTATAAGTTCCATCCCAAGAATATATATATATAGAGGTAAAAAGAAAGCCCCTAAAAATAAGCCAAAAATTTCAAAACTAAAATTAAAATGCTTAAGTGAGACCTTAAATCTCAAGTATTGGAGCATATAAAAAATGGGTTTAGAAACTTTACATGTGATGGGCAATGGAATGAGAAGCCGATCGATCAAAGGCAAGAGAAGCTGAGTTCCCAAAAGACATTGAAAGAGCTTCACAAGAAGCAGAGAAATGGGTGAGAATTTCATGGGGAAGTTTGGGCTTCGCCGCCGTCGGGAGGCGGTGCGACGCCGGACTATGGAGCTCCGGCGGCGGCGGAACGGACTGGCTGTCGAAAATGGCCAACATCTTTGAATGATTAATACTCCAAAACAAACAAGCTTTATTTTTATTGAAATGGGAATTGGAGAGAAATGATGGAGAGGAAGGGGATTTGGGGGCACTATTTAAAGGGGGTGTTTGGTGGTGGGAATAGGACAACTGACGTGGCAATGTTATCCAAACTTGACTAATTGGGATTTTATCAATTTTGTTTTTTGGACACTCTGTTTTGGATCCATTATTTCCAGCTCTTTTTGGATTTAGAAGCTTACCTATTTTGAAAGTTTTTGTTTTATTATTCAACAATATTTACGGGGTGTTTGGGTCACCAAAAATAAGGGAGAGAATGAAAATGAAGATGATTCTCTATGTTTGGGCCACCGAAAATCATTCCTCCATAATCACGTTTTTTTTCATTCTCCCCTTAACTAGTTTTTATTCTTTCTCCAACAATTTTTCATATATCACATCATTATTTTTTAATCACATCATATTCATTATTTTATTTTTCTCATAATCATTACTTTCTTTTTTAAAACAAATAATCATTTTTCTCACAATCATTACCTTCACCCCAAACACAAATAACCATTCTCCCTCTCATTACCGTTCCCCCCCTTATCCATTACCATTACCTTTGCCCCAAACACACCCCTATAATCAAAGGGCAACATTATATATATATTTGATAACTAATTTTAGTTTTACGTTTTTAAAAATTAAAAACAAAAAACATGTTTGATAATTGTTTTTTGTTTTTAAATTTTACATTTTGCTTGGATTTTTTTGGTTTTTTAGTTTTAATTTTTTCATGTTTTTTTCAAAAATAAAAACAAAAACTTGTTTTTAAAAGCTACTTTTTTTTAGTTTTAAATTTTTTTAATATTTTTAAAAAAAATTAAAATTTAAAAAGTAAAAAAAAATAGTTATCCAACAAATCTGTTTTTAAAAAGTTAAAAACAAAAATAAAATATAAAATAATTATTAAACGAGGCTTAAAATTATTTGATTATAACAAAAAGAAAATTCTTTAATCCAATTGAAATATTCAAATTCATGATATTTTAATTGTATAAATATATTCATGTCTGTGAGTTAACTATCCAACTCATCTTTGTTGACATAACACAATAAAGTGGACACACATATATATATATATATTAATTTTGACATATAAAATTAATGTAATAAAAGAGCATTTAGATTATTGTTCTTAACTTCTCTATCTAAATAAATAGTTAGGGGTTTCTTTATTCAAACAAACATTTTCTTAACCTATTTTATTTAAAGAAGCATTTTTTAATACAACCATTCCAAAATCTTATGTGGAAGCAAATGATTTACTTTTTAAAAAGCGTAAAAGAATATGATTATTTGAGAGATTAGAAAATAGTTTATTTAAATATGTAAAGGAGAAATATGATTGTGTTGGGAAGAGATGGGGAAACACGTAACGGTGGGTGTGGCTGTGTCAGAGTTATCCAAAAGTGGGAATTTAAGAGAATTTAATGCTTAATTATTCATAAACTTGGATTGACGTGGATCCTACTCACCATATCTTTTTCTTTTCTTATTTTTTTTTTTTTTTTTTTTAGAGATTATTTTTCTTCTTTCACTTTACGACAACTGTCATTCTCCCCCACCGCTATCTTACTTCTAATTAGTTAGGGTAAACGAGAAATTATACTAAAATGTATTTGAGGTGGACTTATTAAGATTAAGATAAACGGTGATTGACTGAGGGTCAGTTACGCAGTTGGTTATCTTGTCTGGTGTTAATCCATTTTAACTACACGGTCACAAGTTCAAACCTGAAAATCGTTGTTGGTCCCCCTCCCCCTATGTAGGATTTGTTGGTCCCCCTCTCCCACTATGTTTGAAGAGTCGATTATGATAAATAGTATTTGTGATGCCAGTTATGATAAACAAAAGATTTTCTTGTTTCTTCAAAAAAATAGTTTCCGGGGTTGTTTCGATTGACAATGAAGAGGCAAAGGCATAAAATAACACAAATCGGGCAAATGAGAAAGATGAAAGGTTTCATCTAGGTTTTGATTCTACTAGTTTCTTATTTATTATGATTATTTTTTCTCTTTCTACCCTATGTTCAAGTTGGATTCTATAACTTTCAACTTGAGAGAATGATTAGATATATAAGTAGTTGTCAAGATGAGCGGTTGTTCAACGGCACTAGCACTAGTGTATGCCCAAAGACTAGAGATCTTGGGTTCGAGTCTCCCACCCTCAATTATTGTAATTTAACAAAAAAAAAAAAGAAAGATATATAAGTAGTTATATCCTTAAATATTATAATCTTCAATTTTAGTTACAATTTTAAATTTAACTTCTATGTATAAATACATCCCTATAGAAAATAAAATTATTGAATTTTTATTCTCTCAGAATCTTATTTTATTAGATTAGTTTTATTATTCTTTATTTTATTTTAAATCTGACTGTGTATATAAATAGAAAACCCCATCGGGAAAAATAAAGTAGAAAGAATTTTTCCCCCAATTCTGTTTTGTAAAATGGTATCAGTTGTGAAATCGTCTTCCCTCTCGCTTCTCTTCGCGCGCATCTTTCTCCTTTTTCCTCCTCTAAATCTCCGGTGCTTTCTTCTTCTCTGATCTCTGGAGTATCTCCATCTCTTTCTCCTCTGCTCTCCGGTAGTTTTCTTCCATCTTTGCATCGAGATTCTCGTTATGGCGGCTGAATCTTCTTCTCCAACGATTCCGGCGGTTTCAGAGGCTCCGACGTTCGATTCCATCAACAATCCATACATCCTTACTCATCATGATACTTCGAATCGGTAATCGCTTCCGATCTTCTAAGCGATGACAATTATGTGACCTTGAGCCGATCCATGGCACTTGCCCTTTCGATTAGAAATAAGTTAGGGTTTGTTGATGGGACGATCAAGAAACCGATTGAGGAATCGATGTTACCTCAATGGACCAGAAACAATAATATTGTCATCTCATGGATCCTGAATTCGGTTTCGAAGAGTATCTCGGCCAGCATATTGTTTACCGATTCGGCGAGAGAAATCTGGCTCGATCTCAAAGATCGATTCCAGAAACAGAATGGTCCTCGCATTTTCAAATTGAAACGAGATCTTGCCACAGTGATTCAAGGTAACGATACAGTCACCACCTTCTTCTCTAAACTTAAGAGTATATGGGACGAATATGTCACTTATTGGCACGGTTGTTCTTGCGGTTTGTGTACTTGTGGTGGTCACAAAGCAATCGACACCTTCTTACAACATGAATATCTGATGTATTTTCTTATGGGACTCAATGACACATTCGGCCCTGCTCGTTCTCAAATCCTTCTAATGGATCCTCTGCCTCCCATTGCTAAGGCTTTTTCCCTGATTGCTCAAGAAGAACAACAACGGTCTCTACCGTTATTACCTACCCCTGCCATTTCTTTGGCTGTTCATCAGGTGCCAACAAAGTCCCATATCTCGCCATCTCAGAGTTCACAAAGCAATAATCGTGGACGCCGTTCAAGTTTGTTCTGTTCTCATTGCAATATGCAAGGCCATACCGTGGATCGCTGCTATAAGATTCATGGCTATCCCCCCGGTTATCGGAATAAAGGAACCTCTCGTCCTACTCGACCGTGCATGCAGACTGCCATCGTGGCTATGGTTAATTCGGTATCATCCCCTTCTGATGCTACATCAACGGCTAATGCTTTGATCCAGTGTCAAAGCTTACTAACCATGCTACAATCCAAGTTTGCAGCTTCTCAAGAGGCTGCAACCACTACTCACATTGCAGGTACCACCCTAATCACTTCTTTATCAGCTTCCCCACATGTCATTGACAGCAAGCATTGGATTCTGGACTCGGGTGCCTCCACCCACGTATGTCATGATAGCTCTCTTTTTCAGTCTATGCATCCCATACAAACTAATGTGGTATTAAGAATAGCATCCGGATAGATGTTTGTTTCTTTGGCACTATTGTTCTTTTCGAGTCCTTGCTACTTCGAGCGTCCTATATGTGCCACAATTCCATTACAATTTGTTGTCTATTCTTCGCCCTTACTAGTGATTCCTCCATTACTGTGATTTTTTCAACTGACCATTGTGATATCCAGGACAAGTCCACTTTGAAGAGGATTGGCAAGGGTAGTCTGAGAGACGGCCTTTATTATCTTGATGCCCCTCCAGTTCACATTGTTTCTGCTTGCAAAGTTAATGCTGAGACTTGGCATTCCAGGCTTGGCCACCTATCCCTTCCTCATTTACAAATTTTAAAGTCTACTCTGCATTTAGATGATTGTAGTTCTTTTTGCCCTATACCATGTTCTATTTGTCCTCTTGCGAAGCAAAAACGCTTGCCTTTTACCTCAAATAATAGACTATCTTCTGCTCCTTTTGACCTCATACATGCTGACATTTGGGGCCCTTTTGCCACTACGTCTATTTCTGGATATCGTTATTTTCTTACTATTGTGGATGATTGCACACGATATACTTGGATTTATATGTTGAAAAGCAATCGGATATCTTGCATATTGTGCCTCAGTTTTTTCGTCTAGTAGCCACGCAGTACAACAAAACTATAAAAATGTTCCGGTCAGACAACGCCCCTGAGTTGTCATTCGAGAAGTTCTTCTTGGAACATGGAGTATTACACCAGTTTTCATGTGTTAGCCGTCCTGAGCAAAACTCTGTGGTTGAACGTAAGCACCAACATCTTTTGAATGTTGCTCGTGCTTTATACTTTCAGTCAAGAGTACCTATTTCTCTATGGTCAGAATGTGTGTTGACAGCTGCTTTTTTGATCAATCGAACTCCATCCAAGATTTTGAATTGGTCCACCCCTTTTTCCCTCTTGCATGGGCATCATCCTGATTATTCTGCTCTCAAAGTGTTTGGCTGCCTATGTTATGCCTCTACGCTACCACACAACCGATCTAAATTTGCTCCGCGTGCTATTGCATCTGTATTTGTAGGATATCCGGTTGGCATGAAAGCATACAAGTTGTATGACATTGAGAAACATCATTTCTTTGTGTCCAGGGATGTCACATTTCACGAAGGTGTTTTTCCTTTCCTCACTACTCCTACAAGTGTCTCTTCTGATCCTTTTCCCAATTTGGTTCTCCCCACATTGGTTGACTGCGACTCAGTCAATGACATGGATGTTGCTCCTCCTTATGCAACTCAGAATATACCAACTATTCAAGAACCTCTCATAACCAATAATCAACAACAACTGTTCTTCCTGATAACAATCCTCTCCCAACAGAAATTCACTCAGCCACCAGCCGAGTCTTCAAATAGTCAACCTCCTGTTAACACCAATCCTTCCAACTCACTTCCTGTTGGGCATCTTGCTCCTAGACGGACCACACGATGTCATAGAAAACCATCTTACTTGCAGGAGTATCATTGTGGGTTGTTACACAATCGACCCTTGGTTATGAGCTCCACTCGGTATCCCCTTCATGAGTACTTATCTTATGAAAAGCTATCTGTAGCACATCGTGCCTTTTCTCTTGCTGTTTCAACCACATTTGAACCAACATTTTACCATCAAGCTGTTCCATATGCACATTGGAGAGATGCTATGGAATCTGAATTAAAAGCTATGGAAGAGAATAACACATGGAGCATTGTTTCCGTTCCTCATAACAAAACTCTTGTTGGTTGCAAATGGGTTTACAAAGTAAAGCATTGTGCTGATGGTTCCATTGAGAGATACAAGGCACGACTGGTAGCTAAAGGATATACTCAACAGGAGGGTCTTGATTTCATTGAAACTTTTTCCCCGGTTGCTAAATTGGTCACCGTGCGTGTTCTTCTCACTATAGCCGCATCTTTTAATTGGCCTCTTATGCAACTCGATGTTAATAATGCCTTTCTTCATGGGGATTTAACAGAGGAGGTATATATGGATCTCCCTCTCGGCTATGTTCCAAAGGATAGAGTTCATAACAAGGGGGAGAAGCTTGTTTGTCGACTACACAAGTCCATCTATGGCCTTAAGCAAGCCTCTCGGCAATGGTTTGCCAAGTTTACAACCACCATGCTTAATCTTGGCTTCCACCAGTCTCGAGCCGATTACTCCTTGTTCGTTCGAGGCTCAGGGAAGTCATTTGTTGCACTACTTGTGTACGTAGATGACATCATTTTGACAGGGTCCGATGTATCCATCCTGAATGCCTTAAAGGTCACTCTCCATGACCATTTTCGTCTTAAAGACTTAGGCAATCTAAAGTTCTTCCTTGGTCTTGAGCTGGCTCGCAGTCCTGCTGGAATTGTCATATCACAACGGCATTATGCACTTCGGTTGCTTGAAGAAGTTGGCTTCCTTGGTTCTAAACCAGAGACTTGCCCCATGGACCCGAGAACGAAGCTCAAAACTGATGATGTTGGTTTCTTTGGATGACGCTTCACGTATGCTGAGCGCCTTATTGGCAAGTTGCTATACTTGACAATATCTCGCCCGACATTTCTTATGCCGTTAATCGCCTTAGTCAATTTGTTTCTAAACCTACAAGAACACATCTCAGCGCTGTACACCACTTACTTCGCTACATTAAAGGATCCCCAGGTCAGGGTCTGTTTTTAGCTGCTTCTACATCATTCCAGATCCGAGCTTTTAGTGACTCCGATTGGGCATCGTGTCCCGATACTCGTCGCTCGACAACTGGATATTGTGTGTTTCTTGGCGATTCCCTAGTCTCCTGGAAGTCCAAAAAGCAAACTATTGTTTCTCGCTCCTCAGCAGAGGCTGAGTATCGTGCTTTAGCACTCACTTCATGTGAGATTGTCTGGCTTCGTTCCTTATTGACAGACCTTCAGATTTCTTCTACTCCATCTCTCTTATTCTGTGACAATGAAGCAGCCGTGCACATTGCATCCAACCCGATGTATCATGAGCGCACGAAACACATCGAGTTGGATCTTCATTTTGTTCGGGATCAACTCACTTCTGGCATTCTCAAACTTTTACCAATTCGATCTCATCTTCAACTCGCAGATGTTCTAACAAAGCCTTTGCCAGCTTCTTTGGCCTTTCCATTGTTGTCCAAGATGGGTGTGTTAAATGTCCACTCTCCATCTTGAGGGGGAGTATTAGATTAGTTTTATTATTCTTTATTTTATTTTAAATCTGACTGTGTATATAAATAGAAAACCCCATCGGGAAAAATAAAGTAGAAAGAATTTTTCCCCCAATTCTGTTTTGTAAAATATTTCAATAAGTTTTTTTTTTTCAAATGGAGCCTAATTGGGAATTGGGTTATGATAATCCACCTGTTTTCATAAACATAATTGGTGGCCTAATCATAGCCTAATGTGACATAAACTCAAAAATCACATTCCAATCATATTCCTTTTAAGATAATTGGTTTGCTTGTTGGAATCAAAATTTCAATACCACGACCTACGGTTATACTGTTTTGATTTATTTTAATCACACTTCCAAGCAGTAACTTCACAAAATATTTGTAAAAGAACACTGAAAACATATTTAAAGTATATTATATTAATAAATAAAAAATAACTATCTTAAAAGAGGAGTAACATATTCGTATTATTTCTCTATATTATAAAGACAAAATTTTAATATGTTTTTTTCAAAATTTCTGAAATAAATTTACAATTTATTTTTCTAAAATATTTCTCAAACTTAAAATAACAATAATTTGTGTTTAAATAAAACTCCGTTTTTTAACAGAAGGTTAATTGTTGGGTTTCCAAGATTCCTAAGGATACATTTGAATTTTAATAACCATTTTGTTTTTTGTTTATGAAATTTAAGCCTATTTCTATTCAAATTTTCTACCATGTGCTCCATCTTTCTTTAGCATGTATATCCATCTTTCCTTAAGAAAGTAGTATTATGTTAACCAAATTAAAAAAAAAAACATAAACAAATTTTAGGAAGCTACTTTTTTTTGTTTACAAATTTTGGTTTTATTTATTAAAATATAGGTAAGATGTAGATATCCAAATAAAGAAAAATGTATAGTAAGGTAGGTGTTGTAGGCTTAAATTTCATAAACAAAAAATGAAAAACAAAAGGGTTATCAAACGGAGCCTAAGTAATCGTTTATTGACGATTTTGCCTTAATTTTTTAATATATATTTATATTTATCATTTTAGAATATACATATAAATAAAAAAAACTTTATTTAAATTATTATTATATATATTAATTGAAATTTGAAGTGTTTTTTTTATTTTACTTTTCACAACATATTTATTAAAAAAAATTGAAACTAATTCTTTCAAAATTTTATTTATTTTGATTATGATCTATATATATCTATATAAATAAAAGTTATTAAAAAGTATAGTTAACTATACAATTATCGTGTCTCATAAAAAAACTATACAATTATCTTTTAAAAATTTATAATTTATTATAGGCATGAATTAAACTTTAATACAAATAGTTGTGTTATATAATTTTTTTTCAAAATTTATGCAAAATTATATGAATTGTACGGTCATTCTTGGAATATTATGTAAATTTACGTCATATCAAGTATGATTCCTACAAAAGATATCAAATATGATTCCTACAAAAGAAACACGGTTATCTAAATGTTAGCAAAAATTCAATAAAAAATATTCCTACAAAACAAACAAAGTCATTTAAGGATGACAGACATCCGTGATTCCGAGTATCTAAAATTCCGAGCATTAAAAGATTTCAGTTATCTCGATTACCTCAAAGTAAACGACCCCTAAGAGAATTTATCATAGCAGCATATTCTACCTCTTGTATTATATTTGTAGCATAATTTTTTAAATAGTTAATCTATAGCATATTGATTTCTATCATTCAATTAGTGGTCGAAATTCAATAACTCAATTTGAATTTCTATCGCTAATAGAAAATTCAACAACTATGAACATCTCTTCTTGCAACTATGCAATATAATGCAAATAACTGTGTTTGCACCATTGCATTTTTCATGTTCTGTGCTAAAAATAATATAGTATACTACACTTACATTATATTCTATTCTATGTAAGTAAATGACCAATTGAAATATGAGAGAGATTCCAAAATCAGTCTCCCACATTCGTGGGAATACTTAAACATCCACATTTCGAAAAAAAATTTAGCATACTAAACATTATTTCAACCACTTTTCAAAGCTCACATTGATTCTATTGATTTTGGAAATGAAGAGAGGATATCTATTCCTTTTTAAAAATGCATTATGAAACTTACATCTTCTTGTTTTCATCCTCAACTATAAAGAAATTTTTGTGGCACGAATGGTGTCATATCATCAAATTGTAGGGGAGTTTTACTCAGGCAGCCTCGAGATTGTCAGCCGCCTCGGGAACAACAGTTGTTAAGACAGCCAGTTATATTTCAGTCTATGAATTATTAAATATCTAATTTAATTATATAATTTCAACCAAGCTTAAATTGGTTTATATATAAGTTGTACAAAAAATGGTTTCTTAAAAGTAAATGAACTTAAAGTCGAGCAACATCCAGGCGGAGTTTAGAAGAGATTCTACAACATCGGCTTGTTTAAGGAGGAGATCTTGAATGCAATATATATGAGCCCCATATTTGTCACTCATGATTTCTTTTTCTTATGTGATTCTTAAATCATTGGATGTCTTAAATTCCATGCTTCTGCCAATAGACAAATAATACACTTAATGCTTTGTTAGTTTAGCTTATGAGGTTTTTTTGTGTAACAAATGAAAGAAGGTGAGAAATATTGTAGAGCATAACATAGAATATATAAGTACAATGTTTTAGTAATATATATATATATATAGATATGATTGATCTTATGGGATCTATGGAGTTGATGTGGATGAGGAATGTTCTTAGTTTGACAAATAAATAGAATATATAGAGAATATAGTTGAGGACGAAAACATAGCATAAAAAAAATGTTTACACAATTTGGTTTGTTATAATCTTATTTCGAATAAAAAAAATATTTTAAAAGAAAACTAAAAACTATATCTTAAGGCAGACTATAATTTTTAGTTTGTGGCTATCAACATGCAAATATTTATAGATTATAAACTTTTTTTTTATGAAAAATATTTGCATGCACGTAGACATGCATGTGGTAAAATATGAGCCATTGATTTTTTTCTTTCTTTTAAAAAAATTATATTCCTTGAAATTAAAAATAAAATCATAGACATAGATTTTACCATATGGATAATTGCATGCTCCGACTCAGATTTTACCATATGGATAATTGCATGCTGGTTGAGCACCATGATTTCTCACCATGAACAACACATTCTATCTTTTGTATTATATTTGCAATAAAAATTTTAAAAAATAATTCATCCCTATCACATTGGTTTCTATCACTCAACAACGGATAAAACTCAATTTGGATTTCTATCACTAATAAAAAAAACTAAACAGTAATAGAATGAATCTATCATTGATTAAATTCTATCTCTCATAAAACTAAACCAATGATAGAATTCAATTTGAATTTTCTGCTACAAATGATTTTTTTTTTATTATACATGCAAAATCCCTTAAAATGGTCAATATCTTTGATTAATTTATACTTGAAAATAAAAGTTTTTTTTAATTATTAAAAAGGAAAGTGGAGAGGAAGAGAGATTTGGGAAAGTATTTAAAAGGGCTGTTTGTGGCTTATAGAATAAATATTATTCAAACATTGAACTAATTGGATTTATTATATGCTTTTTGAATGCTGCCCTCAACTTTTTTCAATTTTTTTTAAATTATCAATTTCAAAAAAGTGTTTAATTTTTAAATGTAAAGATGCCACTCAAAAAGTATTTTCAAATCTTTTTTAAAAGTATTTTTCTAAACAACCGTTCTTAATTCATGCCCTTTATTAATTTTCAAAAAGAGAAAAAGTGAATGAATAGGTAGAGTAGTTCTACATTTAACTTATGTGGCAGTATTGAAACTACGAAAATTTATGTTATAAAAAGACATATTGAAAAATAAATATGTTTTTTTGTAACATCATTACTAAAGATAGAGCTTCTTTATACATTAAAAAAAAAATGAATATTTAAGTCATGTCCAAGCATGACCTATGAAATAATACATATTTGGGCCCAATATAAACTACATTCTATTTGGTTTTAAATACAAAAGATAAAAATATAAAATAAAGAAAAATAGAATGTGATCTGTATTAGTCCACATAGGTGAGGATTTCTTTTTTTCTTGACAAACATAGGTGAGGATTATTTCATAGGGCATGATCTAAATATTTCTCTTAAAAAAATATAGAAATAGAGATATGGTTGTGTTGGAAAAACATTGATAAACACATAATCATAGGTGGGGGCGCATGTTAGATTTATGAAAGAGCTTAATATACGAGAAAAACTTACCTATTTGTCTGTTCTTACATTTTATCCATGTGGCGTCATTTGGTATCACATAATTTTTATTTTTGTAATTCTATTTTATTTATATAAAAAAGAACTCGTGGTATTTAATGATGTTACATAAGTGAAATGTAGAAACAACCTACACATAAATAAGTAGGCAAGCTTACCTCTTAATATACAAATGAGAACATATTTAAAGTATATTATATTAACAAGTAAAAAAAAAACCTCTCTCAAAATAGAAGTAAACGAATTCATAGTATTTCCATTGTCGACGGATATTATAAAGTCAAATTGTTAGTACAAATCTTCTGAAATAAATTTATAAATTATTTAGGTTAAATACTATTTTGGTCCCTCGACTATGAGCTTTGTTCCATTTTGGTCCATCGACTTTCAAATGTCTAATTTTAGTCCGACTATGAAGTTTGTCCAATTTTAGTCCTTGGAGTTTTCATTGTCCAATTTTAGTCCCTCAACTTTTAAAAAAAGTTCAAAAATAGTCCCTATCCTTCCTTCATTCTTCTCTCTCCTCTTCCTCATCTCTCATTATTTTCTCTCTCTACTGTTATCTCTCATCTATAATGACACTTGTGTTCCTCAATAATGGCATCTTCTTCTTCATCTTATTCTAAGTCTCATCCCACCACCAAATCCCACACCATCTTTTAATCTAAAAATTCAAACAAATTATCAAATGAACTCCTCATAAAATCAAACTTTTCCCAAAAATCTTTTTCTTCAAGCTCCTCAATAATGGCAGAATTAAAAAATCCTCCAAAACCCTACTTATCTCTCCATCTCTGATCTTTCATTTTCTTCACCTTTATATGTTCCTCTGCAACTTAGTTCATTTCTTTCCAATTATATTTGTTCCCTCAAAAATGACATAAGAAGTTTGACGTGAAAATGGGAGGAAAAGATCAAAATGAAATCCACCCTTGGATTCTACCGTTCCATTCAAATATTGGATGAAAAATTCAACTTCACTACTCAGAATTCATGACAGTTTCAGTCAATTTCAATTGAACGGGGAGCTCTTCCACTAACTATTTTATTGCTCCATTTTAGAGTGAAATTTTGAAATAGAAACAAACTTGAGAAAAGGAAAAATGAGGAATTATTTTCCTCATCATTTATGAGAGGGAGGATTCTTCTATACTTGGTCACACTACAATTATTTGAGGAGAGAGAAAACAATGAGAGAGACAGGAGGATGAAGAAGAGGAGGAGAGAGAAGCATGAAAGAAGGATAGGGACTAATTTTGAACTTTTCTAAAAGTTGAGGGACTAAAATTGAACAAACCTCATAGTCTAGGACTAAAATTGGACATTTGAAAGTCGAGAGACCAAAATGGTATTTTAACCAATTATTTATTAAAACACTTTTGATTAATTGTATACCTATAAATAAATAAAAACCCATCATGAATGGCTTATTTTTACTTATTTAGTTCATTTAAAAACAACGATCAATGATTTAATTGTTTGGTGAAAATTCAGTTCAACACTATGGTTAAAGGTTCAATCCCTAAAATCCGCATTTGACTTTCAATTGTTTGAGAATTTTCGAAGGATTTGTTGTCCCCCTCCTCCAATTGTATGTAAACTCATGTCCCACTCTACCTGCCCGTTAGTGAAGAGAAATATATGTATACTTTTTGTTTGAAGGTTGAAAAACCTTTGAATAGCGTAATGATTTCATTGTTTGGTTATAAACCAGTTCAACACTATTGTCACATGTTCGATCTCGATATTCGATATTTGTCTCTCCTCCCCTGATTGTACTAAAAAAACACTTTCAGTGAGAAGTCATTGATACAAGCATGAAATACAACTAGAAACTGGCTTCTATAAGGCAGAAAAAATAAACTTGCACATCAGGAAAGAGCTCATTCTTTAATATAGTTTATTGAAATATAAAGTATTAGTAATGCTAACTCCATTATTAAATATGATACAAATCAATAAAAACTTGTCAATGAACACCAATTTCTCTTGCCATACCATCATAGAGATATGGAGATTTTATCTTGTGTATTGATATTGCCTCCTTAGCATATTTCAAGCAGTGGCTTTCGTAATTATTACTATCTTCTATTTGTATTTCCATTTTCAGATTGGTATCAAAGCTTTAGTAGCATAAAAGAACAGCTATGTCTAACAATGAAAACTCTCACAAAATTGCTAATACTGCCCAAATTGGAGCTCTGATATGCAGGACATTAAGGCTTCTCTTGCTTGAACATTATCAGAGTTCATGTTCAGTGAGTCTTCGTAAAGCCGTTTAGCCTGAAGCAGCAACTTCGCCTTCTCTTTGCTGTTGTCAGGCCGTAACCGAGATCGTTGCTGCAATGTCATAGCCCATCTGAACAGAGCTGCAATGCAGAAGATACATTATAACAATTTCATAAAGGATGTCCTATACCATTCCAACTCTAACTAATAGAATAAACTCATAACTGCTTAGCAGACGGGACTGGGACTGGGACTGGGACCGGGACTGGAATAGAATTGCACATCTGAATGAAAAATATACAGCCTGACCAAGAATGGTTACGACGTGCGTGCACGAATTTCGGGGGCTTGGAATTTTTCCACTAGATTTCTCATCGCATTTCCTTCTTCACTGACACTTTCATTTCATTTATATAATTTGTTAGACTTGGACTGACAAAATGTCAAAGAACTACCCAATATATAGATTTTTTATTATATCTATGATTGTCCAGACCAATTTGCATGCACCTCGACTATTTTCATAAAATATACTACCGGACACTAAACATTTGGATGTCAAAAAAACTCGTAGGAAATTAATTTTTAGGTAAGTGGCCACCATGAGTCGAACTCATTACATTTTTGTTCCCCACGACCCTCTTTGACCACTAGGCCACTCCATGATAATTAAATACCCAATATTAATGGCCAGTCTCACAAGCCAACCCTTCATGTAGCTAATCTATAGATTAACCACATCCTATTATAGCTAGCAGAATACTAAACAAAAGAAAAGTTCAGTTTTCAATACTTCCCAACCTGGGGCCCAGTCTCCTACTGCTAATAACATTTTTCCACAATAGGTACAGCTTATGCAACAGTAGGTCTACTTTGCATTATGCAGAACTGGTTAGAAATTTTTGGCAATAAGTTTCAATGCTTCTATAATAGTCATGAGTGTTAAGTAAGTTGGTAGTATTAAAATTGGATGCTTATAGTACTTTAAAAAGTGAACAGCTAATAATTTTTTTTAAGTAAGCTATTTGTGAAGCAATTAAAATACCAATGCTTAACAGTAACATGAGTTTTGGATTCCCAAGCATTCAGATTTTGGTGTCCATATACATAGCACACCTAGGGTTCAAACTATTTCAATTTCTAAAATTTATTGAGGGCAATGTTTCTAAATCTCATTTACAGTAAGGGTCTTTTGTGACATTTGGTTTGAGCATCAAGAATAGAAAACATACCATCAGGTGCATAATTATTGCCTCTTGACATCATTGCATCAAACTTATCAATGGCAGCTAAAAAAACCTTATCAGCATCAAAAGCTGCCTCCTGAAATTTAATATGACAAAAGAAAACCTATTAAATGGAGAAGAACATCAAAAAAGCTAGAAAAAAGAACAAGCTTAGTGTATATTTACTATTTACTACTATCAAAATTCAAAACATCGCCTAATGTTATTTTGATATACAAATCACCACTCTTTACAAAAATATAGGTTAACAATGTGCAAGAAAGAAGTACTCACTGGTCCAACATCTGCGATCAACTGTGCACGAAAGGAAAGAGCAAGACCCCAGTTATATAGTGCTCGCACGTCATTCCGGTCAATTGATAATGCCATCCTATACTTTCCACCTGCCTTCACAAGGAATTCTTCACACTCCTCACACACACTAATGAGAATTGATGTTAGTTTATCCCTTCTACCAATAGAATCATCTAGTCCCACCACCATTTCGACCCACTTCACATTAGATACCGTCTCTTTTCCTGCTAGAAGTCTTCTTAACTCGCGACTCATTCTTAACCTTAATTCTCCATGAAGAAGATAAGTATTTCCCAACTGGCCAACTGCCAACAAACTCATGGGCTTCATGGTCATAGCTTTTTCCAACAAACAAGAAGACTGGGATAATATGACCTCCACGAGGTCTTCTTCGCGTCTATACTTCATCAATTCCCTCGCTTCTTTCAGAAGATCATTAGCTTCCATAAGATAGTTGTTGAACATTGCATCATCATAAATCATTGAAGATGATGAGGAAGCAACATCGTTCTCTTCTCCAAATGGTCGATCAGTCAAATGGGAGTTTTCCTTTTTATTTACTCTCTCTTCTCTCAACTGAGATCTATAAACTTCACTTTCCCTCTTTGACATGTGAGAAGACCTATAAGCTCCATTATTTTCCTCAAATCCATGCTCTTCTACAAAGGAAGTTCTAGTCTCCCTATGTTTCATTTTGAAACTAATGTCTTCAGGATCAGGTAAATCATCATTAAATCGCAAATTCTCAAGTTTGTTGTTAAGACCCGCATTATAACTGTTAAGGTAATTGTCCTCATACTGCAATCTATTATTCTCGTAGCTATAGTCTTCACCATCAATAAATCTTGTTGAACTCCCATGCATTCCCTTTAAATTTACTCTATCCCTTTCTCGAGTAATATTAATTCTTGTAAAATAATCCATCTCCATAGCCTTCCCTTTCCTTGATTCCTCAAAAGCATCTAAATTAATAGCTGGACTAGAATCAGTAGCAGAATCCAAAGAACCAGCATTAACTTCCGACGCTATCGAATTCTTTTTAGTTTGATTGCCAACCGAAGTGATCGGCATCTGTGGCTTAACATTGTTTTTCACTTTATTAGGCTTAGAACCAACCAACTTATCTCCAAGAAAACTTCCAACAGATCCCAAAAGCTCAAACCCCACATCCCCAAGGTCTTTAAATTTCCTACTTCGTTTATGATTCTCAAGAACAACAGCTTTGGAGTTGCCCCCATTATTAACCAAGGCCTCAACCACCTTCCTAGCATTCGAGGTCGATAAATCTTTCGATTCCAACACATCGATGTAACTTTCTAAATCCCCAAGTGTGATTTCCCTAGAATCAACAGCATTCTGTATACTACATTTCAATTCATCAAGCTTCACAACAAACCCATCAAAAAAATCCACCAAATTCCTCAAACTTTCAGCATTAAACCCATTAATTCTCTCTTTCCCCTTATTTCTATACCCAAGTAGATTCAGCTCATCTACACTTCCACCACGAACAAACCCCAGAGAAAACCCAACAGCAAAAACGAAAACAGAAGCTGGAAAAACAGCAATTGAAGATACTTTAACTCTAGAAATGGCCAGAGCACACAAAAACCCAAAGAGGAATGCAAATAAATGTCGTTTATGATCGATGCCAACGGAAATCAAAAAATTACGGAACTGATCTGAATCACTTACAAGTCCGTTATCATCCCAGCCGCCGAATCTTGCGGCGTTGGTCGGATTGTAATCTCCGGCGAAGCAAAATCTGGACGTTTTGAGAAGCAATCGGTTCTTGATTGGGAGATTTGGGATTTGGGGGTAAAATAGGGAAGATTGAAAGAGTTTATTGGGAGATGGGAATCGAAGGAAGGAAAAACAAATGGGTTTGTTTGAAAGTATGAGATTCATTTTGGAGAGGAAAAATTGGAAGAACAATCCGGGACAAGTGCGGCGGTCGCCACCGCTTTCCGGCGGTGCTCCGGCCGTTTAGAGATGGATTAGGAGGTTGCGGTTCAGAGTGGGGTTATTTTGCAGTTGTATACTGAATAATCGATAAATAATCTGTTTTACTGTTATCTAATTTTCTGTTTTAACCAATTTACCTTTAAAAATATATATATAAAGAAAAATTGTACAAACCATCCTGATTACATTTTAAACTTTTCATTAGAGTTTGATTAGTGTTGCAATGAATATCTTCAAATTTAATTTTGATGGGTAAAATTGTCATTTAAATAAAAGTTGTCTTCTTCGACTACTCAGCACTTTTTCATATGTAATGTTAAATTCAATTATCACTACTTGTTTAAATACAATTTTTATTCGCAAGTTTTGTTTTGAGAAGCTTGCTCATCGAGCTTAAATTGAAAATTTTAAAATCAAAAATGTGACTGTAAAATTGAATTGGATTACAATCACGACACACCACTAATTCTTTAAGTATATACCACTAACGTTTTTGGTAATTTAGAAATGTTGTCTTGTTGAACCAAGTTAGTTAGAAATTACAATTTAATTTTCATAGTTTTGAAAATTTTAAAATTTAGTCCAGATAATTTAAACACTATGAGGTAATATAAATATAAATATATATAGAGAGAGAAAATATAAAGTGATTAATTTAACCCAAAAAAAACACCATTCACATAAGAATAGTTATTTATATATTGTTCGAGTATGATTATCTTTTTTTTTTTAGAAACTTATTTGATCACAATTATAAGCCATATAACTGCTTTTTCGAACTTTATTCACTTATAATAACTAAATTCTAATTTAATTAAAAAAAATCTACGTTTTTTAACAAATTAAAATGTATAAAGTAAGACGACTTTCTTTTTACTTAAAAACATTAAAAATAAGCAAACAAGAATTGTAGTTCACTGATATTAATATATTCCTAATGATCAAAGGATCTTAAGTTTTAGTTTCCCACCCCTAATTATTATATTTTTTTTAAAAAAAATAACATTCGAAATAGAGATTTTGATTTTGATTTTGATTATTTATTTATTTTAGAAAAATAGAGATTTTGAATTAAATCTCTTAATATACATTTTTTAGTTCAATATTATTTAGTAACGAGAATTTGAAATCATAATTTCTTAATTAATGACTCAAAAACATTTAGAAGTAATAATAATAATAATATATAAAATTAATTTTTAAGAATTGAGAACCTTAAAATTAAACTCGTTTTCTTTTAATTATTTAGATCTGGTTGACCATTGATTTCTCCATTTTATCAATATGAATATAAATATGAAAATAATTTTTTAATTCTTAATATACTTTTTTCTTCTTTAATTCTTACCTTCAAAGAGTGAAAGAATTGTATTTGGGGCTGTGAAGCCTATGTGTTGGCAGTGGTAATTAGAAAGAAAGAAAAACAGTATAAAACCAGGAGCAGAAGATGAGTTTTTTTTCTTTTTGTCACATTTAACGTCCGTTATGAATTTATTTAACCTTAGGGACTATTTTTAAATTTTGGGAAAATTCTAGGGACTAAAATTGAACAAACATAAAATTCAAGGGACTAAAACTGAACATTTGAAAGTCGGGCCAAAATGAAACAAACATGAAAGTCAAGGGACTAAAATGGTATTTTAACCTAATTTATATTCTCTAAAAAAAAACCTAAAGCATTAAAAAATTATTTTCTTATAAAAAAAAAATCAGAAAAAAGAGAAGAAAGGGGTGGAGTGGTAATTTAAGAGAGGGAGGAAATAAAAATTTAGACCGGTGATAGTGGGAGACAGAAATATCCCATAAAACCGGTTGGCACAAACGGATAAGGCCGTCACCTATAAAACGCAGCGTTTCACTAATCTCCCCTTTTTCTTTATTTTAATTAAATATTATCTCAATCCTCTAATTAATATTTCAAATATTTTTATTTCTTCCCCATCCCTCCATCCGCCACGTGTCCCTCCCCACTCTCTGCCTTCGCCTTCAAGAGCCACTGCTCAGAACCAACACGAAGGTCTTAAAAACTCTCTCTCACACACACTTTCTAGAGAGAGAAAACGGAACTCACCCACTTCTAGAGAGAGAAACTGAATTAGGGTTTGTTCTTCTTTCTTCGAGGAATTTAGGGTTTTTTTCCTCGCTTTTTTTGAGTGAAAATTTGGAGAATTTGGTTGGGTTTTTGCTCGGTTTGCGTGGAGATGTATGTTTCTTCTATGAGAAAATCGTTCAAGGACTCTCTTAAAGTGCTTGAAGCTGATATTCAGCACGCTAATACTCTGTAAGTGTGTTTTGATTTTCACTTTTTTGGGGTTTTTTTTTTCTTTCGTTTTTGACTGTTTATTTGTAGTGTTTTGTGTGATCACTTTTGGGGGTTTTGGGTTCTTTCCCTTGATTTTGCTTGAAATTCAATTCCTGGGTTTTGATTTTTAGTAGATGGGGTTTTGGAGTTGATGTTTATGAGTTGTTTTCTCTTTGTTGGTTAATGATTTTTCTGGAATGTGATTGTCGTTTACCTGCCTTGTTTGGAGCTGGATTAACTCATTTTGAGTAATTATATGGTTTAATGATGGTTTATGTCTTGGTAAACGCACCTGTTCACTGACATGTATATGGATTAATTTTGTTTATCTCTGTTTTATGGCTCTATTTCTTGATGGGAAAATTGTTTGATCATTTGACGTTGGATGATTTGTCCATGTACGTGTCGATGTGTCATTGTCTACAATTTTTGTTGTCATCATTTTCGTGAATTGTTCTTGGGTTTTTGCTGGTGATGTGTTTTAAACCTTCTCTATGCTCTCTGCATCACACTGTGGAACTTGGTCTTGATTATGAATAATGATTGACATATTTTTGAAATTGGAAGTGGATTCTTTGTTTATCTGTCACATATGTGAATGTATCCTTGTTTTGATTCTTTTAGTGGAATGCTTGTTTTTGTAATATTAATGTCTCGATGCTCATGTTTGCTGTCATCTTCAACTGAGTCTAACCCTCATTCTTTTCTGGTGCTTTTGTTATTGTATCGTGTATTCGTTACTCGAAACCATTTGGTCTTTTTTGTTTAATTTAAGGGATGTCACTAGTTGTTGTGTTTATCAATCAGATTATTAACTTATGTCAGTAAAACAAAAGGTTGAATTGTATAGTAGTAACTCAGAGAGAGAGATTAGAATCCATTTAAACATGTTTCTAGCTCTTGAGATGCAGTTGTTTTTCTATAACGTTTTCACTTTTATGCTTGAAAGAAAATTACTAAGAAAAACAATTTCTTAGTTATTTGTTACTTTGAGTATTGAATTATGAGAAATATGATCTGTCTTTTTTGTCTTATCTAAAAGAAAAAAAAATGACTAAAAAGAAACATGCTTCAATGGGCCATAGTTTTTGTAGTATGAATTATACTCTGTGCTCAGACTGTGACGATGAAAGATGAATTAAAAGCTTAAATGTTTGAATGCTTTTGATTTTTCACTATGCTTGGAGATTTCCGAAGATTGCTGGTTTTGTCAGTCAACTTGATGTTTAATTATGTCCGGAGTGTAGGGCATCGGAGTTTCCCGGGGAATATGATGGCCCCTGCCTTCAGATGAGAATGTCCTACAGTCCTGCTGCTCACTTGTTTCTCTTTCTAGTGCAATGGACAGACTGCCATCTTGCAGGAGCCCTGGGACTGCTGAGGATTTTAATTTACAAGGTTAATTTTGTCACCTCGTAGAACCCGTTTTATATCTTGTTACCTTCACGCAAATAATGAACTCACCATGTGCCCTTGTGCTACAGGTCTATGTGGATGGTACGACGACCATGTCCACCAACGAGAGGAAAGCAAGCATCAGGGAGTTCTATGGTATTATTTGAGTCTTACATTTTTCATCAGATTAGTGATCGATTTATGTGTATATACCGACTATTGACCTCTGTAACTGTGTTGTGATTAGCTGTTATTTACCCCTCTCTATTGCAACTTGAGAGAGGTGTTACTGATACTGAAGATAAAAAGCAGAAGGCTGTCTGCATGGAAAGGTACCGAAGAAGAGATGACGATGAACGGTGTTCAGATGTCGACATTGAACGAGAAGAAGAATGTGGAATATGCATGGAGACTACTAGCAAGGTTGTATTGCCCAACTGCAACCATGCCTTGTGCTTGAAATGTTACCGTGAATGGTACTCTCGTCTCTTTCGCTCTACATTTTCAGTTTTCTATATAACTTATTGCACCAAGAAGGATTAGTTATGGATTCTTAAAAGCTAAGGCTACATAAAGAGGTTCTATCAAAAGTTTCCTGTACACCTTAATATTTTCTTGTCTTCATTAATTGCAAAAGTCACAGAGTCTGTAGTCTTCTGTTCGTCTTTAGTTAATTCGACAGACACCTCGTGATGATTCATTTTATATATGCATTTAGATCAAGAGAATTAATTTTTTGATACTTTCTTCTTTATAACTTACCAGAAATTTTTTTACTTATTTAAATTTAAAAAAAAAACTTACCAGAAAAATTATTCATTGCGAAAGCATTTTCAGATCAAATCCTGAACCTCCATTGGTGTTTGATTTGATTTTCCTGCATGTTTGAGTAAAGTAAAATTTGGGTTAAGATTATACAGTGCACAACACGGATATAACACAATTTTGAACTAACGGGTTTATCATTTTTGTCCAAACTGGTTTAGTCATTAGTTGTTTGAACCATCATGGAGTGGCCTAGTGGTCAAAGAGGGTCTTGGGGTGCTAAATGTGATGGGTTTAATCCATGGTGACCACCTACCTAGGAGTTAATTTCCTATGGGTTTCTGACAATTACGGATATAAAAAAAAAATTCTTTCACATCTTGCTCCACGATCATTCCTTTACATGCATATTGCTTAATCCATGTTGGTCTAGAACTTTTAAATTAGACTCACATTTTGGTATTTGAACTTTCGAATGTATGGCGGCTACTAAAATGGAACAAAGTTAAAACTGAAGGGACCAAAGTCCATACTTATAAGTTCTTAAGTGCCTAATGACTCAAAATTAAGCAAATTGGAGGCCTGGATTTGATTTGATTTGATTTGATTGCTCTCTTCCCTTACTCTAGAACAGCATTCTAATGGTTCTGATGAATTAGACTCAGCTCTTTCTGTACTACTTCTTTAATTGAATCTGCTTTATACTATTCAGGAAATGCGATTGTTTGGAAAGTTTGCATTAACATGCTTCCTTATAAATTGAGTGCTCCTGTTGGATTTCTCACTGACTTTATTCTTATTAATGCTTTCTACATTATACCAACTTCTAATAGTTATATTGTTCTATATTGAATGTATTCCAGGCGAACACGTTCCCAGTCGTGCCCATTCTGTCGTGACAGTCTTAAGAGAGTAAATTCGGGCGACCTCTGGATATTTACGGATAACAGGGACATCGTGGACATGGCGACAGTGACTCGAGAGAATCTCCAAAGGCTTTTCAAGTACATAGACAAATTGCCCTTGATTGTTCCAGACTCCCTCTTCGACGCCTACGATACACACATAAGATAAGCGATCGGTACATACATAATCATCTAATGTCACTTTTAAGTAGTTTTTCTCCAAATGAGTCATCCTTTTGGCATGTTATGACATTACAAAAGGATTGAAATTCATTCGGCTAAAAAATAGTAAAAGTTAGAGAAGACTGGCAACTGTTTCTTCCCACTTTCTGAAGAAAAAAACCAGTCTTTTGAGTTAATAGTAGGACTGGTGTTGGGTGGTGAAGTTGAATGTAAGTTTGATTTGAAGTCTTCCATATAAATTGTATTTAACACATTTGTATATGTTTGTACATTCTTGATGGTATCTATCAAAGCTGTTTTAAATGCTTCATTTCCTTTCCTAGTTATGGTAAAGATCTCTGTTAAGATATGGTTTCCTTACCTAATTATTAATAGCAAAAACAAGTCATGTGATGATTGATGACAGGAAGTGGAGAGTATAATGATGGTGATGAACATTGAACCACTTTTCTCTAACATCATTACATATTGCAAATCAAGTTTTTCTCTATTTGGTTCTCAAAATTTCAAGTATCTTCATAATAATAACAATATATGTATTAGATTGTTGGGTGCTTGGATTCTGAATCAAAATGATTTCTCTCAAATAATTAATGAATGAAATCTAAATTGCAAGTTCATGGGTTTAATCAGAAGTAATTTGTTCTTATTTTCTTGTACAAATAATTAATTGATGTAAATGGGAAAATTTCAATAAGCATAGGTTATGTTCATATAATGATCTTTTTTGGTGTGAAAATTTCAGTCGAATTTCTTACAAAATAATAAAACAATGTATTCGTTAGGAGAGAATTGTTATCTGGGTTTGGGTGGTAGAGTATATGTGGGGTAAGAAATAATTATAAGGAAAATGAATAATGCTTCCTAAAGTCGTTATGAAAGTAATGGTATTATGGGAAACAAATAGTGTGATTATGTGGGTTTTTTTTTTAAACATGATTATTTGGGATTAATAGTGATTATATTCAAGGTATCAACAAGAGCATGATATAACATATTATATATTTAAATATTGTTAAATAAAAAAAGGGTTTTTGCATGTATATTACAAAATGGATAAAATATTACATGAATAGCACAATAATGAAAATATTTGCACATATAACAAAAATTGTAAATTGATAGACTTCATATTGATAGATTCTATCGATAAAGGGTGATAGAATCAATTACTGATAAATAAAGTAAATTGATAGTAGGGGTGATTTCGGTTCGGTTTTTGTCGGTTTTGTACCAAACCGACAACCGAACCAATATCTTCGGTTTTCAAAAAATGGATCCGATCCGATCCAATGTCCAATTTTTTTTAATATATCAAAAATAATATTTCTCATATAAAAACAACATTCTCGTAAACAACTATTTTTTTAAAGGTTAGAAGTATTTTTAACTTATTTAAAATTATTTAAGGATATTTTTTACTTGAAATAGGGGTGAATTAAAGAAATATTAATGGAAAGAAGATTACTCTATATGAATTATTGACTATATATATATATATATATATATCGGTTTGGATCGGTTTTTTAAAATGAAAACCGGAACCGATCCAATATTTTCGGTTTTTTCAAATTACAAACCGATATGTCCAATTTTGAGGTAAAAAATCGATCCGATCCATTGGTTCGGTTCGGTTCGGTTTTTTGTTGCACCCCTAATTGATAGACTCCCATCAGATTCTATCAAAGTCTATCAATAAGTACCGATAGAATCAATCACTGATAAAATTGATAGACTTCCATCACTAGAGAATGATAGATTCTATCAAAGTCTTCTATCATAAAGGTAAATAATTTTTTTTTTTTAAATGGCAGAATTTGCTATAAAAGAATTATTTTTTTAAATGTGTTATAATTGTAAACTGTGGTAAAAAAGTTGCTATACAGCGCAAATTTCCAATAAAAAATAGTGATTATGATAAAATAAAAAGTACTATTTTTAAAATTAAAAAAATAAAAATTTGTGGCATCAAATGGTGCCACGTACTCCTTTTAAAGAGGGTTTGCCTCCTTAGTTAAGAGGAAGTTTTTCTCATAGAAAAATATGCATTTTGAACATCTTTTTTCATTTTTGAAATGGGAATTAGGAATGTTGTTCTAATAGATGCGCTTTTCTCCTCTACCAATCCATTTTGCACATAACAATTTAGAGAGAGATGAAAATTGTTGGGAGTATCAATTTTTTCGTTAGTTCAAAATTGAGGAGGGAGACTATAATTCAAATAAGATGAGAGTCTTGTACTAATTTTGATAATCGAATCGGTGTCTCTGGAAAAATCAACACACCAATAATTATTTGAGTTGTATTCCTTTCAGTAGATTATTGGGAGTATTAAAGATGAAGATGGGGTGAATGTGGCAAATTCTCACCCTCAAATCAAGGAAGTAGCTCTTTGGCACTAATCCATTGCCTTTTATTAAGGAAATTTGTCCCTCTTTCTTGCAACTTATACTTCATTTTTGCGCTCATCTCTCTCATTGCCACTTTTTGCTGATTCTCTATTCATTACATTCAGATTTCCAATACCATTTTCTTAAATTTTAGTGCATTTCTTTTGTATTTTATTGGTTTGGTATGAATTTGCTCCCTGCTTTGGAAGTTGCACCAGAATATTACAGTGCTTTAGAATCGTACAAGTCATTTATATTAATAACATTGGACAGTAAAATAGCTCTTTATTGATATATATTAAAAAAGAGAATTATTAACAAAAAGTTGCTGTGGTGTAGTGGTTATCACGTTAGTCTTACACACTAAAGGTCCCCAGTTCGATCCTGGGCAGCAACAGTCATTTTTCTATCATTTTTGTTTTCTTTTAAATCATGAGTAGCTATGTATACCATTTTTTCAATCAAATAAATGGCCAACATTTAATATATTAAGAAGACTACCATAAGCGTATTATTATTTATTATCGCCACAAATAAATGGCCATACCTAAAATCTATAAATTAAACATTAAAATATTATTATTCATTTCTACAATTAATATCATATTACGTATATTTCAAAAAAAAATTCATATTACGTATAAGGGCAAAATAGACCCAAATTGTATACTAATGTCCTATTCAATAATTAAACTTATTGGTTTATTTGCTTGTTTATAACTCAAAAAAAAAAAATCTAAAGTTTTAATGATTTTTATCCATGGTTTTTACAATGTGTAAGAATATTTCTTTCCTCAAGATCAGTAACATATATTTTATAACAATCGAACTAAGCTTCTTTTTTTTTTTACATTCAATAACACATTATTGTAGATGCAATATTATAATATGAATTTCAATTCATAAATAATTGCATACAAAATAAATCAAGCATATAAAGTTGTTCAAGTTTTCTAAAATACATAGTCATTGAATAAGTATTAAAAAGATAAAAAAAAATTAAAATTTTGATATATTACAAAGGTTTAAATTACTCTCGAGTTATTTTATGTATAAGTAAATTTTTGCAACTTCATTTCCACGTTCAAAAAAATACATGTCATTATTCTTATATTTCCTCTAGAATGTCTAGTCCCAGTTATAAACAAGTGTTAGAATGAAATCTATGCCCAGAAGGGAAATCAACCTAGCAGAGCTTACTGTATCTTTAAGGGAAATTGATGCCAAAGAGGACTAAACTCAATGGTAATTGGCATGTATTCTCGACTAGAGGCCGCATCGTCAAATCCCCTAGCCCCCAAAGATTGTTGTTGTACTAAAAAAAAGGGGAATTTGACTTAGCAAAATAAGCCTACACCATAATGAACAGTCACTGACACTATTCTTTCCCCACAAAATTCTCACTGTTCTTCATACTTTAAGCCATGCCCCCTGAAGCAACAAAAACTGAAGTAGCAGAGGCCATGGTTTATAAACAGATCTTGGCAGCAGCATTGTATCATCTCTTAACGATCTACTTTTGGCGGCGAAGATGTTCGCGCATATGCGTGTGAACGTCTGCCTTCACTACCAATCGCATGCTTTTCGAGTCCTCCCATAATAGCCCATTCCATTCTCGTGCATAGTCGCAAGCAGCCTCGAAAACATCCTGACATGCCAAAGTTCATTCTCAGGCAATTTTTCAAATGAATGTACAAATAATCCTCAAAGTGAAAAGAAGCAACATTTGAAATTCGCACCTTGGAAGGAAACTCATCGTAAAAATGTGCGGAAGTAAATTCGACCCGATTAAGATCTGATTCCCATAACCTAATCTATCATGGAATAGAAAGCAAGGGGAAAATCAGGAACAGGACAAAGATTTGATCAAATTGCCTCATGAGAACCAAATGTAAAAAAATTTCAGGTGATTTACAGATAGAAGCTAATGCCTTACCAAACATCAAAGAACTTAATAAAGCAATCCTAACCTGATCCGTGACATTTTCAGGGACTGATGGTATTCTCTCTGCAACACGAGGATGTGCATTCTGCTGTAGAAAAGTAACCATCTGCAAAATAAAAAAGCAGTCAGATCTTAAGCAATTTGAAATGAGACAACCCGCATGGAAAATCAATTAATATTTAATGTAATATTCACCTATGGATTGCCAATCATAACAATAGCTCAACAACATGAATGTTCGCCCATAAACCAAGAGGTTAGGGGTTTGAATTCCCATCCCCCTATTGTTGTCATACTCCAAAAAAACCCTATGGGTTGCTCGTTTTAATTGTTTTCAACTCTGAAAGTGTTGAGATATGCCTTTTGATGCCCCATGATTACATAGTCGGGGTCTCCCTACTCGGTCAGCGAGTCGAGGTCCCAAGGGCGAGGCCCATGGTGGGGGCTCGGGGGCAATGCCCCGAAACCTAGATGAAATATGTAATTAGGTTTTTGTACTTGGGTCTATTCTATAATAGAGTTTTATGAGAGTGCACTATATAAACTCTTTTAAATCCTTCGCCCTCTCCGATTGACATTCTTTATTTGTTCTCCCCTTAATAAAAAGTTCTCTTCTCTGCCCGTGGATGAGCTAACACACCATTAGTGAACCACGTAAATTCTATGTATTCTGTCTTTATAGTTTTCTGTTTGATTGTTGTTACCGTTTTCATAACATAAAGAATTATTCGGAGTTTAACATTAAGTTTATGAGAGAATTGGGATTGATGCACGCAAGAAAAATAGGTTTTTTTTTTTTGTGAATTAGGAACCAAAGCTAGTTGAAGTCCCTCGGTGACTGACTGATAATGGGATTGACAATTGATATCTGCTTACTAGAAATTATCCTTTTTTTTTTAATCTGAGTGTTGGAGCCAAATTCCACGTACCTCGACTATTATTGCAGGGCATACTGTCTAACATTACAACATTTGATATATTCGTAGAAAATTATGATTCTGAACCTCTTGGATTCTCATGAATTGCACTCATAACTTCTTGGATTTTCAAGACCTAACCACTAGGCCAAAAACCTATGATGATTTAGAAATAATCTTGAGGCTCAAATCCCCATGCTCCAACACTTCTTGTGCAAAAAAATAAAATGGAATAACTCCCGGTTACCTCGGGTATAGTAGAGCGAAGCTCCGATTTCCCAGTTTCAAAAAAAAAGTTCCACCATTAGCAAAAATGAACACTAAGAATGCAAGATATTATGAACTAATAAAACGCAAAGAAGATCTGATCTACTAAATTCTATTTACAATATGAAAATTACATAATGGTATCCTTAATTCATAAGACTAAGAGTAACATATGCCAGGGTGACAAGAAACATGCCTGATCTGCCGTAATTCCATTCTTAAAAGCATTATACAAGCTTTCTTTCGTTATTGCTGCAACGGTAAGATTTGGAAGTTGATACTCAATCCTGCATGACAGTTACAGAATTTATTTTATAATTCTTGAACCAAATAGAAAATTGATGTGTGATCAGATTGCTGCATTATCTATTAAGGCAATGACCGCATTCATTATGCAAGTAGGTAAATAGTATAATGTTGAACTTGAATCTTTCCTTTCGCAAAAACAAACACAACCCTATTTAATCGACGGCTATTACATGTGCAATGCTTAAGAAAAGAATACAATTATAAAAAATTAAAAAAAAAACCTTTTATAATAAAACGAATTTGTTGTAAAAACTTGACACAAGTAAAATAAAAATTATCAATAGTAACAAAAGTAACGGCATTTCTAATTTGCACAAGTATAAAACTATAATTATCGAATTATCATTAACAAATTATGTAACAGTATTCTATGCTTGGCCCTACTGACCTTACACTATCACTAGCTGCTTAATGCTTGCACTCTCAAGAAACTACGAATGGCCAAGTTATCCCTCAGCTTGCCCTTCCAATGACCTTACAGAATCTATCTTCTGTTAAGAGTACTAAGGAAGGGTAGGTTTGGAGTTTTAGTATTATATTAATAAGGGCATAGTAGTAATTAGCTTTTTTTTTTAAACAAGGGTAACCACACCTATCCCTAGGTCAGGCACCGGAGCCATCGAAGGAGTAATGTCACAGGTGAGTTTCGAATCCGGGACCTTAAGGGGAGCATACCCTCAAAGCCCAACTCTCCAACCACTATGTCACCCCATAGGAATGGCATAGTAGTAATTAGTTATTAGCGTATTAGTCATATAGGGAAGTTTGTGTTCTAAACAAGGAGAGAATGTTTTGGTATTGTCTTTGGTAGAGATTTTGAGAGAGACATAGCCCTCTTGCAAGGCTGTTGACATTGTAATCTCTATTATATTGTTATGTTCTATTGTATGTTTGATTATTAGAGGTGTCTTAACATCTTCCTCCTCACATATGTGAAGTTCCAAGAGGGGTTTATCAGGGGTGGGGAACTCAAATATATTTAGCATTCAAGAAGAAGAAAAGGCAAACTTTTTATGTCAATATTAAATGTATCCAGAACCCATCGACTTTGTAATTTTTTTTTAATATTCTTCAGTGTTCGGCCATCTTGCACACATTTCAACTATTCTCTTAGACCCTACTAAATTTAGTTGTCAAGGTAGGATATTAATCTTGTGTAAGTGGTTACCACAATTTTTCCTTCTAACCCTTTGCTGTTTACATTGGCCCTGGTTGTGTGAAATTTGGGCCACAGGTTTATCCAATAGGTCAATCCAGAGTCATTAAAACTAACTAGTTCAACATTGGTTATATAATGTAATAAAACATTAAATCATGACACGTACCTTGAAAAAAGACGTAATATTTCACAATGTAGTTTGGAAGAAGAATAAGCATACAGCCTGAAATTTGTCTCCACGACGACAAAACCCTGGGTATACAACAGGAAGAAATTAGGAAGAACAAAAACGTTCATCAGAGCCTCCAACTAGCCTATAGAAAACTAAAAAAAAGGGATTAATGGACTGAGTTAATAATACGAGAAACAAGGATCTGCAAATAAAAAATACGGAAGTAACGAGGATAATATATATATATATATAGCAGAGGATACTATAGCGTATATCAATAGCTATAAAACAATTGTGGAAAAGCTATTATGCAAAAATAAAAAACCACTCAAAAACTTAGTAGCCGTAAAGAAAATGAACCTAGAGAAATTGAGTCCGAAATGATTAGGCATTTATTAGTATTGGGAACGGATTAGTTAGACAATTATTAGCCTTGAGAAGAGTTTATGCATTTGTATTGTGGAAGATCGTGAATCGTCCTTATTAATTAGACTATTGATATTGTAATTTCCTCATTGAGATTGCAATAAAGTTATCTTTGCAGTTTTCATATATATATATATATATTCTATACTTGGATACCTAACAGAAATTAATCAAATTTAAATATAATTCAGAAACACTCACCTGTTTCCTAGAAGAAGAATCTGCCAAACTCATTGAAAGATTTGTGGCTAATTTAGTAGGTATGAACCAGCGGTCTTTTCTACCCTGGAAACAATTAACAGCGAAAACCAAGAATTTTCACAGACGCTTTCTCAAGCTTAGACAACTTTATAGGTTCGATTATTTCCATGCTTGTGCAAATGTAAACCCTTTTTTTTTTTTATCGATTATAGGTTTTTTCATTGATCTCTAATTGGAGAGCTTTCTTGTACCCCACACCCACACACAACAAAAGGAAAAAAAGTGAAGTTAAAATAAAATAACTAAAGCAAAGGTCATGTTCAATTTAAAAAGTAGCAGAGGCGAATCGAATACCTGCTGAAGCTTAACCAGTCCTAGATCCGCAAGGTCCTTGATAGCATATCTCTGTTCTTCTGTCAGTGTATCAATATCATAAGCCTACAGAACAAAGAAGAACCATGTTGGCATTGTGCAGTTAATAGTATATGCACAAGTTTTCTAACAGTTATATGGATAATTAGAGTTTGTTATAGTTTTCAGACGATTAGTGTACAATTGTTATTGATTATGAGACGAGCGAGAGGGATGAGAAGAGTTTTAGAGTTAATTGTGGCATCCCTAGCTTGTGTGTTCGATATTTTTTTTCTTACTTGAGTTTCAAAGGGAAGAATCTGTGAACAGGTAAACAGCCACTTGAAGCTATAGGAGTGGAAGGAAAATCGGTTATTTTACAACATTTATAAGATTGATGAACTACTCAATTAGCAATTAGTTTTGAGATGGAACTTCGTATTATCTAATATTGTATCAGAGCCGATGTAGTCCAAACAGGTATTTCGTCCAATAAAAATAAATTGAGATTCGATTCATAAATGATGAATCCAAAGAGGCACCAACTTGGGGGCATGTTGAGGATCCCAAAAAGGCACCAAAATGTTGTGATGTATCCCCACTTTTTCAATGTGGGATCCTCAACATCCCCTAAGTTGGTGTCTCTTTGAATTCCCCTTAATTTTGGTTGTTTCTCCTTCCTCTAGTCATATGGCATATCTGATGGAATCGGTTCTTGACACACAAGTACCATTTTTCTCATCTGCGAGCAAAATATAAAGGACCTACAAGTTCATGACTACGTTGACAATGACCTACAAGTTCACCCAATACCCACACGTTTCTTCGTATCTCATATTTACGAGTTTGTATTTACCGATTTATCTTTGTATTTTGCTCATTTATTGACCTTTATTGTAGTTTCGATAGGCTTCTATGTAACATTACGATTTTTTCCCCTTATATGGGTTTTCAAATAACAAACTAAATATAATCAATCTTGTGCAAGAATTTATACTTCAGAACCAACCCAAAGTAGTAAGCAACAAGGCTTAAAAAATAGTTCTGTAGTGAGATAACTAATAAAAAAATACAAGAAAAAGATGAAAAATAAGAAATTGAAATGATCCAAGAATTGATACCTCTCCTGTAACGTGAAAACTAAGCTCTAGCATAAAAGAAATCAAATCTGCGGGATCCACACCTCGCTCCTGCACCATATTGATAGAGCATTATTAAAGGAGAAATATCTTTTTCAAAAAAACAAAAAACAAAAGAGGAATATGAGTTATTAATAACAAATCTCCACGGACCAACTAATATAAACATAAACGTGTTAAAAGAAAATAGCCTTACAATTGACAATAGTTGTCTTTTCTTTTGATAAGAATAGTTCATAATTTGGATTCAAATAGAAATTGTTCTCAAATTGATGACAGAAAATATACAGTTTTCCTCGGAGAAAAGCAATAGAATATAACAATAAAAAATAAAAACACAAACCTCGGAGTTAGATATATATTCTCTGATAATATACCAAAGTTGTGCATTTGTTTCCATCAACTAAAGTTTACATATATCACAAGAACCCCTGGTGAGACAGATAAGTGAGTATTTGAAAAGGTGTATGGTTCATGTGATTCATACCAAGAACTGAAAACCACTCGCAGTTAATCGTGGAGCTTCTTTATCCCTGGATACCATACTGAAATTTTATCAGATATAAGAAGTGATTGCTGTCTATAAGCTAGTATACACTGAACAAAATTTTTAACCTTTGACTTAAAAGGCCTTTCTGGAAAACTTTCATCATAGAAGAACTAATATTTGATGGCTTCTCAGCTTGGCCTGAGTTTATCAATTGTAGCAAGAAGCACTGAATTAACATAACAGCAAGTCAGAAGAATATTCACCATCAAAAATCATATAATAAACAACTGAAAAGTTTGATAATGTTCAACCTCCCATTGACCGAGAGCATAAGCCTCAAGCTCTTCCAGACTTGGAAGCCTCACGGTTATATTAGAAGGCATTGGTTCTCTGGCTAGAACTTCACTGCAAGATCCCAAATTCAAGGTCATTCTCTAAACAACCAATAGTAAAACAGTTTAAAATGTTAAAATCAATGAGACTAACTCCAGGATCAGCTTCTTTTTATAGAAGGTTAGTAGAACTTGATGAACACAGATAAGGTAGCGAGTCGAAAGAAAATGTGCATATATTAAGAAAGATCCATGTACAAGAATGTTTGTGCTGAGTATTAATTATTAAAGAAATCATACATCCCTCCTTGCATATCTGGTTTAAAAATGCATTTAATGAGCCAAGTGAGAGAAAGCCTACCCATGTATTAAAAGCTTTTGGAGGTTGGCTTGGAATGTTGGATTTAGCCTGTAGGTTGTTTCTCTTTTCCTATCAATAAAACAGGGATACATAGAAAATATTACAATATAGGATTAGATTGAGAACTATAAACCAAGCCAAGCAGAACTACTGATAGAATTATAAACGATATCAATGAGATCAAAGCATAAACAAAGCAAAAGAATTTACATATTGCACCACAAGTTCTTAATTAAATTTCTCTTGCATAAACCTTCCAATGCCGATGATATCGTGATATGAACATGTACGTAATCTATCTACTGATGGAAACGAAACCTCAGATAAAACAAACCCAACAAACTTGGCCTTACTCTTGAACACTTAAATTTCAGCTTTCCTATTTAACTAGAATGCATCTAAAAGCATTGTGAAAGAATGTCGAATTCTAAGAAAACGAGAGAAGAGAACAAACACCTATCCACAGTCTCAATAAATACTCGCAATTGAATCAATCGATCGACAGCAACCTTAAACTTCGAGACTCCATCTGGAAGCACCCACTCCTCCATGGACTTGGCTGTTACTGGAGCATCAATGTACAACATTTGTATAACAAACTTCTTGGCCAGTGGTGGAAGTGACCTATTACAAAAAACAATGATCAGTACTCTTCTTTATAACTGAAACCTCCGGAACTAGAAAAAAACAATCCATTTATAAGTTATAAACTGTTAGGAAAACGGAAAAACAATCAAACAGAAAAATAGAAAACGGATAGAGATTTACTTGGTTCACTAATGATGGGTTGGCTGCATCCACTGGCGAGTTATGTACATCCCGTTTCATAACCATTTTGCTTTTAGTTTTTTATTTTTGAAATTTAAGCCTACAACACCTAATTTACCTCAGGTTATTTCTTGGATATCTATGTCTTACCTGTAATTTTATAAACCAAATCAAAATAGTTTCCAAAAACTTGTTTTTTATTTTTGAAATGGATAATATTCACATTCTTCCTAAGAAAAGATGGATACATGGTAGGAAAGACAGAAATATTATAAATGTGAGTAAAAATAAACTTAAATTTCAAAAATTAAATAATTATCCGACGGGACCGCAGATAATGGTTTTATTAAGGAGAATACGAAATACATAATGACTACTAAGTGTAGCTAGGGTTTTAAGAAAGTTTATCGAGCACTACCATAGATCCCCGCTCGCTGACCGGGCAACGAAACCCCGAGTAAGTAAAAAATGAGCAAGAAGGAATTGAGAATCGATATGAAATGTAGAACATTTGAGATGAAAGAAAAGACGAATTGAACCTGAGAATGGCTTCGCAGATGAACGCGTTGTGATAGAGCTTGTCGAGCTTCATGGCGGGCAAGGAGGCCACCATGTCCATGAAATTCTTCGCTATGATCTTTACTTGAGGCATTTTCTCAATCAATCGATCTTTTCTTCTTTTGAGGAATTCTTTGGTGGAACTCAAATCGGGAAGAAATTCAGAGATGAAATTTGTAAACACTCGTACCGGAGCTGGAGAGATCAATTGACGATACCTATGCATTTATTTTCCATCATTTTTTCCTTAATATCACTTCTAAGGGTTCAATTGGATTACCGGTCTTCGACCAAAACAACTATCCACAAACCTAAATGAATGAGTTAGTCTTTGCAATTTTTTTCATCGTAAATCATTTTATAAGTTCAATCTCGAGAATTTATATTTATCTCTCTTTCTCTAGTATGAAAGCTGAAATTTAGTCTATTAAGATGTAATTTATTTGATTTATAAAATATGATTTTTCTTTTTTTAAGTATAAATAAAATTAGAATTTCAACCATATATCTAATTTGATAAAGTATAAAAGTAGTGGTTTTTTATAAGTTAATATAAAAATAGTTATTGTCATTAGTATGTGTTGACGAATTAAATGTGTAAGTTAATTATTCATGTATGGTTGAGTGATTATTAGACGACATCTTTCTTCATTTGTAAACAATTACAAAAATTATAATCAATTGTACGAAAAAAAAGAAAGACGATCTTCCGAATGAACAACATGCGTCTGACATCTTTTTTTTTTCCTTTTTAAAGGCACCGAATGTTCTTTTTTTTTAGAGTTGCTTCCTTCCTTAGAGTTTTTTTTAAGTAAATTGATCTATTAGATATAAATGAAATGTTGTGTTGTGTCTGGGAAGAAAAAAAAAATGTTGAATAAGCCAAATACCCATTAAACCTAAACTTAATATTTCAATATGAGAGTCAAATACTTTTTCGGTATAGAATCTGTGACCATGCAATTGAAATAAATTACCATCTTTTTCAACGGGTCAACGACTCATTCTATAAATTTTGAAGGTACATTAACTAAAATAAAGTTTGAAGTTTTTAGACACTTTCTAAGTTTCTAGGTTATTAGGAAGAAAAAAGACACGAAGTAAAAAGTTTGTGGATTAAAATATAATTTTACCTAAAATGGATAGGAATGAACTCAATATGTAAATAAGAGTCAAATATAAATTATCGAGTTTGAATCTATGACCATGGTGTTAAATTGAATTTTCATCAAACAATGAAATCATTAGAGCAACATCTCTTTTAGTGTATAATTTATTTTTATGAATTATTTATTAAAGAAATGTTTATATACAAGTATCCGAACTGATAATAGTTAAACTTCGCTCGTAGCTCTTTCCTGTACTATATAACTCAGAAGCTACGGATAAGGATTTCAGAAACTAGAACCTAACCGATGCATATTTCCTTGTTTATCTACATCACATGTCGTTATGCAGAAGTCCTCGGTAAATCGTCATTTTCGGCAATAGATTCGGTGGTTGGAGGTCGTGGGGCTGGCTTCGGAACAATCGTTGTTGGTTTTGCAGGCATGTTTGCTTCAACTTTGTCAGCTATCTCCGGATCAACATCAAACTGATCACGAAAAGAAATGTAAAACAATCTAATAATATCAAGAGATCGGTAGAAAGGTTAATACATGATTTCGAACAACATCATCAGTTTATTATTTTTATTCTTTCTGTAAACCGGAAAATCAGAGCTTTGCTAGCTTTACTATACCCAGGATAACCTGAGACATTACAACGATCATGTTCACCTTTGTATGTGAAGTATATATAGCTCTAGAGAATGCTTGATACCAACTATATGAAAGAGAAGTACAGGGAATGATTGCATGGCTTTGAAGCATTCGACATTTCACAACAGTGCCAATATTACACCATGTTTAGGCCAAAATGAGTGCATGGATTTCATGGTGATTCAAATTAAGGTCTTAAATCATAACAAACCAGTTTCGTTAAGCATACTAATTCCAGTTTCTGACATGTGAGAGTTCTTAAACCGAGCTAAAGAACTTAATTTCGAGTTGGACATTTTCCTAAACAGTAAACATATGATATGAAATGAGCTCTCCAACTTGTACTTCACACAATTACTTTTCACTTGATGCATGTAGAAGTGGTCAGAAGCTAATTCTAATAAGATCAGACTAACCTTAAAGCCGCAACCAGATGCACAGGCATGAAAACATTTCTGTGAGCAGCAAAAAAACAAAATCAAAATCCAAAAACAAGTAAAATAAACACATCAGCTGAAATAAAAGATGCTGCATATAAGTAAACTCAATAATCAATATCTTCCTAGTTCACATATGTCAGAGCAGGGCAGGGAAGGAAGTGGAAGGAGCGGGTTTGTCGATTAATCGACGAGTATATAGACGTTGAACGTGGTTGGATCATCAGAGCGGTTTTGTAGAATAAGTACCTTTGAGCAATGGGGAGATCCAGGAGATCGGTCAAACAAAGCACTCCACTGGTGGGCCTCTATAACAGGATCCTTATAGCATAGCTCATTGCATTCCTCCAAGCCTTGAAATTCAAAGTATACACCAACATACAAGTTTACTCTAGTAGGCTTTTACTAATCACTAACAATACATTCATAACCAAAAAACAGGTTATGTTTATATCTCAAGTTTTGTAAAAACAAAGCAAAAAAGAAAAACCAGACAAATGGCAATTTTTACCACAAGCGACATTAACATATTATTAGCTAGAGAGTTTGGAGGAAATTCAGCACTTCTGTGGGACGTTTCAACGCATTGGAAAATCAAACTGGAAGGGAAAATAAACTACTAGATCAATAATTTTCTATCTAAAGCCAGACACAAGAGACATCGGAGGAGAATATCAAAGGTGAGTCTCGAACCTGAGATCTTGAGGGGAGCATACCCTTAAAGCCCAAGTCTTCAACCACTGTGTCACGCCTTGAGAACGTCTAGAAACAAGTGTTACTAAAAGAAATCAAGTAAAAGAAGTTATAAGTGGATTCAACATGGCTAAACATAGTGCCCTAGCATTACATGTACCTAAGCTAACCAACCAAACATTTAGATACAAGGACATGTCAAGAGGAAAAGCTAGAAACTAAAAGAACAACACCACGAAAATATTATGTTCTATAAGTAAGAAACCATGAAAACTATATCTAGAAGAAGCTTATATTGAAATGAAAAAAAGAAAGAAGAGAAAGAACAGGGAAAAAAATATTGCTTACATTCTTCCCAGGAATCTCCATTGGCATCACACCCTTTTTTGCAAAATACCCTCCCTACATTGAAACAATTGAGATTATTAACCACAACAAATATTATCAGATTACCTAAATTCATTCATAAACAAAACTAATGTTGGAACCCCCCCTGTCTTCTATAAAAATAGCCTCATCTCATTCTTAGTATCAGATTCCAAAGAATCTCACATGAAATAAACAATCTTGGTTTTGTAAGTAAATATCCTGACAGAACACCCAAAACCCATATCACAAATACAAACCATATCAGGTAGTAGAGTATATAAACTCTCTTAAAATTTTTGTTCATTAACCTAACATTCATATTCTTATCTCATGATAAAATGGTTTCTTTACTCTATCCATAGATGTAGTTAACACAACGTTACTAAATCTGTGTTATTTGCCTAGCGTTTTTCTAATTCTTGATCGTTGTTTACGATTCTTTCATAATAGTATATTCTTCAAGAATCAATTATTCAAACAAATGCAGATATCCCCAACAACTGTTTCATCCAATATACCATTTCCTAGCAAAATCACGCAATCAGACGTACAGAATTTAAAACGCAATGCTTCGCAATCGAACGAATAATAGAACGGATGTACATCAACACAAATTTCCAGCCAAACATCAAGAAACAAAAACAAACTCAAGAATCAAATCGCACCCATTTTAGAACATGGTCGATCAAATCAATGCCCCAATGTTGTATTCTCTAATAGGGTTTAATTAGAGTATATATATAAATTCGAATTAAACCCTAGTATTATGACACTCATTCTGTAAACTCTGTAATTTCGTTCTCTTTAATAAAACTCCGCCCACCTCTCTGCCCGTGGACTAGCCAATACAACGTTGGTGAACCACGTAAATTCTGTGTGTTGTTTTCTTCTTCCTCTTTCACGTTTACCATTATCTGTTTTTTTTTGTCTTCGTTTTACGATTGTTGATTTCCGTTTTCATAACACCCAACAACATTATGAAGATTGAAGAGATTAAAATGCAGTAAAAACAGAAGATGAAGAAGAAGAAGGTATTACAAGGAATCTCGGTTATGGCTGCGTATTTCTTCGTACATTGGTTCAAACAAGGAAACCAATCTTGCGGTATTATCATCGTTACACAACACAGCACAGAATCCTTCAAATCTTCACCGAAACGAGCGGAAATGGCGAAAAATGATTCTCGATGCTTCATCTTTGAAACTCAAGTGGGTATTTATGAACAATTCCTACAGAGAAATGTAAATAACAAACCAAACAGATTTTCATATAACTTTCGAAACTGATTACAACAATTTTAACTGATATTTACAAGCTTTCAAACCTCTAATTTCTTTTATCTGCCGATTTGTTTCTTCCTTTTCTGGTTGTAACGTTGAGAACGAGCCGAGAAGTGATGAAAATGCTCTAATGCAGCTGAAGTGCATGGTGGGAAGGTGAATCAGAGCTTTTGTTCGTGCTATTTTTTTTTTTTTGCCTTCATTTTTTTTATGTTGAATCAGAGCTTTAGGGTGCAACAGACAATCGAAAAATAAAACTAAACCAATCCAATTTAATGGATTAGTTATGGAATGAGTTGTAATACTATTGATTATCTGGTTTGGTGTGAATCTATTTTCACTTCATACTCACGGGTTCGATAAAAAAATATATAATGGATTAGATAGGTTTTACAAAATTGGACGGTTTGCAATTTGAAAAAAATAAAAAATACTAGATCGATTCCTTTAAAAAAAAAAATCAATAAAAGTCGAACATATATATACTGTAAGTAACTATTGTTTATACCGAGGGTCAGCGGCGCAGTTGGTTATCTGATTCTATACATTATTGAACATTTGATCAAATCTATTTTTTGAAAATTGAAGATATCGATTTGATTGTCAATTTGGTATAAGACTTAAGACTGACAAAAATCAAACTCAAATCACTCATAATTTGGTTGATGTTTTGGATGGAAAGTTAGCTTGAAGAGTTGTTTTTAATAGTTGAAAATTGAGAATGGTAACTAAAAGTCCTTTGGATTTATGTGGTGTCTTGGTATAAGAGTTATAGGCAATAGTTTTAAAATGGATAGTAAGATTAAAAATAAATTATTTTGAGAAGTTAAAAATGAATCGTTAGAAATAAAGATTTATTTGTAATAATAAAAATGAAGAGTTATTTTGAGTAGTTACAACAAATCTTCAAAATAGTCGGTAAATATTCATTTTAAATATCTCGACAAACAAACCTCCCTTTAATTGTTATAAAGTAGTTGATAACAATTTTAATGTTTTTTTAGTTCCAATTTCAATTTATGAACTTTTTGTTTTAGGTTTTTAATTTTATTTTGAGAACTTGAATTTATGAACTCTAATTCATAAAATATATATATATATATATATATATATATATATATATATATAAGTTTTTTTAGTTCAACTAATCGGTACTAATGTTTGTTTGTCATATTTAAAAAGAATTTATTAGCTCTTCCTAAAAAACTAACATCTAACTGAATTTTTAATGACTCATCCTCTTTTTCACTTTAAAAATAGTTTTCATTTACCATCATTCATTTGTAATTATTTATTCATTTCTAACAATTTATTTTTATTTATTAATTTCAAATAAATCAAAATAACTCATTTGTAATGAGACAGTTTTAATCATTAATTGTTTAATTATTTATTTTAATTTTATATCCAAACAAGGTTTTGTCATTTACACAAAAACCACATTCAAACGTGCTTTTTATTATTACTACTCTCTATTTTCAGCTATTCAAAATAATTTATCAATATCTCCTAATCCTTGCTAAATATGATAAACAAACACTCCAAGAGAAATTCTAATTCATTACTTTTTTTGTTAATGAAACACACTAATAGCTAGCTATTACTCTCGTAACAATATATACACATTTTCTAATAAATGGAAGGTACTATAACGATAATATGACTTACATGAATACAAATATTTGAATGTCCAGTGAAATAAATTATTTTTTGTGTTACCGTTATAAGGTAAATACATTAATTTGTATATATATATTATTTTTAATTAGGTATAAATATGGATAACTACCTTTTATATACATATATATATATATACATATATATATATACATATATATATATATATATTATTTTTAATTAGGTATAAATATGGATAACTACCTTTATTGATATGATATAGAACAAGCAAGAAAGAAAAAGGAAGTTATGTAAGTTTATATTTAGAGTAGAATACCATACTGTCCCACAAAAAAGGAAACAAAAGAGGGATTAAAAAACTATATCAATATTTGGCGGCTTAGTAATTTCATTGTTTGATGATAATTTATTATCACCATGGTCACAAATTCAATCATTAAAATCAATATTTGACTATCTGTACTAAAAAATGCCAACCTAAATTTTATTGAATTGTAAATTTATAAATTGAGTTAACTATACATGTATTTGACACAAAATTAAAATGGAAGGGATGATAACCCGTTGGTTTCATTATCTATGTATAATTTAATTTAATACCATGGGTTATAAGTTCAATCACAATAACTTATATTTTGCTCTCATTTGTTCGAGAACAATATTATTTTATTTAGGTGTTGTCTTGACATCACCTCAAAATTAAAGTCAGTGAACCACATTTTTAATTCTCTTTAATTTTATTTCTCTACTTTTTTAATTAGAAAATAATAAGATATAGCTGGCATTGAATAGCGTAGGTGAATTTCAAAATTTAAGTGAGGTAAAAACATCACCTAAATTGTTCTCTTATTTTTTATGTAGGATTTTAAAAATTAATATATAGTTTTCATTCTTTTTCAAAAAAAAAAACATCCTTTATATATATATATATGACTAATACTTTTTAAAACCAAATCAAAATGAAAGTTAAAAAAAAATGTTTCTAAATATTTATTTTGATTTTTAAAATTTGGTAAAAATTTACACACTTGCTTAGAAGAGAATGAAAGGTACAAGTTTATATAGTTTAAATACAAGTTTAAATTTGGTTATCTTGTCTGGTGTTAATCCATTTCAATTCCACGGTCACGAGTTCGAGCCTGGAAATCGATATTTGGCTCTCATATTATTTTATAGCAGTTGTGCCATCTACGTAGAGCTTGTTGTTCCCCCTCCCCCACTTTGTATTAAAAAAGAAATACAAGTTTAAATTGTCAAAATATCGAATGATGTGTTGATTTCATAGAAGGAATAATACTCTAATTGAACACTACAATCAAAACAAAAAATCAAAAATTAAATGATATATATATATATATATATACACATCCGAAAAATTAATTAATGTGCTGCATATCGAGGTGGTGAATTAGCTTCTATAGTGATTTTTGTTTTTCCTACAATGCTCCTAAAATACTTTTTTTTATTTAGACAGTGGTCTCATTAAAAATAGAAAAGCAGTTTCATGATGCCAATTGTGGAAAGCAAATTGGAATATTGTTTCCAACAATATACGAATTATTATCGCCATTGCCACAATAACCAAAATTAAGTTGCCAAAATAAGCAACCTAAAGTAGAGTTAGAAGTTTTATAATCCACCCCCACTAGTTAAAATAATTCTAAAAAAAAAAAAGGTTTACGAGCAACTTAATTGCAGATTTGAACCTATGACAAATAAAATCAATGGTCTACAGATGTAGAGTGCCGTTGAACTATTGACAAATTAAAATTAATCTGTTTACATTTCAAATGTAAAAGAGAATACTCGTAACATAATTCATATATTGTATAACTATTTGAGTTAGCTTGTGTATATCTCGATTAATGGAATATACTATTAACCCTATAACAGTTGATAATAGATAAACATCATAAATTGAATTCATTGTCTTGAACACCTTAAAACTCTCTTTGACCATTAAATCATTTCATGATGGTTTATATATTGTATGACGTGATACTCTAATCCATACTACATTAATGTCATTTCAGCTATTGTTGGTAATCTAATCGAGCATAACTTACCTAATATATAATTTACAGTTTATAGATTACGGGTTTAAAAACTAATCATCATAGATTCAATATATATGACAGTTTATTAAGAATTAATTTCCTACAAAATTTATTTCCATCTATTATTAGATAATGAAATGAGCATTTTTTTTGTACAAGTTTGAAAGAAAGAAACACAAACCCTAAAAAGAGGGTAGAATATAGATTATCAAAATCAAATCGTGTGACATAATATTGACTTTTTTTTTAATACATATGGGGGAGGGGAGACAAATAATTATCGGGTTGAAATTTAGTATTAAATTAATTTACAACCAAATAATCAAACTATTACCTCACTTATAGATTAGTGACTAGAATATTAACTAATTTTTCACTAAAAAATTAAAGGTTAAAATATCATTTTGGTCCCTCGACTTTCAAATGTCCAATTTTAGTCCCTCAACTTTGTTGTTTGTCCAATTTTGGTCCCTCAACTTTCAAATGTCCAATTTTGGTCCCTCAACTTTCAAATGTTTTAAAATTTGGTCCTTGGACTATAAAAAAAGTTCAAAAATTGTCCTTTGGTCAAATGAATTTTTTATCACTCCTAAATTATTTTCTCCCTCTTTCATCTTTCATAATTTATCTCTCTATAAATTTTATCTCTTTCCCCTCTTTTCTTTTCTTTTTTTCTTCTTTATTTTCTTTCTTTTTATTTTTTGTTCCATGGTAGACTATGAATTTTAGAAAACAAAAAGTGACAAATCAAGGTAGGAAAATTATTATTTAGAAAAATTATCTCATGTTAAATAATTTGATGAGATGGATTGAGGAGAGAATATGAGACAAAAAAAAAGAAGAGAAGAGGATTAGAGAGGTGGATTCAAGAGAGATGAAACTTTTAGAAGGAGAAATGATGAAAGATGGAAGAGAGAGAAAATAATTTAGGAGTGAGAAAAAAATTTATTTGACGAAAGGACCATTTTTGAAATTTTTTGATAGTCTAGGGACTAAATTTGGACATTTGAAAGTCGATGGACCAAAATTGGACAAACAGCAAAGTCAAAGGACCAAAATTGAACAAACTACAAAGTCAAGAGACTAAAAATGAACATTTGAAAGTCTAGGGACCAAAATAGAATAAACCCCAAAGTTGAAGGACCAAAATGGTATTTTAACCAAAATTAAACTATCTTTTTAGCTTCTTAGGTGGATGTGGATTTTGGCGTGAGAAGAATCAGAATCAAAGACTTCGCCTGTAAGCGAGCCAATCAAGGTGCGAAAAAGCATTTCTGATTATCCTTTTGTTCGAATCATTTTGATTTGATTTGTTTAATCAAGTGGGCTGTGGCGATTCCAGTTCCACATTGCCGCTGCTAGTGAAATCGCTTCACTCAGGTAAGTTTTTTCGAAGATTGTTAATGATTTCTTCTGATTTGGAGTTGTTCTTCAATATTGAGCCCTGGGTCGAACCATTTTTGTTGTTTTTTGTTTTTATTCCGATGAATGTGAGTGTTTTTTTTTAAAATCTGTACGGGATTATGTTTCTTGCTCAACATTTTGATTCTATGAACTAGCATTTCTGTTGTGTGCTATTTTTGTTCTGGGTATGTTTCTTTTACTATCTTTTGGATCTTTATTTGTTCGTGAGCTTGCATAGTCTTCGTAACATAAGTAAGTGTGAATATATAGAGAATGAATCAGTCCCCAAGGGATGGCATAGTGGTTGAAGACTTGGGCTCTGAGGGTATGCTCACCTCGATGTCTCTCGGTGCCTGGCCTAGGGACGTGCGTGTTTACCCTTGTCTAAAAAAAAAAAATATAGAGAATGAATCAGCGAAATCAAGTGAGTCTTGTCACTTTTCTTTAAAAAAAAAGAAAGAAAAAATCGTGGTCCGGGTCCGACCTGGTGCCCGGTATGTAGTGGGGTGAAGCTCCGATTCCCGGTTATCAGAAAAGAAAGTCATGCCACTCAGATAACTTTGGAATGTACATAGATGAAATCTAAAAGATTGTACATGTACAAGATTAATGACAGTTCCTATAAATTTGAATCATCTTATAGTTTTTATGTCCCTTGTATTGGCTATAACTTAATTTTCTTTGTTTCTGGCAGTTATGTCACTGGTTTGTTTAATGTATGAATCTACTATGGCTAGTAACCTGTACTATTTTATCCTTTATTTGGGATGTGTTTGTTAACTATTTTAAAATTACTATTATCATGGTGATTTTGTTGCAACTCATTTCCTTGTTTGCTACTTTTCTATGATTTGAGAAGAATGACAGGAAAGGCATCAAATGGAGTGAATGAATCGAATTGTGGGGAGGAGGATGTCGTGTTGAAGTCTTTGTTCGATGCTTTTGGTTCTGCATTTTCACTTGATGAAATAGCTTCTGCCTATTTGAAGGCAGGCTACAGTGCAGACTTGGCGGGTGAAATCCTGTTTCAAATGCAGGGAAGTGCCTCTAGCTCTGCATCAAAGGGTGAGGTTGGAAGTGGAGATTATTTGGGTAAGGGTAAAGGGTCCGAGAAGTCATATCAGGTCAAAGGGAACGTGAAAACTGCAAAGTCAAAGGTTCAGCCCTTTTCAACGGGCACAGTTTCGAATATTATCGGTAAAGAATATGCTCGTCCCAAGCCATCAGCGAAGAAGTTTGTTCAGGTATATAAACCGGTAAAGGTGGGGGTCAAGGTTTTGGATGAATCTTCTAGTGAAGGAGATTGTACAAGTGTACCTAGCGAGTTCCACCTGCATAATGATATGGAAGATTTTCTCTTCAAAATGCTTGGTGATGGGTTCAAGTTGAATAGGGAAGTGGTTCGAGAAGTTCTTGGTAAGCTTTTATTTTTATCTGCCAGTTATCTTGAATCGAACCTCTTTAGTATCAACTCAATGGAAAGTAACTAGATCTCTTATGTTTGTCTGAAGAGATTCCCTATTCTAATTGCTTTTATGTTATTGCGGAGTTTATTTTGTTGATCTAATCGTACTTTGGATCTGGTAGCTAAATTTGTATTATGTAGCAAAATCAGTTCCACTTTAATGCATGCCATGCCGTGACATTTATTACTCTTAGAAGAGAGTTTAATATTAAAAAAAGCATGGATATAAATATTGAAGCAATAGAATATTTATTGTGTTGTTGTAGTTTACTAGTAATCGTATGAAGTGTGGACACTGGCTTCTGATTGAAATGTGTTGCCTCGAATAAGTTATTTGACCCTCCACTTGACCTAGTGCGGCGATTATAGTTTGCGTTTTTGTTTTAGCCTTTATTATTTGGGACTGTTGATCTAATTCGGTTATAAAAAGGATGGTTTTATCGTTTTATATAAAAAAGGGGGATTGTATTTTGTTCTCTCCTGCTTCTCTATCTGCCTAGAGACGTAACTAACACACGATTAGTGAATAACGTGAGTATTGGTTCACTTGTTTTCTTTTTTTATTCTTTGCTTGTGGATATTAGTTTCTTTTATAACAAAATGCTTACTATTGATTATGATATGCAAAGTCCAATCAGTTAATAGGATTTGTATTGTTTTTGCAGGTAGTTGTGGATATGATATGAAAAAGGTAAGCAAACTGCCAGTTTTAATGATTTTTCCATTCTCTAATGGCTTGCGAAAGTTAACCAAAACCACTTTGAAAGTTATACATGTTCTCTGTTTCTCATTAAAACAATTCAATCATCTTGCATTTTCCAGAAAATTTCTACTCTCTACATCATGAGCAGACATGCATATACCTTTTGTTTGACTATTTCTCAGCAAGAGATCTCACCATAAATACGTTACCAACTTATCATTTCAAGTAATACTTCTCAAGTATATCATTTTGGGCTTTCAGAGCATGGAGGATTTGCTTAATCGGACAACAAGACCAGTGGATGAAAAACTTGGTTCGAGGAATAAGTCCACTAATATGGTTAGTATGACTTGAGTACTTGTTTTCACATAGCAAACAGGTCGAATAGCCGTAATACTCATGATTTATTTTTTGCAGTTTTTTTTTGGGGGGGGGGGGGGTTAGAATTTTTAGAACTATGGTGAAAGTTCCTGTAATAACTTGTCAGATGTTAAAATTATTGTTGCTTTGATATCAAATTATCAACTATCATGAGTGACCTATCCAAAAGGTTATGGATTGGATCCATGTTGGTCACCTACCTAAGAATGAACTTCTTACGAGTTTCTTTGACAACAAAAAATTGTAGGGTCATACGATTTGTCCCATGAAAATAGTTGATGTGCGCATAATTTGGGCTGAACGGCGAACACTCATGGATATAAAAAAAATCGAATCATTTTTTGATTTTGTGAGTTATAAGTTAAGTTATGTGACTGTGTCAGTTTCCTTCAGTTTTGAATACCTTTTGTGCGGCATTAAAATCTCCCAAGCTTAAAGGTTAAGACAAGCACTCTCGTCCAATAGATTAAAGGTTTAAATTCTTCCACACTCACATTGTTGAACTCTAAAAAAAAGCGACTTACTTTAGTCAGACCGTGTTTTTTTTATGTGCCCCTCTCCTTCAATCCAACAAACGAGATACGTGTCGTCTTAGAATGCGTCACTTTGGAAACATTGTTCACAACTTCACACATAGCATTGTTATTTATTTAGTTCTTGGCTCTAAGTTACTTTTTGAACTATCGTAAATGTAAAGGTTTTGGTGGGTAGGACTAACTTTTTGATTATTTTTTATAAATTTACAGGAAATAAAGCTTTGTTGTACTTTTGAATATGTTTTTTCTTTCTTTACCCTGAGTGTTTTTCTTTTGTAGACTGCTGGAACGAGTTCAAGATCGGATTTAATTTCATGTCAGAGAAATACGCCAGACAAACATTATCCTGGAGAGTAATTATCTTTTCTTGGTCTCTTCACTCATTATTCCAATTTCAGTTTGGTAGCTTGAGTGTCATTGTTAAAACTAGAAAGATAACCATTGTTTTTCGTTTTCTTTTAGAACAAATATCATATTCAGGATTTTCTTTGATATTCTAGTAATCTGGACATGACTTCTTAATGTACAAAGTTAACTTGTTATTCGTTTCTGAAATTAATGTTCATTTTTTGTCATCTAGGAATGAAAATATGGCCCCAAGCAAAAAAGTCTTGGAGTTGACTAACCTGGAGAAGACCAAAATTGATCTTCAAAGGGAGGTTTTCTCTGCATTATTTATTGCTTCTGAGGAACCAGAAGAGGAGTTATTAAAAAAAATAACAGTAGCAAGGAAGAAGCAGTCTAAATCATATGGACGATTGGTGACAGAACCATTCGAAGATACGGATGCGGAGTGTGGGAAGCTTGTGGACTACAAGGAGCAGATTGATTTGGATGGTAACTTTGGAATTAACTTCTTTTAACATCCACTTATGGGGTATTAGATGATTAAAGATTGGCTGTGGATTCTGATGAAAATAAGCAATGTTAATTTTCTTACTTTCTAAACTCTAACCAATCATGCCTAGTGGTTAAGAGGACCTTGGAGTGAACAGGTTATGTGTTCAATTTATGATGACTACCTATCTAGAAATTAATTTTCTACGGATTTCTTTAACAACCAAATGTTATAGAGTCAGACAGTTGTCCCGTGAAAACAGTCAAAGTGCACATAAATTTTTCCGTACACTCATGGACATAAAAAAATCAACATTCTACCCCATGATTCAAATTTTCGAATGATTAAAGTTTATTTCTAACAATAACAGTATGATAGCATTTGGATCTATCTATTAGCAAATCATCACGAATATACAAGATAAGCCAAGTGATTCGAGGTACTTGGACCCTCCCTAGTCTCTTGAGATCTCTCAAGCCCTAATTTTCATACCATTCAAAGATGCCCCTCACTAGTTATCCTTTTCTATTTATAACCACTAGCCTCTAACTTGCTTTCCAAGTAATTTTTAACATACCCCTAAATTATTCATCAATATTCCTAAGGTCCAAACCTAGCACGGTACCATTGATTGATTGTACAAGTATATTAGTTATACGTATTTCATTTTTCTTAACTGATTGCTTTCGAGATTCATATGAATATATAATATCAGGAATCATGTGTGACAAAGGGGTAAATAAAGTAGATTGCTGGTGCATATATTATTGAAATGTTCAAAGGCAAGTGCTCCTACTGCACAGTTCAAGAAGTATTGAATAGTCCTGTTATGTAACCCGCTAAGAGATTATTCTAGGAATGTAATTGATACTAGTTTGTGTTCATTTCTAGATGTTTTTATTTGTAATTTTGGCCATTACATTAGTCTTGATCCGCCAGTACACTGCACATTGCAGTTGAGATTCAGAATGAAGAAAATGACTATCAACTTCTTCGTAAAGCCGTAAGGGAGTACCGGGCCACAATGAAGGAATATTATGCCGCGGTAGGTGTTTTACTTTTCCACACGTGTGTGACTGATTTTTTTCCAGCCTCATTCGAATCACTTATGAGATGAGAAAATTAATTTTTTTTATAGGCCATAGATGCATATGCTAAAGGGGATTCTGTTCGATCAGCCAAACTCACAGAGGAGGTAATGGGGGTAGTCTCTACCCTCTATTATCTTATACTTCAATTTGTTTCTTCTTCTTCTTCTTGTTTTTTTTAGAAATAAGAAACACAACTATTTCATGGAAGTAACTAGATGGATAAAAGAAAGGTTAGAAAGAAATTACCTCCAAACACCCCTAGGCCAAAGGATTATATAGAATCTTTCCCATTTGTTGCGGTATAAGAAACTGAATTACAAAAGAAAAAAGGCCAACAAGAGCAATAGCTCGATTAACATAAGTGTGTATCCACAACCAAGAGGTCATGCGTTCGACTCTCTCCATATCAATTGAATTATAAAAAAAAAAATTAAGAAGAACATGTTTCTCGAAGTAATTTTATCTTAGCAATCATGTTATTGAGATTAGAGCCACCATTCAACTTAATGATGTTGGCGCCCCATGACTCGGTGGTCGAAGGTTTGGTCTTTAAAGGTATGCTTCCTTCAAGCTCCTAGGTTCGAGACTCACTTGTAACATTAATTTGTTAACACCTCCCGTGTCTCAATTTCTTTGATATCTTTGAGTGCCTAGCCTAGGGACGGACGTGGCTACGTATACTGGAGTGAAGCTCCAATTTACAAAAAAAATAAAAAAAATAACGATGTTGGCAATTATAAGTATAACGCCAAAACTAAAGCATGTTTGGACGTTAAATATGAAAATCTCAGTCAGTTGGTACCGAATACTTTAAGTAAGATGGGGTGTGTTTCATACCAATTACATTCTGATACTGTGTTTGCTTAGTAACTATAGCTATGATTCTCTTCTTCATATCTGGAGATCTATTTTGTAATTTGGGAGGGCTTATCTTTACTCTATAATTTGTAACCCATTAATTTCATGTTATAATGAAATTGTTTCTTATAAAAAAAAAGATAATGTGTTTGCTTAATGCTCATTGCAGCTACAAGTATGCAATAGTTTCCTTAGACGAATAATTTATACAATTTTTTTCAGCCTGAGAAATGGAATAGTATTCCATTATTTTACATGCAAAAATGTTACCATAACGTAGAAGATTGGGGTGCATGTTCTTATGATGTGCACGATGTAGGGACACTTTTTTCATAAAAAGGCTATAGAAGCAGATGAACAATCAAACCAATTAATTTATTTATCCAGGTTAGTGGTTATTGTCTTTACAACAATGCCTTTTCAAATTACAGCTATGTAATTCGATTTTAGGCTCACTTTTTTTGTTTTGTTAATAAGCAGAATTGCAGATACCGAAGACGATGAAATAGTGGTTGATTTGCAGGACCTTGGTGGCAAGGGGGCAGTGAGCGTTTTGAAGTGTCAAATTTCTTCTCTTTCCGGAATCCCATGTCAGTTAGTCTGTTTTTCCCCATAATTGCGTTTTATTTTTGTGTGTCTGTAGTTGTTCATATCATATATTGACACAACTTTCTGTTTACTGATTAGCAATCAAACAAATTAAAGTAATCATGGAGGCAGATGATAAAGATACCTCAAAACGGTCTTGTAGACGTCTGGTAAGAACTTAACCTTGCAACATTTTCTTGTGGTTCATCCTTTTTTGTTGTTTTTTCTTCTTTCTTCTAAATTTTTGGTCAAGGAGGGGGATGAGACATGAGAGTGATATTGGAACTTGCAGGCAGTGGGAATAAAAAAGAAAAAAAGGAAAAAGTTATATTCAATTAGGTGCAATATATTAGATATATGAGATTTGTTGAATTATGTTAAACTACCAATCAATCCAAAAGCCTAAGCTGATGGATTGGGGTAAATTTAATTATATCAACCAACACTCCCCCTCATTTGTGGCTTTTGAAATTTGAGAAATGTCCTACAAGTGGACTTTAATTTTAATTGGGGATGAAATGACTTGGCAGGGATTCAAACTCATGACCTCCTGCTCTGATACCATGTTGAATTATGTTAAACTACCAATCAATCCAAAAGCCTAAACTGATGGATTGAGGTAAATTTAATTATATCAACCAACAAGATTCTATCTCACATTCAATTGACTATGAGAGGAGCGAGTTCATACGTTTTATTAAGAATGTGAGGTGTTCTTTTTTTCCAATGTCTAATCCTTAACACAATAGCGTTAAAGGCTAGACTTTTCCACATGACTTAATAGTTGCTCTCTACCGGAAGGGCTCTAATAGATCAAATAGCTGCTCGTTGATATAGTTGAGGTAATCTAAGCTGGTTGGACATTTACAAATATATAAGAAAATGGTTGATATGTACTCCACATTTTATATAGATTAGTGAATATAGTTTAAGGTGCATGTCAGCTAATCGATCAGACAATACAAATATATAAAAAAATGGTTGCTCTCTACTCTACATGTTACATAGGTTAGTAAGAAACTATAGTTCAACTAATTAATGCCTATACCGTTGACCAAAAGGTTAGATTGTAACTTAACGTATATAGGTTATTTTGTTATTTAGTCACCAGATTGTGCTCATACTCAGTAAGGTTGAATGCTTGTCAAATAATGGTATTGGTTCTATGATATTGCTAACATGTGATGCATGCTCTTAGAATCTGGTTGCATAATGAACTTCTATATCTGAACTCTACTTTTGTTGTGAGTTACTATTTCTTTTTGTTGACTTTTATATGAAAGGTTATGAAGCTGTTGGAGAAAGAGTCGATTGAGTGGACCGAGGAGGAAAATGGCGGTTCCATTCTTATTCGGTTGGATACAATTGATCGAAATCGATTAAGTTTCGTCAAAAAAATGCATTGAAAACAAATGGGCAACACAAAATATCGATAGAACTCAAACAAGAAAACTTTTGAGATAATTTACATTGCATCAGGGAGAAGACCTGTACATTTGTGTTTATGAATCCAAATCCACAGCCCCAAGTGTCTGTTTTGGCGATAGAGCTCTAGACTTTTGGCACATCATTGGGGAGAAACCTTGAAGAAAATGAATGTTTGCATTTTTGGAAATCACTATAAACTGTGAAGTCATGTATCTTTGTGATATCTCTTAGCTTACAGATTATCAGGTCATAGAAATATTTTTGAAAAACACACCAAGCAAGCCCAAACACTCCCTTTGATATACTGCATGGGTTTTTGTGATATTGAATTTGAAAAGAGTGAATGCAATTATATGAAATGTTGTGATCCTTTAATGTCTTTTTTTTTGCAAGGAAATGGTAGAGATTTGAACTTTTGAATTAGTGGAAAAAGTTACCAATCTTAACCAAATGAGTTATTCTCAAACAAATTTATGTGATATTCAAATGTTGAAGTATCTAAGAGTTATGCCATATGAGAATTGTTGAGATATGTGTCAATTGATTTAAACACTCGAATGTTTACAACATAAAAGAGTGAAATTATGTGTGTATAGCGCATATTTTCACAAAAAAAAAAAAATAATAATTTAAGCCATGTATCTTCGACAATTTTTTTTAATCATTATATATATTAATTATAATTTAAGCTCCCAATACCACTTAGTTTTGTAATCTCAAAAAAAAAAAACCCCACTTAGTTTTAAAAAATGAAATTATTATTATTTTTTTTCTAAAAGATGTTTGGTTTAAAAAATATAGACATACGGTAGATAATAAAACCTCGACTTATATTCTAATGTCATTGGAAGAAAAATGAATTTTAAGAGAGAATGCAAATTTAGAAGATCAAAAGATATTTGAAATAGGAAAGACATTTTTTCCTTTATTTGAATTCACATTATTATTATTATTTTTTGAGTACATAGGGAGAGGAGGAACAACAAACCCTACATAGAGGACACAACTACTCTCAAATAATGAGAGTCATATATTGATTTTCAGGCTCGAACTCGTAACCATAGAGTTAAAATAAATTAACCAAACAAGATAATCAACTGCGCCACTAACCCTAAATTAAATTCACATTATTGATAAGTTTCTAACCGTACAAAATATTAGATCCCAACAAAATTAGTAGCCTGATTTCAATAAAAGAAAACAAATTTATTAATAGTTATCTAGTGAAAAGAATATACAAATATAAAAAAGTAAAAAGTAAAAAGAAGAATGCTGTAAAAAAAAAAAAAACTACACAATTTAAAAACCCTAATCCAAGAAATTCCTCACTAAAACGAAAAGGAAAAAGTAAAAGAATAAAACCTCAACAACATCGTGTTCTTCTAGGTTTTACGCCATTGAAATTCAGAGCCAAGTTTCGATCGAACAATGAGTGGTTCGGTGAAGGACGTGCAATCCAAGGCGGAGCTTGACGGCCTGCTCAAGAGTGAAGCACCGGTGATCCTCCATTTTTGGGCTTCATGGTGCGAAGCCTCTAAGCACATGGACAAGGTCTTTTCGCACCTTTCTACCGATTTTCCTCACGCTCGTTTCTGTAGGGTCAGTCTCTATCTCCCTCTCTCTCTCTTTTGTAGTTGTTTTCTGTGAATTTTTGTTTCTTAGATTGTTTATCTTGTTAGTTGTTCATGGTGTGATGTTGTAGGTTGAAGCTGAAGAGCAACCTGAAATATCGGAGGATTATTCGGTTGCTGCCGTGCCTTACTTTGTCTTCATCAAGGTCGGTTGGATCATTCTGTTTTCTTTTGCTTTGTAATTCTTTTCCGTTCAGTTGGGGAATGGTTGGGTCAAGATTATTTGAATTGTTTCTAATTTCCAGATTATGGAATCCTAATACTTGGTTTACTGGATTTGACCTCCAAATGTAGTAGGGCATGGACACATATGTACCGTAAGAATACTCGAGGGGCTCGTAAGCTAATCCAAACAGTCACTGGTATTAAAGAAAACAAAAATAATTTTTTTTTTAACTGGACTAGTATAGTTTCCAAGGGATAGTCTAACCAATTGTATTCTCTGGAGGGATGGTAATAGTTTGACGTTTTGGATGTCTGAACCTTTGAACTTGATGTTGAATTATGTTAAATTACCAATCAATCCAAAAGCCTAAGCTGATGAATTGGGGTAAATTTAATTATATCAACCAACACTCCCCCTCACTTGTGGGCTTTGAAAGTTGAGAAATTCCCTACAAGTGGATTTTAATTTTAATTGGGGATGAAATGACTTGGCAGGGATTCGAACTCATGACCTCCTGCTCTGATACCATGTTGAATTATGTTAAACCACCAATCAATCCAAAAGTCTAAGCATCAACCAACACTTGATACTGCAATTTTCATGTTCTTTTGGACGATAATGAAAATGTATTATGGGGTCCACTTGTAAATGAGTAGTTCTCAAAAGTCGGTTCAGTTATATTACCGATGACAATAATTTTACGTTTTTTTTCTGTTGTTTGATTTTTGAACTTGCATTGTAATTTTCCTGGCTGCTTTTGATGATTTCTTTGAAATCAAGAAATTATCCTTATAATTATTGTAAAATTGTAATCTATTTTTTTGAGAGATTTCAAGTAAATTGAATTCATCATGTTTCTAGGAATATATGTCAACGCAAGCAAAATAAAATAAGAAATGCTGAGGATGTGTAGTCGTGGTGTGCTTTTTAATAATCGATAGGTAATTCTTGCATGGTAAATTTTGTGCTTTTAGAACTTCTTTTTAATGTTCTCTTCACCTTTTTTTTTCCACGTGCATCTTTTCATTGTAGCAGCTTTGAGAGCATTGTTTCCAGTGAAGGTTTAAGTTAAGTATGGATTCATAGGCTTCCCTTTGGTAGCTTCTTTTTTTTGAAAACCAAAAAATTGGAGCTTCAGTCTTCTATACCCAGGGCACCACTGGCTCGTCTATAGGCTGTGGCACATGGACCCTATTTGTAAATATGATTTATTCATCATATTATATCATTGGTATCATTTGCTATAGCGATTTCGATAGACTTAATTTGTAATTTTTCACTTATCAATGAAAATTTGTCGTTTCCTAAACAATAAAAGTAAAGTCAAGGATATTATTTTATGTTTCCGTACATATATATTTGAGAGCATTGCATCGTTGTCGTATATATGTATTTTTTTATTATTTGTGAGTGTCTACGCTAGCTTACATCATCTTGATTATTCTCACGGCCCATGGGACAACAGTTTGACTCTACTACATTTGGTTTTTATGTTTCTATATTAAATTCAATCTAGTCAGAGATGCTTGGAATTGTGGACCTCTATTGTAGACAATTAAGCTAACTGCATTATAGTTAATTTCATGTTTCAGGATGGCAAGACTGTTGATACCTTAGAAGGGGCAGATCCATCTAGTTTGGCTAATAAAGTTGCTAAAGCTTCTGGTGCAATTCATACTAGAGAAGCTGCAGCCCCAGCTAGCCTTGGGATGGCTGCAGGAGCTGCTATTCTTGAAACAGTGAGAGAGTTGGCGAAGGATAATAGCTCTGTTACTGGAAGCCAGGTGCAACCTGGACTGAGCACTTTGCAGAAGAAAATTCAGCAGCTTATTGACTCTAATCCAATCATGTTATTCATGAAAGGAAGCCCTGAAGAACCAAGATGTGGGTTTAGTAGAAAAGTTGTTGACATTTTGAAGAAAGAAAATGTGAAATTTGGAAGTTTTGACATCTTATCAGACAATGAGATACGGGAGGAATTGAAGAAGTTTTCTAACTGGCCAACATATCCGCAGCTCTATTGCAAAGGAGAGCTACTAGGTGGGTCTGACATAGTCATTGCAATGCATGAGAGTGGCGAGTTAAATGAAGTCTTCAGAGATCATGGCATTGACAGCATAGCTTCTGATGAGGTAAAGACTGCTGAATCTGATAGGACAACAGGTGGCATCTCAGAAAATTCTGGATTGAGTGCAGCTCTAGCCTCTCGTCTTAAAACGCTAGTTAATTCAAGTCCTGTTGTTCTGTTTATGAAAGGAAAACCCGATGAACCCAAATGTGGTTTCAGTCACAAGGTTGTAGAAATCCTCCGCGAAGAAAATGTGAACTTTGAGAGTTTTGATATCCTTTCTGATGACGAAGTCCGCCAGGGGCTCAAAGATTATTCAAACTGGTCCAGTTACCCCCAACTGTATATCAAAGGTGAACTGATTGGTGGATCAGATATTGTCTTGCAGATGCAGAGAAGTGGAGAACTTAGGAAAGTCTTAGAAAATAAGGGAATCATCAAGAAAGACACTATTGAAGATCGTCTGAAAAAATTAACCACTTCTTCCCCAGTTATGCTCTTTATGAAGGGTTCACCAGAGGCTCCAAAATGTGGTTTCAGCTCCAAAGTTGTTAATGCCCTCAAGGAAGAGGGGGTTGGTTTTGGATCATTTGACATCTTAACCGACGAGGAAGTGAGGCAGGGGTTAAAAGCTTACTCCAACTGGCCGACCTTTCCCCAGCTTTATTACAAGGGCGAGCTTATAGGAGGCTGCGATATTGTGCTGGAGCTACGAAATAATGGAGAACTGAAATCTACTCTATCTGAATAGTATCAACATGAGCTGCTTGGGGTATGTCCACAGCTGTTCAATTATCTCGTCTATATCTATTGACATTATACATCTTCCAAAGTTCGCTTTTATAGTTTGATTGATCTCTGACTCTCGATGTGGGTCTTTTCTACTGCATTTAAAAGCTAGGGATTATCCTAGTGACCGATGAGTTTAAGTTATATATGATGTATGCTGTCACTCTTACTTCATTTATCTAGTTTCTTTAGTCGGGTTTTTAATGACAAGAGAACGTACATTCATGGTAAACGTTGGGGCTTATATTGCTCAGTTTCCGTTTAGAGTCTCTGCCCTCGGTCTTTGAAACGTCAGTTTCTCGTAGTATCACGCAATGCTTGATAATGAGCATAGGAAGTTCACTTTCATAATTCTGTCATGTGTGTGTATATACTATGTACTGGATGACTTGAAATCTCTATTTGTAATACTTGCCGTACGATTGGAGTGACTATATGAGGGAGTCAGTTATTTGGTTTGAATTACATGCATTTGAAATGGCTGTTACATTTTCTTTAAATAATGCTGCAACAAAGACTCAGGTTAAAATACTATTTTGGTTGGTTCCTGACATTGTTCTATTTTGACCATTGGACTTTTAAATGCCCAATTTTATTATTTGAACTTTATGAAAAGCTTAAAAATGGTCAATGGCGTTTAAAAGAACCAGTGCAAATCTCTCTAACTTTTTACCCCACACTCCGACTCCATACGATTTCACAAAGTTTGTCTTTACGGTGTTCCTCGATTCCACCCTTCCCCCAAACATCTCCTCTTTGTTTCTGATTTCCCTCCCCACAAGCACTGTAAATCTCTCTATAGACGCCTTCCTAAAGCACCATTTATCGTTTCGCTTTTATTGATCATGACCAAGCGTTGATACCTCTCTCTTCCCATTGCTGGACCGACCACCCGATGAAATTGAAGACGATCTCATCAGAGACTATTTTTAAATGCCCGTTATTTTTTTCAACATCAGTGACTATTTTTAAGCTTTTTAGAAAGTTCAAAGACCAAATTAGACATTTGAAAGTATAAGGGCCAAAATAGAATAAACATGATAGTTGAGAGACAAAATGAAGGGCATGCTTGAAATACATCCGTCACTAGGATCGGTCAATGAGTGTCCTGGATAGGATTTGGATGGCATCTCGAAATACATAGCTTGCCCTTAGGGGAAGGGCACGCTTGAAACTTTCAGCCCTGATCAAAAGAATGAAGGTCTGAGGGTGGTAGGCCAATGGCTCTTTCTCTCTGAATAAAAAAATGGAATGAAGGGGGTAGGTGTTGTGGAGAAAACAATGGCGCTCGCCATTTCTCTTTTTCCATTTTTCTAAGTCAAAATCTCTTACTTTATGGAAAAATGTTGATAACTTTGTATTGCATTTCTGACTTTTAAGATCTGTAGGCCAATGCAAAGGAAATTCTAGGAAATTCTCTGGCAGCTTCTGGTGTCTTCAAATTTAATCACGCGTGATCTATTCCAATTTCCCCAGTCCCACAAACCAATGTTGGGGCTAACTAGTTGTATTCGTAATCTCTGTTTTGTTTGAACTCGAAGCAGTTCTTTACTCCAAATCTTTGAGCTTGGGATTTTATTTGGTTAACCAGGGTGTAGAGCGTTTGGATCGAAGATAAAACCTTGTTTAGATTGAAGGGTTATTAGTGGTTGTGACAAGAACCCTTTTTTGGATAGAAGGGTTATGAGTGGTTGCAGAGAAAACTCTCGATTGGAGGGTTATGAGTTCTCCATCCAAATGTGGGTTTGGGTTGACCCTTGAACAAATAAATATTGTAGAGTCGAACAGTGTGTTCCGTAAAAATAGTTGAAGTGCACGTATGCTGGTTTGGATACTCACATATATATAAAAAAGAATGGTTGTCTGGTAAGACTAATATTAGTTTATAGATTTAGACTTTTGAACTCGTTAATTGTTCAAAGTCCGTATTAACGTTTACAGATAGCCAATATATTGTTACTTACAGCCAATATATTGTTACTTACAACTTCTCTAGAACTGATGAATGGACTATGCAAACTCAACTTGGAGCAAATGGGCAACTAAAAAACATTGCTTTCTTTCTAAATATCAAAACTCTATAGGCTATTTTTCAATGTACCTAGACAGTCCAGCAATCTAATATGAAGTGCTTTGAATTGGTCTATTTGAGCCTGCAATTCCTGCTTCTGTCTTCTTAGATTCTTGTTCTCTTCCATTAGTAACTGATGGTTGTCATTCTCTTGATCAACCGCCATTGTTGCAGCTCCTTCATGAGAAGATCTTAGAAAGGCTGGAAACACACTAGGCTCACATTTCTTGCGTACAATCTCCCCCAGCATGCGTCTGTTTCCCCTCTGAAACTTCTCGTGCTTGAACTCCCACCTTTTCGGTGACGTCTTCTTGAACCCCTGTCTCCATTATTACAAGAATTAGGTTTGAACCCGGCTCAAAAAACGGCGGTAAGAATATGTACAAAAGATTAAATATATCATGATATTCATGTTCAAAACTCTCATTTCAACCACTCTTTTGTTTAATCCAAACCCATGTGAGGGGGAGCATTATGAATACATACAATAGAATATACCTATAGATCCAATTTCTAAGGAAGAAACTAAGCATTCCAAATCAGGAAAATGGCCTATTTGATCCACTTTGTATGAATAACTTTTCTTCAAGATGTTCAGGAGAATAACAAATGGTGGTGAAAATCTCAAAAACAGAAAAACAGACATCTCCAAAGAAACGACCTCGTTGTTTAGTCTAAGGATTGAAGTTCACAATTGAACTTAACTGTAAAATCGATTATCGTCTCTCAAGTCCAAACATTAGAACAAGTACAAGTGTCCTAGAGTATGTAGTGAGTAAAACTTCGATTCTCGATTATAAAAGAAAGATAGAAAAAAGAACAAGGAGAATTATATACATAATTAAGCTGGCGAATGAAGCTAGAGAAATTATTGTGCTTGAAGAAAACAAGCACAATCCAAATTAGGAAAATGGCCAATTTGATCCACTTTATATGAATAACTTTGTCTTCAAGATGTTTAGGAGAATAAAGGGGATAATCTCAAAAAGAGAAAGAGAGACGTTCCCAGAGGCGACCTCGTTGGTAGAGGTGAACTTATTGGAAAAGCTTTGGAATTTTCAAAGTACTCTTGATCCTAGGTTTGAAATCCTCGAGTGTTCTCAATGTAAATTTCTTGTTATCTCTCGAATCAAGATCTTGAGACGAGCAGAAGTATGCTAGGTATGTAGTGGCCGTGGGACAAAGCTCCGACTCTTGATTATAATAGAAAGAAAGAGGAAAAGAGACAAAGAAAACTACATACATACGTATTAAGTTGGCGAATGAAGCTCGAGAAATTATTATGCTTGAAGAATTTCGGCAACAAAACCTCAGAGAATTCAGCAGGAGACCAAACTATGAACCCATTTCCCTCTTCATTCCAAGACACAATCCTATTTTCTTCTTCTTTTTCATCTTCTTCTTGATTATCTGCTTTAAAATGGAAGCTTCTAGCTTCTTCTAACAGATCATAAGTCTTTGACAGAAAAGGAGCAGGGTTTCTGGTTTTTGAAGACTGCATAATTAAAGTTCAGACCCAAAATTTGTTCAAAGTTGAACAGCTTCTCTACTTATAACCCCCTCCACAAGCAGCCATTTGCTGGGAAGCTACCAGATTCTGTAAAGGTGGCTGTTGCAGCCATTTGGTCTTTATTTCTTTTTTCCAAATTCTGCTTTTTTTTTTTCCACATGGTTGTTTGGTGGACTTATTGAAGTCTAGGTTATAAAATATGTTAGCAGAATAGTATTTAAAAATCAAAATTATGCTTCTTCTGGTAACTATTATGAGAATACATGACTATAGAATCAATAGGATTGATTATTGAAAACACTCCAAATGTTAACTGGACTCTTCAAGTGTGAAACCACATGAGTATGTTCCTACTAGAAAAATCGTACTTTGTAATAACTTGTATGTGAACTTCTCAATGTGAAGCTGTAGTATTGGAATTTCTTAATGAATACATTGAGAGGCTAGAGGTCTTTTATAAGAGAACACCTTGAACAGAAATAACAAATACAAACAAATCATAATTATCAACAAACTAATTGCAGCTTAATTAACAAATTAACTGCAGCTTTGGGTACATTAATATTTCCCCTCAAACTAAGGGTACATGTAGCCGAAGTTCGTAAGAGCTTTAGTGAAGAAATCTCCTAGCTGATCAACTGTTGAGATGTAATTGATTTGGATATCCTTTCGCGTTGCCTTCTCACGAACAAAGTGATAGTTAATCTCTGTGTTTTGTTCGAGCGTGAAACAAAGGGTTGTTAGCAAGGGATATCACTGAAACGTTGTCACACCACAGAGTTGGCACCTGCTTGATCGGGACATTGAAATCACGAAGAACTTGATGGATCCAACATAGTTCTACAGTGGTGATGGCAAGTGAGCGGTATTCAGCTTCAGTCGTTGACCTAGCAACTGTGGCCTACTTTTTGGAACTCCATGAGACAGGGTTGGAGCCTAAGTATATGATGTACCCTATTGTAGATCGACGATCAGTTTGGTCCACTGCCCAGTCAGCATTGCAGAAGGCCTGAATATTGGAATTGCCTCTAGAAAATTTCAGTCCCAGAGTTGGAGTACCTTGTAGGTATCATATAATTCGTTTGGCAGACTATCATCTTCAGTTGGATTGTGCATTCGTTGACAAGCCTTGTTTACAACAAAGGCTAAGTCTGGCCTTGTGAAAGTTAGGTACTGTAATGACCCAACGATACTTCTGTAAAGATGTGAATTAGCTAACGGCTGAGAGGGGGTAGCTATGTCCTTGGCTGCACAGGGAGTGAGACAAGACTTGCAACCCATCGTGCTTGTTCTTTTTAAGAGATCCATGATGTACTTGGTTTGGCACACTTTGATTTCCCCTGAAGACCTAGTAAGTTCAAGTCCTAAAAAGTACTTTAATTCTCCTAGGTCAGTCATTTCAAATTCGCATTTGAGTTCTTGAATGAGGGTATCAACATACAACGAATCACTACCAGCAATTACTATGTCATCAACTTAAAGAAGCAGAAAAGTAGAGCCAGTAGTGGTATGTTTATAAAACAAAGATGGATCAGCTTGTGATGCTTCAAAATCCAAGGTCAGAAGATGAGTGGTGAAGTACTCGAATCATGCTCTAGACTGCTATCACCGAATGGACCATGTCGATCAAGGGCGTCACCCACCGACTCAACTTGCGGCTATGGTCGCCTCGTATCCCTCAACTTCTGCGAATCAGCCTAAATGGCTAGCCGATTCAGGGTGCAATGCACACATAGCCTATGATGCTTCTTAAATGACCAACCAACAGATTTGCAACTCTGATGAACTTGTCACAGTGGGTGATGGCCAAGGAGTCTCTATCCAACACACTGGAAATGGTATTCTTCCTACCCCTCTTCATACTTTTAAATTGTCTTCAATACTCCATGTTCCTTCCATGTCTGCCAATCTTCTATCTGTTCAAAAACTATGTCAAGACAACAACTGTTGCATTGAATTCACTGCTATTGCTTTTACTATTCATGACAAAAACACTAATAACATTCTTTTTCAGGGTCCTTCTAAAAATGGTCTATATCCTCTACCTGCACAGTCTACCTTTCCAAAGAATCAACCAACTGCTTTTATCTCAACCAAGGCGTCATCTTCTCCTTGGCATGCCCGATTAGGACACCCGTCTGATTCAGTCTTAAAAATAGCATTACAAAAAGCTTTAGTTCCTTTGTCTACTAGCTCTAGTACTTGTATTAGTTGTTTACAGGGTAAAATGCATAAACTACCCTTTTCTTTGTCAAATTCTATTTCTTTTGCTCCTTTAGATCTTGTACATAGTGATGTATTCACCAAGTCCTGAACCTTCTTACTCTAGATATAAATACTATGTGTCTTTCATTGATGATTTGTCTCGATACACATGGCTTTTTCCAATGATGCATAAATCTCAAGTGTATAATATTTTTTCCTCTTTTAAACCATACATTGAAAAACAACTTTCAAGATCCATCAAAGTTCACATGGTATCAAAGCTTTTTTTACTCGTCTCTCGATCCAAAAAACTTCCATTTTTTTCCCTCTCTTTCTCGCGCTTCTTCCCGTGTTTTCTTTCCCATTTTCTTTGCCTTAAAAATTCATCAATGGCGTCTTCATCAACTTCAATTGATTCAACGCTCAATTCGACATCTCTACCAATTCTACTACTATCCAATGTCTGTAATTTGGTCTCTATCAAGCTTGATTCTGGAAATTACTCTCTCCCCGTTGGTCCTATCTCTAGTTGTGGGTTGCACAACCTCTTGCGATACATGGGTTCGATTAGAAACTCGTTTTTCGTTTGTGAATCGATTTCATATCATTCAATTATGCTCATCTCTTCAATCTTTATTCAAGAAACCGGATGAGAACATTGATTCATACTTACAACGGGCCAAGGTCTTGCAAGATCAATTGTTAAGGTCAATATCAATGATGAATAGGTTACCGCAAGAATATCATTCTTTCCGCATAGCCCTACGAACACATTCTGATCTGATTACATATGAGCATCTTTATGCCCTATTAAAAACCGAAGAGCAATCTCTGGAAATGGCTCAACAACAGACGAACTCCCTCATTCAGGCCACTGTGATGCTCTCTTTGAGAGGAAATGGCTGCGGAAACAATCGAGGGCACGACCATGGTCGAGGGAACAATTTTGGCCGTGGAAATGGTTCTGGCAGGGGACTTAGTTCTGGTCGTGGTAGTGGTCAACAACAATTTTTTAGCCAATCATCAAATTACTCCATAGGGTCAACAAACGGTGGCTCAAATGAGCAACTCGTTGATCGACAAGGCCGACCACCCTGTCAAATATGTAAACGTCTAGGCCATCATGCTCTGATACCATGTGAACTTCTCAATGTTGAACTATATTATTGGAATTTCTTAATGGATACATTGGGAGGCTAGAGGTCTTTTATAAGAGAAGGCCTTGAACAGAAATAACAAGTACAAACAAATCATAATTATCAACAAACTAACTGCAACTTAATTAACAAACTAACTACAGCTTTAGGTACATTAATATTGTACACAAGTTTTCCCTTAATTTTCTCTATGATAGGAGAAGAGTGAGAGAGCATTCTCATGACCAAATTTGAATCTCTCTTCTCTAATTATGGTTGAGCTAATAAAAGAGTGAGCATTAAAAATGAGATTTCTTTTTTTTAATCTTTAATGGGGGAGAAACCAAGATTCATGGACTCTTTTAATTGCTCGGGGAGGTAAATTTGGGCAACAAGAAGAGGACCTCGAGGCCTAATATGCTCGAGAGAGGATTGAGACAAAGTAAGGGAAGAAAGAAGTTTGAAGAATTGATCTTAGCTAAAAAAAAGACATACTAAGTCGATCAAAGGTCGAGCGGTAGGCGTGGATCTAAGTAATATTAATTCAGGAGTCAAAATTATATGGGAACTACAATAAAAATTGTTTTATTTATAAGAAAATACACTAAAAAATTTGTGGGATCATCCTATAACAAACATATATATTTATTATAATGGAGACTTATTTATAAATATAAAATACATCATTTTCATAATTTTGAGAGGCCATAGGCCTCCTAGACCTCAGTCTCCATTACCGTCCGTCAATGTCAAACAGCTTAAGACTACAAAATGTATGTCTTACAATGGTTGAGATCAGATGAAGTAGCATCCAAAAATCTCAATAACATATTTAATAAAACGTTTATAAATAGTTTCTTGTTATAACTATTCATAACTCTTCGTATCAAATAAAATTTTATTTCTTCAAATCTCTCCAAACTACTCAAAAATTCTTTATAACCCAACCCTTCATCGCTAAACTCCTCTACCCAAACAAACCTAAATCAATAAAAAAAAAAGAAAAAGAAAAAAAAGAATGATTTTTTATTATTATTTTTTTTTTTGGGAGAATTCCATAATGAATTGTTGAAATTTGAGAAGTAATTTCAAAAGAAGGGCCGCGAACTCTGACCCACTTTTTTTTGTTCTCTTTCGGCTGTCTATGTCTGCACCCCATGTGAATTATTTCATAAATAATAATTTAAGATAGGGGTGTACATGTGTTGAGTTGAGTAGGGTTAAAGGTAATTTTTTGACCAACCCAAAATTTGGGTCGATTAACTTTTTAACCCAACCCAACCCAATTAGAGTTTCAACCCAACCCAGCCCTATATTTTCGGGTTGGGTTCATTGGTTCAAAAGAATTAAAAGTTGAAGGCGAGATTACAAATTCGACGAAAACACTAATTATTTCAATATTTGAAAGTCAAATACCGGTATAAAATTTGACTAAATATAAAGCTAATTTTGTAAAGAGTATGATATTTTTTTAAAAAAGTTAATTAATTTAAATTTTAAAAAATATTGTATTTAACCTAATAAGAGATAAAAAGATTGGATAAACTTTTGAGGAAAAAAAAGTTTGAGAAAAATTGAAATTTACTTGCTCACAGAAGGAAAAAAAAGCAAAAAAAGAAAAAGAAAACATAAAATAAGAAAAATGTACAACCACTAGGCTATTTTACACTACAAAGATATGTTAAGAAATATATATTTATATTCGGGTTCCGAGTTGAACCCAACCCAAAACTCGTGAACCCGCGAACCGACCCAAAAATCCGAGCTTACTAAAAATCTAACCCAACCCAAATTTTAAAAAACATAACCCAACCCAACCCTTACGGTTTGGGTTGGGTAGTACGGGTAGCTCGGGTTACCGGTTTTTTTGTACACCCCTAATTTAAGAGATGGTTTAGCTTACAAATTAATGTTGTCATTCAATTTTCTATTTTTTGTTTTAAATAAATATATGTATATTTGAATTGCAGATTTAAAATCTCCAAATATGTGCCAATTTAAATTCTAGCTCCAACAATTCACATACTATCTTCTCACGTGTTAAACTTTTTTGTTCAACATTTGAACCTCCAAACTGTACAAAGATATAATAAGTTGAATTATATTTAAATTAGCTAAATATTTTGTTATAAAAAGGGTAATCAACAACGATGCGAAGAGCCAAACGTAAAAAATGAAAAACAAACAACGTTGTGTTCTAGTCCACGGGCAGATAGATGACATAATTTTATTAAGGAGAAACGAACAATACAGAATTACAGAGTGAATGTCATAATACGGCTATAGTTTAATTCAAGTTTATATATGCAATCTCATTAAACCCTATTATAGAATGCGTAAACATTAAAAACAAAATGTAAATGCGTAAGCACATGCGGAAGCGCTTACACTGCGGAGTGCGAATGCGAGTTGCGCTAAACATGCGGAGTGCATTTTTGCAATGCGAAAAGTGTTTGCACAATGGGGGTGTTGCCCTCACACTCCCACTTGCTACTAATCGTAAGCCATTAATACGTTCAATGCATATCTCAACAACTTATGTTTAAGACGATGATTAGATTATTGTAAGGAGGTTAAAATTATATTTAGAGTGCCAGTTGCAATAACTTGTGTTTCTGGAATAGATTAGTATAACATGAATTATTATATTAAGGTTGGAAGATTATAGTAGTTGGGAATGAGATAAAATTTTATAAACTAATTCACTGACTATTGGAGTCGATGGCCTAAACACATGTTGATTTATTAAAATTCAATTTAACACACTTTTAAATAGTGGTCCAAATCCATTCTTTCCAAGATTGAATTTGTGACCGTGATTTTAAATTGAGGGATAAAAAATTCTACATAGAGTCACTATTGGTTGAACTGAATTACCACCAACATCGAAACCAACGTGTCACAAAATTTTTTGGGTTTTTTTTAAACAAGGGTACAGCACAGTGTCGCTAACATATTAACTGCAAAAATATTTCGAAATTTGTTCTTCAAGCCATAGTATCCTTTATTACCTCTTGAGGACAAAAAATATCCGTACATCATTTTAAAAAAATTGTAAATATATCAAATAGCTGCTCTTATCTTTTAAATAATTCTCGATTTTATTAATAATTGCTATTAATGCATCACGACAAAATTCAACATTGTCAAATTAAGAGAAAAAGTGGGTATATAAACACGGGATAACACTTTCAATAATATGAAATATTTTAGTTAATGATAAAAAAAAAATAAAGTTACCAAGAATTTATATATAAAACGGATAATGTTATATTAATATGAAGAATATATAACAATATTCTTTTATAATGCTCTGTTTTTATCTTCATTGTATTAAGAAAGATTTTCACAAACGTTTCACTGAAATATTGAATACTTATGCATTAATGAATTATTTATTTATTAATCTACTTAGATTCATGAGCAAGATGAACTTTTTTTATGAGTGAGTTTGAGCTTTGATACAAGCAGGTAGAATTGTATGTATTATGTAGCACGTGAATGGGTTGGTGACGTAATTGGTTATCTGGTTTGGTGTTAATCCATTTTCACTTTACAGAATCGATATTTGTAATTTCTCTTTCCCCAACTTGTGTCTATATAGAAAAAAAGTATAATTAAATTCATCCAAATTATGTCAATAAATTCTAACTTAAAAACGATAAGGGTCTATTCATTATTTATGCAAGTATTAGCATCAAGTTGCTGTGGTGTAGTGGTTATCACGTTTGTCTTACACACAAAAGGTCCCCAGTTCGAGCCTGGGCAGCAACATTGGTTTTTATTTTATTTTTATTTTATTTGGAATTTTCTCTAAATAATAGTTGGGGAATTGGACCGCTGATGTTCCAGCCATGATTTTGAAATCTTCTTCTTCTTCTAATTCCATATATTTGAATATGGGGCGAATGATTATGAATGTTCATTTTTAAAAAAACAAACATTATTTCTATGATTAAATTACACATTTAGTTAAGGGCTTAATCTAATTGACACCTATTTTATATCTATAACATATTCACATTTTCTAGGAAGTAAATAATGGTTGAACACTCCTCCATAGGCCATGGGGTTCATTTAGGATTCGATTGGACGATTATTTTTCCATTTTAACATCACTGATATAAATGATAGGATATAAAATTTTGTTCATATCAAGAACTAAATGTCAACAAACATCGGTCAACAAGAACTTAGCTCAACTCATATTATGAATTATTAATAAGAAAATTTGGAGATTAAATCTTCCTCTCCAAAAATTTTTTTACAACACATTTGTAATTAGTTTAGAACTGCTCATCTGTTCAGTTGTAATTTTTTTTCTTAAGAAATTACATGTCAATTCAACCATCTTGATGCCTTGGCTTGGCTTAAGATAGAGCTGAAATTTATTTAAGATCTTGACATTTTGTAATTTGAGATCTCAAATGGGTTATTCAGGTATATTTTGGTTAAATACTTTGGTAGGAGGAGTTTTAGTTATTTGATAAACTTGATATGCAATGACAATAACAAGAAACACAATCTAAGCAATTTAATAGAATGGTTATTACAGTACATAAATAAGCCAAAAAAGTGGGAAATTATATACAAACATATAATTGTCTTGAAAATGGGAGAGTTTCCAAGAACAGAATCATCATCAAAAGATAAGAACACAAAAAAACACACAAAAGAAGAGAAAAATGGAGATTCTGTTCAATGACTTGTCTACCTGCATTTCCTGTCTTCTCAACCGGCTCCTACCGGTCCCTGTTGGATGGTAAGTGTTTTGGTAAGAATATACATTGTCCGAGTTCCGAAAAACCGTTGAATACACGAAATCGCCAATCATTCCTATCAACGGATGGTGAAAACCGCTGAATGATGTTCTTGTAAGGTTCAGCAAAGGAGCAACCGCTGAATCTTCTTCATAGTTTTGAAAACGAAGCGGGTCGTGGTTCGGTCGCTGGTAAGGGTTTCGATATGGAAGCTGTTGTTGTTGGTGTGTGCTGGGATTAGCAAGTATCTGGTTACCACAAGCTGATGGTCTAGGAGGTATATTGATATCTCGATGCATTAGTTTCGCTTCCGGCTCGACTTCCTCGGTCATTTGGCCACGACCATAGAGAGGAACCATTGTGGTGTGGGAGATATCAGCCTTGCAAACGGGGCATTGCGGGTGCTCGTCAATGGCAAGAGACGCGGTCTGGACATGTAGCCATTTGTAGATACACGGCCAGCAGTATAAGTGGCCGCAGAGAGTAACCACTGGCTCATGGGCAAAGTCTAAGCAGATGTTACAATCAAAGCAACCCTTGTAGGTTTCTCTATCAGTTCCCTCTGTACCAGAGACATGTTTCCAATCTTGTGTAATGTATTGCTCATAATCCATGGATTGGTTAAACAAATCCAGTTATTTACTGAAAAAAGCACACCAAAATGAATTAGACAGCAAATTTCCCCATGTGAAAAGATGATGAGAAACAGTAATTAGAGTCACAGGAAAGAAATCTAAGAACATAAGATCATTGTGAGACTAACCAAACAAAAGGTTCGTGGGACATTTAAGATACCTAAGATCCAACTGAAAGCAAACAACATGCGACCCAGACTTTATTTCAGTAGTTAGATGACAAATTAACTCATCCAATAAGGCCGTGTTTGGGGAATCGTTTATGCAAACGGGGAATGAGTTATTATGACCCAACCCCTGTTTGGACCACCGGTTATTATGGATTGATCCAAACCTAAGCCGCCATTTCACATAACCCACGCCCGTATTTATGATTAACCATTCCTTCCCTATTACAGTAACCTGCATATCAATTCTCAAACACCATTTATCGTAACACCCATTATAATAACATGCACCCCAAGTACAATATATAATAACCTACGGTTTAAAGTATCCCACCGTTTATAAGAACTCAACTGACGCCTCGGCCTAAGAGTTTGAAGTACTCAATACCAACTGAAAAATGAAAAAGACTTGGTTGGAAGCAAACAATTACCAGGTTAGAGAGAGAGTGGGTAGTAAAAATAAAAGAACAAACAAGCCAACCAAACAATTGAGTTGTGTAAAATCCTAAAAACTCAAAGCCCAACATGGATCAATCAGTCAGATGGTGAACTCAAATAGAAAGTGCTTAATTTGATTTACTGATGTGTTTATTTCTGAAGCTTTGTAGAACTTCATCAGCTAGAGAAATAATAACCAAGAACAGCTGTTATAATGCATTAGCAATTCATGCAGTCAGCGAGTAACCTCTTAGAGCTAACTTTATTCGGGTCAGCGGAGCGTTGGTTTCATGTTTGATGGTAATCCAGGTCAACATCACGGTCACAGATTTGAGCCCAAAAATTGGTATTTGACTCATTATTTGAGAGCACTGGTACCTTCAATGTAGGATTTGTGGTCCCCTCTCCCAATTTGTACTAAGAAAAAAAAAGTAACCTCTTAGAGCTAACTTTAGGCACAATACAAGTAGGCCCAACGATTAATAAAATGGACAACCTTATTTACTCAGTTCCAGACGACAAAATACAAGAGAGTTAAGTTAAGGTAAGTCATATGTCCCCAAGAATTGGCGGGTGGTCGAAGGTCTGAGTTTTAAAAGTGTAATTCTCTTAAGGTATTAAGTTCGAGACTCACCTATGACATTAATTTGTAGATACCTCCCATGTCTTATTCCTTCGATGTCTCCTGGTGTCTAACCAAGGAATGAGCGTGGTTACCTCAAGTATAGTGGAGCGAAACTCCGATTTTCCGGTTAAAAAAAAAAAAAGTAAAGTCATACTTAAAACCCTAAAAAAGAAAAATGTAATCCTGGCACATGGCCCTGCTCCTCAGAGAACTCTTATTATTTACATTTTGTCCTTTCGTTCAATTGTAATTCCTTCGATAGATGCATTCGTTTGAAGTAAAATGCATATTATGAAGAAAAAAAAGTAGCAGTTAATTTCAAGAAATCTTCATGAAAGCCCCCACCTTCCTGTTCCTAATTGAGAACAGAAATCAATCAAAATAACTACAACTTCCATTGCAACATCTCCAAACCTGAGATCAACTTTCTATTACTTGCAACAACCTAGCATTTTTTTTTAAACAAGAGTAACCAGGTCCATCCCAGACTAGGCACAGGAGACATAAAAAAAATAATGTCACAGGTAAGCTTCAAACTCGGGACCTTGAGGGGAGCATACCCTCAAAGTCCAGGTCTTCAACCATTGTGCCACCCTTTGGGGACACACAACAACCAAGCATTTAAATCATGAATCGTAGAAAACACAAACTTCTACGGTTTGAAAGTCACAACTTCATAGCTTATCTTAGTTCTAGTTACAAAAGATTTTCTATATTGTTTTTTTTTCTTCCTCATTTCCATAAGTTTTTATAAATTATGATTCAATTCATTATCACGAGAGACCAAACCAATTTCATTTGAAACAAATGCAGTCCTAGATCAACAATCAAGCCAGGCCATGAATATAACAAACACAATTTGGAAAACAATTCGACCTGCCTACGCAAAACCATAATATGCCAGCAGAAACATCATAATTTATTATAAACTCCAGAATCAAGATCAGTATTTCTCAGAAACACCAGTAGAATATAAACACCACTTTTCCCTTTATCTCCTCTTCACAATGAAAATATCTCCAATGTCCTAGTTTGTAGTCAAATGCTAGAAATGAAAAAAAAAAAAAAGAAAAAAAAGAAGATCTTACTAGCAAACTAAATCAAACTGTTAAAGCCAAAGGCTAAAATCTAAATAACTCCACTGTGTTCAGAGTGTGTTGCTCTGATTATTTTTCCCCCTGCCAAACACTGATGAAAGTGGTTGATTGCCCCCACAAAGATCTTAATGATGGAAATTCATCAACTAGAGCCTTGAGGACCAACTTTTTTTTTATTTTTTTATTTTTAAGAAACGAAAAACATTTTCATTGATAAGATGAAAGTGTTACAAGGTTCTGATCCAGGTTCTCCTTATTGTTTTTTTTTCTTTTTTGATATCCATGAGTGTCGGGGTCAGCTTATGCCCACCTTGACTATTTTCACGACAACTCACCTGACCCAACATTTAGATGTCGAGACACTATAGGAAATTAATTCCAAGAAGATAGCTTGGTTCCTGACTTCAATTTTTTTTTCTTTTCGATATCCGTGATTGTCGGGGTCAAGTTAAGCTCACGCAACTATTTTCACCTGACAATTCGCTTGACCCTATAACATTAGGACGTCAATAAGAAATTAATTCTTGGTTCCTCACTTCAATTCAAAGTTTGTTTAGATATAAATAGTTTTTTTTGTTTTTTGGAAAGCTTGATATAAACAGAGTAATGATATGAATAACCACTACAAAATTCCTAATTATAAAAAATAAAACGAAACACATGGATGGAAAGAACATCAAGCTTCCATGAATTCTCCAGAAAAAAAAAAACCCCACAAAAAAAAAAACTTATCTAAAATGAAAGGTCCAGAAAACAAAGAAATGCCACAAAAAAAATCCAGAACAAATTGCCACAAGAAAAGACAAGAAAATTGAGAGGATAAGATATTAATAAAAAAAATCAAAAGAATCATACAAAGTTGCAACTCCACGAGCACAAGATCACAGCGAAACGGAGCATGAAAACACTAAATTGAGAAAATAAAGACAAAAATCAACAACAAAATCATGAAAGTTTAAATTTAGTGATTCACCTGAAATTGAGAGAATCGGCTGTTCGTTTGCTAATATATTTCCACAAAAAAATAAAAAAAATAAAAAAATAAAAAGATAGAACAAGAAAACAGAGGAAAAAAAAAAGAAAAAAAAAGCCAGTTGGTAATGATCGGCTTCAAGCGTCTTATGAGAACGGGGTTTTATTGACGAACCTCCGTTTTCTTTAACCATTCTGATGGGCCCACATTGTCTGACTTGGAATTATCATCCTCTTGGGATTTTTTTAAGTTGACTTTTTTTTTTAGTTAATACAATTGTTGTTAACATTAGTTATGAGTTAGTCAAATAAGGACCCTATAAATTATAAAAAAGATATTACGGCTCTTTGGATGGAGAAGAATCAAAATAATTATGGGAAATAATCCTCTTAAATATGTTTGGATTTTGACAAACATCATCATGATTCATTTTTATTGATTTTTATTCCTTTCAATAATAGTCGTAGTTTAACGACATCAATATATTTTTTTTACCAAAAAATTATCGTTTTAAATCCTCTTCTCTCTCAATTGGAGTTTAATTGGAATAAAAAAGTATTCATTTCCCTTATGCCACTTTGATTCTTCTTTAACTACTTTTCATTTTTCTTTAACCACTTTTATTTTTTGAATTAAACAATATTTGAGGATGAAGTTTCAAACCTATAACCTTTTGATTATTAGGTTGTACGATATGCCATCCGAACTTTGCTCTTTTTTGGGCCACTTTTTATTCCTTACATATTCATTTACTTTCAATTTTCCTAATAATTTTTTGCACTATAGAGATGGATAATGGTTCCCTCATATCATTATTTATTGTATGTTTAAACATGCAGTTTTTTTTTTTAATAATTCATTTCATTTTAAATATAGATAATGGTTGCTTCATTTTTTTTTAGTACATAGTGGGGGGAGGGAGACTGACAAATCCTATATAGAGAGCACAACTACTCTCAAATAATATGAGAGTCAAATACCGATTTTTGGGCTCGAACTCGTGACCATGAAGTTAAAATGGTTGCTTCATTTGATTCTTCCATTATTCTTCTTCATATGTAATCTTTTTCAATCTTCTTATCCCAAATATATCCTTATATGTTCTGAGTTCAACTCAATGATGTATTTATTAATTAATTTCTTTAATGATAGTTCATAAATTTTTACTCCTCAAAGCTTCTTATTGAGAGCTTTACGTGCGAGTGAGAACAATTTTTTTTTTTTTCAATAATAAAATCCTACCAATGAGTTTGCAAGTTCAAGACCTAATTGGTACCGGTTACTATAAACAAATTTCTACAATCCTTTTGAACATGTTCGAATCAAACCATTTACAAATCATTTCTAATTAATGATTAAACAGCCTCACTCAAAAACTCAAATTATACTTGTACCTTAATATAAAACATAATTAAAAGATGAAGTTAAAATCTTAAATCCACATATTTCAGGCACTCAAAATAAACTCTCTCAAAAATATTTAAGCAGAAATAATGCTTTTTTTGTCATAGTGGGCATGAAATTATACATGTTTGTCATCAAGTGTGAAGGAAAATGCATATTTCATTTTTAAATTTAATCCTAGATTGTTATTTATTTTTCATTGGATTTCTTTTTTTATATATTAAGAAAACATATCTCAAACAACCATGTAGACGGGGAGTATTTTAATTAAAAAAACATATCTTTAAACAACCATGTCATAGACGGAGAGTATTTTAATTAAAAAAAAACATATCTCAAACACAATCACATAAAAATTCCCATATTATTCTTATCATTTATTTATCATCATTTTGTTTACATTCACAAGTATTCTTTTTTATACACACATTTACAAGTATTCGAATTAATTTACATACATCTTACTATTTTTATCGCTACAAAAAAAAATGGCATTTTTGGATGAGAACTAGCTGATAGATCTAAATTCTATCAATATTCATGGTCTATGGGGACAAAGCCCATCCTAAACTTTAAATTCTAAATCTTAAAATTAAGGGATTTTGTAACAAAAAAAGGCAAAATATTTTTATTTATAACATAAAATTAAAATTAATTCATTTGTAACAAAAAGTTCAAATTGAGTTCTATTAGTGATAAAATTCAATTAATGATAGACTCATTCTGCTTGAGTTTTCTATCAGGGATAGAAATTTAAAATGAATTATATCAGTAGTTAGAATGATAAAAATCAATGTGTGATGAATTATTTAAAAAATTCTGTTACAAATATAATATAAGAGGTGGAATGTATGATTGATGATAAATTCTCTAAAATTTAATTCATAATTTTTTAGTTTTCAAACTTTTTTTTAATTGATAATACATGTTTTTATGTTAGTTGAATTATATTTACATTTTGAAAGAGAATAGTAATTCTGAATCTTCCATCTACGAAAGGTTACACTTCAAGAATTTTAATAATCTCTCAATGATTTTCTCACACATCAATTTTTTTTGGTAAATGTTGAAATTTTTTATGATTTATCAAATATGTTAGAAATTCGTTGATTTAATATTTAATATGGTTAGATAATCTCTAGAAATTGTTAGGAGATTTGTTCAATTTTACCTACAGGTAAAGTTTATAAGAATCATAAAGAAACAAATTGATTTTTCACGGCTTGGCTAATCCATAGAAAGAGAGTTCGAGTCTCTCTTTTTTTAATGATCGAGAGTGGAGTTTCGCTCTTGTATATATCCTCAGGACACCACTAGTCCGTATGAAGTCTGATTCTCTCTAGTAGTGGTAATGTGGTACTAGTATCTAAACTTAGTTAAATCTATGCTCAAATTAATATATAGTTATTTCTTATTTTATATGTTTTTTAAAACAATATATAACATCATCTCATAAATTTTTATTTGAAATCACACGGGAGCTGTTTGTTTGACATATTTAGGTAGTTTTTTAGTTAAGGAGTTATATTGAGTAGTTAAAAAATTGAGAGTTGTGTCAAAAACTTGTTTAGATGTAGTTTTTGTGTAGAAGAGTTAGAGTCAAAATCATGTTTGAATGTGGATTTAATAATGAGTAGTTATTTTTAGTAATTAAAAAAGAAATGATTAAAAATGAATGGTTAAAAATGAGTTATTTTGATTGATTTGAAAGGAATGAATAAAAATAAGTGGTTAAAAATGATTGCGTAGTTATAAATGAATGATTAAAAATGAATGGATAGAAATGAGAATTATTTTTAAAAATAAAAATGCGGAGTTAATAAAAACTCGTTTGGATATAGATTTTTGAAGAAAAATTGATAAATCCTAATATTAACTCCTACCTAAATATGCCAAACAAACAGCCCCACATCAAATCTAGCATCTGATTTGAGAAGTCAAAAAGAATAATAAATTATAATTAAAGGTTTATTAAATATAATTTAGAAGTTAACAAGGAGGTTGAATGGTAGGGTTGGCACAAAGCCAGACAAGTTATATTTAAGTTTTATTTAAAAAAAGATTTGTAATACTTTATGGGTCGTAGTGCAATGTTATTGGTCGGATGATGTTCTAGAAGCAAAAGATTTTTAAATTACCTCCACATTAATGAATGAAAAATAATATTAAATTTCCATACAAAACAATAGCTAATTGACACAGCACAAGAAACCAATTTAACATATGAAATTATGAATTGTTTTAAAAAAATTAATCTGCTACATCAATGTGGATAAGACCTTGGATGCATTTTAATAATATGATTTGGGAATGGTGATCAATTAGGAATGAGAACACTTGAATGAAACTCTAATTTCTTCTAGAAGTTTGGGTTTTTTAAGGATGGGATTTCATGTAAGTTAAAACTTATCATCTTAGGCTGTTTTGGGAGGTCGTTTATACAAATGGGAGTACCATTTTTTTTTTTAACATTCGTAACCGTCTAGGCTAACTTGTGTGTATCTTGACTAATGTACCGCTTGATCATACAATATTTCAATGTCAAGAAAACTGGTAGAAAATTAATTCCTAGATAAATTACCACCGTGAATTAAACTCATCAACCATCATGAAAGAAGCTCATTGAAAAGATCCATCAACATTCCTTGAGATTGACCATGAGCTAGAATAGTAACTAAAGATCATGCCTTGTTTTTGTTCCAAACTTCCATTTCTGATGACCATTGCAGCCTTCAAATGCATGGATTAGATATTTTCATGAAACTTTCAATTTCAGCCCGGTTGTAAAAGCTTCGACTATATGAGTTATTAGATAATTAGACATCAACAATGCGTTTCTAAACGAACAGCTCTCGTAGGTAGCTTTTATGAAGCAGCCAGAAAGGTATGTTGACTCTCACCTTCTTTGTACTTCTATTTATTTTTTTGTCTACAACTTTGCTATGAAACTGAAGTTATGGGCTTCATTAATTGCTATATAAAAAAAGTTTAGTTTAAACTGAGTCAAAGAAATATGGCAAGCAGTCGCGTTTCAGAGTGGACTACTCAAATTCAACATTCTTTAATTATCCTTTGGTTGGGCTATACATGTCTGCAGTGATTTTTCAAATGCAGGTTTTAAATTCATTTGGTATATAAAATAAATAAATAAAACTAATCTTGCCAAAATTGAAATTTAGTTTTTGAGGTTAACTATTATGCTTTTTTTGTAGTGTACGTTTCAAAGATTGGTGAATTCAGTGCCTCTTTTACTGTCCGAGGTTCAACATCTCAAGGAATAATAGCAGTAACAGCAGTAACATACTTAAAAGGGGAATTTCTAATCATTAAATAAATATATAACATGCCGAGAGATATATAAACAACCAACAGAACTCAAACACTTGTAACCTTTATGGTACTCGCTATACCCTAGGAATACACATTTTGTACCATCAAACTCAAATGTGTGTTTGATAGTCTTAAATAAGGAAAACAAGAGACACCAAAGACTTGAAACAAGGAATAGTCAGGAGATTGTTTGAGTATTTGTTCCTGGGGAGTCGCGATTGATAATATAAACCGAGGGAGCAAAAGCATCCAATATGTGAAGGGCGGGGGCCTACTAGCTTGAACAAGTAGAGAAGCACCATCTCGATTATGTGTCGATATTTCCACTTAACTATCCCCATTCATTTGACTTGAATGAGGGCAAGCGTTTCGAAACTCAATGCCATGTTGCTTGAGAAATGAAGTAAATGGGCAAAACTTACCCCCCTCCCCCTCGGTCACTTTGAAAGGTCTTAATCATTTGTTCAAACTTATTTTCAACCAGGACTTCATATTTAATGAAGGCTGCAAGAGATTCATGTTTATGTTTAAGAGGTGGAATATGAGTGTATCGAATCGATATCCTAAAGTGGAAGGAATGAGTGATGAGCTCAAGAGGTTGCTTAGAATGATATATAGATGTAGGGAAGGATAATGATTCAGCCTTAACATCGTAACAAGAATCACAAAATGCAGTAGTTGATTTCATTGAAACAAGACTTCAGGACAATACTAGGTACTCTATTTCAAATGCTTCTTCGATGGATTTTACTTTCTTCTTAGTACAGTATATATAATACAAAGAGGAGAAGGAATATTATTATTCCTTTCTTATAAATAAAATAGGATGCGTGTTACGGTGCGCCCTACAATGAATAGCCAATTTCGTTAACAAACCAAACGTAAGCATTTAGAGGACAATTTCTACCGAAGGTGAGTACCATACCGACTCGTGATCGTTGGGATGTCAGCAGACTTCAAGGGTAGTTGGTTGATCAAACATAGTAATACGTAGGGAAATCAGGATCATTTCTTCTTTTGGTCTTTTAATGATTTAATCTCTTGTGTGAACAACCGTGGTGCTATTGCCATAGCCATAAGCTCTTGGAAGAGAAGCTTACAAGCATAAGGAATATAGACCTGTATGCACCAAATGTAACATTAAGTAAAAAGAATAGCCTAGAGTGTGCTCATGTAAAAGTAAATGGACTTTGTATTGTATTTAGAAATATGTGCCTGAAGAAGCTAGTCTAGATATTAAACTAGGGTGGGCCTAGTGGTCAAAGAAAACATTGGGAACTAAGAGATTATGGAATCAGTCCATAGTAATCACCTGCTTAAATTTTAATTTCCTACTGTCATTTTTTACATCCTAATAATGTTGGGTCAAACGATTTGTCCCATGAGAGTAGTCTGGGCATAAGCTGCTCGAACACTCATGTAGTGTATGAAAAAAGAAACAAAAGAGTTGAAAAAGAAGCAAGTCTAGATATTTACCTGAACGATGTCCGTTTTGTTTTTGCAACCCCTACATTCAAAGGAACTCCTCTTGAGATTTGCAATGGCTATCAATCCGCAGCACTCACAGACATGGATCCTATATGCATCACTTTGATCGAACAACCTCTCCTTGAGGAAATGAGCAGCATCATGGGCAATCATGCAGTCATGCTCCATCTCCCCAAATCGGAGACCACCATCCCGAGACCGACCCTCGGCAGGTTGCCTTGTAAGGATCTGCACAGGACCCCTTCCACGTGAATGTATTTTGTCATCAACCATATGCTTCAGCCTTTGGTAATAGGTGGGACCAAGGAATATCATTGCAGAGAGCCGCCGGCCTGTATGGCCATTATACATGGTTTCAAATCCACGCAACTGATATCCACACTTATGTAGAGCCTTACTGATGTTGTCCACCTGATAAAACAAACAACTTCGATAACATAACTCTTCGAAAGACAACTCAAACAGTCTATAGCATACTGTGAAATAGTGTGGACATCCATCTCAAAATCAATTGGTGATGAGAGTAGTCCACCTACGTTTTAAACACTTAGAGATATCCTCTCCTTATCAATGTGGGATTCTTAACACATACAGAAAGATGTGCCCTAAAACTGGCCTCGAGAAGATGTGGTAAAAGGCTTTCTGTAATAATTTAGAAACTGAAAGAGATAAAGTTGAACAAAAGAGAAACAAAATCCCCATACCCCAAAGTGTGAACTGATTAGAGGAACAGATCTTTGGTTTAAGAACCAAACCATCATAAAAATAGAGACTCTCAAGAACTGAAACATAACTTACAGTGACATCAGTAAATGGGGTAGCATCTCCTTCTTTTCCCATGTGGGCTGCCACCTTACCCATGATACACTCGATAAGCTGACCGATTGTCATCCGAGAAGGAATAGCATGTGGGTTCACGATAATATCAGGGGTGATTCCTTCCATAGTCCAAGGCATGTCTTCTTGAGTGTAAGTCATTCCCACTGTCCCTTTTTGACCATGCCGACTACTGAACTTATCCCCAATTTGAGGAGTTCGAACAGATCTGACCCTTACTTTCACAAATCTCAATCCATCAGCATTTGTAGTCAGTAGAACCTGCAGAAGACAGTTACGAATATGGTAGGGTTGGGCATTCAGAAGAATTAGGATTAATGTCGGGGTATATGGGTAATTAGTTATAAAATTTGTTGGAGAATTTAGTTATAAATAGAGAGGTTGTGTGAGGGGAAAGGTATGCATATGTTGAATGATTTCATTTGGCCTCCAAGAGAATATTCTCTAGGGAGAAAAGGGAGGTTCCAAGTCCTATTCAAACTAGGGTTATCTTGTATACCTATTATTTTCATATTTTAATATATTGTTCTCGAGTGTTTTGTTTATTATCAAAATAAGTTGCATAATGTTACGGAAAGAGTTCTAATAAAAATTTTATGAACAACCAAACTTACTTGATCTACAATCCCATTTTCACTGTGACGTAAACTAACGCTATGGTCGCGTTTTGAGTAACGTGCAGCTTGTCCCTGAGCTTCTTGGTGAGTAATAGGAGAAGTCTTTCCAATAATAACGTCCTCACTTGAAACTCTAGTACCCTGAAGCACAACAAAAATGTACTACAATCAAATTCAATGAAAAGAGAAAACACATGCACAACAACTACAACGAAATTCAATTGAACTCAGGACCTCCTGCACTAATACCATATTAGATACTAGATAGTGTGAACATCCATCTCAAAACTAATTGATAATGAGAAGAGTAGTCCAACTACCTTTTAACCACTGAGAGATATCCTCACTTTATCAATATGAGATTCTCAACATGCCCCCTCAAGATGGTGCCTCTTTTGGGCTACCAATCTTGAATCAGATCTCAATTTTATTTTTATTGGACCGGACGAATACCCGTTTGGCTTAATAGACTCTGATACCATGTTAAATTATGTTAAACCACCAATCAACCCAAAAGCCTAAGCTGATGGGTTGAGGTAAATTTAATTATATTATTTTAAAAACAAGGAGACCAAAGGAAATTGTCAAAGATTATGCATAAGGGTTTATAAGCATACAGGGGGTACAAGACCATCATCGTCCAATTTATCATAGGAACCATGCCTCATACCCTGCAAAAGAAAATATCCATGTTGAAGATCAAATGTTGAAAAATTATTTAAAAGGGAAATTGATAAAAAAAAAAAATTTCTCACCATAGTATTACTCCTGTCCGGCCGTCCAAAATCTTCTTTTACTAGAGTTCCCATCTTTTTCTCCTCATCCCTTAAAATGGAAAATTTAAAGTATAATATGTGTAAGGGTAGAATAGTAATTAGTACTTTAAGATTTTAGTATAAAAAGAGTAGTTAGGATTCTTTGTAAGATACGCATATTTTGGCATTGCCTTGGAGAAGACTAGGGAGAGACTTAGCCCTCTCGAAAGGCTTTGGTGGAAGAGAGTAGCCTTTTCGAAAGGTTACAGTATGAAATTGTAATTTTTATCCATATTTATCAATATAGCTCGTGTATTTTATTATTTTGGTATACGTTCTATTGTGTATCCTTAAAATTATCGGTGTCTTACAAGAATCCGATAGGACTGTAACTTATCATTTATCAATGAAGGTTTTCGTTTCCTATCAAAAAAAAAAAATCATTGAAAAACCACGAAGCACATGGATGCAGAAGAATATAGGGAACTGGTATGAATTAGCTTACCTGTATGACCGGAAGAAAAGTGACCTGAAAAATCCACGGTCTATAGAGGATTGATTCATGATCACAGAGTCTTCCTGGTTATAACCCGAGTAGCAAGCGATGGCAACAATTGCATTCTAAGACAAGAAACAAAATGGAATGTGAAAAAAATAATAAGAAACCCATGTAATTTTTCTACAAAAAATAATATTCCAAACGTACAATGCCAGCTGGAAGCTGTCTGAAATGGAGGTGCTCCATAGCTCGAGTAGTCACAAGAGGCTTTTGTGGATAATACAAAACATAAGCCAAAGTATCCTATTCACAAGGAAGAAATTCCAGCATATTATTTGGTTACAATAACAATGGAAAGGTATTTTGAATGATCAATCTACTTTAATAGAAAATAGTGCATACCATGCGAAATTGGTAGTTGGTGACATAAATTCCCATAGCTTGTTTACCCATAGCAGATTGATAAGTGTTACGTGGGGACTAAATAAACAAAAAAACGAATCAGAAAGAGAAAAGGATTAACATTTTATATATTGCAGAGGCACAGCAGACAAACCTGGTTATGGTCAGGAAATGGAATAATTGAAGCACATACGCCCAAAATCAATGATGGATGGATTTCACAATGAGTATAGGTGTCAGAATAAGCCTCAACTGGATTGACCCTTGCTTGTATAAGATCCTAGTTCATTTAGAAGAACTTAAATTTTGGTAAATTCCCATCAGCCTATTAAATAGATTTACAGTTCACTCACACTAATTGTCATGGAAATCATGGTAGTTTCCTCTTCTTCAGTGTCTATGTATTCAATGAATCCCTTTGTTACAAGATCATGCCAACTACAATCTTCTAGGGATTCCTGTTACCAGAAATCATATAAAAACCAGTATTAAAGCAAAAAGGAATAGGATAAAAGAAAACATTGAGAGTTTATTACTCACCCTCAGCTGAAGAGCAAGGATATCCTTTTTCTTTATGAGAAGCCTTTGTTTCTCAACAATGAATAATGGACGACTGCAACGGCCATAATCAGTATATATCCGTAATTCTTTCAGACGGATATCTCTAACTACTCCGACTTCAATGTTTACTTCATCCTAAGCACAAAAATTAGAACATAAAACACCCCAGATGCTCAACAAACCTTACAAACTAAAATTTTAAAACATCTGTAGTTTACGAGAAATGTTTTATGGTACAATATCTGCATAGGGGAAAACAATAAATACTTACTCGTCGCCTCAGCCTTCTCAGAGTCTTTACCAACATTTCAGGATCCCGATGGATACCGACCCAACAACCATTGACAAAGATTTTTGTCGCTTGGGGAATGACTGCAGGAGAAATTTCCTACGAGCAACAGAATTCATATATATATATATATATAGATAGAGAGAGGGGGGGGAGAGAGAGAGAGACAATGACATAAAGACAATATCATCACCATCACATAAAGAATAGGTACCTCGAAGCTCTCTGTGCCCCATTCCTCCAAAAATTCCAAAACAGGATATGCTGCAGATCCAACTGTTATGTAGACCATCAATGCAAGATTTTTTACCAGTCCACATGCCTGAAGAAAATTCAGAATGCTCCATAAGTGACCAAGTCAATTCCCAAAAATAGCTAACTTAGAGAAATCTGTTAGCATTTATACTCACTTGTCCTTCGGGTGTTTCAGCAGGACACATCATTCCCCATTGCGAATTATGCAACTGTCGAGGCTTGGCCAGTTTCCCTGATAGATGGCATCAAATAAATTCTTCAGAAAACTAACAATCGCAAACTGCTAAAAACATACGAAGAAGAAAAAGGCAGCAGATCCTCATCATTCCATTCACATAATAAATAAACAAACACAGTAATAACTGATAAATGTCTCCACCTTCTCGTCCAATGGGTGAATTCAGTCTTCGTAAGTGAGACAAGGTAGAAGCATATGTCAGACGATTTAACACCTGGTATAAAATCAAATGGCGTTACCTCCAAATGAAGAAAAAAAAAACTGAGATTTGAAATGATTTTTTTATAAGAAACAATTTCATTAAAATAGAAAATTACAAGATGGGCCCCAAAGGGATTACAAAAGAGATCTTCAACTATTTAGAAGTGTCATAACTGAAGTTATGAAATGTTATCCAACTCATCTTCTCAACCCCCACAGGTGCCACGAACTTGTTGAGTTCCCCATTTGAATCAATCTTGGTGATTTCTGCTTTGTACCCTTTCTTATTCATAGATTTTTCTACCCCTAGAGTATAATCATCCAGCCTAGTTTCTGTGAAGAACTTGTGATTCATAGGAGAAGATGGCAGAGAATGAAACCTGAACTACTGATGCGAGAACCATTAAAAGGTTATGAAAACGCTATATCCTTGTAAGATTCTATAAGTTTCACTCGACTGCCTATGTACTTGAGGTCGGTGTCCACCGTGAAGTTCTTTCTTTCTATTGTAGAAGTACGTGGGTACTTGATGGTTTCCATGTCAGAGATGGTGGGATGAGTTCATAGGAGCAAAGGGGAAGGGGAAGGTTTTGTGGAGGTGAATGCGAGAGGTGCGAGAGAAACTTTAAGAAAGAGGGTCATAATTCTTCTCCAAAACAGACTGTCAACTACAGATTATCGCATTTGAAATACTATGAAACATAATTGTAGATATTTAACAAAAATGAAGGATTCAATAGTCAAATTTGAAATAAGAAATGAATTGTCTAATGAATATATATATTTTTTCAATTGTCTAATGATATTTTATCTCCCACCTGAGATACTCCAGCTCTTGTACCAGCTGCATTTACCTGCCCCCAGTTTCCAGTGGCAAGTGAATACTTCAGGCCACTAGTAATAGTTTTTGCTTTGATGGCAAATTGCAAATTAACGTCCTTTCAATTATCAACACACTGCACCATGTTCAAAACACATTTGCAATGCATAAGCTTATAAAGAAAGCAAACTACACTACAAGAGACAAAATTAAGATTCCAGTAATGCAACCTTTTGTACGTAACCTCTCACGTCCCTTGTTAACTTTCTAAATAGCTGAATTTAAACAAAAAGAAGATGATGAGAAAATTTCAAAATGATGTAAGTATAGTATTTGAAACCAAAGAAATGAACTTCTCAAATGAAAAGGCAAACCATTCTAAACAAGCCACCAAGTAAAGGACCAGCAAGGTCCAGTCTTTTGTTTCCATAGTGGTCCCTATCATCTTCTGCTCTTCGGCCAAGAGCACACAAGAGTAGCCGGTGAATTATATAACTGGCACATGTAATGTTCAGTAAGATAACTTAACAAGCCACAGCCAAAATAGTACATGCAGTAATGATGATGAACAATAATAATATTAGATATTGATAAATTTCTTATTTGAAAAACCACGATAAGAAAAAGAAAAAGAAAAAACAGGTAAGTGCCATACCCAAAATAGTACGCTTTCTTAGTCTCACAAAATTCACCTACGCCAACATGGGGAAGCATTTCCTTTAGAAGGATCTCTTTGGCATACCTGAGATATCAACGTAACAAACAAGTTGAAAACTGCTAAAAATGTTGTTGCACAGAATATAATAGAACAGACCTAATTGTATTGAGATAATGCATACTTAATCCTCTTTTCCTTGATCACACCAACCGTTGATCCTCTCTTCCCAATATAGTCTAGTGCAACCTACAGTTGTGGAAAACCATGTCAACCAACTTGGTCAGTTGCAAGTTACTGGATTAATAATAAAAATAAAGCATTAAACTTATAATTCATGTGTGAGTTCTGTGTGAGCGTGAAAGAGAGAGAGAGAAAGAGAGAGAGAGAAAGAGAGAGAGAGAGAGAGAGAGCAGGATGACAGACAAGTATCAAAGAAATGGGAGACCTGCTGATTTTGGATAACAAAAGCCTCTTCAAGGGAAGGCCGAAGCAATTCCATCATCATAGTATCAGAGAAGTCATAACATATATGCTCTAGGATATCTTTGTCAGAAACAAATCCTAGAGCACGAAACACAATAAAAATTGGAATCTCAGTTCGAATATAAGGTAGAGTGGCACGTAAGTATTGTCCTGAAGAGCCCTGAAAAAACATTGATGAATAGCAAGAAGAATATGTTAGAACGGCATTTACTTCAACAAAGATGTCTAAATCTTAAGAAAATGAAGCTAGGTACATTACCCCCTTGGTACAAGTTCGAGAAAGCATCCGTACAAACATGGTACTAGGTGGCTTATTTTGTGACTCGGCCATAGACCGAACTTCTGCCACGAAGGAGTACTTGTTTGGCTGTCTTTTTTTGAAAACATATACATGATTTGTGCTCATCTTTTCTTGTGCAATAAGAACCTTCTCACTACCGTTGATAATAAAATATCCTCCTTGGTCATATGGACACTCCCCAAGCTCAGTCAGATCCTTCTCAGAATTCTGATAGAGCGTGCAATATCTCGATCGAAGCATGATGGGAACCTAAAGACAATACAGGTCAAGGCTAGTATACAATTTCATTTTGGTACATTTGTTTACCATGAAGTGTTAGAAACAAACCTTCCCAATAAAAACTTTTGCAAAATCTTGTGTTTCAGTAACTTCTTCACCATCATGACCTTTCTTTATGACTCTTTTGGAGACATCCACGTACAAAGGTGCTGAGTATGTTAGATTTCTCAATCGTGCAGCCTTAGGAAACAGTGTTGCAGTCTCACCATCAGATTCTGTCATCATAGGCTTACTCAAGTATATCTGACCAAAGCCGATCTTGTATATTGTCTGTCCATAATGCACAACCATATTAGAGCCACAACAAATGATGCCTAGAAAGCATGATTTTTAAATTTATCAAGAACAAGAGTGGGAATGGCTCTTTTAATCGTGATTGTCTGATTGACATGATTGAGGGGAAACAGACCATGGATTTTATGGTTACATTTATTAGATGGCTCACTCCAACACATTAAACTCTAAACCATATGTCAAAAAAATATATTCAAAATTTCTAAAACTACCAAATCTTGATGATTCACAAATTCAACATGTTACACACCATAATCCAAAAATATCTTCATTGTGCATTGAGATTGAATTTAAAACTACATAAAATAGTTCTAAACTATTAGTTTGCATAGCAGTTTCTAAAATGAACCTATCAAAATAACCTAACCATTATTTAAAACGTCGAATGCGCAAGCACTTCCCACTCGACGAGGGGGAGAAAACAAATTGAAATAATAATTTCAGTCTCTAGTCCCTAAAGCCATGTTCGATAACCATTTGATTTTTTTATTTTTGGCTATTGAAATTTAAGTCTACAACTACTACTCCAACATATGATTTTCATTACTTTGATATCCACATTTTAAATATGTATTTTTTTAAACCGGAAAATCAGAGCTTCGCTTCACTATACTTGGGGTAACCATGCCCGTTCCTAGGCTAGACACCAGTTTCTTCGAGACACGGGAGGTGTCTACGAACCAGGAACTTTGAAGGGAGCACAACACACCTTTAAAGTCCAAGTTTTCAACCATTGTGCCACCCCTTGGAGACATCTACATTTTACTTGCGTTCTTAAAAACCAATCCAAAATTTGAAAGGTAAAGATAGCTTCCTTGCTTAAAAGGAAGATGAAACCATGTATAGAGAATTTGAGGACAAACTTAAATTTCAAAAATAAAAAACGAAAAACCAAATGTTTCTGAATCCGACCCTAAGTTTTACTTTTGTTTCAATATCATCATCCACGATTAACAAAATCCTACCTAATAATTTATTCGAAAATGTGACAAATTCCTAAGAAAGATTACCTCAGCAACATCCAACTGGTGCCCGGGATTGTGCTGCGACTCGGGACGAATCTCGATATCGGCGGACTCGTCCACAATTTCCTGCATAGTATTCTGAATAAACTCGTCGAAGGAATCGAGCTGCTGCCGAACCAACCCATTCTCTTCGAAATAGGCTGAAATCACTGTCCAAGCATCTTCCTGAGTGATCTCTTCTTCTTCATCGCGAATTTCCTTGTCGTTATCCTCCTCGCCATTCATGCTCCGATCATTCTCTCCATATTCGTCCATTCTCGTTAGGACTAAATAGAGCAGACTCAGCCATTTCGGTACGCAAATGCCATTCGATCTTGAACAAGTTTCTCTTCAGAAAAAAACTTAGATCCAGAAAACAAGAAATGCCAGAAGAAAATCCAGAATGAACTGCCACAAAAAAATACAAGAAAATTGAGAGAAAAATAGATTAATCAACAAATGAAAAGAATCGTACAAAGTTACAACTCCACGAGGAGAAGATTACAGCGAAACAGAGCATGAAAACACAAAATTGAGAACATGAAACAAAATCAAGAACGAATCATGATCGTAGAAATTCAGTGGTTCACCTGAAATAGAGAGAATCGGCAGTTCGTTTGCAGAAATGAGAAGGCAATGTTAATGCAAGAAATGAAACAGAGAAGAAAAGGCAGTTGATAATGATCGGCCGCAAGGTTTTCATGAGAATGGAGTAGTCCAAGTCAAAATAGTAAGCTGTGGAAGCTTCGGAATTTTGGAGTATTTGAATTTTAAATATATATCATAAAAGGATCCCAAACGAAATAAAAAACATAGAGAGTTGGAGGCCGTTAATTTATTTCAACTCCACCGCTATTAGAGATGTCCACCGGGGATGGATGAATATGGACATACACTAATATCGTTAAATTATTTTCTAGCCTCACCACTTAATTTAATCGTCACTCCCAAAAAAAATTTGTTTTTTTTACATTTTTTATATAATTTTTAGACAATACTTTTAACTAATTAAATTTTTTAAAAAAATATATTTATAAATTTCATCTAAGGTTAATTATTAAAGAAAAATACTATAAATAATTTCATTAATAAATATATTTTTATTTGAAAATTAAAGGGGGTAAAGTATAGAAAAAAAATATTAAAAAAAAAAGTAAATGGGGCAAGGATTGGGGACGGAAAATAGAGGAGCACACACCTATTTGTAGGGTTTATTGATCTCCCTACCCTCAATTTGTACTAAAAAAATCAGTGAAATAGTCTAACGGTATTAATGTATGTCGAGAGACACAACTAATATTAAAATAGCTAATGATCTAATGATTTTAGTATTTATTGATAATGTAGTTCAATAAATAAACTTATACAATCCTTCTAGACAAGTTTGGATCAAAGCACTGCAAATCTTTTTTTTTTCTTTTAGATTAATGATAGAATTGGTTACTCAAAGTATATCTACACATTAACATAAAATCTATTTTAAAATAAGTACACATATTCAATTCTCTCCCTCTTTTATCTTGTACATCATTCGAAAATACATGAAAGGTAAATGCCCACCTACTAAAAGAAGAAAAGCAATCATTTTATATTATAATAACCTATTTTTTTACGAATTCAAACTAACTTGAGTCAAGTTAAGAGAGTCATGCAAAAGCTAATTAAAAGCAAATTAGTGATCAACCACTTTTCTTAATCAAACTTTTTGGAATTAAATTTGGGGTATTTTTTTAGTTTCCTTTCCCTTCATATGGAATTTCAAATGAATCACATGTAGTTTGCAATAAATGTCGACACTGAAAAGTCATTGACATGAACAGCCCAACTAGAGGAAAATTAAAGAACGTTGAATTTGAGATGCATACTTGAACAATAGGTTGACTTCAAGACACAAAAACGACAGTTTTCCGTTGACTCAATTTCCAACTCTAAAAAATAAAAGATGTAGCAAAAAACTGGTTGGAATGAGATTTTTTTTTTTTTTTTTTTTTTTTTTTTTTTTGAGGAATTAGAGACAATAGCTTGTTTGCTATAAAGAGTAGTAGCTTAAGCCCAACAACGACTAAGAGGTTCCAATTCTCCCCCCTAAGATTAATGTATCTAAAAAAACAATAGTTTGTTTGGATGTGAATTTAAAATGAATTGTTATTTTAAATAGTAATAAAATAATGATTAAAAATAAATTATTTTAAGAAGTTAAAATTATATAATTAGAAATGAAGAGTTAGAATTGAGAAATTATTTTAAATATTTATAAATAAATGATTAAAAATAAAGAATTATTTTTAGTAGTAAAAATGAAAAGTTTTTTTTAGTACTTACAAAAAGGTTTTTTAAGAAGTGGTTAGTAAATACATATTTTAAGTACTCAAGTAGCATTGACCTTCAATTATGTATTTTTAATATTGTTTGAACAAACAAAAAACTACTTTTAACAATGCTTAGGATTTACCTTCAATTATGTATTTTTAATTTTTGTTTAAAAGAACCCCTTTAATTGTATACAATAGGTACTTAAATTTTGTAATGTGGCATTGACCTCTTTTTTATTTTTAAAGATTACAAAGGTAGATCAAGATCTCACTAGAACAGGTTTAATTTAATATCTAATAATCAGTTGGTTTAACTTTATTTATTGAATATATATGAGCCTAGTAAATCTAAATACAAAATTGAAATTTCCTCAAAAATAAAAAATCAAATAAACATAATTGAAGTTCCATCGACCTTTTAGAAAAACTCAAAAAGCAGACTTTCCATTTCCAAACGGAACTTGAAAACTATAGCAATTTATATACACAGCAAAAGAAACCATTACGACTACTACCAAAATCCCTTCATAAAGTACAATTTTGTGGCAGAAAATTTGAAAATCAGGTGAGTAAATCCCATTTACTAACGTGAAGATATATTCAGTGTCTGTTGCAGAATCGATCTCACCTACATAAAACTACTCGTTAAAATCCTCATATCTCGTAAATCTACAAATGACCTAACATGTCAGCAGACTCAGTGATCGTTGATTGCATACCCAACTCGTGATCGTTGGGATGTCGGGGGAGACTCCAAGGGTAGTTGGTTGATCCGACATAGTAATATAATAATTCAGAAATCGTCCAACACGAAGAGGCAAATCGGGATCATTTCTTCTTTTGGTCTTTTAATGATTTAACCTCTTTTGTGAACATCCGAGGTGCTATTGCCATAGCCATAAGCTCTTGGAAGAGAAGCTTACAAGCATAAGGAATATAGACCTGCACGCACCAGATACAACTTAAGTAAAAAAGCATAATGTAGCGTGTGATCATGTAAGAGTAATAGGAATTTGTATTGTATTTATAAATATGGTGCATAAAGAAGCTGGTCTAGATATTAAACTATCATGGAATCTAGTGGTAAAAAAAAAGGAACCTTCAGAAATAAAAGGTTGTGAGTTCATTTCATAATAGCATAATTTACTACGGATTTTTATCACACCAAACATTATAGGGTCAGACAATCACTGTGAGAACAGTTGAGTTACATATGTTGGTACGAATAGAAACAAAATAGAAGTTGCTTGATGTTTACCTGAACGATGTCTGTTTTGTTTTTGCAACCCCTACATTCGAAGGAACTCTTCTTGAGATTTGCAATGGCTATCAATCCGCAGCACTCGCAGACATGAATCCTATATGCATCACTTTGATCGAACAACCTCTCCTTGAGGAAATGAGCAGCACCATGGGCAATCATGCAGTCACGCTCCATCTCCCCAAATCGGAGACCACCATCCCGAGACCGACCCTCGGCAGGTTGCCTCGTAAGGATCTGCACAGGACCCCTTCCACGTGAATGTATTTTGTCGTCAACCATATGCTTCAACCTTTGGTAATAGGTCGGACCAAGGAATATCATTGCAGAGAGCCGCCGGCCTGTATGGCCATTATACATGGTTTCAAATCCACGCATCTGGTAACCACACTTATGTAAAGCCTTACTGATGTTGTCCACCTGATCAAACAAACAACATCGATAACATAACTCTTTGAAATTCAACTTAAACAGTCTATATCAGACAGAAAAAGACGTGCCCTAAAACTGGCCCCGAGAAAATGTCGTAAAATATTTCTGGATTTTTTTAAAAAAAATTTAAACCGGGAAACCTGAGCTTTGCTCCACTATATCTAGAGTAACCATCCCCATCCCGAGGCCAGGCACTGAGAGACATCAAAGGAATGGAGACACAAGAGGTGGTGAAGTCTACAAATAAATGTCACAGGTGAGTCTCAGACCTAGGATCTTGAAGGAAGTCCATCTTCAAAGCCCAAATTTTCAACCACATCTTGGAGACTTGTTTCAAGAATAATTTAGAAAGAGATGTAGTTGAACAAGAGATACAACAAAATCCCCATACCCCAAATATGCGAACCAATAAAAGGAACAGATCTTTGGTTTAAGAACCAATCCATCATAAAACTAGCAACTCTCAAGGATTGAAACACAACTTACAGTGACATCAGTAAATGGGGTAGCATCTCCTTCTTTTCCCATGTGGGCTGCTACCTTCCCCATGATACACTCAATAAGCTGACCAATTGTCATCCGAGAAGGAATAGCGTGCGGATTCACGATAATATCAGGGGTGATTCCTTCTACAGTCCAAGGCATGTCTTCTTGAGTGTAAGTCATACCCACTGTCCCCTTTTGACCGTGCCGACTACTGAACTTATCCCCAATTTGAGGAATTCTAACAGATCTCACCCTTACTTTCACGAATCTCAATCCATCAGCATTTGTAGTCAGCAGAACCTGCAAAAGACAGTTTATGCACGCCGTCAATTACTTATAAGTTGCATAATGTTACGGAAAGAACAATTTTATGAACATTGTATTCTTTTTTAACGAATCTTACTTGATCTACAATCCCGTTTTCACTGTGACGTAAACTAATGCTATGGTCACGTCTTGAGTAACGTGCAGCTTGTCCCTGAGCCTCTTCCTGAGTAATAGGAGTAGTCTTTCCAATAATAACGTCCTCACCTGATACTCTAGTACCCTGAAGCACAACAAAATGTACTACAATCAAATTCAATGAAGAGAAAACACATGCACTACAAGAACAACGAAATTCAGTAGAGTGAAAGAAACGTCTTAATGACAAGAAGACGAAAGAAAATTGTTAAAGATTATGCATAGAGTGTATAACCATACAGGGGGTGCAAGACCATCATCGTCCAATTTATCATAGGAGCCATGCCTCATACCCTGCAAAAGAAAATATTCATGTTGCAGATCAAAGTTGAAGAACTATTTAAAAGAGATATTAATAAATATAATTTCTCACCATAGTATTACTCCTGTCCGGCCGTCCAAAATCTTCTTTTACTAGAGTTCCCATCTTTTTCTCCTCGTCCCTGAAAATGGACAGTTTAAAAGGAGTCATTAAAAAACCACGAAATACATGCATGCATACGAATTTAGGAAACTGGTAAGGATGAGCTTACCTGTATGACCGGAAGAAAAGTGACCTAAAAAATCCACGGTCTATAGAAGATTGATTCATGATCACAGAGTCTTCCTGGTTATAACCAGAGTAGCAAGCGATGGCAACGATGGCATTCTAAGACAACAGAAACGATTCGGAATGTGAAAGAAGAATTATAAACCCCAGAGTAACGTGAAAGAATTCTTTAAACGTACAATGCCAGCTGGAAGCTGTCTGAAATGGAGATGCTCCATAGCTCGAGTTGTCACAAGAGGCTTTTGTGGATAATACAAAACATAAGCCAAAGTATCCTATAAACAAGAAACAAAATCCAGCATATTATTTGGTTACTATAACAATGAGAAGATATCTTGAATGATCAATCTACTTCTATAGAAAATAGAGCATACCATGCGAAATTGGTAGTTGGTGACATAAATTCCCATAGCTTGTTTACCCATAGCAGATTGATAAGTGTTACGTGGGGACTAAATAAACAAAAAACGAATCAGAAAGAGAAAGAGAAAAGGATTAACAATTTATATATTGCAGAGGCATAACAGACAAACCTGGTTATGGTCAGGAAATGGAATAATTGAAGCACAGACGCCCAAAATCAATGATGGGTGGATTTCGCAGTGAGTGTAGGTATCAGAATAAGCCTCAGTTGGATTGACCCTTGCTTGTATAAGATCCTGGTTTAATATTAGAAGGTCTTAAATTTTTGTAATTTCTCATCAGCCTATCAAATGGATTTTTGGATAAGAAGCCTATCAAATAGATTTACAGTTCACTCACACTAATTGTCATGGAAATCATGGTAGTTTCCTCCTCTTCAGTGTCTATGTATTCAATGAAACCCTTTGCAACAAGATCATGCCAACCACCATCTTCTGGGGATTCCTGTTACCAGAAACCATATAAAACACAGTATGGAAAGGGATAAAATTAAAAACATCAAGAGTTTATTACTCACCCTCTGCTGAAGAGCAAGGATATCCTTCTTCTTTATGAGAAGCCTTTGTTTCTCAACAATGAATAATGGACGACTACAACGGCCATAATCCGTATATATCCGTAATTCTTTCAGACGGATATCTCTAACTACTCCAACTTCAGTATTCACATCAACCTAGGCACAAAAATTAAAAGTAATTAAAATCCAATGTAAGTATGAAATAGAGCATATAACACCCCAGACGTTCAACAAATTGTAGTAACTAAGGCCCCGTTTGATAACCATTTCGTCTTTTGTTTATGAAATTTAAGCCTATTTCTACTCAAATTTCCTACCATGTGCTCCATCTTTCCTACATATATCCATCTTTCCTTAAGAAAGTAGGTGCATACTAACCAAATTTCAAAAACAAAACAAGCTTTTGGAAGCTACATTTTTATGTTTACAAATTTTGGTTTTGTTTATTAAAATATAGGTAAGATGTACATAGCCAAATAAGAAAAAAGCTATGGTAGGAGAGTTGTTGTAGGCTTAAATTTCAAAAACAAAAAACGAAAAACAAAATGGTTATCAAACCGGGCCTAAAATGTTAAAACATCTGTAAATTAGGAGAAATGTTTAATGATACAATATCTAAATAGGGGGAAAATAGTAAATATTTACTCGCCGCCTCAGCCTTCTTAAAGTCTTCACCAACATTTCAGGATCCCGATGGATACCAACCCAACAACCATTGACAAAAATTTTAGTCGCTTGAGGAATGACGGCAGGAGAAATTTCCTGCAAACAAAATCATCATCATTAACCAACAAATGAGAGAAAAAATGACCTAAAAACAACATCATCATTACATCATGAATAGGTAAGATAAATTGGCATAAGGCACCTCAAAGTTCTCTGTGCCCCATTCTTCCAAAAATTCCAAAATAGGATATGCTGCAGATCCAACTGTTATGTAGACCATCAATGCAAGATTTTTTACCAGTCCACATGCCTGATGAAAATTCAGAATACACCATAAGTGACCGAGTCAATTCCTAAAATTAGCTCACTTAGAGAAATCTGTTAGCATATATACTCACTTGTCCTTCAGGTGTTTCAGCAGGACACATCATTCCCCATTGTGAATTATGTAACTGCCGAGGCTTGGCCAGTTTACCTGATAGATGACATCAAACAAATTGTTAAGAAAACAAACAATTGCAAACTGATAGAAACCTAAGAAGGAAAAGACAGCCAATCCTTATCATTCCATTCACATAATAAATAAACAAACATGGTAACAATATATGTCTAGACTCTACACCTTCTCGTCCAATGGGTGAATTCAGTCTTCGTAAGTGAGATAAGGTAGAAGCATATGTCAAACGATTTAACACCTGGAATAAAACCCAACATCATTACCTTCAAATGAAGAAAAAAAAAAGCTGACATTTGAAATACTATGAAACATATTTTGTAGATATTTAAGAAAAGTGGAGAATTCAATGGTCAAAATTGAAAAAAGAACTGAAAGGGTTGTTTGTGGCAAAAGGGTAAAATTGGGAGAATAAGGAGGATGATTTCGTTCTCCCCATGATCACATTTTCGCATAACTACTAGTTTTATTCTCCATCTAACTACTTTTTATTCTTCCCACAACTTTTTATTTTCCCCATGACTATTTTTCACTCACTTCATACTCATTATTTTATTTTCGCCACAAACTATTCTCTTCACCAAAAAATAAGTAATGGTTCTCCCCATACACAGATAATCGTTCTCCCAGATAACTATTCTCTTTCATCTTCTCTTCCTAATTCTCAACCTCCCCATAATCGTTCTCATTTTCTTTACCCCAAACACCCCTCAATTGTCTAATGAAATATAATATTTATAAAAAAAATGATGATAAAATATTTGTCTCATGAAAATTTATCTCCCACCTGAGATACTCCAGCTCTTGTACCAGCTGCATTTGCCTGCCCCCAGTTTCCAGTGGCCAGTGAATACTTCAGGCCACTAGTAATAGTCTTTGCTTTGATGGCAAATTGCAAATTAACGTCCTTTCCATTATCAACACACTGCACCACGTTCAAAACACATTTGCAATGCATAAGCTTACAAAGAAAGCAAAATACACTACAAGAGACAAAATTAAAACTCTAGTAATGCAACCTTTTGTACGTAACCTCTCACGTCCCTTGTTAACTTTCTAAATAGCTGAATTCAAACAAAAAGAAGTTGATGAGAAAATTTCAAAATGATGTAAGTATAGTATTTGAAACCAAAGAAATGAACTTCTCAGATGAAAAGGCAAACCATTCTAAACAAGCCACCGAGTAAAGGACCAGCAAGGTCCAGTCTTTTGTTTCCATAGTGGTCCCTATCATCTTCTGCTCTTCGGCCAAGAGCACACAAGAGTAGCCGGTGAATTATATAACTGGCAAATGTAACGTTCAGTAAGATAATTTAACAAGCCACATCCAAAATAGTAACAATGAACGATAATAATATTCAGATATTGAAATTTTTCTTGTTTAAAAACAACAAAAAAATAATTAAAGAAAGAACAGGAAAGTGTCATACCCAAAATAGTACGCTTTCTTAGTCTCACAAAATTCACCTACACCGACGTGGGGAAGCATTTCCTTTTGAAGGATCTCTTTGGCATACCTGAGACATCAATGTAAAAAGCAAGTTGAAAACTGCTAAAATGGTTCTTGCGAAATATAATGCAACGGACCTAAATTTATCGAGATAATGCATACTTAATCCTCTTTTCCTTGGTCACACCAACTGTTGACCCTCTCTTCCCAATATAATCTAGAGCAACCTACAATGGGGGAAAACCATGTCAAGTACAAGTGACTGGATTAATTAAAAAGTCATTGAACCTATGATTCATGTGTGAGTTCTGTGCGAGCATAAGCGAGAGAGCAGAATGGAAAATAAGTATCAAAGAAATGTTAGACCTGCTGATTTTGGATAACAAAAGCCTCTTCCAGGGAAGGCCGAAGCAATTCCATCATTATGGTATCAGAGAAGTCATAACATATATGCTCTAGAATATCTTTGTCAGCAACAAATCCTAGAGCACGAAACACAATAATAATCGGAATCTCAGTTCGAATATATGGTAGAGTGGCACGTATGTATTGTCCTGAAGAGCCCTGAAATAACATTGACAAATTGCAAGAATATGTTAGAACGGAAATTACTGGAAATTACTTCAACATGGACGAACATGTTATGAATCTTCAGAAATGAAGATGAGTATATTACCCCCTTGGCACTAGTTCGAGAAAGCATCCGTACAAACATGGTACTAGGTGGCCTATTTTGTGACTCAGCCATAGACCGGACTTCTGCCACAAAGGCGTACTTGTTTGGCTGTCGTTTTTTGAAAACATATACATGATTTGTGCTCATCTTTTCTTGAGCAATAAGAACTTTCTCACTCCCATTGATGATAAAATATCCTCCTTGGTCATATGGACACTCCCCAAGCTCAGTCAAATCCTTCTCAGAATTCTGATAAAGCGTGCAATAACTCGATCGAAGCATGATGGGAACCTAAAGACAATGCAGGTCAAGCCTAGTATACAATTTCATTTCGGTATATTTGTTAACCATGAAGTTCTAGAAACAAACCTTCCCAATAAAAACTTTTGCAAAATCTTGGGTTTCAGTAACTTCTTCACAATCATGACCTTTCTTTATGACTTTTTTGGATACATCCACGTACAAAGGTGCTGAGTATGTTAAATTTCTCAATCGTGCAGCCTTAGGAAACAGTGTTGCAGTCTCACCATCAGATTCTGTCATCATAGGCTTACTCAAGTATATCTGACCAAAGCCGATCTTGTATATTGTCTGTACATAATACACAACCATATTAGAGCCACAACAAATGGTGCCTAGAAAGCGTGATTTTTAAATATACCGAGAGCGGGCATCACACATTTAATCAGTATTGACATCATTGAGGGAAACAGATCCTTGGGTTTTATGGTTACATTATTGGATGTGGAGTAGTAATGCATTATAAAAAAATGCATTAGCCAACTGCATAAAAAATTCACCAACTTCTTCAGAACCCTTTTTTCTCTAATCTAGTGAGTGGGAATAGAGATCCAAACTTCATTTATCAGCTACCTCACTCCAACACACTAAACTGTAAACCATATGTAAAAAACAAATATTCAAAATTTCGAAAAACACCAAATCTTGATGATACACAAATCCAATATGTTAGACACCATAATCCAAAAAATACCTTCATTATGCATTGAGATTGAGTAAAAACAACAAAAAACAGTTCTAAACTATTAGTTTTCATAGCCATTTCTACAATGAACCTAACCAAACAGCCTAACAATTATTTCAAACCTCGAATAATGAGGCACTCCCACTGGACGAGAGGGAGAGAGTCCAACATTACAACTTATTCGAAAATGCGGCAAATAAACTCTATGGTGAGATAATTAGGGTTTAACAGGTTGGGTTGGTTAGAAAACCTGATTGAGATCAATCTCCAATAGAGATAAAACCTAAAATCGGAGTAAATCGAAACAGAGGCTCAAACATGGACCGAAAGTATAATTCAATCCCCAAAATAGGCAATAGAACTATCGAAGTATCCAGTGTTTCCCCACAAAATTTCACTTGGGCACAACTAAAACTTCAATCCTCTCCCATCAAGCAACAAATCCGCACAAAATAAAAATCATTTTCGAGCAAAGTTCATCGAGCGAGTAGATAAAACACAATTCATGACCAACCCTTCGTCCAAAACTCCCAAAATCCCTAAGAAACATTACCTCAGCAGCATCGGACTGGTGGCCAGGATTATGCTGCGATTCAGGGCGAATCTCAATGTCGGCGGACTCGTCAACGATTTCCTGCATAGTATTCTGAATGAACTCGTCGAATGAATCGAGCTGCTGGCGGACCAATCCCTTCTCTTCGAAATAGGCTGAAATCACGGCCCAAGCATCTTCCTGAGTGATCTCTTCTTCCTCGTCGTGAATTTCGTCGTCATTTTCCTCGTCGTCGTTCATGTTCCGATCATATTCTTCGTATTCGTCCATTTCTGTTAGGTATTTCTGAAGAGTAAGGTTTTCGAGAAGGGGAGCTTTGAGCGAAACACGAAAATGGCCGACTTTGCTATATTTATAGGTAAAACTAAAATAGATCTATGTGATTAAAAAGGCCGGGTTTTAGGCCCGTTTATTTAGATGTTCACAGGCCCATCTCTTCGATTGATTATTATTCTAAGTTAAAATTTTCTATTTATAAATTAAATTTATGGCATTTTAATCTTTGTATTTAAAAAATATTAAAATTAATTTTAATAATAAATTTAAAGTTAATATATTTTTGGGAATTTTCCATCAACAGCACATTTTACCTTTTGTATTACATTTGCAGCACAATTTTAAAAATAATTTCATCTATAGCATATTAATTTCTATCAATGATAAAATCCAACTAGTGATAGAACACAATTTGAAATTCTATCACTAGTAGAAAATTCAAGCGGCGATAGAAGAAGTCTTTCATTGATTGAATTCTATCACTAATAGAACTCAGCTAGTGATAGAATTCAATTTAAATTTTTTGCTACAAATGAATTAATTTTGATTTTATGCTATAGATGAAAATATTTTATCTTTTTTTGTTTACATGCAAAATCCCCTATATTTTTTTACATTGAATTTAATATCAATCAAAACTGATTTAATAATTTTAATACAATTAAAGATAAAATTTGAATATATTTCTAAAATTTATAGAGATATATGGTAAAATAAAAATTTAAAAGTAAACCATGTTTTAACAATTTTGAGTGTCTTTTGACTTTAGAAACTAAAATGAAACGAACATGAAAGTTTATAGATTAAAATTAGACTTTTGAAAATTTATAGACTAAAGTGGAACAAATCCTAAAATTTATAAACTCAAATTAAACTTTTAAAAGTTTAGATACCAAATATAATAAATCTCAAAATTAATTTATCAAAAATGATATTTTACCCTAAATATATTTAGAGAATAATTAGGGTGGACCCCAAGCTACACCCTTAGCATTTCACTCATATGGCACTTTTGGTGCCACACATTTCTTTTTTTCTTATTTTATATTTATTATAAAAATTCTTCTCATTTATTTAACTTACTAATAAAAAAACAAACAAAAAAAATTAATATCAATAAATTATTTAAGTCATTACATTTTTTAATTTTTTGAGAATGTTGAGTCATTGAATTAAACTATACAGCTTTAAATTTAATAAGGACATAAATTTACAAATGGAGGGTAAACATAAATATACCATCGTCCTTTCTAGTTGATTTATTACCATTTAGGAAGCTGATTCGTATTGTGCAAAAGTTCAATTTGATTAGACTTATTTAACTCAATTTCATTAGGCCAATAAAAGGCAGGGCTTATGGGCAATCTTATACAACTTCGTAACCATGAATTGTTACATATTTTTTTATAATATTAAAATTAATAAATATTTATAATACATAGTCTTTGTTTAATGATGTTTATAATACAATATTAAAACATATCAATGAGTATGGATGTAAATATTTGATAATTTATATATCTTCATAATTATTTTGGGAAGAGTTTATCTAATACAATTTCCCGAATTGGTTGCTCGTCTCATTTTCTTTTTAAAAAATGTCAATAAAAATAAATGTTTAATCTTAAATTTATCGTAGAAAATTTCATCTTTTTTTTTAATACATATTGGGGGAGGAGGACAAATATCAATTCTCGGGCTCGAACCTGCGACTCTGATATTGAACTGGTTTACAACCAAACAATGAAATTATTGCGCCACTGACCCATTCGGCAAAACTTCAACATCTAACCTCATGGAGTTATTTCCTATAAAAAAAAACCCTCATAGTGTTATTATATCATAATTCATGTCATTTAAAGTCACTGCTTTAAAAAATATATAAATATTGTTGTCATACTTTTTTAATAAATATTTAAAATGTTTACTTAACTCAAATTACAAACATCATAATTATGATTTCTAATACATTTAGATGTCAATTGATTTATATTCATTTTCGTAGTAGAAAGACATTATTAGAAAGATGTGTTGGCACACGAAAATGATTATTAAGTCAAGAATTTTTTTATTTTTTTTTAGTACAAGAAAGAAACTTTGAAGATATTGACCAGAGAAGAATTACAACGACACCTTCTATAAATTAATAACTCTCAAATTATAAATTGGAATCCATCTTCTAAATGTTGAATAAAAATAAAAGAAAACTTAATTATTCGTGGTCCTCTTCTTTCAATTTGTATTAAAAACTAAAAAAAAAAAAAAAAAAAAAAAAAAAAAAAAAAAGAAAGAGAGAACTTTATTCATTTTTGTTTTGTAGAGAAGTTACAAATGAGAATGTACAACTCCTCAAAAACTAAAATTCAAATAAATTATTACAATCGCTCAAAATAACTACTAATTTCTAATTACTTAAAATAATTTTTCATTTCAAAACTACGTAGTTCTCTAACTTCTTTACAGAATCTCACATCCAAAGAAGTTAGTGATCGTAAATCATATAAAGAATGCACATTCAAACTAGGGCTTTGTGCACGTTTAGGCTAAATAAAGAAAATAATTACAAATGGGAACATACATAAAAAATTTAGCAAAATTAGTTAACGGGATTGAAATAGAAAATCTTTTTACATGAAAAAGACACAAATACCCACCTTATTAAATTTTGACTTTTCTAACTTCAGCTATAATTTAATAATTAAAATTATCTCCTTAAAAATCTTCTAAAAATAGTGCATTTATAGAATTTGTTTGCTTGTTTTTTTTTTCTTCATTTTAACGTTTGATCATAATTTATAAATAAATTTGAGTTTCAAATAAATGAGAGTTCATGATTTAATGTTATTTTTGTGGTATCAGTCATAACACGCATATTTATTATAATTTTGTTTACTTGGTAAATACTGAATTAGTACTCTACTTCACAACTACGACATCTATTTTATTTATAAGTATTAATTCCAAACTTTTTTTTTAGAAATGAAAATTTACGAGACTAGACAAATTTAGAAAATAATTATAAATACAAACATTTAAAAAAATTAACAAAGGTAGTCTTTTGTATTAATCAGTATTATCACATATTTTCTTATAATATTGGAATTAATGAGTATTTATAATACAATATTAAAACGTATTAATAATTAATACATGTATTAATAAGTATTTATAATATCATATTTAAACGTACTAATGATTAATACATGTATTAATATGCATTTATAATATTCTGTTAAAATGTATTAATGATTAATACATGTATTAATAAGTATTATAATAATATATTAAAGCGTATTAATGATTAATACATGTACTAATAAGTATTTATAATATAGTGCTAAAACATGTTAATGATTATAGATGTAAATACTTTAAAATTTGCCTACTTTTTATAATTATTTTGTGAGAATTACTCAGTTAGCACAATTCCCTTTTTTTAAATGAAAAAACATTAATGAAAATGAATTACGATTTAATTATTCAAATACATTGAACTACAAATAAAATTCCTTTATAACTAGAATTCTTTTTCTACCATTTCCCCTTCTTTTTTAATTGAGATTTTATTCTCAGTAGCAGATTTTACCTAATATATTTATAGCACAATTTTTAAAATAATTCATTTATAGCGCATAATTTTTTATGACCGATAAAACTCAATTAGTGATAAAATATAATTTTACAGAATTCAACTAATGATAGAATATAAATTTCTATCGGTGATGGAATGAGTCTACCACCGATTGAATTTTGTAATTAATAGAACTCAAATAGTGATAAAATTTAATTTGGATTTTTTTCCGTTACAAATAAATTAATTTTGATTTTGTGCTATAAATCAAAATATTTTGCATTTCTTTTTTTATTATATTTGCAAAATCCACTTTCTAATTTGAATTTTTGGGAAATCTTCAATACGAGAATATTCGATCATGTATTTGAGCTCGAATGGGTTGGTTTTTCAAAGTCAAATTTTAATTGTCTTATATAATGATGCCAAATCATTAATCAACATGGCTTATCTCAATTACATCCCTCATTTTAGTTGTTATCCTTCTAAAACAAACAATTATCACAAGTGGCCAAAGTAAAATGGATCATTATTGACAAAATTAGTGGTCACAATTTTATGAAACAAATTTCGAACAGTTGTTGTTAGACTTGTGGAGTAAAATAACTATAATAGCAACTTCATTTTTTGGACAGAAATATAATAGCAACACCAATAAAATTATAAAATAATTTGTTAGATTATTCAACAAACCAAGCAATTGAACTGATTTGACAAACAAACTATTCATTGCTTGTGATGGTTAAAAATAAAATATTTCTCTTATACAATTGTTAAAATTAGTTAATATAATGTAAGTACTCTCATATATCAAAATAAATATAAATCAATTGACATCTAAATATATTAGAAACTAATAAAGTAGTGATCGAGTTAAGTAACCATTTCACATAAAATGTTAAAAAAAAGTATGACAACAATATTTATATCATATCATACTATTTTAAAGTGTGGCTTATGAAGAAAATCATTTTTTGACGATTTTACCCTTAAGCCACACCCTAAATTACAAACATGTCATAATCTTCTATTCCAATATAAAACTATATTTATAATATTATTTAGATTAGTTAGATATTTATATTTTCATAATCTAGAAGATAATATATTTTTAGCAAATGTCATAAATTAAGTTAGGAGATAAGAGAATCTGCCTAACATTCTTTATCTTTATATTTATCTTTACTACTTAAAATGTGACTTATTATTATTATTATTATTATTATTATTAATTATTAAAATTTAATATCTTCAAACTAAATAAGTATAAAATCAAAGGAAGATATTGAGTTTTTTTTTAAACTTAAAAAGATCTTGGGTTCCAACTTTTTATATAAATACTACAAATTTATTGTTCTTCAAAATTCAAATTAAAATTCAAATTAGTAATAATTCTCTTGGGAGTCTTAGCATAGGTGCACTGAGTTGTGTTCGTGGGAGTCGAAGGTAAATAAAAAAATTTCAATCTGTATTTAATTCGTTGTATAGAACATTTTCTTCTTCTTCATTTATTTTTATTTTTATTATGTTTTATTTGTGTAATTCTATGTATTTTATGCTTCAACTTTAATTTATAATTTTTTTAAGATTTATGGAGTATTTAAAATTTTGAAGAAGTGTTTATCGCATTCTTCCATTAATGAAAGATAATTTTTTATAATTATTATTTTTTCATATTATTATTATTATTTGTTATTATAATAAATATGACATAACATGTAATTTGTTGTTTATTCTGTGATACGTGGTGTCATTGAACTACTGCTCATATTTTGACATATGAACCTACTTAAATTTTATCAATTCTACTAATTATATATTTTTTAAATTTAAATATAAATCTATACACCATTATTATTATTGTAGAGAAAAATAGATTTAATATAATATTATGTTTTAAATTAATATTTAAAAAACTTATGTTTCATCAAAATTCGTAGAAGAGGTAGACAATAGATTTTATGAGTTTTTTAATTTTTTTGTTCAATATTTTCTATATTTTTTATTATTTATAAAATATAAGATGGAATAAGAAACCACAAATATGATTTTTAAAATTTTAGAGAGGTGATGGTTTCAAAGTTTTTTTTTATTTTAAAGATGGTTTCGATGTTCGTAGATTAAACTAAAATAATAAATGAATGAAAAAAAAAATTTGTGTACAAATAAGAATTTAGCATCACGAAAACTTATTTCTTAAAGAAGTTTAATTTATTTCATAATTTACTTTAAAAATTATGATATGTATATTTTTTTATTTCACTTTTATCTTGAACTACGTTATATGAGATTTTTAAATAAAGTAGATAATAAATATTTTACTTACTCATTTAAAATTTATATATATATTATTTATAAGTATTTTAATAAATAAAAATATAATCTCACATGTCAGACAAAAATTTCCCGTGTGACGTTCCAAAGTTCTAGTCTTTTTAAAAGCAACAACATTATTAATGGGTGTTGATCTCAAGATTATTAAATTTTACAAATATGTATATTGTTCGTAGGCCAATACATCTTGATCGTTTTTATAAATACATTGACCAAAATATTTGATGGGAAGATATTGATTGAATTCATAATTTTTTTTAAAAAGTCTTTTTTGAACCTTGGACCAATTAGATTATTTATTTGAGTGCAAGGAAAATTCTCCCGATTTGTCAAATCAGAATATAGTTAATTATCCATTTAATGCCTAAAAGCAAATTTTGTCTAAGTTAAAGAAAGTATCGTAATTAACATATACGCCACCAAAAGTTGAGAGATTTAACGTACAAATAACCACAATCCCAATATATAAATATAGATTCAAGTCAGAAAAATATTAAAGCAGTGGCTGAAAAGAAAAGAGAAAGAAGTAGCAAAAAGGATTTTGGTTACTAGGAGGCAGTGGATTTTTGGGTCATTTTGCATTAATTAGCATGCAAAGATATTTCTCTCAATTTGTCACATCACAGTTGTAATTATCCATTTAATGCATAAATCAACCTTTGTCTGGTTTCAAAAAATAAAAGAAATAAGCTTGCTGATTGAGGGGTGATTGGAATTGAAGTTGAAAAGAGGAGAGGAGAGAAAATGAAAGAGTAAGTGAAGTGACTTGGAAGAATGAAAGTATTTATTCGAAGATTGGTGTTTTGGAGAGGAAACGTTGGTGAAGTATTTATTTTATATTAATTTTTAATAATGTAATGATAGTATATATTGGATTGATTGATAAATTGAATATATATTTATATTATATGGTTGAAAATTTAAAAAAAATGATCGAATAAGTCAGTGGTACAATTTTTTCTAGTTGTAAACGAGTTCAATATCAACATCATGAGAGAAGTTGAGAAGAGGTTAATTTACTAAAAACAAAATGGAGTTGGGAAATCCCAACTCCTTCCTCTCTCTTCAACACCAAATCCCAAACACCCCTAGATGTTGTAGTTAACTCCTAATATACTATTAACAAAGAGAACTATTTAGATTACATCCCGCCATGACCTAAGTAATAATATCTACATATGTGACACAATGTGAGCCACATTTTATTACTTTACTTTTCTGGTAAATAAAATAGAATATGACTCATATTATGCGAGACATTATTATTTAGGTCATGCTCAAACATGACTTAAACATTTGTCTTTAAAAAATCATTTTTTCTACTAACTACTCATCATAGATTGATATACATAATTTTGAAAAATGAAAAGAAGATAGATTCAATATATGATGATCACCTACGAGTGCATTAATTTTCTATAAATTTTCTTCACATTCTAATATGTCAAGTAATATATCTCTTGAAATTGAGTTGAACATTATCAAATATTTAAAAAAAAAAATCATTCTCCCAAAATAGAACAAACAAACAACCACACGTATTGATCCGACATAATGTTAGGCAGCACACTCGTTTGAGTTTGATGAATTTTGATATTATATTATATAGTATGAGGCATTGAGAGTAGTATGCGTTTCTTTAAAAAGGTGGCAAGATCTCTTCACTTGTTCAATGCGACACCATCTTAAATCTAATCCTAGTTTCATTTTATTTTATTGAATCAAATACTCATTTATGTTAAATAGACTCTAATACTCGTTTAGGTTAGGTTAAATGAACTCTAATCCATCCATCATATAAATGCTCGAAGCCTTTCCACCTTTCCAATGTAGGATGTTCACCAGTTTGTAACCAGTTAGTTATAGTTAAAACCGAACGGGGTTCGAGGGAACAAGTATTACACTAAATACACAAATTCACCATAAACAAGAGCCAAAAAATGGGAAACGAAAAACGTTTAGTTTAATTACAAAACCAAAAACAAAAACTAACTTGGCTAGGCCAGGTACTAAAAGAAAACTAAGTGATAACATTGCATTATGAGAATTTGGGTTTGGGTACAAATGAGGCTTCAGGATGCAGAGGGCCAAGCTTTTGAATCCAATGGCGGAGCCCTTTCTTATGGTCTTGGAAGCTAGACAGAGGGTTCCCTACCAAATTCAGTGTTCCGTCACGAGCTAGCGAAGACTCGAATTGCTCTAATACCTTAACAACCTGCCAGAAATCGGGTCTCTTCTCTGGATTTAACGACCAACATTGCTCGATCAAAGCTCGCATTGCCAATGGACAATCACTTGAGATAATAGGCCTAGCATTCTGAATAACCAAACCCCCACATTTCTCTTAGTTTTGTTGAAAAGAACAGAATATACAACAACATAAACATGGACATGTGAACTTCCAAAAGTAAACATAACAAAGGTATTGTTGGATCATGTTGAATCACCATGCACCAATCAACCTAAAAACTTAAGTTGGTAGCGTGTAGTTAAAAACTTAAGTCGGTAGCGTGTAGTAAACTTAATTATATCAACCAATACCCCTGCTTGGGGAGAAAATGACATGACCTCATGTACTAATATTGTGCTGAATTATGTTAAATCACCAATCAACTCAAAAGTTTAAGATTTGGGTAAATTTTATATTATATCAACCAACAGGTATCAATCAGAAACCATGACTCACATGATAAACCTAAACAAGAAGGTGTGATCAATAAAACTTACCTTATTCACAACAGCAAAAGCAGCTTGAATGGGAGTCATATCCTCATAAGGAATAGCACCAGCCACCATTTCCCACAACATAAGCCCAAAGCTGTACACATCGACCTTTCGACCGTAGGGCTTATGTTTGATCATCTCCGGTGCCATCCATCGATAAGTTCCAGGATCATCAGCCAACGGGTCGAAAAAGGCCTCCGGACAAGCTATGCCAAAATCTGCAACTTTCAAGTGGAAGTCCTCATCAATAAGAACATTCTCAGGCTTAAGATCCCGATGAATTACGCCTTGCGAGTGAATGTAATCCATGCCACGAGCGACATCTAAAGCGAATGCAATCAGTTTTTTCAAAGGAAGAGATTGATGATCAAGTTTGAGCAAGTATCCCCTTAATGATCCTTGTGACAAATATTCAGTAATGACACAGTAAACTGGTGGATTCCTACTTGCAGCTACAAACTGCAACAGAGAATATACACAAACATTCAACAAACAGTTCCTCTAAAGTTCCTAAAGTTCACAACATGATCAACAATCAAAAAACTGAATTACTTTTAAAACATTCGGATGACGAAGACGAGATAAAAGAGTAACTTCTCTGGTGAATTGCTTCTCCAATCGAGAAGCAAGCATTCCATTTTCGTCGTCTTCGGGCACTCGAATAAGCTTAACAGCAACAGGTTCATCCTTGTATTTTCCATGATAAAGACGACTATGAGCTCCATGAGCAAACCTTAATCCAATCAACAACTCAGAGAGGTCCACACTCCAATCATCGGCCGATTCGACCGCGGTGACTCGTCCACCACTGGAATCGAAGTATTTAGTCCAGGATGAATCCTTCTTCAACTTTGACTTACCACTCCCATTGGAAGATTTAGAATCTTGAGGATCCTTGTTCTTGAAATCCTTTGTTCTTTCTCTACGTTGAGGAGTTGGAGTTGAAAATCTCTTACTCTCGGATTTAGCTTCCTTGAAAACTTCAGAAAGGTTTCTCTCAGGAAGAGGAGACAGAGACCTTTGTTTGTTAGCTATGAAACTTTTATGGATCTTCAAAATATCAGGATTTGGTTTCTGTTTCTGCTCGGATGAACTCGATTGGGATCTCGATTTCGAGCCGGAATTTCGAGGTGGGTCGACGATGAGAGGAGCAAGGCTCAGTCTAGATGAATCCCATCTCTGATAAACAGTTTGAGAAAACTTGGTCCTCCTAAGCCAAGAATTAGCCTCTTCATCCATGGATGAAATCCTAGATCTTGAAACCACAAAACTTCTTGATTTCCACTCCCTTCTGCTCCAAATGAGGACTAAAATCAAGTTGGATGATGAATTACATGGCCCAAAAACCTTGATTTCTTCAACCCCATCAAAGAAAACTAAGAAAGAAACATTCTAAGTTCCATCAAATTGAAGAATCACTGAGACCCACAAAAAAGACCCACAATAAATAATCAAAATTTGGATCCAGATACAGAAATATGAATCCTTCCAGTAAGTTTGGTTTCAAAGTCAAACTCCAAGTTGAGTAATAGCCTTGCAAATCCTACACAGAGATCCCCAATAAATAAAAAAAAAAACCCAAATGAAAACAAAAACAACAATTGCACAAAAAAAAACCCTACAACCACAAGAAAAATCAAGCCAAATAATTAACCCTTTCACTATTTTCAAACCAGGAACCAGACAAAAGGGAAGAATAAACAAAACCCAGCCACAATTTTCCCCCAAATCAAGCAGTAAATTAAAAAGTAAGAAAAACCCAGAAAGAATCTGAAGCTTACCTTTGGATTAAATGGAGGACAGTAATTTAGCTAAATTATGTGTATTGTACAATTAGATTCCATTGTATTTTAGAGAAGGGTTTTGTACAGTTACAGTGAGGGAGTATGACGACGATGACAATGGAGATATAAAGGTTGGAATTTAATTTTAATTATAAGAATTTTGTATAATCCTACAATGTTTTTGTTTTGTACGGTTTGCACGGATACTGTTACAACTATGGTATTTTTTTTTAATGTTAAAATACATGTTCAAATACTATTGTGATGTCCTATACTTTCCCATATTGAGATTTAGTATTTGGACTATCCATTTTATTTTATTTTGATTGCGCTAGATTGTTTAAGTTTGTTCTATTTGGATGACTTAATTTGTAAATGTTGAATTTTAGTTTGTAAATTTAAAGTTTCTCTCTTCAATTAAGTGTTTTTTTTTTAAATAGTGGCAAAGTAACTATTGATGCTAAAATTTGGTATTTGTGATCAATTATGAATATTTGTTGGAAATAAACTGTTGGCATTTGGATGCCCAAGTTAAATTTCAACAACAATACAATTTAGGAGATTATTAGTTTTCTAGAGTCTTTTTGACTTACATATTCTATGTGTCCAGTGATTTTCATAAATAGGCCATACATAACTCTTTCCTCTACATGAACGAATTGAAGATCTTTCGGTTAAGAGATATCAGACGAGACCTAGAGTTAGGTCACAATGGCCTAACCTTTCAATGGCCTGGATAAGATTTATGAGGCCTAGTTAGATCTAATCTTACAGTACCTTTGGGTCAAGTTTATCCTGTTCGTACCTAAGTCTAGGTCATGCTTGTCTTGAACCCCACTTAGGTTTAAAGGCCGGGCATGTCCCGACCCACATGAGCCTTAGAGTCGAGCTTGTGCTGACCTATTTAAAGCTTGGGTCGGGTTTGTATTGACCCACATAGGGCCTTAGTCAAGCATAGCTTGACCATTCTAGGGGACGCATTTTGGAAGGGGAATGGGTTTAAGAGCTTAGAGAGTGTTTTTTTTATTGAATCTATGGAGGGTTTAAAATAAATATTTACTAACTACTCTTCAAAAACAACATCCAAAACGAGTTATTGTTAATCAAAACAACTTCTCATTTTTACTAGAAATAACTCATCATTTCTATTAATTCATTTATAACTACTCAAAATAACTCCTCACTTATAATCACTCATTTTTTATCATTCATTCTAACTACTCAAAATAACTCATCTTTTACCATTATTTTCTAATAATTTTTTAACTACTTAAAATAATTAATAATTTCAAATCAACATCCAAATAAGATATTATCTCAAATTTATCTATAGAAAAATCACATCAAATTTTTTATTACCACACTCAATTTTTAACTACTCAATAATCTTTTATCTAAAATTTTATTCCATCTGAGTTGGTGTTAAAAAAAAAAAAAAAAAAAAAAAAAAAAAAATATATATATATATATATATATATATATATATATATCACTTTTCGCTTTTGATATTGGAAGAATAAAACTGATTTTGGATTTCATAGGAGGGAGTTTGAGTCATACAACTTTACAATGATTTTAGAGAGAAAATTTAAAAAAATTACGAGGATTTAGGATAGAGAAAAGAATGAGGATAGGATGGGAACTAAATAAATAATGAGGATGGAAGACAAAAAGACTGAGAAGAGACTTTTTTTCATTCATCCAATTTTAACAAAAAGTTAAAACTCTTATTATTTTTATTTCTATTAAAAAAAACCATTTTTATTTTTGCCTATTAATTTGAAGTACCTCTTACCACATCCTACGAACCGGCTAGTGGTATTCCAAGTATAAGGGTAAAACTTCAATTTACCGATTTTTAAAAAAAAAAAGTTTAAAAAATATAAACTAAAAGTAAATGCCTTAAAATTATTTATATTTAAAATTAGACATTTAAAAACTCACCAATAAAAATAAGACAAATCTCATAACTTATACACTAAAATAATATTTTAACCATACTCATAAAAATATTTCTAAAATTTACAAATCATAGACATAAATTTTAAGTTTTTCTTTTTCAAAAGTATACCTTTTAAAATGGATCATTTGTAAGGCTATAAACTAAATTATATATGTATATGTATTATTCTAATTAACGAATTTACGATTTCAAGTGGGTTGTCACTGTGTTGTTTATTGTTATTATTTATATTTTATAGGAAGAATCTTTAGCTCCAATATTCGAGTGAAAATTATTTTTATTATGATCATTTTTTTTAAAAAAATATGTATTTTCGGTACAATGATAATATTTGAAAGGAAAACACTTTAAATTTATGACATTTAAGTGGCAATTATTTAATCTAAAAAAGTGTCAATTATTACTGGGCCACTTTTTCGAAAGCGAGAGAATTTAATTCAAAATTTAATCATTTTCAAAAGATATGATGTTTTTGGAAACAGAAAAAGGAAAACCCTTTTTCATAGATTTAATCGTGGCCGTCCTTTTAGCATTAGTCAAGGGCATGAGTTGACCCATCAACGCTGGCCCATGTTAAATATTGGTCCGGGCTTTTGAGAAATTCTTATTGGAGAAGCCCATAATAATTGTAACTTCAGGCCCAATTACTATGTTCCACTTTGGACTTTTCACATTCTAGTTATAAATCATAGTGTATAACATTTTTTTTGGAACATTTAAATATAGGGAACAAGCAATTTTTCATTCAATTTAGTAACATTTGGCGGGTAAGAATTGAACTTATATAATCTCCTCGTTATTAAGTCGTATTTGAACCAACAATTTTTTAATCCAATTTTCTTTTTCTTTTTTTTTAAATAACATTTTAATCTAAAATATATATCAATTGTCACTAAGCTAAGTCGACATTGACATTATATATATATATATATAAAAGTTGTATTCACATATTTCCTACATTAGAATAACTCGATTTGAGGGAAGAAAAAAGTACATTTTTTAGAAGAAAAAACATAAATATTAAGAAATGAAAATGATACAATACCGTTTCTTCATTTAGTTTGTTTGGAAGAAAAAACATTTTTTAATTTAACAATAATTTATGTAGAAGAAGAATTCAAACTATTTAACCTTTATTTATTTATTTATTAGTTACATTAATATTAATGAGCTATTGTTTTTATTGACCAACGAGTGAACATTAATGCTTCAACTTATTTGTTTTATAAAACATTAATAAGTTTGTTTTAAATTTTAAGTCAGGTATGCACTTGTTAGCAAATTGGTTTAAGTTGAACAAGATTAACTATATGCAACAAAGGTGTGAGTAGGTCCATTTGCTTAGATATCAATAACTACTAAGTTTTTTTTAATATAACCACAAAATTTGTAGTCCCAATTTTCCAATAAAACCATTCGCTATATGTAAACTCTTTTGAAACACACTATTCAATATATAATTTCTTTTTAGATTACAATAATATGAGGGGAGTGATTCAAACTTATAATCTCTTTGATCTATAAAGCTGAAATGTACAATAATGCCTACCTATGTGACCCAATCTATTTTTGTTTATTTTATTTCTTTTATCTTTTGAATTTAAAATAAAATAAATTGGGATCTATATCGAGACACATGTGTGGGCATTATTTTATACATCATGCCTCGGGCATGATGTAAATATTCCTCAAAAGAGAGTGCTCAATAAACGCCATTAATTGCGAGTGAAAAGTTTTGAATATAAAGTCTCCAAACCAAACACAAACCTAACAAAAATTCTCGCTTCTCTCAAACAAACCCCATCAAAATCCCACCACCGGAAATGGACTTCATCCACCGTAGCCGCCGCCGCCGCCGCCCAAAATAATCACCAGATCCGAATCCACAAACCCATACCCGACCACTTTCGTCGAAGCCGATACCTCTTCCTTCAAACAAGTAGTCCAAATGCTCACCGGGTCACCCGAACCCGCAAACCGACCCGCCTCCCAAAACCCACATCCCGCCCACTAAACCCGTTCCCACACGCCAACACTCCAATTTCAAGCTCTACGAGCGCAGAAACGCCGTTAAGAATCTCAAAATCAACCCCGTTTTCGCCGGGTTCTCGCCGAGAAACGAAATTCCTTCCCCTAGTTTGCTCGATTTTCCGTCGTTGACTCTCAGCCCCGTTACGCCGTTGACTCCCGACCCCTTCCTCCGATCGCAGCCGTTGGATTGTGCTCCGGCGAATCCAACGGTGGATGAAGAAGCGGAGGCTAAAGCCATTAGAGAAAAGGGATTTTATTTGCACCCGTCGCCGGCCGCCACTCCTAAAGAATCGGAGCCGCCGCAGCTTTTGCCTCTGTTTCCGATCACTTCTTGAATTTAAGGTTAATTAATTTATTTAATGTTTTTATTTATTTATTTTCAATTTTAATGTTCTTTGGAGTTTGAATTGGTAAAATGCAGAGAAATCAATGGAAAATTCTTGCTCCAATTGTAAAATTTGACGGTTTTTTTTTTCTTTTCTTTCCATTATTTTCGTTGTTCAATTATTTTGAGAATCAATTATATAAAACCCATCTTTATTCTCTATGATTTGGATTATTAAATTTGGAAAACGGATTGAAAGAGAGTAAAAGGAGAGGACTTTGGGCTAGTTGTCAAACAGCGTCTAGAACAACGGTCAAGCAAAATTGACACATTTATTTTGTTTCAAATATAAAGAAATAGTGAGAAATACAATGCAAAAAAAAAGTCATTTTTTATAGTTATTTTAAATAGATCATGGATATTGTTGATGCCGGAAAATGGTTCCTTGGATAATTGATAAATTTAATATTAGCCGGAAGAAACTCGAAAATTTAGAATTAGTTTAAAGAGAATTCTAAATTTTTTATGTTAGTTTTGAGCTTGGGCTCATAATATAATGTGTTAATATGAGTCTTAACCATTATAAAATGATTTAATTGGTTAAAGAGGGTCTTGAGATTTCTTACGAGCTTTTTTTGGCATCCAAATATTGTAGGATTAAGTTTGTTTGAATGTAGGTTTTCAAGGAAAAATTAATAAATCTTACATAAATATGTCAAACAAACATCCTTTTTAATAAACCTTAAAACTAAATTCTACTTAAATATGTCAAACAAACATCCCTTTGAGTCGCTCTCTTCTCAAGGCGCTTTGTACATGTGCAAAGGTTTCAACTTGACACATTCTTAGTTACGACAAAATAGGTTTCATTTTCCAATTTAGTATGTAGATTTATTTTTACTATAAATTTCCATTTCATTGTCACCCTAAGATTAAATAAAAATGCATTCTACTTAAAAGCATTACAATTTTAGCGAATGAATTGGCGGTAGATTGGTTATCTTAATTTATGTTAATCTATTTCAAATTCACATTCACGGTCATGATTCGATTCTATGAAAATAGAAGTAGCATTTTCTATGTAGAAATGACGTGCCACTAATTGAAAATTCCGACATAAGGAATTCCATTGTTTTTACTCACCTTAATTGCTATATATATTCACACATATTTCCTTTTTTTTATATTAAGTTACATCAAGAATTGTATAAGAATTTTATAATTCTTATTTCTAAATTCCTTTTATATTAATTTCTAATTGAATTTAAAAATTAATTTTGGTGAGTTCAAATTTTTGGGTGTATTGAAATTTTGGTGGGAGCTTTGAGTGTGCTCTTTTGTAATCCCGCATTTGGAATTCTAGTGGAATATTCTTTTTCGTGCGAACCATAAGAATTTTGTGTTATTGCTTTTCTCTCTTTATCCCATATATTTACTTTACTATTGCCATAATTAGAATTTAGTTTATTTATTAAATGGTATATGTGAAGATCGAGTAATTTTTATCAAGAAGAAATTTATACATTGTAAATAACAGACAAATCTGGTAAAAAAATGAAAAAGTTCATATTCTTATGACTTCAATTGAGAGGACATGCAGCAGAATTGAAATACATTAAAAAAGAAGAAGAATAGAAGGTATATTTGAATGAAATTCCCTTTATTTATGATTTTCTCTCTCTTAATCTTAGTGGTGGGAAAATTAGCCAAAAAAAGAAATTAAAAGAATAGACGGTAGAAATGACCATTTATTTAAGTTTAATAGAAAGTGTAGGATGAAAAAATTGTAGAAGTAAAAGAATACAATTTAACAAGTTTAGAGACATAAATTGAATTTTCACTTGATTTATTAATTTTTTTAGTTCAAATCTTCCAAATGTTAAAAAACAAAAAATGAATCATATGCGAGAAAGAAATAATAGCTCCTGTTCATAAAAACAGTAAACTAAATAGAGTCAAGAAACAAGGAAAAAGTCACATGGGGAGGTAGGAATTTGAACTTAAAATTTAGATCCTAAGATATATATAGTGTCTCAATTAATTGAGTTAGGTTGAGATTATCTTCAAACATTAAATGAACCCAATTGGAAATAGAGAGGCACCAAAATTTAATATATATATATATATATATATATATATAGAGAGAGAGAGAGAGAGAGAGAGAGAGAGAGAGAAATAAATATGGTATGCAAAAAAAGATCAAAATGTAAATCATAAAAGGAGAGACAAAATTATTCTCAAACAAAAAAAAGGAGAGACAAAATTGAATTGGGTAATAGAAAAAACATGGAGTAAAGGGTAAGCATTTTACCTGTTTGTTTAATTGTTCTTTTTCTGTCTGTGTGGGGAAGTCTTTTTTAATGAATTTTTTTTTATTTTAGAACTTTCATGTGCACTGCCCCTTTCTTTGACAGTCAGCTCTTGAGAGTGACTTTCAAATGACTTTTCCTAATTACCTTTTTCTTTTTATTAATATCTTAACATAAACAAAATATATCAAAGGCAGGTTTTGTTTGGATGGGGAAGAGGAGAGGAAAGAATGGAGTGGCTTGAAAAAAAAAGTTAACAAACTTCATTAAATTTTGGAAATGAATGAATTCCATAATTTATAATACGGAAAGAGTCTCGGGCATTGCTCGACCACTCGAGAGAGTTGAGTGCTAAAAATTATTTTATTTGATATTAATGAATCTTCAGAGCCAACTTATACACATTTTTTATTACTTTTAAGAAAGTTTAACCCCACTATGTTTAGATGTAAAAAAAATAACATTGTCAGTGGGTGACCATTATGAAATTGAACTTATAAATTTTTAAAATTTTTCAATACCTTCTTAACCATTAAATTAATCTACGATGATTGTAAATATTCTAGTATAATAAACACAGAACTTAAATGTTATCGACTTTACAAACATTAAATTAGTCATACAGTTCACAATTATTCTGCAACCTAAAAATTCAAATTCCTAAAATCTCAATTCGAAATTACCCAAAATTGGGATAGATTGGGTTGTATGTCCATTTTCTTCTTCTTCTTCTTCTTCTTCAGATATCTAAGATTCTGCCCTCACCCAAGTTAGAACAGTGTTCATTTGTTATGAAATCCTTCTTCACAGTGAAGCAACAGACAAATATACCTGCTTTTCAAATTGTGTTGTAATAGGGGAAAAAAGAAAAAGAAACAAAGAAATGAACCTTGATTGCTGTTTTCACAACATATTGAATTACAAGAATAGATTCACTAATATACGTCAAAGAAAAATTGAGACAAGAGAAAATAATTCTCTACCTTTCCCTCTTCACTTCCACAACTCTTCCATGGGGATGCCACGCTGCTGCGCAACCTCCCGAAACTGTTTCATCTTCATCACCGCAGCCACCGTTGCTCTGGCATTGTTGAGGGCGTTGTTACTTCCAAGTTGCTTCCCTAACGCGTTCTCGACACCTGCCATTTCGAGGACGATTCTCACTGCTCCACCAGCAATCACACCAGTACCGGGAGAGGCAGGTCTCAGCATTACTTTTGCTGCTCCGTAATCTCCCTCCGACCTACAATTTTCCTCATTATCCTTAGATATTTTGATTCCAGCGATGATGATGCTATAGCTTCAATCCAATTAATTCTTAACAAATTAGTATTTGCAATTTCTGAGGGTCGTTCTAGCTTAGCCAACATTTACATTAAGGAAAATTTACGAATCAGTCAAATTCAACAATAATTGGAGTGAGGGGATTCGAACCCGTAACCTATTGATTACTATGTCATTGGAGCTCTGCTCCTTTGAACTAGGGCAAATTTAAGAACAAGTACTTCACTGGCATTCAGAATTTAAAGCTTCTTTAACTAGTAAACAAATTGAGTTTCAAACTATAATTTTCTGACTAAAATTGAGTTTGGTTACTTTGGCTTAGTCTTTACAATTGCATCTAAAAAGGAAATCCATTTCTACATTTCTCATTATCAAGATGCTTATTAGATGCACTAATTCTTTCAGCCATAGAAAGAACGCTAGAACCTCAGTTCAAAAGACAAGTTCTCCATTCTCTAACTCTGTAGCAGACTCTAGACTGAACTAGGAAAATGCCTTAAACAACAGTTCAGAATAAAAAAAATAACTCAAATGAAAAATTTCCAGTGAGGATTTAAGGCTCAAAGTTTCAAACTGACTACAGACTACAGATTTCGAATTAGCTAACTTAAAACAAAATCATTGCTGAGTTTAAAGCATATGGAACAAGAGCAATCGCAGAATCTTCTGAGACCATCCCTTTTTTTTAAATCAGAATATCGGAGTTTCGCTACACTATACCAAGGGTAACCACGTTCGCCCCTAGGCCAGGCAGCGGGAGACATCAAAGGAATGGAGACACGAGAGGTGTCTACAAATTAATGTCACAGATAAGTTTTGAACCTAGGATCTTGAAGGAAGCAAATTTTCAAAACTCAAGTCTTCGACCACTGTATCACCCCTTGGGGATGACCATCCCTTTTTATAGGCTCTTTGATGATATTGTTGTTTTGGTTATTTCTTGGTGTAATCTCTACCCCATTTTCCATCATTATAGTTTTGCTACCATCCTTGCTAATTGGAGAAGTCTTTTGTAATCTTCATCCACGAGAACTTCCCCTTTCTTATAGTATTTTATCCAAAAGGAAAAAACAATTACAAACAAAAGTTCAGAATAAAAAAACAGCTAAAATGACCAACTTTCTTGAATTCAAATTAACTAACATAAAACAAATGATCAACACAGGTTGACCAAATGGTCAGTGGTCACAAAAGATCTTGGAAACGAAGAGGTTATGAACTCAAACCATAATGGCTACCTATCTACAAATTAGTATTCGAGGCTTCCTTACACTACAAGAGTCAACAGTTTGTCCCATACGAATAGTTGAGCTACACTTAAAAGGTGACCATTACTTTGTCAAAGTAAGGATTTAGACTTAAACTAGACACCATCCTATATTGTATTAATCAATTGACAGTGAAACAAAATGTTCTACAAATCAATACAATCACCCAACTATCCCAAGGGGTGGCGTGGTTGAAGACTTGGGCTTTGAGCGTATGCTCCCCCTCAATGTCCTAGGTTCGAAATTCACCTATGACATTACTCCTACAATACCTCCGGTGTCTTGCTTAGAGACGGACGTGGTGGTTACCTTATTTAAAAAAAAAAATACAATCACCCAACTTTACTCTTCCCTAAATCCCATCTCCCTAATCAAACACAATCCCATTACAGTAAACCAACAGCAGAAACTCCATTCATTAAAATCAAAGAGCCATAACAATTCCAAAACAACAAAAACACAAACTCAACAAACCTGTGAGGAAAAGTCGAGTACTTAGTCATGGGAACAGTAACAATATTCCGGCGAGCATTCACCGCCGATTTCTGGACAGCAGTAACAACCTCCTTAGCTTTCCCAACCCCAACACCAACCTGGCCCTGTTTATCTCCGACAATGACAACCGCCCTAAAATGCAGCTGTTTCCCGCCCTTCACAACCTTCGTAACCCGCCGGACCTGAACCACCCGCTCATCAAACCCGTCTCTGGGCTTGTCCTTCTTGACCTTGGACCCCAACCCACTCATTTTCTTAACCCTAGAGTCCATCACATGGATGTCGTTTCCGAGGACGGTGATTCCGCTGTACGCGGGGCCGTAGAGCTCCTCGTAGGCGGCGGCGATCTCGTCCTCGGTCTCGATTGGGCCCTCGTCGAAGGACGGGGGCTCGACGAAGCCGTCGGGGGCTTCGGGTGGGTCGAAGACGACGTCGTCTTCGGGGGTTACGGTGTCGAAGAAGGTGGTGTCGATGTCGGAGGATTTGGATCGAATTGCGGAGGGGATTGAGTGGGAAATTGGGGGAATGGAGATAGTGGGTATGGAGACTGTGGAGAAAGGGGATTTCAATGGCGGAATTGGGAGGCGGAGAGGGAGGGAAGAGCGTAAAGAAAGAGACGAAATGGGGATTAAGGTGGAAGACGCCATTGAAGAGGAAGGGATTTGAAAGGGAAGATTTTTGGTTTTGGTTTTGGTTTTGGTTTTGTGGGTTTTTCAGAGATGGAGGAAGAGGCTTATCTCCATTGCTCTGTGTGGGTAAGGCTCTGCTTAAACGACGTCGTTCAGTATGATGTGGATAAATGGATAACTCCACTCTAAAATAGAATGGAAATCTACATTTTGAGTAAAAAATAAGCAAATCATTTTGGAGTTTGAACTTTAATCCATTTTGGTTTTTAAAATTGCGGGGTTGAATCATAAATGTATGGATGATTTAAAATGGGTTAAAAAGAAATTAACTCCATCTAATTATTAAAAATAAATCTTTATTTTTATTATTAAAAATAAAATTTCATTTTTAATCAGTTATTTCTAATAAGGGATTTTTGCATGTATATTACAAAATTGATAAAATATTACGTGAATAGCACAATAATGAAAATATTTGTACATATAGCAAAAATTGTAAATTGATAGACTTCAATATTGATAGATTCTATAGATAAATGGTGATATAATCAATTACTAATAAATAAAGAAAATTGATAGACTTCCATCAGATTCTATCCATAGTCTATCAATAAGAGCCGATAAAATCAATCACGGATAAAATTGATAGACTTCTATTCTATCAAAGTCTTCTATAAAAAAGGTAAATAATTTTTTTGTTTAAAAATGACAGAATTTATTATAAAAGAATTATTTTTAAAAATGTGCTATAATTGTAAACTGTGGTAAAAAAGTTGCTATACAACGCAAATTCCCTTCTAATAATTTATTTTTAATTATTTAAAATAATTAATTATTCCTAACAATTTACTCATAATTATTCAAATAAATCATTTTTAACTTTCAAATAATTATTTATTTTAAAGTCATATCCAAAAAAACTTTTGTCTCTAATTTTTTTTTAAAATAATTATATTCAAACAGCTTTCATCTTTACTGCTCATGTTGGCTATTCCAACAAGTTTTTTGTTGCTCTCAATCTCCTACTCTTCAAACTAACTCTTCATCCAAATACTTTTTAAAAGCTTAAACTTTCGAATTTATTTTATTTTGATCTATAAACTTTTAAATATTCAATTTATTTTTTTCGAACTTATAAAAAATTTAAAATTTATCTCTATAATAAATTTGAACTTAAAAAATTTATTCAAATTGGTTCTCACTTAAAAAAAAATCTATGATATTTAAAAGTGAAAAGATTCGAAATCAATATTTTTTTATATTGAATATATGTCGGTGATGAGTTACTATTATTGTTGATAAATTGATGTCTCACTAAATATGATTAATTAAAAATCTGTAATAAATGATTTTTTTTATAAATGAGATTAATGCAAGTGAATTGCAACACACATTTCCGTTGTATAAAGGTTTTTTCTTTTTGAGACGATTTATATGAGGGTTAACATTTAAACCTTTTACATATTCAGATCAAGAATTATATATGATGTGACAGTTACACTGGGTGGTAATCTATAAAAACACTTCTAAAAATGTGACAACTTAATGAATACAATATATTTGTAAGTGTGTTTGAATTTGATACAAAAGAGTAAAGAGAAAAAGAATAAAATATATTTGTAAGTGTGTTTGAATTTGATACAAAAGAGTAAAGAGAAAAAGTTAAAAGTAGTTGAGATAATTAACTATTTGTTTGATGATTGATATTAATAGTTGGTTGGACTAATTAATTGCTTGTTTGAAAATTTAATTTGTTTTAATAGTGGTTGAGTACAATAAGGTAGATAAAGAATTTAATGGATAGTTGCTTTCTAGCCTCAAATACTAACGAATGATTTTAAAGGGTGATTGTCGGATCGAAATTTTATAGACTAAATACCCACATGAAACTCACCTAAAAATTCAATTTCAAAATCAATTGATTTTGAAGGAAATCCCACATTATCAAATAGGAAGAATTAAAAACTTTAGATTACTAAATTGTACTAGATATCACTAAAAAAACAAAAACAAAAACAAAAAATCTATCAAGAAAACAATTCCAAGCTTTTGGCCTTATTAAAATTATGTATAAGCCACATGAATTGATCATTAAACATAATTCAACTAATTAAAGTGAAAACTGTCACCCCCACCCTTATTTTGAACTTCAACAAAACAAAATTTGTATACCAAAAACACGGGTTAATTGTAATAATGGGTCTTTTAAAAAGATTTACTATTAAAACGAGTCTTTTTTAAACATGTTAAAATGGGTCTAATTTTTTGTCTTTATGTGGTGGTGACTTTAGTAAAGACACCACCATCTTGAAACATTAAAAAATGTCACGGTATTAAAAGAAAGTTTGTGGTGAGGACTATAGAAGAGTCATCTTCTCTTCTTAATTTTTGGTGATGACTATAGAAGAGACATCTTTTCTTTGTAAAAAAATAAAACATAATATTAGTAAAAAAAAAAAAAAATCCTTAAGCTAAGGGCCCATCTAACCAAAGTACTATTTTTAAGCTTATGATAAAGTTGATGGACCAAAATTGGACTTTTGAAAGTCTATGGACTAAAATGGAATAGAGATGATAATTGAGGGACCAAAATGATATTTTAATCTAATTTATTTTACTAATGTTATGTTTTATTTTTTTTTACAAAAAAAGAAGATGTAACACCTTTACTTTTTTTGAAAATTTCAAAGTGGTGGTATTTATACTAAAGTCATCACTGCATAAAGACAAAAAATTATATCCATTTTGACAACATATTTAAAAAATGACTCATTTTAACAGTAAGTTTTTAAAAATAACTCATTCTCACAATTAACCGCTGAAAACACAAAAGGCAAATTATTTGAAAAATAAAACGTACATTTTTATTTCTCCTACAACACACACACATACAACACAAGCATGCATACATAATAACACAAACAACTACAGTTGCGATAGCCAGTAGGAAAACGATCATCGACAGATCTTCCTATTGATATGACATTGTTTATTTTTGGTCAATATTTTCATAACTTTGTTTTTTGTTGCACTTAAAAGACTTCATACCAATAGAGATACTTGTTCTGTTTGTCTGTTTATTACGTTCTATCATTGTTCAAATAGTCGTAAGGATGGAAGTCGAACCCGCTAACTTCAGGCAAAGTATCAAGCCCTCCAAAGCAATCTTCAAACCCATTATTCATTGCCTGCAAATCAGCTTCCTCTTCCTTCGCTTTTCCAGCTCCCATGATACGGGAGGAAGACGAGGACGAGGCTGTTTGTCGAGTGTTGCTCGTGTAGCTTCCTCTGCTGATCCCACTTTCGAAATAAGTATCTGAAACTAAGAGGCTGTTGTTGCAGCAGACGGGTGGTGGCTCGTCGTGTTCGGGTTTATGTTTGAGCTCTTCGATCAAGATCGCTAGCGAAGCTTCCTCTTCTTCGTCTTTGATGTTCATGGTTGTGTAAACTGCAGCTGCTGTGCTTGCAGAGTGTCGGTTGTTATTTCTCATATTGTAAGCTTCTTCTATAAATGAATGATTGTCACCTTTGTCAATGTTCACGTACTGTCCTCATGTATATGAATTCACACACGAACAAATTTAATTAGAAAGTTCAAAAGAATTATTTTTTAAATTTTTTTATGAAACAAATGTGGTATGTATGAACATGTTGAGGATCCCGCGTTGATAAGTTAAGAATATCTTCTAGCATTTATAAGATAGGTGAGTTTACTCCTTCCGTCACCAATTAATTTTGAGATGAATATGTCATACCATCTTATATGATAATGGAGCTCAATAAAGTCCAAACAAGTGTTCAATCCAATAAAAATAAAATTGGGATCCGAAGCCCAAAGTGATACAATATTGAGGATCTCACATCGATAAGGAGATGATATTTCCTAACATTTATAAGATAGATAAATTACTCTTTAATCTCTCGTTGATTTTGAACTAAATCACTACACAATCACTACACAGAGTGGAAATAAATACAAACTGAATAGTGTCCAAATCCTCCACCACAATTATAGTGAACTAAAACTTTGTGGAAATAAGAAAAACATGTGTATTCAATTGTAAAAAGGTGTATTGGTCATAGCTATGCTTTAATGGTAAATTTGTTTAAAATATATTTGAATGAATTTTAAAGTCAAAGGTAGAGATGAAACTTTTTAGAGCATAGGAGACAATTCAAACTAACTTAAAATAGAGGGAGATTTTGAAATATTTTAGCTTAATTTGAATTACATCATGAATAAAATTGAATTAAAAAGGAATTAATGATTTAAAAAAGATTGAACTTTAAAATCAAACACAAAACAAGATCAACGATGCAAGGTGAGGATGAAAATTGTAACCGACGGCTTGGATGGTCCCGCAAAGCGGGAAAATCCTATCTGTCAAGAACAAAGTAATTGTGTTTTTTGGGAAATGACAAATAAAACAAAAAATAATACAAACAACAAACAAATATCGTATCTTACGTGTCGTAAGTCTCTGTTATTTTTGTAGGCTAGTTTTTTTCTTCAAAATAATAAAATGCATACAAGTCCCTGTTATTATTGATTATTTTAATTCCATTTCGGTCCATTTAAAAAAAAAGATGCAATTTTAGTAATTTTATTTAGTTCTTATGATAGAAAATAAAAAATTTATTAAAACAAACTCATTAATAATAATAATATTTTTAATTCAAGAAAATAAAATCATTAACAAGTTATCAACATAATAGAGGAAAAAGTAATAGAGAATAATTTCTTCATAAATAATTAACAATTTAACCTTTATTCAAAGAACATATTGTTTATATGTAAACAAAAAACATGAAGGATGAATTTAATATTTAAAAATAAATTACCAAAATAAAATAAGTTTGCTTTTAAAAAACATGAAACAAAATTTAAATATATGGCCAACAAAACTAATAATTTTTTTAATTTAAAAACAAAGTGAAAGATTGAATCTATGGACAAGATATTGCTCAACTATTGCTCTTGTTAATAATAAAGCCAATAGCTTAATAGAAATAAATGTTTTATGACCAATATATTTAAATTTCTATAATCTGAACTCTAAGAAAACTTCCAATACATGTAAATTCCTATTATATACTAATTCTAATTATATTATGTATAATTTCGTAAAAGGTCATGTATTAGTTTCATTATTTATTAGTAATTAAGTAAACACTACGATTATGATTTTGATTTCAAAAATAGCTTTAATCTATTTGAAAACAATAGTATCCTTAAGATTTGTGGTGATCTCCTAACAAATAAAGAAAAAGCTTTGTATTATTATTTAATTTATTATTATTTTCCTTTTTTTTTTTGAAGAAAAATTATTATTTTCCATTTTCTTTCTTCTCCCCGAATCCCCATATGCACATTTCCAAGCGCTGCTAAACCTAAAACCACCATATTAGGAAAGCCCTCACATCATTATTATCTTACTATTTTTCATAAAATACTGATTTAATATATATATATATATATATATATAATACATTTGGAGTATAATTCGAATGACATCCTATACAATCTAATAACAAGTTATGTGTTCGAAAATTCACCCTAATTATAGTTGAATTAGAAAAAAAAAAAAAAAAAACTCACAATATTGTTGTCTTCATCCTCGTAGAGAGTCATTATATCTCCATTCAGCAGCCTATTTTGTTTCACAAATTCCCCTATACAATAAAAAATTGAAAAAAAAAAAAAATTCAAATCAAACATAGATTTAAACAAAATTGTTTTGAAATACAAGAAGTAATTAATTAGTTTGTGGGATTGAAACCTGTGTTTTCCAGAACATACATTCTACTTCTGTTGTTTATCCAGTACCTACAATTAAAACCCAACAAGAATTCGAAAGGGGTTAATTAATTAAGAAAAAAAAAGTGTTAAATTTCCAATGCATCCATTAATTAAAAGAAGAAGAATTTATCGTCTTTTTATGATAATAAATAAATTAAAAAATATAGGGTTTTTTTTTTTCCTTACTTGTATTTCATGGCCCATTTTTTGTCCGGGCACTTCACATCTCTCATCACAATGAGCAATCCTTCCTTGTCAGTCAGCAATGGAAGGTTTTCTTCAGCTTCCCTCTGTATTTAAACAACATTATTTTAAATACAACTTCAATTACTTATTTCCTTAAATTTTCAAATATATCAGATATAAAGATGTTGCAAAGTAAAGTTGTAAACATTTCCGAGTATTTCCAGAAGTTGTTCAGAAGTATTAGTGTAAATACAATAATCAAGAGGTTTTGAGTTCGAATCCCTATCACCCAATGTTGTAATCCAAAAAAAAAAGATGTCAAAAAAATTTAGATGAAGTAACATGAAATTTCATCTTAATCTAAAGGTGTGAAATGTAGTAACCCTTCAAAACTCATCTTTTGACTTATTCTTTTTTAATATTCGTGTCTGTTCAAATTAGTCAACATTTAGATGTCAAAAAAATTAAAAATTAATTTCTGATAGACAGCCACCATCAATTGAATCCAATACTTCTTAATTTCTCAAGATCATCTTGATCAAAGTTTTGAGTTCATCTTTTGAGTATTGAACCTATCACTTTTTTTTGCCAACAGTAATAATAACTCGACGACATCAATATAAACTCAATGACCAATAGTTCATTAATTTGAGTCCTACACCCCCAAATTATTATAATCTCAAAAAAAAAAAAAAAAACTGTAACTTTTGAGTTCATCAATTTTAAATTGAATATCAACTCCATTTTTTTTTTATTGGATCTAATATCCATTTGAATAATAAATACAAATACCATATTAAATAAAGTAGGTTTCAAAATTGAGTGGAATAGTTCTTGTAATTTATAATTTTGAAAAGGCATCTTCACCATTCCAACATCGATTTGGTCTGTCCAAACAAACACTATTTTTTTTTCCTGTTTGAAGTAATAAAAACAGTAATAGGGTTTCTTTTTTTAGTGAAATATTTTTCCAATTTTGCAGTGTAAAAATTAAGAAACCAGAGTGGAAAAAAAAAAAAAAAATCAGAGAAGGGGGGCGCTGCTTGTGGGAAAGTCGAATTTGTTTTTCTTCATATTATAATGCCCATTTGCATGTATTTTTTTGGGATCATTTCATCTCATTTTCACTGTTCTATTGAACAAAATAAAAAAAAAAAAGAAAAAAAAAGAGGGCCACAAAACACAAACCTTGGGGAGAACAATCCTGCCCAAAGATCCAACGTCACTATTCTTCAGCTCTTTCTTCAACAAAACCCTCAAAACCTACACACAAAAAAAAAAAAATCCAATCTTTAAACAAAATAACCAATAAAAATCAAAACTTTACAAAACCCACCTTCTCATCTGGGGTGCAGAAGGTAAATTGATTCTGGGTTCTTAATTTGTTGGATTGATAAACAGTAGTGTTTGGGTAATGGGTTACGGTAGTCGTCGGTTTCGAATGTTCGTCCGAAGAAGAAGAAGAAGCTTTACTCAAAGTCAGGCTTCTTTGACGGGCAAGCCTTCTTTTAGTTCTGGCAACTTTAGTGTTCCAAGCATCAAAAACCCTTCTCCCATCATCTATAGGGTCAATAATAGGGTAACCATAAGGGATAAAATTTGGAGGTAAATTAGAAGGATTTATTTGGTCATAATTGAAAAACATGGATTGTGGATTTGGGGAGAATAGCCCGAACGGCGGCGGTTGGGGAAGAATCGGGGGGTGATCGGGATTCGGCGGCCGCGGAGTCGGGAACGGCGGGAGATCATCATTGTTGTGGTTGTCGTCCATAAGAAAAAGAGAGGAAAAATGAGACAAAAATGGGATTTTTTTTTTTTGGGGGAAATTTGAGATTGAATTGGTTAGAAAGTTGAGAGGGAGAAATGGGGTTATAAAAGAGGAGCAAGGTCCGATGCGGCGGAGAGATTGACAAATGGGAGGAAGCGGGTGAAATTTTGGGATATGAATTTACATTATAATTGATATGAACTCATAATTTCTGATAATCTCAAAAAAAAAAAAAAAAAAAACTCATAATTTCTTATTGAGGCAGAGCCAAGGTCAAGTCAAGTTTAGGGTTTTGGGGTTTGAAGTTGGTTTAAATGTGGCAGATTTGGGCTAACCTTTTTGCACGGAACACCACGTAGCCTTCACCCATTTATTTAACTCCCCTTGTCAATGTTACAGGTCTGGATTTTAACTTCATCTCTGTCCAGATTCAAACCTATAATCTCTTCATTATTAAATTATACATGATATCATTTTAGTTACGTTACTTTTGACATTTTCATCTCTATCCAAACACATATATCATAGAATGGATGAGGATGAAAAATGGAATTTCTTTTTCTTTTGCTGATTTTATGTGTTAAATGGAACTAGATACCATATTTACACACATAGATACAGACACTATGAGAGAAAAAGTGGAGGGGAAGTACTTTTTAAGTGGTATTGTTCTAATATACTCCATCTATATACTATACATTGTGTTATATATATATATATATATATTTTATAGTTAATTTTTGCAATTTATACATTAATAGGAAAAATGTTGAATAGGTGAAGTTGACTTACCGAATTAAGTTCAAGGAAAAACTTTACTTTTTTTTTTTGCCTAAAATTGTGTTCTTAAACAACTATTGATCTTTTTTAAATAAGAGCAATTAAATTGATAAAATATGAAACCATTACTAAGAAGGGTTGTAGTTTCGATGTGAAATGTAACCTTTTAAGAAAAAAAAATGAAAAGAAGAGATAAATTGTCGCGTCGTGCCATAATTGACGACGACATAGATTTTTTATACTTTTTAGGAAGAAAGAAAAGAAGGAAGTAAATTGTCGCGTCGTGTTTACAATGTCGTGTTATAATTGGCAACGACATAGATTCTCTCTATCCGAAAAAGAAAAAACTCATTGGCACCGAGAATGAGGGAATCGTAAACTAGTTAACTATGATACCATGCAATATGTACAAGGAGCAAATATGTACAAATGATACTACATTGAAGTTACATTTTCTTTTGTTATTGACTTCAACGACACGTTAAGTTTACGATTCAACTTCGTACTTTTTCAATGAAAGTATATGTTTTCTTGGGTCAGCGATGAACTATGATCATGTGTAATTAAATTAGTTTTCATTTAATCTTTAAATTTCAAAATACATTACACTTTTTTATCCTTAATTCTAATTTAAATTAAGTGCAGGTTTTAAATTGGTACATTTTCACCTTAAGTTTTGAGTTTACTATATATATATGCTTCACTGATATATAAAGAATATATGTAAAGTGCTTAGATTACATGTATGAGAGAGGATTGGATTTTAAACAAATTTGTTGCATCATAATCGTTACTAAAGAGGATTTACACAAAATTGCAGGGTTTAGCCACTACCTTTGAGAAAATTCTACCATTGCGCTCACCAAAGAGTTTTCACATTTCACTTATACTGACTAACGTTATGGTAGTACTAATGAGTTGTTGGCGTGATTAGTTATTTTGTTTCGTGTTAAATCATTTCAACTCCAAAGTCACGGGTTTGATCTTATGTAGAGTTTATTGGTCCACTTCTCCAAATTTGTACTGAAAAAAAAACTAATTTTATGGTAGTCAAAATTTATGTTGATCCTTTTATTAATATTGTACTAAACCAGATAACCAATCACGACACCGACCATTCGGTAATGGAAAGTTTATTCAATTGACTAAAAGTTAGCATTTGTAATAAAAATAATCTGTCAAAACTAAATTGAAATTAAACTCAAAGTCCATAAATATAAAAGCGACATTTGAAAATTAAACGTGAAAGTCAAACGTAATGTAACATTTTGAAATTTTAGAGGCGTTTGAGCCTATAAGAGTGAGTTAACTTTGATTGTTATAGTGTATAAATATATATATATATATATATATATATATATATATATATATATATATATATATATATATATTAGTAAATGTCTAGATTTCCTAAATTAATTAAGGACATGTCTACAATACTTTTAACTTTATATTTTTATAACCAAAATCCTGATAAGAAAAATAATATTTTCATTCCCAAATTGCCTTATTTTAGCTTTCCAATTTTTTTTAAAAAAAAAAGAAAAAAACATACTTTACAAATTTTCCATCATTGATTCAAGGAATAAACAACCTCCAACTAATCCCAACCATTTAAATTTTTTTATTTTTATTAATGTATATTTCAAAATATCTTTTACTCAAATATTTTAAATAAATATCTAAATATTTAAATCTTGTTATCATATTCAGATCACACCACAATTAATCTTAGACGTTTATTTTTGCATACTCACACATCATCTTTTTTATAAGAATGATTTCTTTCATCTCCCTCACAAATACAATTTTACGATTTATTTCATCTCTCTCAAATACATATTTACGATTTCTTTCATCTCCCTCCTAACTACAATTTTACAATTTCTTTCATATTTCTTTATTCATTCAAGATGCATTTTCGTTTTAGTGATCATTGCCAGAAGTCCGAAGGATTTGACGAAGTTGCCTTTTTTATCCTCCCTTAGTCGATTTTTTTTTCTGCGTCATTAATTTATATTTTGGATTTTTTCTAGGGTAAAGTGACTCATTCTGTTAATGGTACATAATCGGAAACTTCTAGGGTAAAGTAGCTCATTCTGTCAATGGTACGTATTAATACATAATCAGAAACTTCTAGAGTAAAGTGACTCATTCTGTCAATGGTACGTATTGACACGTAATCAGAAACAAAAAGGTTCTTAAAGTACACATGCAATGACAGTAAATAACCACGAGGCTTGTAACTGGTACGTTCATGCGTCTGTTTATAGGGGTAGCAACTTTTGGGTGGTCAGGAAGTTCACAGACTCCCACGCATGCCCCCATTGATGTTGTTCAGGATGACCAAAAGTAGGTCACTCCCATAATAGTGTGTATCCACGCGGAATCTACCTTTTGGGCTAACAACAAGGTAAATGCACATTGGTTGATGTGATTAAGTACGGGTACGAACAGTTGTATATAAATCCAAGTGCAGTCTCTGATCCCAATTTGCTGCATATATTATTATTTTGTGTAGTCGTACGGAAAGTTACACACCACCAAAAGATGCAGTTGCCTCTCAGGTGAGTTTTTCTCTTTTTAATACATGCAGCGACCAATAGATTTTCGGTGGGGGTTTCGTATGTAGTGTTATGTATGTTTATATACAGTAAATAAATTTAATGTTGATTGAAAAATCAAATTTAAACTTGTATATTTCATCCATATTTTCAAATTTTTTTTGTTTAAAACATTTTTTGGATTTTTGTTTAGATTTGGTGAAATTTTGGTGAGAAATATTTCATATTCAAATATGAGTAGAGTTGGATTTAAATTTCGTGGGTATAACTATCCATTTTACATTTAGTTATTTATATTTTATTTTTAAATTAAAGAGTAAACATTTATTTAAAGTCTAAAAGAGTTTAGACATTCTCATGAAATAGTTTCTAATTTTAGATACTTGCCTAGTTTTTCCAAAAAAAAAAAAAACGTTTGATTGTTATATCCTAGCCCATATTTTTGTCCATTTATCGTCTTAACTATAATAATTATCCAACTCTAATAAATAACACATGTTATATTTATAAAATTAATTCTTTATTAAAATTATATTCAATACTTACGACCATAAAGATATGTTTCTCTATAATATATAAGATTAGTAGATATTTGTCAGCACAAGAGCATATTTTACTAACATTTTATATATATATATATATAAAATCCTGAGTTCAATGTCTCACCCAAATGATTAAACTAAAAAAAAAAAGACATTCTAATGTCTTATTATAATAATTATTCTTTGAAGCGAACATTTATTTTAAAAAGTTTAGAAATATTGAAGATTCAAAACTTATAACCAATCATACCATACTCCTTTTTGGCTGTTTGTTTGACATATTTAGGTAGTTTTTGGGTTAAGGAGTTATATAGGGGAGTTATGTTGAGGAGTTAAAAATTGAGAGTTGTGTCAAAAATTCGTTTGAGTGTAATTTTTGTATAGAAAAGTTAAATTCAAAATCTTATTTGGTCGTAGATTTAAAAATGAATAGTTATTTTTAGTAGTTAAAAAGAAATGATTAAAAATGAATAGTTGAAAATGAGTTATTTTGATTGATTTGAAAGAAATGATTAAAAATAAGTTGTTAGAAATGATTGAGTAGTTATAAGTGAATGGTTAAAAATGAGAATTATTTTTAAAAGTAAAAATGAGGAGAAGTTAATAAAACTCGTTTGAATGCAAGTTATAAAAAAAAACTAATAAATCCTATAACTAACTCCTACCTAAATATGTCAAACAAACATCCCCTTTGGCACTAAGGGCATGTTTGGGGAAATAGGTTGGACCAGGGAAGGTAAGAATTGAGTTATAATTCTTTGTTTGGGCTGCTGGAATAAAATAAAGATGGCTGGGAAGCGAGTTGGCGTGTGGGCTCCACGCGCTGAGTTAATCCAGCGCATGCATACTTTTTTTCTTTTTTTTTTGTTTAAATTTAAGGCTTAATCTTTCCTTCCTGTTTTAAATCTTCTTTTTTACTTTTTGTTTTTTTTTATTTATCTTTAATGTTTTATTTTTTTTAGTTCCTTTCCATTTAATGTTTTTTTTGTCAGTATTTAATTTTTTTTCTTGTGTACCTTTGTTTTTCCATTTAAAGTTTTTACTGATATTTTTAATTTATTATTATTATTTAAGTTATTGGTATATATACAATTCCAGTTTTCTTTCTTTTATTTTTTAAAATTTTTGAGAATTTACCATCAGCAGCACATTCAACCTCTTGTATTATATTTGTAGCATAATTTTTAAAATAATTCATCTATAACATATTTATTTCTATCACTCACCTAGTAATAATCTATCACTCACCTAGTGATAGAACTTAATTTAGATTTCTATCACTGATAGAAAACTTAAGGAGTGATAGAATGAGTCTATCATTGATTGAATTCTATCACTAATAGAACTCAACAAGTGATAGAAGTCAATTTGGATTTTCTGCTACAAATGAAATTATTTTAGATTTTGTGCTATAGATGGAAATATTTTGCCTTTTTTTGTTATACATGCAAAATCCCCTAAATTTTTTGTGAGTTACATTTTTTTTATGTTTATATTGGTGACTATTCGGGCTTATCACACACCTCAATTAATGTCTTAAGGCATACGGTCTGACCCTACAATATTTTGTTACTATATTTATTCAAAAGCAAACTTTAAAATTAAGAAGTGAATCTAAGTTCTCTTTTAGATAAGATATAAAATTGAGTGGGTGAACCAATTTATCCATATTAACTTATTTAATTATATTCATCTATTATATATTATTCATGTGTATCTTTTTCTTTTAAAATACGATATTTATCATATTTTTTTAAGATATATGCACAAAATATAAAATAATTTAAAAATGTCTATATTCTTTTTTTATATATACATACGTATATAAATACATATTTATATAATTTATTTTGGTGAGATATAATAATTCTAAATTAATTAAATATATTTGTATAATTTGTTAAAATAAATATATTAATATAACTAAACTAATAAAGTTTTGATTTGATTTTGTTATATAAAATTCATTTACATCAAATTATTTTAATTATTATTTTGATTATTATTATTTTAAATATTATTTTACTTTTTATTTGATAATTTTATGGTATACTAAATTTTAAATATTAAATTAAATGAATGGATTTTAAATAATGTTTAATTAATAAAATTATATATTGAATTATTATTATTATATTAAAAAAATACTAAATATCTATTTTATAAATAAATCAAATAAAAACAAATAACATATCTTCCTATCACATCCCACAAAAATACTTATTTTTATTATATCTCTTTTCTCTTTCCTCTCCACCAAACATAAATTTACTCTCACTTTTCTTCCTTTCCGATCCCTTCCCAACTCACTCTACCCAAACATGCCCTAGATGAACACTCTTAAGAACACTCTTAAGGAACCTTTCCAATATGAGGAAAGGAAATGGCCAGCGACTGCATACTTTTAATTGAAATTCTTACTTTTGTACGTCACTTCCAATTGAGTATGACATTTTATTAAACAGTCTTTGATTGAAAATATTACATTAACAATTTCGATTTTGAGAATCGGTTTATAATTCTCATTTATTTCGGTATTTAGCTCTCATTTATTTGATAGTAGTAGTGTCCTCTACGTAGAGTTTGTGGTCCTCTTCTCTCAACTTATCATACTTCTTTATAAAGTGTGGTTTAAGAGAAAAATCATTTTTTTACGAGTTTATCCTAAATTACAAATATGTCATAATCTTCTATTCAAATATAAAAAAATGCAAATATATTTATAATATTATTTAGATTATTTAGATTTTTAGATTTTCATCATCTAGAAGATAATATATTTTTAGCAAATCTCATAAATTAAATTAGAAGATAAGAGAATCTGCGTAATTATCTTTATATTTATTACTTAAAATGTGACTTATTATTATTATTATTATTAATTATTAAAATTTATTATCTTCAAACTAAATAAGTATAAAAATCAAATGAAGATGTTGAGTTTTTTTTTTTCAAATTTAAAGAAGATCTTGGGTTCCAATTTTTTCTATAAATACCACAAATTTATTGTTCTTCAAAATTCAAATTACTAATAATTATTTTGATGTTGCATAGATGTATAGATTTTGTTCGGGTTGGGAGTCTTAGCATTGATGCACTGAGATGTGTTTGTGGGAGCGGTTGTCGTCGAAGGTAAAGAACAATTTTTTCATTGTGTATTTAATTCGTTGTACATAACATTTTCTTCTCTTCTTCATTTATTTTTATTTTTATTATTTTTTCTTTGTGTAATTCTATTTATTTTATGCTTCAATTTAATTTATAATTTTCTTTTAAATTTATGGAGCATTTAAAATTTTGAAGATGTGTTTATCACATTCTTCCATTAATGAAAGGTAATTTTTTATAATTATTATTTTTTCATATTATTATTATTATTATTATTTGTTATTATAATAAATATGACTTAACATGTAATTTTGTTGTTTATTCTGTGATACTTGATGTCATTGAAGTACTACTCATATTTTGACATATGAAGCTATTTAAATTTTATCAATTTTACTAATTATATATTTTAAAAATTTAAATGTAAATCTATACACCATTATTATTATCGTAGAGAACAATAGATTTAATATAATATTATGTTTTAAATTAATATTTAAAAAACTTATATTTCATCAAAATTCGTAGAAGAGGTAGATAATAGATTTTATGAGTTTTTAAATTTTTTTTCAATATTTTCTTTATTTTTTATTATTTATAAAATATAAGATGAATTAAGAAAGCACAAATATGATTTTTAAAATTTTAGAGAGGTGATCGTTTCGAGGTTTTTTTTTTAAAGATGGTTTGAATGTTCGTAGATTAAACTAAAATAATAAATGAATGAAAAGAAAATATTGTGTATAAAGTAAGATTTTAACATAACGAAAACTTATTTGTTAAAGAAGTTTAATTTATTTCACTTTTATCTTGAACTACGTTGTTGAGATTTTTAAATAAAGTAGATAATAAATATTTTACTTAATCATTTAAAATTTATATATATATACACAATTATTTATAAGTATTTTAATAAATAAAAATATAATCTCACATGCCAGAAAAAATCTCTCGTGTATGACACGTTCCAAAGTTCTGGTACTAAAAAAAAGCTTGAGCAAGAAAATTTATATAAAAATAATAATAAATATATATATATATATATATATATATATATGTAAATAATAAATATACAAATATAAAATTGAATTTTGTGAAAATTGAATAATGTACCATGTTTGAAAAAGAAACTGCCAAAATATTCGAGGCTGGTTTATTTATGTGTAATATACGTATTGAATAGGAAGTTACGGGTTTTATTTTATTTCTTGAAAAAGGAAATACAAGTTTCAGTGTATTTGATAACTAAATAATTTTACCTTATCAGCCAATTTTAACATAATTGGTCAAAGGACATCAAGATTATCATCAACCAAAATAAAATGGGGAAGATTTTGAATCGTTTAGTATATTATTGTTAAAGTGGGTATAATTTAATTAACATAATAACTGTGTTAATAATCTAAAGTTTCTATTGTTCAAATTCTTCCAAAGGAAAAAAAAAGTATTATCGTGTTAGAATTGAAAAATAAATAAAATGATTAATCTATTTATTAGTATTATGTATTTATCTAATTTGATTTGGTGTTAATCCTTTTTCATTTCACGAATTCGATTTTTGAAATCGGTATTTGTAATCTTCTTCTCCCAATTTTTATTCATATATATATATATATAATAGTTTATATTTGTATTTATATTGCTTGAATTATTATTTGTAAGACATTTGATATTTTTCATTTTATAAATTACAAAATATATATATATATATATATATATATATTTTAGAATCAATTAAATATTAAATTTACTCTTAACATTAGTGTCTTTTTTATATATATTTAATTTACATATTAGTGAATAGAAATGTCAAAATATCAATAGTTCAATCACTTGTAGCTAGGTGTTTGACTAAGAAAAAAAAAAAAAAAAAAAAAAAATATATATATATATATATATATATATATATATATATATATATATATCAAATGACAAATGTTATTTTGTAATGCATATTATCATCATAAACATGACTAAAAATTATTATAATTATGTTATAATTTTTGTTTTGAGAAAAAAAAATAATAAACCTAACACTGTTTACCCTTAAACGAGAATTAAACGTTCCTTAAAAGTTTAATTCATGAAATTTGTTATGTGCATTAAGAAATTAGAAGGCAATAAGAAAAATTAATTGTCCACTAATTTTATTGATGTAGTAAAATCAAATAATTATTTTTTAAAATAAGTAGGTCTCCTTAAGTCAACCCGAAACATTTACGAATATAAAAATAGAAACTTGTTATTTACGTATTATGAAATGATACAGTAAAAATGAAAGAAAATATTAGTCTTCTTTAGTTAAAAAAGAATTATTATTATTATTTTGAATGCAACAACTATTATTAAATGAGGAATACTTGTGAGTAAAATGAGCAATTCTTCTATGCGGCACTACTTAGTGCCACATTTTTTTTTTTCATTTAATATGGTTGAATATAAATTTTTGTGAATTTACTTAAAGAAGCAAGGAGGTGGGGGAGAGAGATCCCAAATCCTATACGGTGGGTATTATTGCTCTCATCGAATAATAATTTTTTTGACCAAACTTGTAATGGAGATGTTGAATTGAATTATTACCAAATAATAAATCCGCTCATCTAGGTCAGACACCAAGAGACATCGAATGAATGAAAACACGAAAGACATCTATAAATTCGAACTTGAAACCTTGAAAGAAACCCCTTCAAAGATTTTCAACTAACTGCACCACCGACAGATGAACTTACCATTTTTGTTGGGTATATTATTACTTGACAATGCCACGTATGGTATTCCCAAATCTCAAATACCGACGTAACGCAGGGCAGTTATATTTTTGTTTCCCGAACAAATGCCGGGCTTGAGGATCACAAATAATGGGCCACTCTTTTTACCCTTAAAAGTGGCCCATATTTATGCATATTGGGCCAATGAGGCTCATTGACTGTTTTTATCCTTTTTAATATTAATTAAAAAGTATATATCAAGTGGGTCCCATGGAGGGTGGAATTTGTGAAATTGGAGAAGCTGAAACCGCTAATCTCACCTACTGTGACTGTCTGTTACCTTCCTTCTATTATCGTCACCTGGCTTCTGCCACGTGCCATCATCCTGTTCCTCACACTCACAAGCCCACGCCTTTTGTTCACCCTCCCACGTTCTACTCCCCACGCTTGGATTGAAAATTTAAAAAAAAAAACACTTTTCTTTTTTGGAAAAGTTTAGATCATGATAATAAGTCATGTGCCTTCTTATGTGATTTACTCCTTTTTTTTAATTATTATACTTTAATCTAAAAAAATAGAAAAATAAAATATAACTCAAATTGAATATTTTAAGTAGGCATGAAAAGATTGGCTATAACTTACCATAACTTCCATTTGTCTGGATATTTTTCTCTTCTTTTTTCCTTATCTATATCTTAATTGATAAATCGTCTAACTTTATAATATATAATTGTTAAGAAAATATAGAACATTAAAATTGGACTAAACAATAATCATCATAGAGTGGTCAAAAAGGGTATTGGACTAGTTGAAGTGATGAATTTAATTTACGACGGTCACCTACTTAAGAATTAAAAGAAAAATCATGAATTATTACAATTTTAGAAAAATGACCATGTTTATAATTATGTTATGAATTTTGCTAATCTTATAAATTTTCCTTTAAAAAAACATGGAGAATAAATGTATTTTATTTTGAAACACAAACTAAATAAAAGCCTCACCAAATACTTTTTTTTTTAGACAAAGCCTCACCAAATATCTAGGACTAAAAAGATATTAATTTCCCAAAATTTTGTAATGTTAATGTAGATTTATACATACTTTTAGTTTATTCTTATCAGCCATATACCATATTTATTGTTTTTCAGAAAACATATTAGCATTTATTTATTATTAAATATTCCATTCATATTTGTGATACACAAAATGCATTAACTATGGATGCCTAAATCCCTCCTTTTATGAAAATATGGACAAATGTTTTTATTCATCTTCAATATATATATATATATATATATATATATATATATATTTATTTAGACATTTATATATATATAATCACTTAAAAGGGAAAAAGGGGAAAGTGGTTGGATTATTCCTTCTAAATAATTTGGGAGTAAAATCTCAATTTTATTTGAGAGTCAAATGTTGAATTCCCCGAAATCATAAAATTAAAATGAAATAATTTCAATTTCAAGATAACAGTCTGCATCATCAACTCATTCAGTATAATCATAATAAAATAGTAAACATTAAAAATTGGTGGGTATTTATGAAATTTCACATACTATGGATTTTTTTTCTCCTTTACTTGCTTTCAAAACCAACAAATGCGGAAAAAAAAGGTGGGTTTCTTCTTTTTATTTCAGGCGGTATCTCGAGTTTTAAACCTTTTAACTAAGAATATTTATAAGTTAACTTGTTTAACTATGCTAAAGATTATTATTTAAATATAAAACAACTGAATTTTTTTAAAAATTTATTACTTGTTATTATTATTAAAAAGAAGATGGCCTTAAAGATAAAGGCACTCAATCTATTATTGCCAATATTTCTTTGTGATGAAGGCTTGGCCCAAAAACTTGAATATATCTGTCAATGAGAGGGACAGCTTCAAAATTGGTTTCAAGAATTTAATAGATTACAAACGGTTAAAATTATTGTCAAAGCCTTTAATTGTAAATTAATTTTTTAGGAAAAATTTGCATTAGTTAAATCTAAAAAATAATTGCTATAGTTTTTTTTTTTTTTTTTTTTTTTTTTTTTTTAAGAGTAAATATAGTCATTGAGTATTAATAAAAATGTTGTATTAATGAGATTTCAAAAAAATAAAAAAAAGGTTGTATTATTGAATATTTATAATACCTTATTAAAGTGTATTGGTAATTATGCAGGTAAATATTTTAAAATTTGATTATACTTGTAAATTTTTTTGTGAAAACAATTCATCCATTACAATTTCTCAATTTCCTTGACATTCATATATGGTAAGAGTTTATCATGTAAAAATAATCGAAGTACATATAAATTGACATGAACTCTCCAGATATAAAATTAGAAACAAAAACAGTTTCATTACTGTTATAGCTAATATTGATCCCACGTTCCAAACAGAACTTGCACAATTATATAATTAAATTGGCAATCTTTTGCATAAAAAATTACTTGTTCAACTTAATCATAACTCAACCGATTAAAATATATCGATTCTTAATCTAGAGATTAGAGGTTTGATTCTCCACCCATATGCTTCCTCTGTTAAATGCACCAAAAAGAAAAGAATGGCCAAACCCAAATTTACCATATCACAAATGAAATTGAAAATTAATTTACCTGTTTCCCTAACCAAATTGCTTGGTTAACAAGTTCTACTAACAAAGAACAAAGGAAAAAAGAACATAGATAATCTTAAATTTAACGATTTAATTAATTCTCATCACCATTGCAATGACAAATCTCCCTATGTTCCTATACCCTTAAGAAAACAGAAAAAAGAAAATTAAAAAAATTGGTGAGGATCCTACATTATCCCGCACTGAAAACGTGAAGAGCTAATTTTCTAGTATAGTAAGATAGGTCAACTACTTCTCTCTTCATCAATTAGTAATTTTGAGATGTAACTCTATATTATTCAATCATACCTCTTATCATTTAATTTCCTCTAACTTTAATCTTTGTCTTTTCCCCCCTTTTTATCAGCTAATACAATGCAAATACTCTAGAAATTCGACATTGAGAACCCGTATTAGTCGAATCAGGCCAATTCCCCATCTCCGTCGTTCCCGAGTTCCAATAATGAGAAGGGATGGAGAAATTCGACATATCGATTTGCTCCAACCTGTTAAGAATAGGAATAAATGATTAAATATATGATTATTAGCTTAAGCTTTTGAGTTTAACGGTTATACAATCAAACCTGTTCATGTCATCCATCTTCACTTCCTTCCTTGGCGTCGCAAAACTAGTTTCAAAATTATCCGAAAGCTGCGAGATTCGGTCGAACGAGATCATGGGATGAAAAACGTGATTTGAATCATGTAAAATACCTTTAATTTGCTTAGCGGAATCGAACCCTTCGCGGAGATCACTGATGTGGGATTGAAATAGGGCAGAAGAAGAAAACCCTAAACTGTCAGATGGGTTAGGGCTATGTACCCCAAAAATCATAGGGAAAGTACTATTGATGGAGTTGAGAAGGCTAGGGTTTTGACTTGGAGTTGATGCTATTGAGGAAGAGGAAGTCTTGTGGCGCTTGTTCTTACGGCAGGCGCCGCCCACGGGGACGTTTCTTAGGGTTCCACCGCGAGTCCAGTAGCGTTTACAAGCCTTGCAGAAGTGCCTTGGTTGAGAGAGGCTGTAGTTGTTGTAATAACAAAATTTGGTGTTTGAAGAATCACATCGAGGGCACTTTAAAGTAGGCGGCGATTGTAGTTGTTGTCGTCGTCGTTGTTGTTCGAGTTTGTCCGTAATCGTAGAAGCTGAAGCCATTAGGGATGAACCCTTTTTATCATTTAAAAGAGATTCAAAAGCAAAGAGATAGAAGGAGGGAGACTTTAAGATGTTGAATAATTAGGGTAAGTAAGAGAATAGAAGCAGATATTCTGTTCCAAAAGCTAAGCAACAAAAAATCAAGGGGTCATGTTGAGTATAATAATTTGAGAGAGAGAGAGAAACTTGTGGCCAAATTTTTTTCTTCTTCAAGTTGATACACACTTTCTCCACTCAAAACACAAATTCTAAAAATTTGACCAACTTACATGAGCTTTAATATATATTTTTCAAATCAATTGGTTTTGAAATGAAACTTCATATTAATATAACAAAATTGAAATTCCTAAAATATATAAAATGTCACGAGTTCAATCGATGGTACTTTTAACCTTTTTTTTTTCAATATTCATGAGTGACTAGCTTGATCAATAATCACTAATTTAATTATGCAAATTTTGACTATTTTTATGGATCAAGCTGTCTAACCATTAATATTTAGCTTTTAAAAAAAAATTGTTTGAAATTAGTTCTTAGATAGGTAAGTATAAATTAAATTTATCACTTTTTAATTCTCAAAAGATCCTTTTAATCACCAAGTTAATTTATGATAGTTGAGACAATTCAACTTCGCCAAAAAATAAACCCCTTCTCAAAATGCTTCGAGCCTTGCTTTCCTTTGTTCTATACTTGAAGACCTTTCCCTTCAAACACAGTATACCTGAATCATGCGAGATTTGCCTTTTTTTTTAGTTTATATTGATAATCTTTACCCATTTTGCTAAGGTAAGAATTTAGCTTTGATACCACTTTGTTAAAGAACAAACTTTGCCATTGACATATTTCACTTTAGCCTTAAGACTTCGTAACTTTGTTTTAGTCATCATAAAAAATGTTTCATATTGATATATTTTCTTTGCATACTCAATATTTTCCATTCAACTTAACCGACTTAACCAACTAGCTGTAATTGACATCTATTTTCGATCAAGATGTTGTAGGTTTGGATCACCGTATTGTTATACTGAAAAAATGAATGAAGCGAAAGGACGTGCAGCTCATTTATCCAGTGATAAGAAGTGGAAAACAAAGCAAATCAGAGCTTGGGAAACAAATGGATTTTGTAGGGCTTCAAGGGATTTTCCCCCTAATATTCTAGTCCCCATCATTATTCTTCATCAAATTCTATTTTTTTTTTAATACATAAGCCTTGTTTGGATAAATTTAAAATATTGTTACTTCACACACACCTCACTTTTTTGTTGATTAATTTAAATTAATCTGAGTTAAGGAGCACTTAGGGTAGTAAATAATTTAATCTTTGGCCTATGATTTGTTTGATGAATTAAACAAGTGGAAGCTTTTCCACTTTACTTTTTACTCCTAGGGTTCAACACACTGTCTAAAATGCATATAAAAAAACCTCAAAATTGGATGCATGTTGTACTATACCATTAAAACCAACCCTACTTTATAATCTACTAAAGAAAAAAATGGAATTACCAGAACTAAACTATAAAATACAGAGAATCTTTGTAAGATGAGTCAAAGTTAGAAAATAATTATGAATATGATCACTTTTTAAAAAATTGTAATTATAATCATTGATATTAATAATATATATATATATTTAAAATATTTTATTAATAATACATAATGTTGTATGAGTGAGTATTTATAGTACGATATTAATAATTATAAATGCCAATACTCTATTAAAAAAACATTGTAGATGTATATATTTTAAAAAATTTCAAAATTTATAATTATTTTGTGACAAGAGTAGATCCGCTCCAATTTCTCTAAAATATATCGTATCATAGAGATACATATATGTGAAAATACATTATTACATATTTGACAACAATTTTTTCTTTTTTAATTATTATGTATATATGTAATGCGAATAATTTACCAATCTGTCAAAACTTGTATGATAATAATTTTATTTCTATTTTATATGATTGTTTCCTTACAATTTTTTTTAATATGTTTTTCGTATTTCTTAAAAAAAAAACATTTGAATCCGACTCCAAGATTCGAAAGGAAAACATTAAAGAATAAAAGTAGACTATGTTTAACAAATCATTTTTTTTTTAATTTTTAAAAATGAAATTGATAAACATTGATTTTGTTGGTTTTTTATCTAATTTTTATCATTCTTTTCAAAATGCAAGCCAAGTTTCTTCAAAAGTAAATAGTAAAAAAAAGGTAACTTGAAAGCATTTTGAAGAAGTAGATCATTACAAAACAAAACAACTTTTATTAGAAAAAAAAAAGTCTAACCTATTAGATGGGTATGAAAATTTGTGTTGATATAGACAAAATAAAGAAGAATATTGAAAGAATATATATATATATATATATATATAAGAATATTTATGTGGATTGTATAGAGCAGATATAGATAATGGATGAAAACATGGGCAAAGAAAGAGAAGGGGACAACTCTCCACTTTGTTTGGTAAGGTGAAGAAGGTGGGAAAAATGGATGGCAAATGTTTGAACTTTGGAATTTTGTGCACCATGTTTTTCCTCAACTTTTGTGGACCTATTATTTTTTTTGGTTAAAATACCATTTTGGTCTCTCAACTTTTGGATTTGTTTTATTTTGGTCCCTAGACTTTCAAATGTCCAATTTTAGTCCTTTGACTTTGTTGTTTGTTCAACTTTGGTCCCTTGACTTTGCTGTTTGTCCAATTTTAGTCCATCGACTTTTAAATGTGCAAATTTAGTCCCTAGACTAAAAAAAAAGTTCAAAAATGGTCATTTCGTCAAATAAAATTTTTCTCACTCTTAAATTATTTTCTCTCTCTTCCATCTTTCATAATTTCTCATTTTAAAAGTTTTATCTCTCTAAAATCCACCTCTCTAATCCTCTTTTCTTCTCCTTTTCTCTTATTCTCTCTTCAATCCATCTCATCAAATTATTTAACATGAGATAATTTTTCTAAATAATAATTTTCCTATTTGATTTGTCACTTTTTGTTTTCCAAAATTCATAATCTACCATGGAACCAAAAAGAAAAAGAAAGAAAATAAAGAAGAAAAAAGGAAAAAAAAAGAGGGGAAGAGAAGAAGATTGAAGGGAGGTAAAATTTCTAGAGAGAGAAAATAATTTAGGAGTGATAAAAAATTCATTTGACTAAAGGACAATTTTTTAAAGTTGAGGGACCAAAATCGGACATTTGAAAGTTGAGAGACCAAAATTGGACAAACAACAAAGTTGAGGGACTAAAATTGGACATTTGAAAGTTGAGGGACCAAAATGGAACAAACTCCAAAGTCGAGGGACCAAATTGGTATTTTAACCTATTTTTTTCTTATGTTTTATATTTTATTTTATTTTTTGTATCTCAACTTTCAAATAATTGATTTTAATATTTACTCATAAAAAAATGATTCTTGGATAGATTTCTAATTAATTTTCTTAGGCATTACACTTGTTAACTTTCGTTTTATAAATTTTAAAATTTATTTACATTTAGTTTTTTCTTATATTAAAATGATTAAAATTATACTAATTCTAGTGTGTGTGCGCGCTCATGACAAAAAAAAAAAAAGATCAAGACTTTTGAATTTTTCACTGAATTAAAAAAATTATTATAAAGATAAAATCAAACGAATCTCAAATTATCGAATAAAAATGATATTGAAAAAAGGTATACCGTAAAAGAGGGGTAAGAAAAATAATGGAATTTTGAATGAGTAAAAGGGTGGTAATATTAGAGCACATCCCCAATTTCAATTCAATATTTTGCCACCACCCCTGTCGCCATCAAAATTAAAAAATAATAAGTGGGGATGAAAAGCTGTCGAGAATGGAGACAGAAAATATATTTTCGTTTAAATATATATATATATATATATATATATATTTTGTACAAGTTGGGATGATGAAATTACAAATATCGATTTCAGGAATCAAACACTCTAAACAGTGAAAATACACATGCGCACACCCATTTTCTTTTGCTTATTACAAACATTCTTTCTTCTATTCACATTTTGATTTAACAGACATTTTCTTCCCAGTCATGTTCAATATTTAAATAATTTGCATAAAGAAAAGTTATTCAATAAAATTATTGTATCTCCATATCCTAAAATCAATCAATACAAAGTTTTTCTATCTTTAATAATATAAATAGTGTGACCAACAAGAGCAGAACTCTCACGACTATTTTATACAATTTTAATAATTATAAACTTTAAAGTTCAAATTCTCCTTCTGTCAATGTTGATGTATGGAATTTTTTTTTATATAAATAGTGTGATATTATTATTATTATTATTATTATTATTTACATTTATTTGTATTGGTTAGGTGCCTATTTATGGGTTTCTAAAGGTATTTTGGACTTTTCCTTGTGGCAGTTTCAACCCTCCAAGAATCCCCATACTCCCATGGGCCCTCCAAAGAATGTCATTTCCATACATTCTTGACCTTTTTTATGTTATTTTATTTTTCTTCTTTCTTTTATCTTTTTCTCACTCTAATATGAATATATATGTTTTATTTTGTTTGGTATAATATTCATATGTTCATTGTCAAATTTGAGCAATAAGTTTTCTTCTTTTTTTCCATCTTGTCAAAAAGAATAATAGCTTGACGTCATCAATCCAATAAAAAAAAATTAACCCAAATAAAAAAAACACCAGAGTTATACACTTAGGGCTCGTTTGATAACGTTCTTGTTTCCTGTTTCTTGTTCCTGTTTCTTATTTATTGAGAAACAGTCTTGTTTGATAACTGTTCCCGTTTCTTGTTCCAAAAAATACAAGAAACGTTTCTCAAATTATGTGAAAAAATGAGAAACTCTCAAAACTTGTTTCTCTTGTTCCGTTCTTTTTTTTTTTTTCTAAACCCAGTATTCGTTTTGTTTTATAATTTGCGTTCCACAAAATCAACAATATTTACCTTTGATGTGATGGTAGTGATGTCAACCCTTTTTTCCATAATTTGACCAAGTCCATGGTTCAAATCCCAATTTTGTATTTTTTTTTTCAAATCATTTTTGCAATATTTATATTTTGCAATTTTTAATTCTTTTAATTTTGTATGGTTTTTTACCATTTTATTTTTTAGTTTTAAATTTTGTAATCTTTTATTGTTTCTATTTTTAATGGAATTATGTATTTTTAATTTATGGGTTGATTTGAAAATTTTGTATATGTGTATTTATTTATTATTTAAGTTAATAATACACTCGAAATCGGTAAAAAATTTGGTATTATGAAAAATTTGTTCACTAAAATATACAATTGACACTACCTTAATATTTTACACTCACAACATTTTTTAAACACATCATTTGTGACAAATAATTTATGTGAGAGATAGCATATTAAATTTATAGTTAGTTTTATATTAAGATTTTTTTTTAATTATAAAAGATTTAATTATACTAGAAAATGTAAACTTTCAATGGTCATATTTTAATGCATGTTATATTTTGTTAGAAGCCTATATATATAAACAAAAGCAAGAAATAAGAAACAAGAAACAAGAAACAAGAAATAGTTATCAAACAAGTTTGTTTCTGTTTTTTATATTTTTTAAGAAACAAGAATCAGAAACGGTTATCAAACATATTATTGTTTCTTATTCTCAAAAAATAAGAAACAAGAAACTAGAAACAAGAACTAAGAAACAAGAAACAAGAAACAGGAAACAGAAACGTTATCAAACGAGCCCTTAGTTTTTTTTTTTTTTTTAGAAAAGAGTTGTACACTTGGTTAGGTTCCTTTGAAAAGATGAATTATTATCTGATATGGACCAAACTTCTGACACATTTTATCCACGTTAAGGGATAAAGGCCCAGAACAACGATTCCTATTTGGGCCTAAGGCCCTGTTTCAGCAGAAAACTTCGTAAATGGGCTCGACCTCCCTGCGAGGCCCAATATATCAGCACTGTGTAAATTTCTTATATTAACATTTTTTTAAGTTATATTAACAAAGGGATGAATTAGGTGTTATGCTATTATACTGTTATAAACCAATATTTTTTTCACATTAGGGCGTACCACAAAGTTCATGGGTTCTGGTACTAGAGGTAGCTTTTCCCTTGAAAAAAATGCCTAATATTTACGATGTTTTAATAGGTACATGTCAAGATATCGCCGATCAAATATTTACAACGTTTTAATAAGTAAAGGTCAAGATACCGCCAATCAAACTATTTACAACGTTATATGAAAAGAAAAAGATACTGCCTATGACTTGTGAAGTACAATAATTATTAGGTGTAAATGGTCGTGAACCCCAAAATATAAATAATTTGTAATTTTTTTGAGTACATAGTGTGGGAAGGGAGACCAACAAACCAAATACCGATTTTCAAGCTCGAACTCGTAACCGTAGAGTTGAAATGGATTAATACTAGACAAGATAACCAACTGCGTCACTGACCCATAAATGCCATAAAAGGGTACCCGTAAACTTAATTTTCAAGGAATCCTACTTTTTTGGCATGTTAAATATTACATTCGAAAATGATAAGGATGCTGACGTATTTGAACATTATGTCATTTTTTTTATTCTAAAAAATAATCGTAAATATAGTAAATTTTTAAAAAAATTAATACATATAATTATTGTATAATAATAATATTATTATGTTAATAAATATTTATAATATTGTATTAAAAAATATTAACAATTATAGATATAAATACTTTAAAAATTTTTATATTTATAATTATTTTGTGAAAATAATTCATCCACCACAATTTTCCTTAAAAGTAAAGTGTTATAAAATTGTGATACAAGGGTTAAATTACATTTCTAATCACTAATTATGACGTAGTCTTTTGATTTTACTAAAAATGTGAATTAAAAAGCTGATTAAATAAGAATCCTTTAAATCGTCTAACTTGTGGGCCATTATCGAGTTAGTTCCTTTAAATTTATTGTGTTTCAGTATTATTATATGCTCTATTTATTGTAGTTATTTTTTTTGAAACCCTATTTATTGTAGTTTGATGGCCAACAAATTAAATTTTTATTTAATTGGATGTTGTTGGTCTCAAGATCGAATCTTAGTAGGTACATTAAAAAAAAAGAATGCTCAATTTCGTTGATTAATAAAGTTCCTTGATTTCATAAAGAAAAAAAAATCTAGATTATAATTTTTAAAAATTTGCACAAAATTGTCAATTTATAACCCTCGACCGTCTACTTAAAATACATACTATTTCAATGTCTAATTCTAATTTTTTTTTTTGTACGTGGAAAGGGGGGACCAACAAATCCTACCTAAAAGGCACAATTACTCTCAAATAAGATAACCAACTGCACTACTAACCCTCGGTACTAGAAATTTATAATTTGTAATGAAAAGGATCGTTTATTTGATTGATTGGTTATAATTTAATTCAATTTGATCATGATGATTTCTATTTTGAAAATCATATTTGGATTTCCACTTATTTAAAGGCAGTTATATCTCGAATTTGTGGTCCCTTTCTAATGTGGAAAAAAATAATAATTATAATGTGTATTATGGATATTGATGTACCCTATAATTACCCCCGAAAACTAAATAACAAAGCATAAAAGAATATAGCACACTTGCCCACTTAGCTCTCTATCGACAACGACTCTCCCTCTACGCATTTCCCCCTAAAACACTATACATTTTATGTGACATATTTCTAAAATTTTGTAAACATTATTACTATAAATTTGAATAAATAATTCCTTACTAATAATTGAGTGAAAATTTTGAATTCATAATTTTTTATCATGCACATTCACTTATTTTTAGTTCAGCTATTGTAATTGATAAATCACTAAACATCTGAATAAGTCAAATAAGTCATGATAAAGTTTTTATCATGGACATACCATGACGATAATTGTTTAAGACATCACAGAAGTAAGTAAGCTTCGAGAGTATACTCCCCTTAAAATTTTAATTTAAGGTGGTCATAGAAATTAATTTTTCAGACATCTCTAAATTTTACTTTCAATCTTATAATGTATACCAGAATTACAATCTTGAGACGATTCAATGATATCCTAAATTTAGAAGAACAAAACTCTAAATTCTTCATTAAAAAAAACCCATAATGGAAATAATTCTACTATGATTTTTTTTTTAATAGTTATAATTGTGTAACTATTTAAAACAAACATTTCTATGTTTATTTTGTGAAATGTACATCAGCGAATATTTTATACTATATGATCGATTAATATATGTTCATCATTATTTCCTTCGTTAAGTCTTTTCCTAAGTTGGATTCTACATAACACGTGAAATATTAGTTCAAATTCGTTTATATGTTTTATGAATTGATGATTAGATAATTGATTTATTAAGAGAGAATCCTTCAAAATTGAAAGGCAACTCTTTTGAAGTAGTAGCAACCACACAAATGAAGGAAAAGAATAGCACTTGGACAAGGACAACAAACTATATACATTATTTTATTCTTTTATATTTTAATTTTGTTAGGTTATCAAATGTAGTTTCAAAGCCAAGATTGTGTTGAATACATTTTAAATTTTATATGCCCTCCCCTTCTAATTTTATATCACATAGGAACTCTTCACTCTTTCCAACTAGAGTAATAACTCAAATATATTATAACCATGTTTAGTTTACTGATTGGATTTGGGTTGGTTTGGAATCCTAATCGAAACTAGTGTCTGGTTCAATGTATTTAAACATGGTTTTAGAATTGATTTCAAAATCATCTATTTTTTATTGTCATTCCAACAATTTTGGTGTGAGTTTCAAAATATATTAAATTTTTGTTATCTCCATTTATTTTTGTCATTATTATTTTTCTCTCAACTTTTTTTTTATGTCCTTTTACCCTAAATATGAATTTTTATTCATTTTAACAGCAATGATTTTATCTTTCAAATAAGCATGTTTTATTTTCTTTTATTTTATTTTCTTTTCTTTTTTAAATCTAAATGATTTATTCTTGTTTAATTTATGACTTTTATTTGTTAATATCTACGACATTTTTAAGAAGCCCTCAACCATAATTGTTATCATTCATACTACTCGTCTTAAAGAAAATTATTTATATTTTTAATTAATTATTTAATTGTGTCATTCTATCTTATTATCACATAATTTACTTTTTAAAAATAATTTTGGTATACATTATTTGTAACATGGTGATGAAACATTTTTTTAAATAGTATCAAAGATTATTAAAAAAAAATTAAATAATAGTGAAAGAAGATAACTAGTAGTTCTAATTAGTTATTTAATTATGTTTTTTTATGGAATATTTTTTTTCAACTATTTTAACGATTTTATTTGCAAATATGTTCATTCAAATATAAATTGTTATTTTATTTTATTTTTTGAGTACATATTGGGGGAGGGGGGACAAGTACCGATTCTCAGGTTCCAACCTGTGACGCTGGCGTTGAACTGGTTTACAACCAAACAATGAAACCATTGCGTTACTGATCCATTCGGTCATATAAATTGTTATTAACTAACCAACAACCCAACAATAATAATAATAAATTATTATTATTATTATTATAAACTTTAAAAATAACATTCGTTTTTTTGTTATAAATTTATAATAATTTATTATAATTCGATTTCATTTGAGAGAAACAATACACCCTAACCAAACAAAATAGTTTGTTTGGAGCATGAATCAAATGAACCAAAAATCATAATATAAGATTCTATGGAATTTTATTCCACTACTACGTTCCGAAGAATCAAGATTCTAATCCGTGAACCAAATATGACCTATGACATTAGATGTATGATTTATGATAAAAAAAAAGTTATGAATTTAAATTATCATCGAAATTGTTGAACTAAAAGAATTGTTCAACAATTTTAATTCATGCTAGAAGTAATATTTGTTTATGGGATTTATAGAAGTTGTTTAGAAGGTTTTATGAAAGCTATTTTAAGATTTTTATTTGAAGTTGTTCCATCCAAATTTAGAGTTTGACCAACATTTGAACAAACCCCTTGACAAACAATGAGGAACAATTAAAGAAAATAAATAAAAGTTGGAATTATAAAAAAAGAAAGATTATCAAAGGTTTGTGAAATAAGTTCAAATATGTTATCTTCAAATATTATTAAATTCAAAAAAGAAAAAAAAACAAAAACAAAAATAAAAATAAAAGCTGTGGCCATGCACGCGCTTGACATGTCCATTCCAGTATCTATATATATACATGCTTGTTCTAAGTTGCTTTACATAAACTTCTCTAGAAAAATGGAGAATTATGGAGATCAAGGTTGGGGGGACGGTGTGGAGGAAGACGAAGAAGAAAACGACAACGAAATAGGGTTCGTAGAAGATGAGAGGAAGAAGAGAGCTGTAAGCGGTGGTCGAAGTGGCAGCGGAGGAAGAAGGTCGTCATCGGTGGCGCGTTGCCAAGCCGATGGCTGCAATGCTGAGCTGAGCAGTGCCGGAGCATACCACCGCCGCCACAAGGTATGCGAGATCCATGCCAAGGCGGCCGTGGTAGTTTTGGCCGGATTCGAGCAGCGCTTTTGCCAGCAGTGTAGTAGGTAAGAAAAAACCCTAATATGGTAGCTTACTGATTATATAGTTTCCTATGCTTTAAATTGATCCATTTTCTTAGCTCCCAACTTTCAATCTAATCATAAGTTAAACAATTAATACTCTCACCTACGTTTTGGACGGAGAAATTCGAATTTATAACCTCTTAATCACAATTTGCGTTTGATCTCGAAATTTATTTAGCAATATGACCGAATATACTCATTTGGTTTTAATGAACCATGATACCATATCGGTTAACAAAATATTTAAAGTTGTGAGACTTTACGAGACTGAATACTTTTTTTTTTTTTATATTTGTGACTCTTTGGATCAGCTTGCATGCACCTCGATTAATGTCATGTAACATACCACTTAACCCTACAACATTTAGTCTTTTAGTCTTGTTTTTTACAAGACTAAATACTGGTATGTACATAATAATATCTTGATACAATATTATATGATATAAAATTTCGTGGCATAATCATTTGAGCATGAAAGAAGTAATAAATTCCACTCTTTTATACAAGGGGTAGGATCTCTCACTTTTTCAAAATTGGAATTCTTAACAAGATCAAATACCCGTTTGGCTTAATTAGCTTTAATATCATATTATCTTATCTCAAAACTAGTTGCTAATATATCTCATCTTTCTAATGAAAATTCGTGAGAGTTTCTAATTTTAATGTGAGATCATCAAGTCGGCAATACTCTAAACAAAGTTAAGTTTTCATTTTCTTATAAAAAGAAATGCACTTTTCTATAATTCGATGAGACCATTGAATGTTAGAATTTGACTCTTTTAGTTATGTTGGATAATTGTAACATATTTTTTAGTGATATAGTAAATTAATTGAAGATTTTGCATGTATAACAAAAAAGGATAAAGTATTTATATCTATAGTAAAAATTAAAATTAATTCATTTGTACAGAAAATTCAAATTGAGTTTTATCACTGGTTGAGTTTTATTACTAATAGAATTTAATCAATGATAAACTCATTCTATCACTGCTTGAATTTTCTATCAGTGATAAAAATCAATGTGCTATAGATGAATTATTTTAAAAATTCTACTGCAAATATAATAAAGAGATAGAATTTGCTGATGGTAAATTCTCAAATTAATTTTCGTTTGAATTTATTATATATCTCGTTGACGTGTAATTTTCAAATTTAAAAAGTTTTAAATTGTGGTTTTTTTAAGTAACTATTTTTAATGGTTAAAATGTGGGGTGTTTTGTTTTTTGTATTATTATGACAGGTTTCATTCTGTATCAGAGTTCGATGAGGCAAAAAGAAGCTGCCGGAGGCGGTTGGCCGGCCACAATGAACGGCGGCGAAAAAACTTACCGGAGTTCCTGGGACAATCCTCCACTAATTAATTAGAATATATAATATAATTAAAAAAAATAAAAACAGAAGAAGAAATGGGAATTGTGAAAAAAAATAAGGTTTGTTCTTAAAATGGAATTTGAAGTTAAAATATATATATGCTTCCTCTCTTCAGTCAAGGCTGCCCTATTTTTCACCAGTTCTTCTGTTTCAGTTTCTGTGGCTGTTTGTCTGTAAGCTTTCATTTTATATATAATACATTACATATTAAATAGATTTTTTTTAGTACAGAGTGAAGGAAGGGGAACCAACAAATTTATATAGAGGCCACAACTACTTTCAAATAATATGAAAGTCAAATACCGACTTTCAAGCTCGAACCTGTGACTGTAATGTTAAAATGGATTAACACCAGACAAGATAGTCAACTGTGCCACTGACCCTCGATCATTACATATTAAATAGATGTTGCTTTCTAGGGAGCACAATTTTTTTTTGTATCATACTAAGAATTGGGTTAAATCATAATCATTTCGAACTCATGATTTTTATGATCAATGAATGGGCACTAATACAGCTGAACTACTACTCTCGACTACTACTCTCGTCAGCACGTTATTAGTATGTTGGTTCAGAGTACTCACTAACAAATTAAATAAAATCAACCTTCAAATTTTTGTCCAAAACATCCTTACAAAATTGTCCAATAGTCTTAACTTCAAAAGTGTATAATAAGTTGTATTTCAAAGTTGTTGAAAGCTTTTTTTATTACATTAGACACATTTAAATTTTGTCTAATACATTTGTTTAACTTCTAAAATTGTTTTCTAAAAAAAAAAAAGTTATTTATTTTAGCCTCGAGTTATATCAGATATGGAAAAGGTTGCAAATATTAACAGAATCCAAATTGTTTCAAGAAAGAAAGAAAAAAAAAGAAGAAAAAAAAAAGGTTCATTTCAAATACCTGTTGGCGAAAAGAAATCGATTCTGCACCCAATGTTGTGGTATAGCTTTGTCTCTTTGTAAAAAATCACAGACCAGATGTTTTTATCTCTAAAGTCATTGAACAAATCATATCCAGATAAATAACAACCCACCAAAAACAAAATCATTCTGGTTTTTTTTATCATGATGATGCAGTTTTTCCCATTATTTTCCTTCCATATGATCATATAGATGTTACTACCTGAATAATGAACCAGTTTGAATTTTCATAACTTGCTACGGGTTGTACCCGATGGAGGCCTTTCCCCATTGTTATCAAGAGTTGGCTTTCGGAACACTTCGCGTCGTTCGGCTATGAACTTTGCAAAACGAGAACCTTTCCCCTTTGTTTCGTGATCTTCACCTGGCAATTGAGGCAGACCTGGCAGAGGCGAAGGCTTCGGAGAGCGCTGTGACATCAATGCCCATATAGAAGAAAGCCGCTCATCTGGTTCATCCAGAACTTTTAGGACTGAGAGATCCTCCATATCTAAAAGTGTAAAAAATACAGCAATTAAATTTAAATGTAATGAATAATGAAACCAAGACAATAGAAGGATTTATAAACAGCCATGATCTGATGTTATAAGACTTCATTGCTTGTACCACCTGATCTTTATTACACATGACATAACAAACTAAAATGAATCTGTTTTTGCAGGAGCCATTGATTTGATTCCTGGAATAAAATGATATTTACCAGACATCATTCGTAGTTCTACTTCTAATTGCTATAAGCGAGGGGATGGGTTCAATTTATGGTGGTCACCTACCTACAAGTTTTCTTAAAAATCAAAAGTCTTAGAACAGACAGTTTGTCCTGCAAAAAAAGTCGAAGTGCGCATAAGCTGGCCCGACACAATCTCAGTGCTAGGCATTCCACAAATCGAAAGATCTACTAACCAAATACTTACTTATTTTTCAATGGTGGATGACTTCTTACGATTTCTTTAATAACGAGGGTGGAAATTTGGAGCTTCAATCTTTTAAACCCCGTTCGATAATCATTTTGTTTTTAGTTTTTATTTTTGAAATTTAAGCCTACAAATAACTCTCTAACCACATGTTTTTTTCTTACTTTAGAAACCAAATCAAAATTGAAAACAAAAAAAAGTATGTTTCCAAAAGTTTGTTTTTGTCTTTGTTCACATACTTTTTTTTGAAAAAAATGGAGGAAGATGGAACACATTCCAGGAAATTTGAGTAAAAATAGACTTAAATTTCAAAAACCAAAAACAAAAAAAACAAATGGTTATCAAACGGAGCCTTAAGAGTAGAAATATCTTAACTACTAAAGTTATGATCATAGAAAGGTAAATGAAAAAAGTTGGACAAGTCAGCATGATTAAGTCAACAAGCGAACCTTTGGAGAATCTATGAATGGGTTCCAAAGCTGCACAAGGTATGCTGAAGTTCAAGTGAGGAATTATAGCTCCTCGCCCATGCCTCGCATTGCTATATCAAAATTTCACAGAAATTATTAATCTCCAGTGGAAATCCACCACAAAATTCATGGTGGCTTGGTATAAGAAATCATTGATTAACATCACAAGAAAAAAATAAGCATATCATTGAACTTGTTCCCATCCCACTGTGTTTACAGATAAAGTGATACCATGAATGGACCATTTTCATAAACTACCCAAGTGTGTAGGAAAAAAGAACATCAGCAAAATACAACACAACAATCTTTGTAAGGATAGCCATTCACCAAAAATACAGAATTAATCCTACAATCCTTGAGTGACCCTACAATCCTTAAGTCCATGAAAATAGGCAGTTAGCAAAAATTACAAATAAAATTAAGTAAAATTAAAGCTCCAATCTAATAAGAGTAGGTTTGGCAGCTGTTCAACAGAATCAACACATACGTAGGGCGATTGAAAATGAAAAGAGCTGTAGATTATACACATACCAATATCAATTCTCAAGTCTATATCAACTCAAATTGAAAATTGACTTCCTATCCAGAAATTGTTATAATTTGCTCACCATGAGCTTCATTTTTTTTAACACATGAATTCTTAACAAAATTCCAAAATCAAAAACAAGTTTTTGAAAACTACTATTTGATTTGGTTTTATATTTGACGGGTGAGAAGATTCAATCTCATGACCTCTTGGTCGTTGATCGTTCGTCATACATCAAGTCAGCAAACAAAACACTTCAAATAATTATCAAAGGGAGCTTTGACTTTCAATTCCAAACAGAATAAAATAGCCAAAACTTGGCCCAATATACTGAATCCTTCGGCATGACTCTTGTATGAAAATGCTATTACCCAACAGGTTTACCACCAGTTTCCTTTAAAATAGTCAGAAGCAGCATATTACAAGCATAACCTAATGTGGGTCTTTATTTTAGTCCTATACCTTGTAACAAGTCCAATCATATGGCCTTCTGCATTGACAACAGCACCCCCACTGCCACCAGGATGCACTGCAGCTGTTGTTTCAAGCATTGCAGGCAAATATTCTGATGAATCGCCTCGACGATAAGATGAGGGAATCTTTGTTTTCACCACATTGGCCACCACACCAGAGCAAACAGATGGGCAGCAGCCTAAAAAAATTCAAACTAGATTTAGACCGTCTAAAAATATATACATATGTGTGGAAAGAATTGCAAAAGGTACACCAATTTGTAATTAATTTCTATGTAAAACAAGAAAAACTGGAAAACTAGTCATCCTCTCCTTCAAATGAAAATGTCGACAACCATTATTCAGAAAAAGAGGAAAAAAAGAAACTAAACTTCATCTATATAATGCAAATAACACATCCTTTTCCTTTAAAGAAACCTTTTTTGGTTATAAAGCAACCCATTAAAATAATTATGATGACTGCTGAATGGTAGTTGAAACTGTTTACATGGTCTAAACAAGGTTCCTTCAGCCGGTTCATACTCACTAACAGAACAAAACTTTTTTGAACACCAATGTAATATGACAAACTAAAAAAATCACACGACAATAATAATACTATAATAGTTTAATAAATTGACGAAAGAGATACCAGATTTTGGTCCCAACAATCCATATCCAATAACATGTATCTTTGATCCTGAGAAGGGCCATGAACAATCCATAATAATAGGCGAGAGCTGGTCCGGAATTTGCTCAAGCTGCAACAAGGCAACATCCCAAGGTCCCTTGCAGATGTATAACACTTTAGCATCACACCAAATCCAAGGCTCTGCATGATTCAAGCGAACACGCAAGTTTCTGTGACCATAGTTAACAAAACTACACTTATTATCCTCGATTTGGTTATGGAGAAGAATATTTGCATTCTTAAAGGCACTTTTTGTTAAAATGCCACTCTTTTTGCCACCAAAATCACCATTATGCATTGAACACGGAGAATTCTCATTGTGGGTCTGCAGCATCTGAGCATTTTCAATTAATCTTTCTCCACTAACATTTGTTTTTCCATATCTCCATGGCTCTATCAAGTGAGCATTTGTGATTATTAGACCTTGGCTATTGAGCAGAACGCCAGATGCCCATATTCCTTCACCAACTGTAACAAGACAAACAGAGTCCATTGCCTTCTCAACTTTTAATGGGGAAGAATGAGAGCAACCATAATTTTTTCGAATACAGCTTAAGGTTCCCTCAAAATTTTGTTCCTTAATAATTGTCTCATTTTTCACTGCACTAATATATCCATTGTCCTGGCCAATCCTTTCTCCAGCATTGTAAGACCCTACCAGCAGATCGCTACAAGCAGTTGAGATGGCTCCCCATGGAATCAACAGCTGTTACCCAAGGCTAGAGTCTCACGCAATGTAATAACTCCAAGAGAAATTAAATAGCATGTAAATAGATGCAAACAGTCTCGTGATAATTTATACCTGAATCTCGGCACCAGTCCTATAATGCACAAGTGGCCTAAACAGAATACCAATAAGATGTGCATGTTCATCAAAAACAGGGCATCCTTCCATTCCTAACAGATAAGTACCATAATAGTAAGAAAGAAACCACCTGAAGAAAGCAGAATATAATGGAACAGACAGATGTGCATACCAGGAAGACAACGCATGTCAGCCATCAGCAATGACTTGGTCCCTGAGCTAGGAGGGTAGCAATTGGAAATTGATCCGACCGATATGCTAAAATGGGCAAACAATCAAAGACTACGAGTCACAAAAAGAACAGCAGCTAAGCTTTAAAGTGACAAATTCGATGAAATATATGTGTTCATGGATGTATGTTGGAATCCAAGAATTAGTTTGTTGCCGTGATGACCTTATACATTGTTAATGCTAGAAGGCAAGGTTTCAGAAGTAAATTGTACGAGGAGATTCAATCTGTTCATATTTTCAAAAACTTTAATTTCCAGCATACGAACAAACTCAACCAGAATTATTTGGTGATATGTTATCCCTTTGAAAGCAATTTGGCTTGAACAAAGGCAACCAGACAATAGCTGGTAAATTCATAGGCATGCTGTCATCTATATATGAAAGAAAAGAAAATCTTTTACAGCCATCTGGAGAATTTGTTTATTTGACTACTAAGGTCATTGATGAGATTTCAGAATGACATTCAATCATGCTGGAATCAATATTAACTGAGCAAGAAAAACAAGAGATGCACAGTCACAGGCATCTAGGATTATACAAATTTAAATGTGAATACAGACCTAACAATTTGCTAGTCTGGAAGTTCTAAAAACAACAGAACTTCATTAACCAATTTTTATAGAAGATAGACCAACCTGTTAAGGAAATGCACTGGTGATAGAACACCAAAAGGAGAACCAACAGCAAGAAGAAAGGATCCTCTCTGCCTTGAGGGAGATAGACTGATGTTTGGCACGTCCTAGAAAAAGCCCAAATATAATTAATAGCATAGACGTCACATCTCCAAGTGAAGGGGATAAGGATATCGATATTCATGAAATGCCTATCCTGCACTTTATACAAGTGAAAAATTCTCATGAATGACAGGTACAGATGTAAAAGCTCACCTTTGACAATGAGGGAACACCAAGAATGGCAATCCTTATTGTTAAGTCTTTAATCTTGTTAGATCCTTCAGTATCCAAATATCTCTGGCTACCACCAGCAAAAATTTTCTTGTCATTTTCAATCTGAAGATGAATTAGAAAATACACTCAGGAGACTAAAATGAAAATGAAGACATACATATGGGATTGGGGACAAAACAACACTAACAGATGTGTAATTATATTACGTTAATACTACTAATCCCAGTTCAAGGATTAGTAGGACCGACCAATTATAACATTTATCACTACAATCTATGATAAATTCTAAATAGAACGACCCTTGGAGAGAGCCCATGAATCTACTAACAGGAACTGAACTATGAATCCTCAACTGGATTTGTTGGCACTCCTTTTGCGATTGTTCCGCAAATATAACTAATACAAATTGGGGCAACTTTGACAGCATAATGGAAAGCTTAGTTCTGATCTAGCTAGGCGTCTCTTATTGAGCATTACATTTGGCTTTGTCCTAACCCTTGTTTGTGCCTTCATTTTTGTTGTACTTTCTACCAAATAAATAAAAAGCTTTTTGTTGAAAGATGGAAATTTAAATACAAGTTGGTTAGTTACGTAGTTAATACAAGCTTATTCAATACAATAATGCCCAAATGCTATAGCTTCTTCTAGCCACATCTCCATACAAGATACTATCTACATCGCAAGCCTACTTTTTTTAAAGTTTTATACAACTGTTATCTGAAATGTCTCATATATATATAGATTACAAGACAAAGGGATGTGTGTATGGTGATTGAAGTTCAAACCCATACCTCCCAAATGAGAAATCTCCGCATCACAACACCATGGTAATTCAACCTTTTTATCAACAAAAGATCATTCATCATGGTAAAGTCTTACATATGATAGCTCTTCCTAGAGAAATTTGTTTTGTAATATTAATTAGAATAAACTCTAAATTTCATTTATCAAGAGTTAGGTTCATTTCTTTCTTCAAGCGAGGTTTGATTTAGTTCATAAATAAAAGAAATCAGACTCAAAACCTGTCTCTGAAGAGAGTCCCGACGGGATGCAGAACTGTTTGTATATGAGGCCAGAGACCAGCCAACCTCCCATCTCTGATGTAATGAATCTAAAGAAGCATCCATGACTGATTGAAGAGCAGAGGAAGATGTAGGTATATCATACTGCAAAAGACAGCATCTAAATTGATATAAAAACCTTTGCATGCCAGATTAATCAATTCAAATCCATGATAAAATATAAGAAAAGAAAATGTGCCCATGTTATTTTCAGAGGCAGATTAGCAGAGTAAACATGAGATTATTGGAAAGGACTTGTAAGCCTAAATTTATGTAACATTGGTTTATACGGCTATGGGATGATAAAACCTATAGCTCGAAATAAAACTCACATATAGGCTCAACTTTATCCTATATTACATCTCCTAGAAAAAAGAAGTCTAATTTGGATTTTGTGGAACTGTCAGAATCCCAACTCAATAGTGAGAAAATGAATGCCTACCAAAGCCAACAAGTGGGCAACATGCCAATGAGGAGTTCCTACATTGCGAACTTCTGAGTCTTTCTCCATCAATGAGTTATCCTGTGCCCAAGGGATTATTAATATGTGATTTTAAATGCCAACGGTAATCATTCAAGAAAACTGTGAATTTATCTAACATAAAGTAACAACCTTATAAGTTATACCTCAACCATAATGTCAATCTCAACACCAGGAATTAGCTCAGGCTTTCCCTGCAGCTCAATAAGTTAACTAAATATATTAACGGAGTCAGTTACATAATTACTTTCTTTTGAAATTGGAAAATCGGAGCTTCGCTCCACTATACCCAGGGTAACCACACCCGTCCCTAGACCAAGCACCGGGAGACATTGAAGGATTGGAGACATGAGAAGTGTCTACAAATTAATGTCATGAGTGAGTTTCGAACCTGAGACCTTAAAGGGAACATACCTTCAAAACTCAAATCTTTATCCACTGTGCCATCTCTTGGGACCGAGTCAGTTACAAAAATAACAAGGGAAAACTAATTACTATAACTATAACTACAACAAAAGAAAACCCAGAGAAAACAAATGCATTTCCCCCCTTCTACAGCATAGTAAGTGAGTTAACCTTGTGAATGGTATCTCTGTGTTGAAGTGGAATAAAAGGCTCAAAAATTGAGGAAATAGTCAGAACCAACATCGCGACTTGATCCTTATAATTACCAAGATGCTTAGCGACCTCGGTGTCATAAAGGCCTTCCGGCAATATCATTCCAGATGAGGAAAGAGTTGTCCTCCCAGAACTTCACATGCCAAAAAGGTATATAATAAATCTTATTCCACATTAAAAACATACAAACCTTTAATAAATCTACCAGATAGGAAGGTTCTCACTGATACTGATGGAATGCATGCTTTTGCATCTTCAGGCCCTTCGGGTCCTAAATCATAAGGCTCGCACTGATTTTTCATCATCTCAACCGAAATCGCAAGCACGTGAACATGGAAAAAAGGAAATAAAGATAGTGACTCACAGGGCCTTGAACTCTGACCATGGTGGCAAAATTTCTGGCATGATCCACAATGGCCCGCATAGCCATGACAGAAAGATAGGCTGGTTTGGAGGAACAATACAAGTATAAATAAGTTTAATTTTTTTTTGAAACAAGGGTAACCACGCCCGTCTCTAGGTCAGACACCGGGAGACATCAAAGGAGTAATGTCACAGCCGAGTCTCGAACCTGGGACCTTGAGGGAGGCATACCCTCAAAACCTAAGTCTTCAACCACTGTGCCACTCCTTGGGGACAGTATAAATAAGTTTAATTGCACTAAGGAATAAGGATTACTAACAGTTAACACCATTTCCATGAAAATAAGCTCAGAATTCAAAGGAAAGATAATGAAATGATATTGCTATTCGCTTCGTGTAGAAACTTCTAAATTTATGATGATAAGCCCAGCCAGGAATATGAAATTACATTATTATTTATAGATTTTCTGTTAAAATAAATTGACCAAGCAAACATCAAAACATTTTCGGTTTCAAAAAAAAAAAAAAAAACCATCAAAACATTTTCTGCCATTCTGAAGATTATCCACAAAAACCAAAATTATCAAAGCAATTTAACCCCCTAAATTTTCTAGTTTGAACTTGTTATAATTATCACTGTGTTTTTAAATACGATAATTGAACAAAATGTGAAGATAAGTACGTTACTTACATGATTGTGTGAATCAGGATACAATTTCAACCTAATTACTTGATTAATTCTCGAAGAGGAACCAAATTAGGGAAAATTCAGAAAATCACAATCACTCATCACTCAAAACTCAAAAGGCTCTTAAATAATACGATAACCAAATACCAATTTTTGGGTTCGAACCTTAATCTCGATTGTACGCCAAAACAGAGAGTATTAAATAGGGGAAATCAGTTTAACACCAAGAATTTATAGATACTCTTTTTTTTTTTTTTTGAGAAGAATTTATAGATACTCGTGAACACAGGGAAGACGGAATCAACCAAATAAAAAATCTAAAATTAATCTCGAAAATAATAATTACTAGCAGTTTCAAGATTTCCCAAAAACGATCTAATCGATTACAATCGCATCCAATTGAGGAGTTCAATGATAGATTGCGAAGAGATTAAAGAGAAATTGTGCAGAATGTGTTACCTGTGAGAAATCAAGATGAACAAGACGGGATTGAAATCCACCCTCGGTACGCGAAAATATGACCAGGCGGGGAAATATTATTTTTACACTCTTTTTTCACTTTTTGCCCGATTATTATTATCATTATTTTGGCTAAATTACAAGAAATATTTTTTTCCAAACAATTATTTGTGACCTTTATTAATAATTTAATTTATATTTAACCGTTATGGTTTAATTTATATTTGACCATTGTGTATATCCCTTGTCATTAGTGGGACTGCATGAGGAAGTTGGCTTGACTAGGAGTGATTTCGGTTCGGTTTTGTACCAAATCGACAACTGAACCAATATCTTCGATTTTCAAAAAATGGATCTGATCCAATGTCCAATAAAGTATAGAATCATTTGTTCGGTTTTTCAATGTCTAAAAATGAATCCGATCCGATTCAATGTCCAATTTTTTTAATATATCAAAGACAAAATTTCTCGTATAAAAACAACATTCTCATAAACAACTTTTTTTTAAAGGTTATAAGTATTTTTAATTTATTCAAAATTATTTTTTTAGTTGAAATAGGAGTGAATTAAATAAATATTAATGGAAGGAAAATGATTTTATATGAATTATTGACAATATATATTTCGGTTTGGATCGATTTTTTGAAATGAAAACCGGAACTGATCCAATATTTTCGGTTTTTTCAAATTGCAAACCGATATGTCCAACTTTGAGCTAAAAAACCGATCTGATCCATTGGATTGGATTGATTCGGTTCGATTTTTTGTTGCACTCGTAAGCTTGACAATCAAAAAGAAAAATGAAGTTTCAATTTTCGAATATCTTGCCTCCAAAAAAATCATTTTTACCCATATAATAATAATAGTTTTTTTTTTAATTAGTATTAGACGTAAAAATGTCTAAATAGGCAACCAAAATGAAGTAATATCATTCATGGTCAAGAATTAAAAGATAAGATACTGCAACAAAAAATGGGTAAAACTCCTCTACACATGTGTAGGAGAACCCTATATTTTGGAGATGTGGCACCATTAAGTGCCACAGAAATTATACACTCTAAAAAATAATTTCATTATAAAATATTTTTTTAGTGGTATTCAACGATAACACATCTCTAAAATGTAAGACTCCCTTCATGGGTAGGGAGTTTTAATTATAAAAAATTGAACCAATCAAAATTTTGATGAATAGACGTGAAAAAAAGATATATATAATAAAAAGATTAGATTTGAATCGAGGACTTGGTTACCAGATAAATTAAAAGAAACTTCACCCAAAAAATTTGATGCTTAGTATAGTCACTTGTAGTCATTGATTACTAATTGGTTTAGCTGTTATTGGGGTTTTCAGTTGAGGATTTTTTTTTTACATTAGTTAATGAGTTGTGAGGATATTGTTTAGTTTGTTTTGTTGGTTAATCTTAACCATACATTAGAGTTAGCTGATATACTATATAATTGAGGTCAATGTCTTTTATTATATTCCGTAACACTGTATGAACTTATACTTTAAAAAGTTTCAACAAATTAATTAATCAACGAATTAAGTGGATTAATTAAGTATCATCCGATCATTCCCTAGGATAGGTAGGAAAATTATGTTTTATTTTTGGTGTTTATTTGTGAATTTAGGGTGTGTTTTTTTTTTTTTTTTGTAGATATTGGTTGGACTGCTAATCTATGCAATGTAGTTGTTATGGATACATTAGTAATCAAATTACTATTTAATTTGAGGTTTTTTATTATATAATTTTTTTTTTCTTTCATACATATTGAAGACGTAAATGAAACAAATAAAATAATGTTAGTGATATTAGAACGCAAACAAGCAAACCTGTACCATCCAAAAGAATGGGAAATCCTGCACTTCCAAATACTATCCATCTAACCTGGAATGTCACAATGCGTGAACCTCAAGTTTATTTAGTTAAATTTTCTTACCTCCTACCTTAGTTTTGGTATATGTGGATGACCAACTATTTTTTAGTTTCAAACTTATTTTTCAAACTTATTTATTCCGTTTAATACATACTACATAGTCTAATTTATTTATGTGGTAGCGGAATTCAGCTAAATAATGTTTAAGGATTCGACCATTTTGTAGGTTAATAGTTGTTTTGAAAAACTATTTTAAAATCAACGAACGAGAGCTTAAAATCAAAGAACAAAATGCCGATCACGATACCGAAAGAGAAGACATTGATCTTGTTCGGATACAAGAAGTTCATTCGGCTACGCATTACACATCTTGAAAGATTTAAAGAAAATTGAAGAACATGAAGAACATTATTGGCACAATCTTCTCGAGAGGTGCCAACGCGTAACTAAGAATTTGAAATTCGGAATAAAAAATGTGAGCGATGAACTCGAACACAATGAAACCGAAGAGGGATATTACGACAAATGGTCATATATTCCTAAGCTTTTCTGTAAATTGGGAGGATGAATGTGACTTTGAATCAGTGTCTTAGTTTTGATGACATTAAATCAGAGAAAGGGTTGGAATTATGCATAAATTTCATTATCCTTTAATTTTGAATGAAAATTCTCAAGATCATTGAGCTTAAAAAATACCCTTACTGAAAGAAAAAAATTATATCTCTCTATGCAAATTCATCATCCATAGAATATAATGCAAACCTTTATTGTGAAAGACTATTTTAAAATAGAATACCAACCGATAAAAGAATTTGAATTTGAAATTGAGTTAAAGAGTTGAAGGAGTTGAATCACAAATTTCGTAGTTTTAAAAAAAAAATCATAAATTTCGTAATTATTACTACATTTAAAAGACGTAGGTCGAATTTCGAACTATTCTTCCCATTTGAAATTGAGTTGTAAAAAAGAATATAAGTGAAAAAACAAATTTAAATAAATTTTAAATCAAATTGTTAATATCTGTGTTGTTTTCCTTAAATTTTGCCATTGGAAAAAAGAACAAAAGTGTAAGTCTTGTTTTGTGTTTTTTTAGGCGTTCATTTGGTGTAATGGTTTTAATTAACATTTCAAATAATCGAGATGGAAGGATTCGAATTCATAATTGAGGTCAGCTACTACTTTGATAAACAACAAGTTAATTAATCAAAAGTTTGAATATAATTATTTAAAATTAATAATAAGGAAAAGGGTTAGAATCGTATGACAATTTTTTTCATTTTTTCTCTCGATTTTTTTTTTGTTTTTGAAATACTCCCGAAAATGAATTAAAAGAAAGTTAATGGATAATGACGGACGAGGAAATAGTTCTGAAAATGATATCAACAAATAAAATTCAAAGATATGAATGAAATCCAAAATGAAACAAATATCTCTTTAATCATGCTCTCAGGACACTGTTGAAATGAGATAAAAATGATAAAGATTTTTTTAGTACCAAGTTAGGAGGGGAGAACTACAAACCTTACAAAAAGATACAATTCTCATTTAAATAAGAGTCAAACACCGATTTTAAGGATCGAACTCGTGATCATAGTATTGAATTGAATTTCAACTAGAAAATGAAATCATCAGATCATCAACTCTTTCGATCATGGATATTTATTTAAACTTTGTAGGTGTGGAGTATTAAATGACGCTCATAGTTCAAATGTGACCTTCTATAATTTAACCTTAGCTTTATTGTACAAATGATAGGCATTACTAATCATTAGTTTTTAGTTCACTCGGTCTTAGTTGGTATGTACTTTTGATTTATTGAAATTTAAAATTAATACCGTAGTTATTTATTAAGGGCTTGTTTGGCTAGGGCGGGAAGGGAAAGGAAAGGAAGGGAAGAGAAGGGAAAGGAAGGGAAATGAGAGTAAATAAGTGTTTGGTGGGAAGGGAAGATAAAAGAAGTAAAAGTAAATTGGTGTTTGGTGAGATGGGAAGGGAAGAGAAATGAAATGAAATGATAGTAAATTAGTGTTTGGTGGGATGAGAAAAGTAGTAAAATGATGTTTTTTTATTTAAAAATAGATATTTAATATTTTGAATATATCATTTTATATTTATTTTATTTATTATTTAAATAAAATTTAAAATCTAATAACTTTCATTATCAAAATACTTAAATTTCATAATCGTTAAAAAATGAAAATAATAAATAAAAATAAATGGATAACATAATTTCTATTCTAAAAAAATACCATGACTTTTATAATAAAGATTAAGTTTAGAAACTCAAAATGGAGATGGATGAGATAAAAAATAAAATAATAACTAGTTTAATTATTTTGAGTATCATATCTTAGATTTATGTAATATAGATTTATATTCGTTTATAAAAATGTATGAGTTTAGAAAAGTTTGAAAATAATAAAATCTATATTTATATATATTTATGTGTGTGTGCGCGAGCGTGTGTATAACAAATTGTAAATGCATACATTATTGATAAAAGTCAAATGCATGAAATAAATATTGTTTAGAAAACATGATACATCTAAAAATAATAATAAATATTGCATTTTAAAAGAAAAAAATGTACATAAATAATATAAACATATTCAATTGGACGAATTGGTAAAAATTGACAACCTTACATTTTTATTTAAGAAAAAGTTGAAATTGAAATCTTAATTTTGGCAATTTAATTTTGAATAACTATTACAAAAATATAATTATATATATAAAAGTAAAAGAAGTTGATTTGGAAATTGAAAAATATAACTAAAAATTAGGAAAGAAAAAAGGAATGAAAAACTCAAATTAAATTGGCCATAAAATATATAAGGGAATAAAATTTATTTGGAAATTAAAATTAATATTAATACTACTAAAAAAAATGAAGTAGGAAACTTAAATTTAAAATTAAAAAAAAAAAAAACTAAAGGAAACGAAAATAACAGAGAAGGAATTCTTCAAAAAAAAAAAACGTGCGGGGTCCACGCGTCGGGATATTTGGGCGTGTGGGACCCACGCGCCGTGTTTGGCAAGGAAATTTCAACCTTGTTGGCCAAACGCCGGGAAGGAACCCTTCCCTTCCCTTCCCGGCGGGCCAAACGTCTGCTAAGGGGGTGTTTGGGCCACCAAGAATAAGAAGGAGAATGGGAAGGGGAATGATTCCCCGTGTTTGGGCCACCGAGAATCATTTCCTCCCATAATCACGTTTTCCAAAAATCACTTTTTTCATTATCTCCATAACTACTTTTTATTCTCTCTCTAATAACTTTTCATATATCACATCACTATTTTTTACTCACATTATATTCATTATTTTATTTTTTTCATAATCATTACCTTTATCTCAAACAGAAATAATCATTCTCCTCGTAATTAGGGGTGTACAAAAAAACCGGTAACCCGAGCTACCCGGACTACCCAACCCAAACCGTAAGGGTTGGGTTGGGTTATGTTTTTTAAAATTTGGGTTGGGTTAGATTTTTAGTAAACCCGGATTTTTGGGTCGGTTCCCGGGTTTTGGGTTGGGTTCAACCCGGAACCGAATATAAATATATATTTCTTAACATATCTTTGTAGTATAAAGTCGTTCATAGCCTAGTGGTTATAAATCTTTTCTTATTTTATGTTTTCTTTTTCTTTTTTTGCTTTTTTTTCTCTTTTATGAGCAAGTAAACTTCAATTTTTCTCAAACTTTTTTTCCCTCAAGAATTTATCCAAACTTTTTATCTCTTATTAGGTTAAATACAATATTTTTTAAATTTAAAAATTAATTCTTATCTTTTTAAAAAATCTCATACTCTTTACAAAATTAGCTTTATATTTAGTCAAATTTTATACCGGTATTTGACTTCCAAATATTGAAATAATTAGTATTTTCGTCGAATTTGTAATCTCGCCTTCCAACTTTTAATTCTTTTGAACCGATGAACCCAACCCGAAAATATAGGGTTGGGTTGGGTTGGGTTAAAAAGTTGATCGACCCAAATTTTTGGGTTGGTCCAAAAATTATCCTTAACCCTACCCAACCCAACCCATGTACACCTCTACTCGTAATTATTACCTTCACTCCAAACACAAATAATCATTACCCCATAATCATTCTCTTCCTTATTCTCCTCCTTATTACCATTCCTCCCTTAATCATTATCATTCCCCTTGCTCCAAACACCCACTAAGTGCATGTGCAAAGATACATCTGAGTATAAATTAAATGTTAAACTACAAATTTGTATGATTAAAAAAAAAATTAGAGTTATGTTTTTACAATTTTAAAAGTTAGAATTCAGTTTATATGTATTGATAAAACCTAAAAGTTTGTTCTAATTGATCAAATGGGTTAGAAATTAGTAACTTAATGAAAGTGACAACTTCATTTTTTATTCAATCAATTATTTATGCACTCGGTCAACAAAAATACAAAAAAAATCAATTTATTTATGCGCAAACAATTACTTAATGCTATTTTCAAAAAAAAAAAAAAATTGCTTAATGCGATAGTTACTTATTCATATGTTATTACAAATTAGATCAACTATATTTTATTGATTCAATTTATATAGATTAAATTTAACTTTTAAAATTATAATGACTAAATTTTAATTCTAGCCAATAGAGCAGTAGCTCAAGCGATATCAATATACACTTAATGATTTAGAGGTCTTAGATTCGAGTTTCTCCCTCCTCCAATTTTTGTAATCTCAAAAAAAAAAAAAATCTAATTCTAATTCCATCTCATTTATGAAACTAAATTTGTACCTAAAATTTAAATTTAAATCACAGGCCCAAGAACCAGAATTCAAAAGCAAACTTCAACCTATCCATTTTCACTTTCAACTATTAAAAAAAAAACTCAAGCTATTATTATTATTATTATTATTATTTCAATAATAATTTGTAGACAAGTTACAAACCCCATAAAAAAAAAAAAAAAAAAAAAAAAAAGCTTTATAATGCGTAGAAAAAATGGCAAAAAATGTTATATGTACCTGATGAAGAAAGGCCGTTCTAAAATTCTTTAGCGTGCTTTAATTAATTAATTAATTTATTTATTTACCAATAATCTCATGTCGTGTAATTTTCGTTTGTTGAAAGAAAAACCACGAACACTCGGCTCTGCTATTTTTCTTCACCGCCTCCATCGCAATCTCTACGAACTGCAATTTTGCTGAACCTTACAGCTTTGATTCCTTGTGTTCTTCAACTTTTGTTGCTTGTAAACGAAGCAATGCCGGCTCAGAAGATCGAGAATGTTGATCTTCTGCCGCGATTTCATGATTCCTTCAATCAACGTTCTGAAGATGGTGAATCTCAAGGTACCATAAATTTCGACGGTGCGATTCACTGTTTGATGTTCTTGCGATTCGTATATGTTGCTATTTGTTCGTTTTTGTGTGTGTTTGTGTACTGATTTTGCGGTGTTCTTGTTTCGTCAGAATCCGATCGGTGTTCTTCGTCCGGTGAAGGCGATAAGGACGAGTATGTTCCGTTTATGAGCTCTGTTTTTTGTTTTTGCTTCTTTTTGTTCGTGATGTTTCTTTTTTGCTCTCTATTTGTTGTTTGATTTTGTTTCGTCTGGTTGATTATGGAACTCTTTGGTTTGGATTGATTTGTGGTATTGTTCGTTAAGTTTTTGCTGTGACCGTATTCGAAGACTTCACGTGCTTAGGCTTTGGTTGAATTTTGTTCTGCAACGGAGTTTTTCACTGGTTTTAGTTTTGAGAACTGTCTTTTCCGATTAAGGTTTGTGGAATTGGTGCTGGATCTTGTGGCGAAGTGAGTTTTCTTGGTCGTATTTGCGATCAACGAGCTGCTGCTGTCGAGTAGGTAGTGACTCTGGAGCTCATGATCCGATATCAAGCGTTTACTCGACGTCGAATCAAGCTTACTGTAACTGAAGTGTTCACGGAAAATCTTGATTGATGAAAATTCCTAGAAGTTAACGACTGGAAACCGGACGTTAATGAAAATATTGGGGGATTTATTATTATTATTTTTTAATTGAGAAATAGGAGCTTCCCTCGTGGAGGCATCTAAAGACATCGAAAGAATGGAAACACGGGTGACGTCTACAAATTAATGTCCCAACTGAGTTTCAAACCTGAGACCTTGAGGGGAGCACACATCAGTTCCAAAATTCAAGCCTTCAATTATTGGGCAATTTGAGCGGTACTCTTTAGCAAGCGTGATGAACGAACCATTGTGGGTTGCTTTATCTCTATATATATGTTTGAATAGGAAGTTGTTTATCGGTTCTTTAGTGCATGACGAACAGTAGGCCTGAACAATTTACACGATATCAGGCGTTTAAAGATTATTAATACTTAATATTCTGTTTGGTTTTCTTTTCCAGTTTTATTGCCGTGAATTTGTCAGACATCCGGAGAGAAGTTCAATGTCCTATCTGCTTAGGTATGTTTTTAGTACTATCTTCTTGTTGAGCATATTTATATCTAATAAGACAAGATTTCTATTGATCAGAACAATATTTGGTTGAAATTCTTACACAATTCATGTTCTGAAAATTCATAAATACGTTTACTTCTTGTTAAGCAATCCAGTTTTAAGCAATGTGTTAACAATATTTTCATCTCCAGCGTGTCAACCATCATATATAAATAGATTATTGCTGTCGGTGTATGTACATATGCACCGCAAAAAATGGCCTATCAATAAATAGATTATGTTGTTGGTGTATGTACATATGCACTGCAAAAATGGCCTATCAATAAGGTTATTCCAAATGCTTGATTTGTTAGGGATGAAATGTGGAGGATGAGAGGATTAGTTTTAAATGAATGGTTGAATTATGTACCCCCTATGATGTCATCTGATGTAAAAAAAAAAACTTTTTGGATATAAATTGTGTCGGAGAACATAAAAGACATTTGAAATCCATGAAATTGGGGTGGTGATGGTTGAACTTTAAAATAATTGCATGTTTCGGCTCCACGGTCATTTTTATTCTAGGTAACACTTAATTGCTCTTATTCTCCACAATTACTAATTAGAAGTTAAGATGACCAACTTTTTCCACCTCTACCAATTTTTTCTGAAATCAACTTTGCAATGCAGTCTTGAATGTTATGACTGGGTAGTTTCCTCAAAGAGACACTAATTTTGACCATTGATTGAATTAATTCTTGAGAATTTGGCTTTCATTTCATTTAGTGTTTTGCACTTCTAATTGAACCTTGCATGTATAGTCATAACAATTAATGGATATATGCATGACTTTCAGCTCATTTACTCAACCTCATATTGTCAAGATTAGTGACCGTTACTTTCAGTTCATGCACATATAGCTGCTGTAATGATAAAGGCAACACCAAAGCATGTTATTTTTTCATAAGAAATTAACTAAATTTCAAATCAAAATATTCCTGAAATTTGACATCTTTTAGCTGATGTACCCAAATTCTAAAAGCCATGATATTCCAAGTCTTAGCATGTTTGGATAACCGATTTAGATGGACTTAGTGAGGCAGCCTCAGAACTCACATTGGAAGATCATCCACGTCTCCATGTAAATGCATGTGTAGTCTTCTTAGGTGAATTATAGAACGTCTTTTATAATTTCAAATGTGCAGGAATCATCAGAAAAACTAGAACCGTGATGGATTGTCTGCACCGCTTCTGCAGGGAATGCATTGACAAATCGATGCGTCTAGGGTATGCTCTTATGTAGTTTTTATATTGATGTTGTTAATTGCTATACAACTCTAGAAATTGAATCATTTCAAAACTTTCCCTCACCTTATTACGGAAATTTCTTGCAGTAACAATGAATGCCCTACTTGCCGCACTCATTGTGCCAGTCGACGCTCTTTGAGAGATGACCCGAATTATGATACCTTGATTGCTGTGCTATATCCAGATATTGAAAAATATGAGGAAGAGGTAAGATTATTATGGTTCATCGTGAAAGCTTCGTGTTTGATCATTGATATCATCATTTCTGCTCACTCTAATATTATAATTATTTTTTTTTGAAGGAATTGGCTTTCCAAGAAGAAGAAAAAACTCGTAATAAGAAGGTGAGGAGGGCCATGTTTTTTAATTGTTTTAGTTATGGACTTTCATTTGTTTATTTTCCGGAGTTAATATGTAGAAGAAATGGCAGATTTTGTCTACCTGAAATTGATTAATAAGAAAAGGAATTGTTTAAATCACTATTTCATAAATATCCAATGCAAAGTTGTGGGAGCCTTGAGACATGAAATGGAAATATATTCTTAGCTGTTGTGCTTTATGTTCCATTTGACTTGGAAACATTTATTGGTGAAAACCAAATGTCTATTATATATATTGTACTCGAACCAGATATTTTTTATTCTACTCTCTTGATCTTTTTTTTTGGAAAATTTACTCTTATCTTTTATCTTCATATTTGATCTAAATTGTTTTTTTTTTGTTATTTTGAAGATCCAAGCTTCCATTGCTCAGACACTTCAACGACAAACTGAAGCTTTGGGCAGGAAACGTCCTAAATATTCAAGGAGAATAAGTTCTAGAGGACGAAAAAACTTCCAAAATCACATTGAAGGTTCAGGCTTTGATGAGAACGAGGACGAAAATGATTATGATGTAAGCAAAAATTCATCTTCCGCCGACGAGCGCATGGACACAAGACCTAAAAGGTTCAGGAAAGGTGCCCATGTTAGATTTTCGCAGTCTTCTTCAGCTACCGGGGCTGACGGGGCACATGGCAGTGGTAATGAAAATGATTATGAAGTGAATAAAGAAAGAGTAGTTGGTACATCTATGGGGTTTGTTGGTAGCTCAGAAAGACTTTCTTGGGGCAAAGGTGGAATGAGAAGTCACACTAGATATGGGGGTATTAATGGGGGAACCGGTAAAATTTCGAGGACTAACCGCATTACAAAGCTTTCGGATTATGTTCGAAACTCGGAAAATATCAGTGAGGAGGTATAAACAACAACTTAACGTGTTACTAAACTTTGGACATGTTAACTTATTAATGGCTTCCCTATTGAATTACATGCATGTTGCAATCCTTTATTGTTTCTATCCATCAATAACTTTGCCTTTTCTTCCTTACTCTTAGATGGAAATCAACCTTATGCTTGTTTCCATGGATGAAAATAGAATACCAGCATTGCAAAGACCATATATTTGCTGCAGACCTTCAGCGACAATTCGACACATAAGTCGAGTAATCACTTATTAAATACAGCTTTATTTCAACTGTTCAAAATCTCATCCATTTTAGTTGATTCTTGAGCTTTCTTTCTTCTGCAGTACGTTGCTCAAGAAACTGCGCTTTCGGTCGATGTCGTTGAAATGTACGCGGTGAAAGAGCTGCAAATCAAACACAATCCTTCAACCACGGGAACTCTTACGGATCCATGTAACGATAGTATAGAGATATTAGACGAGCAAGAAATGCTGTCGATGGCGAAATGCAAAACGAACAGTCTACCTTGTGGCTATCTGGTATGGCCTGAACTTGAACCTTATGCCTTTATTTACAACATTTTAAGCTTTGTTTCCTTGATTGCAGCTTTTGGCTTATAAGAAAAAGGGCTAAAGTTCTGCTGAAGATGAATTTATTCGGCTTAGAAGAAACAGACCATCGAATTTGTTGTCTCCTCCCATCTGAATATGTTGTTATCTAACCACCTTCATTAGTTTTTTGTTAATGGGTTCCCTTTTTTTCCTGTAGTAGATGGGTTATGTATATGTGCAATTTTTACAATCTTTTCTATATTTAAACCAAGGGCGAACTTTATTTTTTAATCGTCTGGTTCTCATGATGAGGAAGTTAAATTGGAATATAACTAATCAAATAAGTTAATATGTTATCAATTCTTTCGGTTATAATCTAGGCAAACTTATACAAATATAAGAATAATAATCATGAATAATAAAGATGATAGGTTCTATTTATGATGACTACTATTTAAAAATTAGTTTATTTGACTTTCAAATATTGTAGAGTTAGACAAATATATATATTTTTCTTTTTAGTAATTTTTAGACAAATGCTCTCGTTGCTCTGGCAACAAACAATTGTTAACTCGATGAAAATTTTCCTATCAATAAATTTTTCGATAAATGGATTCAATAGTTTAGGCCCCGTTTGATAATCATTTTGTTTTTGGTTTATAAAATTTAAGCTTATTTCTATTCAAATTTCCTACTATGTGCTCCATCTTTCCTATAATGTATCTATATTTCCTTCAGAAAATAGGTGAATACTAACCAAATTTCAAAAATAAAAACAAGTTTTTGGAAGCTACTTTTTTTTGTTTACAAATTTTGGTTTTGTTTATTAAAATATAGATAAGATGTAGATATCCAAAAAAGGAAAAAAAATATATTAAGAGAGTTGTTGTAGGCTTAAATTTCATAAACAAAAAATTAAAAATAAAATAATTATCAAACGGGTATTAATAAAATCTATTTGGTAGTGGTTTGCTCTTTGAAAACTAGTTGAAAATGATCTTTCAACTACTAATTATAATGGCCCAATAATTCACCTTTAACAAGGGTGGAAGTGATGCAATTAAAATTTAATTCGATAATTAGAAAATAATGGATTGGATAAAACAAAGTTGCAATAATTTTACTTCCTAGCTGATTGATACCGACTCTATCCTTATCCTTAATCCGTTTGTTCTCTTTTATATTTGGATTCTCCCTCTAATTTCCACTTATTCAATTCATTCGTGGGCCCTAGCGGAAAGTACCCTAGTTATATTGAGTAGTTAAATGTAATTTTTGTATAGATGAATTATAGTCAAAACTTTATTTAGATGTAGATTTAAAATGAGTATTTTTTTAGTAGTTAAAAAAGAAATAATTAAAAGTGAGTGACTAAAAATAAATTATTTTGATCGATTTGAAATAAATAATTAAAAATGAGTAGTTAGAAATGATTGAGTAATTATAATTGAATGATTAAAAATGAATGATTAGAAATGAGAATTATTTTCAAAAATAAAATTGAAGAAAAGTTGGTAAAAACTCATTTGTAGGTAAGTTTTCGATTATCACAATTTAATGGTTATCAACTTCAACTTCAACTTCAACATCATACATCAAGATATAATTAAACAAAACCAACAAGAAGAAAGTTTACCCATAATTTATATAAACTAATAACACAGATATTTATAATGAGTCACCCATCACCGCCGCGCACAGCGGACCCCATGAAGAAGTCGCCGGTCGTCGGCCGTGTCAGCAGACTTAAACCTAATTAACAACACACTCTTCACAAAATAACACTCCTAAAAACTTGTAGATTCCAAAACATGACCCTTTAACGACGCTATTTACATGCAACCGCCGGTAACCGTCGCCGTCGCGTCCGCCGCCGCCGCAGCCTAACGGTGCTGGCTCCTAGTCTCACCGCTGTAGAGCCTGTGATTACACGAAGTAATAGTTTCAGATCAGGACAAAAATAGAGAGTCGATCGAGCCGTCAGATGTCAGACCATGATGATAAAGTCTACAGATCTGACGGCTTAGATCACACTCAAAAATATCAAAGAATCAAACTTTCAAATTCTTTTTTTTTTTTTTTTTATCATCCACTAACTGTTGGGAATATGGAGAACAAGGAATCCAATTTCATTTTCATTATTACAGTGATTTTTCTCTCTTATTTAAGATTAAAAAGTGGTGATATTTTCTTGTTAGTTGCGGCGGCGCGTCTGTTACACTCGCTCCAAATATTTGACGTCAATTTGGTCTCCAATTTTTTTTTTTTTACCCTAACATTTTATAATTTCCAATTTTTGTCTCGTTAGTTCTTTTTGGTTTACTACTATATTTTTAACAAAAAATTTAATTCACTTGAAAACTAAAATAATGATATTATGAATATATTAGAACTATAATTTAATGTAATAATCATTTTAGATCACTTCAAAGTTATTTTAAGGACAAAAAATAAATATTATAAAAATGTGAAACTAAATGGAAACTAAGGAAGTTTTTTAAAGAGGTTTGATGAGGAATAAGTTTGAAGAGTTCAAAATTTCTTGTATGGATATGATCTTTTTTGTGGAGGAACTTAGAATCAAAATCTTTATCATAAATATTTAAAAGAAGAATGAGTAACTAAAAATGAGTAATTTTGAATTATTAAAAATGAATGATTAAAAAAAAAATTAATAATTATAAACGAAAAATTAGAAATGAGCCATTAAAATGATGAATTATTTTGAATAGTTATTGATGAATTGTTATCTTCAATAGTTTAGAAGTAGTTTTTCAAAGAAGAGTAAATAAATTCTCAATCTACATCTTCCTTAAATACGGCAAACAAACACCCCTAAAATCCAAACCAAGAACTAAAAAGTTATTTTTCTCATTAATTTACGAGTTCTTGACCTCCAAATATTGTACCGTTGGTAGATATAATTAAATGTATCTCAACCCGCTTAAGTTTTTGAGTTGATTGGTAGTTTAACATAATTAACATGATATCAAAGTAGGAGGTCATGAGTTCGAGGTTACCAGTCGTAAACTGTTGGAGAGTTGGGCTGAGGTTTGTCGAAAACTTCAGCCCCAATAGTCTTGGTGGCAAAGTTTCTACCGGGGTTGAACACGCTCCGCCAAACGTTATCCTTACGCGCCGCCGTAAACGGCGTCACCGGCGTAGTGGGTGTCGCCGGCATGGACACCGACCTCTGGCATTTGCTTCCATCTCCCTCCAAATCTAAACCCATCATCATCTTAATTAATTAGTAAAGAATTAACAACATAATTATTCAAAGAGAAATTAAAAATAATAAACCTTTCACGATCAAGGGCTTGATCTTCCTGAGCTTGCCAAGGCCACGCTCAGGTTGAGGTCCGGCCACAACATCATCCCAAAGCTTCTCAAGCAGAACCATGTTCTTTATAATCTAATAATATCTCATACATATCAATTTCATGCTTATTTTTGCTTCTATAAATACACTTTTGAGTTCCCACTTTTTTTGTTTTTTGCTTTTTTTAATAAATATTTGTGGTGATATGTTTATTTATGCACCCGGTAAACAATTCATTTTCAACTCGGTCCCTACCAATATTTTGGATTTTTACTCAAAGATACCGAAAGGGTTGGTAGGGCGTACTAAAAGGGTTAGCAGTAATATCTAATCCAACGGCGTTTTATATAGGTTTGATCCTAAAAATTGATATTTGGAATAACAATCTAATATAAATTTATTAGTTCGGAATTTCTCACCACAATTATAGGTAAACTACAAAAAAAAAAAAGAGTATTTTTCTTTTAAAAAATAATTGAAATAGAAGATTTGAATGCATAATTTTTTTTTATTACTGGAGATACACTAATATAACTGAATTGAATTATTATTCTTATTCGCAATTGTTCATTAATTTGTGTTTTACTTTATTCCTATAATTTTCTCAAAACCCATTTTATAAAAATATTTTTTATCAGTAAAACCATAAATATTATTTTTATCTAAATTCAACATTATAAAATCATTAATCACATTATATCAACCTTTTTGAACTATTTTTCCAAACTCATGGAGGCAACAACTTGAGATTTAAAAAACGTTTCAAGCCAACTGTGACATGAAGTAAAATTTCAAAACCATCGTTGTATACCTTTTTTATAGGTGACTGTCCAGATCAATTTGCATGCACCTCGACTAATGTCACGAAACATATCATCCGACCCTACAACGTTTCAATGTCAAAAAAACCCGTAAAAAATTAATTTTAGGTAAATGAACACCATAGATTAAATTCATTACCTTAAGCGTTTCAAAACCTTTTTTGACCACTAGACCATTCCATTCCACGATAGTTAAGCTGGATACCATACTATATTTACCCTAAAACCATTAACCTTGGACATATCTTTTCTTCATTATATGAATATATCGAATTACCTTCACCAAGTAAACCTATGTTAAAAAACCTTGACCAACAAAAAGTTGTATCGAAAACGTAAATGAGAAGACTTGAAGCATAGGTGGCAATATAAAAATGATAAGGTGGAATTATTAAAATAAGAATAGGGAAAATGGATAAGGATGAAGTGTCTGAGTAAAAAATAAATAAAATATCTGCTCCAAATACAGTGACAGAGCAGATTATCGGCTGCTATTGAAGTGGAATCTTAGGCTACTATTCAAAAATTGATTTTTGTCCGATTTCTCACGTGCCTCTGGGTCCACTACAAAACGGCACGTGATATCACTGATTGAAAGGTCCTACGTGGTATCTTATTTTCAACGGCCCAGATTTTAGAAAGGAAATCATCATCCAAACCAGAAATTATTAAGTGTTTGGATGAGGATTGAGTAAGTGCTATTTTGAGGAATTATCAAGTAATTAGAAAATTGAAGTTTTTGTCATAGTTTGTCTATAGAGGAGTTTTTTTTATTATTTTTTTTTTTTTGAGAATCTTGTCTATAGAGGAGTTACACTAAAAGTTCGTTAGAATATATTTTTTTTTTGTAGAGGAATTTAAAATAATAGTTTATTTGGATGTGAATTTAAAATAAGGAGTTATTTTGAATAATTAAAATAGATTATTAAAAATAAATTATTTGAATATTTAGAAATGAATTATTAAATCTGAGTAGTTATTTTGTGTAATTAAAAATAAATTATTTAAAATGGATAGTTAGAAATAAAGAATTATTTTGAATAACTATAGACCATAAATTATTTTAAGTAGCTAAAAATGAAGAGTTATTTTGAGTATTGTATTAGAATGTTTGAATGTGATTTTTTAAAGAGTATTAGTCAATATTCAATGTAAATCCTTTAAAATAGACAAACAAGCACTCCCTTAATCAACAAGGTTATATATATATATATATATATATATATATATATATATATATATATATATATATATATATATATTCCACAATATTAAGGGAGAGAAATTTGAATTTATAATCTCATGGTTATTAGAACACTACAACTATTATACTCCTTTTGGCTCAATTCTTATACTTGAAGTGAATGAAGTAATTATTTGAGAGAAATGTTATGGATGTTTGAGGTACAAATAATGATTTTAGAGAAAACCATTATTTGTGTTCGAACCTTATAAAATGAATATGAAGACAAAACACGACAACTATATTGAGGAGAGAAATTTGAATTTATAATCTCATGATTTTTAGAACACTGCAACTATACTCCTTTTGACTCAATTCTATACTTGAAGTGAATGAAATAATTATTTGAGAGAAACGGAAATTTGAGGTACAAATAATGATTATAGAGGAAACCAATATTTGTGTTTGAATGCTAGAAAATGATTATGAAGACAAAACATTGTAGTGGTTATGAGATGCTATTGAAAAATGAACCGGTGATTATGGAAAAAACGATTGTCGATGACCTAGAGGAGGTAAGTAAAAGAATTATTTCTCTTTTCCAATTTGATCTACTTGATGCTATTGAAAGAATCTCAGACTTTGCTTGATGGCCCAAATACCCCCTTAATTTCCTAAGTTGTAATAAAAGTTGTGACAATGTTGGTATCCGATGAAGACAACATTGGGAACCTTAAATTTAGAAGGAAACTAAGAGGATGAAATAATGTAACAGGGAAAGCTTGAAAACTCGCTGATCTTGAAGCTCTTTTCTACTACTACTTTGACGTGTTCTTACTCCTCCGTGGTTACTATATCGATAGAATTAACCCCAAAAGCTGTCAACTGGTGTTATAAAAAATTAAACTCCATGATCTCTCACTTCTCACTTGGCCAAAAAAATACCCATTAACATCACTAAGTGAGTATATTGTGATATTAACAAAATAGCTCCATTCCAACTACACCTTATGATATGATCATCACCTTCCCTTCTCTAACTACTACTATAAACCTAACCAATAAGAGGTTATTAGAACAAATACCGGGTCCCCAAGGAGTGGCACAATGGTTAAAGACATGGGCTTTGAGGGTATGCTCATTTCAAGGTTCCAGGTTTGAGACTCAGCTGTGACATTACTCATTCGATGTCTCATGATGGTAGCCTAGAGACGGATGTGGTTACCCTTGTTTCAAAAAAAAAAAATTTTAAAAAAAAACATTGTAATACTATATGTCTCTCGGGGCTCAAAAGAGGATTCTCTAGAGAGGAGGTTCTAGGTGTATCTAGGTTATCTTGTAATACCTATATGTTTCAATATCAATAGAAGATCGGATGTATCATTATCATTGAGGAAAGAAGCTAGCATTGTTGAACTTGAGAACAAAAGCTCAAAATCTGCACTTGAGAACAAACTTCACTGAAGCTGAAATTTCTGAATGGATGGCCCTGTCCACAGCCTTATCTCCACCTTTTCTCTGGATTTGGTCATTAGAGAAAGATGGGATCTATTCCACAGACTCACTTGCGAAGAAGGAATCTTCGAGTATTTCTCTAAAATACGGGGAAATCTTTTGTAGTTTATGGAAGAGGCCTCAACCGAAAAAGACCAAATTCTTTATACACAGTGGAGATGTGTTTGTAACTAGTTATCAACAAGTTATGATTGTAATTTCTCACACATCAATGATAAGTCTTTTCATATATATATATAACTAAAGAGCCTGGAGAAGAAAGCTAAAAATAGAGAACCCAGCCAAGCAAAAGGCTGTACAAGATTGTGTTTTAGTGGCTTTATGGCTTCCTTTTGTAATTATGGTCTTCCATTGACTTGAAACAACCAGAGGGAGTCTTCTTTCAGCAACAGATTTCTACTTTTAGCAAGATATTGCTAAATTCTACACACTCGCATATTGCTAAAGCTCGTCCTAGATCCCTCAATCAAGATATTGCTAAAGCTACACAATCGCATTTTAAGAACATTGAAGTTACTATAAGGGTTGAATACCTAGGAAATAATAAAAGGATAGATCTTCAAAAATAATCCCACCTCTTCCTTGGATGTATTCTTTCATTTGTTCTCAAGTTGTTCGTTTCTTCATTTGCATGATGCCCTATAAGGGCAAACATTTTATTGTGGCCTTGTCTTTTTGTATTCATTCGTATTATTTCATTTTATCTCAATGGAAGTTCGACTTGGTATTAAAAAAGAAGAAAGAAAAACTAACCAATTCAGAAATTATCCTGTAATCACTCCTTTTTTGAACTTGATCCATTTTTCTAGTTTTAGTGTGATTTTTTCTCATCCTTAGGCTCCTTTAGACAGGCTTTACCTTTTTATATTGACCTTATGTATTCTTTCATTTGTTCTCAAGTTGTTCATTTCATCCAAATATGTGTATAAATGTGCGTTAAATTGTATTTACACTGTCTCACTAACTCCTCTCAACAAACTCTCTCAAAAAATCAAACCCAAATAGTTTTCCCCTCCCCCTCCCCCTCCGACCCTGGGGAGGATCTTTGGCTCAGCTCCATCATCCATAAAAACTTTGCCTCTCGAAGACCATTATCGACAGATTCAGTATCTGGTTCAACACCTACTGACAACTGTCTCTGGCAAAGCATTGACTCTGGCTCTATTCTGCAAAGGACCTTATCCAGTGATGCAAGACGCGTGATTCCGGCTCTGATCCATAGTGTTTCTCCCAGCAAATCTGCTAACGCGTCGTTGGATCGGTGCTTCACCAACTGGATACGCCTCTGTCACCAACGAACTGTCACCAGCAATGCTAGACGTGACTACGACTCTGTTAGTTTTACACCACAAATTAGCCCCTCATCGAAAAAAGCAAAGCTTCGCAAAACTTGTGTGATGATCTGACCTGCACGCTGTCGAATTGGTGGCTTTTCTGGCATTATGCATATAGATGGCCTTTGCCGAAAAAGGGATTGACGAGGCATAATTTTTTCCCTTTGCCTTAATATTTTTATCGATTCGCTTAGACCGGGGTTTTTTTTTTTTCTTTTTACTTTTTTAGGGCAGAACGTTGTAAGATACCCAACCTAGAGGTATAATAGTAATAAGATGATAGAATCTACCACACTATTTTATTAAACTACGATAAATCTCTCGAGAGAATCTCTCAGAGAGCCCAGAGTACAAAGACGACAATTCAATAGCCCCTTGACAATGACCTAACCACTCCTATTTATAGCCCTATATCCTAATTTGACCTAATTAATAAAAGACTAATAATAGGCCCAAGCCCAATACATTTAAAATAGCAATTAACTAATAATTAATGAATACTAATATTCCTAAAATGCCAAAGACGGATCGTATCAATACTTTCCCCCCCAAGAGCCACCTTGTCCTCAAGGTGTTCCATCTCCGATGCCATCTCTTACAGCCCCGTCTTCTGGCAAAAAATTTGTCACATCAGCATCCTGGCACTCGTGCGCATCCCGAACGACCCACACATCCAAGTTCTGGAGCTCCTTCTTCTGGCAACGATGTCTTGGAAAAAATTGTTCATCGCAGCGGAAGCATAACCCTTTATCCTTCCGTGCTCGAATTTCGGCTTCAGTGAGTTTTTTATAGGACGTCGGTTGAATGGTTGTAGTCCTGTGAGAAAGAGTCGTTGTGCTTCCATTTCGAAACAATCGTTCGGTTTTAGCCTTGACCGTTGTAGGAGTCCTTCCTCATTTTGGGTAGCTCGAAAAGAAAAATCATCCTCAATCACTTAGGCCATAAACATTTTCTCTTCGATGCCCCGCGGCGCGATTTACGCATCGCGCTCTGTATCTTTTCTTTTAGTCCACTTTCCCACTTCCCCTCCAATGCACTCGACCGATATCGCGCATTCCCTTAGCAAATCGCTCAAAATTCGGCGATATTCCTTCACCGTACCTATTTGCTTCAAACTCATAAAGTTGGCGTACTTATTTGCTCGAGCCGCGGTTGGAAACGCTCCAACAACCCATCTTTGAATTCGTTCCAGAACGAAAAAAGCACGATCCTCCTCATCACTGAAGCCACTCCAATGCCTCCTTCTAAACATAACCTCTTTGCCTCAACCCCTTCATATTCGATCGACTTGTTGACTGAGAAAATAACGCTCGACCGACTTAACCATCCCACCGGATCCTCGTCAGCAAGACCTTTAAAAACCGGCATCTCCAATTTCCTGAATCTCCTGTCACACCCCGGTCCCTCCTTTCCTCCTACTCTCTGACTTCCCCGTTCGAGTCTTCCTTCTCCTCCCCACCCGAAATCTCGTCCCCTATTCCGGACATTGTCATTCCACCCCCTATCGTTCCAACCTTCATGCGCCAACGCCCTATCATAGCCCATGCGCAACCTCCTCTCCTCGAGAACCTTGTTTTCTCTCCCCACGACCCTTGGATCTCCCTTCTGGCCGAACTCCGGTCCCGGTAAATCGTAGACCCAATTTCGGCCTCGATCGTTCCAACCGTCATGCGTTATTGGTCTGTCGTAACCAATGCGCACCCTCCTATCATCTGGGAAACTGTTTCCCCTTCCGTCAACCCGTGGGTCCTCCCTTCGATCGATGTCCGGCCCCGGAAACCTTTCCCCGTCTCCAGGCCCATGGAACCCATCTCTCTGGTCCAACCCGACGAACCCAGACCGACCCGAACCGATCGACCCGACCCGGTCCCCCTTGACCGCCGCCTGGCCCGCCATGCCACACGCCCGACCCGCAGGCCCCACGCCCCCGCTCGACCCCAACTCCGCCGCTGCCCGGACCCCAGCCCGAGCCATCCGCGCCGCCCACGCCCACGCCCGACCAACCCCGCTCACCCCCGCTAGGGCTCGCGCCCCACTCGTTCACAGGCCCCGACCACCCCCGCTCACCCGCGCCCAGAACTGCGCCGGCCCTCGCGCCCCACTCCCGTTCGCTCGCGCTCGGTCCGCCCCAGCCCGCTCGGCCGCACGAAAAACGCGCCCCTTCGCGCGGCCACGTTGCCTCGCTCGCCTCCGTGCCGCAGCCCGAGCCCGCGCCCGTGCGCCCTCTCGAGCCACACCCGCTCGCCAAACGCCCCCCAGCTTCGGTCGCCAGCCCCGCCGGACCGACCACGCCGCTCAGCTCCTCCGCCGCCGACGCCCGCGCACCGCTCTCCCCTTCCGGTTTCGCGCAACCTCTTTCCCTTTATCGCGGCAATTTGGTTCGGGATTCGCGGTGCCGGTTTGCGTTCTAAAAGCTTACGTATGTTGAGATTCAAATCGTCCAAATTCTCGATCCATCCGACTCCCCATAGCCGCCAACCGAACCTCGAACTCTTTCTCGCTTTTTAGCATCTCTGCATCGATTTTCCTCACACTCTTGCATCTTGGTCTCCATCTTAGTACTCACCATTCCCGGATCGGAAAATGGCTCTGATACCAAAATGATAGAATCTACCACACTATTTTATTAAACTACGATAAATCTCTCGAGAGAATCTCTCAGAGAGCCCAGAGTACAAAGACGACAATTCAATAGCCCCTTGACAATGACCTAACCACTCCTATTTATAGCCCTAAATCCTAATTTGACCTAATTAATAAAAGACTAATAATAGGCCCAAGCCCAATACATTTAAAATAGCAATTAACTAATAATTAATGAATACTAATATTCCTAAAATGCCAAAGACGGATCGTATCATAAGAGTATAACTAGGGGTATAATAGTAAAATGCCAAAGAGTTAGTTAGGATGAATTGTTATAAATAGAAGGAAAAGGGTGTGGAATAGGCATCGATGCATTTGGAGCTTCTTGGCTTGGGTTAGCAAACTCAAGAGGGAGGGATTTTTCGGGTTAGGCATAGGGTTTCCTTGTAACTTCTATCTTTTCTATCAATACAAATCTGATTATGTAATTGTAAGGTTAGAATCCTTACAAATATATTTTCTTTGGGATATACTCTTTCGATTTGGTGATGGTCGGATGTCAAATGTCTCATGCATGCAGAGAAAGTCATGCGATCAATTTGCTTTGAAGCTACATCCCTTGATCGTTGGCGAGCGGGCACTATTTTGTTTGTGTTTTCAAAACAACCACTCCTCTTCATTAGTGTTGGCTGTTGTCAAACGCTTTTTCTAGTGTGTAAGAGAATCACATGAGTTCACTGCTAAGAAGCACCTTCTCCTAACGAGTTTCTTCATCATCATCCTCTTTTCGGCGTTAGAATTGAGCAAGACATTGCTCTTTCTATAGCTTGGGTGATCTGCCCTACTCCTTCGCTGATCTAATTTGTGACGAGCCACGAGTCTTCTCCAAACCTTCCACCACCTGGCACCGAATTGAGATAAGTTTTGTTTCTATGTTCTTCTCTAGCCTAATCGGATGGAGATTCTTGGCATAACATTCATCTCCCAAATGAGTAGTTGATTCATGAGATAATTCCTCTTATCCACAAGCCCTCTCCTTAGGATCATAAGTTGGAAGTTCACCTTATTCAAACTTATTTTATTTTCTTTGTAATCGTAGACAACGTTCAGAACTTTGACCCTCTCCCCCTCAGTAACACTTACATTTTATCAATGAAGATGTTTTCATTTCTTATAAAAAAAAAAAAGTGTATGTGTCTAAACAGCTTCATAGCAATAAAGATTCTGTAATTAATAATTACCATTAAGACAAGAGGGATTAAAATATAATATTTAAACAAAAAAACAAAATTATCTGTAACAAAATGTACTTCAAAATTTTAGAAAGTACATATAACAGTAAGAAAAACATAGCTCAAATGGATATGGAAAAGAATGGTAAAGAGATGACTTTGCTAACCTCAAACAAACTGGCTTAGAAGCACTGCAGCTAATAACAATAATTCATCTATGATCTATATATTTTTTTTCAATAGGAAACAAGAGATACAATAGATGGGGAGACGAGGCATAATTTTACAAAGACGAAGGGGCTTACAAAAAGTTATACCAATTGGCTTAAATTAAAAAAGAAAACAGGAAATAGAAAAGAAAAGAAAGTTGCAAAATCATAAAATCGATTCAAATGAAGACACCAGATAAGCCCAAAATGATGTCTTGATCTATAGTTGTTAATCTCAAATTGCTAGAATGAGTAAATTAAAACAAGTTTAGTTTACACTATTTCCTACTGCTTACGTGAAAATGTATAGAATAATTAGTGGAAACTAGTAGTAATTTCTTATTTCTATGTTTATATTTATTACTACTATTTTGGTTGATTGGGGGCATTATTACTTACAATCAAGACCAGATTTACAGGTTATATGACGATACAAATTCTTTTCTAAGAGAATATGCAATAAGAATTAATCCAAAATGAGGGAAGAACGGATGCTTAAGAAAAGAAAATAACATAATGCATTAAATTATAACCATCACAATTGGTGCTTCCAAGAATCAAGATTGTAAAACAACCTTCAATAAAATTCTTCAAGACTTCTAAATTGTAGAATCCTTAGGAAACTTACCAAAGAAAAAATGCATTTGCCTTCCATCTCAAGATTTTCCATATTTACTAACATATCCCTGCATACAAATGTCAATAATTGTCAGTATCACAAAAATTCTATCCATACTGCACCACAATCTACATCATTCAGAGTATGCTCGTCTTTCTAATAAAGATACCTACCTCAACAAGCTTCTCGATCTTTGGACGAGATGATGAAAGATACTGCTTAATTGATTCCACTGTAGTTGGAACTTGGTGAGATTGTAGGGTGCCTAGGACCTTATCGAGTGTTTTCTTAACAACTGTGTTATGCACATCCTTTTTGAGATGACCGTCACGCCACTTTGGTTTCAATATTTCTTTCACCAATTCTATGAGAGCAGATCGGAAGTGCCTGGTTGCTTTTGATTCTTTGTGCAAATTTCCATCAAGGAGATGCTTACCATCCATATCACCAAGTTGTCTATCGCTATCTGCTTCAGAGTCCTTTTCATGCAATGCAATATTTGAAAGCCTTTGTTCACCATCAGTACCCGTTTTCCTTTTTTTGGTAACACTTTTGTCCCGGGTGAGGCTCAAGTGATCGTCCTCTCTATTCCTAGAGCCATTACGACCATCAATACCAGAAGATCCTTGTATTTCTGCTTCTAACATAAGTGAATCCTTGCCTAGTACATGGACGGTTTTTCCATTCTTCTCCTCAGCTTTGTTATGAGAGGATAAATAACTTGTATCATCATGAACTTCCGGCTTTGAGCTCCCAGGAACCAATAAATTACCCGATGCTCTGCGTAAAGTACTAAGAGGCGATGCTTCTTCATGTCCTTGACAATCGAGAGAAACATTATGAGAACCACCCACTTTCCTCGGTACCTCAATGCTATCCAAGAAAGGATCGTACTGGCTTGCTGTATGTATTGAAGGAATAAAAAAGGATGGTCTAAAAGGTACAGATGGTTCCCAATCATTGGAAGAATATTCTGTTTTGTACTCCGAAGAATTCCTTGATGCATTGGTTACAGAATTATCTGAGACAGAAAATGGGGAACGTCTCATGAAGGAGGAAGGCGCTGAAACACGATGTTCTCGGTCATTTAAGGATATCTTTTGAGCACCAAGGAGGCTCGCACTTGAGGAAGATGTAAAAGGAAAGGAAGCATTAGACGCAGTGAAACTAGATGATAAAATACCACCCCAAGGAAAAGTAGTGTTTGAATTCAAAGAACTTCTAAGAGCTGGAGAATGGTGGTCTTTCAGCAAACATGAAGCCGATTCCTCCATGACACCCAATTTCGTGAAGCCGCCTGAAGAGAGTCCAAACTCATGAGGTAATAAATTCCTTTCTGTAGAACCCTCTCTATTAAGGAGAGATGACACAGTAAAACTAGTAGAAGGTACTTTCTGGCCGTCAGGAAGTACGCTTAGAAATGGGTCCTCCCTCTGATGCAATAAAAACTTATTTTTCTCATGCAACCCATCCCATCCAATAAAGTCCCTCGATAAAGTTCTTTCTGAAGAAAAGCCAAATTTCAAAGGAAGGGAAGAGTCCTTTAGAAAAGAAGAATTTGGTAGATGATGAAAAACTGGTGATTTTAATGCATCTGCACTGTATTGCAAACCTGCGTCATTTGAAAGTACTATTAGAATGTGATGCTAGAGAAGGAATTTCTGACATCTGCATACATAAGTAACTTTATCTCACCTTCATTTAGCTGAGCTTGTTTTTTCAAATATGCAGCAGCAGCATGTTCCTTTGAATGCTGGTCACTACCGGATGCATTATCTTTTATATGTAAAAAGCTACATGAACTACCTTTTATGCACCAGCCTTTAGCATAGAAGTCACAAATAGCTGCACCAGGCTGTTTTTCTTCAATATTAACATCAGCACCAGGGGTCAACTTTCTTACTCTCTCCTTTGAAGCAGCTGATCTGGAAATTCTAATTGTTAGGAAGATCTGTTTCAATAACTATACTTGACATACAAGGAAATTAAATAACTAACCACTACGTATTAGAATATTTTAGCTGCAATAGATGATTGTATGGCAGAGTTTTTTAACACGGTCGTTAATATGGCACTTAGTAACAAAGGAAGTTGTTGAACCACCATCGTCAATACCTTGATGCCATTTGGTTTTCTCCATTCTCTACTTGCAGGTCCGTTTGTGCACTCTCTCTCTCAGAATTCGTAGTACCAATACTCCCTCCAATCGAGTGATTTTCTAATCCAATGTGAGAATCCTCTATAGAAAAGTTTGAGCCATTCATGGCTTTGGCATCTATAATCTCATTATTGCACAATGGATCCTTCTTGTCATAATTTGAGCCGCCAAAATCTTTAGGTAAGTTATTACTCAAAGCCTCTACATTTTTATTGCCAACAGTAAGTTCTTGGTCTTCTATCTCCTTGTCCTTTACACACTTCCTTGATTCAACTTTTGTGACATATGAGTCCTCCTCCAGTTTTGCCAACGGTTTACTTGACAGACTAAAAAATTCAAGATTGCGATTACTTTCAGATTCTCCTACAGAGGATGGTTTATTCACTTCAGAATTTTCAGTGGTAGTGATGGTATCTGATCTCAAGTGCTTGTCATGCCTCTTGGTGTCCTCCATATCATTACAAACATCTACAAGGTACACACTGAGACAAAGAGAAGGAAAAGTCGTCTATCAGAGAAAAGAAAACATTTTTATATCTAGTATCTACGGGACAAAAGATCGAGCATGTGGTAGGAAAAAGACCAAGACATAAAGTGACAACTGATTTTGACCTAACGGAATCCAAAACTAGCTATTTAAATATGGTATTAAAATCTTTAAAATAAAATTTTGTTTTTATTTCAAATCAGGTGAATCTTTTAAAAGTTTCAAAGTAATAATAATAATATAAAAAAATTATTACAAAAATCTTGAGTACTGCCACCGCAAAACAAATAAGAACGGGTGCAGTGGCTGGTGAACGGCATAGAGATTTCTTTCTGAATACAGTTCCAAAAGAGACCAAGGAAAACCTCCGTAGAGAAACAGGGGAGAACTATTCTTCTTGCAAAGGCTCCTTAGCATAAATTAACAAGAGAGTAGGGGGAGAATCTTGTTTCCATGTATGCTTCAAGGCATTTCGTCAAAGTGTTCCTCTTGCAATTTGCAATTCTTATTCTAACTGGCAATGGATTATCTTTTTTTGGATAAGAAACAATTTCATTATAAATATGAATTAGTGGCAAAGCCAATTACAAAAAGGATCTCAAATTGTTCAAAAGGGAGTCATAGCTATAATCATAGAAAAGAGGAGATCGCTTACACAAGGAAACAACCATAATAGATAAATGTTCCATAAACTTAGAGAAATTAGTACTATGGTCATTGAAATTTCAGTTGTTCCTTTCTCTCCATAAGCTCCAGCAAAAGGCTGTAATAAAGTTTCCCAAAGCATCTTCTTCTTAGCTTAAATGGGTGCCCAAGTAGAGTAGAGTATAGAAGTGAATGGGTATCACCTGGGAGAGCAATGGGCTAGGAAAAATAATCACGCAAATAATCCCAAAACCGTGAGGCAAAGGAGCAGTTTATAAATAGATGTTGCAGTGATTCGCTGGATAATTTGCACATCTGACACCAATTTGGAGTGAGGCTCATGTTTGGCAGCCTTCTTCGTAGCATGTCATTGGTATTAACGACCTTTTTGAGAAGCTCCCAGAGAAAGAATTTGATCTTCTTGGGGTATTTGTCTTTCCAAATTGTCTCAAAAATATTTCTAGGGGGATTAACAGATAGCCCATGTAGATCCATGACAAGGGAATGTATAGAGAAAAGACCATTATCTTCTAACCTCCAGATGAGGGAGTCACTACCCGTCAATGGCTTGATTCCTAACATTAAGTTAGAGAGCGAACAAGCTTCAATAATTTCATCATCTTTGAGCCCACTCCTAAAAAAATAGTTCCATGAGGAGGAGTTGTCCATCCATGCCTCTTTCACACTTACATCTTTTTGAGTTGATAGAGCAAATAGGAGAGGAAATTGCAGTGATAGAGGTGCATGGTTGATCCAAATGTCCTTCCAAAAAAGAATGGATGATCCCTCTCTAACTTTGTGTGTAGTTCTGTCCCGAATGAGAGGAAAAAGAGAGGCAATATTTCTCCATGGCCCTTTAGCAGTACCTGATCTAATTGTCTTTGTCGCGAAGCCTCCAGGTTCAGTGTCATACTTAGCAACAATGATCTTCCTCCATAAAGGAGTTTTTTCTCTTCCAAATCTCCAAGACCATTTGGCCAATAAGGCTTCATTTCTGTGCTTCAAATTCTGTATATGGACACCTCCATTTTGTATGGGAAGAGCAGTGTCTTCCAATTAACAAGATGCATGCCTTGGTAATCACTAGTGCCCTCCAAATATAGTTTCGGTAAAGTCTCTCTAAGGTGGAGATTACGCTAGATGGCATCTTGAATAAAGACATAAAGTATGTAGGGAGATTGGCCAAAGTAGCTTGAATGAGGGTAAGCCTTCCCCCTTTGGAGATAAGAGAACTCTTCCAAGAAAAAAATTTCTTCTCGACTTTCTCAATAAGCGAATTCCAGAAGGATAGGGACTTGGGATGAGGCAACCCGAGGTAAGTTGTGGGCCAAAAGGATGCTTTGCAGCCGTATTTGGTCGCTAATGAGAGGATATCAACCTCATCCACATTAATACCACAAGCAGCTCGAATTTGTGCACATTGATCTTGAGACCCGACAGTGACTCAAAGGCCTTGATAGTCTTGAAGAGCTCATCAATGGCAACCAGATCGAAATTTGTGAATAGGAGGCTATCATCAATAACTAGGAGATGTGTAATGTGCGTGTCAAGTTGGCCCACTTTGAGCCCTTTAAGACTGTCATCCTTTTCGCCTTTGATAAGCATCTGGCTAAAAACGTCAGTAATCATCATGAAAAGGAAGGGCGAGAGAGGATCTCCTTGTCTCAAACTATGAATCGCTCCAAATTGGCGACGGATTATGATAGTCACCTCAATCAAATACTAGCAATGAATTTCATATTACTCATCCCCAAATTAGCAAGAGGTTTTTACAATTACTAGAGATAAATTTCACATTACTCATCCCCCCAATTAGCAGAAAACATAACCTTTTCATCGTTTTTAATGGAAGAAAAGGTTGAAAATCCCACTAGAAAGATGAAGAGATATCACAACCTGTATAAGATTATAGGGTTACTCCTCTTATTATTAATTGGTTTTGAAATGGAATCTCACGTCATCTAAAATACAGTATCCTCTAACTTAGCCATATCGGTAATTTCTCTGATATAGAACAAGTTGGGAGCCGAGAGCCAGCGTCATGGCACAAATCCGTTCTATCAGATGTACTCTAAGGAGAAGAGGAGTTGATTTGGATATCAGTAAGACGGAGATCGACTATTTAAGGGGAGCCTCGGTCTTTGTTCGAGAGGAGGATTCCTTGGATGCCCAACATAGAAAAGATGAGCCAAGGAGAGTCGCGATGGTAATATGTTCAAGGGGAGGATTGTTGGGATATAAACAAAGTAGTCCCACGTTGGTTAGATAAGAGGAAGATCATTGATATATAAGTGCGAACAATCATCTTCATTGGTATGAGGCCTTTTGTGTGAAACCAAAAACCAAGTTATTAAGGCTTATGCCCAAAGTAGACAATATCATACCAATGTGAAGATCAACTCGTGGTTATCATTCTTATCACGTTTTTTGGGTGAAACCAAAAACAAAGTCATAAGGGCTTATGCCCAAAGTGAACAATATCATATCAATGTGAAGATCTGCCTAAAGTCATCTTTATCGAGTGATATCATAGCTCATTAAACTCAAGCGAATATTTGGTCCAAAAATTTGAATCCAACCCAAGATTAGGGAACCCAAAGAGACCCTTTCTTGAGGGGGCATGTTGAAGATCTCATAATGAAACTTGAAAGGTTATAATATAGGGGTGTAAGTGTTCATAAAAACCTTACAAACCAATCCGATCGATCGAAACCGACAAAATCAACTTCAGTCGGTCGGTTTTAAATGGTTGTCAGTCGGAATCGGTTATGTACAATGGTAAACCGACAAATCGGTCGGACGAACATTTTTTCCTATAATTTATGGCCGACCTACCGAAGTATATTTAGAAAGTTGAAGTTTAAACTTTTATATATTATTTTTAATAAAATGCTTCAGTTTGTGCCATCACTTCTCATTAATGAAAATAATGATGATATTTTTAAATAGTAATAACTTGACAATTATCAAAAAAGTCTTTGATTTTTTTAAAAAGAACTAATATTTTATTTCTTTTCTCTTTCCTCCCCTTAACCACACGATACATCTTTGTTTACAATTCCCAAAATTTTAATTTTCATTCTCACCTTTTTGTTTTCTTTCTCTTTCCTCCCCCACTTCATCTTTCCTTTCTTTTTCTCCTACCATGGACGCAAGCCTACAACCTCAACTTCAAGTATATGATTTTCCATTATCTTTCTCTTACCTTTTTCATTTTAGTTAATGCTAGTCACTTAACCGACTAAAACCGACCAACCGATCGTGTGTTTGGCCACAAGAACTGATTTTAGCCGACCGAAGAAAACTGACACGTCGGTGATCGGCGTCAGTTTTACCAAAAAAACGACTCCGACCGACCGATGAACACCCCTATTAGAATATCTCACAACCTTTATAAGATTATTGGGCTACTCCTCTTATTGCCAATTGGTTTTTGGAACTCCATGTTATCTAGTAGAAAAATCTCTAGTTGCTTCAAGTTGGTTAAATTTTGTAATCCACCTTGAATCTCAAATAAAACCTACAAAAGTAGTGGTTCAAATCAACTTTGAGGTAAGGAAATCCATTGAAGATCATTAGGCTTAATACCCTCGGTGTGGACATTTGTTTCTAAGATTTTTTGTATTTATCACTTAGGATAAATACTTTGTGTGGACTTATGTTTCTAAGATGTTTTGTATTTATCAATTTGGTGTTCTTTAAGATTAGAGTCCAATTCTACAATCAATTTGACTCCTTTTATTACACTTGTATATCTTTTTTATACTCGAGAAATTAGAGTTGTCCACCGGGACAACCATTTAACTTAATAGTTTTACCCTACCACATACTTAGGGGCACCTACGCCTGCCCCAAGACCCAAACTTGGGAGACAATATGGGATTTGATAATTAAGCTCACTCATGAGTTTTAAACTTGAGACCTCCAACGAAGCATACCTTTGAGCTATACCAACGAAGCTACCTCTTGAGGTCATTGCACTAGTATATCTTTATACTAGTCTCCTGTCTTGAGGTCACAAAACGGTGAGGGGAGGCGACGAGGTCATGATCTAATTTCTTTTATTTATAAATAATTCCCCCGACAAACTTCATACTATTTACTAATAATATACTCCCCACTAGGGATCCTAGAATTACTTGTTCCTAAAAACACATAATCCTCAAGGTATGGGTACAAAAAGAACCCTAGTGGTGGCGATGGCCAACTCTAGTACAACACCTGAACAGAACACAGTCCAATTGTAATAGCCCAAATATAAAACAACATAGCCCAAACTCTTTTTACTATCTTTGTAAGAAAATGGGGCTCCACCCATTCATTCAATTCCAACTCACACAAAATCTTTGCTCTCATCTCAAACTTAACTTTTTGGGCCTTGGAATAGAATTTTTATCAATTTCAACCCATGTGGTCCATTTTTTTTAACTTCGGTAATTCTAGATTCTTCTTTCTTCACATAATTAGGGTTATTCCTCATCTTCACGTGGCTTTCTTCTCCCCTCATCTTCACGCATGTGGTTGCCCCTTAACCAATTCCCAACTTCTTTCATTTTCACATAATTCATCTTTTTTCTTAAGGATAAACCAGCGACAAAGGCAATTTCCTTTTCGTGAAGATGTCTTTGCTCAAAAGCAACGCCCTGCGGCGACGATGTTTCCCTTATTTTCTAACAAAAGCCACATGATTTCAAGAGAATTTCTTTATATCCACGTTTTTCTTCTTTTCATCAGCTTTGTTTCTGACCAACCACCTTTGTTGCTTCCTTTTCTCGAAATCTCTTAGTCCTTCCCATTCTTACTAAGTGGTCATCAATCAAAATTTAGAAAGACAACCACACTTTTGTTTGCTTCTTCCTCTTCCTCCTTTTGTGCTGACGTTCCTGTCAACCTGCCATCTCCCACCATGATCGAAAACATCAAAGGTGTATGCTCATGGGACCTATCTTGCAAGTCAATTACGTTGCAGATGGATTTCCATTGTATGTTCCGCATCTATTTATTAATTCATGAGGCCATGCTTCCCCTTTTGTTTTCTCTTTTCTTTTAAGCATTTTATTCTTGCTTTTTTCTATTTTTGAATTCGGTGATTTCTATCCCCTTTTTTCCTCTTTTTACTAAATCCTTGAAAAGAACATGATAATATTTGCTTTCCTTTTTTCATCATTTTTGCCACTTATTCACCTCAATTTCTTCCACTACCTTGATCTTTTTCTCTGTTTTTTAAATAACATATTTGGTCTTCTCCATTCCCAGCCTTATCATCTTTTTTTTGCATGTTGCCTTCATTCCTCTTGAAATGATGCTAGCATTGCATCAAAATAACGGTTATACTTACGCAACATCTCACATACATCTTCCACTACATCTGCGGCTAGAATCAAACAACTTTTATACCAATTGATAGAACTTAAATTATATTGCAAAATAAAAGATAACCAAAATACGAACAAATCAAGTCTTGATCAGTATTTGGACCCTCATCAAGCCCTAGAAGCGCTCACCAAAATATTCCATACCTCCCATCTTCCCATTTCTCTATATTACAACCAATTCTCCTTACAAACTCTTATAATATTTACTAATATGCCCTTACTAAGACTCCTATTAGATAGCTTTTGTCTACCAACCTTTTTTGGATGGGGATGGAAACAAGGTAGAGTAGTGATATACCCGTCCTTACCAGTTCTCCAAAGGAGTTTTCAATTGTAAAGGATCATGGAACATCTTCATTTCTAAAGCTTCAAGTTGCTCTTTGTAGGCTCTTTCTTCTTCCATTACTGCTTATTCAATAGTTAGCCATTTCAACTTCAAATTCCTACTGAAGTTTGACATGAAAACTTTCTTCCATGGCATGGCAGTGAATGGTACTTTGTGCAATTAAGGGAAGCATTCTCTCGATTGTCATGTGAATAGGCTACAGATTCTCAATTTTGTTTTAGACAAACAACAGCTAATGTAGCCATAGGCTGCCAAATTCAATAGGGAGAGACGGGTAACTTGAATTTTGATGGTAGACATTTTTGGATCGGCCGATCGGGTATCAAGGAAGTTTCCCAATTTGATAGGGTCACTATGTTTCATTCTCTGTTTGAGGGCAGTAAACAATCTTGACCACATTATTTGGAGTTACGATTTACCTTCCGCAGTTTGGAGCTGCTTTCTCCAAGCAAAGGGATTGCAGAAGGATGATCGAGGAATTCCTTCTTCATCCACTCCTTTGTGCGAGAAGGTGAGGTTTCTAAGACTTATCACTTATGTATGCCATTATTTGGGGCCTGTAGGAAGAGATGAACAATAAAATTTTTAGAGGACTTCAAGTGATGTTTGGTACCCGGTAGAGTTCTATCTTTCTCAATGGGTTTCAGTAGAGAATCTTTTTTGTAATTACCCTTTGGGTCTTGTTTTACTTGATTGGAGGCTCTACCATAGTTTACCTCGTTTTTTTTCTTTTAGCTTTGAGTTCGTATGGTATTCGTTCTTTTTTTCTCAATGAAAGTGCGGTTCTTCATCACAAATAAAAGATGGAGGACACACTTGGCAAAGGGATGAAGTTCTTAAGGTGGAAAAAGCTCGAAGCCTTTGCGATGTGTCAAATGAGGCCGTACTACTACAATATGCCATCTTAGACGTAAGCAAATTATAAGGAAACAAGAAAACCAAATGTAACCAACCAACCTCTCGAAGTCGAAATATTATCTCAATCAAACATTTTGTTGGAAAACAAACTGAAGGTCAAAACAGAAAACCAAATATTACCAACTTCTCAAGGTAAAAGAAATTTCTCAGCCCAACATTTCAATATGAAACAAATAGCAATGCAACTCATTGAATAACAAAATGCAGGAAAGAACATAAAGTTCCCCGTCGTTCAAGAAACGTGGGCACATCCGTCCCCTTGAGTCAAGCTCCATAAAAACACGGGTACTGAACTCAATCCACTGTCCTGTAATGGCAGAGAACTCAAAAAAGAGAACATCGATTTGGAAGCGCAAAAACTAAACCCTAGAAATCAAATTGATGAATACAGAACAAATACTTGAACTGATTATGCATTGTTAACTTCAAACGATTCAAAATCCATCCAAATACAGTCAAATAGGAACAAATAGACAAAGAGAAATCGCACAAGAGAGAGAGAACAACATACATGTTGAAGATTGAAGCTGCTTTCAAGAGTTAGGGCTTCCGGTTACCGGACACCGGCTTGTTTTCTCCGGCCGCTTCGTTCGTAAAAGAAAGCTTCTCCTGTGAATCTAAAAAAGTGAAATGAAGAATTGGGGGCTCGTTTTTTTTTTTTTTTTTTTCTTACCGTAATAAACCTGTAAATATTTATTTTCGAAAAAATGAAAGTTTTTCTTCGCCAACCTGAGCAAATTATCAATCAGGGATTTTTTTTATATATTTTCTTTTTCATTTTTTGGTTAAATGAGCAATCTAGGATTGGTTTTTTTTTTTTTTTTTTTGGGTTAAATGAGCAACTAGATTAGATGTAATGAAAACTATGTTTCTGAAAAGAAAAACAAAATGAAAAATGGTTAAATTACTTTTTTTTTTTTAAGGATTGTCGAATTACTAGTACTTTTTTTGTCCATATTATTTCTGAATATACAAAATTAATAACAATATTTGAATATTTGAAGGTTGAAGATACAAACGTATAACCTCATGCAAAATACATGCTAATCATGATTCAACAATCTTTTTTTTTTTTTTTTTTTTTTTTTTTTTTTTTTTTTGACAGACAATGATACCAAGGAAATTTTGAAAAAGTGTGAAAACACTAATAATTGATGTACTACCTGGGATTGGGCTCGTGGGCTGAGATGGTTTTTCTTTCTTTTGGGTTTCATGGGCCAAACCCATATACTCCGTGAAAATCAAAACACTTATTTGTCAACAACACAGGCAATTTTTTTTTTTAAGAATTTTTTTTTTTTCACCAAAACAAAAATGTATGAAAATTGTATGTGAGATAAGCATCCGAACACTTACCTATTGATTGTAGTGTATTATTACTTTCAAATAAGAAGATAATTAAGTATCTAACTTTTATGATCGAGCTTTGAATCTTGGTGTTAAATTAAAATACAATCATTCAAATAATTATTAAAAATAAATTTAACTGGATTCATCAATTTAAACTTTGGAGTTGATTGAGACACGAGATCATGAATTACCAGATACTCTTAAGTTGTTTTTTTCCATTAAAAATTGAATTTCAATGGTAGTGTAGCTCTACTTTCTTTCATGGTTTTTATATACAAGTCAACAAACTAGATGTTATAGAGGTGAATTTTTTTCGCGTTTCATTAGAATCTTCCTCCAATTTTATTCGCACGAATTTATTCTAAAATATTATTCAATTTTTTTGTAACAATATTTCCGTGTCTAACTTTACATCTCACCATTGTTCTTATAGAAAAAACGGTTTAACTCTATAATATGAAATTTTATAATATATAACTATTTTTTAAGGTATTACTAGTCTCAAATAAATAAGGGTATTTTTAAGATTAAATTCATGACTATAAGATTGAATTGAATTATTAGGCAACAATAAAATCAACATGTCACAAATTCTTTCAATAACTGGCATAAAAAATGATCGTCAATTAATTAATAAATACATATCATATAAATAATGATACGTTTAGGATAACACATCGACCATCAGCATAAAATTCGACTAAACATAATTAAATGGTACTTTCTACAAAATAAATTTGACCAAATTCCATTCAAACCAGTTATTGAAGTCGTACAAAACAATCACTAAATTTTAACCATTCATTTCAAATCAAGTAATCAATTTCTCATTTTTAAACCATTCTTCAACATACAATTTCTTCTCTAAAATTTCCATTCAAACAAGCTTTTTCGTGCAACTCTTCTGCAAAAAGTTTCATCCATACAAGCTATTACCTCTAACTTCTCCTTAAAAAATACTTCATCCAAGTAAGTTATTTCACACATCTCAATTTTTAATCAGTCAAAATAATTCTTCATTCCAATCACACATTATAATCACTCCTACAAATCCTCATTCAATCCGTCCCTTATCGACTCAAATCAAAATTTCAGATTAATGGAACTAACCTTATAACTTAATCCATGGAATAGAAAGTTACACGTGGACGAATCAGGCCTCACCAGATTCACCTTCAATGCCACGTCAAAATGAAAGGTAAGCTGCACAAATCCCAACTCTCTTCAATCGCGTGTTTTCCACGCTCCTCTTTGCTCAAGGAAACGTCGTCGTTTCCTTCACTCGCGTGTGGCCGTGCCTTGCCGTTTTAAAACGTAGCAATGTCCACGTCCGTAGCAGCGGCCGCCACCCACTCATTAATATTATTGGTCCAGTCGGTTCAAAATAATAATAATATTGGAAAATTGTTTCTTATTTTTATAACATGAGATTCAAGTATGGAATTCTATGATTGAACCATGATAATGGATTTTAAATAAATTATCACCAATCAAGATAGTTAGTGTGTTATTAAATGGGTCGGTGACACGATTGAATATTTGGTTTAATGTAAATTCATTTCCACTCTATGATTACTAGTTGGATCATTTAATTTGATTTCGGTCCACAATTTAAATTGAGATCAGCGACACAACAGAACAATAATATTTATTTTTTATTAGATATTTTAATTGTCACACATTTTTTATATAAAATATTTATCCATGATCAAACTCAGGGCATTTTTTATATTTTAATTCCATCTTTTATTGTCTCTTGAGTGAAAACTATTTGTAGTATTTAATGAATATTATAACTATTGAATACTATCATGCGACACTAATTAAATATTATTTGTGGTATTGATCGAAAATTATGGGGTTGTTTGTTTGATATATTTAGGTAGTTTTTGGGTTAAAGAGTTATATTGAGTAATTAAAAATTGAAAATTGTGTCAAAAACTCATTTAGATGTAGTTTTTGTGTGGAAAGTTAGAGTCAAAACTTTGTTTGTATGTAGATTTAAAAATGAATAGTTATTTTTAATAGTTAAAAAATAAATGATTACCCACCCCCAAATTGTTGTAATCTAAAAAAATGATTAAAAATAAATAGTTAAAAATTAGTTATTTTGATTGATTTGAAATGAATAATTAAAAATAAGTTGTTAGAAATGATTGAGTAGTTATAAATGAATAATTAAAAATGAATAGTTAGAAATGAGAGTTATTTTTAAAAATAAAAATGAGACGAAATTAATAAGAACTCGTTTAGATATAAATTTTTGAAAAAAAATTGATAAATCACGATATTAACTCTTACTTAAATATGTCAAACCAACTGTCTCTATACGTTCATTGAGCCAAGATTATTTGAAAGGTTTTGAATTATGATTTACTTATTAAAAATCTATTTCTTTAATGATAAAAAGTTGTGGGTCCCATTTTCGTTTCGTAACACGCAAACTTGCTGCTGTGACCATCTGAGTGTCTTTGTCCAACACGTTCCCATCTCTTCCCAAAATAATTTCTCAAAATTCCCATTTTATATCAAAACTCCCAATTTTTATTTGGATATAGTTTTTTTCCCTAAATTTTTATTTGTGGCATGAAGAATGTTGAACTCATTTTGGCAATTTCAATAAGTTTTGATTTTGCCTATGTTTATTTTAAGAGCTTCTAACCAAAATAAGAAAAAAAAAACGTAAGTATTTAGATCACATATAATCGAACCAAACAATTTTATTTTAAAAATAATTTAATTGAAAAGATGTCCTATTGAAACTATAATATCCGATTCGATTTTCTACGAAATAGAACTCGAATCAAATTGGTTTATAAAAAACAAACAAATTGATCTACCGTATTAGTTTGTTTTATTTCAATTTTTCATGATTATCTTTTTTATACAACAATATTGAAGGAAGATAAATTCGAACTTATAATTGTATGATTATTAGATTGTACAAGATGTTTATGTTTTTGTTGGTCATAATGGTTATAGTTGAACCCTTATAAATTACAACTTAAACTAATATCTATAATTTAAATAAAATTTAAAAATTTTTAGGAACTTTTGCATGTATATTACAAAATAGATAAAATATTACATGAATAGCACAATAATGAAAATATTTGCACATATAACAAAAATTGTAAATCGATAGACTTCATATTGATAGATTATATCGATAAATGGTGATAAAATCAATTACTAATAAATAAAGTAAATTGATAGACTTCCATCAGATTCTATCAAGAGTCTATCAATAAGAACCGATAGAATCAATCACTAGAAAATTATAAATTCTATCAAAGTCTTCTATAAAAAAAAAAAATTAATGGCAGAATTTGCTATAAAACTCAAATTCCCAAAATTTTATATGATTTTAAAAATTATAATTTAAACTTTTTATAAAAAAAAGAACTATAATTTAAACGTTTTATTTTTGTTTATTTTATTTGAATTAAGTAATAGGATTTAACCAACAAAATAAAATTAAAAAAAAAAAATCAAACAAACAATTATTTTAGACAATAAAATAAAAGGGATTTTGGATGTATATTAAAAAAAATTCATATATAGCACAATTTCCAAACTTATTCATTTGTGACATAAAAATTATTGAAGTTTATAAATTTGCATTGTTCAATTACTCAAGATCAAGTGAAGCCTATCCGTTGAACTGATAGAAGTCTATTAGTTGAACTTGATAGAAGTCGAAAGTTTGTTAGTTCAATTGATAGACTTCAGTCCAACAGATAGAAGTCTAATAATGTTAGAATAAGAATTTTGGGCAAAATGTATTATGAATGAAATTATTTTTGAAAATGTGTTATAATTGTAATGAAGAGCAAAAAAATATGTTGTATAAGACAAATTCCCTAAAATTGAATCGAAAATATTTTAGATTAATTGTTATGTCTGAGTAGGCATGTATATAGGGCTATTTTTTGACATATTTAAGTAGTTTTTTGTGTTAAGGAGTTATATTGAGAATTTATGTTGAGGAGTTAAAAATTGAGAGTCGTGTCAAAAACTCGTTTGGGCGTAGTTTTTGTATAGAAAATTAGAGTCAAAATCTTATGTGGATGTAAATTTAAAAATGAGTGATTATTTTTAGTGGTTAAAAAAGAAATGATTAAAAATGAATTGTTGAAAATGAGTTATTTTGATTGATTTGAAATGAATGATTAAAAATAAGTGGTTATAAATGATTGAGTAGTTATAAATGAATGATTAAAAATGAATGGTTACAAATGAAAGTTATTTAATAAGGATAAATTAATAAAAACTCGCTCAGATACAGATTTTTAAAGAGAAATTAATAAATCTTATAACTAACTCCTCCCAAAATATGTCAAACAAACGGCCCCTATATGTTTAAAGGGAAAATATCTTTTGTAGCATTTGCCTAAAGAATTTGTTACCGATGATTGTGCCTATGGATTCAAACGCACACAAAATTTACACGCCTTAGAAATTGACCCAATAATATATATATATATATATATTAAAAAGAGAAATACTTCTCTACACATGAATAAGTAGGGTGACTCTACTTGTTTTTTATGTGGCATCACTTAAAGCCACGAATTTTTTTAAACTTTTCTTGTTTGTTGATTTTTTCTTTGAAATAATTTTTTTTTTGTGGCTCTAAGTGACGTCACATAAGCAACAAGTAGGATCACTCTACTTGTTGGTGTGTAGATAAATATTTATCTATTAAAAAAGTATATCTAGATGGGTATTTCTTATTCTAGTGCGGCGGGCGGGCGTAATCTCCATAAACAAATTTCAATTTATGATTATCAATGACTTTTTTTTATTAGAACATTAATGTTTTGCAGAAAAGCTTTGGGGCCTACACCATTCTATTGACTCCTTTTTTTCTTTTTCTACGTTTTATTGTTTTTAATTCCAAGCAATAGAATATTGACATTGTTTTGATTTGGTAAATGAATCTTGCAATCATCTTTGTCAAATCGACACGCCACCCTATCAAGTACCCATTAATATTTAAAAAAAAGTTCCTCTTTTTTTTAAAATCAACAAAGGTTGGATTAAAGTCGAAGGGAATAATTTGAGAATAGAGATGCTAAAATACTTTATTACAGGCTTAGCTCTTTTTAATCTTCATCGTGTTTAACGTGAATATTACACGTCTTCTAAAAAATAAGCCAGGAAGGATTTGCAAATATATTGAAATTATCATGCATCCTTCGTTATAAAACATATTTAAAGAAATACAAATTAAAATTGTAAAATTGAGATAGATGGAAGACACGAAAATATTCTCTATTCTCGTCTTCATTTAGTTTTGTGATTTTTTTTTTCCTATTTGCTAACTAAACCATTAACCATATGCCGCCTAATTCACAATCACATTTGAAGTAGATTCCTATGTAGCACTAGAAATATTCAAATAATTCATAATAACTATAACTCAAATAATTAAATAAATAATCGAGTGTCAGTGACCCAGTTGGTTATTTTGTCTGGTGTTAATTCATTTCAACTCTACAAGAGTTTGTTAGTCTCACTTTCTTCACTATGTACTAAAAATAAAGTTAAATAAATAAATAAAAACTAGTAAAAATAAATAAATAAATTAGTTAAATTCGGGAGATGTGGTTCCGAAGTATGAAAATGGGAGACAGCCATTTGGCGTGGTGTGGATCTTTCACACAGCCCCATTTCATTTCATTTCCCTTTCCTTTTATTTATTCTATTTTCTCCCACGCGCCACGCATCTAAATCTAATCAATTTAATTTATTATTATTAATTATATATATAAAAAAAAAACAAACAGAAAAAGGAATTCGTGCAGCAAAAGCCGCCGCCTGATTTCACTACACGAACAGAATGGAAATGAGGGTGTTTTTCGGTATTTGAGTCATCGGGAATCATTTTCCGATAATCACGTTTTTCAAAAGTTATTTTTTTTTCATTTTTTCTCCTAACTACTTTTTATTCTTCCTCCAACAACTTTTCATACATTATATCATTATTTTTTATTCACATCTTATTAATTATTTTATTTTTTCCATAATCATTACATTTCTCTCAAATACAAATAATAATTCTCCTCATATTTATTACTTTTACCCAAAACACAAATAACTACTTACCATCATAATCATGCTCCTCCCTGTTCTCATTTTTATTACGATTTTCCTCTTAATTATTGTCATTCTCGTTGCCGGTTGATTATAAATTTGATTGTGAAAAAAAGTTAAAAATTCATACTAAAAAATGTTCATACATTTTTTAAAAATTGATGTGACTAATTAAAATCGACCAAAAAAATAATAGTTAGTTGATTTTTTATTTTGATGTTGATCGGTAACAGTTAAAAAAAATATAGAATCAAGAATTTTTTTATTAATTCAATTAGTTTAGTTAACCGACTTAGTAAAATATTAATATATTTCATATAATTAATTAGATTTGTTATTAAAATATCGTACAATAAAGTTAAATTTAAATGTATTTTCAAAAATTATTTAAAATGTTTAAATTATTAAAATTAGTTCTTAATTTTTTTATTAAAAATTATATGATAAATATGTTTTTAATTTAAATAAAATAAAATAAAAATGAATTAACCAATTTACCCGACCGACTTAAGTTATCGGTCGATTTTGTGTCATTTTTAAGCAAACTAATAAAATCAATTCGGTGTCGATTTTCGACCGATGAACACCTCCAATTTACTCAGGATGATTTTAAAAGGGAAAATTGTGTCCAAATATAACTTAGTTTATATAATTTTATAAAACCTAAAAATAATTCATTTAAATATATAAACGACCTTTTACTCAAATATATATATATATATATATATATATAAATGACCTAAGTTTATGACATACAAAAATTAGGTTATTCTATGTAAAGCGTTAAACAATTTAATCATTATAGTAAAAAAAAAAAAAAAAAAACCTATTTGATCGTTTGACTTTTTAAATTTTTTTTTATCATCAAACGATCTAAAACAATTAATATTTTGTAATTGTGATGGAATTAAGAAAATGGGTAAAATTAGTCAAATCTATAAAATCATTATAAATATAGGTTACGTTTTTTAAAAAATGATATAATTATAGTCGGTAATATATTTTTTTCTTTTTTTTAAAAGGGGCATTGATATTAATAATAGAGAATTTACCATCAACATCATATTTTACCCTTTGTATTATATGTGTAGCAAAATTTATAAAATAATTCCATCTATAACATATTAATTACTATCAGTAATAGAAATCAACTAGTGATAGAACTCAATTTGAAATTCTATCGCTAATAGAAAATTATAGAAGAAGTCTTTCATTGATTGAATTCTATTACTAATAAAATTCAACTAGTAATAAAATTCAATTTGAATTTTTTTGCTACAAATGAATTAGTTGAATCGATAACTCCCACTTTCTGAAGTAGGCAACATTTAAAAAAGATAAGTACTCTTTTCTAAATTCTATCGTATCATAAAATGATACAGACTTAAAAAGAAAAATTAAAAAATTGTGTTTTTAATTTATGGTGAGTAGATAGAACTAATTTGCTATGCATCAAACTTTTCTTATGCACTCACCCATATCATAAACAAAATGTAACTTCCTCCCAAAAATTATAGAATCTAAAGTGTAATATTTAAAATCATATATGCTAAATTTGTTCAAAAGCATAGAGGCAATTCATAGTTCGATGAGCGAACATGAGTAACTGTTCAGCGGCACTAATATATATCTATTGATCAAAGGTCATTTGGTTCGAGTCTCTCACCTCCCAAATCGTTCTAATCTGTTTTTTTTTAAATGCAAATTACCAATGCTAATTCTAATAGAGTAATCGCTCAAGCAACATCGATATACACCTTGAGGTCTTAGATTCGAGTCTCTCCCACCCCAATTGTTGTAATATAAAAATAATAATAATAATAAAAGAAGAAAAAAAAAACATAACACAGCAAGAAAACTCGTTTCGGTTTTTTCTGTGCTGCAAAAAATGAGGAGATCAGATTTTTCCTATGAACAATCGTATAATCTTCTCCTCCACTCGTAATATTTTTTATTTAAATTATTATCATTAACAAAAAAATACCTAATTTATCATAAATCACAGCCAATCCTGCGAGATTCGCAAGGACAAAAAATTCAGGCGGATTCCGGAGGAGGAAAGTTCAGATCGAAATCCACGCCGCCGCCGCCACACTCGCGGCGAGGTTCGAATCGTAGCCGTTGATTCTGAAGACGAGGATCGAAATACAGAATGGACGGCGGAGCAAAAACGTCTCCAATGAGGGGAAATTGGAAGCGGCGTAAATGAAAACTGTTGTAACCGATGGATCCAACGGCGGCGGCGGCGAGGTTCAACGGCGAGGAATCGACGATCGGAGGTTGGTCCCGGCTCGATGACTCGACGGTGCTACTGTGGGTAGGGCTCTGGTGATTGGGCGAAGGCACAGGGAAATTGGTCTTGGCCTTGGCGCCGCGGAACTCTCTGGCGGCGGCGTCGTAGGCTCGGGCCGCCTCCTCCGCCGTGTCGAAGGTGCCGAGCCAAACGCGGCTCTTCTTGCAGGGATCTCTGATCTCCGCCGCGTATCTCCCCCACGGCCGCTTTCTCACTCCTCTAAAGTGCATTTCGCCGTCGTCTTGCTTGACGGCGACGGCGATGTCTCTCGGCGTCATTGATTCCGATGACGAGGAAATGGGGATGGCGAGGAGAGGTGGGGGGTTTTATAGAAGGGGAGGAGAAATCGGGGAATGAATCGGCGAGGAGTTTGGTGTTTGGATGGAGGGTGGGGCCCAAGGGGGCATAGTCAAGGAGAGGTTTGACTGAGAAAGGGGCGGGCAGGCGGGCAGTGGGGGAAGGGTGTTTTGGTAAATTCGTGAGTTGTGTGTCGTGTCGGATTTTCACTTAACCACGCGCTTTCTCTACTCTCTCTACTAACAACCATAACTTTTTTTTAATAAATAAATAAATAAATTATTAAGTTAATTAACTCAACTTCAAAATTCGATTGTTGACATTTTTTTCTTTCAAAAAAGCTTATTAGTGGGCTTAACATGAGCAATTGCTCAGCAGCATTAGTGTATCAGAGGTCTTGAGCTCGAGTCTAGCTTATTTGTGGGCGTCTTGAGATCTTTTCTGTTTTTTTGCAATTTATCGTTTGATTTTATAATATTTGAATGTTTTGCTCTCCTATACCCGGGGCACCGATACGTCGAAGGGTATTCTACCAGGGATCTCTCTACGAAGCATACCGTGAATTCCTTTGCCTCAACCGCTGGGCTGCCCCTTGGGGACAATTAATCTTTTATTACTTAAAATTAACAAGTCTCCTGGAAGGTGTTTTTATGAGTTTTGGATGAGGATTTAGTTAGAAAAATTATTTTGAGAAGTTAGAAAATTTACGTTTTTGCAATATTTCGTTTAAATATAGAGGTTTTTTTAGGAGTTATAGTAAAAAGAATTTATTTGGATATGATTTTTTTAATTATTATTTTAAAGGAGTTAGAGAAAATTCTTTTTTGAATGTGAATCGAAAATAAGAAATTATTTTAAGTTGTTAAAAGTGAATGATTAGAAATGCGTTCTTAAAAGTGAATAATTTTGAATAGTTGAAATTTAATGATTAAAAACGAGGAATTATAAATGAAGTATTATTTTGAATAGTTACAAATACTCATTTGAATACAGTATTTTTAGGAGTAAGTTAATAAATGTTCAATCTAAATTTTCTTTAAATTTGACCAACAAACAACCTAGGGGCCTTTGGAATGGGGTGTCCAACCCTTTCTAACCCTCCATTCAAGCAAATATATATTTTTAACTCTTATTTGCAAATAATTACTTTTTAATCGTTTAGGACCACTTATACTTATTCCTAATCATTCACAACCTCTCATTATCAATCTATCCAAAAGTTTTCTAAATGTGTGTTTGGATAGAGAATTTTGAAATTGAGAGATAATGATATGGATGGTTTTTAGTAGTTATGATTGGTTTGCTAAAGAGAATTTTGTTTGGTTTGAGAGTTATGAATGATTGTGCCCTCAATTCTAGTTTGAATAGATGAAATATAAGTGGTTCTAGAAGAAAAAATCTTGTTTGAATTAAGAGTAATGAGTGGTTAAAGTATATTATAGGATACATACATCCATCTCAAAACTTATTTGTAATGAAAGAAGCGACTAAATTAACTAGCAAATATTTGGAAGTCTCTCCACTTTTTGATGTGGGATCTTCAAGAAAGTAGAAGTGAAACAAGAGTTTGTAGTGGTTTTGTCAAAGGTTTTATGAAATTTTGTGCTTTTTGATGTTGATATATCCAAATGATGTTTACTCTCGAAGAAATGAGAGCCAAATAACGACTTCCAATATCGAACTAGTAACTATGCTACTGAATTAGATTATTGTAAACAATAAAACCAATACACCATTCAAACCTTTCAACACATTCTTTAAATCTAAGTCCATATAGAATTAAATATTTTATCTAATCAAACTTTAATATTAAAAAATGAAAGAAATATGATAAAATTTAAATAACATAGAGATTTATTAAGCATAAAATTACTTTATCAAAAAACATAAAATTACTAAAAAATAATTGGAAATAAAATTGAAAATTTGAAGCTTTAATATATAATTTTTGAAAGTTTATGAACTTAGTTAAACATGAAATTAAAAACGTATATATTAAAATTTTTAATTTATAAAAGGACAGTAAACAAGGATGATAGGAAAATATGTTGGCAATATCTCTTTTGTTTGAGTTTAAAAATTGTGAATTTGAATTCGTGAACTTTTGGTCATGAATACACATTTATTTTAATTGAATTATTGTCTTAGTTAATGATTATAAGAGATGAATGAGTCAGTGGCGAGATTGGTTATCTAATTAGTTTGGTGTTAATCTATTTTCACTTCACAGTTACATGTAATAAAAAAATATGAAAAAAAATGTATACATGTCGGTTACTATTAAGTCATTTCACCTAGACTTTAATAAATGGCATGATTAATATTGATATAGATGTTAATTGATTTCCAATTTTAGGTTGGGTGGGGCTGAAATTGATAGCTGCAGTAACACAGCCATGACAGAGTTAATGAACAGATGAAAACACAATCGTTCACCATTAATTGAATGAGGTATATTAGAAAAGGGAAATAGTTCCCTGCACAGAGATCTAAAAACTTATTAACTGGCCTTTTACAAAAATGTCATGTCTTTTATTTATTTTTATATTTTTATTTTAAAATTGACGTAGTGACTTTTCTTATTTTCATTTTCTTTTTCTTTTAATTTTTTTTAATATAATCATAAATGTCTTTTATATTTATATTTATATTTTCCTTTTTCTTTACATTTTCAACCTCTTCTCCACCTCATTTGTAAATACAGAAACTGTTGCCTACCATTTCTGTGCAATCTGAGATTTACAAAAGGTCAAGTTTTTTTTTTTTTTTTTTTTTTTTAATTTATAAGATGATTAAGTATCATTTTTAGAGTTATGAATAACAAAATAGATAAAAATTTGCATGTTATAAATTTGAAAGATTAGTAGGAAAGTGATTATAGTTATTTAAAAACTGCACTGGATCTTTGTAATTTTATATTTTTGTTCTTCATTGGATGAAACCTCATATATTAAACTATTTTATGTTGGGATTGTTGTTATTTATGCATCATTTTTAGGGTTCATAGATAAATATAAGAGATGGAATCTAGCATACTATAATTTTAGAAGATGATCAGTAGAAAAATGATTTTAGTTAGTGTATCTTAAAACTTCATCAAATCTATAATCTTTTAAATTTTATATTTATGTTCTAAAAATTGTTAAAATTATTTTTTTTTTGTACTTTTTTGTTGTATGTCGTAACTGTTGTCATTTAAGTATCGTTTTTAGGGTCCATGGATGATAGAAACTTGCATACTATCAATTTCGAAGATGATACTCATTGTCTCGCAATTAATACTCAATTTGATGAAGTTGAAGATCGTAATGTAGAGCCTACTATCAATACTCAATTTGAAAATATTGAGCCAATAATTGGGATGGAGTTTTGTTCTATTGATGATGCCTACCAATTCTATGTCAATTATGGAAGGATAGTTGTGTGTATGATTATGAAGATGAAGATGACTGGTTGCTAGCATGACAACAAATGTTAGACGTTTATGATCTTAAAGACAATAAGTGGTTAACAAATTTGTTTGAGTTGCGAGAAAAATGAGCAATGGTTTATGGGCGACATACGTTTACAACAGATATGAAAAGCACACAACGGAGTGAAAGTATGAACAGCTTATTGAAAAAATACTTAAAGCCAAGTCATGATGTATTGCGTTTCCTTGAACATTATGAAAGAGTTTTAACGGATCGAAGATATGAGGAAATAATAGCAGATTTCAAAATGAATCAGACAACACCAGTCTTGTTTAAAAATACAGAGATGGTACAACATGCATCGAAAATATACACACCAGAAATATTTACATTGTTCCAGAAAGAGTATGAAGATATTCTTATGTGTAACCTCTATAAGATTGGTAAGTTGGATACTACATCAGAGTATAAAGTATCATTTTTTGGAAGATAACATAATTGGTCAGTCAAATATGAAGATTCAACACAAACAGTTACTTGTAGTTGCGTGAAATTCACTTATATGGGTATTTTATGCACCCATGCACTTAAGCTGCTTGTAAAGAAGAATGTGAACAAAATTCCTTCATATATTTTGAAAAGGTGGATGAAAGAAGCTAAAGCTTCAAGTGGATTTGAAAATCAAATATGCGAGATAAGTGGAAATTTTAGAGAATCGGTTAGAAAACACTATAACCACTTATGTCGCAATGCTTGCCAAATTAGTTCACTAGCAGCAGAACATGAAAAGTTGTTTGAGCATGCAACACAAATTTTATTTAGTTGCTCAAAGATTTGGAGAAGATGAAGAAACATATTTTGGTAGAAAACAATAATGCAAACAATAGAGAAGATCCAAGTTTCATTGGGGATAATCTAGTAGAAGAAAGTGGGATCAAGAGGAAGCCTACAGTTGGTCGTCCTCGTAGTCGATTGAAAGATCCGCTTGAAAAGAGAAGATACAAAAAAAAAAGTGAAGTCAAACGAAACTTCTTCGGCAAATCACATTATATCCCTAAAAAAAGTACTCACATATCAAACTATATCAAAATTTATAAATATATTAAGTTATTTGAATGTTTTTTCTCTCTTTTTCAATTAGAACAATACTATGGAGAAAGATAAAGGAACAATGTCTATTCCACCAATCGTGAACCAACAAATAACATCTATGGATAGGCCAACTAACATGTCATTCACTCAATTATTACTAGAGGTAAGCTTTTGAGATAAATTTTCTAATCAAAATATTTATGCTACATTGTAAATATTATTATTTTTTGCAGGATACAATAACATTTGTTAACAAAAATCCAACTGATTGAAGATGAATTACATGGAGGTGTATTTTGTGTGTGTGTGTGTGTGTTTTTTTTTTTGAAATATTGGTCCGTTGAAGATCTAATTTAGACTTTATGATTTTAGATATCAAATTTTGTATAATGAATTATTGGCTTGTTGAAATGAGTTTTTGAATTATTATTGCTAGACTTTTTTAATCTACCGGTAATACCTAAATTTAGTTGTCAACAATGATGGTAAAAATATGTGATTATATGCAATTTAGTGTACACAATTGTGTCGACGAGACGATGATCCATACAATTTCGTATTTGTTTTATTCATCTTCATCTAATAACTATTCAATCTCGTCACCACACAATTCTAATACTAAGGTTTTAAAAAAATACTACAAATTTATATTAATTTTATAGATTAAAAAAGAAATAAAAAACTTATCTTATGTAAACTTATCATTGAGTAGAAATTGTAGGCAACAATATCTCTGTTTATAAATGAGGTGGAGAAGAAGTTGAAAATAAAAAAAAGAAATAAAAATAAAAAGATGAAACACATTTATGACGATTTAAAAAAAAAGAGAATAGGAAAGTCACCACCTCAATTTCAAGGTTGGAAAAATAGAAAAATAAGAAAAGAAATTAAAAAATTAAAGACATGTGGCATTTTTTGTAGAGAGTCACTAATAGTCTCTAGGGCTCCTACAGAATTTCCTGCAAAGAAGTATTGCTCATGTTTATTTCATATTTTTTCACTAGTTCGGATGAAGATATCCATATTATTAGTACAAGCTTTCTACAAATATGTTATATATATACTATTATTCTTATTCGGATTGAGTTTAATTAACGAGCCAACAATTAGCTAACCCAACACAAACTTTTTTTTAAAAATAATAATTACTCAACACAACCTAAACAAAATTAGAGGAAAAAAAAAATTAGTTCATAAAGTTTAAGATCTAGTTTCAAAATTTTCCATTTATTTCAAAATTCCAACATTTCAATAATACTTACATCTAGTCATGATGTACTTTTTAGTTTATTTTATATTTATCTTTAAAAAAAAGATTCACATGAAAATCAAAATAATCATGTTATTAATATATTAAAATTTTAAATTTAATTTAATTATCCTTTTAGTCAACATTATTTTATGTAAATAAGATGGACATTATTAAAATATGCAAAAATGTTCAATTTTAAAATATATGAACAAAACTCTAACTATATCTAAATTTAAAGAAAAAATTATAGGTCATTGGATTGTCTATCTATTTATATTAGAAGTGTACATGTTCCAAGTTGAGTTGGGGAATTTTTTTTGAACCAATCCATATGTGCGGCTAATTCACCAACTCTAACCCTAGAGTAACCCAATCCTTATAGTTCGGTTGGATTTGGGTTCACCAGGTTATGTTTTTTCAATCAAAGTACTAATTTACATACTCAAATTTCACAAAACACAATAGATTTAAAAAAAAGAATTTGAAAATTAAAAAAAGAAAAAAAAATGCCTACATTAGATAGAAGTATTTCATTTGGAAAGAAGAAGAAAAACCCAATTTTAAATCCACCTTATGAAAAAATTTAAAAAAGAAAAACAAAATCAAATCCGAATGATAGTTGAACTTTCAGAAAAAAGAAAAAAAAAGAAACATAGTTGGACACTGGAAGCCAGGTTGGTTCCGAATGATAATATACTTCAAGCTCATTCAAACTGCTGTAATAACCCTATCTACTGTATTGAAAATTTTAAAACTAAAGCCCCATTCTATAACCATTTTGTCTTTAATTTTTTGCTTTTGAAATATAAGTCTAAAACAACTACCTTACCACAAGTTTTTTCTTATCTTACTTGAATATCTGCATTTTACCTATATTTTAAAAAACCACCAAAATTTAGAAGAAAAAAAAGTAACTTCCAAAAACTTATTTTTGAATTTGGTTATTTTTGAAAGGAAATATGAATACATGGTAAGACATATGAAACACAGTAAGAAACTTAAGTAAAAATAAGCTTACATTTCCAAAACAAAAAACAAAAAACCAAGTAATCGTAATTATCAAACAGAGCCTAAAGATTTAAAGATTGATATCAAGCACAAAACTAAATTGATAAACTATGTATAATGATAGCTAAAATCAATTGAAACTGATACAGAGTAGTAACCATTGTATGCAGTATTCCCTTCCACGAATACTGGTAACTTTGAGCTCAATTATAATATCAAATTCCAATTCATTACCAAACTAATAAATTGCATCGTCTCAATTTAAAAATGATAGCTCAACCTAGATGTGTTCATAATGAAAAGATAAAAGTTTGAAAAGAAAGCATTACTGATAATTTCCTAGGAAGTAACCCCAAGCCCAGTCCCAATAGTAGCCATTCAATGGGAGATCTTACGCTGTGTTGTGTTGACCGTTTCCGTCTGCGAATTTCTCCTTGTAGTATAGTGTTATGGTGTGGCTCTCCTGGTTCTGGCCCGACAACCCTCGAGCACCAACGAGCATAGCGCTCCCCGTTTGTCGTTTGCTATTCTGAAAATTTTACATTCAAATTCTTCTTGCAACACAGCCACAATATTGTACAATCAAAACATCAAAAACAATAAATAGAGCTTTATATTCAAAGTAATCCATTCACTGGTTATAATGAAGGATATTAACAAACACTCAAAAGAGAGTTTGAGTTTGAGTTCGATGAGTATGATTATGATATTGGGTCGAAAACAAATAAGGCGAAATGAATCAAACCCAGAAGAAGTAAAAATTCAACATCCGTTTCATTTATTCAATTTTGCATAATTTGTGCAACAACTTACTGCTTTCCTTAGTTGTCAAAGAGAGTTGAGAAAACCATATCTCGCACAAAGCCTGCTCTCCCAATAGCCTGTCTCGTCATTCTTTCCCGCTCTTCCTGGCTCAAAGAAGGATCGAAACTGGATAGAGAGAAAAGAGTTAACACTAAACACCACGAAGAGATAATCATAGCGTGTGACTAGATCAATAAATTCGGTAAATACGAAATATACAGATCTCTGTTACTTCACTATGGCCATCGAGTAAAATTCCGCATACCTTGTGACCAGAGACGAATACTTGTGAAGGCAGAAGGAATTACTTGGATTGGGTTAAAGCATAAGAGACTTATCAGTCATGGAATGCAAGGAAATTGAAAGGCATAGTAGTTTCCTGATCTAACCAAACCCCTTAGATGAACAAACACACCCATGACTTGAGGAATAACAATAAGAGAGAAATCCATTACTTTAAAAGGAAAAGCAAAGAAAAAGAATGGGATGCAAAAAAGTACCTTGATTCCCAAATAGGAGAAGGTGCCACATTCTCTGAAGATGTTTCTTCAACACTGGTTAGCATGGATTTTGAGACATCTTCAACTTCAGAGGCAGGGTAATTTAAAATAAGCGATGATAGAAACGGATCATGAGCTGCACTAGGCGCATTAGTGGTGCTTGCACGGTACCCCCCACTGCTCCCTAAAAGTGCCTGCAGATGAGCCTCACGAAGGTCCCGGCTCAAGAGGGACATCGTCTGGCTGTTGGGGATGGCAATTTTACGGAACCTGCGACGTCTCTGAAGGTGATCTTTTGTTAAGGACACAAGATGGGCACACTAAAACTAAAAATTTCCTGAAAACATACCACTGAAATGGTAGTAGAAAAAAGATACAAATACAACAAAAGTTTTTTTTAAGGATATCTTGTATAAGTGCCCATGGTGCAACGTTATGTGACTTAACATGTCCCCCGTGACTTTAACTGAGCACATGGGACAAACCTGCAAGGAAAATGAAAATTAAGCAAAAACATTATTTCTCAAAAACCAATAACGTAAAAGTGAAGAAAAAGAGAAACACAAGAAACGTAGAGAGAGCTAATGAAAGATGCAAGTCCTCAAGGCGCAGCCTACTTGGTTAAGGCTATGGATTTCGAGGCACGCTCCTTCAAACGTCCCTAGTTAGAAACTGCTGGGAAGCCCTAAACTAGAAAACTATCCCAAGTCTGGTCCTTGGGATGTGGTATCGGATCCCGAGTATAATGACGTGAAACTCCAATTTCCCGGGTTCCACAAAAAAAAAAAAGAAGATGATGCCAAACAAGTTTATTTCTTCCCACAGTTCCATTCTATTACAAGGGAGATCTCATCAAATAATCAGTAAGGAGAAAATCAATTTCATAAGCAAACTGAACTTTTAGGCAATCAAATGGAAGTTTTTTTTTTAATTATTTGAAAGGATCAAATGGAAGATTAACGTAAAACAACACTTGAATATTAGCAGAACTAAAACCACGCTATGTCCAAAACAACAATAGCTACAAACTCTCATAAATTAGACTAAAAATCATTTCTCAAATCTCAAAATCCAAAAATCTTACGACGTAAGACATCAGAGATTCTAAGCGGTTATAAACGCTAAAAATGAACAAATTAACAAGCAGATATCAGCAACTACGGAATCAATAGCAACAAAATTGATTGAGATGCAGATAACAGAAAGAGAAAACACACACCGCAACTCTCGTCTCGCAAGAGTGCTCATCTTCCAGATGCGAACAAAGAGACAAAACATCAAAGTTCTCATAGCAAAACGGGCAAGGAAAATGGTGGCGAGCGTCATCATCCATCTCCAAATCATCGATCCCCAACAGATCTAAACCAAATCAACAAATCAAGAGTAAGAAACAACGATTAACATCCAAAAGAAAACAAAAACAATAAATCGACGACAAAACCTAGATTCGAGTTCTGGTGATGATGCTGCCACATGTACTGGCGTTTGGCGGCGGCGAGGCGAGAGGTCCAGAACTCGGAATCCATATTTCCGGTGAGGAAATTCGAATCGAGATTGCAAGGATTGAAGGAAACTGATCTGAAGATGAATCCGATGAATGAATGAATGAAGAACAAAGAGAGAGAGAGAATTGAAGGCGGTGGTTCGCTGGAATTGATTTGACCTAATTAGATTAGATTTGAAGTTTTTTTTTTTTTTTTTGGACGGAAATGAAACATTTTAAATCCATTTTTGTCGACATTTACAGATGGCTGAGCTTTGTTACCGATGCCAGAAAAAAAATTCTCCCTCTTTTTTTGTCATATTCCTTATGTCCTTTTTGTGGTTTCTATTTTTTTTCGCATTTTCTTTTTCATTATTATTCTTACTTATTTTTTTCGAATATTATCAAATCCATTTCTTTCAAACTTATCAATTCTTACCTTTTATTTTCCAAACCAGAAGTCATGATTTAACTATAAATAAGGTGGGGTTTCAATTCTCTATATTTTTTTTTAATTGTAGCTTAATTTTTTTATAAAAAGTTTCAATTTCTTAGGAGACTCAACCACATAAATGTTTTATGATATTGGTTCAAATCTCTCATCATTGAACTAAAAAAGACTTATTTTTAAAATTTGTTTTAATCTCCCTTTAGAATTATTTTATTTTGGATTTATGACTTTAAAAAAGGTTTGTATAAGACTGTTTTTATTTTATTCTAAAAAAAAAAGAGAAAGGACTGTTTTTATTTGATCTTTCAACTTTTGCAATATGTGTTTAAATCTCTAGCTTTGAAAACTAACTTATTTTACATCTTTTTGAAGTTACATAAGTTGGTTGAAAGAAGATTAATATCGAAAAATTAAAATGAGTGTATATATATTTTTTAATACAGAGAGTGAAAATAAATTTTTTTAAAATTTTAAGATTAAAATAGATGCGCTCTTTTAGCTCATAGTTTGTTTGTTATTTTACTTTATTTTTTTGGTGGGTTTAAAGGACAGCTTATAAAAATTTAAAAAGTTAGAAAGATTAATTTTAAATAAAAAGTTTGAAAGATTAGTTTTAAATAAAAATCAATAGAGTAAAATAAGACAATATTTATTTTTCATAAAAACATTCAAATTAAAGTACTCTATATTTTGGATGAAAATTTGTTACCCTCAATATAGAGGATAGACTTAAAAGAAAGGTTAAATAGTACACCCAAAAGATGGTATGAAACCTACATGCAAAATCCAATTAAATTGTCATATCTTTCTCAAAGTTAGAGGTCAACCTCTGCCATTTATTTGTTGTAAGAATAAACAACAACAAAATTATAGAAAAAAAAATTAAGTGAACCAAAAAGGTAAAATGGTAAAGTTAAACTAAAGTAAAATTAAAATTAGACAATTCAAAACGTAACTAAGTATTCTGAACATGATGTAAAAAAAAAAACAAAGTATTCTGAACATTTAAAATAAATAAAAAACTAAAATCATATTAGCCAAACCAACGAGACGATACAACTTCAAAATTTCTATTTTCAGATATAATTAAATTATATATAAAAAAAAGGCATATGATTCAAATGATTCCCAAAGAAAAAATAAAATTTTCATATCATTCGTATTGATAAGAGCATACTAACAATTATTATTTGAAAGACGACTAATCGATATCGAAATAAAATTTCAGTTGTTGTATTGTATAATCTATTAATCACCCATCTAATGTTTAACAAAATTAGTTTCCATTATCTCTATTCTTAGGAAAAAGAGTGATGGACTTTGTTATGTGTTCTTGAAAAGGCATGTCCAAATATAAACAAGCTTATGTCTTGTTTTTTCAGTTGGAAAACAAAATCAAACAAGACTTATTTTCTATTTTTTTTAATAAAAACAGTCATCATTAACAAGTTTCTACAATATTCTATCTTTAGCACTTCAATTCTCAAAGTAGAAATAAATATCAAAACCAGTTCACCTAAACTAACACCCTATCCTATAGACTTGGAGGCTCAACCCTCTCTCTTGTAGTAGAAAAAGGGAAAATGAGAAAATTACTCACTGTTACTTGCATGAAATCATAAAACATTATTCTACAGTTGAAAATCTCAAATCATCAACCAAGTCAGGTATCATCTTAATCAATAATCTTATTATGGTCTCCAATCAAATTCTCGAAACTACGACCGATGCACCGCATCTCAAGAGACCGTAATCATCCATCTACAATACAACAAAAAAGGGGGAAATGTAGATTATAAACATTGTCTAAGAATTGCATAACCAACTGATCTAAACTTCAAAGTTTTATGCCTAAAACATCAAGACTACCAAACATGTAAATTATTAATCTCCAGCTTGAAAAATTGAAAAGGTGTTCACCACCCTAAAGACTTCTAAGGCAAGTAAACAGTTTAGAATCACACAGCAAGTCGCTTAGCCAAGAGTTCACCGTGTGCAATCTCTCACGATCCTAGAGAAAGAAACATGTGGAGTTAGATATATAAAGGCGAAAAAGATTCGATGATGGATGCAAGGTTACAATGTAGAAATTGTATATCTGAAACCTACTTTCGACGATAACGTCGAAGATGGGGACAGAACTGAAGGGAGGCTGATAGCATAATTTCAATGAATATAAGACTTCAAGAAGGAAGACCATCAAGAAAAGTCATGGCTGTAAAGGATCAGTCAAAGGAACAGAGCTATAGGCACACTAAATACATTTCTAAAATGTTAATATAAATTCATTCTTTGATATAGTTCAAGGCAGATAAACCAGCTACATAAAAACTCTATTTCAAGAAGTTGCCAGCTTAGGACCTTTTTTATTTGCTTAACAAACCAAAAAACTATTCCCCTTTCTATTCTCCTAACACTATGACTCATTTCCACTACACTCTGAAATCCACACAAAAATTTCAATGTTGTTAATGTCTTTATGATAGTCCATAACAAATCTTTTAGTTTCAGGAGGAAGGCTATGGATGCTAACCTAGAATTGATTACCTTAGATAAGTCCTGCACAGTATCAGCATTCATCATTCAAGAATCTACAACATAAACACAAATGTAGAAGTTTCACTTTTCAGGGCGACAATGATGTAATAACACCATTTTATAGAAAGTAACAATAAAGGATACGAACTCAAGTAAAGTCCCAAAGGTTTCAAGAGAAAGAACATTTATACAGTAGGGATAACTTAAGAACGGTAACTGTCAACTGTAATGGTGATTTTGACAAAATTATGCCTCAATAACGTGAATGTAAACCTACACGAACTCAGTTCTGTTTCTTCCTATTTCTAGAAAAACCCAATGTCACTGAACTACTCGTGCAAGAAAAACAAGCAATACATGACTTTATTTCAGCATCTTGTCTTTAGAGGGCAAGTGCTCGAACCATCCGACATTCATCATACATCATCATTGCAATCTGAGTGGTAGAAGAAATCAACATCATCCTTGTCATGTTACTAAAACTAATGCCATCAGTGAACAAAGAAAAAGAAAATTCATAGGCAACTTGACCTACACAGCTATTCTCATTATTATGCTCTAATGTTAATTCAACATCCCGAATAAACAATGAAGATCAAGCTATTTAGACTCTATTGGTAAAAAATTCAGACAATAAGTAGAAGGTACCACCACAGGGCATTAAAAGAAGAAAAGATTAGATTATAACAAGTTAGTTGTAATTCTTGAACCCAAAACATGAAACCTAAAGGTAAGATCGGTATAAGGATCAAATGGATAAACAGAAGACAAATGCAAAATTTCCAGTTAGAGATAAAAAAAGATCCGGATTATTTGTTTGAAATTTCATCAACCATCAGGCATCAGTCCATCCCCAACTTAATGAAAGTCATACAAAAAAAGGATTGAATCTCTCAGCCTAAATTTACCCCCCAAAAAAGAACGGATTACGACCATAATCTACACGAGTAACATTTTACCTAAGTTTCAAAAAGTCAGCAACAAAAATAAATCAACTCATTCCATCGTTGATGCTTAGACCTCATCTAGTCTCATCTTTCCCTACGAATGGAAAATTAATGTGCACTCTTTAATTGCGCAAGAGAGTAAGAGATGAGGTTGCAAAAATGAATTATAGATTCCCAGCAAGAAGAACATGGACAAAAATGTTCCATCAAATTCTCAATGAGCACTTTTTTTAAATGTCTGTGATTTTCTAGGTCCACCTCGACAATTCTCCTGCTTAACTCTACAACATTTGACGAAACCCATAAAAAATTATTTTTTAAGTAGGTAGCCAGAACAGATTAAATCCATTAACTTCTTGGATCAATTTTCGACGAACACTTAAAACAAACCACGATTTTTAATGTACCTAAAATACAAACCCTCCACCTTGGAGAAAGGAACAAAAGATGCATAAGAACCAACCAACCAACTTATAAGCCATAAACAGAAGGTAGAATCACCAACTAAACAATACAGTACGAAGGAAAACTCAATAAACACAAAGAATCAAACAATTCAGACACTCACAAAGAACAATTCAGCAACAAGAGCAAGAAAAATACCTTCACAAGTCCAAGCGTAGTTCCGACGAGAGACAGAAAGCATAGAAGTAAGCAACGCAGAGGCAGTAACAGAGTGGTAAGGAAGCAACGATTCAACACAGCAACTCATCTCAACAGGAGACCTTCACATTCACAACACAGATTTCAATCAAACGCATATACAAAAATCGAAGCATCAGAGAAATTTCATTGAAATTTTACCTCAAAATGCGATGAGATTGGGAGAGTGGATTCTGCTTGGGGATGGCGAACGGAGACGAAGATGATTTCGCGGCTTTGGCGCCGTTGGCGAATCTGCCGGAGACGGCGGCTCGGCCTAGGGTTGATCTGAAAGCTGACCTAGCGGCCATGGCTGCGGCGGAGGACATGGTTCGGTGATTCTGAAATTGGGGTTTTCTTTGAGGTTTTAGCTCTTTTGCGTTAGGTGTTCCTGTGTATGCGCTCGTACCGTACTACCGTGATTACTCTAATCCAACGGCTCATATTTCGATCGCACAGATCTAATTACTATTAAGCCCTCGGATCCGTCTTTATTTATTTTTCAGATGAAGCTTAATTTACATTTTTTTAATATAAATTATAAATTTAGTTCATAATTTTTAACTAATATTGTTTTTAAAATGTATTTTTCCTTTAATGTTCATGAGGGAAATTTGAACATATAAGTTTTTTCTTTTTGAAAAAAACTGGCCAATATATCAACCATCACCAGACAAATCAGAGCGAAATCGCTCCTCAATCACCACAGAACGATCTGTGGGGGGAGATTCCCCTGCTCCAAAACAAGGTTCCAGTCTTCAGCTCCAAAATGGTCAGAATTAGAAACAACATACAAACCAAGAGGTTGTTGAGTCTTTGCAATGAGATCAACAACTCGATTGCAAGATCTACCACTAAAGGAAAATGAATATCCCTAAACCTGAGAATCAACCTCCTAATATCAGCTATAACATTGTTGAGTTCATAAACATCTTGGAAAATATCATTGATAATGTCAATAACTAGCTTTGAATCAGATTCCACCAAGATATGAGGGATAGGATCAAGACCGCTCGACAAAATATGCTTGAGACCCTCCCTGATAGCGAGACTTTCCATAATTTTTGTAGATGAAGATTTGATGCTCCCTTTTGCACCCCATAGAATGGGGTTACCTTGATGATCACGAGCCATCCAACCAATACCACCTTCCCTACAATCATGCCTCCATGAGCCATCGCGCGGCAGCCGCCAGCAAGCAACACTTGGACTCTGCGGAGGAGGTGCACCCGATGGATCCCCTGCATCCACCGACAGGTTTTGTAAATAAACATGATTTTCAATAAGGGACAAAAAATTCTCGATAGTAGCCTTTGCATTATTATGGAGCACCGAATTACGATAGGTCCATAACAACCAAATAAAGTTTAACACTTTTGACAAATTGAAAATTTTGATTCCGACAAAAGTGAATATCAGTTCTAGAGGGGTGGATATCAAAACTTGTTGTACCCTTTGTGGAAAAGCGGCGGAAACTAATATTCATGTGATTAAGGATTGCAAATATGCTAGAAAAACATGGTTTTCTTTGTTTCCATACTTAACTAACTTTTAGTCTTTTTTTAGGTTGGTGGACTCGGGGGAGTCGTTCTGGCAAGGGATTTGCTTGAACATATAAGTTTTAAATCATACACACACATTTATTGAATTATTGTTTGTTTGTTTGAAAGTATCTTCGTAAACAAACTAACCATACAACCTAACCTCTCAAGGGAGGAACGACCGTAAATAGGAACAAACCCCTAATGACGACAAAGATCCCAAACCATAATTTAAAGGGTGACCGACTCAAAATAGACCGTTAGCAAGAAAACCTATTAAGAATGAAGGTGGATTGTTACTATTGTCAGCTTCAAACAAGGATTTAATATGTATGAATTTAGTCTACATATTTGTAAAAATTTAAATTTAACATATACATGGGAATTAGCTTCTCGGGTGTGAGTAATAAAGTTGTAAGTTAAATGACTAATTATAGTTTTTAAAAAATCACATCATTTGTACATAAATAGTTAACAACGCATAATTTGTTTGCATTAAGTATTATAGAGTGGTCTAGTGATAAAAAATATTAAGGAGAATTAAGAAGTGAAATGTTTTAATTAATGATAGCCACTTACCTCTAAATTAATTTTAAATTTTTTGGTAACCAAATATTGTATCACGATATTAAAAAAAAAAAAAAAATCATAGACACAGACAATTTTAAAGCACTAAATTCATACGTTCTTCCTAAAAAGTATGAAAAAGGTTGCTCCAGGAAAATCTTTTTTTTATTTGAGTACAAGCGAAAAGAAGAAAATTACAAATACTGATATCAAGAATCGAACTTATGACTGTAAAGTAAAAATAGATTAACCCCAGATCAGATAACTCTAATTAAGTTACTGACTTATTCTATTTTTCAAGAAAATCAACTACGATAGAAACTATTCATCAAATTTTAACTAAAATCAACCCAAGTACATACAAGTAGTATTAAACTCCTGAATATTTATTTAGTATAAAAAAGAAAAAGAATAAATACATTAATTATGTAGAAACTATTGAAGTTTGATCGAATTCAAGACCCATTCGAAAACACAAAGTGGAGCATGGAATCACCATTCTTCCACCTCGTGAAGAGATTAATTCTTTAAACTTCTCGGACGACAAGTAGTCCAGCGGAACGACATATCGTTTTTCTTTTTTCCCTACAAAAACGACAAAGTGTCCTTTCTTCGGCTTCTTCCAAATCCTACACGTTAATAAAAAAAAAAAAAAAAAACGGATCTAATCTTTTTTTCTAAACAAAGAATGGGCCTATTTTGGGGGCCTTTTGCCAATTTATTTGGTTTTGGGTCTATTTGAACTTTTATTATTGTATTTAATAGATTTCTTACATAATTAATTTTTTAAAAATAATTTTAATAATTATTTGATTGGTTAGTTTTAACATAAAAAGAAGGACGAAATTCACTTCATCCTCTTAGCCATCAAACTAGAATGTCATTCGGTATTTTAGGCCCTATTTGATAATTATTTTGTTTTCGTGTTTTATTTTTGAAATATAAGCTTACAAAACTACCTTACTATATTTTTTTTTCTCCTTATTTGAATGTCTACATCTTACCTATATCTTAATAAACAAAACCAAAATTTGTAAACAAGAAAAAGTAGCTTCCAAAACTTGTTTATATTTTTAAAATTTGGTTAGTATTTTCCTACTTTCTTAAGGAAAGATGGATACATTGTAGGAAAGATGAAGCACATGTTAGTAAATTTGAATAGAAATAGCCTTAAAATTCATATAAAAAAAATTATCAAATGGGACCTTAATAATCAAATAAAAACATTTCCCAACTTCATTTTTATTTAAAAAATATATGTCAACTTTAGAAATCAAATGTAGGGGTCCCTTCTTCTATATTTGTTTATTATTATTTTTTTCTTTCTTTTCCACCAAACACTAATTTACTCTTATTTTTCTTTCATTTCCTCCCCTTCCCACCCTAGCCAAACATACCTTCAATCTCTGGCTAAAAGTCAACGTAGATATAATCTAATAATATATAAGTACTATTCAGAGATTGTAAGTTCACATCCACCAATCCTTTATTTTGGTACTAAAAAGCTTCTATTGTTTTCTTTACCTTTTTAAAAAGAGAAAAGTTTGCATGATGCTGCTGATGAGATCTGATCCCTTCATTTTTCTTTTTTAAAAAAATAAAAATAAAAATTTTCAAATTAAAAGTAAAACCAATGGATCAGATGATGCCACATGGTATCTGCATGCAAAAATAATAACTCAATAATATTAATATATATATATATATATATATATATATATATATATATATATATATATATATATATATATATATATATATATATATATATATATATATATATATAGTAATACCTTTTCTATTAAATCTAGGTGTTTGGTTGCTGTTTGTTTCTCTAGAAAGTGATCGAGAAAAGGAAGAGAATTTTGTTCAACATTGTCAATAATAATGTAAGGTCCATAAATCACAAACAACAATAATACATTTTTACAATTTCTTCTTGTTTCATCCTTTAACTTCTTGAATTTCTCGGACTTCTAATCATCTTCGAGATGATTTCAATCACAATCGGAATGCATATTCGTCTTGATATTTCATTTTCATTCGATTTTCTTGTATCCAAGCGCGTGGAGTTAACCAATACACATTTAGTTTCGTTTGTCGGAAGGTACAACCACGTCTTGTCCGCTGGCTTTATACCGATTAGCCGCCCGAGTGAGACGCTGTGGTCTTGAAAGAATGATGCCGTCGACTGTCAATAGCAAAGGATCAACTAAAATAAAGAAAAAGAAAAATCTAAAAATTAATCTTTCTTTTCATAACCATTAATTTTTTGTTTTTAAAAATTAAGCCTACAACAGATATATTGCTTTTTCGTATTTTACTTTTAAAATTAAAGTTTATATTTAGTTAAATTCTCTACATATAGGTTTAATTTCTTTTATGTAAATTTTAACCCATTTCTATAAAGTAAAACAAATATTTATAAATTATTTTTTAAGGTCTATTTGATAATTATTTAATTTCTTGAGTTCAAAATTTGAGAAATATTTAGATTATGTCAAGATATGACATAAAAATTGAAGTCCATCTATGAGCAGCATATTATTTTTATTTATTTATTTAATTAATTTACTTACTTTTTGGAATTAAAATAAAATGGTACGTGAGCTTCCTTTCAATATTTATATCATAACTAGACTTGACCTAAATATTTATCTTAAAATAAAAAATTATTTTTATTTAGATTTCTTATTATATCATTTCATCTTTACTTAAGAAAGAAAATGAATCTTACCCAAATTTCAAAAATCAACACAACATTTTTACTTTTTGTTTAGTTTTTTAAAATATAGGTAAATGGTAAATATCAAAATAAAAGAAATATATAATAAAATAGTTGTTGTAAGCTTAAATTTCAAAAACAAAAAATTAAAACACAAAATATTTACGTGAGGTTTTAGCTTTCAAATTTTGATTTGATTTTAAGGAACATAAACAAAATGCAGATATCAAATCATAAAAATACATTAGAGTAGTAGTTGCAAATTTAAATAAAAAAAAACATATCAAAATGTTTTTTAATAAATAAAATATGAAATGGGTCATTTCATTTAAATCCAATAGGGTGTAATTTGTCAATAAGTTTAAGAATCACAGCGCCCAATTCAGAGGAAGGAAAAACTATCGAAGGAAATGTCACTTCTAAAAAAAAATCTAATCGACAGACAAGAAACCAGAACGTTATTAAATAATTTAGATTTAGACTAAACGAGTCTAATTTGATAATGAATTTACGAACCACAGTGTCGAGTTCAGAGGAAGACAGAGAGGAGAAACTTCTGGAAGGAATATGCAAATTAGTAATCGAATCTGTAGCCGCTAATCTCTCGGATTCTACCATTCGAAGCCTACTATTCATAACTTGGAGTCCAAGCGGCCAGCCATTTAGAGTTTCTTCAATATCCTACAAAAAATCAAAATCAAAATCAAAATCAAAATCACAAAAAGCCCAATTTAGCAATGTATAAACACATAATTAAACAAACCCAGTTGCTTAACCTCTGTAACCATTGAGTTTTGGCTCTGGGGATTGGAATTGATCGAATAGAGCAATATCAAAATGAGATCTTGAATGAAGAAAATGATGGAGGGTTTTGGGTTTTTATATGGATTTGATATTTGGTGAGGAAAAATGGGTGATAATAACGAGGGGCTGGGCTGCTGGTTCAAGAAGCTGAAAAGGAAGCCATTTGGTGAAGAAAATATATGGGTTGGTTTTTGGGCCACATATCACAATCAGGTTTTGATTAAATTTTCATCAACTTTTGTTTATGGTAATTACTTCGATTGCGTCCAAAATTCTACAAGCAACTGAAAATAGTAAATGCACCTCAATAAGTAGTTCTTCTTTTATCACTTTCATACTTTTCTTCGTATACTATATGTGTGAGATATTTCTCGAACAACTTATTGTCCTATGATGACTTAGTTGAGGTCTCGTTGCCTAATGAGCAAGCGAGGGTCTTTAATGTAAGTGTGTCTTGAGTGCATATATAAAGTCGAATTAAAATTCTAGCTTCTGTGATATTTATTCAGTATATTTGTCGTTCTCCTTAATAAAATCGTGCTCTCTTTCTCTGTCCGTAGACTAGCTGACATAACATTAGTAAACCACCTGAATTTTGTGTTTGCTCTTTCTTTATTTTCGATTGTTGATTTCATAACACTATAAATTATAAATTTAGTCGGAATGATTGAATTTAGTTACTATAATTTGATCAAACTTACAAAAGTTCATGTCCTTCAAATTAAAACCTAAAAGATAAGAGGTAACTCCTGTAATAAAAAAAATTCTAAAAAAAAAAGCCTACATGTGATAAATAATGTCATTTTTTAACAATGGTACGTTGACACATGAATAGTTAACTTATATATATTATAAATTCGACAATAATTATGAATACTAAAAACTATTTTTAAAAAGATTTTTATGCTTTATTCAAATGTAAAGACTAAATTCTATCTATCTCTCCCAACTATAGGACTAAACCATTTATTTTCATTTTTTATGCATTGTTAAATGTAGTTTTAAATTACCATTTTGAATTTAAGTTTTTTTACATTTTAATTCATGTATGTTAAATGTTCAAAGCTTAAAATTGATTTGTATAGCATATAGATTAGAGTCCCCAAAGGCAGCTCAACGGTTAAGGCTAAAGGCTTCGAGACCAGTGGAAAATGCTTAAATTAGAATACCCTTTGAAGTATCTCGGTGTCACAGTCTAGGGACAAGTCAATGGTGCCCCGGGTATAGTGGAGCAAATCTCCGGTTTCTTGGTTTTCAAAAAAAAAAGAGCATATAGATTAGAATGTAATAAACCCTTAAAATACCAGGACTAAAATGATTATTTTATTATTATTATTATTATTATTTTATCTTAAAGATATTATTAAAGTTGTTACCCTATCTTTTTAGTTAAAAAAAGAGTATAAATTAGGAGAGGTAAGTAAAGTCTTGACTAATTGAAAAAAATATTGAAATCAATTGTGTGGTACACTTTCATCAATATTAGGTAATAAGAAGGTGGAATTTATAGATATTTTGGATCAACAAGTGCATGATTTTTAATCTTATAATTACTAGTTAAGAGAATCCACTCCAAAAAAAAAAAAACATAGTTTAAAATGGTTTTGAACGGGGATTACAAATATCAATTCTAGATCAAACTCGTAACAGTGGAGTAGAAATGAATTAACACCAAACTAGATAACCAATTGCACCACTAACCTATTTAATTTTTGTTTGTTTGTTTATTTATTTTGTTTAATATTATTTTTATAATATGTAAGGTGGAGAATCCAGCATTGGTTATTAATATAAGATATTAGTTCAATTATACTCATTTTGTCAAAAAAATTATGACTGAGATAAATGTGTGTTAATACTTTTCCTTTGTAAGAGTAAAATGGGTGTGAAAGGAGCTTAAAGTAATATATATTTTTTTCAATAGAGAGGCAGACAAAAGTAATATTAAACATTAAAAGTGAGAAATAAATAAATAATAGCTTTATTTCTACGAATGTAATAATTATCCTAGATAATGGATATTATATTTAAATAATATAAGAGTCAAAATATCACTTCCCAATATCAAAGTTTTGATTATGAAATTGAAATAAATTATCATCAAATAAGACAAATCTGGTAATAATGTACATTACTAACTATTTTTTTTTTTTTAAAATGTACTATACTAATTTCTTGAGAATTTGTACTAAAAAAAAAAAAATCTTGAGAATTTATCCTTACAAAAAAAAAAACTTATTGAGAATCTAAGAGGAAACAAAAAAAAGGCAAATAATCAAGATAATTAACTGTGCTCCAATGACATTATTTACAATATAGCCAGTAATAGGTTATGGCATCTTTTCTATTTTTTGTTTAAAAAAAAAAAAGGCAAATAATTGCATTTGTGAAATCGTTCTTTTCTTTTCACATGCCATTCGTGGAATTTGAAAGAACTTAGGTTAGATCATGAGTAATTCTCCTAACTATGGTAGATTTTTAAAATTTTAGGAATTGAACATGTGATTGTCGTGTTGAATTAATGAAATCAATATATCATCAACTATTTTGGTATTGAGCTATTATTTTTTATTAATCCTTCAAATTACTGTCAAAATCTCATTATGGCTAAATAATTTGGTTACCGACACGAGTTTATCAAACTTCGTACTATCTTAAGTGTGGCTTAAAGGAAAAATCATTTTTAGACGATTTTACCCTTTATGTCATACTCTAAATTACAAACTTGCCATCTATTGGAATATATAAAAAAATTAAATGCAAATAACATAGAAAATATTTAAAATATCATTTAAATTTTCCCATAGAACATACAATATTTTTATCAAATCTCATAGATTTTATGACTAATTTAAAAGATAATAGATTTCAACAATCAAATGAAGATATTTTCAATATCATTTAAATTTTTATCATAGAAAATAAGATATTTTTACCAAATCTCATAAATTTTATTTGACATTTTATATTATAATTAAAATAATAAATATAATTTTCCAATTTTATAAATAGTTCCCAAACAATATATCTTAAATAGTTCCAATTTTTATAACTATTTTTATAATTTAAATAATTTGTTTGAATTTATTTTTCTTTGTTTTCTTTTTTTGTTGTTGTTTTTTTATAATAAGTTATTTTGTTGGATTATTTACCTTTAAGTTTCATCTCATTTTTCTTTTCTTACAATAATTTTTGTAGGTATCTTTTTTGTTGTCTTTCAAAAAAAGACTTGGAGATCTCGAAAAAAAAGTTTGAAAACTGATAAGATTATCATCTGATGTCAAAATGCATGAATTCTTCAGTTTCAAAAGATTACCAAACAATGATTTCCTACTATTACTATTTATGTATAGTTCTTTATATTTTGTTTACAAACACATTTGAAACTTTCTCTTTGCTCGTACTTTTCTTTGTTTTTTTTATTATTTATTTTTTATAATAAAAAATTTAGTTATTTATTTTTGTTAGATTATTTACCTTAACTTTCATTAACTTTTCTTTTGTTGCAATAATTTTTGTAGGGATCTTTTGTTGTTTGACCGGTAGATATGAATTTTTTTTTTTTGAAGAATGATAAAATTATCATTTGAATAAAAGGTAAATTCATAGATGTATACTAATAAATATATTTAGTTTATTTATATTTATAATTATAATAATGATATAACTCCTATATATTTTATAATTCTTAGTCTATTAATAGATAAATTGAAAAAAAACTAAAGAGCGTCGATTTTTAAAAATCAGAGATAAAATTTAGTTAAGTTTTTTTTATAAATAATAAAACCTATTATTTTTTAAGCTCAAAATAAAATATTAATTGTTTTTAACATAAATGTGACTTTTAATGAATTTAACCAACGTGAAAAAATAGTTATAAAATTTTCAATTTTATATTTAAATTATTTGATGATTTAAATTTTGTGAAAAAATGTAAGAAACAATTTATTGCACTCAATTGACATATTTTATTAAATATAAAAAAATTATTATTTAAAAAATCATCACGTGCAAAGCGGTGTTAAAATTCTAGTTATCCAAAAAGCTATATGCAAAATTGTAAATCTACAAAGTCAATTGTCTAATAACATCCTATTAGGCTAATGTATGGGCTATAATATTGTATTTTTACTTAAAAAAAAAATCAATTGAATACTTCCTTTAATATTGGGATATATATATTTCTAATGACTATATGTGCCTCTCCTTTAATAGGTTGTCTATACAATAATCTTTTTTATACAATTGAATTGCAATACTATAGATCTCCAAAAATGGAGTTTTTTTTAGTACATATTTAAGTAAGGAGACAAATATCGTTTCTCAAGATTAAATTTGTGATGTTGATGTTGAACTATTTTACTACCAAATAATGAAATTATTGCACTATTAACTCATTCAGTCTTTAAAAGTGAAGCTTTAAAATAAGGTTAAATTTATAAGTTGATACCGAATGGGTTAGTGACGCAATGGTTTCAACACCAGCGTCACAGGTTCGAGCCAAAGAATCGATATTTGTACACTTCCCCAATATATACTAAAAAAAAATAAAAAATTATAAGTTGATTAACCAACTTTATAGAATTGAACCAATTGATTAAATGTTTTCTCTATAGAAAAATAAAATAGAATAAAGTGGCATTAATTCTTGTTGCCTTAAATACACGCTGCAAGATAATGCATTTGCTGGCATACATTAATTGTAGGGAAAAAAATTAGGCATTGACCGGAGACTCCAATCTCTAAGCTTAAAATCTTGGCAGATCAACAAACTCCTAAGTCCAAGTTTTCCTTCAACGTTACATTTACACTCTTTTAATAAATAACTTTTTCATTATTATACTTTTCTAAAAAAAAAAGTTTGTATTTATTTAGAGGATCACAAAACTTACATAGATATACTAGTATTCTTGTTGACGTCGGAATTTGGCCCTCCGTATCAACTGTAAATTTATTTGAGGTAGGGACGTTGTACCTGCAAAACAGAATATCAAAATTAGGTACGTGTCACGTGGCCTCCGATGCCTAAGTCAGTTACGATAAATTGAGTAGAGAGTTATAATTTCTAGAACAAGAATAACTTACCCTTCCTCATCCCTTGTCAACCATATTTGTAGGCCCTTGGGATAATTGGCCCCCGACTTTACCTATTTGTGTAATGAGAGGTGAGGTCGTGGCAAAATTCCAGGGCGAATCGACAACGGGCTGGTATCACGTTGTGTAGTTGGAGAAATAGTTACTGTACGCCTCTTGGATCGGGCCTTGGTCGGTCCTTTTCCTGGGTCGAGAGACCGTACGACCATTCGGCCTAGAGTCACTTGACTTAGGGACCTTTGACCTAGGTCCCTTGACCTAGAGTCCTTCGACTTACGGTCCTCCGACCTAAGGTCCTTCAACCTAAGGTCCTTCGACCTAGGGTCCCTTGATCTAGGGTCATTTTGAAATTGTGGTTCAAAGACCGACTCTCTTTCGACCATTTTGATTCTTGACCCGAGGCCGATCTTTCATGGTTAGGGCCTTTTATAGGCTTTTGGGAGCCACTTTCTAAGGCTCATACTTTCTGGCGAACCGTAAGTGGGAGGAGATCGGGTTGTCATATCTCAATTTGCCTTGTCCCGAATTTCCCTATAACATTATCCATTAATTATAAATAAATATAGTTCAACAAGAGTTCAATTACATTATAAAATTGAACTAAAAAATAGTTATAAATTTGTGATTGACATGTATCATATTGATCTAGATGATAGATTCAAAATTTTCAACCCTCAGAATCTTGTACTAAAATAATTAAACATTCATCAAAATATCCTAACTACATTTGAAAAATCACCCTAACCTAAAATTAATGAGATAAAAAGAATGTTCAACTTAGCCCAACTAAAATGTATCTAACACAATACAATCAACACTTGCTAAAAGTTTTTTTTTTTTTTTTTTAAAACACTACCCAAAAGTAGTCATATAAAATTTTAAAATATTAATAAAATTTTGTTTGAATTGTACGCTCTTGGGAGTGGGGCTTCCATATCTATGACGTCTTTTGATTATTGAATATACATCGACACTGTATTGTTTGCAATATTCATGTTCTTAAGTATAGATTATTATTAATATTTTGTAATGATGAATTTATTTAATATACTAGTCATTTTCATAGAGTGATGTTTATATAAATGTCTACGTCTAATTTGCCTGAAGCATAGGGTGAAGTAGAATGAACGAGTGCAAAATGATTGTGGCTCATTCTTAAATTATTTGGCTTCAAATGAGAATTCCTCGTAATTAATGGTTTGATTCATAAATTATTGGTTATCGTTGAAATCACTATAGTTTTTTTAGCTGTTATATTTTAAAGTGTTTTTTTCTAGACTAGATTTAAATTATAATGCGGGAACTAATTCTAGGCAAAAAAAGAAATTTGGATACTTCCGGTCATAAACGCATCTCTACCCTCTATAAAATTTATTTGAAATTTTTTTTAATCAAATCTAGAAATTATATAAATATGATTAGTTAAAAAAAAAACAAATATAATCATTGGTATTATTGAAGCGTGCCATTTTTTTTTTATAATACTGATATTAATTAATACAATATTAAAATGTATTAAAATTATATCGGCAGATACTTTATAACTTTTTTGTATTTGTAATGATTTGTGAGAAGAATTCATCTAAGTAATTTTTCAAATATTTTTTATTAAATTTTAGGGGCTCACCTAAGCTAGATTAATGATATATGTGGCTATTACAAAAAAAAAAATGTAAAAGATATATGTGACAGAATTAAAATTTTAATATTTTCACATACCTTTTAAATTTTATAGACATATTAGATACAAATGGAAATTTTAGAGATTGAGTGATTGAATGGGTTAGTGGCACAATGATTTTATTGTTTGGTTGTAAATAATTTTAATTCTAACGTCACACGTTTCATCTCGAGAATGAATATTTGTAATTTCTTTCCTCAACTTGTACTAAAAAAAGTAGTAATTTAGAGTGGTTTTAGGTTTCAGTCCCCCACCTCTAATAATTATAATCTTAAGTATGTTATTTAACCTATTTTAAAATTTTCAAAAACTTTGTAGACTATATTGAGGTAAAAATGTTATTTTAAGTCTGTAAAAAAAAATCTTTAAAAAAAAGTCCGTGAAAAATAAATATGTTATTTTAAGTTTTAAATCCCGGATAGGTCCTTTGCAATCAGGCTTACTGCACTATGTTTTTGGGCCGATTCTCGCATTTCAGTTGTGAGTATGGGCCTTGGTCCATAGATCGTGCTCCTTTACATCACCCTTTTTTAGACCCCTTCACATTACACTTTTTTTTCCTTTAATTTTTGAAGAATACAATATTTAAAATTTTAAAATTTAACGCAGCATTTTAAAAATAATTTGAGTTTCTTTTTTTTTTTTGGAGAGAGACCATAAACTCCACCTAAAGTAAAACATCAATTTTTGAAATCAAACCCATAATCTTGAAGTTAAATTTGAATATAATCAAACAAACAAACCATCAATGTTTTTTTATTACAATTTTAGTCATTTATGAGTGCAAATTGATATTTTACTTCTTTTTTACTAATAACAGTAATATTTGGATAATTATTATTACTTTTACCTACCACTTCATTTAACTATGCTTAGTCTATACTTATGATGTTTATGATTTCTCTCCCAATCTCATTTATATTTAAAATATAGTTTAACTATTCCATTGGATTTTTATTTTTTACTTCGACTTTTTGTAATTTGTGTTCAAATGTTTTACTTGTGTTTGTTGGTTAATATATGATGAGGTGTGGCATTTATAAGATGGAAAATCAAGTATAACTTATGAGATAATTACTATTTACCGTATAAAAGAAATAAGTCTGTAAGTTTTGATAAATGTCTTATTATTTTATTATTGGGTATTTTTAGGAATAGGCTAAATTGAAAAAATATTTAAATACTAGACAAAAAAAGATTTAGCAATTATAATCACACCGTACAAAAATTATAGGGTATAATTAATACTGTATTAATATGCAATACTATATTAATAACATATAATATTGTATTAATAATACATAATAATATTTTAATAATACAAAATATTATATTAATACGGTATAATGAGTATTAGCAATAGCGTGTATTTAATTAGATCTGTAAGTATTTTCAAATTTAACTAGATTTATAATTATTTTGTCAAATTATACCATCTATTGCAATTTCCCTTTCAATATTTGTTATCTCCTATGAAGTTTCTTTCAATGTAGTAAACTTGTAATAAGGTGATTGACTTGTCACCTAAACAATATTCATTAGAACCAACAAGATCAAAGCTTTACGGGAATTTTGTACAACCTAATAATATGAAATTACAAATTTGAATATTCTTACCTCTAATATTTTTGTATATAAAAAAAGAAGCAATATTCTTTAGACCTCTATTATGTACTTCAAAATAACATCACTTTTTAAGTTTATAAATCTTGAATCAAATCCCAATTTTATTATTGTTTTTTTTCTTTTTGAGGATAAGTTAGGGGGAAGGAGATTATTAAATACCGATTCTAAGAATCGAATTCGTGACAGTGGAATGAGAATGAATTAGCACCAAATCAAATAACTAATCGTGCAATGACCAATTCGATAAAGGTGAGGCTGTGTTTGAATGTCAGTAACTATGGCATTCGTAGTAATGATAACGTAAAATGAGTAACGAATATTAATGTGGAAAGCTAGGCTAGGCAGTTGCAGACTTTAATGAAATTAATTGAATCGTATGGATTTCTTCTTCAAATTAATAAGCTGTGTCGGCAAAACCTAAAATTGGACACAACAATCTATAATTATCTCTACAATTTCACGCCATGTCGTGGACTCGGTTATACATAATCAATTAATTTCTGACAAGTTTATTTCTATGTTGCTCAAATTTATGTTTGCTTTACCATTATTGTTATTTCTGAATTCACAAACCAATTATGTTGTCACATTATTGTACTCCTTTAAATGATTGTTGTTTCGGTGTAATTGTGATTATATTATATCTGTTGTGTGAGACTTTTTTTTTACCAAAATAATAATAAATGTAAGTTATAAATTTAGTTTGAAATGTTCTATAAAATAAATGGTAATTAGTTGGAAAAGTTATAATCTAGGTTAAAATATCATTTTGGTCCTTCGACTTTGGAGTTTGTTACATTTTGGTCCCTCGACTTTAAATGTCCAATTTTAGTCCCTCAACTTTGTTGCTTGTCCAATTTTGGTCCCTCAACTTTCAAATGTTTTTAAATTTAGTCCTTAGACTATAAAAAAAGTTCAAAAATTGTCCTTTGGTCAAATGAATTTTTTATCACTCCTAAATTATTTTCTCTCTCTTTCATCTTTCATAATTTCTCTCTCTATAAATTTTACCTCTCTTCCCCTCTTTACTTTTCTTTTTTTCTTCTTTATTTTCTTTCTTTTTCTTTTTTGTTCCATGGTAGACTATGAATTTTAGAAAATAAAAAGTGACAAATCAAAGTAAGAAAATTATTATTAAGAAAAATTATCTCATGTTAAATAATTTGATGAGATGGATTGAAGAGAGAATATGAGAAAAAAAAGAAGAGAAAAAGATTAGAGAGATGGATTTAAGAGAGATGAAACTTTTAGAAGGAGAAATGATGAAAGATGGAAGAGAGAGAAAATAATTTAGGAAAGAGAAAAAAATTTATTTGACCAAAGGACCATTTTTGAAATTTTTTAATAGTCTAGGGACTAAATTTGGACATTTGAAAGTCGAGGGACCAAAATTGGACAAACAGCAAAGTCAAGGGACCAAAATTGAACAAACTATAAAGTCAAGGGACTAAAAATGAACATTTGAAAGTCTAGGGACCAAAATGGTATTTTAACCTATAATCTACTACCTATAATTTTAAGAACTATTTAGTTTATAGTACTCCATAAAATCTGATAATATTTTGTGTGATTTGTAATGGTTGATGGAGAAATATGGACAATAACTAAGGGTGTACAGGGTCCAATTTGAGTGACTTAGAGAAATTTTTGTTATCAATCTAAATTTTCATATTGGTCAATTCATCAAAGTGTCTAACAACATATATTAGAATAATTTAACTAAATTCATATTTTTTTAGTTGAGTTGGATTCTTGGACTGTGTTATTATTATTAGCTATTCGTTTCTTTTAAGCCTCAACTTCATAGTCCATAATTATGGTAAAGAAAAAAAAACATGATACTATATCTAACTTATTTGGTATTGAGAAAAGTAACCTATCAACCTTATTTATAACTACCTTTCACATATTCTCTATCAATTTTAGATCGTATTTTATTTATTTATTTTTCGATAGAATACTTTGTTTGTGAGATTTGATAGCATATTAGATATAGGAATATCCATTTGAAAATCAATTTTGGTAATAAGTAAGTAGCTCATCTATTTTATAAATATTTCAACGATAACATTAAAAGCTATTAGGCATTTTCTAACTTATCTAGTTAAGCACCTTGCTCTAAAAGGGTTAATTTAACGGCGAGTGTAATTCAACACATTCATCAGTGACATTTGCATTTTGTGCTCATAATTTGTCCAATCAAATTATAGTTTATCGAATTGCTTGTAACATGCTATAGTAAGTGATAACTTTAATATGTGATGATCAATAACCCCTTAATCCAGCTAAATTTTAGCAAACCACACTTCTAGTTATATGACTAATTCCACCAAATAAAATACAAGTAGTGAGAATTATACAGTATTTGCTAGCTTTTACTCATATGTGTGTATAAGGATTTATGAGATTATTATTATTATTATTTTTTTTTCAAAGATCAATATATTGATAATCAAGAAACACCAAAGCAAAACAGCTCCATAGGCAGAAGGGGGAGATTCTCCTTCTCAAAACAACATCATCAACATCAACAAAATATAATATTTAAATTAATAAAAAAAATGTTATATAAATTTTAATTGTATAAATTAACGTGTAAATTAAGTTATCAAAGCATTTAAGATATTTTCGTAACGGTCATAAAATTAAATAATGTCGGACATTTGTCATTTCGGATTCTAGATATCCAGATTATCAAAAAGTAAACATAAATGATTTTACTGGATGAACTCGTGAATAACAGCTATCACATTATTCTATCATTAATTATGTTAATGATGTTTTCCCACACGATTTATGATAATTAGTTTCTACATGTAAACTTTTTTTTTTTTTTTTCTGCTTTAGGTTTAAGTAATTTACCTATTTTAAATTCCACTAAGCAAAGCTCTGACCCGCAAAAGCCAAAGCTAGGCGCTTGTTTGGTTATAGGCACCAACTTTTAAAAAGAAACCAAAATAAAAGTAATTCAATCCGCCATTCACGGCAACACTTCCCAATCAAACCCACTCATCACTATTTTCTCTCTCTATAAATAATAAAATAATAATAAATAAACATGAAAACAATTTCAAAGCAAGAAGCAAAATGAAAACATGTTTAGTATCTTATGTACATTCAATTTCTTGTTTGCAAATTCATGAAATAAAATGAATCTAATTCATTTGGTGAGACCCCTCTTGTTTTTCAAAGTGACAAAAAGTAATTAAACACTTTGAAAATGGCATTTGTATGTTTTTTTTTCTTTTACTAGAAAATACAAATATTACAAAAAAGAAAAGAAAAGTATGTTTACATAATATTTTGAAAATGATAAATCTTGGTTGGCCTCCAAACTTTAATTCCTCGATCTACTCCAATAATAGGGGCAATAGAGTTGTTTCTAAACATAGCAATCAACTTTGCAAAGAAATAATAAGTATATTTTTAGTGCTCGCTAAGCTAATTGTCTATATACAATAATCATAAATAGACTTTTTAAGCATAACTTGGTATAAATATATAATATTTAAAAACCCAACATTTGATTGAAATAAGTGACAAACATCTTTATTCCTAAACTTAAAAAATATTACCAAAAAACCCCTAGATGTGCACTAATTCAAATGAATATTCCTAAACCTACAATATCATCTTAAGAAAAAACACAGATTAAAACCCACTTATAGAATTTACCATCAGCAACACATTCTACCTCTTTATTATATTTGAAGCAAAATTTTAAAAATAATTCATTTATAACACATTATTTTCTATCACTCAACTAGTGAAAGAACTCATTTTGAATTTTTATCACTGAAAAAAGCCAACCAATGATAGAACTCAATTTAAATTTTAGACTTAATCAATGGTTGTCTTATAGCTAAAAAAAACTACTGTCTTATAAAATGGACCACTAGTAGAATCAAATTAGTAAAAGTTGCATAATTTTACACCAATACTTAAATTTAAAGCAGTAAAATTATTATTTTTCCAAAGCAGGATCAAGACATTTGTCCCATAAATAAGATTTGTCCACACACTAATTTCAAAAACCCTAATCATTAAAATTACTGCAAGGTTTAACGAATTAATGAAAAAGAAAAGGTAAACAAAGAAATCAAAAAAGAAGAGAAAATATTTGCAAGCCAGTCCCCACAATCCCAAAAGAAAAAGAAAAGGAAAAAAAGTTGAACTGTGGCCGGATAATGGACCACCGCCGTAGCTTCCCGGCGGCCCCATTGAATTTATCACTCACCTTCCGCCACCATCAAAACCTAACCAATTTTCACAACACCTTATGAGATGAGATCCATTCAATTTTATTTCATTTTTAGTGTGTGAATTTTGTAAAGTCAAATTTTCATTTTGAAATTTCTAAAATATAATATAATTCATAAATATTGAGGCCATTTCCATCTTTCAATTTTTGGAATATTTTTAAAATGGTCCTTAGAAAAATTTATAGTTATTTCTTTTTTACCAGAAAAGAAAAATTGTACCGGGATCAGTTATTCTCATAAAATAATTTTAAAATATTTATATTCATAGTTATTAATATTTTATTATAAATATCTAGAATATTATCGTTAATATCAACGACTATGATTATTAAAATTCTGTTTGAAAACCATTTTGTTTTTCGTTTTTTGTTTATGAAATTTAAGCCTACAATAATTACCCCACTATATCTTTTTCCTTACTTTGATATTTACATCTTACCTATATTTTAATAAACAAAACCAAAATTTGTAAACAAAAAAAATAGCTTCCAAAAGTTTTTTTTTGTGTTTTGAAATTTGGTTAGTCTTTACCTACTTTCTTAAAGAAATATGGATACATTGTAGGAAAGATGGAACACATGGTATAAAATTTGAGTAGAAATAGGCTTAAATTTCATAAACAAAAAATGAAAAACCAAATTGTTATCAAATGGGGTCTTAATTTTTTGTTTTTGGATTTTGAAATTTAAGCCTATTATAACTCAAATTTCCTAGTTCCACTTTTCCTCTAATATATCCATATTTCCTATGTAAATGCTAACCAACTTTTAAAAACACAAACAAAGTTTTGGAATCTTTTTATTTTTTCCAAATTTTTGTTTGGTTTCTACAAAAAGCATGCTAAGGTAGCTATTCTAGGCTTAAATTTAAAAAACAAAAAAAAAAACCAAATGGTTATTGGAGGCTCAACTTTTTTAAAAGTGATGATATTTTTAATTATTTTTTGAATTTGACTAATCTTGTAAGTTTCTCAAATTTTTTTAATTAATTTTCTATATAAAATTTTAAAATATATTTCTATTTTTTTTTATTTAATTTTATTTAAATTATTAACATCATTGAACCAATTTTGATAAATATTAACTTTAAATTTATTATTAAGATTATTTTTTAAAATATAAAAATTAAAATTAAATATTAAAAGATCTGATATTAAAATAGAACCAATTTCAAAATTCAAAAATTAAAATCGGGACTAAAATAAAAAAAAAAATTCAAACGGTAGAGACGAAAAATCATATTGTAACCAATTTTATTTCGCCAAATCTGTCTTTCATAAAAACAATGAAAAAGAAAAAAAGAAAATCGAAACTGTGCGTTTTGATGAGATTTTGGTTGATTTTCATTTTTCATTAGCCTCGTTAGAAGTGGGGCCCGAACCAAAGACAAAATGATCCGATGTGTCATCATTGTTACCAATTCCCTCAACAGCTTCTTCAAGAAGACGAAAATGGATATCGTCTCCTTATCTACTTATTTATGCTACGCTTTAATTCTTTAGTTACTTTTTTTTTTTTTCATACACCAATATGGACCACCAAACCCGATATCAAATTTATTTTCTTTGCAAATATTTCATAATTTTGGAAACATGCATTCATTGCATCATACGACTTAATTAAACAACTCATTTTTTTAAAAAAAATTATTTATTATAAATTTGGAGACCAGTAAATTCTACTCATAAAGCACAATTGCTCCAAATGTTTTGAAAACCAAATATCCATATCAATTTCTAGAATCAAACTTGTGAATATGTGATTGAGGTTAATAAATTACAACCAAATAACCAACACGATATCTAACCATTCGATAATAATTTATCCTATTAAATTAGGATCAAAATTCCATTCTCAAAATCAATTGGAAATAAAAAGAATATGTCGTATATCTTATAAACATAAGTAAATTAATTTTGAACGAGATGTTAATTAATAAAAAAAAAGTAATTCATTAAATTAAGAGATTAGAGGTTCTAATTCTCCACTTTATTAAATTAAAAAAGAAAAAGCAGCAACAAATTTAGGGAGAGCTTTAACAAAATTAACTTTGTCTATCATATATATCTTTTTCTTGCAGATCCAAAAAAAAAAAAAAACAAAGATGAACAAGTTACCACATTTAAACATGAATTCAATACCAAAAAAAAAAAACTAAGAGGAAAAAAAACACAAATTTCGATGCACAACTAAATATATTTTTCATATAATTTGGCAGTGGACAGAAATTTATGGCACAAACTCATCGGGTTCTTCATCGAATTCTGCGTCGTCATCATTCTGAAACCTTCCCATGGAATTACCGTTTTCGTAGTTGTTATAGTTGTTGTTGTTGTTTCCGAAATTGCCCCTGGTCCTCCTGTAATGGTGAGGTTCCATGTCAAGGTCATAAAAGTACTTTCCATTCTCCATGAATCTCGTGTCGCTCATCCCTTGTCGCACCATGTTATTCGCATTGTCCCGGCCGTTGTTGTTGTTGAAGTTGTTGAAGTTGTCCTGGTCGTAAGATGGAGTTGTTGTCGTTGTGTAGTCGTTTCGGGAAAGGCGAGTGTTTTGGAAGTTTTGTCGTCCGTTGTCGTAAAGATTCTTGTTGTTGTTGTTGTTGTTGTAGTAAAACGAATTATCGTACTCCTTCTTGGAGTTGCTGTTTTGGAAGTTGTCGTTGTCGTTGTTGTTGTAGTACTCCGCTGATTGGGATTTGTAAGGACCGACATCATTGTTGTTGTTATTGTCGTTGGAAGGAGGGAGCTGGCCCGATTCGTGGCCGTAGAGACCGTAGCCATTGTCTTGAGTTTGAGGGATGAAATTGGGCTGTTGGTCTTGTGGGGTGGTGGTTTTTTCCGGGTTTGTTAAAGGGTCGTCGAGTTTGTTAGGGATTTCGGTTTCAACATTGTTGTTGTTGGGTATTTTGCTGAAGAAGTGGCTTTCTCTAGCATGGATTTGAAGGAAGAGAAGAGTGAGAAGAAAAAGGAATGAGATCAAATTGAGTGAAGAAGCCATGAATGGTTGTGGGAAGAAGATGAGAAAAGAAAGCTAAAAGCTTTAGCTATTTTGAGTGTATGTATAGTGAAGGAGAGTTGGGATAGGTGGTATTATTTTATAGAGTGGTGTTTAGATATGTTTGAGAGGGAGTGTTTGGTTTGGTGGTTTGGAGTTGTATTGGGTTGGGTTTAAATTCAATTTTAAAAATTAGGAGTAATTATTGGCTGATTTTAGGATATGATTCTAATTGTAGATTAGGATATAACCAAATCAACACACATTTAATTTTGTACCAGAATTTCAACTATCAAAATTTGTTATTAAGAATTTTTAGGATTTTGATTGTGGTTCAAAAATTTCCAAAAAACATTTAGATTTTTAACTTGAAATCAATCATGTGAGTTTCATAATAAGGTGCAATTGATTTTTCTATACATGAATATGTTGGGAGTCAAAGATTTTACTTATGTGATACTATTAAGTATCACATAATTTTTTTTTATAAATTATTTGTGTGATACAACCAGATAAACAAAATATTGAACACTCCTAAAGATTTATGTAAAAGTCTTTTCAATTTTTATATAAATGAACCTACTCTTGAGAACTTAGATTAGTTTTTATTAATTTTACACTAAATAAATTAGGAATACATGATACTTGCATTGACAAATGGAAAAATAAAATTAGAGATTTACAATTGTAATTTCTTAATTGAAATTACTTGTCAATTATCATATGTTTATAAAATGATGTTTTTGCTAAAGATGTCTGGACAAGAGGACAAAAAAAATCCTTTATTTTATAGAATTTAAAAAAGGAAAAAAAAACCATTTCCATAAGTAATTTGAGAAAAAAAAAACTATTTTATTTACAATAAATTTCAAAAAGAGACCCACAAATTATCCTATATCATAGAGGGAACGAAATCATTAAGCTGTGAGGTGATTCTTTTTTTACTAACCTTTATTCTTGAAAGCAAAGGCCAAATGAATAATTAAAGGAGAGGAAGAACATTGGACTTTTGTCTATTTCTTTTAATGTAATATTTTAAATGAAGTTGGAAAAAGGAAAAGAGAATATAAAAAAGAAAAAGAAATTGCATAGGGTTTCTGTAGGGGTAGATGAAAAATAAAATAAAGTGGTATTTAGGTGAAGCAATTGATTATTGAGTGTTGAAAAATGTTACAAGCTTAATAATGGAGTTGCTAATGCATTCACTATTTTGCCACAACCACCAAATGCTACCTCTATTTAACTGTACCTAAAAATTGAGGTGAGCAGGTGCTAGTATAATTTTTTTGACCATTCTAATAATCACAAGTTGGAATTTACAATCTAAAAAAATTGTTTTCATCAATTAATTAATGATATATATGGTAAATATATTCTTGTTACAAACTTTAATATAGTTTTAAGGGTGGATCATATCAGTATATTTCTTATGAGTTGTAAGGTTTGTTTTCTCTCTCTCCCAACAAGAGCAATAATTCAACGACATTAATATACATTTAATGATCAATAAATTATGGGTTTGAATCCCCCGCTCCCAATTGTTGTAATCTAAAAAAAAAAAAAAAAAAAAAAAAATCTCCCACTTGATTTGTAAAATAATTAAAAAAAAAAAAGCCTAAAATGGGTAATTGCTAAAATTCATTATTTATATCATTATAAATCTAATATCCTTGCCAGCAAATTTTCTTACTCTTATTTTCCTTTCTACCTCCCCAGAAATTGTGCCTATGATTGTTCAACATTAACAAAGCACATGCCGCCCTTATAAATACATAAAAAATTAAAAAAAATTAAAAAAATTGCCCTAAATGAGCCTCGTAGACTTTAGATACCAAAATTAAATACCGCAGAAAATGAATATTTTTCTCATAAAGCTGCAACCGAATAATTTCAAACCTAATATCCAAACAGACTTGAAGTTTTCAAAAAGAGAAAAAGCTGGGCAATGGAAGAAGGCTCCACACCTATATATATATAACTAAAATTAAATATAAACAAAAACAATAAATTGAGAAGATGGAAATGAAAATAAAGAGAAATACAAAAAATAAAAAGAAGAAAAAGAAAGATACAAAGGTTGGATTTTATTAAAGCTAAAGTTCTACTGCATGACTAAATAAAAGAAATTGATTGGCAATTGTTTAAAGAAAAAGAGACGAGTTTGAATGAATTTACCATTTGAACCATGAGTTTTATGGAAGCTATTATCCAATGAAACAAGACATAAATTGAACTTATGAACTATGAAAATTGGCTAAGTTTTCTTTGGAAAAAAAAAGCTTTATAAGAAAAAAATAAGTTTGTGATAAACTTTGGACTGAATTCACAAAAACTAGTCTTTAGATTCTTTTTAAGTAATTCTTTGAAACATTACCTAGGATGTATTTGTTTTTCCCTCTTAATAACACTAGTATAATCGAAATGTAATTAGAATTTATTCAACACATGTACATAATAATAAAAAAATAAATATATCATTTTAGTTTTTTTTTTGTTTTCTGAAACAGGGTAACCATGCGTGTCCCTAGGCTAAGTACCGAGACCTTGAGAGGAGCATACACTCGAAGCCCAAGTTTTCAACCACTATCTCACCCTTGAGAAAAATAAATATATCAGTATAGTGATTAATGGTTCCTCCTTTCACTTCATCCCAAATTGATTAAAAATATAGTTTTTTCCCCAAATTGATTACCAAAATATAGTTTTTTTTTTTAATAATATAAGAGATAAATAACGATTTTCATAATTAAATCTATGACCATGAATTTTAATGGAATAACACTCATCAAGATAACTAGCCGCCGAACGACCGATTCATTATATATATAATTATTAAGAACACGTTTTTTGTACATTTGTTTTTTTAAAATTGGGAAATTGGAACTTTGCTTCTCTATACGTGGGACACTACTGACATGTCCTTAGACTGTGGCACCGAACATTCTTTTGTACATTAAGTTATTTCAAACAAATATCTTTAACATTTTTTTTGAAGGAACAAAACAAGGAGAGTGTTTTGGCGGTGAATTAGGTTAGGTTATATAAACCCAACCTATGTTTGAGCTATCGATTATAATAATTTTTGGGATTAGTTCACGACCATCCTAACTATAATATATATATATATATATATTGACAATAATTATAATAACCTTTTAATCTCTGTTTACTAACTCATGATAATAATCTATTGCTACACTAACTTACATTGGACAAATCGATTATCATAATTCAAGTTAATAGTATACTTTCAAGACACGTGTTTAAGTATATTATTATAAATTCTGTTATAATAATTGCATTGTAGCTTTTTAATATATAATTTAATTAGGATGTATGAAAAAGAATGTAGTAGTCAACATTTGTAGTTTTTTTTTTTAAAATCAGTCAACATTTGTAGTTTGACAATTAAAACACGGTTATTATTTATTAGCAATCTCCTTTTTCTCTTTTTTGAAATAAGTGAGATTTAATATGCGTGATTACCGGAGAGTAGTTATATTTTAAAAGGATTTTAAAATTGATCGCATTTGCCTTTTATTGTTGTTCGGTAATTGACATTAAATAAAATGTAATGTTTTTCATAGCAGCAAGGAATAAAGTGGAACAATAAAATAAAGTTAAAGTAAAGAGAAAATAAAAGTATTCAATGAGAAGGTTAAATTTAGGGTTCAATCACCATTCTCCTCCTATATGCTATGTTACTTAATTATTTGGTCAATCTCTAGACTAAATTATTTATATCATTTAATACAAAACATATAGCGTTTTTATCATTTTCTCATATGTATCTTTAGTACATAAATCATTGAAATTGAGAAAAATTTTATTGACTTGCCACCTTCCCAAATATTAATTTTCACGCCATAGCCTATTAGCCTCGCTTGCATATTAAATATACATTTCATTTTATTCAATTAAAAAATTGAAGTAATCATACTTCAAATTCATCTCAAAAAAAAAGAAAAAAAAGATACATACGATAGGGTAAGATACACATAAGAAACATGAACTGATTCTATTTCGTATTAAAACTCTCAATCTAGTCTTTTCCCATCTTTGATAAAAAGACTTTTGGTTCAAGGTTTTTTTAATTAATTTATTATTATTTTATATATACCTATGAATGATGGATATCTAGGAATTAGAGGAAATGATTGATGGTTATGTTTAGTTGCACATTTGGAATAAATGAGAATACTGTTTTTTTTAAATAATAAATAAATGATTGAACCCTTTTTTTTAATCGTGTAATGAGATTAATGAATTAATAATAAACTAATCCATCTTAATAAAAATATAACTTTAATTGAATAAATAATTATGAAAAATTTAAAGAGTTTAGTTATAAAACAAATATCATTAATATCTTGTCCATTTTCATTTTTGAGATGGATAATTGTGGTACCCAAAGATGCTACGTATAACTTAAGGAAAAAGTTGATTCATTATTTATAAGTATAGATTTGAAATTTAAATTTATTTTATTTTGAAACACTTGAAACTTACATTTATATAAATAGCCTCCCGACAGCCTAAATTTTTTTTTTTTTAAATGAGCCCTGCTAGTTGGTTTGAACTTATATATTGCTCACATTCATCGTAAACTTATCATCTATCATAACTAAATCGGTGTTTCAAACACTTCATTGGTGATATTCTTTTCAAACTCTAAAGTAGATTTTTAAAAAAACCGACCCAAAAGGGCGGATGAATCAAACCGAGTGGAACAATAGATTTACAGCAAAATCCCCAAATCGTATACACAAATCAATCAACAGAAGACGAAGGATTCCAAAACAGAAGACAAAACAGCAACAAATTAGGAACCAAAATCGGAATCAAAGGATGAACATCGTTGCCGAGCCGCTTTCTTCGAAGCCTAACCCTAACGTAGCTTCGCCTCTGTTCATCGCCCCAACGAACAGGATCGTCAACTCCATCGGCGAGAATGAGCGGCGGAGGGATCTGGAAAGGGCACTTGGACCGCCAGGAGGTGTGTGGGAGGTTGAATCGGGCGATTCGTTTGAGGAAGAGAGAGAAACCCCATTGGAGGTGAAGAGAGAGAAAGGGGAAAATCGGGGGTTTAGGGCAGAGAAAAGGGGGGTAATCGGAATTGAGGTAATTGGGGATTTTGGTGGCGATGAAGAATTGAGAAGCGAGTGGTGGAGCGGTGGTGGGGGAGAGGAGAATGTGGGTTAGGGCTTGAAGCTTTTGCGGCCATGGCGATTCTTCCATTGGATTAGGGTTTGGGATTCGTTGAGCAGAGTCGAGAGGAAAGAGATGGGACATCGAGGAATTGGGTGTTTCATTGGGCTTTGGACCTATTTGTTTTGGGCTAAGTGGGTTAGATTTGATTGTTTGGGCTGGGCTTTCACTGTCAAAGGCACCAAAGTTGGAACAAACAAGAATCCAAAAATGTTTGATCTTAAAAAATAAAAATAAATAGCTGAAATGTTTTATTTGATATATTTTAGTACAAGTTTGAGTAATTAGGAACTACATTTAAAATATAAATAAAAAAGATGTTGCTTCTAAAAAAAAAGAATTTACCATCAGCCACATATTTAATCTTTGGTATTATATTTGTAGCAGAATTTATAAAATAATTTATCTATTACACATTCATTTCTACAACTCAACTAGAGATGAAACTAAATTTGGAATTCTATTACTGACAGAAAATTCAAGTAGTGATAAATTGAATTTATCATTGATTGAGTTTTATCACTAGCAAAAAAAATTAAAATTAATTCATTTGTGGCAAAAAAAAATTAAATTTAGTTTTATCACTAATAAAACTCAATTAGTGGATAGAACTAAATTTAATTTTTTTTAATAAATGAAAATACTTTGTAATTTTATACATGCAAAATTCCTTAAAAAAATATGTTAAATCTTTGTGAGGTACTAAACTTTCATAATTAATTATCTGGTTGTTAATCATTACCAAAAAAAAAGGAGAGAAAATATGTGCATTAGTGTTGAGTTATTTACTTTTTATTTATTAATTAATATTCAATCATGTAATTAATAAAGGTTTTAGGGTCAATGATGCATTAGTTTCATTGTTTGGTTGTGAACCAGTTCAACACCAACGTCACAAGTAACGTGAGAATCAGTATTTATCTATTCTTCAATAGTACTAAAAAATAATTTTTTTTTTTTGTGAGGATAATCAACAAAAGTATTTTATCATGTAAAGTCTACTATTTCTTTTATCTTTATTGAAGAGGGACCTACAATAACATTTGTTTTACAAGAGCATAAACAACCTACGGTTATGACTTAACTAGTAGTTCAAAGGGCAAGGGCCAATATATTACTTAAACCGATCATTCTCATTATTTGATTCGCACTATATATATTTTGAAAATAAAGCTTAGGGGTGAAAAAGAAGTCCAAAAACCGACCAAACGAATCGATCCAATGGTTCGGTTCGGTTTTTATGAAGAAGATTGGATTTAATGGTTTCATAATTCAGAAAATCGAATTTAATTGGTTCGGTTCGGTTTAATATAGAAAAACTAATGAAAAACCGAACCGAACCAACATCATAAATTACAAATTTAAAAAACCCTATTTTCTACCATCTCTATTCATTCCGTTGCGCCGCTAGCTTCCATTTTCAATCGACTATCGCATTTGCCACTTTTCATCACCGATCAACAACCTCCGCGTAAACTCCAACTCATTTTCCTTCTTCTTTACTATATAAATATGTCTTTCATTTTCTCACTAGCAATTAAAAGTGAATTTGGTGAAGAAGAGAGTTTCAGGCGATTGTGTTGGTGAAGGAGGACCAATTCTTTTTCTTCTTTGTGTCGTTTGCACAAATATTTCTCTCAAATTCTTCTTCGTTTTGGATTTTAGTTTCAAACTTTCAATCACTTTTTTTCTAAGATTTTTTTTCATTTCCCGTTGGTTTGGGGAAGAATTGGGACAAGAATTTTTGTTGGTTATGTTGAGTTTTTAGATTTGGATTATGAGTTTCAGTCAGATTTTGTACTCAGTTTCTGAGAATTTCAAAATTAGGAGAAAGATTTGATTGGTTTTTAAAGAATCATAGTGGTTTTTGTTTAAAATCTTAGTTCTGTGTAAATTCAAAGGAATTTGAGCTTGGATATTAATTTGGACTGTCAACTTTGATTCAGGCTCTGCAAGGTATTATTTATTGTCTTTATTTTTCTATTAGTGATGTGTTTTTGCTTCTGGAAAATCTCAATTGTTCAACAGATGAATATTTGTGTTCTTCTATTGGTATGTGTAAAATTAATAAATTACATGATGCTTGTGGTCTAATTAGTTTGCTAATTGGGTTGTTTGATTCGTATGCTATCAGTTAGTACCACTCATTCCTGTCCTCTTAGTTTTCTTAATTCTAATTACTTTTCTTTTATGGATTTTCTGAACCATTAGTTTCGTCCATTGTTTGAATTTGTAAGTTGCTTCTTTAAGGTTAGAGGTGGTACGAAAAGTTGGCATTTTAGAAAAAAGAGTTCGGCAATTTTCTATTGGTTTTTATGTTCCTTCTTGTTGCTGTTATATAGCCATGGAATGTGAATTTTTTATAAATGAATTTTAGTGATTGTAGTTAAATACTGATCATTGATGCAAGTTTGATAACAAAGAAATGTTTTTGTATGTGTTTACCCGTATTTGTGACTCTTTTTTTTAATATATTAAAATAAATTGGACATTGGATGGGATCTAAGACCGAACCAATTGAAAACCGAACCAATGGATCTGTACTTTATCGGACATTGGATCAAATCTATTGTTTGAAAACCGAATATATTGGTTCGGTTATTGGTTTGGTACAAAACCAATAAAAATCGAACCGAAATCACCCCTAATAAAGCTTCATGCCTTATTTTAAAAGTACTGAATATATTATTTAACCTTTCTTGAATTGGTTGCTCAAACTTTATTAGTCAATTTAGTGACTGAATTTATGATCGTGAATTTGAAATGGATTAACATAACTATATGCGTCATTGATCCATTTGATTATAATTTTATGTTATATATTTAAATTTATATCATCATTCAATTATGTTTCAATTAATGATCATGAAGCATTATTCTTAATTTTTCAAAATTGTGTTCCCTATTAGGTTACTTTTTTTTAGTATAAGTTAGGGAAAGAGACCACAAACTCTATAATATACATATATATATATTATTACTCTCAAATAGATTAACCCAAATTGTCATCTAATAATAAAATCATTAGACTACTCTGCCATGGTTGTGATTAGAAATTATATTTATAATAGGACTGAATTTTGTTTTACAGTAATTAAAAAAGAAGAAGAGAGAGATTGAATTTTGACTCACATAGTTCCAAATCAAACATCCAATTCCATCTGGAATCTTCCACAGGCTTCTCGATCTCTATTGCTCTTCCAGACTCATCCTTTCAATCCCAACTCATCTTCTCCAAATCTGAATTTCCCTTTCTGCGAATCTCGCACAATCCCCCAATTCCATATCCATTTTCTTCTTCTTCTGCAGACTCAGGAAACAACAACAACAAGGTTGAAGCACAAATGGGTGTAGATTATTACAAGATTTTGCAGGTAGACAAGAGCGCAAACGACGATGATTTGAAGAAATCTTACAGGAAACTCGCCATGAAATGGCATCCAGACAAAAACCCCAACAACAAGAAAGAAGCCGAATCCAAATTCAAACAGATCTCAGAAGCTTACGATGTAAGAACCCTAACTCTCTGTAATCAAATTCATCGTTTCCAGCTCTCGGTTTCAATTATCCTTTCGATTCTGAGCAATTTAGGGTTTCGGGAATTGATGGTTGTTTCAATTTTGACGGATTTGTGTTGAAATTCGTGGTAGGTTTTGAGCGATCCGCAGAAAAGAGTGGTGTACGATCAATATGGTGAGGAAGGTTTGAAAGGGCAGGTGCCTCCGCCGGGTGCCGGCGGTGCGTCGTTCTTCCAAACAGGGGATGGGCCGACGATGTTCAGATTTAACCCTAGGAATGCGAATGATATCTTTGCGGAGTTCTTTGGATCTTCGAGCCCATTCGGCGGAATGGGCGGCGGCGGTGGCGGAGTTAGTGGGATGAGGGGCGGTTCGAGGCCGTTTGGGGGTGGTATATCTGTAAATGATGTGCTTGGTTCATTCAGTGAAAGGCAGTCCATGAGCCATGGTCCACGAAAAGCTGCTCCGATTGAAAGGAGGCTGCCCTGTAGCCTTGAAGATCTCTTCAAAGGCACCACTAAGAAGATGAAAATCTCTAGAGATATAGCGGATGCTAGTGGGTATGTGCTTTTCACCTCCATGATCTTGCTTGTTTTTTCATGTTTTATATTATGAATTCAACCATATTCGGGTAGGAGATTAGAACCGTTCTAGAGATGCAGACACTAAATGTAGGACATGGACTCAAAAACTAATGTAGGACACAGCTATGCTGATGATTAAACCTAGAACATCTTAATTGTTTACCAACTATAGTCTCTAAGGGGTGGCGTGATGGTTGAAGGTTTGAGTTTTGAAGGTGTGCTCTCCCCTCAATCTCCTAGTTTGAGACTCACTTGTGACATTAATTTATAGAAAACTTTCGTAACTTCATTCTTTTGATGTCTCTTGGTGCCGGGCCATAGTGGAGTGAAGCTTCAATTTCTCGGTTAAAGAAAAGAAGGTTTGCCAATTGTAAAAAAGTAATTAATCTAAAAATTTAATATGCATTTGAATTTAAAACGTATGAAGTTCATTTACGTCCAAATCAAACTTCATTATCCTTTAAATACCTACTAAATTTACAAAACAATAGCCTAACCTTGGTTTTATGGTTTTATCATTTCTTTCCTTAAAGGCACAAAATTTAGGGTATTGGATATGTGTCCAAAGAGTGTGGAAGTATACGTATTGGATACGAATATTGTGTCAAAATGAAGTGTATGTATTTCCTAGCTTTTGATTGGTCAGTTGCATGCCAGTTAAGCACAATTCTTGTTGGCTTAATTTCCCATGGTTTGAGAAGAACCAACTTTATGAACAACCCTTCATTTCACTCGTTATTCTGCAGGAAGACATTGCCCGTGGAAGAGATTCTAACGATCGAAATCAAGCCCGGTTGGAAAAAGGGCACAAAGATAACATTCCCAGAGAAGGGAAATGAGCAACCAAACGTGATTCCAGCAGACTTGGTTTTCATCATAGATGAAAAGCCACACAGCACATTCACAAGGGATGGAAATGATCTAGTTGTCACAAAGAAAATCTCACTTGCTGAAGCTCTAACAGGTTACACAGCCAATGTTACTACACTGGATGGAAGGAGCCTAACCATCCCCATTAACAATGTCATTAATCCAGACCATGTGGAGGTTGTTCCAAAAGAGGGCATGCCAATTCCAAAGGATCCCTCCAAAAGGGGCAACTTGAAGATCAAATTCGACATCAAATTCCCCACATACTTGACTTCAGAGCAGAAATCTGGCTTTAAGAAACTCCTGGTGTCCTAAGACTCTCGCTTGTTGCAGTCTTGTAAAATCAAGTATGTTAAATTAGTTTGTAATTGTGTTTGCAAATCTGTTTTTTCAAATGCTGTACTCGAGGCTTTCATACTTCTGTCTCCAGGTATGGCAGCAGAATAAGTAATAAATGTGGATAGTTTGGGATGAAAAGCTGAATTTGAGTTTTAAGTTTGCTGTATGCTGTGATTGTAGTGAGCAATGTTTCTGAATGACTCCATATTGCTGTATAATTGTAGGGTTTTTTCATAAAATTATGAAATTTTGTTGGCAATTGTCAAAATGTGCAGAAACATGCTGGTGGACAATGGAATAGTGGGGCTCAGCCAGATGAGAATGGACTCTTTCTTCTAGGCTGAAAATGGAGGTTTTGGATTGAATGGTTCTTGATCATGAAGGAGTTTTATCAGTGCAGGTTCTGTGATGGTTCATGTTATGGCCTTACTTGAAATTCTTTTGAGGAGGGTGTTTTTTTTTTAATCCCTCAGGGTCAAATTTGATGTTTTATAAGTTATCAGTATTGTCAATAAGAATTTTGACTTTTATGAATTTAACAACGTTACGGTTAATAACTGATATATCTTGGTCGAATTTGATATTTTAGAAGTTATCAATATTTTTAACAAGAATTCTCAAAGACTTTTATGAATTTAACAATGTTATGATTGGTATCTGAATTTTATGAAATGGACTGATATCTGATATGTTTCTATTAAATTGGGTTCTGTTGCCTTTTGGTTTATGAGCAAAGTGTAATAAGATTGTGTTTTGTGTTGTGGCAACCAAAATTGGTTCTTTTGTGTTAAGAGTAAGAGTACTAGAGTATTGATATTCGTACTAATCTAATAATGTTAATGTAACTTATATTTTTCTTATTGTGATTTATGTTTTAATGTGTAAGCTCAACAAAGTAGATTAGGGTTTTAGTCTTTTACTATATTGTTCTCTAAGGGTTTTCTTTTGTGAGTGACATGATGTAACTTCCATTTTCTTTTACTATATATTGTTCCTTTGAGTTTCTTTCTATTGTGACACAATGTAACTATTTCTCAATAATATTGCTTTCAACTCTTTAATGGCTTCTTATTTCTTATTTTTCATTTCTTTTATTGCTCAATATCTTCTTCTACTTCTCGATTAGCACCTTATCTTGTGTTTTGAGTGCTTCAAGTTCACAAATGTTTGGATTAATTGCATAATTTACATTCATCATAAACACAAAAATCCTTGCACATACAGGTTTTATTTATTTATTTATTTATTTTTCATTATTAGCTAAAACAAATAACATTTACCAAGTTTCTTTCTTTATGAATGTTTTTCTGACACTTTTTTGCACTTCACACCTAAACTCTGAAATGGTGGTTTCTTTTGTAGTGAGGGGATTGTCTCCCCAAAGTGTTCTCTGCATTTAGTGAAAGCATGGATAAGCTTATATTGGGGTGTTCTTGTTTGATTGATATATTTCTTTCAAAAAAAGAAAAAAAAGGAATGAAAAAGAAAGAAAGAGAAGTAATGGTTGTAGAAGAAAAACAGAGCCTGGTAAAGATTCTACAATGTAAGCAAGAGCCATATGGTTTTCCCCTTGTACAACAACATGTAGCAACTATGCCTCACAGATTTTTATTATCAAATAATTAGAAAAATAAAAGGGAAGTGATGCGTCCATTCTGTACATGATTGTTTTTAAAGTAAACCTATGTATGTATGGGATCACGATAAATTGTACTCTAGTGCACAATGATCAAAACTATCGTTATGCGGGTGTAATAGTGTGTTAAGAGGCATAATGTGCTTTGAGTGTGGACTCATAACATACTAAGTCAAAGTGGGGGGTGCAAAGTTTGGGTGAATTCTAGTGTATGTTGGTTATTGGTGTTGTATTTAAACGCATTTTAGCTAACGTTTTGTAGGGTTCCACAGCGGCTGAAGTAGGCGCAGGTTTGGTGGGTTATTTTGGCGTTCCTCGTAGAATTAACATATAATTCCTAGATTAGCTGATTGCAGAATTAACATGATGAATGAATATTTAATGATTCTTACCTTTATAATTGTGTGAGACAAGTGGAACGCTAGGAAGAGTCTCTGCCTGAGACTAGAGGATGATTCGGATTATTGTCCAGATCAGGTAGATCGTCTTGAAGTGTTCGATTTCCGAAAGGAGCCTGATCATTGACATGAAGTGAATGATTCTGATTATTGCCCAGATCAGGAAGATCGCTTGAAGTGTTCGATTGTCGAAAGGAGCCTAATCATTGACAAGAAGTGGATGATTCTGATTATTGCCCAGATCAAGAAGATCGTCTTGAAATGTTTGATTGCCGAAAGAAGCCTAATCATTGGAAGGAAGTGGATGATTCTGATTATTGTCTAGATCATGAAGATCGTCTTGAAGTGTTCGATTGTCGAAAGGAGCCTAATCATTGGCAGGAAGTGGATGATTTTGATTATTGCCCAGATCATGAAAATCGTCTTGAAGTGTTCAATTGCCGAAAGGAGCCTGATCATTGGCAGGAAGTGGATGATTTTTATTAATTCCCAGATCAAGAAGATCGTCTTGAAGTGTTCAATTGCCGAAAAGAGTTTGATCATTGGTAGAAAGTGGATTATTCTGATTATTGCCTAGATCAAGAAGATCGTCTTAAAGTGTTCTATTGCCGAAAGGAGCCTGATCATTGGCGGGAAGTGAATGATTCTGATTATTGCACAGATCAGGAAGATCTTCTTGAAGTGTTCAATTGTCGAAAAGAGTTTGATCATTGGCAGAAAGTGGATAATTCTGATTATTGCCCAGATCAAGAAGATCGTCTTGAAGTGTTCGATTGCCGAAAGGAGCCTGGCCATTGACATGAAGTGGATGATTTTGATTATTGCCTAGATCATGAAGATCGTCTTGAAGTGTTCGATTGCAGAAATGAGTCTGATCATTGGCAGGAAGTGGATGATTCGGATTATTGCCCAGATCATGAAGATCGTCTTGAAGTGTTCAATTGTCAAAAAGAGTTTGATCATTGGTAGAAAGTGGATAATTTTGATTATTGCCTGGATCAAGAAGATCGTCTTGAAGTGTTCGATTGCCGAAAGGAGCCGGATCATTAACGGGAAGTGGATGATTCTTATTATTTTCCAGATCAAGAAGATCGTCTTGAAGTGTTCGATTTTCGAAAGGAGCCTGATCATTGGCAGGAAGTGGATGATTATGATTATTGCCCAGATTAGGAAGATCGTCTTGAAGTGTTCGAGTGTCGAAAGGAGCTAGATCAATGGCAGTAAGTGGATGATTTTGATTATTGCCCAGATCAGGAAGATCGCCTGAAGTGTTCGATTGGAAAAGAGCTTGATCATTGGCAGGAAGTGGATGATTCTGATTATTGCCTAGATCAGGATGATCCTCTTGAAGTGTTTGATTGCCGAAAGGAGCTTAATCATTGACAGGAAGTGATGATTTTGATTATTGCCCAGATCAGGAAAATCGTCTTGAAGTGTTCGATTACCGAGAGGAGCCTGATCATTGGCAAGAAGTGAATGATTTTGATTATTGCCCAGATCAAGAAGATTATCTTGAAGTGTTCGATTGTCGAAAGGAGCCTGATCATTGACAGGAAGTGGATGATTTTGATTATTGCCCAGATCATGAAGATCGTTTTGAAGTGTTCGATTCCTGAAAGAAGCCTAATCATTGCAGAAAGTAGATGATTCTGATTATAGCCCAGATCAGGAAGATTGTCTTGAAGTGTTCAATTGTCGAAAGGAGCCTGATCGTTGACATGAATTAGATTTTCAATGAGAGTCTGATCACTTCCAATGCGAGTAGCATCTTCAAATTCAAATTGTACGAGAAGGTCGAACAAAGTCGTCAAGGCGATCGTCGAAGCTATCGACTTTGGAAGATAACTCAGGGATCGCACGATTATCCATAATCAGTTCTCTCTTTTTCACTTGTAGCCGGATTGTTTATAGTTTTAAAGTTGCAGACTGTTTGATCAATTAATTACAATTGAACCGGGTTGTTTGTTTGGCAGATTTAAGTATGACTAGGAAGTGATAGTTGCATTCTAATTATATTTGTATAGAATATGTTTGCAAAGAAAATTAAATATATTCATGCACTACAAATAGGATTTAGAAGTAAAAAAATAATTACAAATATATGTCAATTTTAAAGTATTTATATTTGTAATCAATAATATGATTTAATACAATATTATAAATATTAATTAATACATTATTATTCATTATAAATATTTATTGAGATAGTATTTTTATTAATACTATTGTCTATATTTGTTAGTTTTTTTTTAAATGGACCATATTAAAAATATTTTCTAGATTTGACCAAGTTTTCCTTTAAAAAAATGGTTTTTTTTATAAATAGATCATATTTGAAAAGTATTTGCAAATATATGTTCCTCGAAAAATATTAGCAAAAACGGAATTTCGTTAATTACATTATTAATTACCTAAATTGGCATTTACAATAATACCCTCTTTAATTAATTTTTTAATTTTCGAATTATTAACCATTTTGGAAAAACTCTCCATATTCCATACCCACAAATTCCTAAATTAGTGTGCATTTATTACGAAAATTAAATTCAGTAAAAAAGCTAAAAAAGAAAGTGTCTTTTCATATATTTTCTTTTGAATTTTCTGTCATTTCGTCTTCTTCTTAATTTCTCCAGAAAAAACTCTCTATAGTTGATCAATCTCGACGACGTTTCAACGATTTTGCGATTGACGATCGGATCGAAAACAAGGGGAAAGAAGAATTGAAGGTCATCATACGGTAGGTTTATACAGTTATGTTCAATTTTTAAGGTTTTTTTTAAATACATTAAATCTGGTGTTCGATAGTGGGGAGTGAGGGGATTCTAGAGATATGAGTGTTGTAGTTTTGAGATTTTGTAATAATCAACACTGTATGAGTTTAATTTTCTAGTTTAATTCGTTTCATTCCTCGATTTGTGGTTAGGGTTTTAAACAGAACTTTATCATATTTCCTGGGATTATTACTACTATCGATTTCTGGTTTGAGGGCCCGAAAACAGAATTGCACAATAGTTAGGAGAGGTATTGTACTGTAACTTGCATGTACGGTATTAACTTGCATATACAATAATGTTATAATTTTGATAGGTTTTCACTATTCATTCTATTTGGATTTGTAGTTGTTTAGTGATTGTTTAAAAATTCTTAGTTTTATGTTGGTTTAGTTGAATCGGTGTATTCTTTCATAAGGGTGTAAATAGTATGATTGTGTGTAATGTATGGATGTTTTGTTTATGCTATACTGTATTTACTAACTAGATTTTTTTTTCACATTTAAGACATCAAGTTCATCCAGTGCTTTAGATCGTGACAAAAAAAGATCATCGGAAGGTGAAATCCAAAGTACGATGGAATGACAAGAAGGGAACAAGGTTGACAGAAGTTATGACAAGAAGGGAAGTATGAATAACTGGGATGTCTGGAAATACCGTAGGAAAAATAGGGAAAAAAGATACTTTAGTGTCTAGTCATACATGTTTGCAAATATTGTAGGGAAAATAGGGCAAGATGATACTTTACTTTCTAGTCATACAGTGGTAGTCGTATGTCAGTGCAATAGTGAACAAGCGATGGTAAAGTCATGTACAATCATTATTCCCTTTGGATTTGATTTTAAGGTATTGAAACATGAGGTATTAATGTACCAGACTGTATATACTGTATAGATATGTGAGTATTACGTTCACATGTAGGAATTCGTGAAAATAAAGTGTATCAAAATAAACTATCGAATTGCCGGTATTTATCGAACCGTATTATTATTCTTTATGCAGCATTTGTATAGATTTATGTATTGTATTTCACGCTCGAGTATCAAAATGAGGTATTATTAACAACTAGAACTATAACTAAAATATGATATATTTGAGAGCTATCATTAAACCAATTGAAGTGTAATACAATATTTATTAAAACAATAGGACAGTTCTTAAAATGCCATATTGGGTAAATGGATTTCATAAAGATTTAACATTACAAACATAGAGTGTTGTTCTCTAATACAATACGGTACTGGTGCACAAGACATAACAATACAGTCTTGATAGAACTGTATATTATTGAAATAAGGAAAGTTTTTTATCAAAAATCCAGACGAAAATTCTTGACAATAGAAAATGAGAGGTTGAAGATGAAGAGAGAGAAAAATCGTTTTAGAAAAAGTATTTTAGGAATGTACTACTAAAATTTCATAACATTAATTTGACATTTATAAAAATGGTATGTAATATAAATATGAGAAGTTTGAAAAATGGAGGTTGAATTTGGAAATTGGGCATTAAATGTGTAGAAGGGCAAAATGGTATTACTAAAAAATCATTAATTTCGAATTTTAAAAATAAAATTAAGTTTGCAAAAAAAAAAGTTTGAGCGCCTATATTTACAAATACTTGTCAAATGTGATCTAATTACTCCAATTTCCCTTAAAAAAATTCCTTATTTTATTATTATTATTTAATTCAACAATATTCGAGATTTTGAATCCATAACCAAAGTGTAATAAGATTGTGTTTTATATTGCGGCTACCAAAATTGGTTCTTTTGTGTTAAAGGAGTAAGAGTACTGATATTTGTACTAATCTAATTAATGTTAATGTAATTTATATTTCTCTTATTGTAATTTATGTTTTTCTTAGTGTGTTAGCGCAATAAAGTAGATTAAGGTTTTAGTCTTTTACTATATATTGTTCTCTAGGGTTTCATTCTTTTGTGAGTGACACAATATAAAGCTCCATTTTCTTTTACTATATACTATTCCTTAGAGTTTTCATTCTATTGTGACACAATATAGCCTCTATCTTCTACTTTTCAATAATGCTGCTTTCAACTTTTCAATGATTTCTTATTTCTTTTTATTGCTCAATCTCACATAGGTTTTGTTTCAAAAAACAAAAATCCGTGCATATAGGTTTTGTTTTTTTTTCATTATTAACTAAAACAAACAACATTGACCAAGTTTCTTTCTGATGAATGTTATACTGAGACTGTTTTGCACTTCACACCTAAACTCTGAAATGGAGGTTTCTTTTGTAGTGTGAGATTGTCGGCCCAATATGTCCTCTGAGTTTTGTGAAAGCTTGGATAAGCTTATATTGGGTTGTTCCTGTTTGATTAATTTAGGGAAATTATGGTGGATAGCTACTTTCAAGAAAATAATTACAAATCTAGTCACATTTCAAAGAATTTGTAAATCTATTTTTTGTTTTAAATTTAATTAATAATTTTTTTTATAATGCCTAACATACCCCATTTTTTATTTTTTTTTAATTGCGTTTCTTTGAGAGCCTTATGATGGCCATGTGGCAAACTATTATTTTTTTTAACTTGTTTTTATTATATTTTCGAGCAATTTCTTAAAAAATAATTATTTAATTATGTTTGATTCATTCTTTGAAAATTTCATGATTTTCATTGCTTTATTTTATTTTTCCTTTCAAATACTTGTTTTTACTCTATTCTCTTTTTTTTTATCAGCCATTAGGTGAATTTCAATTTTATAGATTTGATACTCCAAATGTCAAATTGTCTAAGATTGAGAAATTATAATTGATGGACTATTCTAACAAAATAATTACAAATGTAGTCAAATTTAAAAATAGTTGCATAGTTTACAGTTCAATTTTGTATTATTTTTACTCACTAATACAATATTGCAATATTAATACAGTATGAATTATTATAACAAAACATTTACAAATGTAGTTAAATTTGAAAATACTTGCATCAATAGTTATAAATACAGTTCAATATTGTACTATTAATACTCCTTGATACAATATAATGTATTATTTATAACGTGTCACCACTTCTGTCCCTTATGTGTTTTTTTACAAATTGTGTTGGCTCGATTGAGCTATTTATGGTGGCCATGTGGCGAACTTTCAATTTTGTAAACTTTTTTTATTATTATTTTTTTCCAATATAAATATTGTATTTATATTAAAAAAAATACTATATTTATATTTCAAAAAGATAAATACTGTATTATTCTTAAAAAAAAAAGATAAATACTCTATTAGTTATATTTTAAAAAATATAAATATTGTATTTAAAAAAAATATAAATGTTTTTTTTAGAATAAATGTTGTGTTAATTATATTTTAAAAAAGATAAATATTGTATTACACAACTTACTCCATTTGGTCATACTAGAACAATAATAATAATCGAAAAATCTATATTTATTTATTAATACACGATTGGAAGATTTTAGATTTTTTTTTGTCAAAATCAAAACAAAATCAATAACAAATGAATAACGTATCTCACTTTAAATCTTTTTTTTAATTAAAAAAAAGTTATTTACAAATTACTATTTTGGGTTGAAAATGAAAGTTGAAGACTGCCCATAATTTGAGGAATTTTTTTTATTATTTATTTAACTTAGTGTTTTTCTATTTTAATAAATGCTAGTTTAGGGTGGAGGATATTTATGTAATTTTATCATAAAAATGAATTTCCTTAAAAAACCGGTAGACTACTTTTGCTAAAACTTTCTAATGTAAAACACACCTGCAATAATTTTTTCATTTTGGTCTAATATGGTAAAAAGGCCAATAATTTATTTCTTTCAACAAAAGAAAAAAAATAAGAAAGAATGAAAAAAATAAAAAAGAGAGGAAGATAATGGTGGTAGAAGTAAAACATGTAGCAATGTAAGCAAGAGCCATATGGTTTTCCCCTTGTACAACAACATGTAGCAACTATGCCTCACAAATTTTTATTATCAAATAATTACTCTAATACGAATGATACAATGCTTGCTCGATTTCCCAGCAGTAAATTATAGGGATCTCTTCTAGGTAAAGCCAGTCATGGTGCCCTCTCCATGGAGGGATCTAAAACTAAGAAATACATGTGGGGAACACTGCTATTTTGTTTCCCCTGTACACATTCAGCTGCTAGCTAAGGGTATATCAAAACTAAGCAGCTTCTCAAACATCATCTGATTCTTTAATCGCTATAATCGTCGGAAACGGCGGATTCTCCTCCACCATTGTTGACTATCCTATTTGGCGAACAATCCGAGTCTTCACTGGTATCGGCATCTAACTCTTCCTCCATATCATCGTTTCCACCCTCTTCAGTTCCATTGTAGTCCTCAGATAAATCCACATCTTCGTCGCTAGCCATCCCTACATCACCATTATTCCATCTGTTGGAGGTGCCATCATCAATACCATACTCCCAATTCCCTTGCGCATACCCGACTCCATGGCCATCCTCGTCGGAGTCCATTGGTTGTACATTGTTTATGTTCTCTTCATTATCGTAATCTTCCATGCCGTTCTCTTCGTCTTCCAACATATTCTCGTCTTCCATATCCATGAACCTATCCACTTTTTCATCATCCCATTCCTCAATATAATCTTTTGGAGATTCATCTACATTCTGAGTACTACTACTAGGCCCTAGCCCCAACAACCCTTCATCTAGAATGCCCTTCTCAGCCCTTCTCTTCCTCAATGTGCGGCGACCCCGTACCCCCATAACCTGTGTTCCTTGCTCCAGTTCCCTCGGTCCTTGATTCATCTTCTCATTATACTTGATATTTGGACGTGCACGGCTAGATTTAGTAGAACCATTAACTTTTTTCGGCCACCTTCTACGACGTCCATAATCCAGATTCCCTCGACCACGTTTGTAGCTGGTCCTTGAACTTTTTGGGTCAGCCAAGTTTTCTTTTTTCATCAGATCATCATAGTCCAGTTCGTTTAGTTTCGTCTGTTCATCGTTCTTAACCTGGGCATATCTACTGGGATAGTTCTGCAGAGAGACAAGTAAATCAATTTGAAGGATGATAACGCACTTCTAGCAACAAGGCACACAAAGCAAACATGCATCAACACGTTTCATGATAGATCCTAAAACGTCTGCAATAAGAGAAAAATAACTTACAATATGTCCTCTGATTTCCTTATCCTGGCCAGGTTCTGGTTTCTCACACCCGATATAATAAATTGATGCATCTATCTCACAAATCCTTAAAGCAACAGCTGCGCTAGTCCGTGGAATCCATGGTAATGTAGGAACAGACCCGATATCCGCTGCGTCATGTGTAACACTCCCAGAGATGGAACATGAGCGCAGGTGCTCGTCTGTTGTTGTAAAGTCTGATTTTAGGAAGTCTCGCTTAATTGCACTTTCAAACAGGGTCAACGTCTGTAGAATTCATCAACACAAGATAGCAGTTAAAGCTTCATCCATTCCAAGAATAGTGTAACCAGAAACTAAAAATAATTACCAGATTTGATATGAACAGATTCTGGATTCAAATACAGATACAGATACAAGATTGAGCAAGGATTAGAGACATCAGGGATGCATACTTCACTATACACATTAAATATGTTTAAATATTAACTCCAAATTCACTAGCTGTATGCAGTATTACATGGGCGTTCACTATCTTGTGCCAAACAACACCAACGAGTAAACTAGCATGTTCTTAGGAAAAAAAAAAATCGTGTTTTAAATATAGTGAACAAGCATGTGCAGTAATGGTGAATCAAGGAACCACTGATTTCAACACCTGATTAATGTTAAAACAAGTTCCTGCTACTTCAAGCAAATGTGGTAACTGCTAACAAATTACTTTGAGAGTAGTAGATGAAGACAGTCGATAACCCGTAGTTTAAAAGATCCAGGGTTGGAGGTGTATAACAACTTTATAGTGAGCTCAGCACTAGAAAATGCAGAAATACCTGTAGAAGCTCCTCAATAGATGATGATAATTTCATCCTGACACCCCAATCTCTCCTATGTTCTTCTGACCAAAACAATTGAAAAGCTTCTGATGGAACATGTACCTGTGGAAAAAAAGAGTTCTAATGATATACGAGTCTCACGAAACGGTCAAGGAAGCCAAAATGCAGGCATGAGCGTTCACATGTAGAAGTAAAACAGAATTATGTTAAAAAATGCCTTAATGGTTATTGCTTACCTCGATGAAAGCTAATAGGGCCTTCAGCAATCTACATTTAAGGGGAAGAGATGCATCTAAAGCGTGTGTATCCCAGTAGTTAGACTTCCTTTCCCTCTCACAGTGACGTTTATGTTCCAGAAAAATAATATCGTTCCCACTAGCGCCAAAATTTTGATGGCATGAAGAGCAGTGAGAATGTTGAGAATCAAACAAGCACAAGCAAGAATCACAAATGCCCAACAGCGGTGTGCATCTTTTTTCTCCAAATTTCATGGCCCATAGCGTTGAAGTGCTAAAGCACTCTCTTAACATCCACCTCTGCAAGTCTTGGTACCTTCTAAATGCAGCCATCTTTTCATTTTCATTTCTCCCAAGCTCAATTTTGAATGAAGATGATGTAACAACTGTGTCCAAATTTAAACCGCAAACAGTACTGCTAGGACTGTTAAAACTGGCGTTACAGTCAGGACTAGAACTTGATTCATCATTTTCATTTTTAAAAGTAATTCGACTTTGAAGCATCGCATTGGCAGACTGCAGATTCCTCCGAACATTTTCCTTAAATGATGACTCTATCATCTGCAACATTATTCGAAGGTGTGATTCTCTAATCCCACGGGTGTCCAAGGCCATTGAAAGAGCATCAAAGCCCTACAAATAAGAGAGATTAATTGCGGAGGTCAAAAGATGCATGCCAGAATCTAAACACAAAGGTAAAATTCAGCTGTTTAAGAGACGTAACAAAATGAGAAAATTCTAAGGCATATGCGGTAAGCCTTATTACATAAAAATGCAAGGATCCTTTTCTCAAAACCTGGTATAAAGTACATCTACTAACAAGTTTCATAAATTAACCCTAATTATTACATAAAAATATAAGTAGCCGTTTCTCAAAGCCTGGTATACAGTACATATACTAACAAGTTTCTGATAAGGTTGGGCCTAGGGCTCTATTTAGCTATTACTTGGAGAATAAGTTAATATTTTGTTATAAATAGAGTGGGTTAGGTTAGGGTTTAGACATTCAATTGTTAAATGAGTTATTGAGTGATTTATTGTAGGGCTCAAGAGATTCTCTTGAGAAGGGAGGTTCCAAGTTCCTATCAAAACTTGGTTTATCTTTATTATTTTATCTTTTGATATAATCTAGATCCTGGATCATATCAATTGGTATCAGAGTCGTTTCGATTCTTGGTTGTAGAGATGGATCAAGAAAATGTTCGCTTATTTCAAGAGATGTGGCAAAATTTTTACAATGACATGAAAAGTTATTTTAGAGAGATAAGAGGGGAAAGTGCAAGGGAGCAGGAACAAAGAAGATTAGAAAGGGAGGAGCAGTCCAAGGCAAGGGAACAATGATACTCAGAGATGGAAGCTAGGATTCGAGGAAGAAGGGAGGTTGTGGAAGAAATAGTGACGATTAGGGTTTTGACACCGTCACCTCCGCCACCTCCGCCGCCACCACCGCTGCCGCCGTCACCACCTCCACCACCACCATCGCCGCCGCCACCTCCGACATCGCCGCTGCCACCTCCGCCCCCTCCACCGCTACCGCCATCGCCACCACCTCTGACATCGCCGCCGCCACCTCCGACGCCACCACTGCTGCCACCTTCGCCACCACCTCCGCCACCAACGCCGCCGTTTCCGCCACCACTGACGCGCCGTTGCCGCAATCGCCGTTGCTGCCGCCGAAAAAAAAAAAGAAAAAAAAGAAAAAGAAAAAGAAGTTTTCATTTTTTATTTTTCTATTTTTGTGTATGCCCACCTTGAGGACAAGGTGCTTTAAAGGGGCAGGTATTGATAAGGTTGGGCCTAGGGCTCTATTTAGCTATTACTTGGAGAATAAGTTAATATTTTGTTATAAATAGAGTGGGTTAGGTTAGGGTTTAGACATCCAATTGTTAAATGAGTTATTGAGTGATTTATTGTAGGGCTCAAGAGATTCTCTTGAGAAGGGAGGTTCCAAGTTCCTATCAAAACTTGGTTTATCTTTATTCTTTTATCTTTTGATATAATCTAGATCCTGGATCATATCAATTGGTAAGGTTGGGCCTAAGGCTCGATTGGGCCTAGGGCTCTATTTAGCCATTACTTAGCGAATAAGTTAGTATTTTGTTATAAATAGAGGGGGTTAGGTTAGAGTTTAGGCATCCAAATTATTGAATGAGTTATTGAGTGATTTATTGTAGGGCTCAAGAGATTCTCTTGAGAGGGGAGGTTCCAAGACCTATCAAATCTTGGTTTATCTTGTAATCTTTTATCTTTTGATATAATCTAGATCCTGGATCATATCAGTTTCATAGAGTAACCCTAACTATTACATAAAATACAAGGAGCCTTTTCTCAAAACCTGGTATTCAGTACATCTACTAAGAAGTTGTATGAAGTAACCCAACAATCAAAACTAGATGCCAAGTTCTTCCTATTAATCCTTCAATAACATTATCTAGCATTGATTAATTTAATTTGATGCCAAAAAAGGATCAAAACACATATCTAACATAAGAGCTAATTGTTTCCAATATACTAATGTATGGTCTGCCAATTATAGTTGAGCTCGACTGGCATAATTATGACGTAATAACTAAGAGATTACGGGTTCAAATCTCTGACCCTCACTATTGTTGAAGTGAAAAAATATACTAATGCATGATCTTAACGATTCTAGTCTGACAGAAGTTCTCGTTATAGTACACAATATTCGACTGTGCAGACAAAATCCTGATCCCAATAGCTGAAATAATAAATGGAACGAAACATTCCAAAAAATTAAATAAATTAAATCCATGAATCAGTAGTGAGTATGCAATGTATGCCCCCTCTTAAGTAAAAATGGGAAAAATATACTACAAAAGACAGGATCTTATATAAGATAAACAGCACCAAAGAAACAATGCGTCTACCTCTTCAGAATCAATAAGCCTCCATTTTCCATCATACATTTCAACAAAGATTCTCCCAGAACCAGGATCATTGCTTGAAGAAGATGTAACAAATTGCCAATATCGATTACGCCTGCGATCTCGACCAAGAGGCAAGGACCTGTATGTGTACATTTCTTCAGATCTATGAGCAATGTAAGATTTTAACTGTAAACGTGACCTCTTTGAAGCATGTCCACATTGCTGAGTCAAAAAGTTATCTGGGCCTGGGAAAAGATCTGGCAATAAAGTAGCCCTCTCATTAGGCACACTACCGAGGTTTTCTGCCGTGCTTGGGGTCGTTTCATTGTTCTTATTGTAAACAACGGGTAATGGGCTTTGGCCACCTTCCAAAGCATAACCATTGAATTCAGTTTCCACCTTGCTCCCTATGTGAATTGGAAAATCAGATTTAGTAATGATTTCTTCTTTTAGGCGAGATTTATCAATCTGAGCCTCTGCCAACATTTGCTTCTTAACAGCATTTGCAGCTTCCAAGCGATCCTATATGACCATTATTATTAAAATCCAAATCTTCCAATAAAATTGAAGTATCTAAGACATTGAATAACTATCATGAACCAGAATAGAAGTGATGTTTACCTCAAGAACAAGGCGAATTGAGTTTCCTTCATTTGCAATGCTGGTTAAGACAATAAGAGCATCAAGGCGCTCCTCAACACTAAGATCATTATATTCACCTTCTGTAAGTCCTTGAATCCATGATTCACCTTCCCTGCTTTCATCAATCTCCATATTTTCTTGATCAAGATCACTAATAGCAGTCTCATCGACAACAGCAAACTGTTTTGTAGGTATTAAATTGTTAGTGCCCTTGGAACCACCGAGGGGGAACAGTATATCTTTGCCAATTTCATTTTGTGGATTTCCAGTACTATCAAGACATAAGTTCTCGTTCTCAACACCCAAGTTAATATCTCCTTTGCTAACATCTTCGTTCACCAAAGATGTCGTTGCTACATCATCAACTTCAAGATCATCAACATCATCACATTCAAATTCTTCGTCTCTTTCAACATCATCAGCATCTTCTCCAGTCAAAAACCCATTCTGGAATACCTGAATTTTCTTTCTGGCTACTGAAAGTATTTCCTCGGCATTCTCTGGATCTTTCCAGTAGGGGGCTCGTACACGATATGTGGAAGGAGCTATTCTTTCAAATAGCTTAGTATCCCTTGTCAAAGCAACAGAAATGGATGCCTCTGGTGTTTTGCTTGTAGACAGATCTCGAAGTCCAGACCTCTGCATAATTGACTTATGCGTAAGTTCCTTAATAATAATAGCCAGCATAAAAGACGTAGTATAAAATTTCTCTCGTTCCATAGAAATACAAAGTTCACCTGTATCTTCTCAGCAAGCTCTAGTACTGTTAACCCCTCACTGCCTTCTAGTGAAAGAACATGAAAAGCAGAAAACTTGACAGTTCCAGGAGTTAGCCGATGTCTAGATCTTCGAGGAGCTAACAATCCTTTCTCTTGCATGACAGCAAATGCATTTTCAGCTGCTGAACCATTACGAAGAGTAGAAACTACATCCTCGCCACATTTTGCCTACAAACCAAGACTAACTCAATAAAAAAAACATTGACTGCTTAAATGGTCTCATTTGAATATGTAAATTCATGCATGTACTAGAGGAGGGTCCAAAGTAATAATGATGTGGGGGGATAATATTTATGAACAGGCTTCGCCTTGGAGTCCAGAAAGTATAGCTTATGCAAATAATCTATCAAGAATTTTAACAATATAATTAAAACGAATAGTTCCTTCACTATTTATAGTAGCCTCCTCATACATGCTTTGCTTGCTCGCATTGCCACTCAATGACAATGAATTTTCTGGTCATGAAGTACAAAAATTAAAGAGCTCTATCACATAATAGAAAACGCCCATTGCTAAATAATTATGTTATATTGAATATTGATATAATTAAATTGACAATAACCCATCAGCTTAAACTAAGCTCTTGGATTCATCGGTGATTTAACAAATTAAAAAATAGACCTCATCATTGCTACGCGTTTCAGACCATGCCAAACTCCTATTCTTCAACTGAGGTCCAAATCCAGCTGAAAGTGCTAATTGTCGAAATATTTCTGGCCATGTTAATGGGTTTAAATGTTTCTGCCAGTTGCAAATGTCAAACCCCCATGCATATGCCTGACGCAATAAAATATCAGATGGTTCAGATAAGATAGAAAGATAATCATCTTAGAATATACAATTATTTATATTATTCAAAGTGATTACTCCTTCAACAATCTGCGGATGACCACCTCCAGCGTTGGCAACGCCATTCTGATTCATTCCCAATCCAGCAGCAGGTGTTCTTGCAACATCTTCAATATCTTTTACAATCAGTCTCAAAAGACAAACGTGAATCTCACCTAATAATCTTGAATCCTAGGATTGAATTTAAAAAGGGTGTCAAAACGGATAGGAAGCTAACTTGAAAATATTTTAATGAGAAAAAAATGTCCTTATGGGTGACTTACATAGTCATGAAGAGCTTGAACAAACTCATCAAGAGTAAATGGCCATAGCTCTAGCACATCAGAAAATGTAATAAAAAATCTCCAGACCTGGAAAACAAACTTGAGATATTTAGGCGTCCATTTCCTCTCAAACAGATGTTCCAGCATCCAATGTTTTAAAAGTCTTAAGGCAGCCTCGAGGCGTTTTCTTCGAGAGAGGTGAGGCGTAAGCCTCATTTTAGATTAAAAAATAAAATAAAATCATAAAATATAAAACCTTTTGTATATATAATACTTTACTACTTCTTAAAACTTGGAAAAAAAATTCAATATAAATGTATAAGAAATAAAAAAATATATATATATAATATACAAGTATAATAGAAAAGAAGATAGTAAATAGCTATTCTAAGATATGATAGAATTCATAATAAGATATCTAATCTAATAATAAACAAAAACAAATTAGAGTAATTCATGGACTATTCTAAGTAATAAAAGTAATAATAAAACATAAAAGAAACTTTAAAAAATAAAACAAATAACATAATTATACAAATTTATTAATAATATCTTATTTGATAATAAGAAAAAAACATTTAATAAATAGAAAAAAAAAATTTAAGCAATAAAAACAATAGATTTAAAAGAATGTTATGGGCAAATTGCCTTGAGCCACACACACATGTCAGTAAAAATGTAATTTAAATAGTATTTTAGTCCTTTTTTTTCAAATTTCTATGTATATGTCATTTCATCAAACCTTTTTTCTTTTCATATTAATTGTTCTTTAATACTACTTCTTCCCTCCATTTCTCTGGATTCTTCATTATCTCTTTCTTCTCCAAAGTTTTTAACTTTGTTCTTCTTCTCCAATGGGTTTCAGGTTAGCGTTCTTCGATAATTTTTTTTTTTTTTTTACGAATCGTTGCTCGAGAAGGTAAAAAATTGAGGCTTACGCCTTTAAGCCTCAGAGGCGGAAGCTCCAAGGCGTACGCCTTTGTTCATAGAGGCGTCAGCCTCATTTCTCACCCTCAAAGCGTAAGCCTCGAGGCTTTTCAGTTCCGCCTCGCCTCAAGGCGTACGCCTCTTTCGATTTTTAAAACATTGCCAGCATCCAAACTGGAAAATTTCTTACAATAGCCATTTGCTAGAGTAAATACTAATAAGATGAAGTATAAAGGATGCAAAATGAACTACAAGTTACATGAAGCACAGACCCAAAGTTTTCTAAAAAAAAATTGTGACGACATAACAGTTATGAATTTTATGAAGTTTTCAATTATGAAGTTTAAAAAAAAAAAAACAATTATGAATTTTAAGACAATAAGGTGGCATTTAACAGCAATCGTGTAACTCTTAAATTTAAGGCATACAATGAGCCACAAAATAAATACTCTTAAAAAACTCGGCATTTACACAAGAAATGTGTGTATGGATATAAATATATATAGATATATACAAAAGAAAATGTGAAGTAACCTCCAACAGCTTGAAAATGAAAATCACGATGAGAAATTTTTTTACAATGCCTCTTAAAATGTTTATTGAATTATACAAAGAGGGAGGCTTTGAGATGTACCATGAGAAGGTTACCAATGTTTTCCGCTGAATTGATCCAAGGCTGAATGCTGAAAGGTTTTTTCAATTGCACAGACTTGGGTGGAAATGCACCTAAATAATCTGAAAAAAAATATGCCAACAGCTGACTATAAGATTCAGAAAATAGCCAAAGTAAACAAGAACAAGAGTCCTAAAAACATTTTTATCATAAGAACAAAAATTGTTTGGTACATAGTAACAGGAATAATCTGATTTGTCATTTTCATGAACTAAGGTAGGCTAGTTTCAAAAATACAAAATTAATTGGGCAATCAATATATACTTCGCTAGTTTCAACATACAAATAAATAGAGGGGGACGGAATAAATATGAAGGATATTTTCTCCATTTTTCTTAATTTTTTTTTAAACAAGGGTAACCACGCCCGTCCCTAGGCCAAGTACCGGGAGACATCGAAGGAGTAATGTCACACCTGAGTTTCGAACCTGGGACCTTGAGGGGAGCATACCTTCAAAGCCCAAGTTTTCAACCACTGTGCCACCCCTTGGGGACTCTCCATTTCTCAAAAGATGTTAATATCTTAAAAAGATGGCAACTCAAAAACAATGCAAACCTTGGAAAGATTCAAGATTCTGCAAAGTGTCATGATCAAGATTTAATATGGAGGATAATCCTTTGTTTGCAGCTGCCAATTCCATTAATTCAAGTTGTTCATCCTCAATAAGCTCCATAGACTCGCGGGCAATTCTACGAGCAGTAGCCTTCTCAATAGCAGCTTTGCGTCTTAATGCTTCCTTTTCTTTGCGCATAGCTTCTTTCTGCTTCCTCTTCTCAGCCTAAAGTTAAAGTAAATGATGATGAGCAAGGATAACTAATTACCTATTTTAGAAATTTCCTTAAGAACCTAGCAGCTGATAAGAAACAAAGGCTTGAACCTTCTAAACGTACCCTCAAATACTCCCTCTGCAGAAACTTCTCCCTTCGTTCATGTTCACGTCTTTCCTCACGCTTCAATCTCTCCGCTTCCCGCTGCTTTTCTCGCATTAACTTCTCCTCTTCTTTCCTTCTTTCACGATCTTGCTTTTCCATTTCTTTCCTCATTCGTTCTTCATTCTATCAACAACAAAAATTACCGTTTGTCTAAGCAAGGTTTCTTTCACTTGTTCTTAGTAAAACAAGTACATGATTTAAACATAGTTTCTTGTATTTATAAAATAAAATAATAACATAATTATTCTTAATAAATTAAACGGTAAATAAAAATAAAAAACCTTTTTCCTCAAATTATCTTGTTTCTCAAGCTCTTTCCGCATTCTTGTTTCATGGGTTTCAACTTCTTTGTTCATTCGAACTTCTTCATTCTACAGAAGGAAACGGTAAGAAACAAGATAATTCCAACTCTACATTCACACAAAAAAAGTATCACAACATCTTTTGAAAGCTTAAAGAATACCTTGTGTTTCCTTTCCATCCTAATCCCAACATCGTTAGGATAAACATTCCCATCTGGCAACACATATGCGTTTTCTTGTCGAACAATTGGGTGATCAGTAAATTGAGAATTTGCTCTAATACTAGTAAAAGAATCCCTAGCAGGAACAAATGCGTTATCTTCAGCAGGAGATGACATTGCAACTCCCTGCTTCTCCTGTTGAGGCAAATGACGAATTCTTGAAACCTGGCCATGGTAATTGTGACTCCTGTTCAACTGTTCATGACCAAGCAAAAATGATGGTGTCCTGGCTGCTGAAACCTCAACTAATGAATTTGGATAATGCGATTGGGCAACTGGTCCATACACATCAGCTCTAATATTAGACTGGTCTGGCATAAATGGATATTCGAGGAATGCCCTTGCACTCGCCTGCATGAAAATTCAATCCATTTCAACATGATAAATCAGAAGAATTAGATACACATGCAAAGTCATTTCCACTAGTTAATATATTAACATAATAAAACGTATGCATTTGAGAATGATCCATTAAGAACTCTCTGCACCTTCTATAATGATTTTCTGAAGTTTTGTGTCATGCGGTTTAGGAGAAAGGACTAACCCCTTGTTTAGGAGCACGGGAAGAGCCCGATGGAGGTCAACCTCTCTTGCTATTACATTGTGGATTGTTTAGCTTGACAATATTTAACTACAACACTTCCCTTTGGATGTATGTTTACCATGGAGTTTTGTAGTAATCCCAGGTGAAATTAGAGCCCTTTCTTATAATTACAATCTTTTGTTTCCGTTTTCTGTGCTCCTTTCAAGGTGGACTAATTGTTTTTGCATGTGCATCCTTTCATTAAATATGAATAATAAAATTTAATTTACAAAGACTCACTGCAATAGCAATTAGGTGAGTTTAAAAAAACACGTAGTACAATTGCCAATATGTTCTAAAGCACAGACTGCAGACATGCTGAAGCAACTCTCTAGGGCATAAATGCAAGAGGGAAAAGGTATTGTGAAGTGCCCAATAGAAATTTCTATACACAGAAAGCATAACATTATGAGTAATTGAGACAGAGAGAATAGAAAAAATATGTGGAAAGGTTTTAGATCATAGGGATGAATCGCCATTCGGTAGAAAAGCTAAAGTACAATAACAAAACACCGCATTCAGTTAATAAAATAGACTAACTTTATTTGATTTTGCATCCCTATGTTCATATTTGTCCCCATATGAATGCCCAGATCGTTTCTGCTGTTCTGCCACTGTTTAATCACAAGAAGTAACATGTTCAGCAAAATACAATTATCGTCAAGTATACTTGTCATACTCAATGAGATAAGAGCATTCTAGAAGAAAAACTGATCATAATAGAGTACGACTAATGCAAACAAAATAGATCTATGAGGTATATGTGAACAAATACAATGAACCAAGTACCTCTTTTCAAGCTGTTTATCCATTAAAGAAAAAAAATGCGGCAAAATTTTTTCTTCAAATAAATCAAAAACACAAATCAACTTTACAGCATTAGATGGGTATTTATGATGGAAGTAAAGAAAACTAAGGCCAAACAAATGTTCTCTATATAACATTTGAACTTGAGAGAAGAGCTTTTAAGTTTTAACTAGTTCAAACACTTCTCAAAGTTTTTCTTATATTTTTTTTATAAGGACTAATCTAACGCCAAGTGCTTTCTGAAAGGTCCCTCACACAAAAACAAAAAAGGAATGAAGCCACAACAAAGGATTCATATCTTTTAAGTAAAAACTACCATGTTCACAAGTCACAAATGCCTTAATCCACAAGAATAAGATTCTAAAGTAAAACACCGAAACTCTTAATCCAAGAAAGCACTGTTCTTTTTTAACAGGGTTCCCAAGAACGTCTTTCTTAGGCTCACCCCTATTGATACATCACTCCAATTAACCATAAAATTCTCCAACTTCATAACACTACGATCCAACAAAAAGTCTTCCATCCCGGCCTCAGAGCGGGCACAGATACTATGGGTACAGGGGAGCTAAGCTCTGACTTGCGGATATAAATAAAATAATAAAAATCAGTCATACCTATAGGTGTTCCGAAAGCATCAGGTGGCAATGGATCAAATTCAATCCCAAGGATAGGTCCATCCTCCCTCACTGGCTCGCCTAACTGAGACTCCACACAAGCAATAGCTCTAAGTTCCATAACAGACCTTGAAGGTTCATAATACCTTCTCATCATTGGCATATCTTCTCCACCACTTCTAGGTCCCACATTACGCAACCCAGCATCCCCGAACGGACTCGAACCCGAGCCCGACCCCGAAGCATAATCACTACCCGGCTCCGCCACCACTCTCAATTCATCAATGGGGGGAGAATCAGGCAACGCCGGTACCAACTTCGGCTTGGCCGGTACCGGTGTCGGCGCCTTCTTGTCCTTCAACCTCCTGTGACAGAACCACATCTGCAATTGCCGATCAGTAAGCCCCAATTTCACAGACAGTTCAGCCCTCGTCGCCTCTGTTGGGTACGCCTCCACTGATCAAATCAACGAAACACAACAAAATCAAAACGCCAAAAATAAACAACAAAATTCACAAAAAAAGGGGGGGAAATTGTGAAAACGAACTAGCAAAGGCTTTCTCGAGGGTTTCAAGCTGAAACGGAGTCTTCATCTGGCGCTTGGGCTTGCTAAAACCTTCACTTGAGTTACTAATTTTGTTGATATTATCGTCATTCCGATTGAGATTTTCATCGTCCGAAGCACCAGTTTCCATGGAATTGGAACGTGAAGATCGAAGAAAAAACGCAGAAACAGGGAAACCCTAGAATCAAAAACGAAAACACTCTTCCGAAACAAAAATCGAACAACCAATTTTTCCCCTTTGGAAACTTTAACCTAAATACACCGTAACAATCAAGGAACAAAAAAGCAGAATTGAAGAATTATGATCATCGAATAATAATAATAAATGATGTCAAAAAGGAACAAGAAATTTTGTAGGTAAAGGCAAAATTGAAGAACAAATAACCAACAGTTTCTTCTCACTCTAATCCAACCTTCCATAATTCTCTTTAATTTCTTTTTTTAATGAAATGTCAAACTATACTTTTCTTTTTTATTTTGTTTTTGTTTTTGTTTTTCCTTTTTTTTTTTAATTTATTTACCCCAACTCCATTCCCCATGTGCTTCTCCTGAATTTGGATGAACTTTTTAGTCAGTTTCTTTCTTTTATATATTTTTTGTTTTTTTTTTCTTCCAAACATTTATTTTTTTTTTTCCTTTTTTAAAGTTGTGTGTGAGTTTTTTTTTTTTTTTTTTTTTAAGAAAACCGTATCATTCACCCACCACCAAACCCATACAATCATTCTCCAACTCTAAGACAACAACAGGAGGGAGATTCTCCTTCAAAAAACGAGACCTATCCTCAATAGAGAGGGTAGGATCATTCCAACAAAAGTATTCTAAATTGCATTGTTTGACTAACACATCAGCTACTCTATTACATAATCGATTACAATGCGACACATTAACAATGCCTAACGAAAAAATTAAATGCTTAATATCAATGATTATGTTGTTGAATTCAGAAATGTGTGAGGAGCCACCAACAATTTCTTTAACAACCTCTGAAGAATCAAACTCCACCAAGATAGGAGGTAAAAACAAATTTTGTTAATCTAAAACATGAGAGAGACCTTCTTTCAAAGCAATGCCCTCTAAAAATTTAACTTGCAAGTTTTGAAAATTTGATCTCCAATCAGTCAATTTAACATGACCCTTCCAATCTCGAATTACCCATCCTATGCCTCCTTCACCCGAACTAGTCTTCATAGCCGCATCAACATTCATTTTCCAAATCCCCTTAGGAGGGGCTTCCCACTTTATGATCTCCTTTCTCTTTTGCGACCAAATTCTTTGATAAACCTGTGCCACAAAAATATATTAAATTAATAGTTTTTTCCAAAATGAATTGAAGATTATGGAACTCGACTTATTTTCATTAACTCCTTGATTTCTAAAGTTCCATAAACTTCTAATTTATAGGGCCCTTCATTCTTTCATCCATCAACTTTGGATTGCAAACATGGGCTCCAAAGTTTGTGAATTGTGTTTTCGGGGATCGGGTCCCGCGGGAATTTTGGCAATTTTTTTTTTACATTTTTTATATATTTTTTTGGACAATATTTTTAAATAATTAGATTTTCTTAGAAAATATTTATAAATTTCAACTATAATATTAATTATTAAAGAAAAATACTTATATGCATGGATAATTTTATCAAAAAATATATTTTTATTTGACATATAAGAAGTAATGTATAGAAAAAAAATATTAAAAAAAACAAAAAAAAGTAATCGGGGACGGGGAATACATTCCCCGTCCCCGGCCCCGATTAACCTACGGGGAATTTTTCCTCGTCTCCGTGCCCGTTCTCCACCCTGTGAGGGGCGAGTCCCCGCGAGAAAAACGGACATCTCTAGTGGCAATTGGTTTACTAATTAGTGGGTTTAATTTAAGAAATTATTTTATGGTAAAATATTAAATACTTAAGTTAATTGTATTCTATTAATTTAAGTTTTTTTCTTTTAATTGAAATATGTTCATTTCACTTTAAAATTTATAAGTTTTGTGTGAATGATTGAATTTATTTTACTATATTTTAATTTTTTTCTAAAATTTTGATTTTGAAAAAAATATTTGCTCCTCATGAAAATTCCTCTTTAATTTAATGATCTTTTCCCTTTTTGTTTTGTTTTGTTTTTTTTTTTTGAAACATCTTTTCCCTTTTTGTTTTCTTTGAATAAATCAAATGATTTAACGTAAAAACCTTTGCACGTCTTTTTTTTTTTTTTAATATTAAAACCTTTGCATATTTAGCTCACGCGACCAAACATGTTCTATTTTAATTTTTGTTTTCTGTGATTTAGAACTTTTTTGTCAGGATCTCAAAAAAAAAAAATTAATGGGTTTATCATTAAAAAATAGTATATTTTTAAAAAAAATTCAACATACTTTTTCTTTAAATAATATAATGATTCAATAAACAAAAAGAGCAATATTTCAGTGGTATTATATATAATCAAAATCCAAAATTTTCCATTCTCAAATATTGTTGAATAAAAAAAAAATGATATACTAATGGCAAAAGATATATGGATATGTTTGGCGGATGGCTATCATTTTTTCTCGATGAAATCTATACGGCATGTATTTAATGAAGAGGTTATTATTAAGTTCAATAATTAAACTGGAGATAACTTTTGGAGAAATAACATTTTGAAAAGATAAAAAATTTATTGTGAACGATAGTTTATAATTGCCTCAACATAGCATATATGTTACAAAAAAAAAAAAAAAAAAACCCCAATGCTCTCAATCCACATTGGTGCCAATATGTGCAAAAAGTTTTGATTCGAAATATAATAGGTGCTTTTTTTCTATTGGCTATGGTGATAAAGAAATGCTAGAATTTTCTACAACAACCACAAACGCAAGAAAAGCTCCTCAACTTTGGGAGGAGATCATTGTTACCGAGGCTACTTGGTACACTAAATCTCATTTATTCAAAAATTATGATGTATCTATTATTATTATTTTAAATTGGATGAACTTTTTGTAAGCTTGTGTTGATTTTTTCGGGTATGTTTCTTACATAACCTTAATATAAGTATCCTTTTTTTGAAAAAAAATGATATACAAAATGATCTTTTAGTTTTTTGTTAATTTTCAATTTTACTCGTGTTTAATAATTTGATTGAAAATCAAAGTAACATTAGGTCATTGGAATTATTTTATAGTTGTATGATATCTTTTTATAAGTGTTGATCAAGAATCACACACCAGTATTTTATTAATAAATTTTAATACATACTCTTGCCATTTTTAAGTGTTATTTACACATTAGATAGTCCAATAATTTTTTTTCTTCTAATATTACGATCTTATTTTGTGTGCTCAAATTTTCTATCAAAGTGGCCCAAGTCAAGTAATAAATAAGATAAATCTTTGATTTTGATATAATTTTTTATTATATAATAATAAAAAAAAATCAATCTTTTATTTTAAAAGAAAATTTTCATTTTAAGGAAAGAATGTGTCTCTTTTCTAGTTCAAAAAATTTTAGGGTAGAAAGTTCCAAATTTTAATCTCATGATTATTAACTCATACAAGATGACAGTGGAAGAGTGCTTTGACCACGTCATGTCTTTACCATTAGTTTATAACTCAAATCTGCAATATTATTTAGGTAGAAGAATTGCATACAATTTTGTATTCACTAAATATATTAAGGTAATTTCCAGCAACCCAATATCCAGTACACAAAAATAACAGTAGATTTCAATCAATTGACTAAAAAATCTAAAAACAATTGGGATGTTATTGAGCAAAGGTGCTTAAAGTGGGGTTTTTTTTCTTCTTTTAAATGTGGTAATAATTTTAATTTTTCGAACATATACTTAATTTTTTTATACAACAATATGGGAAAAAGGAAAATTCGAATCTATAGTCTCGAAGTTAATAAGTTGGACAAGATGAGCTATATTCTTGTTAGTACGGTAACTTGAATATTTTAAAGCAAAAAGAATAAACTATAATTTTTCTCCCGACCAAATTCTATTTTTTCTTCTTAACTAACAAGATTAAATTTAATTTCTTTCCATCATAATGACTAAATTTAAACGAAGAAAAAGAAAAAGGTATCTATGACTTTGACCATTATAATTGGAAAGTAATCGTTGTAATTTTGATATAAAATGTGGGATTTGGTTGGAAATATCTAATAATATAGAACAAGGATTTGTTTTGGCAGCGAGTGGACCCCATTCTTACAACCAATTTTTGTTTGCCAATTGACTAAACTGCCCTCCGAATTTTTTGGGTAACTGAGAAAAAATCTCCCAAAATTTAGCCTCTTTTTACATTCTAAATACCCACAAATAAAACTCACAAATTCACCTCTAATTTCGTAAAGTTTTTTTTTTTTGGCAATTTAAATATAATACCATAATTAAATAATTATGGTATTATATTTATGCCTAAACCCTAGATTTCTGTTCCTCTTCTTGTTCATCCTCTGTTTTCCCCTGTTTTCATTTTCGCTCAACGAAGATGGTCAAATTCTTCAATCCTTCAAAAACTCCATTGAAGATCACGACAATGTTCTCTTCTCTTGGAACTCCGGTGACCGGAATCCATGTTCGTGGTACGGAATCACCTGCGATGACCGTTTTCAGGTCATTTCGATTGAGCTTCCGAGCTCTCATATTTTTGCCCCTTTTCCCAGTTTCCTCTGTAAGCTTCCTCATCTTCTGTATATGTCTATGTACAATAATTTCTTGCATTCTGTTGTTCCCGATGATATTTCGCTGTGTTCGAATCTTGAGTATCTTGATCTTAGTCAAAATCTTCTCACTGGTTCTTTGCCTTCCGCCATTGGCGATTTGCCGAATCTTCGTTACTTGGATTTGTCTGGGAATAACTTTTCCGGGGAAATACCGCAGAGTTTTTCCCAGTTGCAGAATCTTGAGGCGTTTTCTATTATTTTGAATTTTGTTGGGGGTCCGATTCCTGCGTTTCTTGGAAACCTTTCTAATCTTAGGATGTTGAATCTGTCTTATAATCCGTTTAGTCCTGGGAAAATTCCGGCGGAGTTTGGGAATTTGTCGTATCTTGAGGTTCTTTGGTTGACGAATTGTAATTTGGAGGGGGAGATTCCTGATACGTTGAGGGGGCTTAAGCACCTTGTTCTTCTGGATTTGAGTATGAATAGGCTTAGTGGGTCGTTCCCGGCGGCGTTGACGGAGTTATCCAGCGTGACACAGATTGAGTTGTTTAACAATTCGTTGTCTGGTGTGTTGCCGAAAGGGTTTTCGAAACTCAAGTCATTGCGGATGCTGGACTTGTCGATGAACAAATTAGTTGGGCCGATTCCGGGTGAGTTGTTTGAGTTGCAGCTTGAAAGCCTTAATGTGTTTGAGAATCAGTTCGAGGGCAGCTTGCCGGAATGTATGGGGGCGTCGAGGACTTTGAGAGAGATAAAGCTGTTTGGGAACAGACTATCAGGGGAGTTGCCGAGAGATTTGGGGAGATATTCGCCTTTGAAATCGTTAGACATTTCAGACAACTTCTTTACCGGCCGGCTTCCGGGGGCATTGTGTGAGAAAGGGGTATTGGTAGAGATAATGATGCTCAATAACCTGGTTTCTGGGGAACTCCCGGCGAGTCTCGGTAAATGCCACAGTCTGACCAGGATCCGGTTAGGGAACAACAATTTTTCGGGTTATGTACCAGAAAATTTATGGGGACTTCCAGGTGTTAATCTTCTTGAACTTTCAAACAACTCCTTCTCTGGTCCAATCTCAAAGAAGATAGCTAATTCCAAAAAGTTGAGTTTGCTTCTCATTTCTCATAACAATTTCTCAGGAACTATTCCGGATGAAATTGGCTCTTTGCAGAATATGGTAGATTTTTCTGCCGACCATAACAAGTTCATAGGGAATTTCCCCAAGAGCCTTACGAAATTGAGGCGGCTTGGCAAGTTAGATCTTCAAAACAATATGTTTTCCGGGTTTCTCGGCGACAGGTTTGAGGCCTGGGGGAGGTTGAATGAGCTCAATCTGGCTAATAATAACTTCTCTGGGGAAATACCTCAGGAACTTGCTAGCTTGCCGGTACTCAATTACCTTGATCTTTCAGGCAATCAATTTTCTGGGGGAATCCCAAATGGGTTACAAAATTTGAACCTCAATGTTCTGAATCTATCATACAATAATTTGACTGGGACGCTTCCTTCATACTTTGAGACAGAAGGGTACAAAAAAAGCTTTCTGGGCAATCCTAATTTGTGTAGGGAGGGAAATGGTGCATGTAAACCAATTCAACCGATACGAAAAGAAGCAGGCGACGAAGGAGAAGATTTCACTTGGATGTTGTACGCTGTTCTTATATTGTTGGGTGCACTTTTACTTGCTGGAGTGATTATATTCCACATTCAGTTCAGGAAATACCTCAGGGAAAATAGTCTCAACATCGAATCAAAATGGACGGTGATATCATTCCACAAGGTTTCTTTCAACGAGAACGAGATTGTGGATTCTCTGGATGAAGACAATGTGATAGGCAGTGGAGGCTCTGGCCAAGTTTACAAGGTTGCACTCGGAAATGGCAAAATCATTGCTGTTAAGAAATTTTGGGCTGAGGACCCCAGCGACAGCAAGAGCATTGATCTCGAGAAAAAATGGACTGGAGATGATGTTTTTGATGCAGAAGTGAAGACTTTGAGTAAAATTAGGCATAACAACATAGTAAAACTATGGTGTTGTTGTACCAATGCACACTGCAGGCTTCTGGTCTATGAATACATGCCTAATGGGAGCTTAGGAGATATGCTTCATGGCAGTAAAAGTGAGTTGTTGGATTGGCCAATAAGATACAAAATAGCCTTGGATGTTGCTGAGGGGCTTTCTTATCTTCATCATGACTGTGTGCCTCCAATTGTACACAGAGATGTCAAGTCCAATAACATCTTGTTGGATGCTGACTTTGGAGCTCGAATAGCAGATTTTGGATTAGCCACAACTGTCGATATATCCGAGGATAAATCCAACTCAGTGGTTGCTGGTTCTTGTGGTTATATTGCCCCAGGTGAGCTTGTCTATTCATTTTTATGCATTCAACATGACTGATTCATCATTTTGAGCTATTTTGAGTCAATTTGTTTGTGATCTGTCCTGGCATTTATAAATAGATTTAGAACTTGCCTTGAATTATCAAGATAATGTGATTTTATTTGTGTCATCAAGCTTATTGTCTTTGTACTACTTGCATTCTGTAGAGCATGCTTATTCATTGAAAGTGAATGCAAAGAGCGACATCTTTAGCTTCGGGATGGTTATTCTCGAACTGATAACAGGCAGGCGCCCAACTGACCCCGAGTTTGACGAAAACGATTTGGTGAAATGGGTATGCACCAAGATAGAACAGAAAGACATCAACCATGTTCTAGACCCCAAATTGGACTCACGTCACCAGGAGGAAATGTTGGAAGTCCTCAACATCGGCCTTCTATGCAGCAGCCCTCTACCTATAAATCGCCCATCGATGAGACAAGTGGTTATATTCTTGGAAGAAGTTCGTACGAGTAGCCATTTGAGGATCGGCAAGAAAGTGGGAAGATTGATACCATACTATTTCGAGGATGCATCGGATAGTGGAAATGGGGTGTAAGTAATAGATTCATTGATGAGCTTATCTTAGGTCTTCAGATGGTATCAAATTGTTATAGAGAGAGAGAGAGAGAGAGAGAGAGAGGCAGAAAATGGAGGTAAACATGACAAAGCTCTTAACTAACCATGAGCTTTCATTGTCTGCAATACCTTCTATGGCATGCATATGCCTTTCAGCTAGGTAGCTGCTCTAACTTTGAATTACTTCATCTCCTTTTTTCCCTTCCCAAGTTCTGAAATGGCAATGACTAAAGATAGTGGAAGTGAAATGGGAAATGCAAAGAATCAAAGTTGTGATGGGAATTCCCCTTCCCAAGTTGTATCCATTCTGTTTGGAACAATCTGGTTTTGTTCCCAATTATGAGAAGAGAATCTTTTTTTTGGGTTTATGGTCAAAACCATTATTTCCTTTTTGTTACTTTTGTATTTGAAAGTAAATTATTGTACTCTTTGATTATATATGCTTGCAAACTAGGGGTGCAAAGCGGTAAACCCAATAAATTGCTAAAACCGGCTGAAACCAGTATCATATTAAGCCGAAACCCAAGATTCTATGTATTTTAGAAATATATTTAAAAATCAAATGTGTATTGTAGCTTACCTGACATGAATATCACTTGGTTGTCTTCTAAACCTGGTTTGAATCATAGATGAGGTGCTTTATTTTGTATTTAGTTGGATGTTAGTAAATACAATAAATATATATATATATATATATATATATATATATATATATATATATATATATATATATTACTAATGAGAAGAAAATAAGTTTCGAACATCAAACTTCTTTTATTATTAGATACTGCCATCAGTAGAGATTACTGGATAATGTCACTTATGCTCTGTCCCTTTTGACAACCTAACTCAAATTCAGTACTGCATCATTGATAAATTCTAATAGATGAATATGGAGGATTTAGTTGGAAAATTTACTAATTTCTTGTTGAAAATCTATATCCATATTAGTTTTTATTCACTTCTCTTTTTTACTTTAAAAAATAACTTATTTTTACCCATTCATGTAATAACTATTCAATCATTTCTAATAACTTATTTTTAATAATTCATTTCAAATAAATTAAAATAACTCATTTTCAATAATTACTCTTTTAACTATTCATTTTAAATTTACATCCAAACAAAGTTTTGACTCCAATTCCGAAATACAAAAACCACACTCAAACGAATTTTTGACTACATTTCTCAAATTTTAAATACTCAAAATAACTCTTTAATTTAACTCTTTATGCTAATATGGTAAATAAACATCCCCTAAAGGTCTTTAATATAACTCTTTATGCTAATATGGTAAATAAACATCCCCTATTATTAATATGCTAAGAACCTAACTAATCTTATTCACATATATTTAATATTATTCTTAATTCAGATTCAATTGGATTTGGTTGAAGTAATAAAAAATTGGTCTTGAGAATTGACCAAATCCATGTAAATTATAAAATCATAACTCAACTCAATTCTTACAATTTGAGTTGGGTGATTTGAATTGTTTGAGTTGTTAGGTTTTATCCACACACCTACAAGAGACGGTATTTGTTGACTCTAATTCAACTCTAACCACCCTTAAATTGAGAATAATTCCTCTTACCAACATTTAGGTACCAAAAATCATTTACCCTCCAAAGCTATTACAATCTCAACAAGAGAAATGATCAAGAGCGACCCATACCCGTTTGGGATTTATGGGCTATGATATCATATTAGAGAATATGAGGTTCCACCTCAAAACTAATTGACAATGACGGGAGTGACTGATATCTCTTTTATATTGATGTTGGACTCTCCCACCTTCTACTGTAGGACATTTATGAGATCCTAACAAAACTACTATAAATATTGTGTCGATTTTTCTATTGTTGGTTTGTTGTACGCCAGAAAAGATCATGAAGAAAATTTGCAACAAATGGGTCAGATCCAATGAGAACGTAGAGATCGAAGAGTCTGGAAAAGAGAAAGAAGAGTGGAAACTATAGATCTTTTGATTACTACAAACCAAGAAAATCCACATGGATACTATGAGACTCATGTTCGTGATTGTGATCATGATCGTAAATTATGAACAACGCTTAACTAGAGTTTTTTTTTTAGTTCAATAAGATTTGGATCAAGTGATTTAACTATAATTTTTTTTTTTTACAGTTTTGCTTGGTTGTTGATTCTTGGTTAAAATATTATTCTAATCGATATATTTTGAGATTTGTTTCCTATTTTATTAAAAAAATAAAATAAAATTGTTATTTATGGTAGGTTTTTCTATTATTTTTTCTTAATTTTTTTTATTTATTTCTATAAATTTTAAAAAATATATGATTATCAGAACACTACTAATTTAAAATTACAAAATATATTTAACAATAAAAAAAAATTGGATAAAATTTATAAATTGAATTTTTTTTAAAAAGAGAGTTAAATTAAAAGGTTGTTTTAGTGGAGGAGTTCATTTAACTCTAGAAACAAACACTTCTTGTAGATGAAAAATAAATTCTTGTTGACTCAACACATATTTTTTAAATTTAAAATTTTTAGTTATAATTGTATGAAGATTAACACTAAAATTTTGAATTCATTTATAACTAATTCTTTTAAAATTTTAAATTTCTTACTATCAATTATTTATTTAACTTTAAACTTACACTAACATTACAACTAAAGAAGAAATGTTACCTAGTTGAAGTCAAAATATTCAATAATTTTCTATGCATTAAAAAATAAAATTCATAAAGGCCTAAAGCTAACAAGTCAAGTTTTATGTGTTTCAGATACCCTAGACATTTAATTATAAAAGAATTTTTTTAAAATATTTTATGTCAATACTAATGGTTTAATTAATTGAAGTATTAGTGCAATGTTTAAAATTAATTTTTTAATATATCTCTCTTGATTATTCTCTTATAATTTATTTTATGTTAGTATCATAAAAAGTCATGAATGGTTCGATCCAAACTAACTAACATTTTTTTTGTTTGGTCTTTTATTTTGAAACAATATTTTTTATTTGTTAAAAAATGAACCATAATTTAAATTTTCAAATTTAATGTCTTATTAAAAATTGATAAGAAAATGTTTTAAAATTTAAATATATCATAATATTAAAAATAAATTGTAAATTAATTCTAGCGTTAATCTTGATTGCAATGAAAAATTAACCACTACACAAGAATTTTCAAGTCATTACTCTCTAACAAAAAAAATTCTTCAACTCACAACAACCCACAATTCTCAATACTCAAACTTGATACATCTTAGATTGGATTTGATTTCAACAACCTTAACAATGCAATTGCACAACCGTCAGTTATTCAATTTTATTGAATGGGAGACCACGAGGAAAATTGACTGCTTCTCGCGGTATTTAACAAGGTGATCCCCTCTCCCCTTTCCTCTTTGTATTAGCTATGGATTATCTATCTCGATTACTTCTGGATGCACAACAAAAAGGGATCATCGAAGGATGCATTATTAATGATGTTCATATCACGCATATATTGTTTGCTGATGATATCATCCTATTTTCTGTGATCGATGATACTAAGCTTCACAATTTATTTGATCTAATCAAGGTGTTCGAAGCTTCATCTGGTTTGAAAATTAACTTGCATAAATCCTCTGGGATCAACGTTCAGGATTCTCAGATCTCATGTATCGCCTCAATGTGGAACTGTCTTTATAAACCTCTACCTATTTCTTATCTCGGTATGCCTTTAGGAGGTAGTCCAAGAAATGCCAGTTTTTGGAATGGCACAATTGAAAAGATCCACAAGCGTATGGAGAATTGGCAATATTCATATTTATCTAAGGGTGGTCGTCTCACTCTCATACAATCAGTTCTCAGCAACCTCCCTACATATATGTTGTCGGCCTTTCGCGCCCCTGCTTCTGTTTGCAAAGGTATTGAAAAGGTGCTTCGTAAATTCCTTTGGAAAGGTGTGGACAACAAAGGCGGCAGTTACTTAGTTAGATGGGATATTGTGACCAAACCAAAAGAAGTTGGAGGTCTTGGTATTTCAAAGATTAATATTATGAATCAAGCTCTTTTAAGTAAATGGATATGGCGGTATTTTAATGAAACTTCTGCTTTATGGAGGCGGCTCATTGATCAGAAATACTCACCTTCATACATGGGTGATCTCCTGACTCATAGTAGGGTGAGTAGTTCTAGGTCTCCGTGGAAAGCGATTGCCATTCTTAGGGACGCAACTCTCCCCCATATTTTTTGGCGCATCAATAATGGGCTCAACACTACTTTTTGGTGTGATAATTGGACTGGTAAGGGTCCCCTTTTCAAACAAACGCCTAGGTTCTATGCTCTTTCTTCTTGCAGGCCTATTACTGTTCACGACGCCTGGTGTAATGATTCGATGAGTTGGAATATTTTTCCTTCTCGTCCTTTTATATATAGTGATCAAGACAGGTGGGATGCTCTATGTACATCATGGCCTACCCCTGCATCCAACAGAGATGACGATATTATCTGGAAGCTTAACAATACTGGATTTACTGTTAAATCTCTCAAGCTCTATATGTCCAATGGCGATCAGGAAAATGACCTATCTTTTGGAAAGTTCTGGAGTACCACTATCCCTAAAAAGATTAAATTCTTCATTTGGTCCATTTATCTGGTCTCAATACATGTGATATGGTTAAAAAAAAGAATGCAAACGTCTCAGCCTATATTGGTGTAGTCTTTATTATTCCAATCATGAAAGCATTGATCATCTTTTCCTCCATTGCTCATATGTTAAAAGTCTGTGGGCTCTTCTTCCTTTACCTATCTTTGCGGCAGGTAATCAAGTCACTATGGCGCAGTTTCTGGCATCCTTTATGCTTCTTTCATCCTCTTCCAAAGCTCAAACTATGAAGATCAACATTATTGGGGCTATTTTATGGTGCACTTGGAGGGAGCGTGATTCTCGATTTTTTTATGATAACTACAGAGCTAGAAGTCCCGACTCTGTTCGGGAGGATATTGTTATTTTATCAGCTTCTTGGTGCTACAAATCATGTTTATTTAAAGACTATGATATTTTTCCATAACACTTAACTGGAAAGCATTTTTATAGCTTCCTCCTTTGTTATGAGACTCTTTGTATGCTCCTGGCATATCTTTTAATATAGTATCTTTTTTTAAAAAAACAAAAACAATGCAATTGCAAATTATCATCCAAAGCTAATATTGTTATTCATATATCTAAACTTTAAGCAGAATTCTTATCCCAATTGTAAACTAAATCCATAGTATTCTTTCTGCAAGTCAAACCAAAGTGATTATAGTTCTTTTTTTTTCCTATTAAATTTAAAACTTTCATGTTACAACACAATAAATATCAAGAAAAATGATTTGTGGTTGTGCATTAATAACAAGGACCAACACAAGCACAATAATAAAGGCCATGCTTTATTTGGTTTTTTGTTTGCCACCAAATAAAATTCTAATCGCCTATACACAAGTAATATAATTTGCTAAATGAAAGTAAAGTAGAGACTTTTCACCAATATGTGAGCTTAGATAGAACTAAAAATATATTGAAGCTGCTGTGTTTATGATATCAGACAATAAATGCATGTCTAAGTTAATAGACATAATTAATTCTATTGACAGTACAGGGGAAATCAAGTAACTTATTATCCTTGCCTGTTCATTGCTATTTTATCAAAGCACAACAAATGCATCCTTAATTTTGTGCTCTGTTGTATAGGCTATAATGAAAGGAACTTAATAAGGGCTACATTATGATCAAAATCCAAAATGAAACAATTGGCATAAAAAAAAGAAAAAGAAATCCCAGATGATAACTTACTATCTTTGCCTTGTCCATTGCTGTGAATTCAAATGTAAACAAGAAACGGACAACCCAACCCAACCCATGGTCCAAAGTTAAAATCTTATTTTGGATTTTTTTTTTTTTGAAGTTCAACCAACGGTTGGTCCAAACTTAACTCAACTCGGCCCATATAACCCGTAGTATTTTGCTACGAAAAATGTCATCAGCTTGTTCCCTGCTAGCAAATGCAAATTTATGAACATGACCCACGATTTTTTTGAAACAAGGCTTAGATTCTCAAAAGGCCAAACAAAGAACACACCATATTCAAATCTGCACCAAAGAACAAATAATCTAATCTGAAGAAGAAAACAGGGAGAAAATTACCATCCCATCAAATGGTCATGAAAATATCCCAAAACCAACCCCTTGAGAACTTTAGAACGCCCTCTAATCCTAACTTGATCAACAATTTCATATCTCCATGTAGATTACATTCATCGACCTATACAAATCCTAAGAACAAATCTACTATCATCATAGTTTGAGTACACGTTTCTCGTACAGAGCAAGAATGTCTTTTTTGTTCGGATTCTTCAACTGAAGCAGTTCTGCGCCTAAGTTGTGTTTCGTGAGTTCTTGCTTAAGCTTCTGGACTGTGAACTTGGTATAGTCCTCCTGGTTTGTTTGTTGGCTATGATCACCCTCGTCGCCCTTGAAAATCGATCCACCATCCTCTGGTTGTGTATACTTCATAGGACTATTTGTGCTTCTCGATCTTTTGTTTAATCTGAAAAATCTCTCACCAGTGTCCATGTCTACGGATTCCATGCCAATCTCGGCATCATCGACCCTTAGACGTTTCCCGTGGGAAGCAGTCCTCAGCTTACTATCCAATGCGGTCTCATTTAGACGAACTTTAGTTAATTCTTGTTGGAGTAGATCGATTTTTGCATGAGCAGATTGCAACTGAAGAGAGAGAGCATCTGCCCTATTGTTGGCCTCTGCATGTGCAGAGCGTTCTGAATCAAGAAGGCCCTGAAGAACTTGAACAGTGCTAGTTCTCTGCTCGTTGTTCGATTTCAATAGAGATTCGATTTCTTTTTCCCTTTCTTCAACTCTTGCTTCCAATGATGCAACTCTTGACAGCGCTTCCATTTCCGACCCCCGGATTTGTTGCACTTCTTCCACGAAACCTTTCTTCTGCCTTTCCAGATTCTCAATTTGCCTCTCAGCCCTCTCTATTTTGGCCAACCGCTCCATTGCCAACCTCTGCATCTCATTCTTTCCCTCTTGAGCAGCACTAGCTTCATTTCTTGCTTTATCCGCAATTTCAGTAGCCTTTTTTGCATCGTGTTCGGCAAATCTACACCTTTCCTGAACCTCATCAAACCTTTGAAATTCAGTTAAGTACTTCTGATCCAAATGAACTTTCTCTTGTTGCAAAATCCTTGCTTCTTTCTCAAATGATTGAGCCCTAGCATTTGTTGTTTCCAACCTCTCTTTTAGCTCTTTTATTTCATGCCTCAAAGAAGATACTTCCACATCATAACTCTCAATTTTCGACTCCGCAGCCTGCAGAAGAAACAAACTTTGGTATAAGAATGATATGTTTTTACAAACTGATATCCACATATTGTGATATGACCGCATGCAAAAGATATGAATGATGGGAAAAAAAAACCTTGAAACATAATGTTGGACGGAACTAACATTGTGGTAATCTAACACAAGGGTTTTAGGTTCTTTTTTTTTTTTTTTTAGCTAAACTATGAATTTTGAATTTCAAACTATCTATTCTGTTTCACTTTTAGATCTAAGAAGTTTACCTTTAGCTCAAGCCTTAAAGTAGTCAAATGCTGCTCAGCTTGCTCAATTTTTGCTGCCTTGTCCTTCAATTCATCTTCCTGTATAATAAAACAAATTTCAGATACTTCCCAGTATAGCACTCCAAGTATTCAAGTGTAGAAGTAAAATATGCTTGAAAGTGTCACTGAGTTGTGTGAGTTGAGTGGGTGATGAAGGTACCTTCTCAGCCAAAGTACTGGAGAATTCTTTCCTCAAAGCATCTTCCCTAAGCCTTGTTTGCTTATTTGAGCGCTCTTCTGCAAGCGCAGCCTTTTCAAGAGCAAATTTAGCATCTCGTAGCGCAATGTCGAATTTCCTCTTCCACTCGTCTGCCTCTTCTTGTGCCGACTGAGCTTGTTCCCGAGCAGCTGCCAGCCTTGCTTCAGCAGCACTACTCCTGGACTTCAAAATGGCAATTTCCGAATTAGCGTGATCTTCCTCAGCTTTCAACTTTGACAAGACAGTTTCATATTTTCTTTGCCAATCCAATGATTCTTGCTTTGCTTGGTCCAATGTTTTATTCAGACTAGAGCATCTCTCATCAAGAGAACTGCAATTACCCTGTAGATTAGTTATGCGGTTCATGTAGTCATCAGCAAGTCTTTTCTTATCATTGATGGCATCTTCATATCGCTTCAGATATTCGGACTTGTACTTCTCACTGGCTTCCAGCTGCTTCTTAAGCAAATTCAGTTGGTCTTCGATTGAGCGACACTTCAAAGCGAGGGAATTCTTCTCTGATCCAACTTGATCTATAAGTCTCTTTATAAGGTCATGTACTGGACCGTCCAAACTGCAAAGTTTCATGGTATCAGGTCAGCCACATTAATTAAAAAATCCAAGAATAATGAGGGTCAAACAATATGAACCTCTGGTGTAAGAACGTCGCCAGCTTCTGCCACTTTCCCGGACCATGTGATGATGCTTCATATTCAGACAGAAGAGCGCCAAGAACCTGCACAGACACGTTAACAACCAAAAGAAAATATAGAATTCAATTATGAATCAACAATTGCACGAGAGAAGAGACCGACAAAAAAGGGTGCAAGTTCAATAAAGGCAGTAGGTTTAGGGTTTAAGGTTTAGGGTTACAAGAAAGAAACAGAGGGCAATAAATTATCAACAGCTAATTAAGAACAGCATAAGCATTGAAACTCCAGTATCTAATGTGCAAATCAAAGTTCATATTCTCTAACAAGAAAGCATAACTAATTCAATACCTTGAATTGCTTCTAGACCACCAGAATCTTCAAGGATTCAGCTGATCATTAGTTTATAATTTTTTAATAAACTAAACTGTCATCCGTCCTTGTCCGAACTAACCACAAAAATAGTCATTTACCCAAAATAGTGAAAAATAAAAGCCAAGTTACCTTCACAACATTATTTGTAGTTGCATCAGAAGCATGGCAAGCTGCTCTCAATCTTTTTTCCATGCTTTGTATAGAATTTGTGCATTGCAGGTCTGCTTCTGTGTATGCAGTCCTCTTGTAATCCTGCATTGACAAGCAACTCGTGTAAATAAATAACAAGCAGAAGATAACCAACCCATCACAAGCAACTTTAAGAAAAATTGGGAAAAAAAATTACTAGAAATACTTTGACATCGTCATATAAGATGACATGCGGCTCTATATCAAGTAAAATCAGTTCATGTTCTACGTTGATGGTGAACACATACATCCGAATTAGCGTGATCTTAAGGAAGATCAAATGTCCCATCACATATGTATGAACAATAAGTTTAGTAGTTCTGCAACATCGCCGTTACTAGTTTATTTCTTAAGGAAAAGCTCACTTTCATTCTTATCAGTATTCAGTATTGACCTTGTCAAATTCATCTAAACCCAATAATAATTACTTAAAACCAAATACGAAAATTGCTTGTGAAATGACTAATAAATTGGAGAAAACTAAACCAGAAAAACACTTAATACAAGCCAAAGGAAGTCCTATATTGGTCCACAAAAAATACATAGAACCTAACAACAATTTTTATGAAACAAGGGTAACCACGCCCGTCCCTAGGCCAGGCACCGCGAGACATCGAAGGAGTAACGTCACAGTTGAGTCTCGAACCTGGAACCTTGAGGGGAGCATACCCTCAAAGCCCAAGTTTTCAACCACTGTGCCACCCCTTGGGGACAGAACCTAGCAACAATTTGAAACAGTTAAAAGAGGCCCAAAGTAAAGATCAAAACCAAAACTAGCTAAGAGACATTTAAAGCAAAAAGGACCGATACCCACAAAAAAGTTTGATAGCGAGGATTCTTTACAAAATGGAACCCAACTAATGGAAAGCATTATGTTCATTAAGTTCATCACAATAAATTCTTCATTTTGGTAGAGATATTGACTCAAAGGTTTGACTAACCACAAGTGTATTTCCTTTTGTCCTTTACCTCAAACTGAACTTTCATCAAGACAAATGAAAGTACAAATGGTGGATTACAAAAAGGAGCTAACAAATTTACAAGAGGTTCCCATTTATTAAAAATTAAAGTTATTATAAAAATGTATGCCCTTAAAGATTCATGTTAATGAAACAAGACGGTCTGCAGTTTCTTCCAATATTGCCTTACACCCTATGAAATTATCCAGAATCTCTAACAAAACTTTCCATATAATTACCAAAAATCAAAGACCCTTTCCATCAACAAAAAGGCATATGTAAGACTGTCATCTCAAGCATTGAGTTAGCATTTCTACTTGGGACACCTCAAACCAAATGTTAGAGGTATCATTCGATGCATTTTCATCCTAAGTTTGATTTCTACAAAATCTCACTTCCAATTGCCCACACACAATCAAAGAAAAACATACAATTACTTCATAATATTTCTTACCTCAAATGCTTTTTTATAAAACTTCTCCAGTAGTCCCTCATATCTTTTCCTGACAAGACCAGCACCGACAGCACTTGAATTAAATGCAGCAAGTGATTTTTGAACAGCTGTTTCATGTGATTCCCTCAATGCTGCCTATAGAATGAAAAAAAAAAGTTACGAAGCAATATAAACTCGCTAATAAGAATGCAAGTAAGCATTTCCACGTACTTCTTCTGGTGGCTTTGACCGGTCAAAAGTAGACATGTACACTTCAGCAGCATGGTCATATGCACCCCGACACTCAGCTTCTTCAACACTCTGCAAATTAATGATATGAATGAAATTGTCTTCTAATTTACTAAAAGTGGTAACTAGTTCCTATATGTTCGCACTCCACATAACATATTTAATAAATCTCTCAATGAAAGGAGAGAAGTGTGTCCACACATAAAACTTCCCCACAAATTTTATTTTTGCACCCAAGTGAACTGACAATAAGATATTCGTACAAGACAAATGCAGATATCCAAACATTCCAATTCAGATATGAGAAGGGAAAAAAAGTACTGCTTACAAGCAAAAGCCCCAAAATCATCTCCAGAAAGTACTTTATAGAAGAGTTCATATTATAAGACATACTAACCTGCCAAGAAGAGGTTATTGTAGGCACTGCACCATGGTTTAGAGCATCAAGGTAAGACTCTATAATACCCACCAAAAAGGGACCTGTCATAACAGTTGCTCCCATTTGCTTAGGCCTTGTCCTCTCAAATACAAATTTAGTAAACGCATCAAGTCCAGACCTAAATTCAGGCCTCATTTTATTTAACTGCAGAACCACAGAAAAGTAAGGAAGTTCAGTCATTTTGGCTTCAAAAGAAAATTCATGTAAAAAGATCCATAAGCTATAAGTTACTTACAGATGTTTGATCAAGTCTTTGGAGATCATTTTCATTATTCAGAGGACGCACAAGGGTAAAGCAGTCTCTGTCAGGAAACAGAGCTCTAATGGAATCACGAATCTGTTGGTGAATGGATGACATTACAAATTAGATCATCAGCCCAAACAAACAAATTCATTTTTCCACGACAAAATACAAGTACAACTGACTATTTGTCCAAAATTCATATTTATATATTGAAAAAATGGACTTATATTGTTATAAGGTGGAGATGAGATACCCCAAACGATCAAAAGTAACAAAAAAAACACTCCCAATTAGCCAAAATAAAACTGTTGGAAGTCATAAAAAGCAGAATCTCAAAATTTTACGTGCATTAACATAGAGTTCAACATACAATGATAAATATCAAAAGACATTGGAAAAACAACAAGTCTTACAAGCTTAAAAGCTATTAAGTATTGAAATTAAAGGAATAAGTGGCGATTACAAATTTGATGTGGAATTCTGGGAAAGGGGGTTCTAGAGTTAAGATGAACCATGAACCAACTACTAATAGAGTTTGTGACTTATAAAGGACTAACTTTTTCACTCATTTCTAGGCCTAAAACGTGTGAGAGCACAAATAAATGAGAGAACAGATTCACAAACCACACAGGTGATAAATGTAGATCTGATACCTCATTTTTAGCAGCTATGTCTCTTCCACTACCTTGAACCGGCCTCAAGGCAAGCTCCAAATAGTCACGAGGTGTTATTCTCCTATTATCCTCAACTAGATCCAAATAGAAGTCCTGCAATTAATTCTAATTTTAGAGAAAACCGCATAATATAATAGTGGAAAAAAAAATAGAGGATCTAACATAATAAGGAGTGCAAATCCCTCTTACATGTAACGACCCAAGCTTTCATTGAGCAAAATGAAAGAATTTTAAGGTCATTGCAGAAATAAATTAAAAGGAATTCTGAATGCGCTTTAAAACAAACTAATCAACTTATGGATATTAATGATAAAGAAGTGCACTGTACCCTTAGAAGCCAAACAAAGATTGGAGAGAATTGACCAAGTTCAGCAGATGTAGTTCTGCCTCCAGCAGCTCTAACACGAATATGCTTAGTCATTTGAGTGACAAGAGATAAACGGTCAAGTGCGGCTTCATCTATTCCACCCATCTGAAGAGATACAAAAATATGAAGTCCTTAAAGAAAATGAAATCGTACAAATGATACAAACTATACAGTAATAGAGATAGTAGCATTATACTTATGTATCATGTAACTGTTACAATTGTAGAGAGAGAACATAAAGAAAATGTTCAATTAAACAGTTGCAGATAAGACGGGCTTCTAAAAGGAAAGGATCAACATTAGTTCCTCTACCTGATTATAGATAAACATGCTAGATAAGAGAACAGCTAGAGAAAAAATCTGGGTGCTGTACGTTCCCTGTGAAAAAATTGAGGAAGAAATGAGAAAGATCGTTAGAATAAATTCAATACCAAATGAAATTTTCAACATTACAGTTTCAAATGAGGCAGACATATGATGAAGGAAATATTTTATGACTATAAAAGGAAAAGAATTGAAGCTCAATACACAAAGAACTTAAAATCCAGCACTGCCAAGTCTGCTATCATTCTTCTGAGTCTTCTCAATGTCACGCCAAATAGACAATAGCTAACCAGAATAAACATCAAATAGTGGATAGAATTCTTACTGTTTGATCATAAGCATCAATTCCTTCACTGTCTAGTAGTAAAAGATTGTACTCAGTTCCATCCAGGGCAGTTCTTTTCAAGGGTGTACTCCAGAGCCAGAGCCCTTTAGTACAAGGCCGATGGGTAGATGCTACTTGAAATCCACTACTCCTCCCAAGAAGCTTCAAAAGAAAAAGAGTTGTATGTAAGTCCATGTCCACAAAAATACATTACACACGGACGTAAAGAAGTTAAGTGTTCTGACATGTATCAATGTATCATGCATGTTCTACAAAGCAGTAAAAAAAAAAAGACACTTGAATCCTTACACAGATACCTTCCACTTCACCAAAACTAAGTACTAAAAGTACGAGACGAAATTCTATCAGTGAGTCATGAGAAATTAAAGCAACGGTATAGAGAATAACCAAAAAGTATCAAATTGTAAGTTGATACCTAGGCATACAAAAATATCGCTTACAATAGAAGAATTTGGAGGAGCGTGTTAGGCCCTCGGTCACCCAGACTTATGCTAGAAAGAATAAAGAAGAGGGTGCGAAGGATAAGGGGTCCCCACCAATTATACATACATACATGAGGAGGGGTGTAACAACACAAGATTTTCCTTCCAGTTCTCCTGGTTTGTTCGGATGTTCCTCTAGCGAGTTGGTTGGGCTGTTAGGGATGTTTGTGCTTCTGGGGGTATTTTGGTCATTTTTTCTTTCAGGGGTATTTTGGTCATTTTGTCCTTCAGGGGTATTTTGGTCATTTTGCCTCTCCGAGACAGTTTTGCAGTAAGTCAGGGTTGTTTCTGTCATTGTGGACTCCGGTTATTCTTCGGTTTCAAGTTCTAGGTCAAGAATTCCATTTATGGAAAGTTTGGAGCCCTCCCGGTTAAAAGAAGAAAAATGAAAATAATTGTGTTGTTGCTAGGTTTCGAACCATGGTGGTTTGGGAGTTGAGTTTGAGCCATTTGTAGAGAAATTAAAAGGAGTTTTAAAAAGTGCCCTTGGTGGGATTTGAAGGTGAGATTTTTGGAGGCTTTTTATTATAAAAAAATAAGGAAAAATGCAATAGGGTTTCATCTCTTTCTCTTCTCCTTCCCTTGGCCGACCACCTCACTTCCTTTTACCCTTCATTGGCCGAGCACTTCCTTCTCCATAGCTCTCTCTTGCTAAGCTCTCAAGATCTCCATTGTTGCTCATCTCCTCCATCGTTGCTTCAAGGTAAGTTCTTGTATTTGTAAGTCCTTTTCTTCTTCTTTCTCCTTGCAATGGTCGAGACCAAGATCTAACCTAGAGGAACTTTTCCCCTCTTCTCCATTGTAGATCCGAGAAGCTCTCCTCTCTTGGGTTCGAGATCTCTTTGTTGCTTGCACCCAAAAAGCCATTGCTCTTCCTCCTTGTTGGATTGGATCCGAGCTCTCCTTTCTTCACCAAGCTTCATTGCCGAGACTCCAAGGTAGGTTTAATGGTGTTTTTGTTGTGTTTTGAGTTGTGGTTTGTGTAGATCTAACTTGCTCTTCTTCCTTGTGAAAATCCAAGCCCTAGCCGAAATCCCCTTTGGTTGTGCACCTTCTTGGTTGAGACCACCTTGCTCATTGGAAGGCCTTGCCGAATCTACATAAGGGAGTTGGTAAGCTTGTAGTTTTTGTGTGCTTGTTGCGTTGGTGTGGCCGAGAGCTTCATTGGTGTTGAAGAGGCCGAGAGCTCCAAGTGTGTGTGTGTTGCTTGCTCCTAGCCGAGACCTAACCTTGGTTGTTGTGTGGTTTGCCCTAGCCGAGACACCTTGTTGCAAGGAGTAGCCGAGCCTAGGGTTTCTTCAAGTGCTTGGCCGAGAGCACTAGTTGTTTGTGGAGTTGTGAGACACTACAGCTCAAGGAGCACTTTACTGTTTGTATTTCTGCTTGTTCCAGGTAAGGATCTCTTACCAGGGTTGTGTGGACCCTACGATATGTTTTGATTGCATCTTGTATGTATGTTGTTTGTTATGAGCATGTTAGTGGTTAGCACTGTTTCACTGTCAATCTCTGCTAGCATGTTTGCCCTGTTTCTACATGTTAGTGTCATGCTAGGTTTGTCCTTTCAGCATGCTCTGAGTTCCCTGTTTACATTCGTAGTATCATGCTAAGTTGTACTTGTATTCTTGATGAGCATGTTCAATTACTAGGAATGTCTACTATGTGATGTTAGATAGTTAGATAGACTTGTCTTCTTCCAGAGGTTGAGAGCGGACATAACGTACCTTGCCCCCACATGTCGGGATCAGTGAGTAGCATAACGTACTTTGCTTCCGCCCCCGGCAGCCGGTGCGGATTAGCTCCCGCATCGGTATAAGCCTAGTTTGTAGCCTGCTAGAGCAGAACCGGTCACGGGCGCAAGCCTGCCCGGAGACAGTTCTTAGCTTCAGGTCGGTGGTACAGGCTGCTACAGCTGAGTGCCGAGGGCTCTGCACTACTGTAGATCAGTGACACCGCTCCTGTTCTTGTTTAGAGCCTGACCTCGGGTACTCTCCCGTTGTCTTAGGGTTTAGCTTGGCCGGGGGCAAGAGGCCCCCGAGGACGCCTATTTGGGATCAGCTTTTGAGTTGGTCATTTGGCCAAGGGAGAAAGACCCTCGAGGGTGTCTAACATCTAATTGGGATCAGCTTTTGAGTTGATCAATTGGCCGAGGGAGAGAGACCCTCGAGGATGTCTTGGGATTGGTTAGGAGAACCAATCATTAGGTCGGAAGTAGGAAACTTCCGAGGTTCCCGAACTTGTCTTGATTAGCTTGATGAGCAAAGTTTTGTGTTGGTAATTGATTGCATGTATACTAGAATGCCAGGTGATTGATGTATCGTATTGTACCCCGATTGAGGATTCTTACTGAGTGCCTTCGTACTCACCCTTACTTATCTTTCAGGTAACTTGGGACAACACCGGGATGGCTAGTGGAGGGAGTTGTGTGATCATGGGAGCTGCTGGCGTACTCTGTCCTCATTTATGTTGAGTTTTTATTCTGTAGTAGCATGCTGGGAAAACTCTGTTTTACTTTAAGAGTTGTTTAAACTATTGTTTGAAACACTGGTCAGGAATTATTTATGGAAACTTATTTATGAAATGATTATGTTACTTTATGTTGGTTTAATCAAGTTTTATTTTTAAGTAGTTTTTTCTTTATTATCTAAATGTTTTAAATTGTAAGCATGCTAGTAAGAACCGGGTTTAGGACCATTTTTGGGTCGGGTTCTTACAAGGGGTAAAAAGGGAAATGAGCATGTCATGGCTCGGGTAGTGGGGCAGACTGTTAGAGGAAGGGTGTTGGTTATTTAGGGTACACAGATGGTGGTATATAAGGAGGCAGCGCTTGGGAATGAAGGTAGGAAAAAGTTAGTAGCAGCTAGAGAAGGCGGCTTAAGGAAGGAGAGTCACCGGTGCTCTTGAATTCACCGGGGGTTATCTTATTTCAGTTCATCTTTTCTTGTTCTTTACATTATTTTGATCCTTGGTATATTTTGTTATGATTGGACTATTTCAAGACTTCTGAATCTATAATATTAGTATATTTCAGTCTTTTGGAATCTATTTGGATATTGGTTCTTATAATCTGTTGCAGGGAGGAATCTGATACCTAACAGAGCGTATGGCCAAAAATTGAGTATGTATGTATAGCAGAGTTGGAAAAAAAAAATCCCATGTTTGGTATAGTGATTTGCCAATTCTATGCTATGGCTTAGCAACTACCCCAAGCTACATAAATCTAAGGTATATAAACTCTTGTTTTATGCTACATGCTTACAAAAGAAAATCACAAAATGAAGAAAAATAAAATAAACTCAAGCATCTGAACCCAATTCCTTACACACTCTACACGTAATGTTTCAAATCCAAAACTTTCCAACCCCGATAAGAAAAAACCAAGACTTACTCAACATCGCAACATAGCAACCTAGCATTAGAGAATTCAATTTTCAAGAAGATTTCTAGGCAGTACAAACTTTTTTATTTTCCTCAGCTCAGCAAGGCAGTTCGAAAAGAAGACTTTTTTTTTTTTTGGGACTGTCCAGGCCAGCTTGCACGCATCTTGACTAATGTCACGGGACATACCACTTGACCCTACACATTTGGATGTTAAGTAAACTCGTAGGAAATTAATTCCTAGGCATCTATGGATCGAACCCATCAACTTTAACACCCAATTCCTGGACCACTGGGTCATTCCATGATGATGGTTAAAAAAAAGGACAAAATTGCAGTTCGTTTTCTCCATTTAAAAATTAAAAAGGGCAACCTTCAACTCTTCAGTCTTCCATGTATGCATGTATCACTACCGTACACCCACACCGTTACAAACTCGAAATCCAGTTCACACAAGTTTCTCTAAAGAGCTACCAGTATTTACAGGAAGAAACAAACCAAACCCTAGATTTCACAGAACCCACCAAATGACAAACACTAATCATCAGAATCTATCCTCAAAAAAACAAAAATAGCAAAACAAACTCACTTGATTCAAAATGAAGCTCTTGCCCTGACGAGCACGACCACAAACAGACACAACCCCAATAGGCCCTTTCACGAGCTGTAACGCAGCAACAGCTTCAGGATCCATCCGAAACTTCCCTTTCTCATCGCAGTAAACAAGGCGAATTGGCCTGGCCCGACCAGTCCCCGTCGACGGCACCGGAGACGGCGAAATTGACGGCGAATGAGACGGCGGAGAAGAAACATCGACGGAACTCTCTCTCCCTCTGAAAAAGTTCATCATCTTCTTCAACAAGCTTTCTTCCGATCAAATTTCGCGCCCTTTAACAATCTCGACAGAACAAAAATCCACAATTTACCTACAAAATTTCTTCAAGAATTGAATGAGAATTTGCTTCGTTTTTTTTTTCCGATTTTATGTAAAGTGAGTGAAAGAGTGAAATCGGAAGGTTTTGAAATCGGGGAGGGAAAAGTGCAGAATTTGAGGTTTTTCTAGAGAATTTTCTTGGATATGTGAAATTACCATTTAGTATGGGAACGTCTGGAGCACTGTAGGGGCGTTTTGGTCATTTCGGTTTTAAGCGTCTTTTAAGCCGTGAGACGGTGTGGTTATAAGGCTAGGCTGGCAGCTGGCCATAAATGCTCGTTTTTTTAATAAATAAATGCTTATTTAGCCCAACAGGCGATTTATTGCCCAATAGTTTTGTGAAAATTGTGATGGCCCATTTATTAGCCCATTTAAGTATCGGCCCATAATGAGAGGCCCAACCGAATGTTACTAAATCATCAAGGTCAATTTGGACCATTTCATGTCTAGTCAATTTCGAGTTCAACTCAACAGTAATGACATGTATTATTGATCAATAGATAGTGATTTAAATTTTCTAATCTTTAAATATTATGATTCGATGGTCAATAGGTATATACTAATATTGTTGAACTACTATTCTTGTTGGCTCAAATATTATGTGTTCTACTTCAAAGAAAAACTACATATTCTTTCTTTTTTTTCTTTTACTGAGTTTTCTTATATAGAATTTATATTTAAATTAAGAATATAAATAAAGTACATCCTTATGATACTCTTTTGGTAGAAATTGGGGCGGATACAAACATTATACATTGTGAGGTTAACGATGTTCTTTTTTTTTAACTAGGTAATCACGTCTGTCCCTAAGTTAGATATCGAAAATATCGAAGGGGTAATGTCACATGTGAGTCTTGAACCCGGGACCTTGAAGAGAGCATACTCTCAAAGTCCAAATCTTTAACCACAGCACCATCCATTGGGAACGGGAAGTCAACAATTGTATGGGTCACAATAATGATAATTTTATTTATAAAAAAATTTAAAATTTTTGGAAGCCACCCCATTATCCATACGATAAAAAGATATTTTTAAATATAATATCATCCTTTAATCTCTTCTATTGTTAGGCACAAGGAAGAAATTTTGGGTTTCCAAAGTATGCTTATTTGGTGATTCTAGGTATATATGTATATAATAAGGGCAAAGTTTTGAACATATGTTTGAGATAGTCATGTCAATAGGGGTGGTCCAGCTCTGATAATTTTCCAGGGAAGTATTCTAAAACAGTGGAATAAATTATTGGCCTCACATTAATTGTAATTTCATAATCCAACCTTCTGGTTTTTGCTTCCCAAGACTGTCATTGTCTCGTCTGCAACCAGCAACATAAGGAACTGTTTGTTTGACTTATATTTAGGTAGTTTTTGAGTTAAGAAGTCATATTGAATAGTTAAAATTGAGAATTGTGATAAAAACTTGTTTGGATGTAATTTTTGTGTAAAAGAGTTAGAGTCAAAACCTTATTTGGATGTAGAGTTAAAAATGAGTAGTTATTTTTAGTAGTTAAAAAAGAAATGATTAAAAATGAATGGTAAAAAATGAGTTATTTTGATTGATTTGAAAATAATTATTAAAAATAAGTGGTTGGAAATGATTGAGTAGTTGTAAATGAATTATTAAAAATGAATGTTTAGAAAGAGAATTATTTTTAAAAGTAAAAATGAGGAGGAGTTATTAAAAACTCCTTGGATATAGGTTTTCGAGAAGGAGTTGATAACTTCCAATGCTAACTCCTATTTAAATATGTCAAACAAACACCCCCTAACTAATTAACCCTAATTACAATTTTAGTTTTTTGAACTCTTTTTAGGCTTGTGTTGATTTAATCACTGTAGATTAAAAGGCAAAGTTGTTCATTTTTGTGTTTTGGAAATTTAGTTAAAAAAATACAGAAGCAAGCTTTAACTCTTCTAGCTCCCACTTTAATATTCACATGTAATATTTGCTACTTCATGATTAATGATGAAAGCATTTCAAAGTTATTGATTCAAATATATATTCCACAATATTCCCAATACTTTACATTTGATTTTGGAAATTAGGCTTGTGTTTGCATATAAGAGCAATAACTTAATAGTATAAGTGCATGCTAAATAACTAAGGGTGCGTTTGGGGCACCGGTTTGGTTATTATAGACGGAAGGTTATGATAAACGGTGGGTTATGATAAACGGTAGGTTATTATAAATGGTGTTTGAGGGACAAGTTATTATAACAGGGATTATGATAAATGGTGTTTGGGAGGCTGGTTATGTCGCAAAAAGTAATATATGTAAGGTGTAGATAAACGGGCACGTAGGTTTAGATAAACTGGCACGCAGGTTTAGGTAACCACCGTTTATAATAAACGGTGGGGCAAACATCGGTTGGGTTATTATAACCAACTCGGCCGTTTACATAAATGGGGGCCCAAACACACCCTAAGAGGTCATAGATTCATATCTTTCATGTTTCTATTATTATAGAGCTAAAAATCAAAGTCAGTACAATTTTGTGCACATAAAAGTCATAAAAAAAAATTTGTTTCATGCTCTTACACCCCAACAAGAAAGGAGCAATGCATCCCACAATTATGAGTGAAAAAGTTATCATACCTTCAATCACAATAAATCCAAACTAACAGTTCTTATAAAATTCATTCTAAACAAATACACAAATCATAATCTTAGATAAAAAGATAAACAACTTGATATCACTACAATCAACACAACCAACAAGTGTTCGTTTTGCTTGATAACTCAAGCTCAATCGACATCTCGAAAACTAGAGGAATCCAAAGGTTCTCAAAGCATGCTAACTTTTTTTTTTTTTTTTTTTTTTTTTTTTTGCAAATTCAAAACAACAAAATTAGGCAGCATTCTTCTTTTGTTTCCCTTGCTGACCCCACAAATAAGTCAGACCCATTCAGTAGTAGTGGAGAGCTCCCTGCATTGCATTGCAGATCAGATTTATTAGGCTTTGACAAGCTTTTCAGTGGCTTTACTTTTCTTTTTCATCCCACCATACTTTCTTTGAAAAATAAAATAATTAGAAGTTGAGCATTGCAGGGGACCCCTTAGTTTTCAGGTAAAAAGCGTCAATGTCAAGTAGCAATCTCGAAGATTCAATCATCGAATATGCTTACGTAAAATATATCGCCTCTACGGCACGAGCAGGTAAATTACTTACTTTAGTGTAGTTGCTTCCAACCACCTTGCTCATAAGTGGAGACTTCAAAGGACATTGAGCTCCAATATTAGACAAGACAGTGGTTGTTCCTGCATTAATTGGAGTTGTCGCTGGAGAAGCCTTATCTGTATTCCCAACATTCTTTTCCTCTGTCAATGAAAATCCAAACAACCTACAGCCAGCTTTGCAAGTTGAAGAAAGATCTTTACTTCCTGTAAACGCCGGTGCTGTTGTAGACGGATGTGATAGGCCGAGCTGATTCTGCTTGCCCAATGAAGTGGGGTGTATGCCTAGCAGGACTTCAGTATTCGAGCTATGGTCAGTCATGAATGCTGTCCCAGAATTATGGGATGTACTATTGTTCACAATAATCTGTTCTACGAAATTGCCACGGTTATGTGAATTGAAGCTTTGAGCAGGAACCATTGACTGCTGAAACATGAATACAGATGATGGTGATGAGACTTGGACAGAAGGAATGGAAGAACGTGTGAGGAAATTTTCGCATTGCATTGCCAGGGGCCATCCATCTTTAGACCTAGAGAACCAAGCACCATCAACAGGACCGCAACCGCTGTTTGCCTTGACTTCATTGGTGGCAATGGCCCTACCGTAAAACGGACTTGGAAATATTTCTTGACCTTGCAAGACCTTATGGAATTGGAAGGATTCATCAAACATGAGACCCCGGGAGGAAGTTTCAGGGTTGATAAATGGGTTTCTTGGGCCATTTCTCATAAGAGCAATCCCAGAACCCTGTGAACCAGGAAACAATCTCCTCTTCTCGGGTGGATGACGGACGATGTCGTCGCCATCAATGGGAGTACTGTAACCTAAAATTTCTTGACCTTGCAAGACCTTCTGGAATCTTAAAGATTCCCCAAAGTCTGATGCTCCAATCCCATCTGCAATAAATAACAGAAAGAACAATGAATGATAGCTGAGACCTGAGAGAATAAGTGGTTAAGTTAAAATTTCTCTCAGTGAAAATGACTGACTCACTTGGAACTGGAAACTCTAATTTTGTGGGAGAGAACCCAATCCTAGTCCTTTTCAAACCAGAGGCAACCAAGTTGCTAGACATAGAAACAGAACCAGAGGGCTCAATCTCCCATGGGGAAACCCGGCCATGCCTGTTAGTTTCGCCATCATCCCACCTTACCTGAAAGAATCAGATTTAACCATATAAAACAATGGCTAGCACCATAACCTGGAAAATTCCTCCCTTCCAAATTAGATTTGCCCAAGTGAACATACAATTCTCCTATTAATTCAAGTATATATTTATCTTTTTAAATATTGTACAAAGTTCTATCTATTTACATGTGGATAACTAAATTTCAGTTACTAAATGGAATGTGGCATACATAATATCCAGAGCTAAGCATTCTCTGAAGGACCTTTCTTAAACACACATAATACCAGTAGATAAAAATAATTTAGAACACGAATGTTAGTCTCTTAACAATACACCAATAGCAATGAAGAACACAGATTTTATTAGGGAGATGCAGTGGCTGCTAAGTCGAAGCAGAACACACTTAACAAAGATTTGCTGATTGAGAAAAATCATTTGAATCTTAAAAAGGTCCAAACATGACAAATATATTTAAACTTGAACTCTTCTGTGTAAAAGGTAAGCTTGTGAATGTTTCATACCACAAGGGACCTCCACCTTGATCCTCTCCATCTGATAGGATCCACATCACCAACTCCAGTTATATGTCCAGTGTATCTGTGGATTGGAATACGAAAAAAAATATTAGGGAAGATTCCGACAGAATATTTTATCCACAAAGCAGCAAATGAATTATAGCTCACCTTCGATCAGCCGCATCTTCAGTCTCAAAACTCAGCTTGAACCTCATTCCAACAGAGAAAGAATGGTTAATGCTTTTCAAGAACTTGTGAAAAGGCAAGACAAACTGAGAAGATGTAGCCCTGCAAAATAAAGAGAGACAAAATCAATGAGAATAGGATGTGAGACGAAGGAACTTCTATATATCTACACTATTGATGAGAGGTTGATCCTTGTATATAAAATCAAACCATTACAAGTTACAACTAAGGTACCTGGGATTGTAGCATACGCTAAATGAACTTTTTGTAGATATAGCATTAACCACATCCATGACTCTACTAGAATTGAGCTGCTGACTGCAAATATTAGAAAATCCAGAACCACTTTTAAGCTGCACAGCTCTTCGAATCCCTAGTCTTAATTCCCCATCTTGACCCCTATAAGTTAAATCATATGTTAATTACACACAAGGCATAAACTATTCTAAAATTAAATTATACCAGGCTCACAAGTCCTAATTACCTAAGAAAAAGCACTGCATCACCCGAAACAAGCCTTTTCTTGTTAACGAATGCACTCCAGCCAGTGGTTAGCAAATGTCTTCTAGGCTGCCCTGCTCGAACCAAAAAGGGAACTCAGAAGCACGTACTAGACGAAACAAATATCTAAGGGTGTGTTTGGAATGATTTTCTAACTACTTAAAACACTTTTTTTGCAGTTAAATACTCTTTTAAACACTTGGTCATTCTAAAGAGACCCTAAGATTCCTATGTCATACCGCGATATATGTGCCTGAATTTCCATTTTATCCCAAGGAGATCCTTTGCAACAAGCTCTTGAGAAGGCCTCTGTATTTTATAATCCTGCAGAATTATAAGTTAGATAATAGTCAAATATTAGAACAGATAACCATAGAAGCACATTGAAGATAACAAGAACTTTTGAACAAAAAGAAGTTGCAAACAATTCAAGGTGAATCAGAATAAGAGATACAAATTCTCGAGCTCAACGATTACCAATGGCGGGAAGCAATCCTCAGCTGCTCGTCTCGGGACGGAGAAGCCTCCATGAGTACTAGTGTCTGAAGCAGTAAGGGTCTTGCAAAACATGTGGGGTGTAGTGGTCTTTTCACCACCTTCAACATCCTCCTCCTCACTGTCATTGTTCATCTCTTCATGCATCTTGAACTCCATTTGCTGTAAATCAAGAGAGACATTCAGAAACATAATCTTCTCATTCGATTCATATGAGCTAGGAAGAACAAAACAATACCACATTGCCCAAAGACAACAAAAATCATAGCCTATTTTAAAAGAGACAAGACTTCATTAAGCAACAGGTTCTCATCAAAGCTGAAGACTAAATATAGCTTCAACTTAACCAAGTATTACAGTCTTGTAAATGGAGCCTTACATATCATCTCATTATACCAGAAAACACCCTCAATGACATCAAAATCAACCCCATCAAGCTTCTTGGGTATTATTCTCAAAATGCAACCAACACACTAAAATCTCTCCAAAATAAAACTCACCTCATTTTCAGGAAGCAATGAGACCTGAGCATAAACCTCGTCACTCCCAGCCTCAGCCTGCTTCAAAAACACATTTCCAAACAATAAGATGATGCACCAAAACCCCCCACAAAACTCAAATTGGTAAAAACCCAATTCAATTAGCAAGAAATCATACAAAATCAAGAACACAAATCATCAAAACTGCAGAAAACTCACACCCAAAAGACCAATAAAATGCCCTTACATGAAGCTGAACATCAATGACACGACAAAGGATATGTGGAGGAAGATCATGAACCGCAGTGGCAGTAAATTCCTTCATCACCTCCAAATGACCCTGCGGGAAATACACAACCAAGCTCCCTTTCTTGGGCAAGGACGCAACAGGGCCAGCACAAGCATGCCATAGCTCCAAGCAAATCGAAGAAGAACCAACACAAGGAGAAGGAGAGGAAGTTAAAACAGAAGCAGAGGAAGAAGAAACAGAGGAACCATCATCTTCTTCAGTGGTATTAAGATCAATCAAAGCACCCATTAGAATCAACCCCCTAAAAATCAAACAACAAAGTACAAAGAGAAGGTTAAATAGAAGAAGGGTTTCAAGGGATGCACCATCGCCATTGCTAAAAGAGGGTCAAGCTCAGAAAAAACACAGACCCATCTCTGTTCTTGATCAAACCCCTTTTTCCCCCTTTTCTTTTTGGGAAATCAAATCAGGATTTGATGTTTTAAAGGAAAGGGGAAATGGGGTTTTTCAATTTTTTTGCAGAGACTGAACTTTGAGCAGTACTGCAATACTGGGGACTGTAACAATGGCAGAAAGACGAAGACGAAGAGGAAGAGAGAGGGGAAAAAGTAAAATGGGAGTGTCTGTAGTGGAATTGGGGTTAGTTAAAATCCGCCATTAAAATATATCAGAGAAAACTGAATAAACAGCGATTTTTTTTATTTTTCTGTACGGTTCGCCCGTATTTCCGGTGGGATGTTTATACTGTCTTTTTCTACCTCCACAAATCTCCATTCCTCATCTCTTTGCATTTTTTTTTTCTCCTTTTTTGGTGCAAATTTTTTATTTGTATTCTCCTAATCTTCCATTCCACTATCTTAATCATTGCTAATCAACTTCATTTTTTCTTTTAATCAACGTTAAAAGTATTTGTCAATAGAGCAGTAGTTCAAGCTGCATTGTTGTACACTTAATGACTTTGGAATCTTAAGTTCGAGTTTTCTCCACCCTCAATTATTGTAATCTAAAAACAAAACGTTAAAGGATATTTGTTTGACATATTTAAAAAAGATTTAGATCGATAATTTACTAATTCTTCTTTTAAAAGTTATATTTGAACATATTTTTTAATTATTCAAAGTAATACATTATTTTTATTATTCAAAATTATTCATCATTTTTAATGATTCAAAATAACTTTTTTTTAATCACTCATATCTAATCATTCTTTTTTTAATAATTTAAAATATCTATTCATTTAAATTTGTAGTCAAACAAGATTTTCACTCTTAATCATTTATATATATATAAAAACAAAAATCAGATTTTAGTTATAACTCTTAATTTTTAATTAACCAAGTAACTCATCAAACTAAATGCTTATCAAAATTGTTCCTCAAAAAAAAAAATTGCTTATCAAAATTGTATGGTTTTGTATTTTGTGCTCTCCTCCTTGTGCTTTTCTATACCTTAATAAACTCGCTACTTAAATGGTGTACTTATCCTTATGTTTTAAAATTAAATATATTTATTTTTTATATTTAAAAAAAAATGAGAAAACGTTTGAATAGATTTTAGTTCATACAAAAGTATAGATTAATGTTAAATTTTAATATATGGATGAAATACTTACTTTTATATGGATGTAAAATAAGTTTATAAAAAAACTAAATATTAATGTAAATTCAAAAAATACATCAAAATTAAAATTAAATATAATTAAAATTTTAGCCGTAGAAATATTTGATTTTGAAATATGTAAATTAAATTGACACTAAACTTAAAATCTACAAATTATAAATATTTTTTTATAAATATTTAAGTTGTGTTTAGTTATAACCTAAATATTGATGTTTACTTATATGGTTTAATGTCAACCACATTCTAGAGTATTTTAACTTCAAAAATATTAAAAATAAATAAATAGAATGTAGTACTTATATGACCACGCGATAGATGGGTAGGCTATACTTAAGTATGATTTAAATATTTTTCACGATTTTTTATTTTTCTATGCAACATTGATTTGTAAGTTGATTCATTCACGAGCATTCAATTTTATGTATCATAGTAACTCAATCCAACTAAGTTGATATATTTAAGTTGAATTAAATTTGTTGTGTTCAGGTACTCTTGTTATCTGATTTCAAAAAAAAAAAAAAAAAAAAAAAGTACTCTTGTTATCGAGAGAGTTCATAGCTGATCATAAACATGTAAAAAATAATAATAATAAAGAAAAATTGCCTTATATTAAAATTCAACATATTCACATTGTGAAGGCTTCTTACCAACATTTTTTATAAAAAAAAATCCTCTTACTAACATATTAAAACATATATTATTTAGATTGGATTCGGCTAATGCTCTTATTTTTTCGGATGTGACATATCATATATGTATAATATTATTTTTATTTTGAATTTGATTGAGTTGAATCCAAAACTGCTTAAGTTAAAAAACTAATTCAACCCAATTCTTATTATGTGTCAGGACACTCCTACCCTACTGTGCAAGTTATTTCTTCTCTATCTCTTTTATTTTTTTTGGCCCATTTGAATGGAACTTAAATCCATTTCCTTATTTGTGATTCCTTGAAAATAAAAAGATCTGAAGTTATACTGTTTTTTTTCTCAAATTATTGCTATGGTTGAACTTAATTTCATATGAACTTCATTTAGCAAAGGAGTTGGTGATTGTAATCAAATATTTCTTTTCACATTAAATTATGTTAATTTTGAAAAAAATTAGTACTTTTCTTCATAGTGTGACGCTGGTGTTGAACTATTTTACAACCCAACAATGAAATCGTTGCACCACTGATCTATTTGTTAATTTACGTGTTTCTATTTCTTCAACGTTTCATGGTGTCTAGAATGTTTACTCGAGTAAAGTGGAGTGGAACTCCGATTTACTGGTTTCTAAAAAAAATAGTTGTACAAAAATTAAAAAATAAAACTAAGGCCCTGTTTGATAACTATTTTGTTTTTTATTTATGAAATTTAAGCCTACAACAACTACCTTACTATACTTTTTTTCATTATTTGGATATCTACATCTTATCTATATTTTAATAAACAAAACCAAAATTTGGAAACAAAAAAAAAAGTAGTTTCCAAAAACTTGTTTTTATTTTTGAAATTTGGTTAGTATTCACCTATTTTCTTAAAGAAATATGGATACATTGTAGAAAAGATGTAGTATTACATGGTAGGAAATTTGAGTAGAAATATACTTAAATTTCATAAACAAAAAACGAAAAACCAAATGGTTATCAAACGGGGCCTAACTTACTTGTTTATCTAAACCTTACATATATTACTTTTCGTTACATAACCGGTTTTTCAAACACCGTTTATTATAATCGAAACACCATTTGCAATAAATCCACCGTTTATCATAACCTTTTGTCTATCATAACTGATGCTCCAAACACTAAAAGGCTAATTCTGGTTAATCCTCCTTTTTTTTTTACTTTATCTTTTTCAAGCGTGTATGTTTCTATAAAAAGCAAATTTGGAATGGCTGGTTAATATCTAGAAATGGGAAATAAAAACACTATGAAGAAACTTTAAAATACTGTGAGAAATATGAGATTCAATTATTAGATCTTGCTGTTTCTCTTTTAAAAGAAAAGAAAATATTGTTATTTCTATTTACGACAATATATTCGATATATAAACATGTATATAACTTTCAAAAGTACAAATTCATGACTTCAAATTTAGTTTTAAAAGCTTGTAGCCTAGATAAGTCATGTGTTATGATTTACTTTGACAAAAAGCAATGGACTAAATACAAATAGGGGTAATCATTTCTATCCAATTAGGGGACAATATGATTAATTAGTGGTTGGGACAATATTGATGTTTGTTAGTTATGAACTTAATTGAACTTCTTTATAAGATGCTTTGGCTATTTTGCATACACCAAATGGTCATTATTATAGTGGGGGGTTTGAATGACTAAGGTTAATTGAACTTTTTCAATGGTTAATTAGCTTTCCTACCTAATTAATTAACATTAATCCATTATTTTTCAATACAATTGAGTATCATGATTAGTTGCTAGTTTTATAAAAGTAATGTAGAGTCCCATTTATGATTTAATTTGTTTAATTACTTGCATCCTCTAAATTATTTTTCATATACACTCAAATTTGAATTTCTTACATGAATGCTATTTTAGATGAACTTTTCATATACCTCGACAATTTTTACATAACATACAACTCTACAATATTTAATTGTCGTGAAAATTTAAAGAAAAAATTAATTGCTAAGCAGGTGGTCGTTGCTTGGTGATGTGTTAATTTCAATTGTTTGGTGTAAAATCCTATTAACACCTGTCTCTCCCTCCATTTGTATTTCAAAAAATATATAAATTAAAATATATTGATTTTTTAGTGGATTCAATTTATATATATATTTTCAAATATATTATAGTACCCTATTATACAGGTGAGAGAGAACACTAGATATAAGCATATGGGGAAAAAAAAATCTCAACTTCATACCAACTTATTGTAAAAAATAATCATGAAAGCCATTTATTTAATGAAAAATACACCACTATTTTGATATTATATTGAGTAATGAAAAATTATGGGGGTTTTCAAAGTTAATGAAACAAAAAGGGAAAAAATAAAAAAAGCAATTCTTTTTTTGGGTTGCATCATTTATAGAAATGATTTAAAGCAACTTACTTTTAAATATGAATTATACAAAGGCAATATGATAATCAAGATGAAATGTAGAAGTGACAAAAATGCCATAAATTAACTTGTGGGGTAAATTAAAGCTTAAATAGTGAAATATATAATGTAGGTTCAAATTTTCTTTAAAGAAATGAAGAAAAAACAAGCAGAAAGTGATAAGAAAATGTAATTACTAGCATCTATTACCAAATATTCAATAGAAGCTTGTTCACTCCAAACCACCCCTATCTTTTCTTTTCTTTTCTTTCACCTCTCTCATGCAATATGAAAGTTGGCCTTTTGTTGTCTTTCTCCTTTAATTTCCAAAAACCACTCATTGAAAAAAAAAAAAAAAAAAAAAACTTTCTCAATTTTAAAATCAAATGTCAAATCTTGTTATACACATTTTAAAAGAACATAGACCAAATAAATCATGAACCCACACATGAAGATAAGTAAATATCTCATCCACAATTATTTCATTCATAATCAATATTCATTTTTTTTTATAGTCACTCACTCTTCATTTTATTCGTACTCTCATTGCTCGTAACAATTTTCATTCTCTTCGTATTTAACCTTTTATTCTCCTTGCCACTATAAATTCATTATTTAATTTCGGCCAAAATCTTTATATACATTCCAAACATAAGTAACAATTCATCAATCATTTTTTGCCCCTTTAATACGTGTAACCAATCATTTTTAACATCGTAAATCTAAATAATGGTTTTTTTCAATCATTTATACCTCTCAAATATATGCAAGAGAGGTATTTACTCTTTCAAAAGATGATATTCATTCTTAAAGCCTTTGAATATGTAGTTGCAACTAAAAATTATGGTACTAAAAACAGTAGAATGGAAAGAAATGGAAAGTAAAATAAATGAAAGGGATTGTAGTTGTAGACATTATAATTAGCAAAATTCATGTTCATTATCATGTGGGAATGCTTTTTTCCCCAAAAGGAAAAGGGGCAAATTTGTAAAATGGAAGAAGATAGGGACAAATGTGTCAATAAAAAGATGAGAGTGGCAGGTCCCTTTCAGAACCATCAATTGCAATAAACCCAAAACACAGGGCTACCCAACCCAGACCAGACCTTTATTTTTCTTTTTTTAATATATAAAGAAAATAAAATTTTAAAAAATAAAAATAGGGGTTGGGCTAGATCGCTCCATAACCCGGACAAAAAGGGTTACAACTCAATGCCCGATTTTTTTTTTTTTATTATTTATTTATTTATTATTTTTGTTTTAATGACTAAATGCCCCAATTGATCATATTTCAGTTTCTGCTTTTATCCTTTATTGGAAGCCTTTTAACTCCACGCGCTCTCTCACCCGCGTGAATCTCAATGTCGCTCTATTTTATTTAAGCTATCTGATTTATATTTGTACTATAACATCCTTATTGAAATATTGATGGATGTTAAAAGTTTTTTTTTTTTTTTTTGTTTTGAGTACATATTGGGGGAGGGAGATAAATACCGATTTTTCGGGTTCGAACCTGAGACGCTGGTGCTGGTGTTGAACTAGTTTACAACCAAACAATGAAATTATTGCGCCACTGACCCTCGGTAAAAGTTAAAACTAACCTAAATTATAAATTTTGTCTTTATGATTTTTAAAAAAATGAGAAGTTAAGTTTATATAATCTTGAAAACTTGATAAAATCTAAAAATTGGTTCTTTTTGTAATTAATTGAGTAAATTAAGTAGTTGAAAGTAAATATTTATATATGGATAATAAAATTAGCAATTAATTTTAAAAAAAAAAATCACAAAAGAATTTCTACATATTCAATTTGTAGTTGATTATGAATGACAATAATTATATTTTAGATTTAGGGACGAAATTTTAATTTGTAAAACTGGTTCAATTTTAAATTTCTTTTTTTTCAAAATGTGAAACTAAATTCTAATTTTTTATATCATAACTAAATTTTAACTTTTTTTGTTCAAACTATATAGTTAAAATTTACAATTTATTCTTTAAATTATAATTTATATACATATTAAAAGAGAAATTGCACCACCTTAACAAGTAATCAATTTCATAATAGGAATGGTTAAGGTGGAAATGAAAATACATGGAAAAAATACATGAAAAAAAACGAGAAAAATATATAATGTAATAGAAGACTGTAATCTATATTTGATTTCAAAAAAAAAAAAAATCTATTCTATATTTGAAGTGTTGTGAATAACTATAGAATAACTATTACCTATATTAAAGGGAAGATAAGATTATGAGTAAAATAGTAAGAGTGAAAATATGGAAGAGTAATTACAAAAAGAATAAGGTTATAAGAAAATAAATAGTAATTATCAGAATAATATTGTTATGTGGGATAATTATTTTTAATAATCGTTCTTCTAAATTTTATATATATATATATATATATATATATATATATATATATTAAATTATATTTAAGGGTCAAAAATCCAAACTCATAAAAAAAAAAATCCTACCTATACAAATCAATGAGAGCCATATTTTAATTTAATTTAATTTAATTTTTCTATTCTTTGAAGTTAGAGAATAACAAGATTTCATTGAGAACACATAAATAGATTTAGGTGATTTCAAATCATCACCTAATTGATCTTTATTTTATAATGGTGAGGAATCAAATGAAAATTATGGTATAAAATAGTTGAAAATGAGAGGAAGGGAGGAAGGTGGGAATTATACAAACATTCTGATTTTATTTCTCTATTCTAAGTAAACCAAACAAGACATAAAGTTGAAGAGAGCATTCACCTAATTTTGAACACTACATCATGCTTTTGCCTTTCCCTATCATAAAGTTTATTCACAACATTGGACAAAATCCCAAATTTCAGTACACACTTAATAATTTGTTCATTCAATTCCCTCACTCAACTAAATAATCTGTTACATGAATTTATATTTTTAGGTCTCATTAATGAAATTTAGCTATGTATGCACATATCTAACCATATAGCTATAATGTAATCCAATAATAGGATATTTGTGTCGTTTTTTCTTAGCTTTAATTTACCTATGCATTATTTCAATCATGTTGTTTGATTTGTTGTAGAATTTATCTCTCTCTCTATTATTATAACACCAAATCACATATGAAATTAGTCTTCATTTATTCTTTTTTTAAAAAAATAGTCTTTATTTGGTTCCTCATGGTGAAAATAACAAGGGATGATTCTAGGGATCGAATTGTGGCCGTGGAGTGGAAATGAATTAAAACCAAACTAAATAACCAATCCGAATATACGAATAACTTCTTCATCTTTTAGGTTGGTTATCTAATTAATAATTATTTTTTTACGAATTTTATTGACAAATAAATATTATAATATCAGATATTTTGTTTCCATAAAACATTAAATATATACCTATGTTAACCTAGATACTCACGAAAAAAGAAAATGCAACGAACTAATTAATTGGTGATTATTTCATGGTGGTTGTCATCATCACCATCAGGTAGCAACAATGTGTGTTCATTATGGATGATTTTAAAGAAAACAATAAATAAAATTATGTAAATTTAAACGATAATCTGGTCAAATGATAAAATAGATATGCTATAATGAAAAATGAAAACTCTATTGACCATACAAATACAGAAAAAATGTCGGTGCAATGAAAGCTAAAACTTGTTAAATAGGAAAATTAGGTTAAGTGGAAAAAAAAAATCTTAAATTATTTATATAGTTTCTCTAATTTCGTACGTCAATATTAAGAATATTTTTTTTTTCTAATTAACTTCAGCCAATTAAAAAATTAAAAGTTTCCTAGAAAAACCAATAAAATTGAGAAGCTGGTAGGTAGGTAAATTTTGTGAATATAAGATTATTAAAATATTATAGAAGCAGTGGCGTGATTAGTTATCTGGTGTATGTGTTAATTCATTTTTTATTTAAATTATATAGATTACTATATTAACATTTTGTTATTACTGATATTGAATAGTTAACATTTTAATTAATTTTAACTTTAAATTTGTTGTAGACACCATTTTTTATGTATAAGGGTAAAAATTTAAGTGATATAAAGGGTTTTGGAAATGAAGAATAGAAGATATGAGAGGTTTTGAATGATTATAGAAAATTTGATGAAAATAAATCTTGTTTGGATTGAATAATTAGGATTAATTAGGACAAAAAAAAATTGTTTAACTAGTGAAGTTATGAGTAGTTTGTGGCAGAAAAGTAACATCTTGATTGAGAAAATTGATGAAGGCTTGGGGTGAGAGTTTATAATTTCATTCAAACGTGGAGGTTGCATGGGACTTGTCTATAATGTGGCGCCCGTTTAAATGAAAAACGAAGGAGAAAAATTCTCTCTAAGCTAAATGAGGATGAGAACCGAAAAATATTATCGATCCCTATTTTTCTCATCCTACCTCCTTTATATATTATTTTTAATTTGTTTTGTAAGATTTTATTTTATTTTCGCATATTTATCAATATAATACTCTTATCATACTACTCAAAATGTGGCTTAAGAGAAAAATCATTTTTAGACGATTTTGCCCTTAAGCCATATTATATATCTACAAATATACCATTATTTTTTTCAAATTATTAAAATCATTAAAATCTTACCGTATCTTCAAGCTAAATAGGTATAAAATCAAATGAAGATCTTCAGGTTTTTTTTTTCAAAATTAGAGAAAATCTTGGTTCCAGCTTATTCTATAAATACCACAAATTTATTATTAGTTATTAAAATCGTATAATATCTTCAAATTAAATAAGTATAAAATCAAATGAAAATCTTGAGTTTTTTTTTTCAAATTTAAAGAAAATCTTGATTCTAGCTTTTTTCTATAAATATCACAAACTTATAATTCTTCCTCAAGCTAGGATCTGTTTTCATTTGAATTACTAATAATTCTTTTTATCATCAATCTTTTATCATTGATGTTGTAAAGATTTTGTTCAGGTTGGGATCGAGTCTTAACATTGGTGCACGCGGGAGCGGTTGTCGTCAAAGGTAACGAACAGTTTTTTCAATCCGTATTTAATTCGTTCTCGACTTCTTCCTTTATTTTTATTATATTTTCTTTCTATTATTTATTTTATGGTTCAACACTAATTTATAATTTTTTATTTTTTTTTTGCAGTATTTAAAATTTTGAAGAAGTGTTAATAACGTTTTTCAAATTAGTGAAATATAATTTTTTATAATTATTATTTTTTGTTATTATAATAAATATGGCTCCAACATGTAATTTGTTGGTTATTCTTTGATATGTGATGTCATTAGAGTACTACTCCTATTTTGACATATGTACATATTTAAAATTGATCAATTTTACGAATTAATTAATTAATTATTTATATATATTTTTTTAAATTTAAAATATAAATCTATACATCATATCGTTTTCATAAAGAATAATAGATTTTAAAATAAAAATATAATATTATTATTTTATTTACTCAATTTGTGTTAAATTAATATTTAAAAATTGATATTTCATCAAAATTCGTTCTATTAGCAATGATAGAAAGAATGAGAAGAAATAGATAATATATTTTATCTTTTCTTTTTCAATGTTTTGTTTATTTTTTTATTACTTATATAATATAAGGTGAAATAATAAAAACAAATAGGATTTTTGAACTTTTATATTGTGTGTTTTTCTAGAGGAAATTTTATTTTATTTTTCATACTTTCACGTCAAATGAAATGTTTGATAACAAATAAATATATATAAAATAATAAATTTGAGTTATTAAAATCGATTTTTTCAAATATTACAATTAATAGTAAAGATACATGATATATTTCAATTAATTAATCGGTGTTATTGTATTTTAAAAGAGTTAAAAATTTGAAAAGATTATTTACATCTATGTAAATGAAAAGATCGAAATGATGATTAGATTAAATTAAAATGATAAACGAATGAAAAAAAAATGGATACAAAGCAAAATTTTAGCATAAATATTATGATATATATTAAAATATATATTATTATTTATAAGTAGTTTAATAAATAAAAATATAATTTCACATACCACACTTAGAAAAAAAAATTCCCTTGCAGGGCACGTTAAAACTTTCTAGTATATTTATGTGTTTAGAAGTGTTTATTTAAATGAGTAGTTGAAAGCAACTATATAATTTTCCATGAAAAATTAATTAACATGTGTACAAAATAAAATTACGAAAAATAAAATAATAAAAAAATATTTCTCTCAATAATTTTTTCCGCAAAAATGATGAATGTTAGAAGAATTGACATAGTATTTGGTGATAGAAACGAGAGGAAGAAAATAATTCTCTAACCTCTCTTCCCCTCGTAGATATCTCTATCCATTGAATTCAATCTCCTACAAAACTTTCATATTCAAAATTTAGGAATTAAAATAAAATATACATGGTGAAATTATACTTAAAGGGGCTGTTTGTTTGACATATTTAGGTAGGAGTTAGTACTAAAAAACCTACATCCAAACGAATTTTTATTAACTCCTCCTCATTTTTACTTTTAAAAATAACTCTCATTTCTAACCATTCATTTTTAATCATTCATTTATAACTACTCAATCATTTCTAACCACTTATTTTTAATCATTCATTTCAAATCAATCAAAATAACTCATTTTTAACAATTCATTTTTAATCATTTCTTTTTTAACTACTAAAAATAATTACTCATTTTCAAATCTTCATCTAAACAAGATTTTGACTTTTAACTCCTCTATACAAAAACTACATCCAAACGAGTTTTTGACACAATTTTCAATTTTTAAATTCTCAACATAACTTCTTAATATAACTCTTTAACCTAAAAACTACCTAAATATGTCAAACAAACAGCCCCAAACCTTTCCATTCAAGAAGTTGTTTATATATATATATATATACCTCCCTAAACCCTAGTCCCTAGTACCTATTCCCTTCCATTGTTTTTTCATAGCCTGAACCAACAAATCTTACATTTTATTAATTAAATGCTCAATTTTTTAATTGTTTCTTTAGTACCTACAAACACTGTCCCCAATAAATGAATGCATTGTTCTAAGATGTACATTGTTTTAGAATATTTTATTTCATTTTTAAAAATGGTATATTGTATGAATATAGGTGACAGTTGAGATGATGGTTTAGGGAGGATACTGTCAAACTTATTTTACTCAATATTAATGCAAATTTACTATGACATAATGTTCTTTTACCCATCTCGTTTAGGAGGCTTTTAATATACGTGAAATAAAATAATTATGGGAATAAAGTACAGATATTTAAGAGGAATAAATAAGTTTAACTTACCCACTTCATAGCAAGCATTTAATACATACTTTTGAATATATATATATATATATATAATAGATAAGTTTTTCTCAATGAAAAATAATTATCTATATTTATAACGAATAAAACGATATGAAATATATATATATAGTGAAATCTTTACTTATGTGAGTTCATTATAAAGAAAAAAATATAGTGATTATATATAAATAAAAAAAACTTATTAAAATAATGAGATTATTTCTTTTTTTTGGAGTTCGACCCTCCTACCCTAAACAATCATTTAAGGGGTGTTTATGGTAAGAGAATATGAATGATTTTAGTAAAACCAGATTTAGAATGATCAACGGGGAGATTAATTATGTGTTTAAAGTGAAGAGAAAATGACTATAAAAAATTATTACTTATATTTAAGAAAAAATTGAAAAGTAGTTATGAAGCCACTAAAAAATAATTATAATAAGAATAAAAAAAAAGTTATGAGAGAATAAAAAAAAATGTTATCATAAAAAGATGAAATTATGAAGAAAATAATTTTTGAAGTTACATATACAAAAAATCATTTTTTCTTCTCAGTTCTCATCCTCTTCCCTTTAATTTTGTGTATTCATAGAATTTTTGTTGTGTTTAGAATTTAAATAAACTAAGGTCAATGGTATATATGAATGGGGACATGAAAACATTTCAACATGACATATGATTGAAATGATATTTGACATCAAACTATTGCCAAAAAAAAAAAAAATCATATAATTTGATATAAGTGGTATGAATAATTTTAGAACTTGTACCTATATGTATAAATTATTTAGTGATTTAATTAAACAGTGAAAGCCTCACGTGCATGGCATAGGGGCAAAGGATAAGGAAGAGAAAAATAAATCAAATCTTAGGGCCCTTACCTTTGACGCATCAATTTGTCGTTACAATGTTAATGATAATTCTCGTTTTTCGAAAAATCCCATGATCAAAAGTTCAAACATTACAATAATGTCTTTGACCCACCGTCCATGGCCTTAACCATGGTCAATTTCGTTTTATTTTTCTTATCTTTTTTGGCCTAAAGTTTGCATGGTCAAAACTATATCTTATAATTAATAATTGATAAATTTTGCACGAACTGGCATGAACTTCGCCATGAATCACTCGAGAAATGGAATAACACTAAAAGTAGGTTTAAAAAAACTTTGAGATTGAATTTACATCTAAGTTCTTTTTTTTTATTATTATTATTTTACGAGAGCGAACGTGGCTTGGAAAAGGGTCCCACAAATTATGCTAAAATTTACTTTTTTGGTAGTTTTTAATTATTACCACACGCTACACTTAGCCATTTAAAGAAAGAAAAAGAAAAAAAAAAACCAATAAAGAGATGAAATTATTCATGGTTGGTGTTTATGTATATGGAATAATGGACTAATTTGAACATAATTAAACGGATTTGATTAGTCTACGTTCTTTATTTGTTATGCAATTTTTATAATGCGAACGTTTGTGGTTGAAGAATGTAGAACAACTATTGTTAGTAACGAGAAGAATTGTGTCGATAAATTTTATTATTATAATTGAAATTTATAGTTATTTAAAAAAAAAAAAAATGACTAAAATTTGAAATACAACTACGTGTTATATAATTGAAATAAAAGATATGGAAAATACATAAACATATAAAATTAATTGTTGCATCATATTTTTCACATTCCCTTATATTTTTTTAACGAAACAAATAAATATACTTATCATGTGTATTGAATAATCGTAGAAATGATTTTTTAAGATCAACTAAATTTGTTGAAATGTAACTAAATAGAAAAGTGTAAAATAAAAAGATTAATAATTTTAGGTTTATCTCTTTTATCCGCATGTTGACGTTCAATACATTTTACAAGAAGGTAAATAATTTGACTTACCTTAAAATATTTCCCGTTCGCAAACAAATATTAACTTTTTCTTTTTTAATATAAAGGCATCAAGCATCATAAATACTTCCCCAAGAAATGATTTCTAAGTTCTAATTATTTAATCGCCTTTTGCTTTTATGCCACCCCTCTCCTTTTTAAAATGCCATAGAGAATAAAAGGTATATATATAATAAGTTTAATTTATATGTATTTTGTGGTATATAAATAACACTTAATTACTTGACCAAACAAATAATTGGGTTTGTTCGAATGGAGGAATTGGTTTTGAGGATGATAAATTTAAAGAATCTATCTAATTCTTTGACGACTTAAAAGAAAATATATCAATATATATTGCTTAATAATATTGTTGTTCTTTACAAACTTTCAATGTCATTTAAGTAAACTTAAATAATGACGATATTATGACTTTAATTATTAAATTCATTGATTTCTTAAAGATTTATGTGGATGATTGTGAATTCTTTTGTACCTAAACGAAACTATCTTTGCAAGCTATGAATTCTTTTTTTTTATCACAATAAATACAAATTTTTTAAGATATATGTGGCATAACTCAACTACTTTCAAAATTTGTAAAAAATTTAATTTTTTTAATAGGGGATCATTGGTAGGATCTCACAATTATTGGATAACATTTATAAAATATAAATATATAAATTATTGTTCTCAGAGTCAAGAGTATGTTAAAATCTCACTGTTGTCCCACATTAAAAAAGTGGAGAATCCAACGAGTATTTAATAAAAGAGAGTCACTCCTCTTGAAATTTCATAGTCTCTAATAATTATCAAATACATTAGCTATCGATTTTCTAATGTCTTTTTTTATCATTATTATTAGAGTTTAAGTTGATTTTGTGACTAGCTTTATTACTTATCTTATAGCTGATTATACTTTAATTTAAAAACCTTTGTTAGGGTATAGTTGAATTTTGAATTGATCAAAAGGCTCTACATTACCTAACTTATTAACCGTTGATAATATTGACAAAAAGAAACGAAAGTTCAATGTTTACGCTAGAAAAATTGTTCAATTTACAATACCCTAAACTTTGTAATGATTGGGGAAAAAAGTACATGAAAAAGAGAATTATTTAGACCCCTATGATTATGTAGGGTTTTTTTTTTTAAAAAAAGGTTGATTTTCTTGTAAAATCAAATAATTAAATTTCTAATTAAGAAAAACTTCGGGAAAACCTTTTTTTTTAAAAAAAATCCCTATATAAACATTAAGAATTTACATCAAGGTTTATAACTAATAATGAGATAAATAAAAGAAGTAATAATTGTTAGATAAAATAATACAACAACAATAAGTTAAGTTTAACAAATTTGAAGCCATATTCTCAACAAAAAAAAAAAAGAAGCCTTCATTACTTACTCCAAAATACATGGCAAAATTAATTTACTTTCACAAATAATTAAATATGAACCAACAACTCTTTCAAATAAAATAAAAAAACCCAACAAAATTGGGTATTTTGATTTTATTTATTATTATTATTTTTACAAAAAAGATCATTTTAGAAATAAAACAAGGCGCACTTGCTTTTTCTACATCTCCAAAGAAGACAAAAAAAGGTGGACAAACGGTAGCCTACTCTAGGAGTAGCGCGTGTGAAAAAGAAAGTAACCGAATATGGAGGGTTTTAACCAACACGCGCGTTAAAGAGCGTGACAATAAATAGAAATGGTTACATGTGAAGAAAAAAAAAACAGAAAAAGCAATTGTCTTTGTTGGCAGAGAAAACCCTCGACTTTTACGCGGGTGCTGCTCAGCCTTTCATCGTACTTTACGCACCGATTTTGCTACACGCGCCACCGTCCACGTGTCCAACATCCATCACGCCACCGTGGTGGCCTCGGGTTCGATGGGATTGGAACACGTGGCGGGGGGTTTGTGGAGAAGTGGACCCACATACGAATTGCCAAAAGGAACTAGACCGGTCATTGTCGTAGCAGAAGTTGTCGGCTACTTAACACAGTTTAATTTCTCGGCTTCGGGATCGTACGGTCCACAATTGCCCACACAAAACTGCCGTTCCATGTGTCGGGTCGGGTGGATGGGCGGGTTGGATGTTTCGATCCTCTGCGGCCGGCTCCACTGTATATAATTCGTTGATTTTCCTTTTTTTTACTTTTTTTTTCTTTTTGCTCTTTGATTCATTTTTCTGTGCCACGTTTCTGTCGCCTTTTCTTTTTTTCCCTCGGCAAAATTTTTTTATCTATTAAATTGTTTCAATTTCATGCCATCGGCTTTTGGAGGTCACATTTAATAATCATTTCGTTTTTTGTTTTAAAATATAAAAATTCTATATGTTTTTGTTAACTCATTTTTGTTATATATTTTTTAAAATTAAAAACAAAAAAACATATTTGATAACTATTTTTTATTTTTAAATATCACTTTCTATTTGGATTTTTTTTTAGTTTTTTTACTATTTATTTTTATTCTTTTCATACTTTTTTTAAAACAAAAATGAATTATTTTTTTTTTTTTAATTTTAGAATTTCTTTAATATTTTTAAAATTTTAAAAACAAAATTCAAAATTAGTTACCAAATAAATATGTTTTTAAAAAAATGGAAAAAAAATGGTTATCAAACGTGGGACAACGAATTTTTAAGTTTTGGGTATTTTGGGTTTAGTTGAGAGTTTGAGCAGGCCTTGCTTTTATGTGGCCCATTTAGCCGTTGCCTGTTGAGCCCAATACCAGATTTCTATGGCTACCTGCTTCATCAATATATTCCTAGTTTTTATTTTTTTTAGAGTTACAATATTTATTCTTGATGTTTGAATTGAGAAGATAAGCCAATTTCGTATTTCAAATTAAAAAAAAAAAAAAAAAAAAGAGAGAAGAAGAAGAAGAAGCCAATTTCATTAACAAACAATAGATTAGTTACATTATAGCCTCCCAATGAAGGAACAATTGCATACAAGGACAATCGCACCAAAACAACATTGGTCTCGTACCACAAATTGGAAGGTGGCCATCTTAGATGATGAAACTCAGAATAATGAAATATTTTAGTGCTAAAATTTGGTCTTCGTAACCAATGGTGAATTTGTTAAGACAATTTACCATTAGATGGAAATATTTTGCATTTTTTTTATTATATGCAAAATCCCCATTTATTAATATGTCAGAATGAATAAATGCTAAACATTCAAAAAACTAGATATCGGTGTAGTGTGAGGCACACCACCTTCGATTCCTAAGTCAATTTAGGTAAAACAAAAAAATGTAGGTAGGTTAACTCTAAGGTTTTAGAAATAGCTTATTTGATTGACCTTTTAAGAAAATGGCTACGGATGGATGAGCCCACTTAATTCTAACTCTAATTACATATAGTTCTTGAAAAGGGCAAAAAACGACATGCCAAAAAGAGCCAGAATAAGGAAATTTGATTAGAAGGGAAAAGGAGTCAGGGTAGGTCTATCCATGCCCGACGGGCCCGACACTAGGTCGAGTATGCTCCCACCTAACCTGCCAGATGCAGTGTATGGCTCCTCATCGTAGGCATGCACTTGTGTCTACGCGCTGTGTGCGAGCTTGTGCCTCGGTATGGTCGGTGTGGTATTGAGTACTTATTTTACTCAACAAAATAAAAAGGTGAACTTAATCAACTCGAACCAAGGACGCATTCTCAACAAGCACGAAATACATAATCTATAAACAATAATAAGAGAGTTTTAAATTATGCCAAAACATGCCCACAATGTCAGAGGCGAGTCTTAAACCTCGAACCTTTAAAAGAGCATACATTTAAAATCCAAGTCTTCGACCACTACGTCATCCCTTGAGGACACTTATGTTATTCAATTTAGACAACATTTTTTAAAATTTATTATTATTATTATTATTATTTTATCTTTTTACATTTCTTAGATTTTTAATAAAATAGAATGTAATTCAAAATGAGATTACCTAAACTTTTATTTAATAATAATAATAAAATGATAAACTTACTAAACACTAATTTTATAAAATGAATATAAATATTATCACTTTTAAAAAATTAACAAGTTTAGTCATGAATATTAAATATTATATAAAAATGATGATATGGATAAGTATTTATAATATAATATTATAACATGGTAATTATTATTTATTATAAGGTAAATACTTTTAACCCCAACCAATGACCCAAAGTTGCAATCCCAAAATGGCAAATGGGCTCTTTAGAGTGGATTAAGGAGAGTTTAGGTTTAAATGGCCAATGACAATGGAAAGTCATCAATTCTGAATTCGTCTCGTCGGCGTTGGTCCCACGCTTCGGTTATCAAAATCGGAAATTCGTAAAATTTCTTCGCGCCGAACCTGACCCATTTCCCCATTTCCCCGATTTTTCGTTCTACAATTCCCCGATCGGAAATGAGCAGCCACCATTTTTCCACCACGAATCCCAATCGATCACGGATCGCTCATCTTCATCTTCTTTGACAATTTTCGTATTCGTTGATTTTGATTTGGTTTGATTTGATTGTTTGTTGTTAGTTCCTTGATCAACAGCAGCACAAGCCGAGCCTTCGTTTCAGATCGTAGCGATGGTACTCCCGTTGCTGAAGCTTGGAACGCTCGCGTTGAAAACTCTGAGCAAGCCACTCGGCAACCGGCTCAAGAAGCAAGCTGCGATTCACCCCAGATTCAGGCAGCTCATCATTAACTTTGCCCAGGTGTTTATGATTTATACGTGCTTTTGTTTAAATTCCTACAAATCGGCCCTGTTTCTTCTTGGATATCTGCTCATGGGTTCTTGATTGTTTTGACGGTTTAGGTGTGTTTTGGGTCATTATTCAGTACTGATTTGTTGTGTAAGAATATGGGTAGGTCTAAGGATGAGGATTATATGTCAATTTCATCGTCCCAAGGGGTGGTACAGTGGTTGAAGACTTGGGGTTTGAGGGTATGCTCCCCTCAGGGTCCCAGTTTGAGACTCAGTTGTGACATTACTTATTTGATGTCTCCCGGTGCCTGGCCTAGAGACGGGCGTGGTTACCCTTGTTTAAAAAAAAAAAAAGTTAATAATGTATGTGTAAGAAGATTATGGAACAAGTTTAGATTTGATGGTATTTCATTTCTTGTAAAGTGCTGAATGTATGCTTGTGAGCATAGCATTCTCCCTTTTATTTGGATAAGAGGCAATTTAATTGATGTATGAAATTTGTTAGTATTCTCATTTTTGGATAAGAAACTATTTCAGTGATTTATCATTATGAGGATAGAAATCTCATTTAGATAGTTTGTATGTTTTGTTTTGTTTTGTTTTTTTTAATTTGTTAGTAGTATTTTAGACCACTAATCTTATGAGATAACTGCTTGATTCGAATCATACTCGTTAGAATCTTGTTGTAAAACTGATTTCTTGTCTCTTCTTCATCAAGCAATCTCTTGAGCCAGTATCTTTTCTATAGAGATGAGCCTCAAATTCAGTCCATCAGCTAAAAGTCTTTCTTTAAGAAAGGGCCTTAGAATAAGCAAGGAACTTGTAACAATTTCTTTCCCCAAACTATGCTGGAATTCCTTGAAAGGATGTTAGTGAAGAAATCTTATCAACCAAACTGAAAGTACTTTAGTAGAAACATAGAATTCATGAGATTCACCTGCAACATTAATTTGTAGACACCTCCCGTATCTCTATTTGCATGATGTCTTCTGGTGTCTAGCCTAGGGACGGTCGTGGTTACCCCGGGTATAGTCCGATTTCCTGGTTTCCAAAAAAAAAAAGAAACATAGAATTCTTGTTGCTCTGGTTCAACGAGTGCAGCTGAATTTTGTGGTTAAAAAATAACTCTTCTCTATGGAGAAGCCCCTGTAAACTGTGCTTTAGGATGGAATTTAACTTCATTTTGTTCTCTCCCTTTTTTTCTTAAAAACCAAAGAGTAGCAATACTAATATCCACTCAAGCCAGGACTACAAGGGGAAGAAGTTTGTGAAGTAATATTCACTTTAGTTGATTGTATACTTCCAAATACTTCTCTATCCCTGGTTTTCTGCCTCTCTTTTACAGACTTGAGCTTCATCATCAAGGAATGGCACCTATCCTATGACAATGAAGCTTTACCTTAATTCATATCAAATCGATGGATTTAGTTTTTTCAATTATAAATGCTTTAGAAAATACAAATCTTCAAAGGGTTAGTTAGTTTGCATCGATGGCTTAGGGAGATGGTCAGGTAAAGTGGGTGTTTCATTTCGTGGTTGAATGTATGTAAATTTGTATACTGCTAGCGTTACTTCTTTATGAATAATTCTTAAGATCACATTCTTCAATGCTTAAACTGACAGAGGAACCATCGAATATCAACGCAAATGCAAAGACGCATATATAGTCACGCAACTGATGTTGAAATTCGCCCTCTGGATGAGGAGAAAGCAGTTCAGGCTGCTGTTGACCTGATAGGCGAGCTTTTTGTCTTCTCGGTAATATTCTTTTTCAAGTAGAATCACTTTCTTTTCTTTTGGTTAAGATAATTTCAAGTATACATATACTATTCATTTCTAGGCTATTTAGTGTTATATTTTGGAAACTAAAGAGAGCCATTGTGCATACTTGTCACTATTAGAAAAATGTTAAATAAGAGTCTTTTATTTTGGGTTCATTTAACTTCTACATAATTATACCTGATAGTTTGCTCAGAAAATTTTAGGTCTAGAAACCCTCATTTGAGAGTCTGAGAAACAATCCTTTGGACAAAGCATGCTTTGACTCAGTGCATACTCAGGGGTACTTGTGCCTATCCTAAGGCTCGGATCCTGGAGGCAGCAAGTTATTGTACAATTAAACTCACCGGTGGGTTTCAAACCTGAAACCTCAAAGTGAGCATACGTTGCAATTGCAACCCCCTAGTCTCTACCAATGAGGCCACCTGTTGGGGATAGAATATATATACCAAGAAGCGTAGACATGAACTCATGATACGGACACAACACGATAGAGACACGTAAACACGCCATTATTAAAAAATGCAGGACACGGATACATCGATGATACAATTTTTTTTTTTTTTTATGTTATACTATTAAAAGATCAAATCCAAAATATTTTAGTTTTTACCTCATTTTCCTTCCTTCCATTCTATTTTCTCACTTTCTTTCCTTTTTCCATTCTAGTCCATCTATCTTAGATGGACGTCATTGTCGACAGCCTCCACCAACACTACCCGTTGTCATGTCATCGGCCATTTAAAACTAATAAATCTTAAATGAGGTGTCCATTAAGTGTCTTGGTGTGTATGTGAAGTGTCCGAAATTAAAAATACTAATAATAAAGGAGGGTATAAAATTTCGAGTGTCTGACGAGTGTTTGGAAGTATCAGTGTCGGACGCGTGTTCGACACGGATACTTTGTCAAAATAAAAGTGTCCCTGCTTCCTAGTATATATATATATATATATATTTGCTGTTTGGGAGTATGATTTATGTGCATATTTTGGCTGCTTGAAAAGTTTTTTTCACCTCTTCATTTTCTTGGCCATTTTTTTCACGTTCTAGTTTTGGAAATTTATAGGTAGCAGGAGCAGTAGTGATATTTGAGGTTCAGAGAAGTGCTAGATCAGAAGCCAGAAAGGAAGAAATACGCAGAAAAGAAATGGAGGTAATGATATAGTTATTTTTTCCTGTGGCATAAGACCACAAACCTTGCAGGTCACATTTTGTTCTTTAGTAGTTTGGTTGTTTGAGTTCTCACTTACTGATAGTAGCAATCTCTCTGGTTAGTTGAACAACTTGATTAAGAATTGTTTTTTAAGTTTTTATTTAAGAATAAGATTCTGATAATTAGATTAGATATTTGTTCTGTTCTCACGACTGATTTGTTTTTCAAAATGAACTATTTTTTTCCCCTTTCTAAGCTTTAGTTTAAGAATCATAATTTCAACCTGTAGAATAACATTTTCTTTTTCAAGTTCTTTGAAGCACGATTTTTAAAAATGATAAAAAAAAAAACTTCTTCGAACGATTTTGAAGTAAAGCCTTGTAGGTTCAGAGTTATGATGGCAAGTTTTGCTGGAAATATGTACAAGCAGAAATCAGTTCGCTTCCTCACATGATTATTTGTGAAGTTGGTTCGAACTTGCTAGAACTATTTTTTAAAATTAAGAAACTGAAAAAATATGTTGCCACTTACTAGAATATGAACCTGAGCAAATTATTGCTACACATGTTTTTCTTTCTAAGATAGAAATTAGAAATTTTACTGTTAGAATGACAGTTTATGGGTAGGCGACAAAGTGAACTTATTCCCATAGGAAATCAACTCCTATATTCCTTCCTCACCACTTCTAACTACACCCATCCAATTGTGTAATATTTTGGCCACCTCCTTCTCAATAAGAAAAATGAAAAAACCAATCTTAATATAAGTTATCTTGTTGTCTCCGAGGGGCGACATCGTTGGTTGAGACTTGGAATCTCCAAGGTATGCTGCTTTTAAAGGTCCCAGATTTGTAACCCACAAATAAATTTAATTATAGAATATCTTGTTGTCGTCAGTCTCCAAGAGATGGCGCGATGGTTGAAAGTTTGAATTTTGAAGGTGGCTCATCTCAAGGTCCCAAGTTCGAGATTTAGCTGTGACATTAATTTGTAAACATCTCCCGTGTCTTCATCTCTTCGATGTCTTCTGGTGCCTAGCCTAGGGACGGAGGTGGTTACTCTTTGGTACAGTGAAGCGAAACTTCGATTTCCCGATTTAAAAAAAAAAATCTCTTGTTGTCAGCACGGGTGTTCTGGTGTATGTAGTGGAGCGAAACTCCAATTCCGAACTATAAAAGAAAGGGTTTCTTGTTAATAACACACACATTTGACCAAAAGATCAGGATTTTATAATTTCTCAGATGTGGTTTATTATATCTAGGCACTAAGGCAAAGAGACGAAAGCTTATCAAGAGAGTTGGAACTTTTGAAGCAAAAACTTGTTGAACTTGAACAAAGCAGAGGACGAGGCCTCAGTGGTATTTTGAACCTCAAATCTGTCAACTCAGAAAGTGGAAATTCAGTAAAGGCTGCTTGATTAAGTTGCTGCAAGTTTTTCCTCCAAGGGATGTGATTTAATCAACGTGCTCTTGAAAAATTGAGGTGCATTTTCCTTATCCTTTTGACATTGCCTTTTAAACTTCTGCTTTTGGTGTTAGTATTTTTCATTTGTAAATGAATATTATTCCAATAAAATTCTTTCTGTCGCCCTGCATTAATGGGATGTAAACTGTTCAAGTCTCAACTAAAATGAAGAACTTTAGCTATGATGGCTCTTATCATCTGCTTTTATGGTTCCATAATCAATTATATGATTTATGATTCTAGACTTTGGCTTCCCTCACAAGCTAACCCTACTTTCCTTGACAATGTCCATCTGCTGGAACTCCTTCAATGTTACTACTCTCTCCTTTTATAGGCAAGTGCTTTCTTTTTTGTCTCGAAAAGCGGATTTGCGGGTCATACTGTAATTTATACTTTTAAACTTTGCAACATGAAGGATTGACCTAATAGTCAAGAGAGTTTTGGGAATTCAAGAGGATATAAATTCTATTCATGGTGCTCACTTAGGAATTATTTTTCTACCAAAATTACGAGTTTTCTTGACATTTAAATATTGTAGAATCAAACGTTATGTTTCGTGAGAATAGTTAAGGTGTTTCTAAACTGTTCATTTGCAGATTAGAAGAAAAAAAAAACTTATTAGTGATTAACATCGACCTTTTTTCTTTTTTCTTTTTTGTGTGAGAAAGATGATCCTTTTTAACATATATTCTTTGTTGACTATTGTGGCACTGTTGTGAGCTGATCTTTTGAAGTAAAGGCAAATTTATCAAATTATTCATGTCCATTAATTAATATTCCTTGATAAAGTGGTCGTTAAAACATAAAAACAAAGTGGATGATTACTTTTCTGTGTTTGATTGGATACTTCTCCTTAGCTCCACTCTGGATAAGACCCATTGACTTCAATTTCAAGACTCATGCATCCCACCACTTGTTTGGTTTATTTTATTTTGCCCCATTCTAACATACAATATTATGTGAAATTGGACATTTTTACATGAGATTACTATTTATATATATTATTTATAAAAACAAATATATTTAATGATATGTGACCTGCGGTGATAATTCAAAGCATAAAATATAAGACTAGTTGCTACTACTTTTTAGATTTTAGTGTTCATAGTTTTAAAAATTATAATTTATTTTCTATAAGTTGAAAAATATATTTTTTGAAATAAAGGTAACTACGTCCGTTCCTAGACCAGACACAGAAGACAATGAAGAAGTATAGAACTTAGTTCCTATGATTTTAAAAACTAAGTCCCCGAGATGTGGCACAATGGTTGAAGACTTGAATTTTGAGGATAAGTTTCCCTCAAGGTCCGGGATTCAACAATCACCTATGATATTACTCATTCAATGACTTTTGTGTCTAGCTTAGAGACGGGCGTAGTTACTTTGTTTAAAAAAAAAATTAAAAACTAGAACTTAGTCCTTATGGTTTGATCAAAACTAAAAAAAATAGTAACCGACTAATATAATAAAAAAAAATCATATCATTTATACATAAATAGTGAGCTTTCATGTATTTAATGTTGTGATTTTGTACAATAAAAACTATATTTTAATTTTTATAAAACTCTAGGAACTAAATTTTAATTTTTTAAGTAATAGGGGCTAAATTCTATTTTTTTTTTTGTTTCAAAATTATAGAGGTTGAACTCTAGTTTTTGAAATCATAAGAACTAGATTCTAATTTTCTTGGAGATTAAAGTTATATTTTACCCTAATTCAAATTGATGATCTCTAAAAGTAAGAATATTAGAACTAGACAATTGTTAATCATTTGAACTCTACTCAAGTTGATTCTCTATTATATTTGATTATTAATTAAAAATGATATTAAAACTAGGCGATGTATCTCATGACATTAGTCAAGTTATTTGCAAGTTAACTCAGACAATCACGAAATATGTGGAAAAAAAAAATCTTTAGTTTTAATTTTAACTTGGAGAATATTTGATAAGATCAAATGTCAATATTTTATAGACATTTTAATGGAAGGGAGGTATGGTCATGGAGTGTGAATGATGAATACAATGGGAAGCTTAAAAAACTCTTTTTGAAGTGATAACATGAGAATCTAGAAGATGGGTAGTGGAAATGTCCTTTATTCCTTCCTTCTTCTATGTACCTATCTTTTTTTTTAGCCCTTCTTTTTCTCTCTTTTCCATGAAATTTTGTAGCCTTTTCTTTTCTCACTAAAATTTTTAGCTTTTCTATTACATTCCTTGTTGATGAACTTTTCATATATTTTTTCTTCTTTTAACAATTTTTTTCTTAATTCAATCATGAATGTTTTAGATGGACATCTATGCACAAAGAAAAATTAAACTTTTTACCAAATGAGTCAGTGATACAATGATTTCATTGTTTGATTGTAATCTAGTTTAATATTAACATAGGTTCGATCTTGAAAAATGATATTTGTCCCTCTCCCCCAATATGTACTAAAAAAAAAGAAAAATTAAACTTTTAGGCAAAAATATTTAGATGTTTCAAAGTGACTTTTTAATATGGGATTCATATTTGTACAGAAAAAAAGTGCCCTTTTCCACCTCTTCATGTTTGAGTTTAACAATTTGTAAGGTAAATAGATTCAATCTTTTATTATTATTTTTTAAATGAAAAGATTAGAATTTTTCTTCTCTCAAGTTACTAAAATTGTTACTTAGCATCATATATATATATTTTAAATATACCAGGCTTGAATTTTTAAATATTTTTTATTATTTTTTTAAAATAAATATGTTTTTATTGTGAATTAGTAGAAATGTATAAATGTTTATACTTTTAAAAATAACTCTCATTTCTAACAATTCATTTATAATTACTCAATCATTTATAACCACTTATTTTTAATCATTTCTTTCAAATTAATCAAAATAACTCATTTTTAACCATTTATTTTTTAACTACTAAAAATAACTATTCATTTTTAAATCTACATCCAAACAAGATTTTGACTCTAACTCCTCTACACAAAAATTACATCCAAGTGAGTTTTTAACATAATTCTCAATTTTTAACTACTCAATATAATTCGTCAATATAACTCTTTAACTCAAAAACTACCTAAAAGTTCTCCTAAGTTATTTTCATTCATTTTTTAGCACACGTGTTTTTTAAGTAGAAACTGCATGCATAATATTTTACCATTTATTGATTTCTTGTTCTGCACAGCGTTTTCAAAGAGCCAATTTTATAATGTATTCTCAAATACACACTTGTATTTTTAATTTTTTTTTTAATGCAATTGAAATGAGAAAAAAGAATTGTTTTATTTATTTATTTAAGGAAAAGAGAGAGAATATTTGGTTGGTAACAAGTTAGACATGACGTGAGAAAGTTGGATTGCAACATTTCCAAGAACCACCCAAATTGAAAACTGAAATGCATGCTCAAAAGTCTTAATTTGAGAAATTAATTTTAATAAAAGTAGCATAATTTTTTAAGGGATTCTATTTAATGTATAATAATGAAAAGAAAATCTATAAATAATTATTTTAAAAGGAAAATCGTTTAGGGGAGAAATTTGAGGTGAACTTCCTAAAAAGATACAAAAAGGCCATACATCTTTTTTTCTTTTTTAGAAAAAGGCCATATATCTAATAACTTCATTAATGTAACCAATATTTTTTTGTCAATTTATATATAGTCTTCACTAAAATTACAAACATTTTTCAATCACTATTATGAAATAGTCTTTAATTATTATAACTTTTTTTTATTCTAAAAAATAAAATCATTATAATTTTTTATCCATACTACAAATAATTTTCAATGGATACAAGATTTTGATAAAATTAATAATAAAATTGAAATAGATAAAAAAGGAAAAATCTAAAATTTATTATAAATAAAATATAAATAAAAATGATATCACTAAAATAGAGCAAACTCAAACTCTCTCTCTAAAATAATAATTTAAAAAATACATAAATGGAAAGTAAAAGAGTCAAAAAGTGTAATTAATATGCAAATATGTATTAGATAAATACTAACATCACAAGTTTGATTACAAGAATCGGAATCTATCCCCTTTCTCTAATATATATTAAAAAAAAAATTATTAATAATTATATGGAATGGATATTTGTAATCTCCCTCTCCAAATTTTTACCCAAAAAAAAGGTGGCGGTGAGGAAGAAGACGAAATGCTCACAGAGCTCTCAAAAGCCAAATTCGTCTGAAACTGTAACTCTGTTTTCTCTTACCTACAAATTAAGAGATAAATTGAGCTGAAATTAGGGCATTGAACTATTGAAGTTGTAAGAGAATCTGCTTTTCGATCAGTCCCTGCATCGCGAATATTTCACGCTTCATTTCCCCTGTTTTCTTTTCTCTTCTCCTTATTGTTGGAGGGTTGAAGGCCCTGTTCAGAATCAGGGATTTCGATTCAACTGCTGCCAGTTTAGCAGCGAATTCCTCGGTAATTTTATGTTTCTTCTATTGGGTTTTCATCTAATTTCGAATTTGTTGTCTTTTTCTCTTGTTCATGACTTTGATTTTAGCCCTAGGATTGAAATTTGGTTTCTTATTGCTTGTACTCTTGTGGGATCTGATTGATTTCGATTATTTATGAATTGGGTATCTTCTTGTACTAGTTGAAACGAATTTGCTTCAAAGGATTTTGTCTGTGTTCTATGATTTTTGGTGTTTCTTTGTTTTTTGTTCATGGGTTCGTCTAAAATTGGTTGATTTATAGTTCTTACTGCTTATAACGCTTCTCCTTTAGCCCCCGAGGGGTGGTGCGATGGTCGAAAGCTTAGGCTTTGAAAGTGCTCCCCTCAAGGTCCTAGTTCGAGATTTACCTATGACATTAATTTGTAGACAACTTCCGTGTCTCCATTTCTTGGATGTCTCTCGGTGCTTGGCTTAGAGATGAACATGATTAACCTGATATTTAGTAGACAAAGCTCCGTTTTCCCGGTTTCCAAAAGAAAATGCTTCTCTTTTAATGAATTTCTGAGCATCAATATACTTTGGTTGGTTTATTTGTTGTCTCTTTGCTGAAATTGAATGGATGCTGTTATTTTACATGCACTTCATTGGTTGGACTTGTAGGGGACTAGGAGAAAATTTAGAGCTCTGTAATGGGAAAGCATTCAAAGACCAGTTGCAAGTCAGCTTCCCACAGGCTTTTCAAGGATAAGGCGAAGAACCGGGTCGATGATCTGCAAAGCATATTTGTAGATTTGCAATATGCAAGGAAAGAAAGCCGCACAGTCGATGCATCGATTCTCGAGGAACAAGTTCATCAGATGCTTCGCGAGTGGAAAGCTGAGCTGAGTGAACCCTCTCCTGCATCCTCTTTGCAACAAGTTAGCACTGTATATTGAATTCATTTTTAAGTGCATAAGATGAAGAGTATCACTTGATATGATATGATAATCTACATATTTATGTATGTGGTAATGAGGACGATAGCTAGTATATCTGAATTTAAGTGGTGAATGCTTCAATGTGAAGGCATGCATTTATGGATTATGATGTTTTTAGTGTATGTTTGACTTAGGGTGGAGGCCTTGGGTCATTTTCGTCGGACATTTGTCGATTGTTACAATTTTGTGAGGAGGAGGATGATGCATCTAGCCCTTTAGCTGCTCCGAAGCTTGAACCCAATGATCAAAATCTGCATATTGGAGATACTATGACAGTTCAAGAGGTGGGTTTTTTATTGTTGTTGTTGTTTATTTAACGTATGGATATTCCTCTTTCCTTTATAATTGTGGTCCTTGATAATTGTTGGATGTGATAGGGTAAATTCAAACAAGAGGAGAAAGCTCCTATTGGTTCGAATGTTTGATGCTTTTATTGTTTTGATTCTGGCTTCTGTATTAGATACCAAGAATTTTGAAAACTTATGGCACATTTTTGTTCTTTTTGTGGGGGATATTGTAAATTAACTCTTTACTAGGAAAAGAAAATATTGCCTGTTTTGCAACGTGGCTCTTTGACAGAATCATTTTTCAGCTTCCAATTAGATCTTTTGGGAATCATAACAAGGAAATGAACTCCCTTATACGTCTAGGCCCCTGTTATGTTATATGGTCCTCTCGTGCATTCAACTACGGTAATTGGCAAAATTAGAAATTCTGCTTCCAGCACCATATTTGCATGACCTTCCTTTTCTCTGACACAGATGAACTTTGGTATACAAGCATGGAGTTATTGACACATGCCCTTCATGGAATTTTCTATCTCTTGCTCCATAACCTGGACTTTGACCATGCAGAGTGTTTAAACTTTATAAGTTGTGCGAATATGAATTTTGTTGGTGAAGTTGGTTCATTCTCTTCTATTCTAGTTTGTTGGTCTTTATTGAAAGAAAATGTCTTATAAATTTGAGAATCTGCTTGCCTTTCATGCTTGTTAATACAGGTTCTTAAAATTACTACTTAACCTGCTTCAGGGATTTAACGTGAATCGGGTACACCAAGAACCAAGCTTCCCTCTAGTTGATCAATGCAAGAACTCTCCATCAGGAGTTCTTGATTTGGCTATGAATAACTTCGAAGGAGCTCCATATTTTGATTGCCATCAATTTGATTTACAACAAGGCGTTGAGCGCAACTTTTACTCTTTCCTTAACGGTGGCGGTTTGTGTGGGGAGGGTGCAATTCCTCATGTTTCTAGCTACTGCCCCAGCATCTGCCCTCCACCTGCTGCTTTTCTTGGCCCAAAATGTGCACTTTGGGATTGCCCGCGGCCTGCACAAGGGTTGGATTGGTGCGAGGACTACTGTAGCAGTTTTCATGCTGCCTTGGCATTAAACGAAGGCCCTCCTGGAATGGGCCCAGTTTTACGCCCCAGTGGCATTGGTCTGAAGGATAGTTTACTTTTTGCTGCCCTTAGTGCTAAGGCACAAGGCAAAGATGTTGGCATCCCTGAATGTGAGGGAGCTGCCACTGCAAAATCGCCATGGAATGCTCCTGGTAAGTTCTTGCAGCTGGTATATGTTTGTATTGATACACGTATCGTAACTCGCTCGTAGTTGAAATTGGTCGTATTGAAATGATATTTTGTTGAATTATATTTAGCCAACATCTCTTTCTTATATTTCAGAGCTTTTCGATCTGTCAATATTGGAGGGTGAGATGATTAGGGAGTGGCTTTTCTTCGATAAGCCTCGTAGAGCATTTGAGAGTGGGAATAGGAAGCAGAGGTCATTGCCCGATTATAGTGGACGCGGTTGGCACGAGTCAAGAAAGCAAGTGATGAATGAGTTTGGAGGGCTGAAAAGATCTTATTACATGGATCCTCAGCCATTGAACCACTTTGAGTGGCATCTTTATGAATACGAAATCAATAAGTGTGATGCCTGCGCTTTGTATAGATTGGAGCTGAAACTTGTTGATGGGAAAAAAAGTTCTAAGACAAAGGTATCAAATGATTCGGTTGCCGATTTACAGAGGCAAATGGGGAGACTGACTGCTGAGTTTCCCGATAATAAACGCTTTGTAAAAGCGAGGACCAAAATGAACACAAAAGTTGGTATTGGAAATGCTTACCCCTCAGCAAATAGAGTCATGCCACCAAATGGAACATATGACTATATGCTTCATGCACAATATGATTACCTTGTGGAGAATTTGAGCGAATATTACCTTAAATAGTTTAGAAGGCTCAGTTTTCGAATGAATTGCGTGCTGCTGATGCTGCGATCGAGTTTCCGGTTCATTCTTCCAGAGATCAGTTTTTTCTTTTTGCCTCAAATAACATAAATAACTTTTTTTTTGTTCTTCTCTCATGGTATATTATCTGATACTCATCTAGGGAGGAGCTGCAATGGATACACCCTTCATTGTGGAGCTCCTAACTTATGGAAAACGGTAAAGCTGGTTGTTTCCCTAATATTTTGGGTTACAATTTGCAATTGGTATATTCAGTAGAGTCTAACTAGTAATGTATATTATTTCTGCTGGTGCTACAAAATCCTATAATGGTTTAGGTTGATATCGGTCTGGATTTCGATAAAATGTAATCCGCCTACATTACGTTATGTTATGTATGCGGAAAATACTAGCTTTTTTTTATGATGTCAATTGTCAACATACACATCTTGAGTAATCTTTTCAGCATCTCTCAAGATATTGAAATGTATATTGCTCGAAGGTTACTTACTACTATCTTGTTAAACATTGTCAGAAATGTAAATTTACGGAATTATTTCCTGTTGAATTTTTCTGTGTTGTCTGATCTTTGGTATTGTGAAAGCAAAACAAGGGTAGGCAGTATTTGCAGGGTTCATTTGCAAATGAGCTAAAACCTGGATTTAACGGTGTCTGATCTGATGCTTTTGCTGATCCCAACTGTTTTGTCTTAGTTTTTATTAAGTTGATGCTTTCATTTAGATGCAATTATTCTTCCATTAATGGAGACTAATGCGTTTGCTGTGCTGCTATGAATTTATTACTTATGAGGCTGACACAATGAAATTTTGTTGTTTTTGGCCAAGAATGAGAGCAGGAGCTCAACGACATTGGTTTGTCTATGGATTCGAATTCTCTATTAGGATGTTGATTCAAAAACACCTTTGTTGTTTTATCATCTGATTAGTGCTACCTTTATCCAACCGTCATGTTAAAAGAAACGTGTAGTGATTTTTTTAAAACCAGGAAATCGGAGTTTGCTCTGCTATATTCAGGGTACTGGTCCGTCCTTAGATTGACATCGAGATACTTCAAAGGGTATTTTAATTCAAGTGTTTTCCAGCGGTCTCGAATCAGAGATCTCTCAAAGAAACATGTTTTGAAGTTTTTAACCTCAACTGTTGGACTAACCTTTTAGAACAAAGAAACGTGTAGGTGATGGTCCTCTTTGAACCATTTGGGTTCCTTCTTTTGGAGCCTCTTGTGGCTAAGTTTGGAGAGCTGATCTGGAGGTATGAGACTGGGGGCTCTGGAAGAAGCATTATAACCTTAACCGTCAAGATGTTACAACTTTCTTTTGTTGGCGAATCTCTGCATCCTCATATATTTTCCAACTAAAGACTACTTAAAACATAATATTATTAGGACATTTTAATTATTTAAACTATAATTTGAAACTGAGGCTTCAAAATTTGGGGTTCATACACAATGACACTAGAATCATTTTATGATGTGTCCTAATGGTCGAGATGACATTTGGAAACGAATGGTAATGAGTTCAATTCATGAGATTAATTTCATAACTATAAATTTTCTTGATGTCAAAATGTTGTAGAGTTTAGTGGTTTTATTGTTTGGTGGTAATCCAGTTCAATCCCACGGTCACGGATTTGATCTTGAAAATCTGTTATGTCATGTAATAATAGTCAAACTTAGTTCCATCTTATCTTAGACTTTCATATGTCCAATTTTAATTTTTGACTTTGAAATGTGTTTCATTCTGGCCCATAACTTTTAAATATCTAACATGTTTCCAAAATTTGAAACTTAAGGAACCAAAATAAAACAAGTTTCAAAATAATCCAATGACTAAAGTGAACATTTCAAAATTTATTGATAAAGACAAAACAAATATCAAAGCTAAAGAAACGAATTCGTGACTGTGAAGTTGAAATGAATTAACACTAGACAAGATAATCAATTGATGAACCAATTGCATCACTGACCCTCTATAAAGCAAAATAGTTAAATTTATCATAGATAGCAAATTCTAACATCATTATTTTAATTATAACAACTTTTTAAATATATTTCATACCTAACAAAATACAAAATAGGATTTACCTAACAAAAGTAAATACAAAAGAAAACAATTAATAAAAGTAGAAGCAAATTAAAGACTTTTCAGAAGAAGAAAAAAGAAACAGGTAAGTAAAAGATATTGTTGGGTGGCGGTTCGGTTCGGGTAGGGTTTGAAGAATCCGGTTTCCGTTTTGCACCACACAGAGAGAACAAACGGAACGGGGAACACAAATAAACCCAACACCAACACCAACGCCAACTATAAATACTCCCCTCCGCTCCAACGGCGGAGCTCTGAACCGTCTTCTTCATCTTCATCTTCTCCGGCGAATAATCTCCGAAGAGGCTTCTTCGTTTGATTCTGCTTCTCCTCTGATTCTTCTTCCTCCATTTTTCTGCGTTTCGTTGAGACGATGGTGAGAGGAAAGTACAAAAGCAAGCCCACCGGTCGCCGCCAATTCTCCACCCCTGAAGACATGCGTAAGAACCAATAATAACTCTCTTCTTATATTCCGTTCGGTTTGGTTGATTATTGAGAAACTTGAGATTACGAGATCTTTTTTTTGAGTGCGAGCGTGTTCTGTGGCCCTAATGTCTTGATTTTATAGAATTTAGTTCTGGATTTTGATTTGGATATGGATATGGATATGGATATGAGCCCGTGCTTGACATGGAGAGTCTTGTATTTTGAATGATTCTGGATTTATTAGTGATTTCAGCTGTTTTTATGTATTATTGTTGTTTTTTGAATGATTTTTGGCGACTATGAGGAGGTTCTTTGGTTGGGGGTGAGATCTAGGCTTAGTTGATTGCTGAAATAGTTTTACTTTTAATATATCATGGAGTCTTGCGATTGTTTTTATCTAAATGAAGGTCTCGAGTGTCTCCAAGGGGTGGCACAGTTGTTGATGACTTGGGCTTGGGCTTAGAAGGTATGCTTCCTTCAAAGTCTCAGGTTCGAGACTCACCCATAACATTACTCCTTCGATGTCTCTAGTGCCTGGCCTAGGGACGGGTGTGGTTACGCTTGTTTAAAAAAAAATGAAGGTCTCGAGTCTCCAAGGAGTGGTCTCCTTGGGAGAGGCTTGATGTGCTTCGAAACCTATGAGTGAGTTTAACTGTAAATTCCCTTGTTGTCTTTTGAGTCTGGGTATTAGAACTTGCCGAGTGCACCCAGGCATGTTGAGGGACAAAACACTGTTTTCCGAATATTAAAAAAAATGAAGGGTCTTGGTTATTGCACAACTTACTTCTACGGCAGGGTTGAGTGTGTTTTGCTTTTGAATTGATTCTTTAAACTAGTTAAAGATTGCCTATGCGAGAGATGGATGGTGTGGAGGAGTAACTCTTTTTTTTTTTTTTTTTTTGTATTGAACGCATTATGTAAACACATTTGTGATTAGAATTCTTCAGTTATTTAGATTTTCTTGTAGAAGAACTATCTTTAAAACTAAAGATTCCTTTGTTGAGAAAGTTTATGGTGGCTTAAATTTGAATTGCTAACTTCAGTTTCTGAATTAATTGCAGTTGCCGGAACCTCAGCGCGTCCTCGCACGTTTAGACAGGTTCTTTCTATCTCTCTGTACCTCAAAAGTCAAGACACGCACACACGGAGTTCCCACTACTCTTCTCATCTACCAGCCACATAATCTCCAAGGGTGCTTTTAAGCCAATTATGATATACGATCTGCATGTCGTTTTTTCAAATTGAGGATGGATACTACACTTTTGTGTTGCAACTTTCACTTAAGTAGATGCTTCCTCAACTGATTGGTTTGTTCTTTCTATTTACTTATTTTGTGCACTTGAGTATAGGTAGAAGCTGAACACAAGGAGGTGGAGGATGAATCTGAGGAAGGATCTGAACAAGAATCTGGGGAAGAGGGAGATAAACCTAGAGTTCGTATTCCGTCATTGTTTTTAATCTCAAAGCCTAATTTCCTACATCTTCTATTGTTTTTTAACCGAGGGAAGCGATACTAAATCAATTTTATGTTGCTGTCAAAATCTGCCAGAGGAAAGGCACTCAAGGTATTATTGAGATTGAAAATCCTAACTTGGTAACGCCAAAAACCTTGAAAGCTAGAGATATTGATGTAAGTTTAATAATTATCCTCACATATGGTTTCACAATTTGAACATTATTATACAGTAGAAGTGTAATTTCTCTCATTTTGCAGATTGGTAAAACAACTGAACTTTCAAGGCGTGAAAGGTTGTTACAAGCTCTATTTTTCTATGTTCTAAAGAATATTTAACACGTACTTAAATGTCTATGATGCTTAAAATGGAAACAAGTTTCGCAATGTTATAAGTATGCACAAACCTGATTAAGTTTTGTTTTTTTCTTTTCCAGAGAGGAGTTAGAGAAACAAAAGGCTCATGAGCGATACATGAGGCTTCAAGAACAAGGGAAAACCGATCAAGCTAAGAAGGATTTAGGTAATCGGTCTTCTCTGGTCAATTATTTGGTTTAAGCTAAGTTCTATGTTATGAGGATGGATTTCTTTTTATTCAATCCGATACTGAAGATTGGAATATGCATTTTCTTTCAATTCTGCCGCTGTACTTGCATTATATTCAGTGTTTTACATCTTTAAAATGTTTAAAATTGGTTCAAAATGCACTCTTATAATAGTATCATTGGGAGCCAATGCTAAGTCCTAAGTCCTGGAACACCAATTGCAGCTATTGAATGTTGTGATCAAATATGAATCCAGGACTTTCATTGCACTATCTGATATTGTTTTTTTGAAAACCATCTGATACTGAAACTTCATTTCACTTTATGCTATGCAGAACGCTTGACTCTTATTCGCCAACAAAGGGCAGAAGCTGCTAAAAAAAGAGAAGAAGAAAAGGCTGGTAATATATACAAATACAACAGAACAATATGCATTTTATAATTTCCCCTAAGATTGACATAATGAAACTGATACTCTCCCTCTCCTTCACTTTCAGCCAAAGAACAGAAGAAAACAGAAGCTCGCAAATGAGCAACATGGACCCTCCAAGCTCTTTTCCCTGGGACGAACAATATGTAATCTCTACAATTTTACTTTCTAGTTTGCAACCAAGTACCGTTCTCTTCTTTGACTCAGAAGTGCCCATAATATTATGTCGTTTTACATTCATGCAAGTAAACTTCTGATATCTTCTTCTGTATAAGAGGTTCCATTTCAATTTGACTTCTATATTAGGCTAACCTTTATTCTCTATGCCTTTATACCCTTATCAATTTAGAATATCTTTCCGTTGTCTTATTTGAATATTGGTCCTGAGATGATTTGGTCAGAATTGATAGAATCAACCATGGATGGCTGAAATTGTTTGGAAGGGAAAATGTTTGTCTTTTTGTTTGTGGGAGGGAAATATATTGGTAGGTACTTTTTTAATACCTTCTGTTTCTTTACGCAACTAGGGAAAGAAACTTAGACCATATCACCGGGATGCTATATCTTTTTTTTTTTTGAAATAAGGATAACCACGCCCGTCCCTAGGCCAGGTATTGGAGATATCAAAAGAGTAATGTCACAAGTGAGTTTCGAACTTAGGACCTTGAGGGGAGTATACCCTCAAAGCCCAAATCATCAACTACTGCGTCACCCCTTGGTGACAAATGATGCTATATCTATTATGTGGTTTGTTTTGTGGAGGGATCTCCATTGGACACTTGGATTCTTGTATTGGGGAAATAGGTATACTGACCTTTTTGTGGCGTGTTTTTTTCTTCTTCTTCAGAGTTAGTATTTGGTTACTTGACATATTTCAATGGGTCTGATTCTTGGTCGGAGAGGGAAAAGGATATTTCGATATGTTTCTATGTAGATCTCGTACTCTCTTGGAAGTCTCAGATTTGCAACTTACAAATTAACTTAATTATGAATTGTTTTTGGATTTGAACCGTAGGACGAATGCAGGTGTCTGTGGGTATGTGGGGGGTGAAGTTTTTTAGTTCTCGGTTATTAAAAAATAGTATCTTCTTAGATGGGGTGAAATTTTTCCTTGACACTAAAGTATTGTTGGATAAGATAGATTGTTTTGTGAGAATAGTTGAAATGCGTTTAAGTTGGTTTAGATACCTATTTTGTTTTATTAAGGTACATGGATTTGTTTACCTTGAATGTATTGAAGATTTATCCATTTTTAGTATCATCATATTTGAACCCTAAACTTAGAAATGCGTTGCTATTTCTATTTGTCCCAATATTCAACGCAAATATCTCACTAAGTCATTGATTTGATCTAGAATTGAGCTTTTTCAACACAAATATCTCACAAGTCATGGATTTCATCTAGAATTGAGCTTTCTTCAAAATTAAGCCCGACAGTCTACAAAATTGACGAATGAATAAAGTTTTCAAAACCTTAAAATTTCATACAAAGTTGGTTTTAGTGTTAAATTTTGTCGAAGTTGAATTCATTTTTTAGTATACAGTTGAATTATTATATTTGATGGAATAATTCTTTTAATAATAGCTTTAAATTAAAATTATAAAAATTTAAATATAACTTGATGAAATTAAGAATTTAATTAAATTTTTTTTTTGAGATTATAATAACTAGTGGTGGGGGGTTTGAACCTTAGTCATTAACTTTACGGTTAAAAGTGGTATATATAAATTTTGACATAGATATTAATATTTTTTATATAAAAAAAATCATATATACATGGAATTTGAGAAGTTTAAATTCTCATTAACAAAAGTTTAAAATTTATAATCATTAGTTCAATAGTTTGAATTTGTGTAATATTAATATTGTCAACCCCGATAATAATTCAGTGACAACAATGTATATTTTATAATTAAGTGGTATGAGTTCGAATTTGCTTGCTTATTTATGAATTAATTTCTTATTTCATTTATCGAACGGGTTAGTAACGCAACGGTTTATTGTAAACCAGTTCAACATATCATAGGTTCGAGTCCGAGAATCAGTATTTATCTACCTCTCTCAATATATGCTAAAAAAAAAAATTCTATTTTCATTCCACGATCACGAGTTGGATCTCATAATATGTAATAATAAAAAGAAAAAGCTATTGTCAATAGAATTTGATATCTTCGTTGTGTAAATTAAGCGTACCTGAGAAAATTAGACCGACTTCGCCGCTTTCGTCGATACTGAGCGAAGAAGATAACCGAGAACGGAGAGCTGTTTTTTCTGGCAGTGAAATTGGCGCCAATCGCCATGACAGAATCCAATCCTTCTTCTCGTCTACCTAAAATTGCGAATGAAATCAGCAGCAATGGCGCCAAGGCCGAATCCACGGGTCAAAGGGCCCGGTACCCGAACCCGCCGGAGATCCAGAATCCGGACGCGGCAACGCTTCGAGATCAATGGAGGTTTGCGATCAGGCAGTACAGTAAATGGTACTCGCACGCTTGGGGGACGGCTGTTCTCGCTGGAATCTCATTCTTCGCTCTCGGTTGGGCTATTAAGGGTTCCAATCCTCTCCCCTCTCGCCGGGATGATTCCATTTCGCCTTCTTCCTCTGCTTCCGCGAACCAACCTGAACCTCGCCCTTGAATTGGGTGAGTGTTGTATTTTGTTTGATTTTACTGCCTTCAACCAATTGGGGTTTTTCTTAAAATCATCTGTGGAAATTGGGGTGGGTTGATTGTTACCATGTGGGTCGAATTTGTTTATGTTAGTTGATGCCTAAATATGTGTTACCAAAACTGTAACAACAATCAATCGAGCTCTATAAAAAAACTTGACAGGACCAATGATGTGTTCGCTACATCCACCACATATAGAATGGCGTTTTAAGAGTTGATATAGTGCACTCCCGTAAAACGCTATCATATATAAGGTTGAAATGACGTAAATGCTCCTATACAAAAATAGAAATATAATACATATTTTGCCTAAGTTTTACTTTTAAGCGAGTTTAAGAGATTCCCGCTCTACGAGACCTCGGCTATGTAATCGTGGGCATCAAATAGTTCAAGGCATATCTCAACGATATGTGTTCAATCTGTCACCTACATAGGAATAGTTTACTAGGTTTACTTGAGATTCAAATGTTTTGGAATAGTCGAAGTTTGCTTAAGCTGGCGGAATATTCAGGTTTCACTTAAGTTGGAATTTTGGAGCTTTTGATGAGTGCAAAGGAGAATCTTCATTTGTCCTCGGAGTTCCTGGAAATCGTTTGTCTGAATGCTAAACATTATGAATTCTGACTAGTTCTTAACAGTTTCACATGATCTTGTGATGCTAATTAGTACAAGGGTTTATTGGGAAGGAGGGTTTAATTTTGAATCAAGATTGGTGTCTAGTGGATGCTATTCTCTGCATTGAAATTTCTGTATGTGTAGCGTCTATCATTATATTAAATTAACAGTCTTCTCAAGTTGTAGCTAAAACCGATCATCGAGTTTAGGATACATTAACTAGCAGTCGTAAAACGATACGAGGAATTTGAAAGATCAATACAATGGAGGTTACTCAAAAAATAAGTAATTCTTTCCTTCACAGACGTTTGAGACCTAATATTTTTGTATCTTCCTATAGGGCATACCTCTGATTTTCTTTAGACTTGGGACTGTCCTATGATAACTAATTAAACCTCGTATAACACCATGGATTTTTTAGGCTTTGTTGTACTTTTGTTGTATATCTTATTTGACATTTGCCCATGAAGCTTATTTCTTATGAAAAAAAGGTCACAACAGGGAAGTCCTGTGAGTTGGTCTTTCTATTAAGATCTTTCTGAGCAATGCAAGTAACAGAATTTATTTGGTGATAAATATTATTGATTTTAGTACTGTTCTAGAAACTGTAGCTCCGTTTTGATTTACTGTCCAATTAGTACCTTCTTTATATTGTGTCTCATGCATTGAAATTCATCGATTTTGACGAATATTGCTGCTTAATTGTCATCTGATTTTGATACAAGAACTATTCTAGCATTATCAACGCCGAGGAATAATTTTGTTGATTCAGGTTGGGACACGATGAATAAGAGCTTTCCTTGTGCCCTCCAGAAGAACAAACCATCTTTGCTCACTGCCACTGCTGTGGATGACCGTCCTCGGAGTTCGGACGTCGGTAACGGTCAGAAGCCTTGGTACTGAGTGAGAAATCACTCTTTCTGCAAATATTTTGCCTTCTGCTTTCGTTTTTCATAGCTTTGATTTTACCATTTTGTAAAGTTGACCTTTTTCTAAAACAGATGCATAGCAAGTGTAAATTTATGTTGTAAGATGATCAGATGCTTTAGTGATTGTTTGCATTACATATGTGTAGAAAAATTAGCTGCCTTTTGATGATCTTCATTGCTAGTTTAACTGTTTAAGCATTTGCTCCATCCCTGCAGATCAGTAGTTTGTCAATATATCAAAACTCAACCGACATAAGTGAATGTCCATGGTTATGAGGGCATGAGTTTGAATCCACATCCTCTCCATTATCGTTGAACTCAAAAAACATGAGGAAAAAGAAAGAAAATTCAAGGCTAATTTGAGTTTCTATTACTTAAATAGTGATACGGTCCTTTAGTTAGGATAGTTAGTTGGTTAGCTAGTTAGCTCCAAGAGTGCTATATAAGTGTACCACTACCCTTACAACTTAATAATCTGATATTGAATTGATTCAATAGAGTGAGGGACCTTGTGATAGAATTAGAGGATAGAATTAGACTATCAAATAGTTTAAGGGCTGTTCTAGAAATTTTCTCAAAACTGCATTGAGATTCTTGTTTCCTGTTACTTGTTGTTTGAGTATATAAATAAGAGTATCACTTAAATTTCAAGTTTTTCCTATCGAATGGATGAGTGGCGCAATGATTTCATTATTTGGTTATAAACCAGTTCAACACCAACGTCACATGTTCGATCTTGAGAATCGGTATTTATCCCTCTTCTCTCGATATATACTAAAAAAAAAAAAAAATTCAAGTTTTTCCTACTCAAGACTCAATACATATGAGTAGGAACTTGTTTGAAACAATTTCGTGGCAGCTTCGTTTGCCATCGACCGAAAATGGTGAAGATCTGCCTTGTTGTGCACAAGCATCATCGCCTCGTAGCAGCGGTGTGTTCTACACTTGTAAAATAAGCCTCTAGGTGTATTGTCTTCGAGGGGTGGCACATTAATCGAAAACTTGGGTTTAGAAGGTAAATGTCTAATCTTGTGGAGAGAAAAATCTCTTAAATGGGTAAATAATTGGGTAACAAATGTAACTAAATAATTTGTTATTTGATTTCTAATAATTTATATAGACCTATATTGTAATTTCATGCATTAATGAAATTGTTTCTTATCTAAAAAAAACAAACGTAACTAAATAACTACTAAATTAGTATTTTTTTTTTGATATACGTGACTGTCTGGGCCAACTTGCGTGCATCTCAACTAATGTCACGGGACATCTCGCCTGACCCTACAACATTTGGTTGCCAAGGAAACCCGTAGAAAATTAATTCTTAGGTAGATGGCCAGCATGGAGAGTGAACCCATCACCTAATAACTTCAAGACCCTCTTTGATCAATTGAGTCACCCTATGGTGTTTAACTACTAAACTAGTTAAAAGGAGGACTATAATGATATCTTGTACAACTTACTAACCAAGATGTTACAGGTTCGAATCCCCAAGAGGGATTTGGGAAGATATGTGTGTGTCTAAGTTAAATTTGTGGCAAAGGAAAAAGGAAGTCACTAAACATGAACGTGCTTGTAGTAAATACACATGAGATCACTATGGATTGAATTAATTCAACAACAATAGGATGGAAGGTATGAATTCATAACACGAATTCATGTTAGTGTGCTCCATAGTCAAACTAGTTGACCAAGGAACTCAAAATCTACTGTATGTTTGGTCATTCAGGCTTTCAGGGGTCTGGATAGGTCTTCATTGGGACTGACTCTCTCTATTTTTACTTTGGTGGGATTTTATGCCTCAACAATTTTAATGCTCCCTGATTTATACCCCAAAATTCATCGAAATTCAGCCAATATAAGGTTGATGGTGCTTATTGGCTTTTTAGGATGGAATTTTCATTTTTCATCGTGTTTACTAAGGTTATGTATCGAGCAATCTACAAGCAGATTATGATGGTAGCTCAAGATTTCTACCTAGGGTTTGTCACCCTTCGATCGGTAGTGTGGGACTAGGTTCTTCATTGGGAGTTGTTCTTATGGTTCTTCCTCCTTTCGGGAGCTTTGGCATAAGGTTTTTCCTTGTTTATTGAAGGTTATTGTGTTTTTTTAAAATAAAAGGGGTATGAAATATGAATGCATAATCTTTTTATTATAAGTACACAATAAATTGTTGAGCTATATTAATAACTTCACACACTCAACCACCTAGGATAGCGACATGAATAATAAAATATTATTGTAATATATATGAGATTGCAACAAGAAAAGAGGCAACCATTGTAGAGAGGAGAAGAAAATTTGAAATAATTGTTTATTGAAAGAAAAGTGGTGGAGGCTTGATAGCCATTACACTCCATTACAACCTAAACCACATATATATCTAGGAATACATAGTCTAAACTAAATGGCTTTACATTAATGCTCTAAACAATATTAACAAAGAAAAAAAAAATTACTCTAAAGATCACTTATCTAAATTTGAACATCTAATCTTGAGGTCAATACCTTAAACATTGCACGAGTGAACCGAACCGGCATTGAATATGAGCAGATGGGTTTGAAGTTTTAAACTATAGATCATTTTGGGCTTCAACACTATTCTTTTGGTCTACGTTTTAGCCACAAATGATTAACTAGGAAAGAAAACCAACCACAACAATTGCTCAACGATATTACTATAAACCAAATGATTAAAAGATCTTCGGTCTAAAAAAACTCTGATAAAAGGAGAGCAATCTAGTATTTTAAAATAAAAAAGAGAGCAATCTACAATCCCATGCCAATGTCATTATTATTCTAGTGGTATTATGTATCACATAATAATCGGTTAGTTATGGGTTTGAATTTTAAATGTTGTTAAATTTAAAAAAAAATCCTAAGTCCATAAAAGCTTTTACTAAATCTAGAGAAAGATCAACAAAATATTACAGTTAAGGTGCGTTTGAATAAAAAATTTGTAATGGTTTGTTTAGGAATTGATTTAACTCCATGTTTGGTTGAAATGCCTCTAAAATAACACCATAAAACCTCCTTAAAAGCAAGTCTCCCATAAAACCTGCACAAATAATAACATTTCTATTATAACCACTCATAACTCAACTTCTACCAAGTGGAAAAAAATATTACAATCACAATCTTCCAACTCAATTCCACAAACAGTTTATGGGGCTTGGAATACGCCACTTCCTTCCACATTTTCGATGTGAAACAATCTTCTTCTAATATTTTGTCAAAAATCCAACACTTATCTATTCAAATGAGGATTTTTAGACACAAAACCAACAAGAACCTCTCATGATCCAAACGAGAGAATTTTCTATCACACATACTCATAACTTTTCTACCTAATCGAGGACTTCTATCACAATCACTCAAAATCCCATATGACCACTACCCTCATTTTTAAGACACTGTCCAAATTTACCCAAATTGTTTTTTTGTTACACTCCCTAAAATCTTCGAGTAAACTTGAGCATGAAAACTTACCTGTGTCAAGTGCCATACCCAATTTCTATCTTATTAATTTGGAGGTTACATTTTTTTTACAATATAAATTCACCATTGTTGTCACGATCATATATATATGCCCTTCTATCTATATTTTGGCACAAATAAATATCATTTAAAAGTGGGAAAAGGATATTGAAAGATTTTAAACTATAGTTCATTCCCAACTAACTGAATTCATAATCTTAGTTGGCGGTGTATGGGGACACATGCATGGAAATTAAGAATTTCCAACTGTATTTGTTATTTGGAATCAAATGAAATAATATATAAATGGTAGATTTGTAATGTTTTGTATTTTCAAAATTATGTTGTTTTACCATTTGAATATTTTAAAATAGATAATAATAAGTTTTTACTCTAAAAAACATTTGTTATAGAAAAACAGAGAATGAGAATAATTTCTAATGTTTATGGTCCACACTAAATTTGTACAAAGCTTAGGCCTTATAAATTAGTAGGATAAGATAGTGTGTTTAGATGCACCGCTCAAATAGATCACATTATGTTCATTCAATCATTTTGTTTAAAAAATTATTTAGTTCGCAATAAGTTGAAACCCCACTTTATGGGGCTGTTTGTTTGTCATATTTAGATGAAGTTATATTGATGAGTAGTTAAAAATTGAAAATAGTAGCCAAAAATTCGTTCGTTTGGATGTAGTTTTTGTTTAGAGGAGTTAGAATCAAAACCTTATGTAAATGAAGATTTTAAAATGAATAGTTATTTTGAGTAGTTAAGAGTAATATTTAAAAATGAGTTATTTTGATTGATTTGAAATGAATGATTAAAAATGAGTGATAAAAAATGATTGAGTAGTTATAAATGAATTATTAGAAATGAATAGTTAGAAATTAGAGTTATTTTTAAACGTAAAAAGAAGGAGTTAATAAAAACTCGTTTGGATATAGAATTTGGAGGAAGAGTGGGTAAATTTTCGAACTAAATCTAAGTTAAATACGACGAACAAACAGCTCTCGCAAAGTCTATAACCACAATGGATTTATTATAATAATTATTATTTATGCTTTTTTTTAAACTACTTTGTTTAACAATTTCGGTTGCACCACCGAAAGTAATAGAGCAAAAGGTTAGTTCGAATCCTCAAATAAGTGAGATAAGTTAAATACCGATTTTTAAGATTAAACTCTTGATGTTGATGTTGAGCAAGAATTATCACCAAACAATGAAATCAACACGCCACTAATTCTTTTAATATATTTGGAACAATAATGAAGATTCATAGGGCTTATCCTCTTGGTCATAAGAATAATGTATAATTTTTGGATTGATTTATTGGTTAAAAAAGAATTTGACAGTCGGAAAGATTATGAGTTCAGTTTATTGGTGACCACCCACATAATACATAATTCCATAAAAGTTATTAAAAATATACAGTACGTAACTTAAGATTAATCAAATTATATACAAATTAACACGATAGATTGTGGGTGTCTCATTGTTTTATATACATATTATCATAGTGATTTCAATGATTTTTTGAAAATACATTCTCCTACAATAACATTATTTCAATAAATTATGATGAAACTAGCCTTATTTTACCTTCTCTCATGAACTTTTACCTAGTTCGTGATAGACAAAGTAATTTACTTGTTCAAATCCCAGTACATTATTATTATTATTATTATTATTTACAATTATGTACCATCCCACATGACTGCAGCTTCATGATACATATTCACAAATTAGATAAAAGCTAGATATCTTACCATTCCAATTATAATTAAACAACAATTGGAATCGAATATTTAAACGTGTAATCTCTTAATTAATGGATCATACATGATACTGTTAAAAGTTATCCACATCACTTAATAGAAATACAAAATTAAAAGCTCACTTTATGAGCACTATAAATAATTCAAACCAATCATCACTATTTCTCATCAAACACATTAAATTTGAAACATCACTCCCATTTCTGATACACGTAAAAATGTTAATGTCAAGCAACCAAAACCAGTCGCTGCTTCTTTCACGCCGGCTTCCATATTGGTTCCTCGTACTCCTAACGTTGCCCGTTTCCGACGCTCGTCCTTGGTCAGAGCACGAAGGGATTCTCAACGCTTCATCCATAGCTATTTTAGTGTTCGGAGACTCCACGGTCGACCCCGGAAATAACAACTACATTCCTACGGTTTTTCGCAGCAACTTTCCTCCTTATGGAAAAGATTTTGTCAACCACGAGCCAACCGGGCGGTTCACCAACGGCCGACTCGCCACCGACTTTATCGGTAAGTTTGTTAGTGACAACGACTCTCGACAAATTTCACATTGATATAATATTATTCATCATATGTATTCTAGCAGAATACATAAGTTTAAACTTATCTTCATACTTTCTTGAAAACTTTACATAAGTGGAAATAATTATCTTCATTTATTAAACCTACTTTGGTAGAACTTCAAATAAAAGTTGTAAATTTGAGATAAATTTTTACCTACCTTTCTTTTGATAAGATTTTTGTTTTGTTTTTTTTTTTAATTCAACAATTATATGGAACATGAAATTTAAACTTAGTAAACTCATAATTATTAATTTAGTAAGTTGTATAAGATGCTACTAAAACTCTATTTTGGGCGTAATATTATTTTATTGTTTTTTGTTAAAGCTTCATATGCAGGCATAAAGGAGTTTATTCCTCCATATTTAGACCCAAATCTTGAGATAAAGGACCTATTGACAGGAGTCAGTTTTGCTTCAGCTGGTTCTGGATTTGACCCACTTACCTCTACCATATCTGTAACATCAATTTCTTCAATTTTCATAACTTTTTTTTTTCCTTTATTGAATCATTAAAGCAAAAATCAAGCTAAAAGCTTAAAATTATGAAAATACTATTTTCGTTTTTATGCAAAAAGGTTCAATTTTATTTTAGATTTTCAAATTCACCCCACTTTGATATCTAAATTTTCAAATATTTAATTTTAATCTCAACACTTAAAATAGATTGATCTTTACTGATTTTTTTAATTAATTTTTCTTAAAAGAATTATCATCTTTCTTTTTTAAATTTTAGAAATATGTTTACATATTTTGTTGGTATATTTCGATTCATATTAACTTCAAATTTATTATAAGAATTAATTTTAATTTTTTTTAAAGTATAGGAACTAACATTAAATATTTGAAAGTATAGGATTCAAAATTAAACAAATTTCAAAGTCAAATTATTAAAATTAGAATTTTGAAAATTTATGAACTAAAATGAAAACACAAAAACTCAAAATTTATAGACTAAAATATTATCTTTAACCATTTAAGAAATACTCAAAATTGGGATGTATTATTAATTTCCAATCAAATTACTTCACATAGATTCAAAATCAAGACTTAGTAATCATCCCAAAAACTTTAAATTTATGAGTTAGGGAAAATTCAATAATATGAGTAACAATATTCATTATGAAAAAAAAAAACTTTTTTTTATAAAATATATGTTGAGTTTTATATGATTTTGTGTTTTTTTTTTTTTGGCAGAATGTTGTTCCAATAACAAAGCAATTGGATTACATGATAGAGTACAAGAAACGGATAGAATCAGCCATAGGAAAAAACAGAACCGAAGAACATATGAACAAAGCAGCGTTTTTAATCAGTGCTGGAACAAATGATTTTGTTCTTAACTATTTTCTTCTCCCATTTCGACCTAAAATTTATTCGGTTTCTTCTTACCAGCAATTCGTTCTTCGGCTTCTCGTCAACCTCGTTCAGGTTTATTTCTCTTCATCCCCACCAATTAATCAAGTTAACACGCCATCAATTATTTGTGAACTAAGCTTATTTTCACAATCTTATTTTATATATATATGAACCCAAATGTCCTACATTTTGTTAGTTTTTTTTAGATTAAACCAACTACATTTCCAAAAAAAAAAAAAAAAAAAAACTCACATGTACCAAAATAGTAAGAAGTTCACAAATATATTTTTGACAATTAAAAAATAAAAAGTAATAACTAATGGAGGAGGCAACTTTATTAGTTTATATGGTCATGAAAGATTTATATAAATGTACTTCAAAATGAGTATTGAATAGGTAGGGTGGTAAGTAATAAAGTGGCCTTTTTCATTAATTATTAATCTTTATATAAATATATTTACCCTCATGATAATTATTAAGTGCTGCAAGATACATTTTGGTGCTCTCTTTCCAAATAAATGTGGAGTTTCTTTTCCTTATCTTTTTTCATTTCACATTCAATAAGTAGGGTGGGAACAAAATTTAAAATTAAACAAGAGTGGGGCCCATCACCCCACTTGGCATTACAAAGTAGAACAACCATCCAATTAGGTTTAAACTATTATTTTAAGAGAAAAATTTGGGTGCAGCCTGGACTGCACCTCACCTATGAAGTCACACACACATTTTAATATTTTTTTATAAAAAAAAAGTGAGCTGAGATGTATGACACCAAAGGTGCCATATATGTTGACTTCATGGGTAGAGTGTAGCCTAGGCTGCACCCAAATTCCCCTCTTATTTTAATATCTAAATTTTGGATTGAGTTTCAATTTGATCTTTACCTTATAAAATTAAACATTTTTACTCATTAGCTACTTAAAATAATATTATTAAGAGTAAAATATTATGTTGGTCTTGTGAACTTTGACAATAGTTCTAGTTTGGTCCTTAGACATATAAATGTTTAAATTTAGTCTCTCACCTTTGAAAAAGCTCAAAAAATAGTCTTTCTATTAAGTTAATGTTAACTTTTCATTCTAAATATTCTATCTCCTAAATGGTCTTTCTCCTCTATTTCTCATTTCTTTTCTCTTTCCCTTACATTTCTCTCTCTACAACAGGAAAAGACAAACAAATGAGGAGCGAGAAGAATTGTAGAGAGAAAAATGTCAATGAAAGAGAAAAGAAATGAAAAATGAGGGTAAGAGGTCGATTTAGGAGATAGAATATTTGGATGGAAAATTTACATTAACTCTGACGGAAGGATTATTTTTTAGCTTTTTTCCAAAGACGAAGGATTAAATTTAAACACTTTATGGGGCTGTTTGTTTGACATATTTAGATAGTTTTTAGGTTGAGGAGTTATATTGAGAAGTTATGTTGAGGAGTTAAAAATTGAGAATTGTGTCAAAAACTCGTTTGAATTTTTGTATAGAGGAGTTAAAAGTCAAAATCTTGTTTGGATGAAAATTTGAAAATAAGTAGTTATTTTTAGTAGTTAAAAAAAATGATTAAAAATGAATGGTTAAAAATGAGTTATTTTGATTGATTTGAAAGGAATGATTAAAAATAAGTGGTTATAAATGATTAAGTAGTTAGAAATGATTGAGTAATTATAAATGAATGATTAAAAATGAATAGTTAGAAATGAGAATTATTTTTAAAAATAAAAATGAGGAGGAGTTAATAAAAACTCGTTTGGATGTAGGTTTTTTAGGAGGAGTTAATAACTTCTCCTGCTAACTCCCACCTAAATCAAACAAACAACCCCTATAAGTTTAAGAATTAAAATAGAATCATCATCAAAAAATAATAATTAAACTAATTTTAAAATTCAATATATCGATAAATGGTCTATTTAATTTCCATACCTATTTAATTTTTTTAAAAAAATAAATATGATTGAAATGAAGATTTATCTCTTACATTTTAAACCGAAAAAAAGGTGTTTCTCAATTTTTTCGTAATTTGCGTATTGTATAAATTCAGCTTTATAGCCCTGTCTGTTGGGTTCATCGAACAATGAATGCTAATGATAAATGGCATATTGTGTTGTCACGTCACACATGTGGCGGGAAATTATAGGGGTTGTGGGCTGAGGGTGGCCGGAAATTTGCGGTGGTTGGGCTGCCGCCGATGGGGTGTTTGCCGGCGGTCATCACAATGAATTCCGACGATGCGGTGGTCCGACGCGGTTGCGTTGAGTCTTATTCCTCAGTCGCTAGAAGCTTCAATCAAATGCTTGAAAAAGAGTTGAAGTCAATGCAGTCAAAATTAGTTGGTGCTAAATTTTACTACGTTGACTCGTATGGGCCCCTCGCCGACATGATTGCCGGCCTCCATAAATACGGTAATTTATATAATTTAATTTAATCAATTCTAGCAACTATACTAACATTTTCAAAATATTTTATGGTATTCAAAAAAAAAAAAATTATGCATAATAAAATATAAAATTTATACATTTTGTAGTAGCTTAGTGGTATAATTTATTCCTAATGATTAAGAAATCTTAGACATTTTTGGTGGGCCAAACTGGATTGGAAAGGGAAGGGATATATCCCTTCCCAATGTTTGGCCTGCTGGGTCATTTTAACTCAGCCCAATCCGGCCCATGTGCCACGCGTGACTTTTTTTTTTTTTTTTTTTTTTTTTTTTTTTTAATTATTGCGATTTTCTTATGTTATTTTGCATTTTAGTTTTTTTTTGTTAAATATCTTTTGTTTTATACTTATATTTTAATTGTAATTTTTTTTTTGGAAAGTATTTAATTCCAATTTTTTTATATTTGTACTTTTCTATATATATATATATATTTAATCATCACATAAATATTTTATTTTACTTTATTTTTTTCAAAATATTTATTTAAATGTAGTAATTGGTCATTTGAATTTGAACCTTCTTTTATATTTATTTCTTTATTTAAGTTTTATTTTTTTGAAATCATTTCTGTATTTAAGTTAAGAATCGCATATGTTTAACCAACTCATTCATTTAACTTATTTGATCACATATACATATTAAATTTAATTTATTTGTATCTATTTATTTTTATCATGTCATGTTTTTTTTAAATTATCATTAAAATAATATTTGTAGATATTTATATATTAATATTTTTATAAATATTAATTGACAGTTTTTTTTAATTGTTGAATTTAATCATTTAAATTGCTTTACTTTATTTTATTTATTTTTTGTTAATTTAATGATTGAAATTTATTAAAATTTAAATTTATTTCACTCATAAATGAAATGAAATAAAGTTTAAAATCCCACTTTTATTTAAAAGACATATTCGTAAAATATATCAAAATTTAAAAAAAACGTTTACGTTATTTAAAAAGAAAATTAAATACATATTTGAATAATTTATTTAGATTGAGATATAATAATTTTAGATTAAATTAAATCAAATAAAAAAATTATATCTCTTCCCTTCCCATCTCATCCCACAAAACACTCATTTATTATTCCTTATCTTTTTATCCTTTCCCACCAAATATAAACTTACTTTCACTTCCCTTCCCAACTCATCCTACTCAAACATGCCCTTAGTTTTGAGTTCTCTCATCTCTCCATTTTGTAATCCAAAATAAATATTTTATATATGATAAAATATTTTAATTTTTGTTATTTTTAATTAATTTCACTCAAATATTTTCAATCAATTTCACTTAGTTGAGCTTTTATCATATTTAACTTTTATTTTAAAATTTTACCATCCATAACTTTTTTTTTGTTATGTATGAAAAATCACCTTAAATTTGTTCCAATCTATTAAATTTAAAATTTTGGCTTCATTAATGATTTAGATTCATACTACAATAGAAGGTTTGAAATTAAAACCTCTATCTATTTATTTTATCTTCCAACTAAAATTGATTATTCTCCTCCATAAACATTTCTTAAAGTTTGAAATAAAGAAAATTATTGGTTTATCTAATTAGGTTTATTCAATCTATCAAGTTTTCTAATATCTCAATAGCATTAACGTATGTTCAATGATCTAGAGATTATGAGTTTGAATCTTCTACTCTTGTAAAACTAAAAAAAGTTTGATTAATAATCTATAAATAATTTAACTATTGAAAATCAATCCTATTTTAATATGCTAACAAGAGCAGTAACTCGCCCACCCATATCTCGAAAGAAAATAATTATTAAATGCTTACGTTTTATGTTATGATGATAGGATTTGAAGAGGGTAGAGTTGGATGTTGTGGAAGTGGATACATAGAGGCATCGGTGTTATGCAATCCGAAGTCGTACACGTGTCCCGATTCTGCCAAGTACGTGTTTTGGGATTCAATTCATCCCACCCAAAACGCCTATTATAATCTCTTCCTCGCCGCTCGTCCAATCGTTCATCATATGCTCCAATTCTAGCTTATATCATATAATAACTACAACTTTGTATTTTAATTGTCCTTCCTTCTCAATTTTGTAAACTTTCTATTTTTTTTTCTCGTTATAATGTATATGAAAGATCGAAAAATTTGAATATTTAATCTTTTAATTACTAACTTATACATGATATTACCGAAGTTATAGTTTGTTGGTATTTATGATCGTGAAGTGAAAATGGATGAACTCCAAACCAAACAACCAACCGCATCACCGACTTATTCGGTATTTTTACATTTCTTCTTGCATCAAATATAATGGTACAATTTACACTTATATGCTATATATAAGATTAAGTTTTACACAATTTTATCTTTTTCTTAATATATATATATATATATATATATATATATATATATATTTATTTATTTAAAATTGATTATATAGGTCCTACATCCGCTCTCATCTAAAATAAATGATATATCATTTCAAATGTAAATGTCTTACTAAAACTTAAAAATAAATTGCTATAGGTTAGTTTAGTGCTTGAATAAGAATAAAGTGCTTGACCGAAGGTGAAAAAGTTGCTAGAATGAGAATGTGCTTTATAATCATGACTTCGTACCTCTGATAAACTATGTAAAGTAACATATTCTATCATTTCTATATTTAGAAATAGATAAGACTCCTTTCATACTTTGACTTACGAGCTCGTGTAGCTCCTTTACTCAATGAGTCTAACTAGTTTAAAATATTTGTAAAAATTAAACTTTGAGAATATGCTTTAATATTTTAATGACACCGATGACTAACAACAATAACTTTAATGAGTGATTTTTTCTATCTATAAATTTGTAAAGACTTAATTACCATCAAAATTCTTCACTTCTATTTCATCTCTTATATTCTTAATGAAAGAATTTCCTTTCTTATACAACTTAACCTACGATTGAAATCACCGGTGACTTCACAAAATGATTGGTAAAGGGCCTCCAATTTTCTTCTCACTTACAAACATAGAATGATCGAAGTCATCTTGTTGACACTAGCAAAGTGTCTGGTTGCCACCAACAATATGATATCATTATCTATAAGTTCAATAATTTCTCGACTTTTGAAAAATGTGAAGTTGTCATTTTAGTTTACAACAAAATATTTGTGGAAACTTCTTGATATTTTGAATAAGATTGAATCCCTACAATTTAGGTAGTCGATACAGTGCTAATTCTCGATCCACTCTAATAAGTAAGTTGTTTCTCTTCTCTACCCATTCTCCTTCTTGATTAGTTTTTTTGTTTCTATCTCATTTGGATTCAATTCACACAACAAGATTTAAACCTAAAATCTTTAAGTTGGAGGATATAGCAAAACCCACTATTTTAAAAGTTAATTTCAACGAAAATAGAAGGAAAAAACAAACATGATGTGACAAATTAAAACTTTGGCTTAAATAGAAATGAAGAAATACATATATATAACCTCCTTACAAATATTTGAACACCAGGATTCATTTGGTTTGTTCATGTAAATCGAACAAGGATAGATGAGAGAAAACTATAAAACATTGAAAAGAATTATAGAAGAAAAATAAAGAAAAATGGGAAATGAAATGAAAAGAAAAGAAAGGAAAATAAAAACTAGGATAAAATATCTCGTTGGACGGATTGAACGGCTTTGGAGGCCAAGATTTTGTACATGGTCTGTGAGGGATGAACGGCGTCCCAAAACACATAGCTTAGTGGGTCGGTGCAGGTGGTGGACCCCTTGCACGTTACGCCGAACTCAACTAACCCCGTTCCACAACACCCCTTCGCTGTCTCCTTTAAACCTGTACCCAAACATCATCAAATATCATTATTACCCTTTTTAAACTTACCATTTTCTAATTCATGATCGGTTGGTTATTACGTATATATAAATGTCGTTGTCGTTGTACTAACTATTTTTATTGACAAAACTTAGAAAATTTAAATGAGTAGCAAAAAGAAAGAAAAAAAAAAAAAATCTAGAGATGTCCAAGTCTTTGAAAAAAAGTTCAAATGCAGTTGTTCTCGATTACCTTAAATTGAAAGTTAAAAAACTGATAGGTTTCGATTAAGTGAAGTGGATAGATTTCATTCGAAGTGTAAGTTGAAATAAGTTAAAAGTCCTGTTTGATTATTATATTTTTAATTTTTAGAATTTAAATTTATAACTAGTCTTCTTTTTTCTTACTTGCAAATTACATATCTTATCTATGTTTTTTTTAAATAAAAACAAAATAATAATTTTTAAAAGTTTGTTTTGATTTTTGAAATTTGGTTAGTATTAAGATATTTTCTTAAGAAAATATGACACAAGTCATAGAAAAATTGAGTAAAAACAAATTTAAATTTCAAAAATCAAATGATTATTAAACGGATAATTTGTATAAAATATTTTTAAAAAAAATTTATGATTAAAATGAGGAGTGTAGAAAACAAATTTCTTTAAAACCTTTTATTTTCAAGTCGAATTTAGAATATTTCTTATGAATAATAAAAAAAAAATGAAGGAAATTTTATAATTTTTTAAAAAAAGTGAAATACAGCAAAAAATTGTAAACAACCTTCCACTCATTTCTTACCTTTGATTACCTTTTAGCCTCTCATTTCAATTAAGTGAAATTGATTGAAAATAATAATATGACTAAATATTATTATGAAATTGAATTGAGTTGAGTTGAATTACCGTAGGCGGTGGGATTGAGGACAGCGTCTTGAACGATGGCGTAAGTGTCAACGAAGCTTGTGCGCATTCCCAAGGTGGCTTTAATGGCGCCCAATTTGAGCTTCATTTTTGCATTGAATGTGTAGGCTGCTTCGTTGAAGCTTTTTGAACATGTCGTGCTGTTCTGGTTGGTTATGGTTCTCACGACTGGCATGCATCCCAATGGCGGTACTCCCACGATCACTAATCTTCTTAACCCTAATCTATGCATCACCTACAATTTCAAAAAACAATTCAAATCATTTAGGGTGTGTTTGGACCCCAATTTATGTAAACGATTGAGTTGTTATAATAATCCAACCGATGTTTGCCCCACCGTTTATTATAAAACAGTGGTTACCTAAACCTGTGTGCCCGTTTATCTAAACCTTACCTATATTATTTTCTGTTATGACCAGTCCTCAAACATCGTTTATCATAATCCATGCTATAATAACTTCCCCTCAAACACTATTTATAATAACTGGTGAGTTTGTGGCACCGGTTTGGTTATTATAGACAGAAGGTTATGATAAACGGTGGGTTATGATAAATGGTAAATTATTATAAATGGTGTTTGAGGGGCAAGTTATTATAACAGAGATTATGATAAACGGTGTTTGAGGGGCTGGTTATGTAACAAAAAGTAATATATGTAAGGTGTAGAAATACGGACACGTAGGTTTAGATAAACGGGCACACAGGTTTAGGTAACCAGCGTTTATAATAAACGTTGGGGCAAACATCGGTTAGATTATTATAGCCAACTCGGCCGTTTACATAAACAGGGGCCCAAACTCACCGTTATTGTTTATTATCACTTTTGGAGATGGAATTCATTGGTATTTAATAATTTATTATTATTATTTAAAATTTTGAATATTTAACTCATTTTCTTTCCATTTTTGTTTAGTACAAATTAGGAGGGTGAGACTAACAAACCTTACATAGAGCACATACTATTGTCTTTATATAATATGAGAGCTAAATACCGATTTTTGAACTCGAATTCATGATCATGATCGTAGAGTTGAACTATTTGGTTCCATTTTTATTTTTTTCAAGGAAGTGTGTACTACCTAACCAAATTCTAGAAATAAAAACAAATCTTTTTTATGATTATTTTTAGTTTAAGAAAAAGAGGTGATTTAGTTTTTGAATACAAAAGTGATAAACCAATGTTTTTTTGGATAATTACAAAACATTGATTTAGTTTCTGACCTGGACGTTTTTAGACATGGAAGAGACCAAGAAATTCTGGTATTGGTCCAAGGTGAATTGTTTGGGCCGAACCGGTTCCAAGAAATAGTTTTCGAGAAAGTCGTTGGTTCCCATGCTAACGATCACAACCGCATTTCTAATTATGTTTTCGGCCTTTTCGTATCCGACTTGTCGCCTCAAATGCAGTTTGTAATGCATGAAATACTCCAACTGCTTCGGAAACGACAGCACGTTCTGTAATTACGCAGAGTAATTAATTAAATTAAATTATAAAACAAAAAAGCGGACCTCATTTGATAACCAATAGCTTTTTTTTATAAAAAATAAAAATCATATATATTTGATCAATTATTTTAATTTTATGTTTGAAGAATTAAAATGAAAAAACATGTTTTGACAACTATTTTTTGTTTTCAAATTTCATTTAATATTTTAAAATTTAAAAAATAAAAACCAAAATTGATTATCAAACAAACATATTTTTAAAAAGTAAAAAAAAAAAAACGAAATAATTATTAAATGAGACCAGAGTAATTAATTTTTGTTTTTACAGAGAAATTGGCGGTAAGTTCGTCGTAGCCTGAAGAAGCAGAAGCAAAGCTAACGCCATGTAAAAGGTCCTTTGGCTTTAAGGTTCTGTCCAGAAATGCTGGCACTGTTTCTCCAAATCCTAATGCCTCAGCTGTCATTAATAATATTGTTCAATCAAAATTATTAGATCATAATTAACCTAGGTTCAATTATAATGAAACATACAAAATTAAAGCATGCCTTAAATATTTGAGATTAGAAGATTTAATTGGCCATACTAGTAATTTATCAGCACATTCTACCTCTTGTATTATATTTATAGCATAATTTTTATTTATAACACATAATTTTCTATCACTAAAAGAACTCAACCAATGATAGAATGTAACTTTTTTATCATTAATAAAGTTCAAGCAGTGATAGAATTTAATTTAAATTTTTTCTACTACAAATGAATTATTTTTTATTTTGTGTTGTAGATAGAAATATTTTGCTTTTTTTATTATACATGCAAAATTTCGTTACTATTAGTATGAATTTTTTTTAATCATCAATACTACTTTATTTAAACAAATATTTCTCTATACAATAGTATTAGAGGGTTTTACTTAAACACTTATAGCATCGTGGCGTGTCACGTAAATAGTTTGCTTGTTTTTTGTTTTTTTTAATAAAAATTAAGTATCAATAAATGATGTCACATATGTTTTAAGTAAAGCCGATATATATTAATATTTCTCTTTTATTGTACTAAAAAAAAATCTCTTTTATTTATTAATTAATTAAGAAAAATGTGAAAAGGAAAAAAAATAAAAATAAAAATCAGATGATTTTCTGTAATTTAGAGGCATAATATATTAGAGATTTTGTGCTTTAGACATTCCTTATGAGTTAATCTATGAACTTAATATTTTAGATTGAATGAAAGATTAAACAAATAATTCAACACTAAAGACAACGGTCATACTATTTAACAATGTGGAGGTTGAAATTCAAACATTTGATTCTTAGAATATATAGTATCCAATTCTAAATCGACAAATTAGGAATAAAAGTTTAAATTCCTAAACTTTTAGGTTCTGTTTGGCCATTTCATTATTAAAATCAAGTATAAATACTACTTATATAAGTATCTCTTTCTTCTTTGTTTTTTCTTTTGAAGAACAACCACTTTATTTCTTTTTTGCCGTCGACTTTATCTCTTTAATTATTAATTATGGGAAACCGAAAAATAACTACTGCTTTAATTAATTTATTTCTTCAGTTGGACAACAATATTTTTTTTTATGAGCTCAAAATTTGGAGCTTTGTGTCTCTAAATTTGGGAACAATCATGTCGGTCCTTAAACAAGGATTAAGAGTCAACGTAAGAAACAAATACAAAAATTTGAATCGCCTGAGAAATTAATCCCTACAACGACTTCGAATCTCAGACCTTAAGTAGTACACATCCTCAAAACACAAATGCTTAATGCTTATAATCATTGCGCTGCTCCTACGGTGGAAAATTAAATAATCCAAAACTACAATCTTTATGTTTGAAAATATGTGTCAATTAGTACTTACTTGCTCACTTGAGAGGGTTTAACCTATTTTTAAACCATGGCTATTTTTTAGTTACTTTGATGTGTCTTATCATATTACCAAAATTACTAGGGATTTTTCAAAATTTAAGAAAAGGGAAAAATTATATGGATACCAAAATTTAAGAAAAAAAAAAATCAAACATTGCAAAAAAAATTTCAAATATAAAAAAAAAACTCGAATAGATATGCTTAAGCTGGTTGTTTTTAGCTCAACATCGAAGTAAGAAATCGAACTTATTTTATTATTATTATTTTTTGTTTTTGAAAACTGAGAAGTTGGAGCTTCGTTCCCCTATACCTGGGGCACACTAATCCATCCCTAAACTGTGGCATTGATATACTTCAAAAGATATTCTAATTTAAACGTTTTTCAGCTGCCTTAAGCTAATGATCTCTCAAGGAAGCATGCTTTAAAGTTTTTAGTCTCAATCACTGAGTTGCTCCTTAAGGATGAAATTGAATTTATGACTACTTAATTTATAAATATACATTGATACCGTTAAGGTACTCTACTTGCTGACGTTTAATATAGTTCATAAAACAAGGAAGCAAAAAGAAAAAAAAGGTTTCACTCGAATAAGACACATCAATATGCATGATATGGTTACTTCATAAGTTAAGTTTTTGTTGTTGTTGTTGTTTTTTTTTTTTTTTTTGCCTACAATTATAAATTGAGATATATAAGAATAAGAAAAGTAAAATAAAAGATGTGATAATAATTTACCAATAAAGTCAGTGGCAAGCCTTCCATCACAGAATCTTCCAGTTGGGCGAGCATTAAAGAAATCCTTCCCATAAGGTGGGAAATTACTTTTCATAGTTGTGGAAAGAACATTATTGTTCCCAGGATCAACACTTGAATCTCCAAACACCAACAAGCATGTCACATTATACTCTGCTGCCAATTTCCTCAGCTGCTTCACATTCACCTCCGCCCGACAAAACCCGAACCCCGTAACTAACCCGAACACTAACAACGACGACACAACATCCTTAACTCTAATGATCCCCATCCTTTCCATAAAAAAAAAACACACACACACACACAACTAATGTTTGTTTGATGTTTTGGTAATTAACTCACCCCCAGTTGTTTAAATAGAGGAATTTTGGACCTTTTTTTGTTTTTTTTTTCAATTTTAATTTTTAGGTGGTGATTGGTTGAAGGGAATTTAAGATGGGTTTGAACATGGCTGTGGATTGGCATGTGCTTGTGTTTTGATTGATTTTGGCCACTTTTTTCATTGATTTTGTGGCAGTGTGTAATTAATTTTTAGGTGAAGGTGGATGTTGAATAAAAGCAGTTGAGCTTCAATTTATTGAGTCTGCTGTCCTATTTACTTAGCACCCCCCACTAATTGCAACACTGAAAATGTTATATATATATATATGGTATGGAATTCTTTTTTTTTTTTTTTTTGAGATCTCCAAAAATATCTTTTTAGTCAAGTTTATGAATGTCGTTTCTATTTGATATCTATGTTTTAAAAAATATTTCCTTTTGTCATAACATTTTAAGAATATTTAATTTTAGTTCTTTAGATAACTAAGCTGATAATTGTATAACAAAATGTAGATTAAGATGATAATTAGATTAATTTTAAATTTAGTACCTGGTTGAATTGTGGTTATAATAATCTTGATATTAAATTAATTTTTCAAATGATATAAGAATGAGTAGTACTACAATAATATCATATATCACATGGTAGTTAATTTAATTGGTTAGTCTAAAATGTTGTTGAAACAAAAAAAACTAAATTAAATATTATTTAAATGTTAAGATATAAATGTTTGATTTTAAAGCAAAAAAATTAAATAGAACTACCACTGAAATTTAGGAGGTGTTTATTTGCCATATTTATGTAGGATTTAAAATAAGTATTTTCTAATTAATTCAAACTTTTTTTTTTTGTAACTATTCAAAATAATTCTTTATTTTTACTACTTAAAATTATCCCCTCATGTTTAATTATTTATTTATAACTATTCAAAATAAATCTTCAACACTAACCACTCATTTCTAATAATTTATTTCCACATTTTCAAAATAATTCATTTCTAACCACTATTTTTAATCATTGTTTTTTAACTAGTTAAAATAACTATTCATTTTAAACGTACATCTCATAATAAATAATTGTCTTTAACTCATCAAAAATCGCATTCAAACAATTTTTTTTTAATTATAACTCTCAATATTTAACTACTCAAAATATTCCTTCATTAAAAAAAATTATAAAAAAAAGGGCTAGAAATCATTTTTTATTGTTTTAAAAGTTAGAATTGATCTAAATTTATAGAGGCTGCCATCTGTTTACTTATCTTGATAGCATTTGGAATAACTGCAGCATTGAAAATGTTATCTTATAATATATAATTTTGATGCCTTTCTCTTATCATATTCGAATGACATTAATATCATAATTTAATTTGTATGGTCCACATCTTTTCAGGTTTGCTCTGCGTATATTTTGCGTACTTACAGCGGTGGATGGGTAATTATTGTATTAAATACTCTTTATGGTTCCCTTTTTAGACGAGTCTACTCTGATGTCAATATTGTAATTTTATTTGTTGCTATTGTTGGTGTGCGTATAATAAATGTTAGATAAATTATTATTAATTACTGTATTTAGATTTCTAAATTTTGTCTAAAAAAAGATTTCTAAATTTCGTCTTATAAATGTTAGATAAATTTCATTAATTATATAAAATTAAATGATAGTGAGAAAAGTGTGAGATTTTTAATATGCACCGGAAGATAATACTTTTTTATTTCGTCTTGCAGATATTAGATCATTTTCATTAATTATATAAAATTAAATGATAGTGAGAAAAGTGTGACACTTTATAATACTTTTTTTTTAATCTATTATTCTTGAATAAGATCATCAATTTCTTTTTATTTGACTTACCACTCATTTGAATTTTGTGAGCTAAATCATGCGGGATAATTAACCACCATGAAGTGTCGTAGTGGTTAAAGAAGGCCATGAAAAAAAAAGTGACGAATTTAATTTATAGTAATCACTTACCAATAAATTAAATTTATACAATTTTTTTCGACATATATTGTAAGGTCTAGCATGTCTGGGACTATATCGTTAACTAAACCATGTTGATAGAGTTTTTTTTATATGAGATAAAAGTTGGGAGCCTGGACACACATATTTTCACAATATGTGGTCGAAAACTATATTAAACTAATGGTGTACTTTCAAGTGAAGAAAAGTTTAATTTTTTTTTTTTTTGAGTACAAGTTGGGAGAGGAGGATTACAATACCGATACCAGGGATCGAACCCGTGACCATGGAATGGAAATGGATTAACACCAAACCAGATAACCAATCGTGCCACATGGTTCAGGTTGAATTGAGTGAGTGAAATTTTTTGGATCAATCTAAAGTTTCTGAGTTAGTAAATCTTCTAACCTGTCAACCTTATGCATTAGAGCAAACTAACCTTACATTTTGTGTTAATTCTTCTCTTTTTTGTATAGAACAACTTTATTCATATAACATAAATATATAAACAAATAAATTGAGTGCTAAGTTTCATACGCACATAAACAAACTTTCCTTGATTCTTGAGAGTGTTTTCTCGTGAGAGATAAGAGTTATCTTCCTAAGCTTTATAGAGAAATGAGAAGTTGTGTGCATTGGCGAACACAAATAAAATTGCTCGCAAATTGGTTTTAGGATATATCACTATCCACTATTATTCTTTCTTCTCTATTTAATTTTATTTGAGCTATTATAGTTTATTTGATAAATATTGTTTGGCCAAAAAAATTTCAATAAAAAATTATTTTTCCACATAAATAAAATATAGATGAGGATCTAAATTATTTATTTTACTAGTACATATTATTTATCAATAAATTTAAAATCTATCCTATTAATTAATTTTTCATATATATATATATATATATATATATATATATATATATATATATATATATATTATTTCTTAGTTCAAAGTTGAGTTTGGTTGAATGGGTAAGAAAAAGAAAAAAATAGTAACCAATCCAATCCAATTTAAATCAAATTACAACCTAACTTAATCTTTATGATTTGAGTTGAATAGTCGGAGTTACTCGAATTGTCTATTATTTTTTTTAAAGTGATATCAGAAATTATGAATGATTGGCATAGCGAGTCCAGCCCAATCCATCAATCCGGCGCTTTCAAGTTTGGCACTCAAATCTGCGTTCTTCGGATTCAAATGGGCCTTACGGCTCGACGGTCCGCTCTCTGTAACGATGATGTTTGCGCACACACTGTTTGATTAAATTTCAGCTTCGAACACCGAGCTGGGTTTTCACTGCAAGGGCCAAATTCATCATCGAATTCTACTTCTACGCGATGCGAAGAACATTGAGAACCATTGCTGGTTCTGCGATTACCCTTCTCACCGGAGCTTCGCCGGTGGTTCGACAATCTTCTCGTTCGTATTTTACTAATCTGCGTCTTGAGAAACTGCAAAAGGAAGCTGTTCCTTGCGATTTCCTCAAATGGGGTTCCGTTGGGTTCTTTCGGACTTCGAGTTTCGCTTCTGGGTTCACCCCATTGCAACGGAAGCCATTGGATTCGATCATTGATTTGGAGAGAGCTAAAGATCGGTCGCCGGAGGATCTCGCTTCCATCTGGGATGATGTAATGTTCCTTTTCCTTCTTTTTAATCTTGCTTAGTTTTTGACCCATTATTGTTTTTGATTGTGAAATTTTAGGTTAGTTTGTAGGATTGGTTCATTTGTTAGAAGAGATTAATGTGCGAGAGAAGACATTTCTTATGAATGTGGGTACTGGATTAAAATCGGCGGAACTTTGTAGTTTGTAGTCCCGAGTTAGGGGCTCTATTTTGAATTCATGGAATGACCTAGTGGTCAAGAGGACCTTAACCCCTTAAACGTGATGGGTTCAATCTATGGTGGCCACCTATTTAGAAACTTACGAGAACGTTGAGTTGTAGACATCAGTCGAGACCTAACTCTGAATCCAGCACCTGAAATTTGTTTCCTACTTGAGAGTTAGACCATATGTTCCGTGATAATAATCGAAATGCGCGTAAACTGGTCCAGAATATCAAAAGAAAAAGAAATTTAGACACTTGATCTTCTTGAATTTTAGATGAAATGATTTTTGTACTTACTTTCGCATTATTGCAAAATTCCACAACTTTGGACCGAGAGGCAAGCAAGTGATTTTTATAGCATTCCATTTTGATGGTCGTCTGCTTAGTAAATAATTCTTAACATATTTTCTTTGACATTTAAATATTATAAGGTTAAATTGTGTGTTTTGTGAAAATAGTAGAAATATGTGTAAGCTGACTTGATCACTCACGTATATGTAAAAAAAAAAAAAGAGACAAGCAAATAGAGCTTTGAGAGCTGAGAAGAAAAATTGTTCACCACTTTCCTTTAGATCGATAATCCATTTTTTGGAACGGTGGCTTCGTAAATTATTCTCTAATGATTTATGAATTGAAAAGTTCTTCCATGGACGTATACCCAACTCAAAGTTAAATGTTATCACTATTAGTAACTCGAGTGAAACCATGGACGATTTTGTTTTTTGTCTTTTCCATTTCCCCCATATGTGTTATTGTTCTCACATTCTTTTTTAGCAGTATCATTTGGGAAGAGGTCATATTGGGGCATCAATGAAAGCTAAACTATATCATTTATTGGAACAACGGGCAGCACAATGGTAATCATCAAACATTTTGCAACTGTTGCTCTGAGTCATTTTCAGTATTTTTGCTGTTCTAAGTTTAGTGCCGTGCAGCCGATACTTTGTTGTTCCTCTGGGGCGTGGAAGTGGTTATACTACCATGTTTGTTCAAGGTTTGGTCTTTTAACTCATGGCTTTAAGTTTTTTGTTTATATAAATAGAAAGAAAGTGTTCTTTGCTTGGAAGTTGTATGATTTGATGCCGTTGGATGTATTTTCCTTTGAGGATTTTGGATGTATAACAAAAAATTGCAAAATATTTCCAACTATAGCACAAATCAAAATTAATTTATTTGTAGCAGAAAATTCAAATTGAGTTCTATCACTGGTTGAGTTTTATTAGTGATAGAATTCAATTAATGATAGACTCATTCTATCACTACTTAAATTTTCTTTCAGTGATAGAAATCTAAATTGAGTTCTATCACTAATTGAGTGATAGAAATCATACAAGAGGTAGAATGTGCTGTTGATGGTAAATTCTCTTTTCTCCTTTTGTCCCTATCTATTTGTTTGATAGAAGTTAAACTAATATTCAAAGAAAAACCAATACTTGTAAAAATTAGAATAAACCTCTGATTTGTTATACTTATAGTCAACATAGTCGCTTTTATTGTATTCTTGGACGAGAAAATCTGGAGGGAAAAAATCAAATATAAACTGGACTTCCAAAAAAGATTAGATAATCCAACCTTTCACCTACATGCCTTATTTGTGAATTATGACCACTCTGTTCGGCTTCAGTGTTTCAAAGAAATCGAGTGTCTTCTACTATAATGAACTTCATGTTGCTTTCAAGGAGGGTCTTAGATCAGGATGAATCAATTGCTTTGTCTCATCTTTGCTTTCTGTAAAGACTATTAGTATAAAAGTTCAAACTCTTGCTAACTCAAAAATAAAAATGTTGGTTGCACTTGATAGTGCTGTAAAATTGTTATAGAATGAGATCTTATGTATATTTTGTGATGTGGGATATGAAACATAGTATTGAATCCTCCATGCTTATAGATTAATGTAAGTTCTTATATCGGATACATATGTTATTCATTTTGCAGTACAAATGCCGCATATCCTTTTCACTGGCCTTGAAGATTACAAGGCAAGAGGAACTCAAGCAGCTCCCTACTTCACCATGTCCTATTATAAAGAATTTGCTGAGAGCAAGGATTTAGTGCTCATTCGAGGTGATATCGTGTTCACAAGTAAGCTCACCGACCCGGAGGCAGAATGGCTTTTAGAGACCATCCAGTCCTTCTATTTGAACGATGTTCGGTACAAGTTAGTCGAACGGTTTAACAGACAAACACGTGATTTTGAGTTTAAGGATGTCTTGCAAGCATTGGAAATGCCCACTTTATGATTTCTGAAAGGAACTTAGCCAGCCATACTGCTCCCTTAGAGGTAATAAGACATTTAGCAAAAACACATCAAGTATAATTAATTTGAGACTCAGCGACATTACTCCTTCGATGTCTCCCAATGCTTGGCCTAGGGACGGATGTAGTTACCCTTGTAATCTCTCTTGTAATCTTTATGGATGTTGTGAAGGAGTTATGAATGGAAGATTTGAGAGTGTATTCTGGCTAATATATGTAAGGATGGTTTGCTATTTTAAGGTTTTGTTAGATTTATGATGCCTTGTGTCAATGAGAGCAGTTGCTCAAATTTTGTTTGGTTGTTTAATATGGAATGTGGGTGATTTTTTGTTTTTAGTTCAACGATTTTTGAGTATGGTTGATTTGGACATTTCTATCATGGACACACTTTTTTTTTTTTGAAACATATCATGGACACACTTGAATTCAAAGATTTTTAGTTATTTAATTAAATTTAGTAGTCATAAATATAGTTCATTCATATGAAAATATGTATTTATGCGAAATTAAAATTTCTAAAAATTGGAGAAATATGCCAATTAACGCGAAAGAAGTTTACTCTTGTTTTTTTTTGGAGATTGCATTATGCAATCTTGTGCTCTATATTATTGATTTAAAGACTATTTTAGTTTTTTTTATTGATACAAATAAAATAATTTTTAATGATTTTATTTCATATTTAAGACATGTTGTAAAGTGAGAAGGAAGGAAGATTAAAAGGAACATATATTTTTTTTAATAAAAAAAAGCTAGACATAGATATTTGAACATGTAATCTTTTTATCATTAAATTATTATTATTTTTATTCATGTTTAATAAATCGCTCGGAACTTTTCATGTATGATATAAAATCAAAAATCCAAATGAAATTTTATCACTACTTGAGTTTTATTCGTGATGGTATTCTATCATTGAGAAAAGTTCTATCAGTGATAGAAAATCTAGAGATTTATCAATAAAAATTGGTCGATTCTATCATTTTGGTATCAGAGTCGTTTATCGATCCATAAATGGTTTCGATGGTCTCAACTAGGATGAAAACAAGAGTTCAAGAATATGAAAAAAAAAAAAAATCATCCGATTTGTTGAATAAGAATTGAGAATGAAGATGGAATCAATGGAAGAACGGCTAGGACAAATGATCGATTCGAAATTCGAGTAGCAGGATTCAAAAATTGAATTGAAACTCGATGATGTAGATGGAGTCGAACAAAGCAGACAAAAGAAAGGGATTGTTGATCAAGGCTTGGTCTCGGTCTGACACCGGAGATAAATTATTTTAAAAATTATGTTATAAATATAATATAGACTCAAGTAAATTCCCATAAAATTAATTAGGTGATATTTTAGGACGTCAAAACAAAACGGTGTGCTTTATTCCGAAAAGACGCGGTGGAGCTGCCCTGCAACTGCAACCGAGTTTGAAGCAGATCGATCTGAGAAACAAACTGAGTTTCATTTTGAGCGCTTTGCTCTGAACAAAGCTCTAAACCCTTCAAAACCCTAAACCCTCATCTTCTTCCCCGCATTTTCAGTGCCCTAATTCTGCAACTCATTTCGAATCAAGTTTGCGCCAATGGCTGAGCCCTCCAGAGAGGACCACCACATCCAGAATCTCTACGAGCTCGGCCAGCGTCTCAACGAAGCCGACGACAAGTCTCAGGTCTCTTTCTTCTTCTTCTTCTTTAAGGCTGTTTTGATTTCGGTGTGTAACTCTCTCTCTCTCTCTCTCTTGGCGCTTTTGCTTTCAGTATGTGAATGACTACCAAGCCATCATTGATGCTGCCAAAACGACTACCAAAGCCAAGCAGTTGGCCGCTCAACTCATTCCTAGGTTCTTCAACTTCTTCCCCACACTTTCTGGCCCTGCCATTGATGCGCATTTTTATCTCTTTGAAGAAGATGATCTCGCGGTTCGTATATTCTCACCTTCTTTTTTTTCTTTATTTATTTATTATTATTATTTTTTTTGAAACAAGCCTAACCACGACCGTACTTAGGCTAGATACCGAGAAACATCGAAGGAGTAATGTCACAGTCTCGAACGTAGGACCTTGAGGGGAGTTTGGGGACTTTCTTTTTTGGGTATTTTGCTTGTATAACAAAAAATGGCAAAATATTTCATCTATAACACAAAATAAAAAATAATTCATTTAAGCAGAAAATTTAAATTGACTTTTATTAGTGATAGAATTCAATCAATGATAGACTCGTTCTATCACTGCTTGAGTTTTCTATCGGTGATAAAAATTTAAATTGTGTTCTATCACTAGTTGAGTGATACAAATGAATGTACTATAGATGGATTATTTTAAAAAATTTGCTGCAAATATATTACAAGAGGTAAAATGTGTTGTTGATGGTAAATTCTCGTTCTTTTTTTATTTTTATTATTTCAATATGAAATAGGGCAACCCCAACTCCAACTAGCTAGAAAAGTGTTCCAAGTCTTGGATTGGCTCCGGACATTAATTTGTGGACACCTTATGTGTCTCTCTATTCTTTCAATGTCTCCCGTACCTGGCTTTGGGACAGGCGTGGTTACTCAGGGTCTAATGTTTCCAAAAAAAAAGAAAGACTAGTTGGAAGAGTGTTAAAGCTATAGTTGTGAAAAAGTGGAGAAGGCTTGCACATGAAAGGATATATTATTAAAGAAACGGGTGTAAACTCTAGCCTTGTCTTGGAAAATACCATGGTTTCTTTCTATTCTTCTGTTCCAGCAGAAGTCTTGGATGAAATTTTCCCACGAGATCTTGTAGAAGGCCCGTATATTCGGATTTCCCTGTCTATTTTACTTGGTATTTATAGCTGGGAAATTTTGTAGAAGAAGGAAGTTATAGAAAGAAGGGAGTTAATTATTGATAGCTTATAATTACTCAACTCTGCCTGCTTCATTGATTGATTATTGGGTGTTTATAGGGCAGTTCTCCACATTCATCGTAATGAATTTTCTTTATATTTCATGAGCTGGTTTTACTAGATGCTTTATCAATGTTCTACTTGTAAGGTTTCTTCTATTTATATGACTATTGCAGGTACATGTTCAGGCAATTCGAGGACTTCCTCTTTTTTGCAAGGATACGCCAGAAAACATAGGAAAAGTTATGGACCTTCTTGTTCAATTTTTTGTAACGGGTAAGCTAAGTTCAGTTCTAAAAGATGTTCTAGATTTCTATTGTCTTATTTAATCGGAAATCTGATTTTAGTAATCTTTAATGCTTTAGAGGAATTTGTGGTGCGCGATGCTACTCAAAAAGCTCTAATGGCTCTCTTGAGGCAGAATGTCAAAGGTTGGTTCTAATATTACGATATGATGTCCATTTTTCTATATAGTACATGAAGACGTGCAGAAGATTCAAATTTTGATGTTCTAAACTACGAGCTAGATGGATGATATTAGTTGTCAGTAGAACTGTTGTGAGCTCTTCTTCACTGTATAAATGGTGGTTTTAATGAGGTCTCCAAATATTTTCCTTTTTGGATGGGAACTTATGAAGTCCCCTCAAAATAAGCTTTTCAAAATAGTAATAATCACGCATGAAGTACCTACTTTTCTTTGGTTCCATCAGTGCACTAATCCAACGTTCTTATTTAATAAACTGAACGTTTCTGTTGCAACTGCTTAACAGTCCTATCTTCTTATTATACATATGTGATGTTGCAGCTTCATTGACAGCCATGTTTAAGCATATTGGAATTGTTGATGAACCATCAACTGATGAAGTTATTCGTGAGAAAGTCCTAAGCTTTATCAGAGATAAGGTGAGACAGAGATGAGATCAGTATTGATTGCAGCTGTTATTTTTAATTCATTGGGACAAGTTAGTCGATCTTGATCTTCCATTTATATTTGTAGGTTTTTCCCATCAAAACTGAACTCTTGAAGCCCCAAGAGGAAATGGAAAGACATATAACAGATTTGATAAAAAAGGTAAACTTATGAATATTCTTACATTTTAGTCTATTGAATGTTTTTTTTCCCTTTGACTATTCTTCCTTTCTGAGTTTATACAACTCAGATTTGATTTTATTTTACTCTACCAGAGGATGAACAAGTAATAGTATTTAGCTTATTTCAGAGTTTACAAGATGTAACTTTAGTGGAGTTTAAAATGTTCATGGACTTCTTAAAAAGTTTGAGTATATTTGGAGAAAAAGCCCCACCAGAGCGACTGAAAGAACTTATTGGAATCATCGAAGGGCAAGCTGATTTGAATTCTCAGTTCAATGTGAGTATCAATTGCTTATATTAAAGTTTTCACAGTTGCAACTTGCAATAATTAATTGCTACTGTAATGTATAGTGATGCTTAATTGCTTATAGATTCCTATGCATTTTCATCCTGCACCCTTCTCTAATGAAATTCTTCAAACTTCCATGGGTATGCGTTGGTTTGTTATATATATTAGTTACATTATACCAAATGGCGTTTACTGCAGGTTTCAGATGCAGAACATATTGAAAGAGTGAAGTCATGCCTTTTTATGGCTATTCCTTTTGTTGTGGTATGTACATTTTTACCTTGTATATAAGTGAGCGACAATTTATCTATGTTCGCAAATATTTTTGTGAGACTGCTTAACTCTCAAGCTATCATTCACAGAGGGGTGCGTCAAGTTGCAAGCTCCTCAGCTATTTGAACAAACATGTTATTCCAGTTTTTGAGAAGGTAATAACAATTTCGGCATCTCTCTTTCATTAAAATCTAAAAGGTTTTTTCATAGTAAGATAAACCATCTAAATTCCAGGCCTGGTTTATCAGGCAATAGTGTTTTAATTTAAGGCTCCATTTTTCTATTTTTGGAACATGGTTGTTCAAATTTAACAATGAATTATGTCTTGGCCTAGTGGTCATTAGGACTATGAAATAATAAATGGACTTAAAAGAAATTGATTTAAACCATTGCGGCCACCTTCTAGGATTGAAAATCTTTATGAGTTTCTTTGTTGACTAAAAGTAGAGTTAGGAACATGTGGCTTTGAAGAATTGACACGATGAAATTTAAGCATGTGCCCTACACACTAGAAAACAGGTCGTCCCTTGTTGATATGTTTGCAATTGAGCAAATTGCAAGGGTTTGGTGTCCATGTGACAGCTAACTACACTGTTTTAAAAATGCAATGAGGCTTAAAGTTTCTACACCTTCATATTGTTTTTAACAGTTCCATCTTCTTATCAAGAGAAAAAAATGTGAAGTGATAGGTGCTGCGGTCCTGAGGCTCTAACTAAGGAATTTATTTATTTGAGCAGGGGCACTGAGGAATTTATAAATTCACATCCACATAAATCTACTTTTCTAATTGTTCTTAGAATTATATATTTTTAAATGAAAAGTAAACCATTTCTTTTCCTTTGAAAATGTCTTATTTCAATTTAAGGGATATCTTCTTATGTATAGGAAATCTCAATAATGTGATACGATCCGTCCGTGGCATTTTAGGAATATTAGTATTTATTAATTAGTAGTTAATTGCTATTTTAAATGTATTGGGCTTGGGCCTATTATTAGTCTTTTATTAATTAGGTCAAATTAGGATTTAGGGCTATAAATAGGAGTTGTTAGGTCATAGTCAAGCATCCATTGAATAGTCGTATTTTGTACTCTGGCTCTTAGAGAGATCCTCTCGGGAGATTTATCTTAGATTAATAAAATAGTGTGGTAGATCTTATCATTTTGGTATCAGAGCCATTTGCCGATCCGGGAATGGTGAGTACTAAGATGGAGACCAGGATGCAAGAGTGTGAGGAAAACGGTGCCGAGATGCTAAAAAAACAGAAAGAGTTCGAGGTTCAGTTGGCAGCTATGGGGAGTCGGATGGATCATGAATTTGGACAGTTGAATCTCAACATGCAGAAGCTTTTAGAACGCAAACCGGAACCGTCGAATCCCGAACCAGCTGTCGTGGATAAAGGGAAAGGGGTTGCGCGAAGCCGGAAGGGAGAGAGGGGCGCGAGGCTCGGCGGGAAATGGGCGCGCGAGGGTGTCGCAGGGCCGAGGGGGACGGAAGCGCGGCGCAGTCGCGCGTGGCGACGGGCGGAAAGTGTTGGGCGCAGACAGAGGGTGACGGCCACGTCGTAGGCGGGCGCGCGGGCTGGAGCTTGGGCGGCAACGGCGCTGGGGGTTGCGCATGCTGGGGCGCGAGCGCGAATGGCGCGTAGCGGGCGCTGAGGACGCGAGGCCGGGGCCGGCCGGCCGGTTGGCGTTGCCAGTGGTGAGGTCGTGGGCTGGGGCTCAGCGGGGCGCGAACGAGGTGGCGTCGCGGCGTCGGCGCGCGCGCGTGGGGGTGTGTGGGTCGGGCGTGGGCGTGGGCGGCGCGGATGGTTCCGGCTGGGGTCCGGGCGGCGGCGGGGTTGGGGTCGAGCGGGGGCGTGGGGCCTGCGGGTCGAGCGTGTGGCATGGCGGGCCAGGCGGCGGTCAAGGGGGACGGGTCGGGCCGGTCGGGTCGGTGCTGGGTTCGTCGGGTTGGACGAGAGAGATGGGTTCCATGGGCTCGAGACGGGAAAGGTTTCGGGCCGGACATCGGCCAGGAGGGAGGACCCACGGGTTGACTGAAGGGGAAAGCAGATTTCCCGAGAAGATAGGAGGGTGCGCATTGGTTACGACAGACCAATAGCGCATGACGGTTGGAACGATCGAGGCCGGAATTGGGTCTACGATTTACCGGGACCGGAGTTCGGCCAGAAGGGAGATCCAAGGGTCGTGGGGAGAGAAAACAAGGTTCTGGAGGAGAGGAGGTTGCGCATGGGCTATGATAGGGCGTTGGCGCATGAAGGTTGGAACGATAGGGGGTGGAATGACAATGTCCGAAATAGGGACGAGATTTTGGGTGGGGAGGAGAAGGAAGACTCGAACGAGGAAGTCGAGAGTAGGAGGAAAGGAGGGACCGGGGTGTGACAGGAGATTCGGGGAAATGGAGATGCCGGTTTTCAAAGGTCTTGCTGACGAGGATCCGGTGGGATGGTTAAGTCGGGTCGAGCGTTATTTTCTGGTCAACAAGCTGACTGAATATGAAGGGGTTGAGGCAGCAGGGTTATGTTTAGAAGGGGAGGCATTGGAGTGGCCCGGTGATGAGGAGGATCGTGCTCCTTTCGTTCTGGAGCGAATTCAAAGATGGGTTGTTGGAGCGTTTCCAACCGGCGGCTCAGCAAATAAGTACGCCAACTTTATGAGTTTGAAGCAAATAGGTGCGGTAAAGGAATATCGCCGGAATTTTGAGCGATTTGCTAAGGGAATGCGCGATATCGGTCTGCGAGTGCATTGCATTGGAGGAAGTGGGAAAGTGGACTAAAAGAGGAGATACTGAGCGCGATGCGTAAAGCCGCGGCCGATGGGCATCGAAGAGAAAATGTTTATGGCCCAAGTGATTGAGGATGATTTTGCTTTTCGAGGCTACCCAAAATGAGGGAAGGACTCGACAACGGTCAAGGCTAAAACAGGAACGATTGTTTCGGGAACTGGAAGCACAACGACTCTTTCTCACAGGACTACAGCCATTCAACCAACGTCCTATAAAAAACTCACTGAAGCCGAAATTCGAGCACGGAAGGATAAAGGGTTATGCTTCCGCTGCGATGAACAATTTTTTCCAGGACATCGTTGCCAGAAGAAGGAGCTCCAGAACTTGGATGTGTGGGTCGTTCGGGATGCGCACGAGTGCCGTGGATCTTTGATGGAACAGATTTTTGCCGTAAGACGGGTCATAAGAGATGGCATCGGAGATGGAACACCTTGAGGACAAGGTGGCTCTTGGGGGGGAAAGTATTGATACGATCCGTCCGTGGCATTTTAGGAATATTAGTATTTATTAATTAGTAGTTAATTGCTATTTTAAATGTATTGGGCTTGGGCCTATTATTAGTCTTTTATTAATTAGGTCAAATTAGGATTTAGGGCTATAAATAGGAGTTGTTAGGTCATAGTCAAGCATCCATTGAATAGTCGTATTTTGTACTCTGGCTCTTAGAGAGATCCTCTCGGGAGATTTATCTTAGATTAATAAAATAGTGTGGTAGATCTTATCATAATGCAACTTAATCCTTATACTGTAGTTGGTGTCTAAATTTTCTGTCAATACCCTATGCTGAAGATTTGATCTTCTAATTTTTTTTTTTCTATATTCTGCTATTTAGCTGCCGGATGAACCTAAGCTGGATTTGCTTAAAGCCCTTGCAGAATTTTCACCATACACGACACCTCAAGATTCACGTCAATTCCTTCCTTCTATTGTTCAGCTATTGAAGGTAAATACACTCCCTTTTTTTTAATATAAATAAAATTGTAGAGGATATTTTTGAGTATGTTTACAAGAATAAATTTATGTTTTATGTAAAATTTTGGACTGCCTTCAATTTCTATTTTCTTATCAAATTCAGTTAGTTGAAAAAAAAAACTCTTGTTAAAGCTGAAGACCCTTTTATTTACAGAAGTATATGCCTGGGAGAAAGACGGGAGAAGAGATGAACTTTACTTATGTTGAGTGCCTGTTATACACGTTTCATCATTTGGCTCACAAGGTTAGATATACATATATTTTTGGTGTAGAAAGTAGTAATCTTTGCCCCCGTACTAGTAAGTACTCATTTTGGCGGAATCTTATGCAAATCATTGGTGTGGCATTCTTATGCTATCATCGTACTCTAGGTCCCCAATGCCACAAATAGCTTATGTGGTTACAAGATTGTCACCGGCCAGCCTTCAGATAGATTGGGCGAGGACTTCTCTGATAATTACAAGGATTTTACAGAGAGGTATTCTTTTTTATGAAGTTTGTAATCTTTGCTTAAACATAATTTTTTTTTTAAGGATTGACTTTATTATTTGTCCAGAAATGAACGAATCTAATCTAGTTAGTGTGTATATCCTTCAAAATTTTCTTCTTACCTCTTAAATCTCTACCACTTTCTTCACCATGTAACGATCTCTTTCTTCATTTGTGCAATTCTACTTTCTCCATGATGCAACCAACCCCTTCATCCATCTCACAATCCTCTCTTGATATATTTTGGAAACTGGTCGCTCTTCAAATGAATTTGCAACTCCAACAATTGACTCTAGTTTTGGGTTGAGGAGTTTTATTTTGAGTAGGTAAATTTGTATTTGAAATTTTGGATACCTTGAAACTTTCTTTTTTTCTGAGTATTGCAATTTGTAAATATTTTTATGAAGACATACATCATGAGATGCTTAATATCTACACAATTCCATCGGTAAATTTATCGCATATGCTGGAGTTGGTTGATAGAAAAAAGGGCTGTACAAAATTAGATGGGTGCAATTCATTCTATCCAAACACATAATGTATAGTTCAAAGTCAAACATATTAAGGAGACCCCATGAGTCTCTAATCTCTATAAAGCAAGGCTAAATTGGAATTTACCGATCACTGCCCTCCAAACTTGATCATGTGTCATCTCATGTATGCAGAGCCTCTTAAATAATGTTTTTGAAGTTACCCTAACAATTAAGTAGTCACTAGGGTGTTTGATTTGCAGCCCTTTTCATCTTTAAAGCCTTGCCTGAACTTTTCCTCCTTCCCACTGTCTATGTTTTCTCTCTGAATTGGTGGTTGATCGGTTTTCCTCTTGACAATGTGCTATTTGATGCTACAGGTTAACTAATGTCGAGGAGTTAACTAGAGCTACCTTAAAGAAATTAACTCAAGGGATGGATCAACACAACAAGGCAATGACATCAGCAAAGTCGGATGAAGCAAAAAGTAACATTGTGAGTGCTCCTCTCATTAGACCCGTGGTCTTTCGATTTTCTTTGTCCTAACTAAGCATGTGATCATCGTTGTTTTTTCGCTTTAGAAAACCCAGCAGCAAAATGCCAAAACTGGCTTGCGGACCTGCAGTAATATTCTAGCGATGGCAAAGGTGAATAGACATTGCACTTTGCAACTTTTTTTTTAAATCTCTCGACTCGCTTACGACCTTGACTATTCTTATAAAACGAACCGCACTTAGTAACTTGACTGTATTTTTTACATGTAATCCATCTAAGCCGGTCTTTAATTTCACTTTTTTAGCCCTTGCACTCAAAGGCACCGTCGTTTATTGGGGGTAACAGCATCAACCTATCCTGGAAGGAAGTAACAAAACCTCCCGTGTCCACTACCACTTCTGCAGCTGGGTAAGTTAATCACTCATTCATCCCCTTCGTTACCCATTTTTTCCCTTCGGCTTCTCCAGATATATTTTGATACTCGTGACTGTTCGGATCAGCTTACATGTATTTCGACTATTGTTATGAGACATATCACCCTCACCCCACAACATTTGATGGTAAAAGAAACTCATAGTTCCTAGGTAGGTGGGTACTGGCTGTCATGGATTGAACTCATCATCTTTTAATTACTCTAAATTTCCTCTTGACCACTAGGGAACTTGAGTTGGTTGTCCGTTCCATAATTGGTGTTTGTTCCTTAGATGGATGTATTTAACTATTTGGTTCTCAGTGTAGTTTCTAAAAGGGTATTGAGAGACTTTTGGAGGATGAATTTTCCAAGTTTGCTTTATTTTCGACAAAACGTTTCACTAAAAAAGAAACTCTCTGCGCAGGGGAAAACGGCCTGCTGTTGCAGCTAATGGATCTAGCAACACACCATCAAAGAAAGGTCGTGTATCTGGTGGTGTACAAAATCAACTTGTTAATAGGGCATTGGAAGGGTTATCTTACGGTGGCCGCGGAGGAATGAGGGGCGGCCGAGGGAGAGGTTGGGGTAGACGTGGAAGAGGAAGAGGAAGAGGTTACCGTTAAAAGTTTTGAGAAGCTTAACAGTGAGAAAACACCATGTTCATGGCTGAAATGAGTTCATCTGCTGAAGAAGTTTTGATATTGAGTTTACATGGTGATGAGTTTTCGCAGATCCATGGTATAATATAGGCTAACGGTTGAAGTCTAAAAATCGTAAACGAGTTTTTGGTAATTCCTTCCCGATTTAGTGAGAAACAGCGAGATTAGTAATTAATTAAACACTTGAAAAGGGGATGCTTTGCTACTTATTTGATGACTTGATTGTATTTAAGGAGGCAACTGACTTTAACATTAGGATGATTGAAATGCTTAAATTCAACATTTATTTTCCTCTAGTGTCCATAATTACAATGGATGTGCTTTATCCTTTCTTGCTTTCCTTTTTTTTTTCTACAGAACTTTATACGAAGTTTTGATGAGGAGTTAGTTTGACAAGTTATATTTTGAGGAGTTAGTTTGAGTAGTTAAAATAGAAAGTTGTAGCAAAAAACTTGTTTGGATGTGTGTTTTTTTTATAGAGAAGTTAAAACCAAAATCTCGTTTGGATGTAGATTTAAAATGAGTAATTATTTTGTGTAGTTAAAAAATATATATTAGAAACGAGTGGTTAAAAATAAATTATTTTGAATATTGAAAACGATGAGTTATTGAATAGTTATAAATAAATTACTAGAATTGAGTAGTTAGAAGTAAAGAGTGGTTTTTAATAGTAAAAATAAAAAATTATTTGGAATAATTGCAAAAATTTGTTTGGATTTAATTTTTCAAGAAGTTCGTAAATCTTCCATCTAAACCCCTCGTTAAATATGACAAACAAACACTTCTAAAGGTTTGAAAATTTTGATTTCAGCCTTCGGGTTTGTACAGTGTCGAAAATACATAATTAATTATCGTTGAGCTTGAAAAGTTGCAAAAGAGTTTCTGCCCTTACTTCAAATGGAAGAAAACAAGAAACGAAAAAGGGTAATTGAAGCTTACATTATTATTATTATTATTATTTTAAAATTATGTTACATTATCCATCCATTTAAATTGATGGATTAACCAATACTTTTGTAAACATCTATGCTTACTTTCATTAGCTATTAGATAAGAATATTCAAAATAGTAATTGATTGCTCAAAAAGAGAAAAGAAAAAAAAAAAGCAAAAAATAAAAAATAAAGATGACGGCCGACAAGATTTTCGTAATGTCAAGATGTCGCGAAGGAGTGGTTGTGGAATACCAATTTTGTAACTTTCTGCTCAGTTCAATAATTCTATGGTTCGTTCAACATCGACAAATTATACCTGAAATTTTCACACATTCATTCAACTTTTTTTTTTTTTAAATTTGGAATTTCGATCAAAGAGTTGGTTCCTATGTCGCTATAGAGAAACCCACCAACCATTGAATGTGGATCATACGATCTTCCCTTCGTATGCTTTGTGAGCTGTTGCGTTGGTTGAGCCTCTGATTAAGGGCTGATAGATTTTATCTAAAGGGTTTTGATTTTTGTTGGGGTTTTTTAAAAACTATTTTCCATGGGATTTGATTTGAAGAAAATGGGTGGTGATGGGCCATGGCCGATTCCCATTGCAACCACCACTTTTATTCGCTTTGAAATTTGCCTTCATCTTTACTACTACGCCTTCAGATATCTGTACCAGTTGTCTCTAATCTCTACTGCCTTCTCTTTCAACTTTGAAGTACCTATGAATCTATGATTCTGCATTGCAAGCTTAGAACGACCTCTCTTCATTGATTCCTTCTGGTATATCTATTCTTCACCCTCAATTCTTTGTGTTTTGATATTACCCATCTTTCTATGTTGATGTTTTGAGATATGGGATTTTGAATTTTGTAAGAAATGGTAGATCTGGAACACTTGGAAGCTGTGGTAATGGAACCTGTATCTGGATAGAGTTATAGATAGAGTTTAATATTGTGGTCACTATTGACTTTGTTCTGTGATTCTTTTTGGGATTTTTTTTTAATGATCGGGAATTGGTGCTTTGCTCTCGTATACCTGGGGCACCTGCACCCGTCTCAATGATCGGGCCTGGGTGACAACAAGGAATTTTACAATTGAGCTCAATTGGAGCGTCTCAAACCTGAGACGTCCTGGCGAGCATACCTTGGAAGTCCCATCCTCTTGAGGGATGATTCTTTTTGGGATTTACCATCTCTTTGGCGGTGATGATTGATGAGGATTTCATATTGAAAAAGTGAGGAGACTTCGTTCCTTGCCTTGTTAATTGATTTTGAGATGGAATCTCGTACTATCTGATAATGATGACTCTGGGAGTGGAACCTATATCTGGTTTTGGCTGGTTGTTGTCATCTATATGTCTTTGGATTGTCCCTTTGTTGACTTCGAGGAACATCTCTTTATGTTACTTTACAATGAATTGGTGTGATCTTGAGCCTCTGCTTTCAGAAATTAGTTGCTATGATCTGAGATTGGTGATTTTGAAATTCGTGATATATTTTTATTGGCAAATGTTTATTTGATACCATCTTATCTTAGTTTATTGCATGTGTAGTTAGTTTCAAGTCTAGATCAATGCTTGGATTTAAATTTTATTTTGCATAGGATCCGGCAACTCGTTGGTCAAATCAAGCTTAGTCAACGCTTGATTTTTTATGATATTAATGACGTTGGACTAACGTGAATTGTTTCTAGGTTGTATAGAACATAATAAGCATCTTATCAGCGAAAATGGGTTCTGGAAACTGGTTTAAGACAGTAATTCGCTTAAAGAAAGTAAAAACCAGCAGTTTGAAACATGCTAAGGTATGACAGTGTCATTTCTTTTGCTTAGATTTGTGGGTACAAATTATGATCCTTGGCTCAATTAGTTCTTATTACTCATGTACATGTCTTCCAAATTCTGTGTGGTGTCAGCATTTTATTTAAGCCATGACCTTTGTTATCGGGCTTGTTATCTATCGGCTTATCTACGTATTTTTCTCTTTGATTGACGCTTATTACTAATTCAATAGTCAATTTTTGTTACACTTTCACCTTATAAATAAAAATGTTTTTGTTTCCTATAAAAAAGAATTACATGGAGGAAGAAAACCTAGGTAGGTCTCAATTCTCATTACAATATGAAAAAATTCCTTGTGAAAAAGAAAACTAGCTGGGATTCATGATTTCAATTTTATACTCTAGCAGTTTTGAGATTACTTATATTTGGTGGTGTTCATGTACTCTTGTCTTATTAATTTCCTGCTTTCATATGGTAATCATCATTTCAGGAGAAATCAAATGCTTTGAAATTAAATAATTTGCAAGAAGACTCATCAAAGTTTAAAAATGGTGGCACCAATGGAAGCAGCAAGTCTCTTGGGGTGCCAATTGAAGATGTAGCTGCTGTTCGGATTCAGACAGCATATCGAGCATATCGTGTGAGTTATTATTTCTACACAACCTACGCCCCTCTAAAATTTTCTAGAAAGCCTCAAATTACCTATTATGCTAATAAATAAGCATAGTAGGCAACATTTTGTTATTATTTTTCTTTTTTGACAGTAACATTTTGTTATTCATGCCTTGTTTTGCACATAGATGGTAATGTTCCTATATTTTCACCTATTACAGGCTAGGAAAAGTCTACGTGGCTTGAAAAGAGCTGTGAGGCTGCAGAATCTGACTCAAGGTCACTCTGTTAGAAAGCATGCTACATCTACATTAGGCTATCTACATTCATGGAGCAATATACAGGCTCAAATTAGGACTCGTCGACTTTGTATGGTGACCGAAGGACGACTAAGGCAAAAGAGATTAGAGAATCAACGAAAACTTGAGGCTAAGCTTCATGATGTAGAGGTCAGTCCACTGCTTCTGCTTATTAGATAAAAATGGGTTTCATCTCAATATCAATCAGCAAAAAGATGAGTAACTCATTTATCGTATAAAGATTGTGAGCTCTCCTCAATGTGAGATCCTCAACATGCTGTCTCAAAATGGTGACTCTTTGAGTTCATTATTCTTGGATTAGATTTTTCTTTTCTTTTTCTGAATATCTGTTTGGACTCTATGAGCGTGATACCACATTAGATAAATCAGTGCTTACTTGTGAGGCATCCTAATTTTTTGAAGGTAGTATCCTCATCACTCCTATGCGTTTTAGTTTCTCCTCACATCTAGTTGGTTTTACTCTACTTGATTTTACTGTCTCTTTGTATTAATATCATCTTTTTTTTTTAGTTCAACAATGAGGTGGGCGATCAAACCCATGACCTATTGGTTTATAGGTGTACGCTGAAGCCGTCGAGTTATTGATCTTGTTGGCAATTATCGTCTTCTTTTTTTTTCTTTTTCACGTGACTGCATGTTGTTGTGTATGTAATCGTTATCTTCTCTCTCTCAAACTTGGTAAGATTGCAATTTTCAAAAAAAGAAAAAAAACATAGTAAGATTGCAAAGAGCTTTGAGACTGCACATGCAAAAAGCTTGTTCTAGCCATAGATGGCAAAAGAAGTTCTAATTAGTTGAAACCATAGAATTTCACATCTCCATAGGGCGTACTGACCCAAACTTCTGACTCTTGTTTCCTTCAAGTTATTTCTTCTGCATGGTTGTTTCGTAACCAGCTCTTTACCCAACATATCAATTATGAAGCTTGAGTGTTACCTTCATGCATTTTCCTTCACAAAGATCAAATGGTTGGCATATAATTCCTGTTAAGCAGTAGTTTGAATGAATTGCAGGTGGAATGGTGTGGTGGTGCAGACGCCATGGAAGAGATTCTTTCAAGGATACACGAGAGAGAAGAAGCAGCTGTTAAGCGTGAGCGTGCTATGGCATATGCATTCTCACATCAGGTATGCCAATCACAAAAAACATAAAAGGTTAAAATATCATTTTGATCCTGAGGTTTGTTCCATTTTAGTTCATGAACTTTCAAATGTTCAATTTTAATCTTCGGTGTTAACAGAAATGTACTTTTCTCTCTCCCCTTTTGTGACCAAATTTGAACATTTTTTTAAGTTCAGGAATTAAAATTGATCATTCGAAAGTCTAGAGACCAAAATGGAACAAATTTCAAAATCTATACACTAAAACTAAATATTTAGAAGTTCATGGACCAATACAAACCTTAAAATTTAGGAACAAAAATGGTATTTTAACCCAACGTAAACTATATTATACATCATGATGCCCCACATTTCCATTTACAAAGACCCTAAAAATTTACAGTGGAGAGCAAACTCCAGTGAGATGTATGGGTTGGGTAAAGATGAACTTGGCAAAGCTGATTGGGGTTGGAGCTGGAAAGAGCGATGGATTGCTGCTCGTCCATGGGAAACCCGGTTACCATCTCAGTTGGTAAGTCCAAAGAAATCCACAAGTAGACAATCAAGCAAAGTCAGTAAGAAAAAATCGCCATCTCCGAAAGCACGAGTTTCGGTTAAACCTCCATCTCCTAATGGGAAATCAACTCCTAAGGCTAGAAGGCTATCCTATCCAGCATCAGCTGAGAAAACTGAGAAACTTGCTACAGAAGAAAAGGGTGTCAAGAAAAGCACCAAGAAAGAAGAAACAGTGTCTTGAGTGATCCATGCCATTTATAGAATGCAAAATATGTTCATATTTTCATCAAAGAAAGATTAATGAATAGAAATGTAGAAACCATTTGATTTCTGTATGTCATTTCTGATGATGTTTATTCATGGAGTGGTGTGAGGTAATGTATTATTGGCATGCAGACTGTCCCCAGGTCAGTATCTTTCTTTGAAAAAATTCCTGCTATGTATATTTGAAAGAAAAAGAATGACTGTATTTTTTTAAGTTATAATGTATACAAACAGTGTTATTGATTTTGAAATTATTTGGTAGCTTGAGATTGAGATGTAATCTTGTGGGTTTTGCGATTTGCGTACGTTGAGATTGAATGTATGTTGTAACGATTACATCCTAAATTTTTAATTCGATCAATTATCAACTTCGATAAGAATTGGAATCAAAGTTAAATTTGTGTGTACTGTAATAGAAAAAGGGCAAAACAGTGGCAAGGCTAATTCAATATCCATTTACAAGCTTCTTCAATGCTTGTGAGCTTCCAACCAGAACCTGCTAAGAGTGGTTCCTGTTATAGGCATTATGAAGGAAAGAGATGCATTCAGTCCCAGGTCACTTGATATGTTAATTAAGGTTACTATCTCTGTTTGATGGAGAATACATATATAATCTTGTGTTGATCTTGAAGTCTTTATTCATTGTCTATGTTTGAAAATTTAATGCAGGACGAACATCGGTGATTGGAGGAACGAGAGTGGATGGGATACAAATACATTGTTCATTTCTCCGACTACGAAACCAGAATAAGAAGTATGTAATATGGGGTTTAACTGCTGGGATCAGGGCTGCATCAATAGTACTCCAAAAACCATCATCACCTTTTTCTGGAGCAAAGTTCTATCTTCAAGGTTCCAAGGATTGTAGCTAAAGATACTACTATGTCTTAGATTTGAGATATTATTATTGCTGGACTGTAGACTAAATGATAAACCCAAAGATATTTACTGTAATAAGATTTTGATGTGAATAAAAAGGAAAATTCCAAAGATTATTGCACTCATTTGAATGCATTTAAATTAGGAACAATTAGGAGCCAAAAACAAAATTTCAGAATCGAGAAAGCTAACAGTACCAGGTGCAAAAAAAAAAACTATAGTAAATAATAAACCAACTGCTTGAGCACTTTTATTCCTTCTGTAAATATATTCTTCAACTTGACATTCACTTTTTTTTTTCTTTCGACTAATGTCAAAGGACATACCGCTTGACTCTACACAACATTTAGATGTCAAGGAATCTTGTAGGAAATTAATTCCTAGGTGGATGACCACCATAAATTGAACCCATCACCTTAAGTACTTTAAGCTCTTCTTTGACCACTTGAGCCACTCCATGATGGTTCGTTCGTTGTACTATTAGTATTGAATAGAAATGGAACTGCATAAATGCATTATATGATGCATGAAGTTCTCTTCTAGATATATAATTGAGCCTTGTTTTACAGCAGTAGATATATAATTGAACTGCATAGATTTCTTCCTCTATTATATGAAATACTTGCTCATTTCAATCTTTAAAATTCAGCTCATATAAATGAGAAAGACAAATGCTACAAAAGGCACAAAAGCGTCAATTCGTTATGACTTACAAAAAGAGTTGCAGAGATGAGGCCATTTGTATAACCTTCCTCAGCTAAATACCTCATAAAATTTCTCAATGACGAGTAAACCAGAATCAATAGACTCCAATGGATCTTTTCTAAGACGATGTCTTAAGCAGTTGGGAATGACAGTGGCTATGTCTTCAACAGCTACTGTATCCCTTCCCTTTAGAGCTGCAAGAGCCTTTGCAGCTCTATTTGTCACTATATCTCCTCTCAATCCATCGACGTTCAACTCGGAACAAACCTTGGAGATTTTCACCTTCAGTTCACGATCTATCTGCACAGAAGAAAGAGAGCTTCTAGCTGAGGAGATTTGTTGCTGCAACTTATCTTGCTCCTCCTTGTAAGTTTCGCGGAACTCCTTGGGATTCTGGTCAAACCGGGCCCTCTCCTCTACGATCTTGACTCTCAACTCTGCATCCCTTACCGTACCAACTTGGGCGTGCATTCCAAATCGGTCGAGCAGCTGTGGCCTAAGCTCCCCTTCTTCTGGATTTCCCGAACCAATCAAAATGAAACGAGCGGGATGGGAAATGGAAATACCTTCTCTCTCAACTGTGTTCCAACCAGAGGCAGCAGAATCCAGTAGGACATCAACTAAATGATCATCCAAGAGATTTACTTCATCCACATAGAGAATACCTCTGTTAGCTTTAGCAAGAAGGCCTGGTTCAAATGCCTTCACACCTTCAGTAAGTGCCTTTTCAATGTCAATGGTCCCACAAACCCTGTCTTCAGTGGCACCCAGTGGCAGATCAACCATGTTGATTTTGGTCATCACCACTGAAAGTTGCTCTCCTTTCCCCAGACTTTCCCTCACTTCAATGCCCATTGATTCAGGGTCCTGAGGATCAGAATTGTAGGGATCCCCAAATACAACTTTGATTTCAGGAAGCAAATCAACCAGAGATCTAACAGTGGTAGATTTTCCTGTTCCTCTATCACCCATGATCATGACACCTCCAATTTTTGGGTCAATAACGTTCAGAAGAAGGCATAGTTTCATCTCATCCTGCCCTACTATAGCAGCAAATGGATAAACGGGCCTCTGACTCTCTTTTGAGATATTTACGGCCTGAAAAAGCCACAAACATATTATTTAGTCATCTAATCCTGAAGCAAATCCAATGGTTTTCTACATTCATTCTTATTCACGGTAGATTTCTTTCTTCCTTTTATTTCTTTCATTCCATGCAAAAGAATTGTTTATATTTGATAACATGGGTTTCCCATCTCAAAATCAATTAACTATGAGAAGAGTGGCCTATAATCTTAAGATCTGTTGAGCAAACAAAGTTGTCCCACATCGCTAAGATAAGGGAAAGATATCGTGTATATAAAAAGGGCCAACACCTCCACTGATATGAGGACTTTTGGGAGATGCCCAAAAACAAAGTCACGAGGGTGATTTCCAAGGTGGACAATATCATATTAATGTGGAGGTTTGAGGTTGCTCGTTGTCCCAAACAAGATACTTCAAACATTTTCCCTAGACGATAAGCAAAATCCATGAAAGTGCAAAGCCAGTCGGAAAGGCTAATTTACAGTTAGGTCAATAAAACCGAACAGCAACCCATAAACATTCAGACTCTCATATTCACGATCCAATTAACAAGAACAAGAAAGCGAAAGAAATGTTAAACCAGGTCGTAAGAACAAACCTGCTGAACAGGGTTGATTTCAGTGGCAACATTGCACAGAACCAGAGGCCTTCCCTTGCTGCAGTTCCTCTTCTTGCCTTGAACCCTAATACTCCCAAAAGGCCTGTTGTTCGCATTGCCATAACCTGCAGAATTAGCAGACGCTGAAAATGGATGAAGAAGAGTGAAAAGGGGAAATTGAGAAGAGTGAAGATGGAAAGGTAAGTACCAGGTGAGGGTAGAGATGGAAGAGAAGGGGAAGAAAGGGATCGAGAAGCTAAGATCGCCGGCGAGGAAGATCCGCCTCCTCCGACTAGAGCGAACGCCATGGCCGAGAGTTTCTTTCTTGCTTTCTTTCAGCTATGGAGATTTGTTCAGAGCTTTTTTAATAAATAAATGGTTTGTATTGCTTTGTTACGTTGCGGATAAGAGAAAGGATAGATTTCATTTCACTCCCAAAATTCTCTCCTTATTATTCAAAACCAAAAATTTCATATGATATTCCTAGAAAAATACAAAATTAATGGGGAATACCAACTTTTAATTGTAACTAGAAATGTCCACGGGGAGAGGATAGGGATGACTTTGCTCTTCCCATCCCCGCTACTCATTTCAATTCTCATTCCCACGAAATTCACCACAAAATTTTGCGGGAAACAAGGTGAGGATCGGGTTTCCCACGGAAATTATTCCTCATTTAACTCTTTTTATTTTCTATTTTTATTCTTTAACTTTTTACAAAATTTCTTTATTGTTAACTTAATTCACTAAATCTTAGATAATTTTTCAATATTAAAAAATGTTTATTGATTTTTAATTAAATAATTAATTAGGTAAGAAAAATATTAATCCAAATAAGTATTTTTACTACTTTTTATATATATATAAATATATATTAATGTATTTAAAAAAATTAAAAAATACATATATAAAATATGAATGGGGTTAGGAACGGGATATCCCCATTTAACTTGTGGGAAATTTTTCATCTCCACTTACTCTCCATTCACTGCCTATTCGGGGATTCACCGCCCCTATAGGGGCGGGTCTCCACGAGGCCCCGACCCCATGGGTAAAATGGATCTCTAATTGTAACACCTTTTTTATAAAAAAAAAATTGAATTTTGGGCGTTTTAATTTGCCCATTCTAAAGATTGAAAATTATCGGTTATACTAATGTCCCAATATTGAATATTGTATATAGAAAAATGTTTTGCATACAGTTTTGGTAGAATGCAGTCACTGATATAGCATAATTTAATCCTTTGATTTTTTTTTTTTTTTTTTAAAAGGTAAATAAATTTGTTCAAATTAAAACAAAATTAATGGATCAAATTTTGCTATATAGTGGCTCCATTGTGTCCAGATAGCATGCAAACATTTCTCTCGTGTATAATATTGATTGAAGACTATGTAAATTAAATGAAAATTGGTTGTGATATTGATTAAAGATTATATGTTGACTCACTAAAGGCATGAGATGCATGTCTTTTTTGCCTTTTTATTAAGTTTATCTCAATTTTATGTTGGGCACAAATTTTTATCTTTCTATCCCGTTCATTTCAATTTCATATCATGCACAAATTTCTTAGGGAATGTTTGGACACTCACAATTATTTTTGCAATTCTTAAGTTGTTTTTCTCGAACTAATTTCTAAATAAGTAATTATTATTTTTTAGAGAGTGTTAGAATGTTGATAATAATAATAATTATTATTATTTATATCTATGACAGTCTAGATCAATTTACTTATATATCAACTAATGTCACAAGATGCATTACCTGATCTTACAACATTTGAATGTGAAGGATATTCATAAGAAATTATTGGTGGGTTATGATTGGTTTTAGGTTATCATTCTTTATATTTGAGGTATAAGTAATAGTTATTAGTTATATGATTATCGTTCTTTGTATTTAAGGTGTAGATAATAGTTAATAAGAAAAGTTTGGATGAAAATGGATTAATAGATGACATGATAATATAATTAAAGTCGTTGATTAAAACAATGAATTGAGATGAATCATGATTATTTGAATTAAAATTATTCATTACTCGTTAGAATATCAAATATTGAGTGGGCTAACCATTACTTCTCCGGTAACCATTATTGACATTACGTTTTCAATCGATCTTATTTAGTTAATCAATTTACCTAGATAATGGAGGAGTTCATTCATTTAGGTTGTGTTTGGTGTCGTATATGCAAACAGAGTCAGATTATTATAACTTAACCCACGTTTGATCCACACAAATCCAAGTCGGAGTTCCACATAATTTATACTTCTTTTGAGATTAATCATTCTCTTTTCTATTATAATAACATGCATCTCAAATACTCTTTATTAAAACGATGTTATAATAACATGCACTTAAAACACCACTTATCATAATTTATGTTATAATAATATACATTCCAAACATAATTTTTAATAATCCACAATTTATTATAACTCACCTGCTGCCCCAAACATGGTGTTAATGACCTGAATTTTTTGCATTTTTTTGCATTATTAATTCAAGTCATTTGTAGACAAATGTAAGTTCATTCTTAAACCAAATAGGTTGTGAATAATTAGCAATCCATCAATGACATCCTCAGTTTGAGCTAACTAATTAGTATGACCAGAAGGCTATGGCTGAGCAGCATCAGTGAAGATTATATCATCACTTTTCAAAAGCTTTGAGAGGATCATTGAAGTCTATTTCTGAAAGAAGTGGAAGATCAGCAGGCAACGTTTCTGGACTCAATCCTTCTTCTTTCAGCCTTTGAACGACTTCCTCGAACACGATCCGGTTGCCATTTCGCGCCAGGTGCAGCCCATCACTGTCAGCAGATGAAGAGATCAGATACAGATTTTAAAAAGCAAGGAATGGAAAGTTTCTCTTAAGTTGTCCTTTTACTTCCATAAAATCTAGATGCTTTTGAATCAAAAAATTTGTTTGGATATGTGAGTTTTATTATTTGATTTGTTTCAAAGAGTTTAACTTGAAAAGGACCAAGGACAAGAAAAAAAACATATATTTAATTATGTCCCATTTTTGTTTAGTCTAAGCTATTCAAATAATAGCAACCTTTTATTTTATTTTTTTATATCTGTGAGTGTTTATGTCAGCTTATACACTCCACGACGATTCTAACTACACATAGTATATGACCTTACAACATTTAGATGTCAAAAAAACTTGTTGGAAATTAAGTTCTAAATAGGGGACCATCATAGATTGAACTCAAAACATATTTGGTTTATTAAGGCCCTTTTCAGTTTAGTGCTAGATGCTAAACATCATACAGAGTAAAATTGTTAGAAAATAGAAGTTTTGACAGGCCATAATGTCCACCAAAGACCTGAAATAACTCATCATCTTGTAAATTCCATGCAAATCTATACTTCATAGTTCAACAATGCTCACAACAAATATGGTAATGATGCAAGCAGATTATCCAACCATTTTCTTATGTAGAAAGATATCACAGGAAACAAAAGAGTGAACACGGAAGAGTACCTTAAACAGGTCGTTTCCCAGCCGGGAACTCGCTGCATCTTAGTCCAGATATCAATCACAGAAACCCCACATTCAGCAGCAACAGAAATGCAAGCCTTGGCATAATCACCAGCTGCATTGTTAGTCCTCTCAGGCTCATTTGATGGATTTTCCATGTAAGCGTTTCTGCAGGGAATTGTTTTCATTTTTTATGATCAAAAGTTTGTGAGATTTCTAAATATGATTTGAGCTAAAGAAGGATAATAAGAGAAATAAGCATACTTTAGGCGCCCTTCTTCATCAATAGGAGGGGGAGTTATAAGAAGAATGCAAGTTGCAGGCCATTTCTTCTGCAAATCCAAATGAACCAAATTTAGATTCTATATGAACAGTAAGACAGAGAAGTGAAATGCATAAAATCATTGTGTTTTTGTTTTGTTTGTCAATACAACATGTAGGCACCACAGCCACTAACTTCACTGCAAATAACAAAAAAGTTCCCTCAAAATAAAGGTAAAGCGGCTTTTCTTGCAAAGCATACATTTACTTTAAACCATAATACACAGAGGACTCGGGGATCTAAGAGGTTATAAGTTCAATTCATGTAAACCACTTATCTAGGAATTAAATTCCTATAGGTTTCTTTGATGACCAATAAGAATAATCAAGGTATGCAAAATGACCCGAACACTCACGAATATAAAAAACAAAAAAAAAAGTTAAAAATGACCCTAAGGGGAATTGGGGAATAATAGAGGTATATGGGCCAATAATTGGGGAGTTAGTTAGAGACTTAAGGTTCGGAAACAGAGAGGTTGTATGAGGGAAAAGGCATGCATATTTTGAGTGATTACACTATGGGCTCTAAGAGATGATTCTCTAGAGAAAGGGAGGTTCTAAGTCTTATTCAAACTTGGTTTATCTTGTAGTCGTTTCATTTATTTTGTAATACAATTTGGATCCTAACAAAAACATACATTTACTTTACTAAAACATTACAGTGAGAGAATCCAACTAAAGAGATTCCTAAACCATCAAAACAAAACCCAGTTCTCATTTTCCATGCCAACAAAAGGGTGTCTCTCCCAAAAAAACTGAGTTGAAAAGCTACACATTTTGAGAATCAACTTAACAAGTCATACCAATGTTCAAATTCCTTTTTTTTAGTATATGTGACTATTCAAGACCAGTTCACGTGCACTTCAACTACCACTATTCTTACCAGAAATACTACTTGACCCTGCAATATTTAGATGTCAAAAAACCAATGTACTGACCACCGTGGATTAAACCCACCCATCCCTTCTTAGTTACACACTTTTCACACTAGGTCAGTCTATGGTGGTTAACGAGGTTCAAATTCCAATACAAAATAAATCCAAAACTTTGGTGATTCACCTATTCACAGAACCTTGGAGAATGCACAGCTAATGAAAAAAACACCTTATGTTTAGGCAAAGACAGGAGCGGTTTGTTTGGCATATTTAGGTAGGATTTATTAACTCCTCGTAAAAAACCTACATCTAAACGAATTTTTATTAACCCCTCCTCATTTTTACTTTTAAAAATAACTCTCATTTTTAACCACTCATTTTTAATTATTATTATTTTTTAATTTTAAAAACTAAAAATAACTATTCATTTTAAGTTTACATTCAAACAAGGTTTAGATTCTAACTCCTCTGCACAAAAATTACATCAAAACAAATTTTTGGCTACAACTCTCAATTTTTAACTCCTAACTCATTTAAGCTAAATCCTACCTAAATAGGTAAAAAATAACAGTCCTGTGAAAGGGCATACCTTGAAGAAGGAGACAATTGAAAAGAGGTTTTCCTTGTATTCATCAAGAGGCACATGTTGGAAGGCAGCATATCCATCTGAAAGACATGCATCATTAGCTCCAAAGAACACCGTCACAGCAAGAGGCGGACCGGCGGCGCCGCCGTGTTCTTCCGCCGCCGGGAACACTCGTTCAATCACCTTAACCGCCCATCTCGTATTGTAGCCGCTATATCCTCTATTGACCACATCCACCTAAAAACATTGAAACAAATGAAAAAAAAAAAAAAAAACCCCAAAATCTCACAGATTCAGAATCAGAAATGTGTAAAATTAATGAAAAAAATTAAAAACTAATACCCTGCGAGAGAAATGATGGGCTAAAGCAGCTCCCCAGCCCCCATCAGCAAAAGAAAACTCTGTAATGGAATCGCCAAAAAGATAAATCTTTGGTCTCATCTTTCAAATGGGTTATTGAATATCCCACAAAATAAATAAAATGAGGAAATGAAAGTGGTAAAATTATTTTATTGGGTGTAATAAAAATCCAATCTTTTTCAATTAATATTTTGCTTGAAAAGATTTGCAAGCAAAACTATGAAAACTGGGTTGGAAATGGAATCGATGTTCTTGTTTTTATCGCTTCTTCTGTTGCTCAACAGTTTTTGGTGTTGTCTAAAAAATGATTTTGATTTTGATTTGACTTTGGAATGGAAAATTTACTATTTCTTTTAACATTGATGGAAATTCCCACCATTTTGGGTATGTCTTTTATCGTTGGTTAATACTTCCAAATCACCTTCAAAGAACTTTTGTTATTTAGTCAATTATTGAACAATCTGCCACTAAAGTAAAAATTCCATCAACATTATCCATGGCTTCTTTTTTTTTTTTGAAACAAGCAGAACTTCCATTGAACAGAACCCAACTTACAACACAACTTCCCACCTGGGATCAAACCATAAACGGGAATAATCCCCCACACACTGGCCCCGAACCACATATTGGAGGGTGACCACTCTAGCTACATAGAACAGACAATAAGTGAAATCCAAATCAATAGCGAATCGAGTCGAGATTGTGGCATTAAATAACATGGAATATGAGAATTCCAATGAAGACCAACTCCACATCGTCAACTTCATAAGAGATGACTTCCGATAAATTTTGGGGGATAATCCTTGGAGCATTAAGACAACTAAGGTGCATGATCCCGCCAAAATTACAAGAGGGAAAATTGATCCCAAGAGAGATCAATCCTCACCCCCAACTCGATCTAATCCAATACTGAAATCGGATCCCTTTATCCACCAATTCCATGATGGAGCGGATCAACAAAATCCTAACTATCCTACCCATAACAAAACAAAAAGCAAAGCAACGTCCAACCATACTATGGACGTAAATAACTAAGAAACTATGACAAATAGACCAACAACGAGCCATCTTCAACCAGTAGGTGCATACAGAAATTGTCTCCAGCAGAAACTGAAAATACCACCAACAAAAACACCAAGTTGCAGAATGGAAGAGAACAAACATGAGCTTTAAATGGCTAAAATTCGACCCTCTCTAGAACGTAAACACAAAAATGGAACGTAAAGATATCTCCCATTTCTGACCATTGAGAAGCCTTATTTATTGTCCCCAATAGGCAGCTCAGCGGTTAAGACAAATGATTTAAATTAAAATATCCTTTGAAGTATCCTGATGTCACAACCTAGGGACATGCCATGGGTGTCCCGAATATAGAGGAGCAAAGCTCCGATATCTCGATTTTCAAAAAAAGAAGCCTTATTTCTTGACAAAGATGATTGAATAGTCGAAGTTGAAATGACATGAGCCACATGCATATGCCAATGACACCTTTTTAATAATACAATTGTAGATAGAATAATCAATTAGAAAGATAGGAACAAAGAAGAAATTCTCTATTTGCTTTTTTTTTTTTTTTTGAACTCGAAATTCTCTATTTGCTAGTCGTCATAAACAGTAGTTTCACATTTGGCTTGAAAAAATGGGGTCAAACCTCGTGACACAAACCAACCCTTCAAATGGTTGTTTGTTTGACATGTTTACGTAGGATTTAGTTTTAGAATTTATTAACGGCTTCTCGAAAATTTAGATGAGTTTTTACTAATTCTTCCTAATTTTTAATTTTAAAAATAATTTTCATTTCTAACTATTTATTTTTAATCATTAATTTATAATTGTTCAATTATTTCTAACGACTCATTTTTAGTCATTTCTTTCAAATCAATCAAAATAATTCATTTTTAAAGATTTCTTTTTTTAACTATTAAAAATAATTATTTATTTTAAATCTACATCTAAACAAAGTTTTACTCTAATTCCTCTGTGCAAAAACTACATCAAAACGAATTTTTTACTACAAAATCTCAATTTTTAACTACTCAATATAATTCTGTAAGTCAAATTCTATCTAAATATGTCAAACAAACACCCCTATGTGACAAAATATCTCGTCGGGAAAGATTGTATTTTCACTAAAAAGAGACGAAGAGGAATAATTAGGTTCACCTGCCCTAGATTAGCCCAACATCATTCTGGGAGTGTTTGGGGCAAGAGGAATGGTAATGATTAAAGAGAAAATGATAACGAGGAGGAGAATAGGGAGGAGAATGATTATGAGGGTAATGGTTATTTGTGTTTGGGGTGAAGGTAATGATTATGGGGAGAATGATTATTTGTGTTTGAGATAAAAGTAATGATTATGAAAAAAATAAAATAATGAATATAATGTGAGTAAAAAATAGTGATGTGATGTATGAAAAGTTACTAGAGAGAGAATAAAAAGTAGTTATAGAGAGAATGAAAAAAGTGATTTTTTGGAGAACGTAATTATGAGGGGAATGATTCCCGGTGGCTCAAACACGAAGAATCATTTCCCTTCCCATTCTCCTTCTTATTCTTGGTGACCCAAACAACCCCTCTATGTTTTAAATATTCTAAACTACTAAAACCAAAACCACAGTGCTGACAAACAAGTTTATCACTGGTCCTGGTTTCGACATTTAAAAAAGAATCCACCGTTTGCAAAGTGGCTGCCTTTTAGTTCAACACAACGACAAATGATGAACTTCACTTTTACAATTTAAAATTATTTCCAACGCCCATAGTTTCAAAAACCCACCATCATCTCAAAAGTTTCACACTTTCTTCATTCCCCAACAATCCTATAATTAGAACTCCAAACCCCACAAATGGAAACCTCAAAAAAACCAGACCTTTCAATCTCCAGCTTTCATCTCACATGGAATCTGCTAACTCAGTTGGCTCTGTGGCTCAGCCGGTGGCTCCCAGTGGCTCGAGCGGCTCGCTCGGGAGCCACCTGGCTCGGCGGCTCGTTGAGATTGGAGTCCAAGATGTGTTCTCTGTGCCTGGGGATTTCAATTTGACCCTTTTGGATCATTTGATCTCCGAGCCTGGGCTCGGCTTGATCGGCTGCTGCAACGAGCTCAACGCGGGCTACGCCGCGGACGGCTATGCTCGAGCCAAGGGCGTGGGTGCTTGTGTGGTCACTTTCACTGTTGGTGGGCTTAGTGTGTTGAATGCTATAGCTGGTGCTTATAGTGAGAATTTGCCTGTGATCTGCATTGTGGGTGGTCCTAATTCTAATGATTATGGTACTAATAGGATCTTGCATCATACAATTGGGCTACCTGATTTCACTCAAGAGCTTCAATGCTTTCAAACTGTCACTTGTTATCAGGTAATTCTCAGGTTTTATGATTTCAATAAAAACAGAACAATAATCACAAAAGTTGTAAATAAGAATTTGAGAAAAGATAGAGATTTCAAGTATTCACTAAATGTCTGTTAGCTACGTCCATCGATAGAGTAGAGAACAGTTTTATCAAGGAGATAGCAAGAATACACATAATGTTGATCAAGTGGGATAAGAGAGTTTATATAGTGCAAATGCAATAATATAAAGTCAATTACACATTCCGCATAGGAGGAAGCTCGTTGATCGGGCAGCGAGACCACCCACTAAGTAATCGTGGGTATCAAACAATTCAAGACATATCTCGGTTTTACTCAGGAAGCTGATTAAACTTCAATTTAATTATTAAACTATCTATGAATTGGTAATTTGGCAGGCGATTGTGAATGATTTGGATGATGCACATGAGTTGATAGACACTGCTATTTCAACTGCTTTAAAGGAGAGCAAACCAGTTTATATCAGCATAAGTTGCAATCTTCCTGGAATTCCTCATCCTACTTTTGCTAGAGATCCTGTTCCATTCTTTCTTGCTCCTAAGTAAGACAATTTTTGTCTTCAATTATCTCCTCCTTTTTTTTAATGTGACTTATCAAACTTAATCATTTTTTATAGTTTTGAATTGAATGCTACATAGCGGTGTACAGAAGACTCGGACTATCCAACCTAAACTGTAAGAGTTGTGTTGGGTTGGCAATTTTTTTTGCTCCTTCAACTCAATCCAATTCGAACTTTATTTTTTTGAGATTACAATAATTTTGAGAGGGGGGATTTGAACCCATAATCACCTGGTCATTGGGTGTATACTGATGCCACTGAGCTACTTGCTCTTGTTGGCCAATCCAGTTCGAACTAAGAATGCATTACTTGAGAGGCTGCATTAATGAGATAGATTTCTTTGGCTCGAGTTTAATATCATGCAATTTGATGAGATAAATAGAACCCGATAACCCAACCCAATCCGAAAATATATGAAATGGGTTAGGTTGACTTAGATAGCTCTAATACATATGGTTGGATGGATCGACCAAGTCAAAAGTTGTTAGCCCAAAATATTCCTCTTACACCCCTCATGCTACACGGTAAATTTGAATTGGTATCAACTGACACAAGATTATGTATCTGTTACTACTTGTAGAGTAAGCAACCAATGGGGGTTGGAAGCAGCAGTTGAAGCAACTGCAAATTTTCTAAACAATGCAGTGAAGCCAGTGATTGTGGGGGGTCCCAAGCTAAGAGTGGCAAAGGCACAGCGGGCCTTCGTCGAGCTCGCCGACGCTAGCGGATATCCAATCGCGGTTATGCCGTCTGGGAAAGGGTTAGTGCCGGAGCACCATCCACAGTTCATTGGGACGTATTGGGGTGCGGTGAGCACCAGCTTCTGCGGGGAGATAGTTGAATCAGCTGATGCTTATGTTTTTGTGGGTCCAATTTTCAATGACTACAGCTCTGTAGGGTACTCTCTCCTTGTCAAAAAGGAGAAGGCTGTGATTGTGAATGTGAACAGAGTTACCATTGGCAGTGGCCCATCTTTTGGCTGGGTTTTCATGGCTGATTTTTTAACTGCATTGGCTAAAAGGTTGAAGAAAAACACCACTGCTCTTGAGAATCATCGCCGAATTTATGTCCCTCCCGGTATCCCTCTCAACTACGCAAAGGACGAACCTTTGCGAGTCAATGTTCTGTTCAAACATATTCAGGTAAGCCATAGGTTTAAAGTTTGAAACTTTGCCAACCAAAGCAATAGTTAGTGATGTAAGTGTTTGTCCATGAACCAAGAGACCATGAGTTCGAAAGTTTCCAATTTTTTGATGATACTGATTTTCTTTTTGTAATTTTCGATAGAATATGTTGGCCGGTGACACTGCGGTAATTGCTGAAACTGGGGATTCATGGTTCAACTGTCAGAAGCTTCGTCTTCCCGAAAATTGCGGGTTTGTTTGTTTGTTTTGTAAAGCTTTGTTTTTTAGTTGCAGGGTTGTAATCTATTTGTGTGGCTCTGTTCAGCTATGAATTTCAGATGCAATATGGATCTATTGGATGGTCAGTTGGTGCCACTTTGGGATATGCTCAGGCCAATAAAGATAAGCGTATCATCGCCTGCATTGGTGATGGGAGTTTCCAGGTTTGTGCTTAGTTTGATAGATATGTTTGATTTGTATATCTCAAAATTCAACCTTTTCAACCAGACACTTTACGCACATTTTAATTATTCTAACGTCATATCGCCTGATCCTACAACATAGAAATTCATTTCTAGGTAGATGACGACCATAGATTGAACTTATAACCTTTCTGTTTCTTAAAATCTTTTTGACGGTTACCTTTTCAAGTCTTTTGAATTAGATTTAATTTATTAGAGTTTTTGGATAGAGGGGTTACGAGGAGATGAGTAGGGGTTCACCCAACTCCACGTTTGGCAGAAAACCTGCATAAACCCTCTAAAAAGCCTCTGTAAACCTTCCATAGTCCAATATTACTTTCTACTTCAACTATTCATAACCACTCCATCTAAATTGAGAATTTTCTGTCACAACTATTCATAATCTATTAATTCAAATGAGGGTTTTTTGTCACAACCACTCATATCCCTTCGTGTCGAACAGGATTTTATCTTCTTCAAATTCCTCATGACCACTCCAAACCCATCATAACTACTATCCCTCTAACCAAACACACCTGAACAAATCATAAACTCATAAACTAAACATAGCTAAAGCATCTTTCAGGTAACAGCTCAAGATATTTCAACAATGATAAGATGTGGGCAAAGGACCATCATCTTTCTGATCAACAATGGAGGATATACCATAGAAGTTGAAATTCATGATGGTCCATACAATGTTATCAAGAACTGGAACTATACTGGACTGGTTGATGCCATCCACAATGGTCAAGGAAAATGCTGGACTGCCAAGGTCAGCCCAAATTTCTTAACTCACTTCTAATCAACTCATGATATTTGTTTAAGCTGATAATTCGGCTTTTGCTCGATCAATAGGTACGAACAGAGCAAGAACTAGTAGAAGTGATTGCGACGATGAGTAATGAACACAAAGAATCTTTATGTTTCATCGAAGTTTTGGTGCACAAAGATGATACGAGTAAAGAGCTACTCGAATGGGGCTCTCGTGTGGCTTCTGCCAACGGTCGCCCTCCAAATCCTCAATAAGTTGGTTGTTGAGTAACATCAAATGGCGAATAAAGAGAATAAAAATAGCAGAGATTTTCATCCATTGTGTTGCATGTGTATCGTTTTCGTTTCGGAGTTGTCACCAACCATTATGTGATTAGTCACCTAATCTATAAGAAATCAATAGACTACAAGATATTTTGTGTGTAGAGAATATATTAGAAGTTTACAATCCCCATAAAAGTTGTTACTAAAGGCAATGTGTCTAACCTCATTCTCCAAGCTATTTTTTTCTTTTTGAAGGAAATGGGTCTTTGGCATTTAAGAGATTTTTTTAAAAAAAATTCTCATTTTATGTGAAGACCCGGCCCAAACAATAGTTTGGTCTTTATCCTAATGCATGAAAATATGACATCACAACTCTAATTGGGCATGCTTTCATAAATACAAATACTTTAATCATTAAATGAACATCGTTTGAAGGTTATAAAAATAAAGTAAGAGTACCCAAGTAAAATGAAATACAACACATTTCTTAAATGACATAAGCGATACGTGCCCTAAATAGTTCATGTAGAAGAAATTCAAAACTAGAAATAAAGACATCAGAATAAATAAGTATTCCATGATCATTCCCAACATAGTCAACCATCCTTGTAAAGTCTTGATATACCTGTGGGGAATTCTACATTGGAAAGAGTAAGTTTTGATACACAGTAAAAATCCTCAACTCGAGATCAAACATGAATACTGTTGGTTTATTTTAATTTTAGGAAAATTGTATTGTCATTTTTTTTTAATTATTTATTCATTTTAGGATTATACTAAATATTATTTTCTATCTTTTCCTTTTATAACTAGGTAGAATATTTTCCTCTTATGATTAGGTTATCATTTCCTTTTTATGATTAGATATTATATTTTCCTTTTATAATTAGGTCATCTGTTATACTCTATTTAAACTCATTGTTAGATTCATTATTAAATGAAAAATTAAGAGAATTTGAATTTTCATCTTTCAACAAATACAATCAAGAGTAAATAGCACACACACAAGCATCACCATATGGATCTCATTCAAGCATCATCAATAACTCAATCAAGCATTATCAATATCTCAATTATCATTGCTAACATCTCAATTATCACTATCTCAATCATAATGGGCACAAAACCCCTCAATAACAATGGACACAAACCCCTCCATAACAATGATCATCACTCACTATCACAATACACATGCATAATCAAAGCACTCACAACATGTAAGCTATACCACTACGTACATATCCAAAATCAGGTATCACATCAAAGTTACATGAATAATCACTAATAAATAGTCATCCATATATCACATTACACAGAGTATCACAAACATCAATTCATCAAACAAGCTAACATGCAATTGAATATAATCACATTTTAAACCACATTATCTCGAATTGAGAGTAATGGGTCCCTTACCTTAGCAATCAAGCAATCCAAACCTTCTAATTTAATTCAATTGACCAGCACGTCCAAATCCACACACTTGATTATCAAGGTTCAACAAGTCAAAAGAAGCTAAGTAATTGAACCATAAAAGTCTTTAAGTGACAATAATGGCGAGGGGTTGGGCTTTCAGGCGGTGAAAAGGCAGTGTGGTTTTTTGCGTGAAGAAGGAAACACCCTGGTACGCTTAAAATAAATTGAATAAATAAACAATTTCTCTTTCTTAATTTATCAATTAACTTTTAAAAAGTTAATTCCTTTATTATATTCCTTTTTAATTGTACTTTTCCTTTTTTCTTTTATTTTCTTATAATCTTTTCTTTATCAAGTGTAGTACCTAAAATAGGAGACTAACTAAAGGGCAATATATTGAGTTTATTTACCAAAGCAGCAAGTGGGAATTATTTTCCTATTTTATCCTCCATACCAATTATGCTACCCTTTATTTCCTTTCAAGTTCTTCCTTTTTGCTTTAAAAGAAAGTAGTAGAAAAGGACAAATTCTTCTTTATTCTTTAACTAATTTCCTACATTGCCCTTTATGGTAATGAACTCATTATCCTTTCAATTCTTTTCAAAAATATTATTTCCTTAACTCATTATCTTATATTTGCATTATGGAAAATATAATTATCATGGTCTCATTAAGAAATCTTATTCAAGAGGCATAAATGATATGATATATTTTTTTTTAGTAAATATGATTAAATTTGAACCTTTTCAAATCACACTTTAGCTTTTAAAAATGGTAGTAACAACCAAATTTATAATCTAACATGTAATTTTAGCTTTTATCTTCAAATAAAAAATTAATGAAGAAGATGAGACTCATTTCAAGAGAGAATAATAATATATTTGGATCAGAACGTGAAGAATAATATATTTATAGATCTTGTAGAAATCACAAGATGTACAGTGTTGGGAATAAACACTATTCTAATATGGATCAATTATTCTCTCTCTTGTGTTCCTAATGAAAAATCAGCAAGTATATAGTATGGTAGAAATATCAAGTACAACACAACGATTTTTAATGTGGAAAAACCTCCTCAAGGCGAGGAGTAAAAACCACGGACCGAAGTCGAATCTCCACTATAATCGATAATGGGCTACAACAAGTTCTCTCTAGTTACAACTAGAGGTATACAACACATAACAACTCAAGATAAACTAATCTTGGCAACAAACAACACAAATCAAGAGAGATAGATAGAAAGATCTCACAAAAATGTGGAACCGAACCGCCACTGGAATCTGGCTGTAGAAACCTCCAAACCCGATCTTCACCGTTCAGATTGAAGACCCTTGTGTCAAGAACACGCTGTCCAAATTTCAGCTCGATCCAACGGTGCAATCGCTCGGAAACGCCAAAATACCGAAGCTGGACAAAAACCTCTTTTCCTCTCTATTTACTTTCTCTCTGCAGGTTGTTTTCTCTCTGCTCTTTGATTTCCAGCTCTCCCTTTGTTGTTCTTGTGTGTTCTTTCTACCAAAGTGACAAAATGCACTTTAAAACACTTAGCCCTAATGGGCCTTATTTGATGGGCCTTCACAATGTGAATAAAAAACCCAACAAATCTCCCCCTATTCACTGTGTGGAGGAACTTGCCATTCCCGCAGCGGAACGATAGAACTTGAGCTTCTCTCTTGGTAGATTCTTAGTCAGCATATCAGACCCATTATGATCCGTATGTACCTTCTCAAGCTCAAACAAGCCATCATTCAATGCATCTCTCATCCAGTGATACCTCACATCTATATGTTTAGTTCTGGAATGAAATGTAGAGTTCTTACCAAGATGAATAACACTCTGGTTGTCACAGAATATCACATACCGTTGTTGCCTGAAGCCAAGCTCATGTATAAACTACTTCATCCACAACATCTCTTTGCACGCTTCTACTGCAGCTATATATTCTGCTTCTGTAGTAGAAAGTGCAATGCACTTCTGTAGTCTTGACTGCCAAGACACTGCACCACCTGCAAACGTTATCAAATAACCCGAAGTAGACCGTCGGTTATCTAGATCTCCTGTCATATCTGAATCAGTATAGCATGTAAGCAAGGGCTTTCCACTTCCAAATGTGAGCTTCAAATTGGAAGTGCCTCTCAAATATCTCATGATGCACTTGACTGCTTCCCAATGCTGTTTTCCTGGATTGGACATAAATCGACTAACAACTCCAACAACATGAGCAATATCAGGTCTAGTACTCACCATGGCATACATCAAACTCCCAACTGCTGAAGCATATGAGACTTTCCTCATTTCTTCCTTCTCTTTATCATTAGAAGAACTCTGTTTGCTACTCAGTTTGAAATGACTGAAAAGAGGGGAGCTGACAACTTTAGCTTTGTCCATGTTGAATCTTTCAAGCACTTTTTCTATATATTGCTCCTGTGACATATACAACTTCTTGGATGCTCTGTCTCGAACTATTCGAATTCCAAGAATCTTCTTTGCTGGCCCCAAATCCTTCATGGCAAAGGATTTGCTCAACTGTTTCTTTAACCTGTCAATTCTAGAAACATTCCTGCCAACAATCAAAATGTCATCAACATAAAACAATAGTATCACAAAATCATCATTAGAAAATTTTTGTACAAAGACACAATGGTCAGAAGTAGTCTTTTTGTAGCCTTGCTCCCCCATAACTGACTCAAACTTCTTGTACCATTGCCTCGGTGCTTGTTTCAATCCATAAAGGTTTTTCTTCAACTTGCACACAAGTTTCTCTTTGCCTTTCTCTTCAAAACCCTCAGGTTGTTCCATATAGATTTCTTTATCTAAGTCTTCATGAAGAAATGCAGTCTTAACATCCATCTGCTCAACTTCTAAGTCAAGACTAGCCGCCAAACCCATAACAACTCGAATCGAAGACATCTTAACAACTGGAGCAAAAATTTCATCAAAGTCAATACCTTTTTTCTGATTGAACCCTTTGACAACTAATCTCGCTTTATAACGCGGTCTTGAGGTGCTTTCTTCTTGTTTCACTCGATAAACCCACTTATTTTTCAGTGCAGTTTTTCCTTTAGGCAATTTAACAAGCTTAAAAGTGTGGTTCTCATGTAAAGATTTCATCTCATCTTTCATTGCATCAATCCACTCTCTTTTGTGCTCATCTTCTATAGCCTCTTCATAACTCTCAGGTTCTCCCCCGTCAGTCAATAACACATATTCATCAGCAGAATATCTTGTTGACGGACGACGATCTCTGACAGACCTTCTGAGTGGAACATTTATAGGAACTTCAGCTTCTGACAACTGTTCCTGAATATCATCATCTACCTCAACCTGTTCATGACCTTCTACCTCATCTGAATTATCAAACTGATCATTCTGTATTTCATTCTCAATCTGTGTAGAAAGTTGTGTCAAAGGAACTGTATCTAAATCAATCAGATCATCACCATTTTCTGACTCTGTTTCATCAGTTCTATCAATGTCTTGTATGGTTTGGTCTTCAACAAAAATAACTCTCGACTTCTAATAAGTTTCCTCTTCACTGGATCATACAACCTGTAGCCAAACTCATCTTGACCATAGCCAAGGAACACATATGGTCTTGTCTTTGCATCAAGCTTCGATCTCTTATCTTTATGAACATGAACGAAAGCTTTACAACCAAAGACACGAAGATGACTATAAGATATGTCTTTCTTTGACCAAATTCTGTTGGGGACTTCATTTCCCAAAGGAACACATGGTGTGAGATTCAGAACATGTACAACTGTATTCAATGCTTCACCCCAAAACATTTTGGCTAACTGTGACTGTGAAAGCAAACAACTCACTCTTTCCACCAATGTCCTGTTCATTCTCTCAGCCAACCCATTTAGCTGAGGAGTCTTAGGAGGCGTCTTTTGATGTCGAATACCATGATTTCTGCAATACTCATCAAAAGGTCCAATATACTCTCCTCCATTATCGGTCCTGATGCACTTCAACTTTTTACCAGTTTCTCTTTCAACAAGGGCATGAAACTGTTTAAACACTTGCAACTTTTTTGATCTTTGGACTTCAAGGTATAAACCCATGTTTTTCTTGAGTGATCATCTATAAACGTCACAAAGTAGGACGCACCTCCAAGTGTTTTTGTTTTCATCGGACCACACACATCAGAATATACTATGTCAAGTACTTCTGGTCTTCTTGAAAGTTGGGAAGCTTTAAAAGAAACTCTCGTTTGCTTTCCTGCTAAACAATGCTCACATCTCTTCAAGGACACATTCTTTACCCCAAAAAGATGATTTTTCTTGGCTAGAATCATCAAACCCTTTTCATTTGATATGGATATGTGAGTCTTTTATGCCAAAGCTCAACACTTTGTTCACTATCAACTGCATTGATATCACAACCAGTAGTCTTTGCCTGCATAAAGTACAATGAAGAACGCTTCTCCCCCTTTGCTACCACCATTGAGCCTTTAGTAAGCTTCCATGTACCATTACAGAAGGTATTACAAAAACCTTCATCATCTAGCTTACCTGTGGAGATTAAATTCATGCGAATATCAGGGATGTGCTTCACATTTTTCAAAATTAAGGTAGTACCATTCTTGGTCTCCAAATGCACATCTTCTATGCCAACTGCTTTTGCTAATCCATCATTACCCATCCTAACATTACCATAATCACCAGATGTGTAGGATGTGAAGAATTCCTTCCTAGATGTAGCATGAATTGAGGCACCACTATCAATAACCCAACCGCTCGCTCATTCAGTAGCAAGGTTTACACTATCACCGTCGAATACAACGAAGAATTCTTGATGGTCGCAGTGATAATTTGGTCTGCATCATCATCAATCACTTTTTCTTTACCTTTATCAGCTTTATTTTCTCTCTTCAGTTTTCTGCAATGCTTCTTTATATGACCTTTCAAGCCACAATGAAAACATTCAACATTAGAAAACCGACCACTCTTGATCTTGCTTCTGTCTATGCTTTTCGGACCTTTGCTCGTACTCCTCCCCTTTCTTTCAGTAATAAGTACATCAGACTGAGAAGAAGAACCCTGTGATTTTCTTCTCATCTCTTCGTTACATACACTGCTTTTTACCAAGTCCATACTTAGTACACCATTCGGGGCTGAGTTCGACAAGGAAGTTCTAAAAGTCTCCCATGAATCTGGTAATGAACCAAGAAGCCATAACCCACGTATCTCCTCATCAAACTTGATACTCATTCCAGCTAACTGATTAATAATACCTTGGAATGTATTCAAGTGATCTAACATAGACGTTCCTTCTTGATACTTTAAAGCCATCATTTGCTTAATCAAATATAATTTACTATTACCAGTTTTCGGGGCTTACAAAGACTCAAGCTTGTTCCACATAGACCGTGCATGATTTTCTTCACCAATATGATTTAGAATATTCTCTTCGACCCAAAGTCTAATCATGCCACATATAAAATATTCTAAATCGGTTTTATCAGCCGACTTCTCTAGTGAAAATACAGGAAGATATAGATCATTGACATATAAAATATCTTCCATTTTTCTTTTCCAAACTTGATAATTTGATCCATTCAAAAGAACCATTCTACCACCACTATGACTCTTTTCCATATTTAACACAAGACCTCTAAATAAACTCAACCACGGAGCTCTGATACCACTTGTTGGGAATAAACACTATTCTAATAGGGATCAATTATTCCCTCTCTTGTGTTCCTAATGAAAAATCAGCAAGTATATAGTATGGTAGAAATATCAAGTACAACACAACGATTTTTAATGTGGAAAAACCTCCTCAAGGCGAGGAGTAAAAACCACGGACCGAAGTCGAATCTCCACTATAATCGATAATGGGCTACAACAAGTTTTCTCTAGTTACAACTAGAGGTATACAACACATAACAACTCAAGATAAACTAATCTTGGCAACAAACAGCACAAATCAAGAGAGATAAATAGAAAGATCTCACAAAAATGTGGAACCGAACTGCCACTGGAATCTAACTGTAGAAACCTCCAAACCCGATCTTCACCGTCCATATTGAAGACCCTCGTGTCAAGAACACACTGTCCAAATTTCAGCTCGATCCAACGGTGCAATCGCTCGAAAACGCCAAAATACCGAAGCTGAGCAGAAACCTCTTTTCCTCTTTATTTACTTTCTCTCTCTAGATTGTTTCTCTCTCTGGCTGCTGATTTCCAGCTCTCCCTTTGTTGTTCTTGTGTGTTCTTTCTACCAAAGTGACAAAATGCACTTTCAAACACTTAGCCTTAATGGGCCTTATTTGATGGGCCTTCACAATGTGAATAAAAAACCCAACATCCAACTTATGAATTTGAGAAATATTTGAGGCATCTTGCAGCCACACACGTGGCAAGATCTGAATCGTTTATTTTTTTTAAGAAATTATTTTTTAAGATCAATGATGGGCAAATATTCTTCAATAATTTTGTAATTTTATGAAGGTCACCAACCAACGTGCTCTACCCCACTCAACCACCCACTTGGTCTGAAATGAAATAAAAAAAAAATAAAAAATTCTTATTCATTATAAGAAATAAGACTATGATTGGTGACCTTCCACAAATATCCACAATCAACCAAAGAAAACTGCAGAAAACAGAGATTTGTGTGAGCGGTTGTTTCATGGGTTGGTCGAATTCTATGTTATGTTTGATGATGATGATGATGATGTTTTTTGTGGCAGTGGGTTTGTCAGGCGTTTCAGGCTGTTTCAGTTCCATTTTCAACTTCGGCGATTCCCTTTCCGACACCGGCAACCTCTTCGCCACATGCTCTTCTAACGAACCTGTCACTTCTTGCTTTTCCCCTTACGGCCAAACCTTCTTCCGTCGCCCCACCGGCCGCTTCTCCGACGGCCGCCTCATCGTTGACTTTATCGGTTCGTTTTCCTCTCCTTTGGTTTGCTTTGGTTCGGTTTACTCGTTTGTTGGAACCCCACTTAGAGATTACCATTCCCATCTCAACTACTCATTTTAATTCTCATCCCCCTGAAATCTTATGCAAAAATGGTGGGATTCATTTGAATAAATCACGGGATCGAGCTTATGTTGGAATTATTCTCCATTTTCTCGATATCTATTCAATTTCCATCTACAACACAAAATCAAAATTAATTCATTTGTAGCAAAAAAATCTGAATAAATTCTTGAGTTCTATCATTAATAGCTATAATTATTTTAAAAATTGTGCTGCAAATATAATACAAAATGTAGAATGTGTTGTTAATGGTAAATTCTATTTTTTCAATACTAAAGGGTTGTTTGAGTATGGGTTTTTGAGGGAGGAAGAGGAAGGGAGTTGGATTTTTAGGGAGGAGGAACAATTCCAATTTCCATCAGCAAAGATTGGTTAATCGGTTTCATATAATTAGGCAAGGAACCATGTATATATATATTTAATCGGTTTCATATAATTAGGCAAGGAACCATGTATATATATATATATATATATATATTAAAAAAATTATATATTGTGGATGAGAAATACATTTTTCATTCTCATTCACATTTAGTTTGTGGGAAACGTTTCATCCAACTCACTCTCTCATTCACTGCCTAATCGAGAATTTCTCGAGCCTCTCGATAAAAATGAACATCTCTAATTTCACTATTATCCGATGATGAAAAAGTAGAGAATTTTTAATAAGTAAAACTCCCCTACACATTTATGTGTAGGGAAGTTTTACTCATTTTTAATATGGTATCCAAAGTGCATAAAACCTAAACAGGATTAGATCGGATAAAATGAAATTACAGCTCGAAGAGCATATGTTATGACCTTAGTGGAGAATTGATGGAGTGGACTACTCTTTTCATTACCGTGGTGCAGCGGAAGCGGTGGGGGTTCCACTGCTTCAGCCATACCTAGAAGGAATTGGAGTTGAGGATTTGGAGAAGGGGCTGAATTTTGCAGTTGCGGGGGCTACGGCGTTGAATGCGTCGTATCTACAACAAAATGGGTTTTTTGGTGTACCCACCAATTACTCTCTGGCGGTTCAATTGGAATGGTTCAAGAACCTTTGTGCATCCTCCTCCATTACAAGTACTTTTTCTTCCTTCATAAACTTTTTTTTTTCTCTTTTAACTTATTCAGCTAAAAAACTTTCAAAATTAAGGTTAAATTTGATAATCATTTGGTTTTTGAAATATAAGTTCACAACAATTATCATACTATATGTTTTTTTACTGCATAGAAGTCTACATCTTACTTATATTTATAGAAATCAAACCAAAATTTATAAACAAAAAATTGTAATTTCTTAAAGTTTTTTTTTTAAATTTAATTAGAATTCACGTACTTATATTTATAGAATTCATATACTTTTTTAAAAAATTGATTAGAATTCACTGTAGTTAAATAATATGAAAGGTAAATAACAAAAATCATAAGAGAAAAATTAAATATATTATAGAAAAGTGGAGTACATTGTATTTTGTATTTTATTAAATATTATAAACTTAAATTTTTAAAAATAAAAAATAAATAATTATCAAACTCGACCTAAATAATAAATCTTCAATTCTACTCCACTTTTCGGTCATGGTGTCCTCATTAACTAATTATAAATTTCGTCTTTACATTTGGAAGGGATTTAAATTTTATGATTTTAAAATTAGAATTTGAAAAAAAAGTTAAAACTCTATACTTTAAAAACTAAAATTGAGTTTCTTTGATTTGGTGAAAAAAATTAGTCATTTTAGTTGCGAACAAGTGTAAGTTTTTTTTTTTTTTTTGGTTAAAGTTTGTGTCCTGATAAAGTTAAACATCCACACGCATATATCTTTGGAAATTTTGGACCACATGTGTATAAAAGCTTTTTTTTTTTAATTTGTTTTTTTTTCGCATAATAAAGATTATTTGTGGTTTCTATTTATTAAGATTTTATCCAAAAATAATTGTCTTATCCGGATGAAAATTTTATTTTATTATTAATTCAATAATATTTAGAAATTATTACTCATTATCATATATCATATTATTTGAGCCAACCTCAGATTCGTACTGAATTTTAACACTTTAAAAGAATTAAATCATCATTTTTTAAATAATATCGTTTTATAAGAACTTTAAAACATAGATTTTTCTCATTTACTTTTCTATAAACTAAAAAGAATATGGAAAGAAATTAAAGTTCAAAGGAAAAAAAAGATGGAATCTTCAATATGTATATTAAGATATCGAATTGGCTTTGTCAAAATTTTCTTTAAAAGTGGAAGTATTCAACATAGGAAAATGGAAACGTTTCAGACAAAGATTGTGATTATCAGATATATATCTCCAACTTAATTATGTTTTTGTTGAAAATAATATTCAAAATAATTAATTTTGAGTTGAAACTTCGTACTAAATCATACAATATCAAAGTTTATTATATCCAAATGGATATTCGATCTAATAAAAATTAATTTGAAGTCCAACCTTAAATTAGTGTGAATTCAAATAAATGTAATCGAATTTCATTTATTATCTATTAATTTTGACTGGGAACGTCATACTATATATATTTCTGACAAAGTGATTTTGATTTACAGAATGCAGAAAAATTCTCAAAAATTCATTAGTTCTAGTGGGAGAAATAGGAGGCAATGATTACAACTATCCATTTTTTGATCAGCAACATAGCTTTGAAGAAATTAAATCACTTGTACCATTGGTGATCAAAGAAATTGCTACAACTATCATTGTATGATCAAAGAAATTGCTACAACTATCATTGCTACAACATAGCTTTTAATTTCATTTCTATAATATCAAACACTAAACTCATATATTTTTATGTTGAAATGATTAAATATTTAATTAATTACTGCAGGAGTTGATTAAATTGGGTGCAGAAACTTTAATGGTTCCAGGAAATCTTCCAATTGGGTGCAATCCAACTTATCTCAAAATTTATGGTTCAACTTCAGCTCAAGATTTTGACCCTAAAAATGGTTGCTTGAAATGGCTAAATCAGTTTTCTGAGTATCATAATGAACAACTTCAAGATGAATTGAAACGAATTCGAGCTTCCCATCCTCATGTTCATGTCATATATGCAGATTATTACAACTCCGCTATGCGTTTCTATAATGACCCACAAAATTTTGGTACGTATATTATCTGCGTTATATGATATTGTCTAGTTTGTACATAAGTCTTCATAGTCTGTTTTTTTTTGTTTCATCCAAAAACTTTTCTTACTAATGAAGATGGTTGTCTTCACTAAAACTCATGATTTACCTTTTATCTAACCAATGTGAGACTATTTCTTTGTTTGTATTGTCAACAATTTTCCCATCGAACAAATGTAACATATACTAAATCTTTCATTAGATAATTTCTTTTCTAAATTATGCACATCTATTCAATCACGAGAATATTTCATAAGCACTCCTTAATAGAGTACACGTGTTCTATCGCAAGCATTTCTTACTACAATAGAATATGCTCAAAATGTGGAGCACATTTCAAAAAGCACCCTTCACAAGAAACTTCACACCAATAGACATGATTGTCTTCACTCATTTATATACTCATAAGCTACTTTTTGATTATCCAACACGAAGGTTTTGGGAAAGTCTAGATAAGAATGTTTAGAAAGAATAGATTCTATTCACGATGGGTCATCTATCCATGAGGAACGGTGCAGTTAGTCAAAGGCTTGAGTTTCAAGGGTATGGTCCCTTCTAGATTCAAGTTTCAAGACCCACTTGTGACATTATTTTGTAGACGCCCCCAAATTATGTCTTCACATCTCTGATGTATTTTGGTGTTGCAATCTAAGATCAAGCCGATAGTGCCTCGGGTTTAGGGGAATGAAATTCCAAATTTTCAGAATCATAAATTAAAAATATAATGGTCATCTATCTAATAAGCATTAGTCTTACCTTGACAACTAAATGGTTACTGTTTTTTGTTGTTTGAACGTTGTGTAATGCAGGATTGACAAATACCTTGGAGGTTTGTTATGTTCGCAGCCATAAAACATTCGACAAACAAAGGCAACATGGAATGACATCAAAAACAAAAACAAAAACAGTAAAAGTGTGTGATGATCCTTCAAAATATGTTAGTTGGGATGGAATCCACTTAACAGAAGCTGCATATAAGCTAATGGCCACTGCTTTGTTACAAGGGCCATACACTAATCCTCAATTCACAACCTTGTGCAATATTATTTCACAAAATTCCACCTCTAATTTACTTCAATTGCAATAAACTCCTAAATTTCTCTCTTGATTTTTATTTTCTGCATTTTTATGTGTGTACATTATTCCTAATGCAAAGGCCACATTATATCTTATGTATATTTCAATTAGTTTGAAATTTTGACGATATAGAATTCTTTTTCTTTTTCTTTTTGTTTCATGTGTATGCATATTAAATATAAGGGGTGTTTGTTTGACATATTTAGGTAGGATTTAGTTAAAGAGTTATATTGAGTAGTTAAAAATTGAGAGTTGTAGCCAAAAACTCGTTTGAATGTAGTTTTTGTGTAGAGGAGTTAGAGTCAAAACTTTGTTTGAATGTAGCTTTAAAATGAGTAATTATTTTTAGTAGTTAAAAAAGAAATGATTAAAAATGAGTGTTTAAAAATAAATTATTTTGATTGATTTGAAAGAAATGATTAAAAATGAGTGGTTAATTATAAATAAATTGTTAGAAATAAGAGTTATTTTTAAAAGTAAAAATGAGGAAGGGATAGTAAAAACTCGTTTAGATATAGGTTTTTGAAGAGAAGTTAATAAATTATAAAACTAAATCCTACCAATATATCCAAACAAACCGCCCTCGAAGGATTTAAATGACTATTTAAGTATGTATTATAATTAAGGGAAAGTAGCTTTTTAATTCTTAGGTTTTGGAGTTTATTTTCATCTTAGTTCTTATGTTTTAAAATTAAACTTTTTTACCTTCAATATTTTAATAACATTCACTCTTTTAATTCTTGACATTAAAAGTAAACTAAAAAAAGACACAAAAATTAAAGGCGAACATTATTAAAATATCAAAAGTAAAAGTATTACAATTTTAAAATTTAGAAACTAAAATGAAACTAGATACCAAAACTTATGATAAAAAAGATAACTTTTCCTCTGACAAATGCATGGGAGTTAAATTTATGCATTTGGATATAGAGGATGATTAATTATATCCGGGAAATATATGATTGTGTTTAATTATTTTGCAACATTTGTTCTTAGGATTTGAAGGATATGTTCATGAACTAATTAATTTTCTTATTATTATTTTTTAAATTTGTCGAGTAATAAAAAAAAACAAAGCCCAACTTAGTTCTGCCCATTTCCACTTCTTCTTCATCTTCTTCTTTTTTTTTTCTTTTTTTTTGAATTCATCGCTACTTCAAATGTATGGCATTTCAGGGCAACTATTTTTATCTATGAGTACAACCTTGTAACTAATTTTATATTTGATTTTCATTAATTTTTTATGACTAATTTCATATTTTCATTACTTCAAAATATTTGTGTTCCTCGGTAAATTCCAAAACATGAAGAAAAAAAAAATCGTATAAATTAATTATTTAGGCCCGTTCAATGTATATTTAATATTTAATTGTGATGTTTAAGTTTATTTGCAAAAATCATAAACCAAAATTCATAAAACAAGTCTTACAAGGATATGAGACTGAACTATTACTCTTATTGACAATCGTAATATGTCTATAAGAGAATAGGGGTTCCCTTCATCTGTCTCAATTTTTATTCTGTTGTTGATCTTGTGCTTCTTTGGACAACTATGGATCAAGGCATACTAACATGGACTAATGTGATGTTTTCTCTATTATTTTGCTCCTCGATTTTAGTGTTCTATTATTTATGGCCCTCGTTTTTGTTTTTCTATCTTTTAATTAAAGGTGGTAAGTGTTCAAGTTTTCATTTTTCTAGTAATAGGTTGAAGGCTTTTTTGTTGGTACGCTCATTGGTTGAGCTGGTGGACAAGAGTCTTTCTTATCAATGGAAAGTCATGTCGTTCTGGGGCAAAATTAGATCTGTTATGGATTCGAACCTCCCCTTTATAGCTTTGGTGGGATCTCGAACCTCAGTAGTCTTAATGTTCCAAGGATTATCTCTCGAAGCAATACTAAAGTCGATCATCATTGTGTCGACAAAGCTAGTTTGGTCTTATGTGGATTGCTTAACATCCATGTTTCTTAAGACTTTAGTTTCGATGAGACTCTTTATTGATCATGGTTATCTTTTTTATTGGTTTTCTTGTGAGTTGGCCACCTTCCGAAATGTGGTTCGGGGTCACGTTAGTGGTTTTTCCTCAATAGAGAGGTTAGGATGTAATAGATTTTAGTTTCCTAATGAACTGTTCTTTTTCAAAAAAAAAAAAAAAAAAATTGTACAATTTTCTTAAAAGTGTATTTTCAAGTTTCTCCTAATGTATACTATTGTAAGAAGAAAATAAAAGACAGTAAATATCAATAACAAAACTAGAAAACAGATAAAGGTAATAAAATTTTTTATAAAAAAACATCAATATTCTATTGATATTGAAAGCAGTGAGAGGGGAACAGATTCAAGTTAAAAAAGATTCAAAATTCAAAATTAAAAGAAGAAATGGACGGAGAAAGTAAAAGAGAAATGCAAAAAGGTTGTATTGGGAAATGAAAGAGAAATGGAGGGAGTGAAAAGAAAAAAAGGTTTGGAATACAAATAAAGGGAAGCCCTACCATAGTTAAATAATGAAGTTCTTTCGGCGAAACAAAAAATAAAGTCATGCAAGTATATCTAAAGTGGATAATATCACATTAATGTACAAAATTATAGAAGATTGTGTCTCTTAACAAGTAGTATTAGAGTAATTCTTAGGTTCGAGTCTTTCCCACCTCTCAATTGTTGTAATCTCAAAAAAAAAAGAAAAAAGTATTAGAGTAATTCTTTGACTTGGTCATACTAGTAGAATCCCCAAATGTCAAATAAAGAATTGAAGTCTCTCAAAATGTATGCTCGTGTAGTATTAATGAAAATTTGTGATTGATCCTATAACGAAGGTACTCTGGTGAGGTGTGCTAGTGAAGAAACGTTGGTGACAGGTGTTTATACAATGTACTCACGATTAAACACATATGAAGTAAGGTTGTTTCGAATAAGAGTAATTGTTAGATACTCAAATGTAATTATGAATTTGTGATTTATAAAAAGAGGATAAACATCTCCATCGATAAGAAACATTTCAAGTGGAATCCAAAAATAAAATCATGAAGATTTGTATTTAAAATAAACCATATCATATTAGAGAAATACTCCTCGGTTGTCTTTCCTTGGACAAAAAAATCAGCATAATAATAGATATACTATTGAAAGTGGCAGGGGAGGAGGAAGATAGTAAAATAAATAATAAAAGATTCAAAATTGAAAGAAGAAATGGATATAGAAAGGAAAAGAGTAATGAAAAAAAATAAAAATAAAAAATAAGTAATCAATATACTCATGAAAGTGGGAGTGAGGGGGAAAATATTCAAATTAAAAAACAAAATAAGATAAATAAATTCAAATTTCAAATTTTACAATTGAAAGAAGAAATGGATGGAGAAAGGAGATGAAAGAAAGATTGTATTGGGAAATGAAATAGAGGAGGGGTTAGGAAGGAAGAGCATTTATGGCTTTGGGAATTGGCATGTAGTGAAAGCCATCAACTCCCTTTTTCCCACAACTAAAATATTTGCATTTTGGTATATATATTTCTATTCGAGCAATACTTAGATAAAGAAATACTTATTCATCTTAAAGTCACATATCTTAATTTTTTCAATCTTACTCATATCCTCGCCTCTTCCTCAAAATAATAATTTCAATATATGTTCATTTCACTTTCATAATGCTTTGTTTTTACAAAAAATGAGGTTATTTCATTACAAAAATTTTCATTTGCTTTGAAAGTATACATGAGCATCCAAATTGAAAAAGAAATGTTCCAAAAAAAAAAAAAAGAATTGTGAAATCTAGTTTCATAATTTTGCTTTTCCTATTTTGTTGCTCTATACAAAGTTGTAGCTTAGGCTAGGCATTTTTTTTTCCTTTTTTTTGAAAATCTCTCCATGTCGGTAGCTCTGTATTTTGTGTAATTAATTTGGTACAAAAAATTTTTTTTTAAGGAAAAATATATTATTTATTATTCTTATTTGTTATGCACACGTTTCCTTCTACACTTTCAAATTTGTATTGCTTTCTGTCAATTTCATTTTTATGCATTAATTCGATTTTGTCCAGAATTAAGTTAATCTAACTGCTGCCTCCTAAACTGGTAGCTATAATAGTGTATGCTCTAAAATATTGAGAATATATATATAAAATCTAGGATTTATTTGCATGGGGTTTGAAATGAGGAATAGTGGTTATGGGGGATTTTGAAGGGTTATGAAGAGTTTAAAGTAGATAAATTTTGTTTAGATAAGTGAATCACGAATGATTGCAACAGAAATTCTCGCAGGGATAGAAAAATTATGAGGTCTCTAAGGGGTGGCGCAATGGTTGAAGATTTGATGATATGCTCTCCTTAAAATTTTTGGTTCGAAACTCGCTTGTAATATTATTCATTTGATGTCTCCGGTGCTTGACTTAAGGATGAGCATAGTTACCCTTTGTTTCAAATAAAATGGATAAAAAGATTATGAGTGCTTGTTGCCTAAAACACTCATTTAAATTGAAAAAGATTATTAGTGATTGTGACCGGAAACTCTCATTCGGATATGGAGTGTCACACAAGATTTTGAGTGATGGTAGCAAAAACAATATAATGCATTCATATGTGTTTATGGAAGTTTTTTTAAAACATTTCTATCCAAATGTAGGGTTAAGCCAATCACTAACTAAATTATATATACATGTTTTAAAGGCCAAATATTTTGAATCTTTGATCACTTAAACTAACACCAAAATAATTTACCACATAACACAAATTTGTATGTATCGAGTAAGACAAAATAAGAATAACACATGAATATTCAAAAGCAATCAAGCTATGGTTAACAAGAAGACACACACATATATGTAGTAAGTATTATTTGGTTTTTTGTTTTTGAAATTTAAGTTATTTTTATTTATATTTCATATAACGTGCTTCATATTTTCTACAATTTGTATCTAACTTTCTTTAAGAAAACACGTGAATACTAACCAAATACGAACTTTTGGAAGCTACATTTTTTTGTTTTTAAATTTTAGTTTGGTTTCTACAAATAGAAGTAAAATATAGATATCCATGTAGAAAAAACATATGATATGGTAATTATTGCAGACTTAAATTTTAAAAATTAAAAACAAAATAAATATCATACAGTGCCTTTGTAGTTTGTGTTGATGAAGGGAAGTTGTAGAATTATATATGTATATATATGTGCATTAAAAAATGAGGAGAAAGAGACAGAATTATGAATGGTGAAAATACAATAAGATATGTGTAATTGAGAATATGATAGATGTTTGCAAATTGTAAGGCAGGCAATGTAGGGCATCTGTGCCCTAATCTGCTAAATCTAATGGGAGAGATAGGGACAAATAATAATGCGAAGGAGAGGATGGAATTTGATTAGGAAGTTTTTGGAACAATTTGGCTTCTTTGCTTCGTTTGCATTTGCGACCATGCTCTACCAAACAAATATTTCAACATAAAATGTGTAAGGACCACTTTTTCCAGCTGATCCATATATATATATATATACCCTTATAAGATGATGTCATATTGTGAAGACTATATTGAATTAGATTCGAATTTATGAGTTGAAATACTTAAGCTTATTTGCTTGGGTTTGATTTGAAATTTTGGGATTTGGACTTGAATTATTTGTTTGAGTCGGATCCATATTTTGCCATCAAATTTTTGCTTAAGTTTTATCCTCTTGGATGAGATTAAAATGTGGAGATCAAATACCATTTGAAATTCAGCTCAGATACTATATAAGATAATATGGTAGTTTCATCTCAAAACTATTTTTTTTTTGTTAGTACAAATTGAAGGAAGATGGACCAACAAACCCTACATGTAGAGACTTTCAAATAATATGAGGGCTAAGATACGATTGACCAAACAAGATAATTAACTGCGTCATTTATCCATTCATAACCTAAAAAATAATTAATAATAAAAGGAATAAATCATAGATTATATAAAGATGTTAGAGGGTGTTTGTTTGACATATTTAGGTAGTTTTTAGGTTAAGGAGTTATATTAATGAGTTATATTGAGTAGTTAAAAATTGAGAGTTGTGTCAAAAACTCGTTTGGATGTAGTTTTTGTGTAGATGAGTTATAGTCAAAATCTTATTTGGATGTAGATTTTAAAATGAGTAGTTATTTTTAGTAGTTAAAAAAGAAATGATTAAAAATTAGTGGTTAAAAATAAGTTATTTTAATTGATTTGAAAGGAATGATTAAAAATGAGTGGTTAGAAATGATTGAGTAGTTATAAATGAATGATTAAAAATGAGAGTTATTTTTAAAAGTAAAAATAAAGAGGAGTTAATAAAAACTCGTTTGGATGTAGGTTTTCGAGGAGGAGTTAATAAAAACTAATATTAACTCCTACCTAAATATGTTAAACAAACAGCTTAAAGACTCTAAGCCAAGATTATGTCCAATTGAACTTACGACTTTTAGTTATTAAGATAAATTATGTGAATGTTTTTTAAAAAATAAATTATATTAAATTAATTTATAAGTAAATGACCATTTGAAAAATTGGTAAGCTCTTAAATTTTAAAGAGCAGCTTTATCTAGTTAATCAACTTAATATATATATCCAAAAATTAAATAAGGGAGATAAGAATTGTATCCTTGTGGCATTCCTTTTCATGCTAGCTTTTCTCACGCTCATTCATTTTTCTCCCCCTTCCCTATTTATTTCTCTTCACCTCCACATTTTATTTTTCGCTATAGATTTTTGACATTATCATTTTTTTTTATTACAATCATTTAGAAAATTCAAACCACGACCTTTTGGTTGAGGATACAATGTCAGTTATATCGTTTGGTTCAATCAACCGTAAAAGTACGATGTTTTTCAATCAAGCCTTTATTGTTGAATAAATGTTAAACTCAATAGATGATTATGAACTTACATTACGGTGTCTAAAAAAAGAAGTTAAACTTACATTACAGGTTAAGAGATTATATTGAAAATATAATTCATTATCTAGGATACATACAAAAAAAGGACGTTGAATATATAAGAGATATCATTGAAATAATAGCATAATATCGAGGAAAATATTATTAGACATGTTAGACAAAATTATAATATTGTACTTTTGTTGTCTTTATTTCATGACGCATGAGATTTTTTTAAAAATGAAATTAATCATATACGTACGGCTTCCTTTAACAACTAATTGTGCTTCTTAATTAATTTGATTAAGCTTAATTAAAAAGATAACCCATGTCTATAACTTCTTTGTTTATCTCTCATTTTCCTATAACTAGGTTTCAAGCTTATCCAATTTCATAGAAAAGTATATGAATAGATAATTATTATAAGTTGATTTAGTGGTTAAAGATGACCTTTAAAATATATAAGAAAGTATGAAATTTTTTATTATTATTATATATATATTTTTTGAGATGTAAATCCGAATGGAGAGAATAGTTCTTATTTTCCCAAATGAATTTCCATTTTAGTGTGAGACTATCCATTTTAAACCTCGTGTTTCGTAACTATTTATTTTTTTTGTTTTTTACCATTGAAACTTAGCCTATAGTTCTACTTCTACATATAAAAACTACAAAATTTTAAAATTAAAAAATTGCTTAAAAAAACTTGTTTTTTTTTCTTCATTTAAAAACTTTCATCTTTTAAATTTTACAATAAAAATGTTGTCTTTTATTTATATGAAGTAACTTATATTTCTTATAAAAATATTGAAGAATTATCATCTTTTTAGGACAATTGTTGCAAGATGAATGTCTTCGATGTTAAAAAAATCTACGAAATTGGCCAAATAATGTGTGAAAAGAAAAACACAAGAAATGAGGATGTGAAGTAAGTTAGTTAAAATGATGGATGAGACTTATCATCTCTATAAACCAAAGCCCCCTTTACCCCTTTTCTAATTAATGTGTTTCAAGTCACACATGTGGCTGCCATTTTCCTCCCCACCCTAAATGAGGTTGTTGCTTTGCCTTTTGTCATATTTGGATGTGAGGAGAAAATGATAATTCCCTTTGGAGATGTAAGTTCATTGGATTTGAGATTTTGGGCATGTTTGGATATGCGTTGTTTGTTGTTTGAATAGATGTTGTACGAAAACCATGTTTGATAAGTTTGTTTAAAAGAGTGGTTGTAGAAAAGTTGTTTGGATAAAGATGTTTGATTGAGTGGTTGCATGAAAATAATAAGATTGTTTGTAAGAAAGATTGCAAAAAAAAAAAAAAAATTGTTGTTTTGAAAAATATGGAATCGAAAAAAAGTTGTTTGAAAGAGAAGTTGGAATATAGGATTTGAAGAAGTCTTTTCTAATCCTAGACAAACATGGAGTAAATCTTACTCGGTATTATTTCTTTCAACTTTCTTCTTATCCATCATTCTCTTTTAAGTTTGGTTGGTGTATGAATTAATGTGTATATTAGTAGATAAGAGTATAGTTCTAGAGATAATATGTCGGTTATATAGAACTCTCCCTCAATCCATAACTTAGGGATACAATTTCGGTTGTTCTTATAGTCATAGAGTAGAGTATTTAGTTCTTTAATTTGAGAAGTGATTGATATACAACCCACTTTTGTCACAATAAAATGTATGATACTTATATATAGATAGAAACTAATATTTTTTATATTCTCTCGTTACTAATTGCTATAAAAGTCATAATTCAAAAATTATATATATAATAAACAATATGGTATGCAATTAACAAAAACAGACAAATTTTTTCCTCTGATGGTAAATATCTTTAATTATTTACTCAGTATCCTAGGGTTATAGTAACATTTGTTTTCGTAGGGTACTGAATAAATAACAATAGTGTTGAACTGATTTACAACCAATAATGAAACATTACGCTACTAACCCATTTGACCCATTTGATTTATATATTTAATTTGTCTATCGTTCTATCTCTAATAAAACTGGAAGAATAATATCTCATTTTTAAAAGTGTAAAAATCAAATTATAATATTTTTTTTCAATCATACAAATTAAATTAAAAAAATTTAAAGTTATATTAGAGTATATTATAGGGGATTTTTCATGTATAACAAAAAATGGAAAAATATTTTCATGTATAGCACAAAATCCAAAATAATTTCATTTGTAGCAGAAAATTCAAATTGACTTCTATCACTTGTTGAGTTCTATTAGTGATAGAATTCAATCAATGATAGACTTATTCTATCACTGCTTAAGTTTTCTATCACTGATAGAAATCTAAATTAAGTTATATCAATAGGTGAGTGATAGAAATAAATATGTTATAGATGAATTATTTTAAAAATTATGTTGCAAATATAATACAAAAAATAGAATGTGCTGGTGATGGTAAATTCTCTATATTATAATACAAGAAAAAGACGCCATTGCCCTCACGTCTCTTCTCTTCCCTTCTCTCTGTTACCTATTTTTTCTTTGAAACACTCTCTGTTAATCTGTATTTTCTCAAACTCCAACTTTCTTTATCACTCTCAGATGAGAACTAAATTGAAAATTGAAGAACTGTAAGAACTGAGTCCCAACCAACGAGAGCTAAGCCATGGTAGCTGGGAAGGTCAAGCTCGCAATGGGGCTACACAAGCCTCCGGCGAGTAAACCGGTCGAGACCTCGCCGGCGCCGCCGCCGCCGCAGCCTTCTCCGACCTCGGGCAAGGTTTCTCAGAAAACAGTCTTCTCCCGCTCGTTTGGCGTGTATTTCCCTCGCTCTTCCGCTCAGGTTCAGCCTCGGCCGCCGGACGTGACGGAGCTCCTCCGTACAGTCGAGGAGCTGCGAGAAAGAGAAGCGCGGTTGATGACGGAGCTATTGGAGCACAAGCTGTTGAAGGAATCTGTCGCCATTGTTCCTATGCTTGAGAAGTCAATCTCCACGAAGGATGTGGAGATTGAAAGAGCGTGTAAGCGGATACTGTTCTTGGAGGCGGAGAATGAGAGGTTGAGAGTTGAAATGGAGGAAGTGAAGCAGAGTAATGAAGAACAGAGGAGAGTGAGTGAAGAGAGAGTAATGGCAATGGAAGGTGAAATCGTGGAGTTGAAGAGAATGGCGTTGGATCGAAGCAGAATGGAGATTGTTACGGAGAATGACGATTTCTCGCCGCCGCATAGGTTTCAGGCATTAATGGAGGTTTCTGGAAAATCTAACCTAATCAGGAACTTGAAAAGAGCGACGAAATGTTCGGAATCTGTAATCAATCAAGAGAATCACAAGGTTGAAGATCCAGAGGCGAAGAAAAATGAAGTTGAAACCGAGAGATCGAGAAACTCGCAATGTTACGCTGAAGAAATCGCCGATTCCACTCTCTCGAATGTAAAATCGCGAATACCTAGGGTTCCGAAACCTCCTCCCAAACCTTCTTCATCTTCCACTTCTTCTTCATCATCAACCAGTTCTTCAGGTAATGTAGAGAAAACGATTCCCGCTCCACCGCCTGTTCCAACCATGCGGATTCCGCCGCCGTTGAAATCGGCGCCGCCGCCTCCTCCGCCGCCTCCCAAAGGTAAGAGCCCGGTGTCTTCGAAGGTGCGGCGGATTCCGGAGGTTGTTGAGTTCTATCATTCGTTAATGCGGAGGGATTCCCGGCGAGAATCCGGCGCCGGCGTTGCGGAACTGCCGTCGACCGCCAATGCTCGTGACATGATCGGAGAGATTGAGAACCGGTCCACTCACTTACTCGCTGTAAGTCGCCGGTCATGTACTCTCTGTTTCTTAATTTTTTTTCAGTCGTATTATTTACAATTATGCCACTAGGTTGAGCTTTTTGTCCGGGAGAACTGATTGGTCTTCAATTGTAATAATTTTGTGCCCCTGTTGGTTTTCATTGAATTTCATCGTCATAATCTAAATATGGCTTCTTTTTTATTATGAAATTTGGTGTTTCGCTCCTCAAAATTTGGAATATTGTTGTTCCGTTCCTAAATCGTTGTACTGGGATATAGCGTAACACCCGAAGTAAAATTAAAGTTGTTTAAGAAAGTAATCTTCACCTGCTATTTCGAACCTGAATCTTGTGAGGAGTACACCTCTAAAGTTCAGTGTTCAACCATTGGACCGTCCCTAGCTGATGGAATATGGCTTCCTTTGGTAGGGCTGTCCTGGGTTGTGTTTCAAATTTCAAATTGTCTGTTTGCATATCTTTTTTTTTCTTTAGAAGACAGACTCTGGCTATTTTGTAATTTCAAGTTGAAATGATAGCTTTTTGGAGGTAAGGTAATTCAAATTTACCCTTTGCCTTCCCCTCTAGATTTTCAAATACTAAAGAATAGGAGAAAGAAAATAAGAACCAAACAAAGTGAAAAGGTAATCATAGAGAATAAATTTTCTTTGAAGCCAATTAAAGATTGATTTTGAGAAATATCAACATCTTGATGATGGATTGCTTTAATATATCAACTCCAATACCTATAAAAAAAAGTTACTTTAATTATTATTCTCTTGAGTTTTGATTTTACTACGTTTCTCATGATTAATCCCACATGTTTTACTTGCAGATAAAGACGGATGTAGAGACTCAAGGGGATTTCATTAGGTTCTTGATAAAAGAAGTTGAAAATGCTTCATTTACTGACATTGAGGACGTTGTACCATTTGTTAAATGGTTGGATGATGAGCTCTCGTATCTGGTGGACGAAAGAGCCGTGCTTAAACACTTCCAGTGGCCGGAGCAAAAGGCCGACGCTCTGCGTGAGGCTGCATTTGGCTATTGCGATCTAAAGAAGCTGGAATCCGAAGCGTCATCGTTTCGTGGCGATGCCCGCCAGCCCTGTGGTTCGGCTCTCAAGAAGATGCAAGCTTTGCTGGAAAAGTACTTCATGATTTTTTTCTCTGCCTATTTCCACTGAAGTTTTTCCTTTGCTTTTAGTTTCATTTCTTAGTTTATGTTCTTGTTGTGCAACAGGTTGGAGCGTGGCGTCTATAATTTGTCTAGAATGCGTGAGTCTGCAACTAAGAAATACAAAGGGTTTCAAATTCCAGTGGAATGGATGCTTGATTGTGGAATTGTGAGTCAGGTAAATTCCTTCTCTGTCCCAATATACAAATGCATTTGAATAAGTTTTCTATAAACCATCAAGAAGAGATGACTGCTGATTAATATTTAAAAACCATTGTTTAAACAGGACTTTAAAGAACTAGGAAATTATGGTTTCTAGGATAACACCCATTAAGAAATTAGTTTTCTATAGGTTTTTTTTACAATACATCTTGTAGTTTAGATGATTGTCTGTAAAAATAGTTTTTTTTTTTTTTTTATATCGGCAACTGTCTGGATTAACTTGTGCGCACCTCGACTAATGTCTCAGAATATACGGTTTAATCCTACAAAATTTAGATGTCAAGGAAATATGTAGGAAATTAATTTATAGGAAGGTAGTTACTATGGATTCAATCCATCAACTCTGAGCTCCCCAAGGTCCTCTTAGACCATTACACCACTCTATAATAGTTTTGTAAAAATAGTTAAGATTGGCTTAGACACTCACATTATTAAAATAATTTGATTTCTAATCAAGTTGAAAAGTAACGATTATAAAATAATTTAGTTGTTCCATTTAGGTGTGTCTTTAAGGTGGTCCCTTTTAATGTATCCGTTCTGGAGAGACAGAGAAATAACTCTGACATGGTCTACAGAGTTATGTAATATAAAAATAGAGAATGGTTAAGAAGATGACAAAAAGGATGTTTTGATTTTGCCTTATTTTCCTATACCCTTTGCCACTTTACCTGTAGCGCACATGGAAATTCCCAGATTTCTGAACTACATTTTGTTGTCTGCTTTATGGTTCTCTTAAATTATGGGCTAACAAGAGAATCAGATTCTCGTTGATGGCTGTATTCAAAATTGGCACTTTTTATAAGCCTCTTTAGAATGAGCACACTGGGATTTGTTTGTTAATAAACCCATGAAAGCTCCAAAATCATATATCTCAAGCAATGCATTCTTTAAAATGAGTACATTAACTTATCGTTTGCCTTCAAAATATGGCAAGTTGGCTGTTGTTTGTTTAATACGTTCACGTGGTAACTGAGCTACTGCGGTTGGAATGTTTCTGATCTGAGTCGATTGTGTCCTTCAATTAATGTGTCACAGATCAAGCTTGTCTCTGTAAAATTAGCAATGAAGTACATGAAGAGAGTATCGGCAGAGCTTGAAACAGTCGGTGGTGGACCAGATGAAGAAGAGCTGATTGTTCAAGGCGTTAGATTTGCTTTCCGTGTGCATCAGGTAATCTTGGGCTCCATAACTATTGGCTTTTTCCCACTCTTATTGACATAAGTGTTTGCAAATAATTATTCACTCTGGTCGGGGTGGCCTTGTTGGTAGAGGCTTAGGGTATATACTCATTTGAAAGTTTCAAGTTCGAAATCTACAAGTGAGCTTAATAATTGGAGTGACCTAGTTTTGGGTTTTGGAGGTGTGCTCCCCTGAAGTTTTCAGGTTTAGAGATTCCCTTGTGACATTACTTTGTAGACTTCTCTCGTGTCTTAATTTATTCAATATCTCCCAGTACTTAGCCTAGAGACATGCGTAGCTATTCTGCATATATGGCCTAATGGTCAAGAGCACCTTAGGAAACTAAGAGGCGAAAGGTTCAATACATAGCGGCCGCCTACGTAGTACTTAGTTTCTTACGAATATTTTTTACATCCAAATGTTATAGGGTCTGACGGTATTCCTCGTCGCAATAGTTTTAAATGCTTATAAACTGCTCCAGACAGTCACAGATGTAAAAAAATACATATATAAAAAAAAGTTATATAAATTTCTTGTTGTCTTTTAGTTTTGGATCTTGAGACGGGTAGAGGTGTCGTGGGTATGTAGTTAGGCAAAACTCCGAAAAAAATATCAAGAAATGAAAAACCCTTCACTGTAGTGAACATCTTCATCTTCTTATGTGCAGTTTGCAGGAGGGTTTGATGTGGAAACGATGAAGGCATTTCAAGAACTGAGAGATAAAGCGAGTTCATGTCATGTACAATGCCAAAACCAGCAACATAAGTACGTGTGCAGTAATAGGCCTACAACTTGTTAATCTGCAGCAATCTAGCCTTCAGAGGGCTGCTCTGTTTTTTGGTCGGAAAGATGATGTTTGTGAATATCAATAACAGCGGCAGTTTTGGGATGGAAACCCCATTTATTCATTTATAAAGAAAGTGAACTGAGGTGGTAATATTATATTGGATAAAGGAAGGGAAGCCATTTTCTTCACTAAATATGCATTCAACTTCAATTCGGTTTGAGATGAACCTCATATACGGCCTAATAATAGGTTCGTTATTGTAATACGTGTTTGCCTTCTCGGGTTGGCGTAATGATTGAGCACCAGGGCTTTGAGGCGATTGTGAAAAATAGTTTTCTAGACGATCTCAATTTTATTTTTGATCTTAGGACATATCTGATGCCACAGTCTAGAAATGAATCAGTGATACCCGAATTTAGAGGAACAAAACTTCAAATTCTTAGGTTATAAAAAAAATTCTCTTCAAATGTTCACTATCATCCTTTGCTCAAATAACTTTGACTTCGATTGTTTTTAATATAATGACAATGAAACCACATATCTCGTGGTTGTTAATATATATTAATGTCAGGCCTTGAATTATTTTAGAAATCAAATTAAGCCATGAGTTTTTGATTGGCAATTTAAGGAGAATCAAAAAGATATTTTAACATCCTTTCATGAGAATTTTATAATATGTTTAAAAATATTTAAGGAAAATAAAAAATATTCATCATTTTAACCGATACAACTATTAAATATAACTCTACATTTTCAAAATTTATTAATTTTAAATTATTCATTTCTAATTAATTAAAATAAATCATTTTTAATTACTTATTTTTAATAATTTTTTTAACTATTTATTTTAAATATATATCCGATATTTGGAAAATGTCATAAGACAATGATCGTAAGTTAGTTCGCATCATATTTTTTATTTTGAAAATCGATATTTATACTAATATTTCTTCAAGTGTTCGTAATAATTCTTCAAACTAACTTCGAATAATAAATACATAAGAGCTTATATTTCTTAAAAAAAAATTAAAAATCAAAGTTAGTGTTACATCTTCCATGGAAGTCGAGCAAGGTGGAAAATCAGCACAGCTCCGGCGATGAAGCTCCTGCTGTTCGTCGAGATGGGCGTTGGCTATGATCAACACGGCCGAGTTTTCAGTTTCTTTTCCTTTGTTACAAGTGAGATCAACGAGTAGATTCTGTTTTGTGCCGCAGCCAAGATATGACGGCGGCTGCAATGCGAGCCTGCAGGGATATGCCATATCTTCCAATTCGATTCCAGCATTCCGTAGAGGTGTGTCCCTGTGGGCTTCAAATCCTCGCGCTATTTGTTGTCTGTTTGATTCATCATGTTCGATGGTTAATATATGAGTTTCTGAATTTAGGTCGTGGTTCTTGGTAGCTTAAGTTTATCTTCGAACACTTGTATTAGTTGCTGGTTAGAACAATCGTAGAGTGATCTAGATGTCAAGAGGGTCTTGAGAATGTTAAACGGGTGACTTCAATCCATGATGTCTACCTAACTGGGAACCTATGAATGTTTTTGACATAGAAATGTTGTCCGGTCATGCGGTATGTTCCGTGACAATGGTCGAGGTGTCACGTATATAAAAGAAAATTGTTACGGGTTAGAATTTAAGCCATGGAGTGTCTTATTCACAGATTAACCGTGTTCATTCTGTTTATTTTTGTTCGTAATGCTAGATGCTGTGCACTCTACCTCCTATAAATTATCATTTAGGTATATTTCTATCGTGTTCCTAGTTGGGTAGAATAATCGTGTTATTGCACTGTTCTATTCTGTGTTGATTTTCGAATTTGGAATCTCCTTTTGCGGTTACTTCTAGCTTCCGTAGATTAAGTTATGTTCAAACACATTGCTGCCTTGTCCCCAAGGGGTGGCACAATGGTTGAAGACTAGGCTTTAAGGGTATGCTCCTTTCAAGGTTCTAGGTTCGAGACTCAATTGTAACATTACTCCTTCGATGTCTCCTGGTGCTTGGCCTAGGGAAGGGCGTGGTTACCCTTTGTTTCAAAAAAAAAAAAAAAAAAAGACGTTGCTGCCTTCATTATGTTAATATTATAATTAGGACTAATGACAAGATGTTATTTAGGTTCCATTCCTGGAGTCACATTTGGAAAGATGAAACTATAGATCAAACTTGGAGTTCCGCAGTCTCTTCATCAATCCTTGGATATTCAAAGAGTCAAATCCGTTTTCCCATAGTGAGTGCTAAACTATTTTCAGTTGGATGACTAAATTTTGTTTTGGAGAAAACGCAGAGCACTCTTTCTTGTTAACAGCTACGCCATTTATTTTATAAGATGTAGCTGATAACACATAAATCTTGAGTTTTAGGTCAGGCTCAGCAGTGTTATTGATACAAACGCAAGAATTTTTTTTTTTTTTTTTGAAATCGGAAATCGGAGCTTCGCTCCGCTATACTATAGGTAATCATGTTCGTCTTTAGACCAGGCACTTGGGACATCAAAAGAATGGAGACACGTGAGGTATCTACAAATTAATGTTACAGGTGAGTCTTGAACCTGAGAGCTTGAGGGGAGCACACCTTCAAAACTCAAGTTTTTAACCATTGTGCCACCTTTAGGGATATACAAATGCAAGAATGAGCCTATATAATCTTAACAATAGGAGAAATAATTTAAATTACTAGTACTAGCTAAGCCATCTTAACAAAATAACCAAATGTAGAAAGGGGGTGAAAAACTGAAAGGTAACTAGGTACAAAAGCAAATAAAGTAAAAGCTAAAAGCAACAGAAGCACTAGCATTGATTCGTCGAGGCTGCTCAGCTGTAGTAGAAGGCCCATTAGATTAATATGTTGTGTTTGTTTGTGACTTGCTTTAACCTCCCCCTAAACTTGTCGTCTTCATTCCGATCTTCTATGTAGAACATAAAGTAGTAGGCAGCTTGAGATAGTCTTCACCTATCTGTTAACAAGATGTTTGGTCCCTGCAGGTAAATCAGGTTCCTTGCTATAGAATTGGCACTGATGCTATCACATCAGCTAAAGTTTTATACCCTGATTTTGCACTTGATTTGTATATAACTTTTGTTTCTTGGTTTCCCATGAAACTAGATTTTCACGGAGAAAGACATGCTGCTTTGATCACCTGAATCTTTCTTAAACTTTAGGATTTCTACACTTAGACTCAACTGGTTTGTTCGCTTGATTCTTTTGGAGGAGATTGACAGTAAAAGTTAAAGGATTGAGGCTGTGAGGATTCTCTGTTGGTGGGCCAAGACGATATAATTAATCCTTAATCTCTTAACTGGGCTATTTTATCACATGTCAAATAGATATGCTTATAAGTTTCTTTTTTTTAATCTAGGACCCTAGGACTAGATTCTTGATAGGTATCCAGGACCCTAGGACTAGATTCTTGATAGATATCTAGGCTGTTTAGCCTTTTCCAAGTTCTTTTGAGTTTCTTGTGCAACTTCAAGAGTGTTGGGTTGTACAATCAAGAAGTTAATAACTCACTACGTCAATTTGGCTCAAAAAATAATTTCTGCGCAGATTATTCATATTTTATTACATGATCATAATTAACTATGCTATTGCTTGTGTCCCCAAGAGATGACACAGTAGTTGAAGACTTGGGCTTTGAGGGTATGTTCCCCTCAAGGTTCCGGGTTCGAGACTCACCAGTAACATTACTCCTTCGATATCTCCCGGTGCCTGGCCTAGAGACGGACGTGGTTACTCTTGTTTTTAAAAAAAAGTATTCAATTTTAGTTTTTCTTGATTTCAACATTCTGCAATATACTGTTTTAAACTCATATTTTGGTTATCAAAATCTATAATCATTAAACGAGCTGTCATATCAAGTTCGTGGAATGATCTTTAAGCACAAGTAGGAGCTGATATCAGGTACTTTAGTCATGGCATTACAAGTGGGATCGTGCTTCTTAACTTGGTCACTGGTCGTATATATATTGCATGTGTATATATTTTTCGGGTCTCATTAGTTTTAACTTCTATGTGTGGTAGGATAAGTGGTGGATAAGGTCTACACTTTGCCCAATTTTCAGATTCTTTGAAACTATTCACGGTTCTGAAAGACAAACCCAAATTCAATTGAGCCCATCTTGTAAAGATGGGTAATAGAGTATGTTATTAAACTTAATATACCAAGCAAAATGCCATCTTCATACCATCTCACTTTTATTCATCGACTTTCCTCACCGATTTAAAACAATTTTTTGAAACTGCAACAAATTAAATCATTAATTACTCTGTACAATTGCTTTGTCGCCATTACATTTCTTGCTTTCAATTACCGTTAAGGTGGTGGTTAATGAAATGAATGAAGTTCCATCTTCTAACACTCCATGTGAGGAATTGCAGAGACGAAATGAACTTCAAAGTGTTTCCACGATTGGCCTTCACATGGTGAAAGCTGCATAAAGAAGCTGGTTCCAAGTGTCGGGCAACCCGGGAAGGCACCAGTGGCTACAATCTGTTCCTCCGCCATCGCCGCTGTAAGTAGAGGGATGTGCATCTTTCCGCAGTTGCGACAACGTTGTGATGTCCAGCAAGAAAACGGGCTTCCTTATTCTACTCAACACTCTCTTCAAAATTTCTGCCGCGGGTGGTGACCCCGCTGGATACAGCGACCCCGAGAGCGGTACACTTTCGCCATTGCAACTCCTCCTTGGTTGGTTCCAATCCTTTCCCCTGGTAAACGTAGGGACGTCAATTTTTTTTTAACTTCAGAAGAAAAAACAAAGTTATATTCTTGCATTCTGCTAAAAACTAGTTTTCTGGGCAGGTACTATAGTTTTCTGGTCTAGAAATTACTGCCCAATAGGAAAAGATATTTAAAACTAGACAGAAGTTGGACATTTTGTTTTGTCGGCAGATGCAAACAACCACTGAAACAAGTTTTTGTCCTGTAATTGCATGTCAATTTCTAAAGGGTATTATTGATTTTTTTTTTGACATGTGTGAATATCTAGACAAGTTTGTGCGCACCTCAACTATTATCACGAAATATACAATTCTACAATATTTAGACATAGAAAAACTTGTATGAAATTAAGTGCTAGGTTGATAGTCACCATAGATGGAACCCGAGAAGTATTAAGAGGGATACATAGCTAAATGGCCAAATTCTTACTTTAGTCTCTCGATGTGCATGTATAATAATTTATATAGCAAATCACAACTAGAGAAGGTGGGGTCTCCAAGGAGTGACGTAGTTGATTAAAGATTTGGGCTTTGAAAGTGTACTCCTCTCAAGATCTCAGGTACGAGACTCACCTATGACATTAATTTTGTAGATACCTCCTGTATTTATATTTTTTCGATGACTTCAAGTGCCTAACTTAGGGATGAGCGTGGTTATTTAAAAAAACCAGTAGGTGGAGTTTGGATTGGAGGGCAAAAATTTTCTCTTCTTTTCTTATAGGTATAAAATTTAAGATTTTTAGAAAAGTGTATAATTGTTAAAATTTAGAGAAAATTCATTTGATAGAAGAACCAATCACAGCCGTTGGTTTTTACTTACTCATAATGAGTGGGGGAGATTCCCTGGAAAATGACTCTGGTTTTAGTTGGATCAACATTCATTTCCACCCATCTTGCCCAGGTGGTGAGACCTTGAAAGAATGCCTCTAGCCGGTCCATATCTTTCTTCACTGTATTTCCTACTTGCACATAATCCCACCTGGTCAACCACACTCACAACCGTCAGATCTTACCATCATCATGATCAAGAAAAGAAGAGAGATTGATCGTACGCTTGGGATCTTCCAGTGTGGGTCCACCAATGCCAAGAGTTGAATATGAGCACATCCATTCCCTTCCACACATTCCCTCCTTCAATAGAATCAAGCTTTAGTACTCTTCCAATCTTCTCTCTCACTACGTCCACAAGATAGGGCGTTCTGTGAAGAAACAAGCTTACTCCATACTCCTGCACACACCGGATTGTTCCCTCTTCTTCATTAGTTTGGTGTATTAGTAGAAATTATTGAACAGAAAAAGTCATTATTCCTCTTTATTATTATTATTATTATTTTCATTTGGTTTTCTTATATTATTTAATAGGTGATTCCTTGACATTACCTATGTTTGAAATTCACACATGTTAGTCCAATTTGAACCACATTTTTTTTTTCTTTAATTTTTTTATTAGTCCAATTTTTTAAGCCACGTAGATGAACTTCAAAATAACACTCAAATTGCTCTCTTATTTAATTTGTACTATTTCAAGTTATCGAGCATAGCAGAATCCAAAAAATAGCTTTTGGTGAAAACGGACTTCGAAATATAGGTGATATCAATGCAACGTTTAAATTGCTCTCTTGTTTAATCTGTTCTATTTCAGGATACGGAGCATAGCTGAATCCAAAAAAAAGCTTTTGGCCAAAATGGACTGAATCTAGCGGTAACTGACATGTATTTCTGGACTTAATAATCACGGGTTTGAATTCTCCAACCTCAAAGAGCTTTTGAAAAAGTGAATAAAGAAGAGAGAATAAAGCAAGTAGAAGATTGGTATACTGTGAAGTGGGAGATTTTGAATGAGGAAAATTGAGGGAAAAGAAAAAGGGGAAAGGAACTGACCTGGAAAATAACAGTAGAGAGTGATTCCCTCCTGACAATGGAGATTTTGGCTTTTGGTGCCGACGATAGAATCATACATGTTAAGGACTGCCACATGTTCAAACTCAGTGAGTCACCTACAAACATTATCTTCTTCCCTCTCCACCTCCTCAAAAGCTCCAACCCATCAAACCTTCAAACAAATTAACACATTTTCTTAGAAAGAGTGCCTAAAATGGAAAATCTCGGGACAGTCCAATGGTTGAGGCTATAGACTCTAAAGCATGTTTTCTTGAGAGATCCCTGGTGAATCTGCTAAGGAATGCTTAAATTAGAATACTCTCCATATGAAATGGGTCAGTAGTGCCCCGAATACAGGGGGAGCAAAACTTTGATTCTCCTCAAAAAGAAGAATTGAAGAAAAACGACTAAGTGGTGGTACCTTGGAAGATCACAGAAGTCAGGTTTCCATGTGTACTTAAGGTAGGATCGATCTGGTCTGCCATATTTTTGGCAGTCAAATTCAGGGTCTATGAAGGGACAGCTTGAAGATTCATAAAAAGGTAAAGAAGGATCAAAAACCCATTTGCCTTGAAACAAATTGCATGCCTTCCCCTGTTGCATAATTCCCACATTGCTTATGTTATGGAAATCTTGAGCTTTTGAAGTTTCATGTAAAAAGAAAAACAAAAATTGTGGAAGCAAGAAGGACAGAGCTCTGAATTGAAAACCCATCTTAGATTTTGGGCTCTGACTCAAAAGAAAGGGGAGCTTTGGGGAGTTGAAATGGAAAGAAACAAGTGGGTTTATATAGAGACAAACAAGAGAAAGCAAGAGAGAGACAACCCTGATTATTATCACTATTATTATTTTTATTTTTACCAGACATACTATTTACTTTACGACATTTAAATGTCAAAAAAATCCATATGAAACTATTTTCTAAGTAGGTGGTCACATAATTTGAACTCATAATCTCTTTTATTTGGATATTAATGACGGTCTGGGACAACTTGTACACCTCGACCAATATCACGCGACCCTATAATATTTGGATGCCAAACTAATTTATAAAAAATTAATTTTTAGTTAGGTGGTTATTATGGATTGAACTCATTACTGCTTAGTTTGAACTTACAATCTCTTAGATCTCTTAAATTTTGTTGGATCATTAAGACTCTTTGATTATTAAGTCAATCTAGAATAGCTTTCAATCACTATTGTTATCATTATCATTATTATTATCTCTTAAAATTGTATGCATGAGCTGGGAATTGAATTATCTTGGCTGGATTGATTTAGGGAAATACAAGAGATTGTGGGGAGTTGAAATTGAGAGTTGAATTGCAGTCTGCTGGTTTGCACATCAATGGCCAGAACATTTTGCCCACCAAGCAATTGTTGCACATGGCTCAATGATGGGTTGGTTATCTAGCTACCAAACTCTTTTTTTATATATAATTTTTTATTCCACTTTTTGGTTTCTACATTCAAATATCCATATGATGAATCAATGCAACTGGCTTTGAAGTAAATTTACCAATTCAAGTGTGGAATCTGTTGAATGTTGCCAGATCTAGTATTGTGTGGTTTTGATGCTAACAGTTTTCAATATGGTTAACTATTTTTTTTCCCCTAACACATCAAATTACTTGGTGATATGGATGAATATGAAAACTTTTTATGACTAGTAAATATTTATACTATGCAGTAAAAAGAGAAAAAAAAAAAAATCTATTTTGATTGCAGGTATTGGGGTCTTTGGAGCAAGATATTTGAGGCAAGGAGATGAATTAGAGATAATTATTCACTCATAATTATTATTTATTTTCTTATAATCTCATTTTCTTTATAACTATTTTCCATTCTCTCTCTAACCATTTTTCTTTTTCTTTTTCTTTTTTTAAAAAAAATTTAAACAAAACATTTTGATTTCTCACTTACACTCCTATAACTATTCTCTTTATACGAATAATTATTTCATTTATGTTTTTATAGGGTGATATAGTGAGTGAAGACTTGAACTTTGAAGATGTACTCCCTCAAAATTCTGGGTTTTTTTTCTCTCTCTATATTCTCAAAATTTTAGGGTTGAAACTTGTGATACTAATTTAAAGACACTCTTCGACGTTTCTTAATGGCTTAAGCATAAGTGTGGTTACTTCGGGTATAATAGAGCAAACCTTCAATTTTTCGGTTAAAAAATATTGGTTAGTATTTTCATTCCTCGTAATAATTCTTTCCTTTTTGCCACAAATGCTCCTTTAAAAGATTGAGTTCGAAACATTAGGTGGAATCAAGCCTGTCCCATCAGCTTAACGTGCTGCTAAAGCTATGTTGATGTTCCTCATGTATGAAACATATTCAAATCACATATGAAGATAAGAAATAAGAAGCTTTATTTCTTTCCCTTTTTTTTCCCTTTTTCTTTTTTTTAATAAAATCCACATTTGGAAATGGAGTGTGCTTAGAAAAATCCAAGTATTATTATTATTATTATTTTATTTTTTCTTTCTCTCACTTTTTTCCAAAGTTTTAATACTATTTGAGCCTTGAATAATGCCTCATTTTATATAAAAGATAAAGTTGCTTCAAAATAATAATGATAATAAATAAACAAAACTACCCATATTTATCTAGGCATTGCATGGTATCCATTTATTTTTTTACAATCAAGCTTTTATATATTTGTAGCCCAATAATATTAAAATTCTATTTTTTTTATTTAAAATATCCCACAATATTTTGGAGTAGGAAATTCCTAACATCTTAGTTGCTAAACCGTGCATGATGCTATTAACTTATGCTTTTTATCTTTTAAAAATTTGAATCAAGTTTGAATTTAACCTGGAATTTAAATATATTTTTAAGGAAAGATAAAAACTATGGTAAAAGAAATGGATAGAAAACATAAAATTTACAAAAAAGAAAGATAAACTAAAAATTTATAAAAAAAAAACTCCTTGCTACTTTTGAAATTTTATAGCAAGTGTTTTGAAAATTACTTTATTTGGTAACAATACTACAGAAAGTAAAAAGTTAGATTTTTTTCTTTATTTATTTTGTATGGGACACATCTAATTTAACCACAAGAAAGTTTAGAAGGAATTTATTGACTCTTTTTTTTTTTTTTTTTTTTAAATTTGAAAGAAGAAGGCATTATATTGATATGAAATTAAATAATGTAGGATGTCCTTGCTTTGTTACAGCTATGCAAAAATTAATTATGTTGAAGTGAACACCACACGTTTAACTCGTCACTATTCTCTTGCTTCCAAAGTTGTGAAAGTCAAAATTTAAGTTTAGGATAACGACTTCTTTTCTTTTCCTTTTCCTTTATTTTATTTATATAATACAAACAAGTTGTAATATAAAATAACAATAAATTGTTTTTGTTTTTTTGAATAGTGATAATAAGGATATTATTTTTTTTTTTTGAGTAAAAGTTGGGAGAAGAAAATTACAAATACTGATTCTAATAATTAAAATTGTAATCATGAAGTGGAAGTAGATTAACACCAAAGCAGATAATCAATCGTGTCACCGACCTGTTCGATATGATAAGGACGAATTAAAGTTTAGAAAAAGGTATAAATTTAATTAAGAGGTTATGACATTTTTTTGACTAGGATTGTGCGAATATGGTACTGAGCCGCCAGCCGCACCACCAAACACAACCTTCCCAAACTGAGCTGGTTAGGTCATATGCGATTTTCAAACTTTCATTTGATCATAACTATTTTTTTATTTCTTCAAATGTTTATGTTTTTGTTCTTAACTTTGTTGACATTAATGTTTGATCTTTTAAATAATATATTCCGTTACATTGTTATAGTTAAATTTAGGAAACAGTTATCACTCTTACCTTAAATTGAATTAAAAAAAAAAAACAATAAAATTTTGCCCTAAACTAACCCATTATTAATCTATATTTATCCTTAGCTTTTAATTTCATTGGAATGGTCTCTTCAACAAGTAACAAAATATATATCTATATATAGGAAACTCTCTAATTTTAAAGAAAAATTAAGTAATACTAAATCAATGCAAAAGAAGTAAGTTCAAGTTCAACCTATCAAAGTACAAACTTGGCAACTGAACAAATATCTTGAAATAAATCGACTTCATTAAAAAAAAAAAAAAAAGCTTTTATTTTTCTCTAAAACATCATCAATTACAAGCATTATTTGTAATTCATCGAACATATATAAGATATAATAAGAGACACTAATTCTTCAAATCAAAATTGTGGCATTTTATAAACTTTCTTATGAAAACGACAATCAACAATCGATAAACGAAAATACGAAAACAAATAACGATAAACATGAGAGAAGAAAAACAACACAGAAGTTTACGTGGTTCAACAACGTTGTGTTGACTAGTCCACGGGTAGAAAGGAGGCAAAGTTTTATTAAGGATAACGAAAGTATTATAGAATGAATGTGATAATACGGCTAGAATTTAATTCTAGTTTATATAGGTACTCTCATTAAACCCTATTACAGAATGAGTAAGCATTAAACAGAAAGCGGATGTAGATGCGCGCTGCGGAAAACAGAATGCTGATGCACAAATACGTGCAGAACGTATTGTAGCAATGCGAGATGCGTTTGCGCGCGGGATGTGCCAAGCGAATACAGATATATTCTCGCAAGCGAATGCAGAATGCGTTTTCCCAACGTGAGCGTTACCCCCACACCCCCACTCGCTGACCGGACAACGAGACCCCATTTACTAATCTCAGGCACCAATGCATTCACGACATAATACAAAAAACTTAAAGGTCCAAATTTTAGGCTAAAAAAGAATCAATTTCCTTCAAATTAAATATTTAAAAAAGATAAAGAATGAATCAAATTTTATGAATGGCATATTACTTGTAAATTCCGGTGTCATTATTATTTGTTAGGTGGTAAAGTGAAAAGGGGATTGAAAAATGTATTCGTCCATAATTGACCTGTGGTTACAATTTAACAAAAGCTTTAATCCTAAATTATTGAATTTGTTGCTCGTTTGGTACTTCTCTAATTAGTAATTAAGTGGAGTAATTACTTTATCCTAGCACTGCGCATTAGCTCCAAAACAGTTTAATCTTTACGGCTACCATTTAATTACTCATTAAGTATTCTTAAGCTTAATCACTACATGATCTTATTTTAAGTAATAGTGAGGGAAAACCTTCGATTATTCATTGATTAAATTTCTTGGAATTATATAAGTTTACAGTAGCTTAGAAAGCTTTCCTTTTTCATAGAATGGAAATCATACAGAAATCATTTTTGGATAAAACCAAAAACTCCCTTCAAGATTTCAAAACTTTGAAATAATTGAAAATCACAAATCTTCTCATTAGTATAGGATGTTGCCCACTTGGGATATATATTTTCATAACTTTGTTTTAGAAATCACTCAACTTTATTTTTAGTTATAATCTTATTAAAAGATTTGGGTGATCACTCTATATAGTGATATAATATTGTTCATTTGAATATATATTCGCAAGATTTTGTTTTTATTATGGTTGGGATGCAAATAAAATTGTCCCACATTTGATTAGATGAAAAGAAGATTACGAATATATATAAGTCATGACAATCATCTCCATGTATGAAATTTTTTAGGCGAAATAAAAAAAACAAAGTCGCGAGAAATTATGTCAAGAGTAGACATTATCATACTACTAAGAGGTTGAGATAAGGTTGTCATTCTTATTAATTGGTATGAGAGTCGTGGCCATATCGATAGATGACACCAATATAGGATAAAGACATTTGGAGCTTGAAGACAAAAAAAATTTCAAACAAAGAGGAGTTTGATCTGAATATGAGCTGAAATGATATTTGAGGGGAGGATTAAATCCTCAAGTGTCTAACACAAAAGAGGAGGAATGTTTTTTAATATAAAACAAAGTTAGTCTTACATTGTCTATTAGTTAGAAAAATTTCGAGTGAAACAAATCAGTATTTATATTTAAAATGGACAAATATCATATAAATGTTGAAGTTGGGATAGGGTGTTATCCCTATTCATTATCATTCAAAAGAATCCATATTAACAAAGATTGTTGTCCACACTCATAAAACTAATAATTTTTTTTTTTCTTATTTACAATCTTAAAATATAAACAAGTTAATGAACATGAGGCCTAAGCTTTTCAATGACAATTATTTTTGTCAACTAGCTAAGATACAGTGTTAGAAAGTTGTGTAAACTTGTGGACATCCTAATTCCCACAGTTCTTCCACTATAATATTGTTCTTTCTTTTCAATTGCTGCAATGAAATAAACAAACAAATATGCAATTATCCTCTAAAAACAGTCAATTTTCTCCCAATTTCTGATAATTTTAGAGTGAGAAAAATAGAAATGGGCCAGACCCATGGTGGGCTAGCTGTCTTCATTTGATGGTGGAGGCCCACTTCAAATAATCATTAAAAACTCTTCCTTTACATTTGCAAGTGGAATTTGGTAAGGCACTAACTTTTCCAATCAATTCATGTCCCAAACCCAAACCCAAACCCAAACCCAAACCCATGCTTCTTTCTTTTTCTATTTCACAAACATTTTCAAGCCACATTATAACATTTTTCAATACATGAGTAATAATTTTAATGATATATGAAGTTCATTATTCTCGAAATGATTTTCAGCCTAGCGTGTATTATAATTCATGCTTAATTATTACGTATCTTCAACCTACCATTAATCATATTTTTGTATGTATATGAAAATGTTCGTTGTATTTGAAAAGTAAACTGAATGAGTTGGCGGTGTATTGGTTATATGGATGGATGTTAATCCATTTTAATTCTATGATCACAAGTTTGATTTTGAAAATCGAAAAATATTTATTTTAATTTCATATTATTTGTGAGTAGTAGTACTTTTTATGTAGGGTTTATTGTCCCAAAAAATAAAGAGACCTCGTAATGTTTATTTAAGTTCATATGCTACTCTATTAGTTGATTTTGAGATAAAACTCACGTAATGTAATATAGTATTAGAGTAAATTAAACATAAATTAGTATTCCGTCTAAAAGATTTGATATATGATTAAAGAGATATCATTGCTTAAGGAGCAAGTTGATGATTAGATCCGATAACAATTATAAGATAGATAAATTACTATTTTTTTCCTTAATTTTAAAATAAATAGCAAAAACCTTTCTTTATGAGGTTAGTTGGAGCACATGTAGGGTATATTTAACCACTACACCAACCATTTGGTTGCAACCCTTATCCTTTAATGTTCTCCAAACACAAAAAAGAACTATCCTATATTTTAATTTTCTTCACCAGAAAAAAGAAAAAAAGATCCACCAGAGAAAAACCTTTTAAAGCTTCCAACATCATCATAAATTTCTTAGGCATAGTGCTCTAAATTGCCCAATAGTTGCTTTCTTCACCTCTCTCTCCAAATATAGATATAGAAAAAAAGGGTATGAAGTATTATCACATAAAGTTGGTTAGGTTGAAAACACTTGCTATTGTTAGATTGGATATTTATTTTTTTAATAATCAATTGATGAGGGCTAATTTTGCATGTTACATTTATTATGAAAAATAGTGAAGTATTTGCATACTAAACATTTTCCTAATTTCCCACATACTTAAATATATTTCAGTTGTAAAAGTTTGAGGATAATAAGATTTTAAGACTTGAAATATCTAAAGCATATACTAGATTTTAATACTTGATTGATTGGATCAAATACAAGTCAAAGGACTGAACATTCAATAGAATTCAATTAACAAACCAAGAGTCAACCCAAAAAGAGTATCAACAAGACTAGAGATAGATCCAAATACACCAAAGAGCTACATATTGAATATAATAAGTTCATCAAATCAAATGTCGATTTGAGAAGATTTACAAGTCAAAGATTAATTAATAAAAATTAAGACAAATCCAGAATTTTAATTTGCTCAAATCCATAATTTTAAATATTGAATGAGCCAAGAAAATTCTAAAAATATATTTGCCTTCATAATTATTAATGCAATATTATAAATACTTATTAATACCAGTATTATAAAAAAGAATATGACAATACTTATTAATGCTTATAATTATTTTATTAACTTTAGGCTATTTTGGTAAGTTTTCCTTAAAAAAACACACATAAAATAAAAAAAATATATATAGAAATGTAATGGGTGCGAGAAGGAACCAAATGATTAATGGGCTTCATTCTCATCAGTCCACTTCTTAAAGTGGGCTTGTCCGACGCGGCCCATCTAAGGGGAGTTCACGACTATAAACCCGACCTGATTAAGATCAATCGGGGGTGTTCAAAGAACCAGACAACCAGAGTAACTCGAACTAACTCAATCCAATTTGATAGATTGAGTTGGATTAAATACATAAATGAATTGGATTAGGATCAAAATCATGAAATTTTTTAGATTGAATTGGGTCAAAAGAGTGGCGTAGTGGTTGAAGACTTAGACTTTTTTTTAATTCAACAATATTAGAGAAAATAGGGTTTGAAGACCTACCATCTTATTTATTAGATTGTATACACCCTTCTTGTTAGCTCGTTTATATTTTTGATAAAAACAAATTAAAATTTCTAAAATTTCTAAAATTATCATGGAGTGACCTAGTGATCAAGAGTATTTTTAAATCCTTAAAGATAATGTGTTTAATCATAATAATCAATATCATTATAGTTTTCTGGTCATTTTATACTAAATACTTGATAGGTTTAATCTTTTTTTTAGTTTAACAATGGTAAAAAATAAGTAATTATAAATTGACATTTTTACTCTTAAATTGACTAACTGGAATCGAACCTAGATCTATACCATGACAAGAGACTATTCTACCACTAGACCACTGGTGCTAGATGAAAGTTGAATAATTTGTTTACGATATTATTTTTTAATATAGATGTCATTTAAGATTAACTAAATGTTATTTGTCCATTTATTTTGTAAAAAAATGTGAATAATAGGATGAGTATCTTGTTATCTTTTCTTTTTTTCAAATCCAACAATATTGTTTTTAGTTTAGCCCTTGTACTGGTTTGTAGAGGAACTATGAGAATTAGGAGAAGATAAATCCAAATTATCAACTTACTAAACATCTTAATATGCAAGTATATTACCAACTAATTTTAATTTTCACCAAAAAAAATTGATAGGATTGAAAGATATCAAAGATAAGTGAAATATATCAAATTAAACAAAAAAAAAAAAAAAAAAAAAAAATACCCAACTTCATGAATCAAAGATTTATAAGTTGTTGAATCCTAGACAGAATCTGATACATTATGTTTGAAATTTCAGATCTTTCGAGAAAAAATAGCTAATGTAAGTAACAAATAGTTGATGAAATTCGAACAAGAAATGCCAGACAACTCTGTGTATTCAACCAAGAAAGAACCTTTGGAAGCTACAATGGCAGATTTCACACATATTGCAGTAGAAAAATTGAAGAGAAAAGTACTAAATTTAGAATTTCATTTCTTTAGTCCGCATTTAAATACAAAAAATGTTATTTGAATTGATGTAATATACAAAATGTATTTATCAAACTTCGAGGGACTGTTTGTTTGACTTCTTCTAAAAAAAAACCTACATCCAAACAAGTATTTACCAACTCTTCCTTAATTTTACTTTTGAAAATAACTCTCATTTCTAACAATTTCATTTTGAATGGTATTTATAACTACTCAATTATTTCTAACCACTCATTTTTAATCATTCCTTTCAAATCAATCAAAATAACTTATTTTTAACCACTCATTTTTAATAATTTCTTTTTAACTACTAAAAATACTTATTTGAAAAAAAATTATCTAAATATGTCAAACAAACAACCCCGATAGATTCCCATCATCATCACCACAATCATCTAAAAAAAGGTAGTTGATTTCACTAATTATGTAGGTCAAATCCTCCAAATAATTTGAATTAAAAAGCTAGAATGGAACATAATTGAATTCTCATTATTAAAGCGAAGATAGTATTAATTAAAAGAAGAAAAACAGAAACATAAGGAGAAAATGATTCACGAATTCCAAACAAGTACCACCAAAAGGCATCTGGCTAGAATCACACTCTTATTTCCAAATTAAAAAATAATAATAAAATAAAAGAACTAAAGTTGTTTTTTATTATTGGATATTAGTTTCTTTTTTTTTTTTTTTTTTTTTCTCCTCATTCTTGGTTAATAATTCTTGAATTTGAGTTGACAATTCACCACTAACTTTGACTATATTCTTCATAGTTTGCAGGTCAGGTTGGAAAAAACATATTCAAGCATTTCATGTTTATACCGTTCTCCCTTCAACATTTCCTCACCCATGATTATAGTCTTGCAAGGAATACAATTAATGGCCATTTTTATAGAAATTTTGTGATGAAAACTATAGCTAAATATTGTTACATGAAATTTGTTTTTTTTGTTTAGAATATTACATAAAGTTTGTTATATATGTATATCCTAACCACACAATTTCTAAATTTGGTAAATAAATCTTAACACAATATTTTGAAATTCTTTGTTGACATCTTCTTTTGAAAAGTTCTAATGAATGATTTTGACAAAAAATAAGCAAATCTTTTTTTTTTTCCTACTTTTTCATGATAGCATGAGAGTTTTATAAAAAAAATTATTTTGAACACTTCCAGATCATATTATAGATATTTCATGAACGCCTCATTTAAGATTTTGTTTCAAATGCTCGATAACACAACAACACGACAACGAGTAGTGTTGATGGAGGTCATCGACGACGGTATCCAGTGAAGATAGATGGACTAAAAAAAAAAAAAAAAGAGAGAAAATAAAATGAGGTAAAAACTAAACTAGTTTGAAATCGTTAAAAGAGAAATGTTTGCATGTTGTAGCGACCATGTGACATCATCTGTTCCATTGGTTTTGTTTTTAATTTGGAAATTTTTAATTTTTATAAAAAAAGAAAAAGAAAAATGAAGGGATCAGATGATGCACACATCAACAAGTGCATGCTGACTAGACAACATGCAAACTTTTCTCTTGTTAAAAATAGATTTATAACGAACTAAAATATTTTGGACTTTAAAAACATATTCCAATACAACTTGCAGAATTGAATTATGCTTCATGCTTGATATTGAAATGAGAGGCGAAAAAAGGAGGTCAAAGTACATATCTCCACCTTTAGTGAATAACCAAAGACCCTCCAATTTACGAATTCTCAACAAACTCCTAAAAGCCAAGCAATCAAATCCCTCCCCTTTAAAAGAAACTCATTTTCTCATCATTCAAATCAGCCCTCCACTAAAATAAACTTACAATACTATCATCCATCCACCCCTCCCTAACAATAAAGAGAGAAGGAAGCAATGGCAAAATCATGTGCTATCATCCTTGTCTCTGCCCTTTGCTTCCTCTCCTTCCTCGACGTTGCTCTCTCCCACAATGATCGCTTCGTTGTCGAGGGAAAAGTTTACTGTGACACATGTCGCATCCAATTCTTCACCCGCGTCAGCAAATTTTTGTCGGGTAATAAATGAATGAAATGATTAATCTATCTATAAATGTCATAAAATATTCTCATCTTATTAATGTGAGATCTTGATCTTGTTTTTATCAGGCGCAAAGGTAAAGTTGGAATGTAGGGAGGAGGAAGGAGAGGGAAGTTGACATTTAGTAGGGAGGCCGAGACGGACAAGAGTGGAGCATACAACATCGAGGTGGATAGAGACCATGAAGAAGAGATTTGCGAAGTGTCGCTCGTCAAGAGCAGCGAGCGGAGTGTGGGGAGATTCCTTCCGACGAATATGGACATCGGGCGAGAGTGAGTATCACCAACAACAGTGGCATCACGAACTTTGTTCGTCGACCCAATTCGCTTGGCTTCCCAGTGCGAGGAGGTTCTTCGTGAGCTTGGATTTTATGAAGCTGGTCTTCTTGTTTGAAGCAAGTACATATTGAGGGAGGAAGACAAATACCGATTCTCGGGTTCCAACTTGTGATGTTGCTGGTGTTGAACCAGCTTACAACCAAACAATGAAACCATTAGGCCACTGACCCAATCTCTTCTTCTATTTAAATTTCTTCTATTTAAATTAAATTACTCGCTCTTTCTTTTTCTTACCATTGATATTATTGTATTGAGTGAGTCTAATAACAAAGTTTATTTATGGGTTCTATCTAACTACTCTTTGTATTGTTCTTTTTCACTTCAAGTATCCTTTTTTTTTTACATTTCTTCTTTAATGGGTTCAAGGATAAATCGAATGACTCTTTTTTTTTTTTTTTGAGTACATATTGGGGGAGGGAGACAAATATCAATTCCCGAGGCTTGAACCTTTCAATGGTGTTAAACTGGTTTACAACCAAAGAATGAAATTATTGCGGCACTGACTCATTTGGTATAAATCGAAAGACTTAATATTAATAAACTCCACTCAAATCGAATTTTCAATTCTATTTATATGTTTTTTCTAATAATATATTTGGATGGTTCAGTTTAGAGTTGACACTTAGGGCGTGTTTGGTTTGAAGATTAACTTAATCTGGATTAAGTTAATCTTCCTAACACCTGTTTGTTTTGCATGTTAGCCACTCGGCTAAACCGAATTAAAATAATTCGGATTAAAAAAAAAGGCACTGTACATAATCCGTCCTTTTTCTCTTTTCTCTCTTTTTTTTCTGCGTCCGACTCTCACTCTTTTCTCCCTTTATTTCTTCGGCTTCTCTCTAATTTCTCTTTTGATCCATGCTTGTATGGCTTTTTTTTTCTTTCATTAAAGTTGATGTATGTTAAATTCCGCATTTTTTGGTATGCGATTTGCCTAAGGTTGATTAGGGTTTGTGAAATCGTCTTTTTGTTCTTGCCATTCAAGTTTGATTCTTATGTTTTCTTGTGCTTTTGTCGTAGATCTGACTCCTGCGCCGTCAATTTCACTAAGAAAATTGCTGTTTTGAAGGTTTTATTTGGATTTCATGCATAAGATCAACCTTCGATTGAGTTTTTTTTATGTGTAGAAGTCGGTGAAACTTTGATCAACAAGGGGTTGATTCAACTTTGATCAGCCAGCCGATGATGATTTTAATTCTTTTATTTTAATTTTTTTAATTTTTCCCTTTTGCATATTGTATTTGGTGAGCCCGAGTCCTTTTTTTTTTCTTTTTTTTCATTTTCTTGCCTCATTGTTTAGCTATTTCTTCCCTAGAATCAATTTTTTGTAAAAAAACAAATCCACCATTGTATGTTGTTTCAGCCTTTTCATCTAGCTTAATTCCTCATTTTTCTTTTGTTTCTCTGTTTTTATTTTTATTAACTCTGTTTTATACTGCACCACTTTTTTTTTTGCCTCTATTACTCTCTCTTGCTGGTTTAAAAGTTCTTTTATTTTTATTTTTTTTATGCATAAATACAACATGGCCTGAGGCTATGCTTTTTTGGTTAAGTTTATTATTGGTAAATTTATTGGGTTCCTTGCCTCTTCAAACACTATTATTTCAATAAAATCATTTTCTTTTGAATTTTGGGTTAACGATATTTTTTTTTGTTGATATTTTCCAGATGTTGATCAATTCCAAGATTTGTGTGGTCAAGTGGTTGGACAAATTTGGATTTTATTATGAGTTTGTTATAAATTTGTAGATTGTTTATCAATTTGTTAGGATACTTTTAATTAGAAATGATTTATTACGAATTTTTATGTTGTATTATTTGAAGTTTTAATCAAATTTGATGACTTGATGTTGTAGTGGATTTTGTTTAGTTTTGTACCATTTATTTTAATCTATACATATGCATAAAGTGATACTGAAAATTTGAAAGCAAACGTAAAATAAATTTAGAAGTAATTGATCAAATTTATCATTTCAATTCTTTAAATAAAACAATTTCAAAATCATATTGTATGAATTATGTAATAAAACAAATTGTGATGGATGTTATAGTATTAACAATGTATTCAAAACAAGAAGAATATCAACAACTCTAAGTTTGAGTTATTTATTTCTTTAAAATCAATTGGCAAATCTGAACATCTTTAAGTTTTAAAATTAAGTTAACATATTTTGTTATTTTGTTAATAAAATATCATAGTTTTTTAATATTTAGCAACTCTACAATATAGGTGTTAAAAAGCAACATATATTAGATATTTCTTGTTTTGTCTTTGCCGTGTAATTTTAAGTTTATACAAACTTTGTAATCAAGTAATAAAATTAAAATGATTTTGATATAATTTGGATGTCTTACTAAATTTGTTTGAATGATATAAAACTTGTTATATTATTTTTAAATTTAAATATTGATGTTGAGTTAAAATTGAAAGAAATAATAAAATATATATTGATCAAACATATTTACAAAATGAATGATATCATGATGTTAAATGTAATTTTGTGATATATCTATTTTTAAAGAAAAATAAATTGAAGAGTAGGCATTAAAAAATGTATGAAAATTTTTATAAATAAAAATTCAGTTTTAAGTTAATCCTTGCACCAAACAACATTGAATTTTAACTTAATCCAGTTTAATTTAATCATTCACCAAACACAGATTAATTTAATCCCTCAGGTTAACTTAATACCCAGCTTAACTTAATACCGACTAACTTAATCCTAATCTCTGCACCAAACACCCCCTTAAACGACATTTACACACCTACTATTACCCCCTAGCTTCAGCACAAAAAAAGAAAAAAGAAAAAAGAAAAAAAAGCATAATTTTCACTCACATAGTCACATTTCTAAAATCACTAATTTTATTTTTTTTTTAAAAAGAAAAGAAAAGAAAATTTGTTTGTAGCAAACAAATTCTCACACATGTGTTTCAACTTTTTAAAAATACTTCTTCCTGTTTCTAGTTTTTGTCAATTTTTGGTGTATTTGATTTTTTTTAAAAATAAATTGACATCGATTTCATTCTTTTTTTTATTCTTCATGAAAGAATTGAAATTTATCGGGCACATTTTATTGTATTGGCAGTACAATTTTTAAAATAGTTCATTTATAGGATATTATTTCTATCCTAGTAGAATTTAACTAGAACCAACCATTCTATAACTGACAAGACGTTGGGTTATGCATGAAAATATTTTGTCTTTTTTTTATTATACATACAAAATCCCCTTAAAAGAATCCCTAAAAAATTGCACAAAATGAAATTTGATTTTTTTAAAAAAATTAAATGAAATTTTGATTGACCTACTAAATTTGTTTTTGAATGCCCTAGAAAAACTTAGAATATTTTATTTCTAAATTCTTAAAATTGAACTTTTTTTTCTCTTATTTATAAAAACCATAGATATAGAAGGTAACAAAAGCAATAGAGATCATTTCATATAAGGGAAAATCAATTTTGATTGTGGGAAATAACTTGATAGAGGTTCAAATCTAAGATCCCCTCTTTTATTTTCTTTTCTATGAAACATATACACCTTATCTCTCCTCCTTTCCTTTTTCTCATTTTTTCCTCTTTCTTGATAGTTTCTCTACCTTTCTCTAATAGGTTCATTTCTTGAAAACTCCAAAGAAACATGATGATGCAAAAGCTATTGTAAACCTCGGGCTCAAATATAATCATGATCACAATCGATCTATTTTGAGTAATCATTTGATTTTGAGATCAAACTTCATATTATTTAATATGTTATCACATCTTAGATTTAAACATGGTTAACTTGATAAAAAAAAAAAAAAATTGGAATCCCTTCGAAAAGTATGAACTAAAAAATACACTATATTGTGGAGATATATTGATGAATTGTACATTAAAAATAATGAACAGACCTCAATAGATAAACTTTTTTTTTTCATCTCTCTTTTTTTTTTTTTTTTTTTATTATTTTAGAAACTTCATCCCATTCTTTTTATGTACTCATAACTTTTTTTCTAAAAAATAAAGTGTATCTTTCAATGTCGTTGATGGAGAAAGGATTGAATCATATATTATATTTTTCATTATTAGTACTCTTAACAGGTTAATAAAAATATTGGCTATCTTCATTTGCTTTTGTGATGGAGGCCCGATTCAACCAATATTTAATATTAAGGTATGGTAAAAAGAAAATTTCTTTATTTTTAAGATCAAATATTTGTATCCATACATTTTTCAATTTTAATTCTATTATTTATATTTATACGTATTTCTTTTTTATAAATTCATTTTATATCAACCTAAAAATAGCCACTTCATCAATAAAGGCGATTCTTTAGTTTGACCTAAGTCATAATAATGAAGGGCTTTTATTCCACAAATGATGATCGGGCTGAATGGAAATAAAATTTTACATTAGTTTAGTCAATATCAACAAATATATATATTTTTTAATCTCATTAACTAAAATCTGTTTGATTACTATTTGGTTTTTTGTTTTTAATTTTTAAAATTTAAACTTCTTTTTAATCATTCCATCTTTTCTACAATTTTTCTTGAAATAATATGCGAATACTAATCAATTTTAAAAAACAAAACAAACTTTCGAAAGCTATTTCTTTTGTTTGTAAATTTTAGTTTGGTTTCTAAAATAAGTAAGATGTATACATCAAGTAAGAAAAAAAACATGTATAAAAATAGTTGTGGTAGACTTAAATTTCAAAAATAAAAAATTAAAAGCAAAATAGTTATCAAATTGTACATTAGAAATCGATATTTACCGGTTATCAATTTTCTCGGCATCCAAATATTATACCCTCAAATGATATGAGCAATTTCTCTGCTCGAATGATAGAGTTGAAATGAATTAACGTCTCCGACATCCGATTGTCATTCTCTTTTCTTTGTAGGAAAAGGGTATGCAAGTTCTGGTAGAAATAAAGATATATAGATTCCACTCTGAACTTACAACACACCTTCTTCTTCTTCAACCATGCCCGTCTTCAAAACCCCCTTCAATGGCTACTCCGTCAAGTTCAGCCCCTTCTACGAGTCCCGCATCGCCGTCGCCACCGCTCAGAACTTCGGAATCCTCGGCAACGGCCGCCTCCACGTCCTCGATCTCAATCCCGCCGGTCCGATCTCCGAGCACCTCGCCTTCGACACCGCCGACGGCGTCTACGACCTCGCCTGGTCGGAATCTCACGATTCCCTTCTAATCGCCGCCATCGCCGACGGCTCCGTCAAACTCTACGACCTAGCCCTTCCTCCCACCTCTAACCCTATCCGTTCCTTCCAAGAACACACTCGCGAGGTTCACTCCGTCGATTACAACCCCGTTCGTCGCGATTCCTTTTTGACCTCATCTTGGGACGATACCACCAAGCTCTGGACCTTGGATCGGCCGACCAGTGTTCGAACCTTCAAAGAGCACGCCTATTGCGTCTATTCCTCCGTTTGGAACCCTCGCCACGGCGATGTCTTCGCCTCCGCCTCCGGCGACTGCACGGTTCGCATTTGGGACGTGCGCGAACCTGGCTCTACTATGATTATTCCGGCTCATGATTACGAGGTTTTGTCTTGTGATTGGAACAAATATGATGATTGTTGCATTGCCACGGCTTCGGTTGATAAATCGATTCGGGTTTGGGATGTGAGGAGTTACAGGACTCCTGTTTCTGTCTTGAATGGCCATGGCTATGCTGTTAGGAAAGTGAAATTCTCGCCGCATCGGCAGGGTTTGTTGGCGTCGTGTTCTTATGATATGACTGTTTGTTTGTGGGATTATATGGTGGAGGATTCTCTTGTTGGGAGATATGATCACCATACTGAATTTTCTGTTGGGATTGATATGAGTGTGCTTGTTGAAGGGCTGCTTGCTAGCACTGGATGGGATGAGCTTGTTTATGTATGGCAACATGGGACTGACCCTAGAGCCCCTTGAGTAAGAATTGATTTTTGTTACTTTTCAATCATTTATGAGTTTTATCTTGTTGTAGTTTATTAAATGTTTAAGTGAATAAGCCATTTTAGTGTTGTTATAATTATAAATGAAAATGATCTACTTATTGGTTGGCAGAATATATGTTTGTTCAAGATTGAACTGATTGTGCTATTATAGTCAATTATTTGAGCATGAACTTGTTTTTCTCTTGAACTTGTATATTCATTGGACCCCCTCTAGCCTTCTAACCCATCTCTGTTCTGTTCTTTCAACTGATTTTGCTAGATTAATTCACTGACAAGTAGTGTAAGAACATTACCATTGTGAAGAATTTTCTGCTAGTGCTTAGAATCTTATCTACTTAGCATATATATCATCATTCTTTTTGTTGAGTGCTGCTGTCTCTTACACTGTGAAGGGATTAGCATGTCATGCGGAGCATTTTCTATAGTTTTAAATTATATTATTTTCCTGCTAGAGTATCAAAGTGAGTGTTATATTTTCGTGTGATTCCACTTTTGAGGATTACATTGACTGTAATCCTAGGCTCCTATGCATGCTTGGTAGACAACCTACAAAGATGCTAACTTGTAATTTCTAGTATCATTCATTTCAGCTGGAGGGATGGATAAGAACAATAAAACTAGAATAGGAGGTTAAGTGAGTCAGGCTGTTGGTTTCTTTTTTGTAAGAAACTGAAAAATAGCTGCCTTTTCATTTTAGAAGCAATCCAAATGTCCAATACACCAATTTTTTTTTTTTTTTGATAGGAAACAAAACTGTCATTGATGATTGAAAGATTACAACCTATCAAGATACTGATAAGAAACTATGCCATTGTGCAATCAAAGTGCTTAAGTCATAAGTACAAAAAGGGTGAATAGAGTGACACCAATACATAGCCATGTAAAAACATGGATTCAAAAAGGGATTCCCTGCTAGTGTACTCTTCATTGAAAAGCCTGCTATTTCTCTCCTTCCATGTTGTCCAAAAGAAAGCATAAATAATATTTAGCCATATCTACTCAATCTCTCCTTTGAATGGATGACCCAATAGAAGGTAGATAATTAGATCTGGCAGACTTCTTGGTAGGGGAATGGACCAGCTAAATGTTGTTTGAATATGAGCCCAAAATTTTGCTGATATACCACACTCAATGAACAAATGGTGCTGTGTTTCTGATTTAGCAAGGCAAAAAATACAAGCAGAGGGTTGCAGGGCAGTTTGTACCATCTTTTTCTGTAGAACTTGTGTTGATAACACTCTTGCTAAGTTCCCATATGAAAAATTTCACCTTTAGGTTGGGGGCCCTTCCATAATTTGGTGTATAGCTCACGATCCAGCTTGTTCTGGTTATAAGATGCTAATTTTTTATACAGTGAAGATATTGTGAATGAGCCAGAATCATCAATGGGCCAACTCCAAGAGTCTGTCACCAACACCAAGTTCAAACTGGTTCATAATAGTGCAAAAAGATGCCCATTCATCAGCCTCTGCATTATTTAAATTCCTTCCAAGAGATAAATTCCATTCGGATGGTTCTTGGTTAATGACATTGGAGATTGTCACCTGTTATTACAGTGGATAACAGAAATCTCTTATCTGATCATTCTATATTGGGAGTTGTGAAGCAAAATGAGCTTCAGACCCTTGGCCCTCTCTGCTTCTTTCGACGAGCCTTGACGTCATCAGGGTCAAGTAAGTCCCCTTGGAGAACTGTCAGCCCACAAGAACCTCTCTGAAAATGGATTCACTAAACTCTCCCTGAATTCTTTGGCTGTTTCACTTATTAGTCCCCCGGCCATAGCTTTTACTTTCAGGGCCATGTCATCACTAATGAGAACGAGTTGTCCATGATTCACTCCCCTCCTAAAGTGAAGTGCAGAGTCAAGGATATGATCTTCTGGAGCTGGTGAAAGAGCTTCCATGAAACTCCTCTGTGTGAAGGATTGGATTGAGGTTGCTGTTCTCCTGAACAAACCAGTGTTTTCAAAGCGCAAGACGCAACGCAAGGCGATACTCTCCTTGATAGCCTCAAAGCGAGAGGCGATAAAAAGGCGAGGCTCAAGTAAAGAGAGGCGCATTTATATATTGATAATAAAACATATGTGTATTCCCATAAAATTTCAAATTCATATGGAAAAATACTAAAAAGTAAAAAATAAAAGAATAATAAATCACAAGAATTATGTTATTATAAGATATACCATAATATTAAATTATTATTTGTATAAAAAAATTGAAGTTAACTGAACATATAAAAATACAAAGATTTTACATCAAATAACTCGAATAAACAAACACATATATTTGAAATAGCAATTAAAAAAATTAAATATTCTTAATAAAGACTTCACATAGTTGTTGGACTTCTTCATAAACAAATTCTAGGTTCTTTTTGTGGATATTAAGTTAAGATATTAATAAATGAATAAAACTTTAACAAGGCGCACCTTTGGCCTAAGGTGAAGGCGATGCAAGGCGCAAAATGGCGAGGAAAGGCGAGGACTTGATTGAAGGAGCTCGCCTTAGCTATGTTAGAGGTGCAATATCTGCCTATGTGCAGGGCCGATGGCCATAGGCGAGAAAAGGCGATGGCCTTGAAAACACTGGAACAAACTCAAGTCAGGCTGTTGTGAAACAAGATAGGCAATTCACTGCTTAGTGACTTGAACGCACCACACCAACTAGATTAACTGTTTTAGACTTGGAGTGAGTTTATGATGACCCTTGAGACAAGTATTTTCATAGCAAAATACTTATTCTAGAAGCCTCTTTTAGTAACTGTGTACTTGATTCAACTACAAAAATAGAAATTGTCAAATCATTAGTATAAGTCACTCACTATTTAAACAGGTAGAAATCATTAGACCATTCTCTTGCTTATGGATAAGGATAAAACCACTAATTCAAAATCACAGCAGCTTTAGTTGGAGGGTAGTATCTCATAAACTAGAATAACTGTTCTTGAAACAGAAACTAGAATGAGCGTGCATTTTTAGAACAAGGCCTTTATCTTCCTACTTTAATGCATCTGTGCCTGTCATATAATTGTGAAACCAGACTTGGGAACTGTAGGTATATGATTTAGAAAAGTATGTACTCATGCCAATGTGGTCATAATTGAACTGGTTAAGGTATATACCTCAACCAAGAGGTTAGAAGTTTGAATCTCCCCAACTCTTAAAGTAGCTCAACTTGCACTTGTATTAGAAAATCTAGAATGGTATTTGTTTTAATTCTACTACATTTTAATGAAACTATACTGCTCAAAGCCAGTAGTAAATAGGTGCAATGGAATGGGGTTAATTGGGGTTGTAAGATGTTGGTCGGTAGATTCATTCAATTATGACTCATCAACCAATATTATCAGTGCACAGAAATATCGAAACCATACATGCAAGAACTGACTCCTGATCCTCATTGGCACCCGGCATATTCTCATTGGCACCCAGCCTATCCTCATCGGCAACCAACATATCATCATCAACCTCCACTTTAAAATTAAAACAAATAAAACATGAAGATACAAAATGGTTTCAAAACCTAATTAATTAGCACATAAAAAAGGATCATTGGGAAAAAAGATCAAATTATACCTTTCCCATATGGTTTCTTGGGCTTTGAACCTTCTTCCTCACCTTCTTTCAACGCCAATTTATTCTGTTCTTTCGATCAAAGTTCCATTTCCTTCACCTTGGCTCCAAGATCCTTCAAGTTGAATTCAAACTCCTTCAGTCTTTGGTTCATGTATTCTTCGAAGTTCTTGAAATTTTCTGTCATCTTATCATCTAATTCCATCAACACCGTCTTCAAATTCTTCGATCCTTGCCTTCGAACTTCGTCATGGAATTAGATGATAAGATGACAAAAAATTTCAAGCACTTCGTAGAATACATGAACCAAAGACTGAAGGAGTTTGAATTCAGCTTGAAGGATCTTGGAGCCAAGGTGAAGGAAATGGAACTTCGATCGAAAGAACGGAGTAAATTGGCATTGAAAGAAGTGAGGAAGAAGGTTCGAAGCCCAAGAAACCATATATTCCAGATGGGCGAGGTATAATTTGATCTTTTTTCGCGATGATCTTTTTTAATGTTCTAATTAATTAGGTTTTGAAACCATTTCGTATCTTCATGTTTTAATTTTACAGTGGAGGTTGATGAGGATATGTTGGTTGCCGATGAGGATAGGTTGGGTGCTAATGAGAGGATATGCTGGTGCCAATGAGGATCAGGAGCCAGTTCTAGCATGTATGGTTTCGATTTTTCTATGCACTGATAATATTGGTTAATGAGTCATAATTGAATGAATCTACCGACCAACATCTTACAACTCCAATTAACCCCATTCCATTGCACCTATTTACTACTGGATTTGTATTTTGTACTCTTTCATAAAGTAATGTTTGGAAAAATTGGATTAACACTAACGATGCTAACCCAACTGCCACTTTGTCCTGGCCTGAGGGACAGTCCAATTGGTTAAGATTACGCACTTCGAAGTATGTTCCTCGAATTTTTCTAATTCAAGATCTGTAGGATGCACTTAATTTAGAATATTCTCTGTAGTATCTCGGTGTCATAGCTTGGGAACAGACTAATGGTATCGCCTTATATATAGGAAAGTGAAGCTGTGATTTCTCGATTTCTAAAAAAAACTAGCTTTTGCATTTCTTTCTAGCTCATGAATGCCCTAATCTTCTTCACTCACGCTTGCATCAAAATGCAGTTAATCGTAAGAGCGAAGTATTTTAGGCTGAATAAATGGGCCTAGCGATGAACAAACTCAATAATAACTACAACTCGCCTGGGAAGTAAAGAAATATCACATATCCCTTGGCTTGAGCTGCTCAAAAAATTAGCTTAATCTTTACTCAATGTTATAATTTTTATAAATTAGTTTTTTTTGTCGGTATAAATTGGGAGACCACAAACCGTATTGCTGCTTAAATGAGTGTGAATACCGATATATAACTCACTATCATTAAATATCAAATCTTTAAGTAACTCTAAATCTTTTTAAGTAAAAAGAAAAGACAAATGAATGAACAAAAGTGGTAGATAATGGCATTGTCTCAGGCAATCTTCTGATGGGAAAACTCAATAGATCCCATATATTAAATTATTAATGATGAGCAGTGGATGACGTAAGAAGTATAAAAGATTATAAAGTGAAGAATATGCAATACGACAGTGAAGAAAAAGAATAAGGTTACATTATGAGTGTTTGTTTGCTATGCAATGAATGCCAAATGACCTCAAAAATGAATACTCAATTCCCAAACCCACTGAAAAAAGTTATTCTTTTTTCACTTTATTGCTTACAATTATCATTCTTGATTTTGCATAAAAGACCCATTATTAAATTTAGTTCATATTGACCTTTTTTTTTTCTTATTGACATATATAACTTGATTTAAACTATATTTTATTATTCTTTTTCCAAAATAATTATAAACATTCTTGAATTTTAAAAGTATTTGCATTTATAATTATTAATATATTTTAAAATTATATCATAAATATTCATTCATACCAATATTATAATTTATAAGAAAGTTTATGACAGTACTTTCTAATACTATTAGTTATATTTGTTATTTTCTTTAAGTGAGTATACTTATAATTATTTTTTAGATTTGACTAATCACATAAGTTTCTCAAACATAAATAGTAAAACTTTTTTCCGTTATCGTAACTATTTCCTCTACAACTGAACCAACTTCACTTCACAGATCTAGCTCTCTAAACTTGAGGATATATATATATATATTAGCATTTAAGAAAGTGAAAGTTGAGTAGCAGTGGATAGTCCTTGATCTAAACCAGTTGCCCAACTCTGATCAATACAATTGTTTGTTGTTGTATGTGTGTGGCTCAATCCTAGCTTCAGCTTTGGCCCCCCATTGTTTCAACATTATTGATCCATCTAATTCCCATAAGTTATTATCTCCTCTCAACTGCCTTATCTTTACATCACTCCTTGGATCATTCATTCTTCTCAAATTACTCCATCTACCCCTTTGCTCCAACACTTGGCTACACCCACATCAAATCAAATGAGACCAACAAACACATTATTCCATTAGAGCATTATATCAAATCAGTTTTTACGACGGGTGAAACTCTTAGAAAATTAATTCGTATGTAAGTCGTGATCATGTATCTAAACTCATCACTTCTTAGTTTTTTAAGGTTTTCTTGACCACTAAATCAGGTCATGATGATTAATAAACTTACAACTATCTGCTCAAGTTATGATTTTTCTTACTTAGATATCGATATTTACCAATGTTTTAAAAATCAAACCAAAACTTAAAGAAAAAATAGCGCTTTTAAAAAAAATGTTTTTATTTTTGGAATTTGATCATAATTCAAATACTTCTTTAAGAGAAGATGAAATTTTTGGTGGAGAATTCAAATGATTATCAAACGGGCCGGACATTTTTGTTCGAAATTGTATGTTAAAAGAAATTGGATGGTACAATTTTGATACCTGCAAGATCTGAAATGATAAGGTGAGTGAGAATAATAGAGATGCCAATGAGAAGGGAGAGTTGTTTGTTGAAGCAATAAGCTCATCATGTTGCCATCATTATTACTACTATTGAAGTATCTTCCATGCATTATCCCAACGCATGCTTCTCGTATAACTATATACATTTCATACAAAAAAGATACGTATATTAAAGAAAAGTATGTAAGATACAAGTAATTACAAAAACATACTCTAAGTTATAGAGATGGATACAGTTGAGTAATCTTTAAAGAGAGGAGATCTAGTACTCTACCAGTGAAAATGATGATCATATATATGAAAAAGTTTAAACTTTTATTTCGTTTAAACTGCCCCTTTTTCGCACCCCCATTCCACTTGCTAACAGGGCAGCAAGACCCCCGACTACTAATCGCAGGGCATTGATGCGTTCAAGGCATATCTCAACAATACTGATGCCACGTAGTTCCCGATGTTGGCGACAATGAAAATTGTCGAACCAACCAAATTGGGAAAATCAAATAAAAGGGTACTCTTTTTTTCATAATGCACATATATATAAATGGATTATGATTAAAACAGAAAACCTAGCAGCTAGTTTGTACCTTGCCCAGTTTGATCAAGCTTCTTACTTCGATACATCTGAAAATACAATATGAATGTGGTAAATTAGGGTTTGACCAAAAGCAAAAAGTCATCACATTATAAAAATAAAAAGAGTTTTTTTTTTTTTTTTCTGTCTGAATTCTTTTGCAGTACCTGTAAATGGCTTTTAACATGGGCAATGCTAAGTCCTTTTACATTCATCAGCCGAAGAACCAACTTAGGTGTTGCTCCTACAATTACATAGAGTAATTAAGCTTTAACAATTACAAACTATAAGATCTCGTTTGATAACTATTTTATTTTTTATTTTTTTATTTTTTAAATCTAAGCCTATAACAAATCACAACTAGTTTATCATATGTTTTTTTATTATTTGGATACCTACATTTTACCTATATTTTTAGAAATTAAATCAAAATTTAGAGAAAAAAAAAAGTAACTTTCAAAAAATCTTGTTTTTACTTTTGAAATTTAGTTAACATTCACATATTTTATTTTAAAAAAAAATGTATATATTGTAGAAAAGATAAGAAACATTATAGGAAATATGAAATATGTTGTAGGAAATTTGAGTAAAAATAAGCTTAAATTTTTTTAAAAAATTGTTATCAAACAGTATAAAGTTTCGATCTTTCTAACTATTTCCAATTCCGAGACTAATTTTACACAAACCCTTTTGAATTTGAAAGATAAAAATTGAAAATTTGAGTTAAAAAAGAAGGATTATAATTACTCTCTTGGCCGCCAAGGCTTTGAACAGCATGCACAAAATTGAGATGAAGCTCACGAGTCCAACGAAGACGAGGCACTTTTGATCTTACATACTGTCTCACTGTTGCTGTTCTTGATGAATTGTTGCTATTCAATATCTCTTTATTATTGTTTCCATGTTTTATTATTTCTTCTTTTTGCTGATCAACTACTTCAATAGTGTCATCACCATCTTCAATCTTTGCCTCCTCATTCAAATCGAACAATGAACACTTTCTTGATGAGATTGAATTGAGCTTCTCGCCAGCTCCGCGTTCATCGGTCCTGTCCCGGTTTCGTCGGTCTTCAAAATTCAATAAGAAATTGCTGCAATACTGAGAAGAGAAGGGAAAAAATGACCGAGAATGTGTTTGAATGTCAAAAGAGCCAAATGAACAAGTGCTGTGGGGGTAGAACATTAGAGTATTTTAACCAATCTAAGAAAATTGTCGGGCAAAAATAGCAGAATTTTAATGGCATCTTGTATTAGTTAGTAATCAAGAGATTAAGTCCGTCCTTAGGCTGTGGCACCGAGATACTTCGAAGGATTTTCTAGTTTAAACGTTTTCCAGCGAGCTTAAAGCAAGAATCTCTAAAAAAAGCATGTCTTGAAGTACTGAGCATCAACTGTTGGGCTGCCCCTTGGGGACATCAAGAGATTACTATTCTAGTCTTCCTATCCCAATTATTATTAAAAATTTATTTAAAAAAAAGGAGAAAAAAAAACTATCTCAGAAGGTCAAATTTGAGTGTGCAAATGGAAACTTTTGAAAGGAATCAGCATCAAAAGCTTTTTAAGCACATAAATTAGGTTTTGTTTTTCCATATATAGGTTAACTTTATCATTATTAGAATCTATTTGAAGAAGTTTTTATAAGTTTGGTGTGTTTAAATATGATCATAATTGAAAGACTAATTCAATCCAAAGAAAAAAAAAACCAACATGCATATCACAAACTCAAGGCTATGGTGTGAATTAAAAGTCACATCTTTGCAGAAAGAGAGAGAAGAAAAAAGAAAGAATAAATTAGAAACATATATATGCATAAAAGTTCTGATCTTCATTATTTGAAATATATACAAACCATTAATAGAAGATGATGAGATTCAGCTTGATAAATAGCTCACAATCTGAAAAGCTGCTATGTAATCAACACATGAACTCAATTCCCAGTTGACTGAACTTTGTATTGAGAAAGAGAGAGAGTTTTGATCTATGAGTTATTTGGATATACTTTTGTTTTTAATATTGGAATCAGATATATGTTGTTGGACTTTCATTCATGCAAATTTTTTGGGCATAAAAAGTAAGAAACTCACCAGTTTTTTGGATCTCTCACCAATTGTGGTTGTAATAATATAATTCAATAATGCTAACTAATGGGGCTTTAATTTCCACAAAAACTGTTGGAAATATTCATGAAGACTGCTGTTTTTCTCTCATTACACACTCTCTCTCCTTTGATAGTTGTCTTTTTTCTCTCTCTCCTTTATTGACTGAGTATCTCAAAACTCATAAGTGTGCAAAAAAAAATCGACTACAAGAATTCAGACGGTTCAATCCAAATCGTAAAGGTTGGGTTTTTTAAAGTTTGGAATGGTTATGATTTTATAATTTTCTGTTGCATTATGCCTTGAACGCACTAATGCCCCACGATTAGTAGTCGGGGGTCTCGCTGCCCGGTCAGCGAGTGGGGGTGCGTGGGCAACGCCCCCGTGGCGAAATCGTAAATTAACATTATGTAATTAGGTTTTAATTAGAGCGCATATATAAGCTCGAATTAAAACCCTAGCCGTTTTTATGACATTTACCTCTGTAATTCGCCTCTCTGAATAAAACTCATTCTCCCTCTCTGCCCGTGGACTAGCCAACACAACGTTGGTGAACCACGTAAATCCTTGTGTGATTTCTGCTTCTCTTCCTCTTTTACGATTTCTTTGTCTTCGTTATTGATTGTTGATTTCCGTTTCATAACATTTTCGTTGCATTGAGTCGGCCCAATTCAAACTAAGATTATTACTAGTATGTAAGATTATTTTTTTAATATATTGGTAAAGGATATATATTAGTAAAATAAATAACATAGAGTCAAGAATGATATCATGTATTTTTTTTCTTTATTTTGTTTACATATTTATACACTATGAGTTAATTATTTATACAAGAAAAAGAAGATTTTTAATAACTCGAAAACTCAACTAAAAAATATATGAGTTGGATTACTTTAATAAACAAATTTGGAATGATTGATGGATTGACCAAATCCAAAAATTTGAGGTGGTCCAAAAAAATAAATCTATTCACCTATACCATTTACACTCCACAAAATCATAAAATTTTATAGGTCAGCTAATATTTTGAACGTTTTAATAATTACCAGATTTACTTATAGATAAATTAAAATTTGAGGATTTTGCATACATAATAAAAACGGATAAAATATTTTCATCTAAATATAAAATTAAAATTAATTCATTTGTAACCGAAAATTCAAATTGAGTTCTATAACTAGTTGAGTTATATTAGTGATAGAATTCAATCAATCAATTATAGACTCATTCTATCATTGCTTGAATTTTCTATGAGTGATAGAAATCTAAATTGAGTTCTATCACAAATTGAAGGATAGAAATTAATGTGCTGCTAATGGTAAATTCTCTTAAAATTTTAACATTTATAGATTAAATTTGTACAAAAATAAATAGAAATTTTCAAATAAATAAAAAGTAAATACTAATTTTAAAGATTCAATTCATAATCATAACGTTGAAGTGAATTTTCGTGAAGAATAAAACAATCGGTCTATAATCTTATTTATAATAGATTAGATTTTGAAAACAAAAAAGTGGCAGCCAATCTCTTTAGTTATGTATCCACATTTTCAATGCATATCTCTACCTAAACTTGGACTTTACTCCTACGTTTTTCACAGTTTTATCATTTTTACTATTCAAATAAATAAATAAATAAAAGATTATCTGCCACGAGAATTGGAAAATGCAGCAAAAGGTAGAAAAAAAAAGGTGAGATTATGTAGTGTGACACATTGGAAAGAGAATAACATAATAGCTTAAAGTCACGCATTTACTAATTTCTTTGAAAAACTTATTTGTTATTTTTATCACGAAATATTATAAATTCCATTGGGATAAATATGATAAATAGATAAAAAAAAATTTCCTTTCTTTCGAGATGTGTATTATGACAATTCAACTTCATCGATAATGTTTATTTTAATTGACAATACTTTCAATTATGTTTTAAACATATAAAATTACATAACACAATCATAAATTATCAAGAATCAAAATAATTAATATACCACCATTTCATTTGATTATCGATTTATACATTTATATCTCTTTTATTAATTTATATCCATTTCAACTATTTATCCACCCTGCTTATTTATTGGTTTTGGTGGGGGAGTGTGAAAAAAGGCAACAATTAAAAA